>OU026143.1:4805000-6248149 GCA_907269095.1 Blastobasis adustella
AATATTAATTAATAAAAGTTATTACAGTGTAACAGACTACCTAAATGACAAGATAATGTGATATTTCTGTACCTACTAATATAAAATAGAATACTATAATAGATATATGTATGTACCTACGTGCCTACCTATATGCTGTGCTTAATTGTACAAAAAATTATATTAGTACCTATATATGTATACCTATATAATATATTAGCATCTTTATATGCCAAAAAAATTAGAATATAGGTAATTTGAATAACTACGTATAATTAGTACATAAAAAGACCTCAAAGTGTATAATTTTAATAATATGTGCCTTAGATATAATATAATATGAATATGTATATAAATAAATAATAAGTGCAATGTCAAATACTTAAGTACAAATTATGTTTATATAGCTCCTCTCTATATTGCTGTGCCCTTACGGGGTATCTTGTACTGCTACCATCAATGTACTTGATTATGCAATAAAACGAAATTACTAAATAATTTTCAGCATGATTAATAAATTAGTCAAACTAAAAGTACAAGTTCAAGCCAAATATCTGAATGTTTACAAGAAGGACTGACAAGGACAGATTATCCCCAGATTATTGCCATATCCACATTTTATAATTTTTACTACTGTCAGTCGATTCGGACTTATCGTCTTCCTATTATATCTCAATAAAACTTTTCTAAAAGTTATCTCATTATAATTACAACGTTTTATCGTAATCAGATTGGCAATTTCGAAGAAATTGATAAATTTGCTTGTATGAAATTTCCATTTTATGCCATTTTCGCCACACAAAACGCTAATTACATAGGTAAGGGTCTAATACTAGTTTTTACCGCGTATTTATCCATGTGAAAGGTCCACAGGTATTTCCCGTATATGCTGAGTATGTAGGTACAGAATATATATGCAGGACAGCATATCGACCTACACAAAATCAATATAAAAGGAGCTAACGTTGCTATACGCATCTTAAAGACGCTAGCTCATTTTACACTTGCTTTTTGTATGATATACTGTTAATCATAGAGTTATATTGTTATATTATGTTATGTTATGTTGTGCTATGCTGTGCTAGGCTATGCTATGGTATGCTATGCTATGCTATGTTATGTTATGTTATGCTGTTACTTACGTGGCAATGAATTTAAATATGGGCTAGGGTCTTGTATCAGTGCATCACCATCTGTGAAATGAGCATTTAAATGTTATGGATATGCAATGACGTCCCTCGAAATTGACCTTCTCAGAAGATGACGTTCTTCTAAATTATGTATGAACGCTCATTCATTCATCAACTCACAAAACCTCAGACACATACCTCGCACGTCCGTCCATCCACCAGCAAATATGTCACACTCAGGTGTTGATGTCTGAAGAGCGTTCAACATGTCCATGGCGCGAATTATAGAAGAGTGCGCGCGAGCCACAGTTCGCGCGGCTGGAGTCGCGAGGAGCCGGTTCTGACGCGCTCTTAGGACTATTCTTGGCTTAGGGGGGACAAATAAACGCAATACCTGTGAGACCAGAGCCGTACAGTCGGCATCCCCGCGCAACATGAGACACACCATTATGAGCAGATTAAAGTTACGGACATGGCAGTCGGTCGCTCTACTGCAATTGCCTGATCTGCCAAATCCTGGATATTGGTCAAGGCGGAACCTTTCTCTTTAGGTTACATATATCCTGGTCGATGGTAGCCGCTTTTCACCAGGTGGACAGTCAGACCGTATGCCTCACAAGGCAATAAAAATACCCTGGCTCCCGCGCGCAAAACTTTTTGCAACAATTACGGATGTGTTTCGCTAATAATAGTAACTAACCACAAGGCCTCCCACAAGGTGGACTGACGTCTTGGTAAAGATCGCAGGTACCAGCTGGTTGCGGAAGGCACAGAACCGACCATTGTGGAGGTCTTTGGACTGGGGAGGCCCAGCAGTAGGCGTCTTTCGGCTAATATGATGATGAACTAACCGAATGTTGTGTTCGATCGTCTCTGGTTTATCGGTGTAGAAAAGTGACTTGTCATATCTCCAAAGAAAATAATGTAATTATCACACAATCTCGTGGCCAACGTGAAATTATTCGTTGATGTTAATTTCTTTCCGCATACAAAATTTGAAATATAATATCTATCATACTACGTGCAAATAAATAAAAATTAACTTTGGAAACTTGTGTTTAGGTCACATAAAATGTCATGTATGTATAACAGAGTACAACATGGAGTTCTTCAAGAAAGGGGTTAAATGGTTTTTACGGGGTCGGCAACGCGTGGGTGATGCCCCTTGTATTGCAAACGGCCATAGGCTGTGGTGACTGCTTACCATCAGGCAGGCCGTAAGCTTGTTAGCCACCTTAGTGGTATAAAAAAACAGAGGTCTATGAATGCTGGTACCAAATAATATTTTTCCAATTCAAGAAAATGCTCACATTTTCGGCTTCAGCCGAGAAAAATTATATAGTCTCAGTCAGAATATAACGATCCCCAAAAGTAACCAATTGACTGCTAGATCTCATACGAAAGGAACTCAAGTACCTTAAAAATTTTGAAAAACTCATGCTGTTATTAATTTACTAGTTAAAAACTATTTCATATAATTTGCTACTTTTAACTAGCAAATGGCAAATTGGCAGACCGGCATGTTAACTCAGGTCCCAGTTATGTGCAACTAAATCTCAACCTTCGGGCGATAAAGCAAGGTCGAGTTTACCTTCATAAATAGGTTGGTCCTCATCTTGCGGCAAAGCGGGTGGGCATTCCACGGTCTCGTACACTGCTTCCTCCACAGGCTGTTCTATCCTCTTCCGTTGCCATGGGAGTAGGCTGTAGCGGGCTGGAAAATTTATTCGTATGGCAAAAATTAAGGTTTTTACGGGGTCGGCAAGGCGTGGGTGATGCCCCTGGTATTGCAAACGTCCATAGGCTGCGGTGACTGCTTACCATCAGGCAGGCCGTAAGCTTATTTGCCACCTTAGTGGTATATTAAAAAATACAATATACGAGAAACACATTCAAGTACAAATTTAAATCAAGCGAAGTCAGCTATTTAATTGCTTTGTCACTAAGGGTGATCAGGTCCTCCTGTGGGCCAGGGTATGTGCTACATCGACTGAAATGGGGAACCCCAGGGACACTGGGGGATACATTCCATCCACAGCGGTATTTGTAGAAGGCACAAAGGCCATGGCCCGTGCGTAGTCTGTTTAAGTTAAACCAATATCGCCTAGATAGTTCAGATCCCTTTTAGTTTGCTGCGAAGGGGTGGCAGAGAGACAGGGGGTGAAGGGTTATAATTCATACCTTTACGGTCTTATTCATAAAAAAACCTTATAGCAGGTTTAAAACTTCATTTGCTAAAACACTTTTTAGGCGTTTGAAACGTATTTTAATATTCCTTATTCTTTACGTTCCATAAACCTCTATTGACTAAAGGCCTGATAAAATACATATTGATATAACCATGTTGTCGCTCTGACGAATTTATAGCCGAAAATATAATTAAATTTTAGTATGTACTAGTATTTGTAGGAACGAATTATTATTGCATTTATTAGGAGTCTCTGGTAGGTACTTGAAATAAATAAATTTAATTTTTTTTATTGCGAGGACTGTGTTGGTATAGTTGGAGATGAAATTAAAGATCAAAAATGTAAACACACAACTGTCAATGTCAAAGAGACTATCCAGGGGTATAAACCCTCTTGTTTGCATTACCAAATGGTTGTGCATCATGCACACTTTACAATGGCTGGTAAACTTTCGAAAACGAAACACATCTATTTACCCCCATTTATTCAATTAATTAAAAACGTAAGTAACTCGGAAACTATTAGTCCAAGAACACTAGTTAGAAAACTCTAATATTAGAAAGATGTGGCCGCCATTTTGAAGCTTATATTATTTTAAGTATTATTATTTGAGAAATTAATTAAATATGTCTCGGCGTCGGTCACTCCCTTACTTTCCATGCCTTGTCAACAATGTACTGTAACAACGAACCAAATGTTTAAAATTTCTCACTATTACCAGTGGCATAAATGAAAACTACCCATATTTTATTGAAACAGCTTAAATATATAACAAAAAAGACATTGTTCCCTATTTAATTCAGTAAAATATTTTAAAATAGCAAATGATTTTATTTCATTTTGAATGTATTTAAATAATTTAAATTAATTTTTCGATGATTTTAAATAATCTACCATTTGAGTTATTTTTTTTATAGTGACAACCCATTTGTTTACATTTTTGATCTTTAATTCGATCTCAGACCTTAGGTACGCCTCATGTCTGCCACCATAACGACACAAGCATTGTCGTGGCGTCCATGTGTAATAAATTTATTTATGTATTTCTTATTTATTTATATTAATTAATTTATTTATATATTTTTTATTTATTTATTTCTTTCATTATATTCCCTTGATACCATAATTTTTAATATTCGTATAGGCACAGTACAAGAGCAACATTTTTCCCGCTAAAACAACATTCACGGCATTTGGTGCATCTTTAGTAAAAACCAGTTTGCTAAAAGAAGGGAGAATTAGCTGTCCCTCATGCTCAAAGGACTCGTCCTTTACCCCCAGGGTATGTTTTAAATAATAAATAAACATTTATTTCATGAATGCTATATGTAGAAACGTTTAACAACTGCACAGTAGGTATATGATTTTTAAGGTGGGCATGCGCTTATGATCTTGCAGTGTACTATATCGCAGATGGAATGGAAGCTAGTTCATTTTAAGATAAAGCTTTTTTTTATTCTACTCATTGACGAACGAGCAGAAAGCCCACCTGATGGTAAGTGGTAGCTATCGCCCATTACATCTACAATTAATATATTTAGGTTGCAGGTAACAAAAATGCAGAACCGCAGGTGCGTTGTCACTGTGAGGACTAAGATGAAATGCCTCATATCTGCCTGCCAATGCCTGTAATTTCGCTGGCCACCTTATCCTTTAAACCGGAACACAACAATGCAAGCATTTTTGCTTGGCGGTCGTAATAGATAAGGCGGTGGTACTCACCACGGTGGATTCCTCAGGCTTGACAGAGTCCTACCACTTGATAAAGTATGGGAATCACACTCACGATTTTCACGATTTTCACGATTCAGCCTTGTGTCCGTCCCACCCGACGATATAGCTTGTAAGGAGTTCGGTGCGCGACCTGAAATCAATAGGTAATCGAGAAATACATATCACACAAACAATAATCTTGGCGTTAATGTCCCGGCTGTGGTCTCGCAGGCCCCGGGGTCCGCCTTGACCATGATGCAGGATTTGGCAGATCGGGTAAAAAAAGTGGAGCGACTGCCGTCTGACCTCCATGACCTTGTTAACAGGGGAACCTGACCAGATTGGATCATGGCACATTCAGTCGTCTGAATGTGCAGATTCCATCACGATGTTTTCCCTCACCGTAAGAGCATCGGTCAGTAATCAGCTAATGTACATAACTCAGAAAAGAGTCATTAGTACATGGCGGTAGTAGAATTCGAATCCGAAATCTTTCGCTTACGAGTCGGATCTCTTAACCACTACGTCACCGACGCTCCTACAATACATACCACATACATACTCACAAAAAATAAAATATCACAGCCAGCCAAAGTATGATTAATGCTATATTTGTTGCTTGTCTGACTCATGTTTATCTTTTTCTCTTTCTAGAGAAGGGCAAGGAACAGATCGCTTGTAGCGATAAGGCCGTCTTTGCCCACAATGTTTGACCAGTAGTCTAAACATAAAAAAAGAGAAAAAAAGAGATCTGTTAAATTTGATTTTTTTGTATTTTTGTGTGCATTAAATAATGTCTATCTATCTATCTACTCTGTCTAGTGCCGGATCAGTATATCGCAAAATATTCCACGTCGATTGTTTCTTCTAACCCCGCAGTGAAAAGAGGGGTGTTAAAAGATTGACGAATACCTACCTATATATCTTTCAGACGCGTTGGTGGCCAAATGGTTAAGTTATCCGACTCGCAAGCGAGAGGTCCGTGGCCCTGTACTAATGCGGCCCACTGCGGCCATGTACTAATGACCTATAATAATTCCTATCCCGTGCCTTTGTAGACGAGTAGCCCGATATTTATCGTCCCGTGACCATGATGCATGCAACTGCGTCGAAATATCGGGCTACTCGTAAACAAAGGTATGCGGTAGGAAACCCGGAACATGCCCTTAAAATGTGTAAATAACCTTACTGACCTTTCCTTCTTTTGATCACCAAGTACACAATGACCAATGACTGGGCTATTAACAAGGCAAACCCGACGACAGCAATCACTATGATGGCCCAAAGTGGGATCGGTGCATTCGTTTCTGTAAAATTCGAAAACCCAAAGATAAAAAAATATGTAGGTAACCTAATGTTTTACAGTGCGAAGACGAAGTGGAGAAGAATGAGTAGGAAAGTGGACCCTGGCAGAGATCGGGATGAGCGCTAGGACGATGATGATGATGATAATAACATAATGTTTTAAACTATCGCGGTTATTATCACACATTTTAAAGGTAAGTAACCAAACTTGAGCGTTTGCAGAATGTGCGCATAAGGTGTATTTTTGGTCTACGAAAGTATTATCATATTTCTCTCTATCGATCGCAACTCAAGTGGCTCCCGATTCGTTATCGCAGGAACGCTCATGTCCTTTCTATGCTTTACAATATCCTCAATAATCCCTCTGTTCCCTCCATATCTCCGCAACTCCTTCCACTTCTCCCGGGCCCAAGATAAGACTTGTCGGTATTCATCCCTATCCATCATTCCGATTTCTTCTCTTACTCCTTCACTGTCCATGCAGCGAGACTATGGAACTCTCTGCCACATAATGTGCGTGACAGCCAGTCACTGTCTATATTTAAAAAGAGAGTCAAGGAGTATTATTTTTCCCTGTCTAGTCTATAACTTATATATTTATGTATTTTAGGAAGCTTGTTTTAATAATATGTCTAGCTTTATATACCTATATATTATAATATTGGGGTGTGTGGTTCCGCCACCTTAAAGAATAGCACCACCCCATCTCTTCCCGTGGGTGTCGTAAGAGGCGACTAAGGGACAAACCCGAAAGATGGGCAGCAGCATCTTTCTGGGTACCCGCCTGCCAAGCGTGGCGATTATGGCAATTCCCCCCCCGCGATGACAAGCACACACAGGCCACGGCCCCCAGTACCCGGCGGCCCCGCTATTCCGGACCATGGTAGCGTTCACGGTAACGGCGGGGCAGGGGGTGCGAAAAATCACCGGACGCGACCAGACCACAAAGCACGACCACTGGCCCTGGCAACATACAATGTTCAGAAACTGCGGACCGACGAAAAGCTCGTGGAGCTGGAGGAAGTGGTAAGCAGATTACATTGGGACATTATAGGGATATCTGAAGTCCGAAGAAAGGGGGAGGACTCGATAACTCTGAAATCCGGAAATCTGCTTTACTTCCGGGAGGGCGACCAACTGTCCCTAGGTGGTGTCGGGTTCCTCGTCCACAAATCCCTTGTGAACAACATCGTCAAGATCGAGAGTGTGTCGTCTAGGGTTGCGTACCTCATACTCAGAATTACCAAGCGGTATTCGTTGAAGGTCATACAGGTCTACGCACCGACTTTGACTCACTCCGACGATGAAGTGGAGGCTATGTATGAGGATATAACTACAGCCATACATACCTCCAAGACACATTACACCGTTGTCATGGGGGATTTCAACGCGAAACTGGGCAGAGGAAGCGGAGACGAGTTGAGAGTGGGGCAATTTGGAGTTGGAAGTCGGAACGCCCGTGGCCAGACGCTGGCCGGCTTTCTGGAGAAAGAGGGACTCTTTATGATGAACTCATTTTTCGGAAAGCCGGATCATCGCAGATGGACGTGGGTTAGTCCCGATGGTGTCACAAAAAATGAGATTGACTTTATCCTATCTACGAAACGGCATATATTCAATGATGTCTCGGTGATCAATAGCGTAAAAATTGGCAGTGATCACCGATTGGTAAGAGGCACATTGAATATTAATCCACAGCTGGAAAGATCGAAATTGATGAGGTCCACGCTCCGGACTGTACCCATCCAAATCCAAAACCCCGAGAGCTTTCAACTCGAATTACAAAATCGCTTCGAGTGCCTAGGAGAGTGCGTCGATGTGGACGACTACAATAACAGGTTCGTGGAAACTGTCTATACAGTTGGGTCAAAGTTTTACAAAGACTGCCGTACAAAAAGAACAAGCAAAATCTCTGACGATACCCTCAAACTCATGGTAAAAAGACGCACAATGACTCTGCAATACCCTGATGATGTCTCTCAATTTAGGCAACTTAATCGACAGATCTCCAAGTCTCTGACGCGCGATATACGCCGCTTCAATACTATCAATATTGAGGCGGTGATCGAGCGGAATAAAGGCTCTAAAGTCTTTGCGAGAGATCTGTCGATTGGACAGAGACAGTTGACGAGACTGAAAACGGATGACGGCAGAGTTGTTTCGACCAATTCCGAGGTTTTGAGGGAAGTCGAGAGGTTCTATGGACAGTTATACACGACAACACGGGCACCTGTTATCAGTATGGCAAAATACCCCAGAGCCAAGTTGACCCGACACTACACCGAAGATATCCCGGACATCAGCCTGTACGAGATCAGTATGGCTCTCAAACAGCTCAAGTACAACAAGGCGCCGGGTGTTGATGGAATTAACTGGTGGCAAACCTGTGCTTAAGACCCTTCAGAAGCTGTTCAATTCCGTCATCCTTGAGGGAAAAACGCCGGAAACATGGCACAGAAGTACAGTGATATTGTTCTTCAAGAAAGGTGATAAGGCTCTCTTGAAGAACTTAAGACCAATATCGCTGCTGACCCATGTGTATAAGCTGTTTTCGAGAGTCATTACGAATCATCTCGCACGCAGGTTTGATGACTTCCAGCCTCCCGAACAAGCCGGATTCCGAAAAGGTTTTAGTACCATAGACCACATACATACGCTGCGGCAGGTTATACAGAAGACCGAAGAGTATAACCGGCCATTATGCTTGGCGTTTGTGGACTATGAGAAAGCCTTCGATTGGATCGAAACTTGGGCGGTGCTCCAGTCTCTACAGCGGTGCCAAATTGACTATCGATATATCGAAGCACTGAAGGGTTTGTACGAAAACGCCACTATGTTAGTTCGTCTCCAGAATAAGACCACAGAACCTATTCAGCTGCAGCGGGGTGTTAGACAAGGTGATGTCATATCACCGAAGTTGTTCACCGCTGCACTGGAGGAAATCTTTAGGCTTCTGGACTGGGACGGACTTGGCAACAATATTAACGGCGAGTACCTCACTCACCTCAGATTTGCTGACGATATCGTAGTCATGGCTGAAACCCTGGAAGACTTGGGCAAAATGTTCGATGACCTCTGTGGATAGGTCTCTCAACAAGTAGGTCTTAAAATGAACATTGACAAGACGAAAATTATGTCGAATGTCCATGTTGTGCCTACTCTAGTGACAGTTGGAGGCATTCCACTTGAAGTTGTTGACGACTATTCATACCTAGGACAAATAGTCCAGCTAGGTAGGTCCAACTTCGAGAAAGAGGTCAATCGACGAATCCAACTCGGTTGGGCAGCATTCGGGAAGCTACGCCATATATATTCGTCCCAATTATCGCAATGTCTCAAGACGAAGGTCTTTGACCAATGTGTGTTGCCAGTGATGTCTTACGGAACTGAAACGTGGCCGCTCACTGTGGGCCTTATAAGAAAACTCACTGTTACCCAAAGGGCAATGGAAAGAGCTATGCTCGGAGTCTCTTTGCGCGATCGAATCAGAAATGAGGAGATCCGCAAGCGAACCAAGGTCACCGACATAGCTCTAAGGATTGCCAGACTGAAGTGGCAGTGGGCAGGGCACATAGCTCGAAGAACAGATGGCCGATGGGGCAGTAAAGTTCTCGAGTGGCGACCACGTGCCGGAAGACGCAGCGTGGGTAGGCCTTCCACAAGGTGGACTGACGACCTGGTAAGGATTGTAGCGACATCTATCGCTCCAATAGGGAAACTCAAGGGTACTCACATTACGAGTACACGAACACAAGGTTGGCAAGCATACGCACATAGATGGCGCTAACTTTCCTGCATCGCGCTAACGGAATATGCCAATTCCGCGGCATATATATACAACTTCCGACGATCAACCGTCGGACCCTTGGTCCCCTGGTCACAACACCCGGCCAGGTGGGTAATTACCCTTTTCCACCTTCTCACCATCTTCGCTTGCCAACATTGGCGGCAACCTTATTCCTTCACCCGCCAAAGTGGTGACCCCGACGTGATCCTTACGTCTCCCTACCTGACCCCGCAAGCAGCAGTCACAGCTTCTCGACCATAGTCGGCACAACGCGTGCTTCCTGGTCGTTCACCCGCGGCATCTCACTGTCCCCACCCAGTCTCGACTCACTGTAGACTTGGGAACAGCATCGCTTCGGCACAGCTCACAGCGCAACCTCACGCCAGAGCTTCGCCATTGCTCACCGCATCGCCAGACTGACTGAACCTCATACGTCAGCTTCAGCGTTTCTCGTTTCGGTATCGACCTCCAGTCTTCGGGGGGAGTACTGTAGCGACATCTATCGCTCCAATAGGGAAACTCAAGGGTACTCACATTACGAGTACACGAACACAAGGTTGGCAAGCATACGCACATAGATGGCGCTAACTTTCCTGCATCGCGCTAACGGAATATGCCAATTCCGCGGCATATATATACAACTTCCGACGATCAACCGTCGGACCCTTGGTCCCCTGGTCACAACACCCGGCCAGGTGGGTAATTACCCTTTTCCACCTTCTCACCATCTTCGCTTGCCAACATTGGCGGCAACCTTATTCCTTCACCCGCCAAAGGATCGCGGGTACCAGCTGGATGCGAAAAGCACAGGCCCGGCCTTTGTGGAGATATCTGTGGGAGGCCTATGCCCAGCAGTGGGCGTCTTCTGGCTGATATGATGATGATGATTTATGTATTCAATTATTATGCTCGTCGTATCTGCGTTACTTTAGTCTAACATCACTCTTCTGTAGGCCTGCTGGAAGAAATTTCTTTTAAGAAATAAGCAGTGCCTGTTGTGTCTTCTGTACTGTTATATTTCCCTGTATATAATTATTGTGTACAATAAACAGTCAAATAATAAATAAATAAATAAGTTCCGGGTTTCCTACCGCGTACCTTTGTTTACGCGTGCAACTGCGTCCAAATATCGGGCTCCTACCGCGTACCTTTATTGACGAGTAGAGTAGTAGATGCCAGCAACTGTGTTGAAATATCAGGCTACTCGTCAACAAAGGTACGCGGTAGGAAACCCGGAACATTCCCTTAAAATGTGCGATAACAAATAATAAATATTATTTTATTTAACACAATAACGATTTGGACTCGCGCGTATTCTACGGTATAGGTTGACTGACCGAATAAAAATACGCACGTGTCGATAAGAAATTAATGTCATATTAATAAATAGTTAATTCAAAAGATAAAAAACTTTTGTTTTGTATAATACATACAGCATAACTATGCAACTATGGATTCCAAGTAGGTACTATGAGAATGTTAATATTTTTTTTATATGTTGGACTAGCCAGGCATTTGACCGCCATCTCACCTGGTGGTAAGTGACGATGCGGCCGAAGATGGAGCATGCCTGTCTAGGTACAGCCTATTCACTCTGGTCTTGAAGGCGTCTAGATTTTAATGATCAGGGAACGCACTCGCGGGTAATGTCCATTCCTTGGCCGTATGCATTATAAAGGTTAAACTAAAGCGGCTCGTGCGGATAACTGGAAGATCCACTACATAAGGATGAAGCGTACCTAAGATCGCGTCTCCCGATCGCGGCGCGGGGCCGGCCGAATGAGGTCGTGCAACTGCTTCGCACACTCTCCGAAATGCAACCTGTAGAAAACCGGCAAACGCGCAACCCTACGCCGATGCTCGAGGCTCTCAAATAATCGATAATCAAATAGATTCATGAACGTTTTTCCACTACCTCATCGCTACTGTGAGTTGTCAAAATTATCATCCTAAATTCGACATAGTATAATATTAGACATTAACTCATCTCATACTTTGTTTGGGTAGGTTCTCTTCTGTTCAATATTACTTGCTACAGTAATAGATGGCGTTGACTAGACACTTCTAGTCGCTTTTTGCGCCTTACAGCACATGCTGACTGGGTATAGATAGTGCGCTTGTAAATATACAGCTTTCATTTATGTGGCAGTGACGCGACCACTTGGCGTGCCAATGGCGTGGCGTCATTGTGACGTGTCTGTATATGTACAAGGTTTACCCACACATAGGGCCGCGCGCACAACTGAGTTGAAATATCTGTAGCAATTACTCTGGCCGCCGCGGCACCGACGGTGGCATGGGAGACTATGCATTCTTCACGGCATGGACATGCTTAACGCTTTTCAGGCATCGGCGCCAGAGTGTGACATATTTGTGAGTCGATGTATGGAAGTGCGTGCGATGAGTGAGTGTATCTTAATTTTTTTAATTTGTAATTGTATTTAATTTTTTTTTTAATTTAATGATGTTTTTAAGTTTTTAATTAAAGGTTTTTAAAATACTTAGTGTCTTAGTTGTGTACTTATTGATATTTGCAGTGTATTAGTAAGTTATAAGTACTGTGAAGCTGTAATTTATGATAAATACATAAATACATATAAAAAAAAATATTGTTTTAGATGTTTAATTATTTATGTTTCCTTAGCTGTAATGTAACTGTAACTGTTATTGTGTCGTGGTGTACTATGTGTGCTAAATGTCTTTTCTTTCTTTCTTTCCTTTCTTCTTTTCAAATTGCGCTTTCTTCTCAGATGTATTATTAAAACATCTTTCCGAGTAACTTTGGTTACCAAATTCAATACTTGGGAATCTAAATACGAAAATCTAAACACTAAACAGCGCCATCTAGTGAGGCACTGTCGAATTACACTATTTACTTTTTAAAGTAGCTGTTTGAAAATCCCCCATTCAGAGAAACACTGAGAAACAATTGCTTAACAAACTTGCTGGACCCACTGACCTTTTTCTTTGTTGCTTCCATTTGTCTTTTGTTGTTCTTTGTTGTTATTATGTTGATTTGTCTCATCTTTGCTGCTGTCCTTTTCATTTTCCGTAACGATGATATCTGCATAACACACCTTTATCATCTCTGCCCAATCGTTAAAAAAACAGGACCAGCTACCATTCATTTTCATTTCGGCTTTGAGCTCCACCTGTAAAGACAATATCATCGAGTGGCGGCCACGTACCGGAAAACGCAGCGTGGGTACTCGCAGGTGCCAGCTAGATGCCGAAGGCACAAGACCGGCCTTTGTGGAGATCTCTGCGGGAGGCCTATGCCTAGCAATGGGCGCCTTCCGGCTGATATGATGATGATGATCTTAAGGAGATATATTGTCTTAAAAAAAAAATTATGAGCCCGTAAGTATTATACATCAGCTACCTCGGCTTCGTAGAGCGTTGCCTCTGTCACACATCATCACAGCCCACAACAGTCCACTGCAGGACTTAGGGACCCTCCCACAAATGGGGGGGAAATGCCATAATCTCCACGCTTGGCAGGCGGGTTGAAGATCGCAGTGTTATAAATATAACAATGGAAAACGCTGCTGCCCATTTTCCAGCCTACGGAGACTCTTGATCTTTTGTCTCGATAACATTAGTCGCCTTGTACGACACTCACGATTGTAAGGAGATGCAATTCTACTCTGCCGGACACCACACGGCCAACACAACACACCACACAACGGCTGTCGCACGCGTGTATGTAAATGTGAAGCCGAATCTAGCCGATTTGGATTATTTACTGCTGATTTCTGTTTCGTGTTTTGTCATCACGGAACACCATCATCATCATCGTCCTAGCGCTTATCTCGGTCTCTGCCAAGGGTCCGATTTCCTGCTCATTCTTCTTCACTTCGCCCAGTCTTCGGCAACTTCGCGTCATAGGTCGTTGGCTTTCGCATCCGTCTCAGCGATTTTAATTCATCATTTCATGGGTTGCCCACGGGACCGCTTTCCTGATACCGGCAGGTTCAGGCTCCTATTTCCCACGTATGAGGCCTGACTTACGTAACACGTGACCATACCAGTGCAGGCGAGCCTCCTTGATCTTATCTGCGATATCTCACGCCAAGGCTACCACGGATGTGCTCGTTACGTACGAGCCCAGAACAAGAACATTGTCATATTTCTTATCGGATGGTGTCCTGATGTTCTTGTTTGCATGTATTCAATACTCACCGTTGTGACTGTGTTGTAGGGTTGCAAATTGAAGGTGTCGTTTAATAAAATAGAATTTTTATTTGTGTAGTTCTCCTTTGTACATCTGAAATGAGATTTGAGTATGCCATTTTAAACGAGTCGTCTGTTGGATATTGTAACGTTTATTTTATGGTTAAATTTTAACATTTTATTTATTTATTTATTTATTTATTCGTATGGCATTAGTAGCCGAGTCGCTAATTATAACCTAGGTATAACCCAGGTATTTGCGGGACTGAACCATCTTAGTCCCGCTGGATCCAGGTATTTGCGGGATCCAGCAGGCTGGACTTAGAAACCAGAAATCAATCGTAATAAAGTCCTTATAGACTTCGTTTTCATAGTTTTCATTTTAACCCAAATTACACAAGCTTTTTGGTACATTTAAAATGGCTATTTAGTATTTTTAGACATAAATTGACATACTCACGTCAACATCAATATAAATTTAAATAATTAAGTACACACCACAAACAACATCGTAAGCAAATTAAACATTATTTTGGAAATACACTTGCAAGTTGTAGAATAACTATCGAACCACTCCATATTTTTCCATATACGTTCATACATTTTTGGCATTACAAATCAGTATTTAACTTCATAAATACTTAATCAATTTTAATAAGGTTTTTGTGGTTTGATATCCGAAAAGACAATGATTACCTCTGTATTTAATTAATATCAGTATGAGGTAATCATTGTCTTCTTGGCTATCAAACCGCGAAAGCCGAATTATAATCGATTAGGTATTTATAAGTAAACCGCCAGTCCAGCGGGATCCCGCAAAATGTATGCGGGATCCCAGTATTCCGGGATCCCGGTATCCCGGTATTGCATTCCCTAATTATATGGTCTCTTTCTGATATACCACCCGACGATCTGACGACCAGAGTGGATCAGATGGTTAACATGGTCTGCCACGCTGAGGTCCCGGGTTCAATTCTCGGCCGGGCAGAAATTAAAACGATTAATTTTAATTTTTGATATAGTCCGGCAGATTCGTGACTATTTTTGTAAGAATTGCGCATTTAATGATAGAAGCATACAACTTGGTACACGTATACTACATATGTAGAGGGTTGATTTTGGATATGAGGCCATCTTTGATTTCCCCTATAGCAGTAATGGTGGACATTCAAAATGGCGGCCTCTGAATACTGTTATACACCAATGTTTTATTGTTATTTGACGATTATTATTTGTTTTAACTATGTACGTATTTTTTACAGTAAATATCATGATCCAAAATTTTTGATTAAAAGAAAAAATTACCTTAGTGATAACAGCGTAATTTTTTTTTTAAGTTATATAAAAAAGAAGTTTGCGACCTCGATGTCGAATTAAGATAAAATTTAAATGCAAAAGTTTAAAATTTTTATCTGTTCGATCATTAAACTGAGTTCAAACCGCAAATTTAAACCTTTGTTATATATGCAGTATATGTGGTCCAAATTGTATACTTCTATCATTAAATGCGCAATTCTTTCACATATCTGCCGGACTATTACGGGTTTGGCTGTTATTTGTTTGATAAGTATCTGAGCCTCGGTGGCCGAGCGGTTGGGGTATCAGACTCGTAAGCGAGAGGTACCGGGTTCGAATCCCGCTGCGACCATGTACCAATGACTCTTTTCTGAGTTATGTACATTAGTTGAACACTTACTGATGCTCTTATATGCCGAGGGAAAATATCGTGATGAAACCTGCACATTCAGGCGACTGAATGTATAACCATGGTACATGGTATATTATGACAAAATCTCTGTAAATTGCTTATATGAATTGTGTATTATAATGTAATTTTCATAAATGAATCAAATCAAACCAAAGCGGACCCCGGACCCTCCACACTGCACAACCGAGATATTGACGCCAAGATTGAGGGATTGAGGGTGACTGCTTTCCATCAGGCAGGCTGTAAGCTTGTTGACCACCTTAGTGGTATAAAAAAAAAAGTCAGGCGGGCCGTAAGCTTGTTTGCCACCTTAGTGATAAAAAAAAAAAATGTTAGGTAGGCCGTAAGCTTGTTTGCCACCTTAGTGATATAAAAAAAAAAGTCAGGGAGGCCGTAAGCTTGTTTGCCACCTTAATGGTAAAAAAAAAGGTCAGGCAGGCCGTAAGCTTGTTTGCCACCTTAGCGGTATAAAAAAAAAAAAATATTTTTTTACCTAGCATTTATCAAGTCGTGCCCTCTAATTTCTAGTACGAATTTCTCGCCGTTAGTTAATGTGACTTTTTTGTCTATTTTGTTGAAGCATTTATCGTCATTGGTGTCGAAGACTATTTTAACTTCAGTATCTTTTTTGCTGGTGGCACCGTCTGTAATTTAATGTATTAAAAAATAATTATCGGGTTGTAGGACTCTGTCAAGCCTGAGGAGTCTGCTCGGGTGTCCACCGCCTTATCTATTTCCTTATATATTATAGCGAACCACATTTTATAGCATCAGAAAGAAGAAAGAGAGAAAGAAAAGACATTTCTGAAGATACTGTCTGTATGTAGTATATATTATTATTATAAGTCGATATGTAAGTATGTATGTGTGTATATATGTATGTATTTATAGATACTTATGTGTGTAAGTAGAGTAAATATACTTATATATATGCTTATTTAGATAGGTAATATTGTGCACGTCCTATCGGCGTCTCATGATCACATCACACTCCCGAAGGCCTGCTGGAAGAGATTTCTTTAGAAATAAGTAGCGCCTGTTGTGCCATTTTTTTACTTTGTCTGTTATTTGCTATGTATTTCTTGTGTACAATAAACTGTTAAATAAATAAATACAAAACATGAAAATAAAAATAGAACTAAGGTGATCATAGTTTTAGGGAAAATTAATTGACAGGTTTGCTCGATTGGTATTGAAACTATTTGAAACATTCAATACATTTTCAACAAAATATTTTGATCGTAAACTGATGTTTTGAACTGACAATTTTGTTGTATCGTTTTTAATTGCAGTGTTCCATATTTCTCAATAAGAGTATGTTAGATAGAAGTATTTTGGTTAAACATTACTGTCTACTACATTGATCATTTTAGTAACAAGTAAATATTAAAATAGTAAAGTATTGTCTAAGTAGGTGACTACCTAACCAATGAGGAAATTTACCAATTTATTTATGTTGTGGTTGTATTCGTTGAATATTTGGATAATTTACAATATTTTGTGGTTTAACTATGTGACGTAATTTGCCTCCAGTCGAATATAATTGTGATATAATTATTATTGTTTTCTCTATCATTCTATTTTTCAAAATTAATGTAAGGTAGGGTAATTTGGCCTAATTTCTAGATTTTTACTTTACATCTAACGAGTAGCAAGCGCATTCCATTAGCCTAGAAGTACGAAACGGTTTGCATTCAACTTATGAGCGTGAACTCCGATCTACAAATAATTTGCGACTAGATATTCCCCCCCGTCATACGAACTTCTACAGCCATATTTTCACAGTTCAGGCAGCACGTCTTTGGAATGAGATTCCTGAAGATGTGCGTAAAGCATCGAATCGCTTTATTAAAAAAAATAAAAAATGTTTTTTTTTATAGATAAAAGGCCAATAAGTCAATACAAATAGTATAAAGTATCTTTATCTACACTCATAGCGTAATGTTCCAATTACATATTCGAAAACAGTTGTTTAAGGATACACTTTTTTCACGCCAGACTATAAAAATTTAAAAAATTACTTTTCGATACAGCATTTCCCATACTATTTTCATTACAGCTGTATCGAAAAATAACTTTATCTTCACTCATAGCGTAATGTTCCAATTACATATTCGAAAACAGTTGTTTAAGGATACACTTTTTTCACGCCAGTCTATAAAAATTTAAAAAATTACTTTTCGATACAGTATTTCCCATACTATTTTCATTACAGCTGTATCGAAAAATAACTTTTTAATCATTATGCAACACTTTTCTTTTTTAAATTTTTGGCGGGCGCCGGGACACGGCTAAATGTAGGCTAAATACCTAAATGTCTTCAATAAATTCAAAATTCCTGTTTATATTTGTGATCAGTTCATAGTCTGTGGTTGTGATTGTGTACATTTGGAATTATTTTCCCGCTAAACAGAATATTTTTTCTAATTGTTGTAATTTGTGTTTGTGAATGTTTTTTCTTTTTTGAAGCAAATAAATAGATAAATGTGAAAGTAGTGAAGTGAATTTCGCTTGATATCCTTGACGCGTAGATATAACAGAACTGACTCGCAGTTACTTCCAGCAAAGTTGAAAAAATTATAGGTACGAAATTTTAACATGAAAATATGAGTGTAGATAAAGTAGTGTATGCAACTGCATATAATTAGGTATTAAAACACTCGTGTCAAACTATTATCATACTCGGCTACGCCTCATATGATAAACAGACACTCATGTTTTAATACCCCCTTTTATATGACAGTTGCATAAACTACTATTTTAATCATTATGCAACACCTTTCTTTTTTAAATTTTTGTCGGGCGCCGGGACATGGCTAAATGTAGGCTGAATACCTAAATGTCTTCAACAAATTCAAAATTCCTGTTTATATTTGTGATCAGTTCATAGTCTGTGGTTGTGATTGTGTACATTTAGAATTATTTCCCGCTAAACAGAATATTTTTTCTAATTGTTGTAATTTGTGTTTGTGAATGTTTTTTCTTGTTTGAAGCAAATAAATAGATAAATGTGAAAGTAGTGAAGTGAATTTCGCTTGATATCCTCGACGCGTAGATACAACAGAACTGACTCGCAGTTACTTCTAGCAAAGTTGAAAAAATTATAGGTACTAAATTTTAACATGAAAATATGAGTGTAGATAAAGTAGTGTATGTAACTGCATATAATTAGGTATTAAAACACTCGTGTCAAACTATTATCATACTCGGCTACGCCTCGTATGATAAACAGACACTCATGTTTTAATACCCCCTTTTATATGACAGTTGCATAAACTACTATTATTTATAGATATGTATGTATAGTATTAAATTCTGGGAGGGCGCTGCGGTGCTCTAGTTAATATCGACTCACGGTTGTTTGTTTAAATAAAAATACATAAAGTAATAAATACGTAATAAAAATCAGTCAGCTGTGAACAATAAGTGCTAAATTGGTTATATAAGTGTTGTCACCAGCAAGTTTGCAAGAATATAGAAGAAATAACACAAAATCGGACCAAACTAATTTTAACAAAGTTAAGTGATAATAAAAAATCCCGACGGAAATACATTAAAAGCACAGCTAAAAAAGGTCAGAAAAACAAGTTAATAATTAGAAAACTTCACAAACTATTGAATTTACTTGAATTGTTATTTATAACCTCAACCTTAGCAAGTCATCAATCGAAAATATTTAAATCAGCGCCATCTTGTGTCGATTGTCGAAACGAATTAATTGCTATCTAAACTAAACAAGGTAGACTGGAACGCTGACCCTGTTATACCAACACCGATACTCTAAGATAGAGGGCAGCACTGGGTAACCTAATACTCTATCGGCTGATTACTGATACCGCCATCTTGTGTCGATTGTCAGTGCTAAGAGCTTACTCGCTAGGGTAAACTTGTCCTTTACATTGACCCTGTTTTACCAACACTGCTACTCAATAATAGAGGGCAGTGCAAGGTAAACAGTAACTTAATATTGGTGCTGATTACTGAGACGACTAGCTACTCAAAATAAAACATGGAAAACATGATGGAAATTTTAAAACAAATTCAAAGCGACATGAAAGTGCAAAATGAGGAACTGAGAAATATGGAAAGTAATATAACCACCACAATAAATAAAAATATTGATGAAAAATTTAGCCTAATGGAAATAAAAACTGATCAATTAGAGAAAAAAGTAAATGAACAACAAGCCTGCATAGATCGATTGGAAAAACAATTAAAGAAAAAGAATGTTATTTTTTTCGGAGTTGAAGAATTAGAGCATACTCTAGAAGAACTTATGAATATGATTTTAAACGTTATTAATACAAAAATGGGAATTAGCTGCCAGGAAGGAGAGATAGAAGATAAAAGTAATTTACAAACAACCCTGAAAACTAAAGCTATGAATATATGTTTACTTCCTTGCCTTACGTATGCGTGCCAGACATGGACTATAACAAAGAAAACCATGAATAAAATAAAAACTTGTCAAAGAGGCATTGAAAGAAGCTATGTCGGTTTAAAACTAAAGGATAAAGTAAAACACACGGAAATTAGACAGAAAACGAAAGCGAATGATGTGATGAAATATGTAATGCGGCAAAAATGGCGATGGGCTGAACATGTGCAAAGAACAAGAGACAAGCGATGGTCAAACATAGTGACTAATTGGTAGCCCGGAAGACCACATAAACGATGGAGCGACGACCTAATGGAAATTGCGGGGAAAACCTGGAACAGACTTGCAATAGATCGCAAAAGATGGAAATACATGGAGGAGGCTTTTACCGCACTAGGCGGTCCTTATATCGAGACAAAAGAAAAATATTAGAAAATAAAGAAACAATCACAAGAACAATAATAATTATAGAACAAATTAACAATGTAAAGTCCTAATATAACATTAATAAATCTATTAATAAGCACTAATAAAAAAATTATCTACAATTAAAATATTTACTAATGACATACTAAATTAAATAAACAATTTAATCTAGATTTATTAAAAAGTAAATAAATAAATATACTTACAAAAAATATAATACTAACTAAAAAAAATAAAATAAACTATACTAAAAAATACTTAATAACATACGCAACAAACTGATATATTCGTAACACTCAAATCTGTGATACGTAAATTAAGAAAATGTTTATGCGATGCATGATGTAAGGAATCAATAAAAAGCTTTTTTATTTTATTTATTTATTTATGTATAGTATTTATTATATAATATAATATATGTTTATACTATCTTGATTGTACAAGGTGTCTCAAAAGAAAGTTTATATTAAGTAGATCGATTAAAAAAAAAGTAAGCCGTGTATCGAAAAAATTGTTATTGATTATTAAAATACACAATTTGAGAATTTATTTCTTAAAAATAATATCGTCCAAATGTAGACCCTCGCGTTCGCGGCACTCATTTAATCGTAAAATTACTTATGACGGCTCGGCAGGTGGACTCAGCGATGGCTGCCATTTCGTGACGGATATTTTCTTTCAAACGCGCCAGGGAAGTCGGTTTATTGGCGTAAACTTTAGATTTAAGGCCGGAACTCCATTGGCGCGGTGCAGTGCACTGCGCGGCGCGCCGCGCGGTGCCACGTCACGGTGACAACCAAAGAAACGGTGGTGTTATTCTGGTTTTTCAAATTAGGCAAGGTTCGCACGAGGGATTTTAAGTTAGGCAACGTTTGTACGAGAGCCTTTTCGATGCTTTTACGCGCGTTATTTGAAATGACTCGCATAATTATTGACCATATGTCTTCTCGACAGTGTGTTCACACCCAGGCGTAAAAAGTAAATAGAGATTTTTTAAATCTGCCGACTCAAATGCAACCAAGAGAAACGTACCAAAAGGATATCATTCATTAAAACACTGAAAGTAGATTAAAACACTTTCAGTGCCGGCCCGAAAAATATAATGCGATTTTCAGATACAGCATACAGTTTCTATAATTTTTTATTATGGTGCCAAACCTGTACGCCCACCACCACCACTATGTAAAGAAATTGAACCACCTCGATTGGTCTTCCTCGAATACTATGATAACTTTTCCTTTTTACCCGACTACGAGGAAGCCAAGGAAGGAACCTTTTTTTTTATTATCAATAGGTTTGCATTTGACCTCAACTCACCTGATGGAAAGCGACGATGGGTAGTGAAGTTAACAGTCTATGTAAGTATGAAGAAGCCACAGAGATTTGTCAGGACCGTAGCAAGTGAAATAATGTGGTATCTGCCTATCCCTACGGGAGAAAGGCGTAACCGAATGAATGTGTGTCATTGTTGGTTGTATCAATGAATGTTGATCTCGACAACCACTATCATTTCTATTTAGGAACTAGTGTTGTAGGACCAATAGTTTTATAGTTATTACAGTTTTAAATTTGACAGCTGTCATCCGAAATGTAGATCTTGACGAGCACTATCATTTCTCTTCAGGAACTAGTGTTCTAGGAGCGATCGCTTCAAAGTTATCACAGTATTAAGATTGACAGCTGTCATCCGAAATGTAGATCTTGATGAGCACTATCATTTCTCTTTAGTAACTAATGTTCCAGGAGCGATCGTTTCAGAGTTATTACAGTTTTAAGTTTGACAGGTGTCATCCGAAATGTAGATCTCGTCGAGCACTATCATTTTTCTTTAGGAACTAAGTTCGTTGTTAGACCAAAAGTTACAGAGTTATTAGTCTTAAGTTTGACAGCTGCCATCCGAAATGTAGATCTCGACGAATGCATTTATTTTTAGAAACTTGTGTTCTAGAACAAAACATGCCGTATTTATTATTCGGGAGGAACTGAGAACAAAATGACGAAAGGATCACGAAAGCGAAACATGTACGATAATGTTGCAGAATCACAAAAAGGGGCGGGGCTTACGCATGAGCGGTCAAAATTTCTTTGACCAGGTCGAATTCCTATTTCATTCATACGCGTTGAATCTTTACTAAAAGAAGAAGACAGATATATGTGTGTAAACTGTGTCACATAAGGAGGAGAGATTCGAACTGTTGGTAAAAAGAAACAGTCAAGTGTGACGTCTCATGTTGACATCTGCTGACAGCGCGCCGCACACTGCACGATGGGGCCAAATTGAAAAAATGTGGACAAAATTCATACAAACTGACATTTCGGGCTTGGATTGCGCGATTTGCCCCATCATGCAGTGCGCCGCGCGGCGCGCTGCACAGTGGGGCATTTCGCCACCTGTCAATGTACTTGCATACAAACTGCTCGGCGTGGAACAAGTTTTGCCACATTGTGCAGTGCGCCGCGCGGCGCACCTCTTCAATGTGTTCCAGCGCTAAGATAACCCCATAGGTAAAAGTCCAAAGGGGTTAAATCAGGACTGCGTGGAGGCCAATTTATGTCACCTCCCCTGGAGATCAATTTGCCCGAGAAATTTTCACGAACTCGTGGCAGAGATGTATTGGACGTGTGTGACGTTGCTCCGTTGCTGGAACCATGTTCTTTGGTTATAGCCAGGAAAGTTTTGCAGTTCAGGCACCAAGAAGTCGTCTAACATCTCCATATAACGCTCTGAATTCACTGTAATTGCACGCCCCCTTTCGTCTTGGATGTAAAAAAGTATGGGCCGATAATTTCTCGCGCCGACATCGCTGCTCATACGGTCACTTTAGGCGAATGAAGGGGTTTCTGATGCTTGCGTTTCAGATTCGTTGCACTCTAGTAGCGGCAATTTTGCTTATTTACGTGTCCATTAAGATAAAAATGAGCTTCATTCGAAAACATAATGTTGGTAAACGTTGAAAAGCGCTCAATTGCCTGATTTACGAAGTCAAGCCTCTGACTGGCATCATGGGGCTTTAATTCTTTCACCAATTGAATTTTGTAGGGGTGCAGCTTTAGATCTTTGTGCAAAATGCGATGTAATGATCATCTATGCACATTTAAAGCACTTGCGCGCTTCCGAATTGAAAGGTTCGGGTCATCACGAACAGACTGATTAACACTCTCCACGTTTTCTACCGTTCTTGATGACCTTGGTCGCCCGGATTTTGGCTTTTCCAGCGTTGTACCGGTCTCTTCAAACTTTTTGACCCATTTTCGAATAAGAGGAATGCTTGGCGCATCATTTGAGTGTCGAAAACCTCGAATACTGCAGAATCTCCTACGCGCTACAGTCGCCGAATCATCGTTTTTGTAAAACTCTCACACGCACAACGCCCGGTCTGCTCCTGAGAAACGCTCCATAGCGACTGAATTCCCAAGAGCCAGACAACCGATTGACATAACCCCCGCGCCCCTCGGATTCGTTGCGTTCACACAATAAACTAAATAAATATAAAGTTTCTTTTGAGACAACTTGTATTTAGGTTAATTACAATCTATCATCACGCTTTATGAAGCACCTACTACTTACTTTCTGCATGGTCTGCTGGTTGACTGTTAAACAAAGCCTCGATGGCTATTGCTGTAATTTGTGCAATAAAGTTTTTAAATAAATAATAAATAAATCATCCGCTGGTGATCCTGAGACTGATTGAACAGTCTCGGTACCCGTTTGCCACCTCGTGACCGTATATACGGCATTCAGTCAGTCATATCAGCCGAAAGACACCCACTGCTGGGCATAGGCCTCTCCCAGAGATCTCCACAAAGGCAGATCCTGTGCGTTCCACGACCAGCTGGTACCCGCGATCTTTACCAGGTCGTAGGTCCACCTTGTGGGGGGCCTACCCACGCTGCGTCTTCCGGCATTATTGTTATATAACTATCCTCCGTTCCAAGTCAACAGGAATCAAAATACTACCGAGATCGTGTCTAACCTCGGTACTAAAAAAAATCATCTTGGCGTTAATGTTCCGATTCCGCACGAGTGGCCGAGGTCCGCCTTGACCATGATCCAGGATTTGGCAGATCAGGTAATTACAGTGGAGTGGATCATGGTTACATGTGATGTGTGGTTTCATCACGATGTTTTTCCTCGTGTGCGATAGCTCAGGTTAGGTCAGGTTAGGTTAGGTTAAGTTAGGTAAGGTCAGGTTCTGTTAGAACAGTAGACCCGGGGCCATACTAGATTGCTCGCGGATTGGGTAGCACTGTACATACCACGGAGATCTTCTTTCTCTCTCTTCGACCTTTTTACAGTGACATAACAATTGACCCATTTGTGCTGGATAAATAAGTAACATTTCCATTCACCGGCAAGGTGGTTTTCCATGTGTATCTGAAAATAAATAGGCGAGGCATAATAGCATAGAAAATGTTCATCCTTACATCTTGGAGCCAAATTGGTCGCGAACTGTGCGGTTCCAAAGGAACTGTCTCCCACGCACACTAAGGTTGTGGAATGAACTACCTGGAGAGGTTTTCCTTGGAGAGTACAACATGGAGTTCTTCAAGAAAGGGGTTAAAAGGTTTTTCGGGGTCAGAAACGCGTGGGTAATGCCTCTGAAATTGAAAACGTCCATAGGCTGCGGTGATTGCTTACCGTCAGGGAGGCCGTAAGCTTGTTTGCCACCTTGGTGGTATAAAAAAATATATATATATACCTTTTGAAAGTGCCGCCCAAAAAAGTTTTGTAGCGATTTGGACAGCAAGCACTACTCTGAACTGTTAAGCTATTCGCCAATCCTTAGAGTAATTCTTGGAACCTGAAAATCTAGCTTTTCTTGCAATAGAATTCTAGATTTTCAAGCTTCAACTAAAGGTCGTTCAGCGTGGCTGAGGTTAAAAAAATTCAGAAGGAAGTTTTCCATCATACGAAATCCTTTTCCGTTCTGCACTTCTTTTAACGGTACTTTTTTGGATGATGTCCTTCCACGATATTTTGTAACCATTGGAAATTGTTTACAACAACCAAGCAGGAAAAATATGGACAGCTGAAGCCTTTATTCGGGTAACTAGACGGTGCCAGCGAGTTCGTTCTCGTGGATTTTATGACCTTTCCCTTGAACAAAATGAAGTATCAAGTATTGGGTCTTTATGAAATACCTATGAAATTTGTGTTTTTTCGCAAATATTTTTAATTGTACACAATATACAAAAAAAAAAACTTGATTTCGAAAATAGAGTATGTTCAGATAAGTGCCAAAAATTTAATAAAAAATATTTTCTTCAGTTTTTATAAGGGGTTGAAAACACCCATTTCAGTAGTCGTCTATTTTGACTCTGTAAACAAGTTGAATTTTATGAAGAGGGTAGTTATTACAACAAAATGGTATGCACTAGTTGGCTTAATGTTATTTGATTAAACCTACCAAGTGTCATTGTAATCGGATTTGCCATTTCCAAGAAATTAAAAAATTCATCATATCAGCCAGAAGACGCCCACTGCTGGGCATAGGCCTCCCCCAGAGATCACCACAAAGGCCGGTCCTGTGCTTTTCGTATCCAGCTGGTACCTGCGATCCTTACCAGGTCGTCAGTCCACCTTGTGGAAGGCCTACCCACGCTGCGTCTTCCGGCACGTGGTCGCCACTCGAGAACTTTACTGCCCCATCGGCCATCTGTTCTTCGAGCTATGTGCCCTGCCCACTGCCACTTCAGTCTGGCAATCCTTAGAGCTATGTCGGTGACCTTGGTTCGCTTGCGGATCTCCTAATTTCTGATTCGATCGCGCAAAGAGACTCCGAGCATAGCTCTTTCCATTGCCCTTTGGGTAACAGTAAACTTTCTTATAAGGCCCACAGTGAGCGGCCACGTTTTTGTTCCGTAAGTCATCACTGGCAACACACATTGGTCAAAGACCTTCGTTTTGAGACACTGCGGTAATTGGGACGAAAATATATGGCGTAGCATCCCGAATGCTGCCCAACCGAGTTGGATTCATCGATTGACCTCTTTCTTGAAGTTGAACCTACCTAACTGAACTATTTGTCATAGGTATGAATAGTCGTCAACAACTTCAAGTGGAATGCCTCCAACTGTCACTGGAGTAGGCACAACATGGACATTCGACATAATTTTCGTCTTGTCCATGTTCATTTTAAGACCTACTTGTTGAGAGGCACTACAGAGGTCATCGAGCATTTTGCCCAAGTCTTCCAGGGTTTCAGCCATGACTACGATATCGTCAGCAAATCTGAGGTGAGTGAGGTACTCGCCGTTAATATTGATGCCAAGTCCGTCCCAGTCCAGAAGCCTAAAGATATCCTCCAGTGCAGCGGTGAACAACTTCGGTGATATGACATCACCTTGTCTAACACCCCGCTGCAGCTGAATAGGTTCTGTGGTGTTATCCTGGAGACGAACTGACATAGTGGCGTTTTCGTACAAACCCTTCAGTGCTTCGATATATCGATAGTCAATTTGGCACCGCTGTAGAGACTGGAGCACCGCCCAAGTTTCGATCGAATTGAAGGCTTTCTCATAGTCCACAAACGCCAAGCATAATGGCCGGTTATACTCTTCGGTCTTCTGTATAACCTGTCGCAGCGTATGTATGTGGTCTATGGTACTAAAACCTTTTCGGAATCCGGCTTGTTCGGGAGGCTGGAAGTCATCAAACCTGCGTGCGAGACGATTTGTAATGACTCTCGAAAACAGCCTATACACATGGGTCAGCAGCGATATTGGTCTGAAGTTCTTCAAGAGAGCCTTATCACCTTTCTTGAAGAACAATATCACCATACTTCTGTGCCATGTTACCGGCGTTTTTCCCTCGAGGATGACGGAATTGAACAGCTTTTGAAGGGTCTTAAGCACAGGTTTACCACCAGCTTTCAGAAGCTCGGCCGTAATTCCATCATCACCCGGCGCCTTGTTGTTCTTGAGCTGTCTGAGAGCCATACTAATCTCGTACAGGCTGATGTCCGGGATATCTTCGGTGTAGTGTCGGGTCAACTTGGCTCTGGGGTCTTTTGCCATACTGGTAACAGGTGCCCGTGTTGTCGTGTATAACTGTCCATAGAACCTCTCGACTTCCCTCAAAACCTCGGACTTGGTCGAAACAACTCTGCCGTCATCCGTTTTCAGTCTCGTCAACTGGCTGTGTCCAATCGACAGATCTCTCGCAAAGACTTTAGAGTCTCACCGCCTCACACCGCCTCAATGTTGGTAGTATTGAAGCGGCGTATATGGCGAGTCAGAGACTTGGAGATCTGTCGATTAAGTCGCCTAAATTGAGAGACATCATCAGGGAATTGCAGGGGTGTGTGGTGCCGCCACCTCAAAGAATAGCACCACCCCATCTCTTCCCGTGGGTGTCGTAAGAGGTGACTAAGGGACAAACCCGAAAGATGGTCAGCAGCATCTTTCTGGGTACATATACGGCACTGCGATCGCCAACCCGCCTGCCAAGCGTGGCGATTATGGCAATTCCCCCCCCGATGACAAGCACACACAGGCTACGGACCATGGTAGCGGTCACGGTAACGGTGGGGCAGGGGGTGCGAAGAATCACCGGACGCGATCAGGCTACCACAAAGCACGACCACTGGCCCTGGCAACATACAATGTCGAGACACTGCGGACCGACGAAAAGCTCGTGGAGCTGGAGGAAGTGGTAAGCAGATTACATTGGGACATTATAGGGATATCTGAAGTCCGAAGAAAGGGGGAGGACTCGATAACTCTGAAGTCCGGAAATCTGCTTTACTTCCGGGAGGGCGACCAACTGTCCCTAGGTGGTGTCGGGTTTCTCGTCCACAAATCCCTTGTGAACAACATCGTCAAGATCGAGAGTGTGTCGTCTAGGGTTGCGTAACTTATACTGAGAATTACCAAGCGGTATTCGTTGAAGGTCATATAGGTCTACGCACCGACTTCGACTCACTCCGACGATGAAGTGGAGGCTATGTATGAGGATATAACTACAGCCATACATGCCTCCAAGACACATTACACCGTTGTCATGGGGGATTTCAACGCGAAACTGGGCAAACGAAGCGGAGACGAATTGAGAGTGGGGCAATTTGGAGTTGGAAGTCGGAACACCCGTGGCCAGATGCTGGCCGGCTTTCTGGAGAAGGAGGGACTCTTTATGATGAACTCATTTTTTGGGAATCATCGCAGATGGACGTGGGTTAGTCCCGATGGTGTGATAAAAAATGAGATCGACTTCATCCTACCTACGAAACGGCATATATTCAATGATGTTTCTGTGATCAATAGCGTAAATAAATTGGCAGTGATCACCGCTTGGTAAGAGGCACATTGAGTATTAATTTACAGCTGGAAAGATCGAGATTGATGAGGTCCACGCTCCGGCCTGTACCCATCCAAATCCAAAACCCCGAGAGCTTTCAACTCGAATTACAAAATCGCTTCGAGTGTCTAGGAGAATGCGTCGACGTGGACGACTACAATAACAGGTTCGTGGAAACTGTCTATACGGTTGGGTCAAAGTTTTACAAAGCCTGCCGTACAAAAAGAACAAGCAAAATCTCTGACAATACCCTTAAACTCATGGAAGAAAGACGCGCAATTAAAAAATTGCTTGTATGAAAATTACAGTTTCCGTCATTTTTACCATACAAAACGCCAATTTCATAAGTCACGACCAAATTTATTTTTATGCCTCTAAGTTGGCAAACAAGCTTGCGGCCTGCTTGATGGTAAGCAGTCACCGCAGCCTATAGACGTTTGCAATATCAGGACCTAATTATTTATTTAAAGCAAATCACGAACACAACAAAGTATAATTTAAGGTCTAAGCTATGAGTAATAAAGGTTTTGGAAATCTTACTGTGAACACACTTTTGTGTTTTGTGGAGATGTTGGTGGCTAAATTTAAATCGATGGGATAATTATTGACGTAACATCTGAAAAAGGAAAAAGGAATTACATTTTGTTCATCATCATCATCATCATATCAGCCGAAAGACGCCCACTGCTGGGCATAGTCCCCAACTCAGAGATCTGTAATTAATTATGAAAACAATATAAACTGAAACCAATATAAACACAATGTCAAATTTACACTAAAATAATAATAATCATCTTGGCGTTAATGTCCCGGTTGTGCTCTCGAGAACGAGGGCCCGGGGTCCGCCTTGACCAAGATCCAGGATTTGGCAGGTCAGATAATTACAGTGGAGCGACTGCTACCTGACCTCCATGACCTGCTACCAGGGGAACCTGACCAGATTGGACCATGGTTACAAATTCCGTTGCCTGAATTTGCAGGTTTCATCACGATGTTTTCCCTCACCGTAAGAGAATCGCTTGGAATTCAACTAATGTATAAATGTACATAACTCAGAAAAGAGTCATTGGTACATGGCCGCAGCGCGATGCGAACCCGGTACCTCTCGCTTACGAGTCGGATACTCATCCGCCCGGCCACCGACGCTCCAATTAAAAGTATGTATAGTATTTTTAATAAAATAATAATTATTTCTTAGTTGATGAGTAGTGTTGAGGAACTCCCCATTAACTCAGATTTTATGAGACGTACTGGCTCAGTTGCGTTCATCTTTACATTTCTCTGTTCATCACAGAAAATATGGGCTAGCTGTAAAACTTTAACATTATTAGAAAATCTTGAATCACTGGAGTTACCGTCGGAGTCACTGTAGTCATTGCTATAGATAAACACTTAGTGATACTGATAAGCGGCTTTGCTGATAAAATATAGTAGTTTAGCCCACTATATTAAAATTTTAAAATAATAGTGGGCGGACACCTAAAGTAGGATACTTTATTCTATAGTAAACTCAAACTAAAACTTTATTTTATTTTATTGATTAGGACATTAAATATCTCTTTCAATCGTAAAAAGGAGGGGGGTAGGAAAGTAGGAAGGAAGCTCACAGTGACACGCTGGCCGCAGCAAACCCACCCCCTACCCTACCACAATCTCACCCCTAAGGGTAGGGACCCTACCCCTACTCTAACTACTACCCTATGCCTGCCCTACCGCAGACAGAAGACACCATGTGTGGGAAAGAAAGGAAAATTTTAAGTATGTTTGGTATAAGTATGGTTGGCAACCTTAACCATGACCGTGATCTATAGTGTTTATGCATGAATTTCTTTGTTTTTATATTGTTATCTATTTAATTATGGGTAGGACAACAATGGCTAGGGAGGCTTTTCTTTTGCCAAATTTAAGCTATTGCATAGCTTTTATCGCCGGCTTTCAGCGCGGCGACCAAATCAAGAAATTCCGTAACGAAAAAAACCTAACACCCCCCACTCCAACCGGCACAGCAGTGCGGCGTTGAAAGCCGTGCATCGTCTAACGTCGTTTCAGTTCGGCAAACTTCGGCACGGTGTTTGTGTGCGTGTGTTAGATATAAGGTATTTTAGTATATTTTAATTGTTATTTAAAGTTACATATATATTGAAAACTATCGTGATTATTAATAATTAACATTTCAAATTACTTTCATAAAACATTTTACCAACTTCAGAACGAAATGTCTGGATTTCTGAACGATTGTGACTTTTGATCAGATTAAATACTGTTTATGAGAAACTTCCTTAATTAATTATGTAATAAATTTATTATAATGTTAAAAAATGTTAAAAGTATTGTAATACATTAAATTAACATGTAAGCTATCTATCATTAAATTTAGGAGACCGGAAATGAGAATAAAAATGACATTTCCAGCTAGATAGCTAGTATAAAGGTTCAGTCGTGACAGTGAGAGGGACTTTTGCTCCAGAGCCGGCACAGAGTTAAGTACACTTGCATTGTATTATTGTTGCTTTATATTTTGTACTAGTTTTATTTATTTATATAATCGGTTATTTATTGAATCGTACGTAATACCACTGTCCCATTTTTAAAGGATAAATATTTGGTTATGTGATCGATAATTGTGTCATTACATTTGGTTAGAATTTTGTATAAATGTTGTTTAAATAAATACCTCATTTTATAATGGATTACATTGCTTATTAAAATATACCTAATATACTTAAAATATACTTTTGTTTGATTAAATAACGTGTACTAGAATAATACTTTATCCTAGATAACATATTCAAGTTATCAAGTCTTACTCCTCCACTTCGCCCAGTCTCTCTTAAATACTTTATAACCTATGTCCTAAACAAATAGCACTACCTCCATGAACTATATTTTACATGACATAGATATCCATTTATTAATATGCTCTTGTTTACCTAATTTAGCGTTTTCCATATATTTTACTGGGGTTTTGGATAAATACTCACACTTTGTTATTATTCTGTAGCTTAATTACTAAAATAAAGGTTTATACCAATAAAAGTCACTATAATTATAAGTAGGTCATATATTAAATCTAACACGTGCGACTAGACGTATGCGTGTAGACTAGCTGCTAACTGCTCATAACTGATTCTATCTCTTTTAGACACAATGCTAGGTGAGACAGCGTGCTTTTTGGCCTCGTCCACGAGTGAGTTCGAGCCCGCGACTAGTTGAACCTTAACGTGTATGTATATGGTACGACTGTACGAAGCTCGCACGGATCGAGACGATAATAAAAATATTTTAAACAATACTAACTTCTCATTTATTCAATAAAAGAAAAAAAATGGTTTTCTTATCGGTCACCACGCTCAAAGAGTGTAACTTGAATTAATATCAAAGAAAAAACTTGAATTAATATCAAAGAAAAAAAAATACTGCATAAATAAAATAATTATAATTGCATAAGTTGATAAAAAATGCTATGCAATAGCTTTACCGCGGCAGTCCCCGAGTGCCACACGTATTATTTTTTTTTGACTTTCCTATAGGCCTATGAACTTGATCTTAGTGTTCAAACGTAATTGCGAATTTAGATTGTTACCCAATGTGATAGAACTTTGTTTGCGTCATTCTTAGTTGTTTTGTTGTATGGTAGCAAACAGGCAAGCGGGCCACCAAATGAATGTATGGGGTCCTTACCTATAAAATTTATATATATTTTTTTTGCAAGTACATATTTGCGCAAATATTTTTAATTACTTATTCTTTTTTTTTTATACCACTGAGTTGTTCATAACATTTAAAAATTTATAATTGATTTAGAAAGTAGATCAAATCAAATCAAATCATGTTTATTCAGTTCAGGTTTTTTACAAACGCTCATAAATGTCTTAATATTAAACATTACAATAATTGTATAGTACATAAATAAAATAAAATGCTCAAGCGCCGCGGCACCACCACCACAGACCATAAAAAAAGAAAAGAAAGGAAACTCCGCGACGCGAGCGCCGCTGGTTGTCTATCTCATCTGTCACTGTGAGTGACTGTCAGTGGATGATGCCGCTCGATTGTAAATAGGTTAGGTACATATTTTGCATGTGCCTAGAGAAAACCGCACAAAATGATGATCACAAATATTTAAGTGTAAAGCGTATTAGTGGATGTGTTATAACAAATAATGACATACCCTCCGGTAAGTGCATACTTCATTACGATTTAAGCATCAATGCAAAATTTTTAAATACTAAACATTGCAGAGCAGTAAACAGTGCTTTCACTTTATGATTATGATGGTCAGATTAGGATGTTTCTCATACCCATACGGTGTCTACAAGCATCTACAACCCAGACTCAGTTGAGGTTACAGGTGTATTATGTAAGTATGCCCATTTTATATTGTCTTATTGTACCCTGAGTATAGTACCTACAATATATATACAAATCAGTTCACAAAACTATTACCAATACAACATAAAATCATGATACAATATGAACAGTCTGTAGAGTATGTTTAGATGCCAATAAATCCCTAAAATGAAATAAAAAATATTTTTAAAAGTTTTTATAATGGTTTGAAAACACCCCTTTTTTATTGTAGTCAATTGTGCCTCTTTCACGTGGTGTAATTTTATGAAGAGGGTAGTCATCACAATAAAATGGTATGCAGTTAGTTTAATGTTGTCTGATTATACCTACAAAGTTTCTTTGTAATCGGATTTACCTTTCCGAAGAAATTCTCCGTAGGCTGGAAAATGGGCAGCAGTGTTTTCCACTGTTATATTTATACACTGCGATCTCCAACCTGCCTGCCAAGCGTGGAGATTATGGCAATAACCTCCTCTTTCGTGGGGAGAGGCCCTAAGTCCTGCAGTGGACTGTTATGGGCTGTGGCGATGAGTAAGATTAAAAGCCAGAGATTTTTGCCGTTTTTATATTCAGGCGAGTTGTGGACTCTCGAATCTGCGTGTCTCTGCTCGTGCTATTCTTCGTGATATTTTTTTAAGCCATTCAGTCGTGGAAGATTGAAAGGGAGGCCTTTGCCCTGCAGTGGGATCGATAGCTAAAAATAATAATAATACAGCCAAAGTCTACTTACTGAGGTCCTTTTATAGGTTTAATCTTGGCTGTGACTGCCAGTAGGAAGTTGCTACCCTCCTGCACCATCACTGGATTCGTGCCAACGTTCTTGCATTTCATGTCCTCGTAAATTATAAACTGAATCTTCAATGGATGTTCCGAGCCTCCTTCGTTATCTATAAGTAAAATGGTTTTTATTATTTATTGGTAGAGATCGGTGCGGAAGGAGCGTCGGTGGCCGGGCAGTTGAGTATCCGACTCGTAAGCGAGAGGTGCCGGGTTCGAATCCCGCTGTACCAATGACTCTTTTCTTAGTTACGTTCATTAGTTGTATTCTAACTGATGCTCTTACGGTGAGGAAAAACATCGTGAAGAAACCTGCAAATTTAGGTATTTGTAACCATAATCCAATCTGGCCAGGTTCCCCTGGTAGCAGGGTCACGGAGGTCAGATGTCAGTCGCTCCACAGTAATTACCTGATCGTCAAATCCTGGACCAAAGTCAAGGCGAACCCGGGCCCTCGTGCTCGAGAGCACAACCGGGACATTAACGCCAAGATGATTATTATAGAAGATGTACTACCTAAAAGGAACCCAGGGTGTACGCATTGAACCACCATGGTTCATTGCGTACCACCTTGTACTGGTTCAATGTGGGACACCCCACGTTTTCATAACTAAACGAAAAATTGGTGTGCATAAACAATACGACATGAATAATATTGTATATAAAAGCTAGATAACCTTATAACTAAATGTAAAAATAAATATATCGATGTTGATTACAAAGAAAATATAACAAAAAAAGAAAATTGTAATAGAAATTTTCTTTTACGTACGTTTTTGACAAAAGGGCTCCATTTTACACGCGTCCGCGTCGCAAACTACTATGCAAAAAGGGAATGCATGCATACATGGCCTAGAACCGGGGTTAATATTAGAAACGGAGGCTCTATAGGTCACCAGTAATTGAATCATTATGGTCCCAACTAATTAAAATCAAATCTTAACTTTTTGTTTTTTTCTAACAAACTTAATTGTAAATTCAATGTAATGCAAACAATAGTTCTACTCAATTCATATCATATTATCATTTACTTGCCATCTGGTGTATATGTTACGGGTAATGCTAGAAGAAAAAGTAAACCTAGGTTTACCCAGGTTGACTTAGTACTACCCAAGCTTCTTGGGTAAAGTCCGAATAATAAGTAAAATAAATTTTAATTCGGGGTTTACCCATGCTCACCTAGGTCTACCCAACTCTGGCTGGGTAATGTTAGGTGTTGCGTAATTTTCGAGCCCGTGGCGTAAATCTCGGGGGCCCGCGTTCCCCCGCGCCGCTTGCTTAGTGACAAAATGGCGACCGAACAGAGTGCACGTACATTTCGAGAGCGTCTTGATACAAAATTTCGAGAGTTATTCTCAGCGAAAGGGTTAAATTCTTATTACTTCAGTAACGAACAGTATTTGGAAATAATTAATTCCGTGAAAAGTGCAATAGAAGCTAAATCGAAAACTACTTTACAATACCGGTGATTGAAGCGTTTTGATTTGTGCCCGGTAAATGGCGTCGAGAATCTGATTGCTCCTCTATCTTCAAGTGAGACAACAATTAAATATTACGTGACCAACGATGAAATGTTAGATATTTTGCATGAAACTCATTTGGCTGTTGGACATGGAGGAAAACATCGAATGGAAAAAGAATGTAAAAAAAAATATAAAAATGTTACTCAAGAAGTAATAAAATTATATTTACGACTATGCGAACCATGCCAAAAAAAGTTAAAGTCTGCCAAAAAAGTAATTGTTCTCAAACCATTGCTGTCAACAGAAATGAATAGTCGCTGTCAAGTAGATTTAATTGACATGCAGTCTAACCCTGACGGCGACTTCAAATTCATAATGGTTTATCAAAATCATTTAACAAAGTGTGTACAGCTGCGCGCGTTAACATCCAAACGAGCCGTAGAAGTCGCTTATAAGCTTTTGGACATATTTTGTATTTTTGGCGCACCTTCAATTCTTCAATCAGACAATGGCCGCGAGTTTGCAAATCACGTAATAGAAGAGTTGTGCTCGATGTGGAGCGGTCTGAAAATAGTACATGGCAAACCTCGCCATAGTCAGCCTCAAGGTAGTGTGGAAAGAGCAAATCAAGACGTACAAAATATGCTTATGACGCGGATGAACGACGAAAATTGTAAGCGTTGGTCAGAGGGTTTGAAGTTCGTACAATTAATGAAAAATAGGGCATTCCACGATGGAATAAAACGAGCTCCTTATACTGCCATGTTCGGTAGTGATGTCAATGTGGGTTTAGCGTCGTCTTCTCTTCCAAAAGAAGTTATTGCCAGTATTCACACTGAGGAAGAGATCGAGAAAATATTGACGGAATTTACTACTGGAGCAGAATCTAGTCCAGAATCCCAAGAAGAGGGACCGGAAACTGGACAAGAATCTCAAGAATGTTTACCTAATGTAGAGCTGGAATCACAGAACAAGGAGATGAGAAACGAAATCGAAACAGAAGTTTTAAATACAAAAGAAGGTGAAAAGGAAGTTTTACTAGAAACAAATTCAGAACAAACGGCCAAAAAGAAAGACGAAATGGAGTGTTTATTTTATTTTATTTTATTTTTATTAATATGGAAAACCAACAGCTTTTAATACAAGCATATAAAACTTAAATAAATACAAAAAGCCAATTACAGGTTCTCACTGATAGCAGTATCATAAGATAAATAAATCGCAACGCACTTGTCTACGAGAAGAACATATAAAACATTTAAAAACATGCCGTATGTAATAAATACAGTATAACATATGTAAAAAATAATACAATCTGTTAGCTATGCATTATGTAAATGTAAATGTAAATGTAATGTAAATGTCTGTTGTAAATGTATGAACCCAGGCACATGTGCAATTTGTACTACTCAACAAAATATAAATGAACATAGATTATCTGCTCGATTGAGCTTAGAAAATCAAGTTAAAAAAATGAAAGCCTCATCTAATTTAAAATTTCCTCCATGTTCTGTTGGAGATACGGTAAGAGTCCAAATACCAGATGTCGATAGAGGAAGAGACGAGTTTCGGAACGTGCTTATGGCAGTTGTAGAAAAAGCTGATGATCTGTATAGGCTAGGAAACGAACGTTTTACTATTGAGGAAATGTTCTCAAGGAATCAGTTTTCTGTGTGTCATGATAAGTTGATTGATATCGAAAATATATCACCAGAAAAAAAAGCTTACGGAAGCTTGCAAATGAACAGTCGCTTTCAGGAGGCCAGGGTTATAAAAGGTGTAATTGCAAAACAAAATGTGCTACAAAGAAGTGTTCATGCAAAGCTGTAGGAAAATTTTGCAATTCAAAATGTCACAACAGTTTATCTTGCTCCAATAAATAATTTCAATTTTATTAAGTTTATGCTCTTCAAGCGATTACGTTCGCCTTTGTATGTTTTTTAAATAATAAATGTTTAAAATGCCCTTGGATTTTCATTTCACTAATTAATTAGACAAATTTTTAACATTACCCAGCCAGAGTTGGGTAGACCTAGGTAAGCATGGGTAAACCCCGAATTAAAATTTATTTTACTTATTATTCGGACATTACCCAAGAAGTTTGGGTAATACTAAGTCAACCCGGGTAAACCTAGGTTTACTCCACCTTCTAGCATTACCCGTAACATATACATACCTACATAGGCGGTAGCATGTACAATGAGCGTACCTCGCGTAACGTACATCTACAAATTTAAGTGGTCACATATCTCACTAAATCTTGAGATCATACTGAAAAGTGCTCATAAAATAAGGTAAATTTTTGTATCATGGCTTTTGAAAAGCGGAGCTACGCGTAACATAATTTGAGTTACCTACACAAAAATGGACCTTATTCTAGCAATTCTTCCCACTTTGATTTGCTCTCACGCTTTTTGCTTTTGAATTTAGTCAAATGATAAAGCGACTTTACTCAGCGCGGTGGTGCTTTAGTTGTGTCACGTCTGGATCATAGCGACACTGGCAACGGCCCACGGTTATTATGTAAAACCAAGAGACAACGGGTTCAAAATGCTTGTTGTCGCTTCTGCTTCGAAATACCACCTCGTAACCTAACCCCTTATTTATTTATTTATATCAGCCGGAATCATCTAACTGCTGCGCAAAAGCCTTCCCCCTATTGTTCCCCCAAATACCCGGAAATGACGTCACGGCAGACCCAAAATACGATGGAGAGACGAGTTGTTGGCATTCGACAGGAACTGACCAACTATAGCAACGATCGCGAAGTATATAAGTGTATAGTATAGGCTTTTATTAATTGAGCATTATATATATATATATATTTATTTTTACTACTGTGCACGTCTTAACTGCATTTAATTGTCACGATCTCTCTGCTGTAGGCCTGCTGGAAGAAATTTCTTTATAGAAATAAGTTCGCCTGTTGTGTCTGATATATTCTGTCATATAGTTTTGTAAAAATCTTGTGTACAATAAATGGTTAAATAATAAAATAAATATATATAAGGGGTTATAACAGAACCCTGGTCGCGCTGTCCGACCGCTGGGACTCGCTTATGATACGAAGATGGATGCAGTTGCATGCGAGTTCATCCCCGTTCATTCAATAGCGGAATAGTATTAAGATGATTTGATTTAGTATTTTGATTATAGTAATTCAATTTAATTCGTTTATTTGACATTTATAATTGTATTGACGTTGTAATTTGTGTTGTAATTGCGATGACATTGATATTGACATTGCAATTTATATTGAATTTGACATTGTACCTAATTTTGTAAATGAACGTATTAGTGTACTTATTTTATGGGCTACCATGAGCCTGAAATAAATGATTTTTAATTTTAATTTAATAACCCCTTATTAAAAAAAAAAGTTTCATTTTGCATGTGTCCTGTTCGATGTGATGAAGTTAGTGTAATTTCTCTTAAGTAGATCCTAGAGTAGTATTGATGATTGATTATTGATTATTAATATTATTCAAATATCGGTTCATAAACATGGGACTGCAGCTTTTAGGGGCACTTTTCGCTATCAAGCACGAAGTGCTCGAATAACATACCCGCTCCAATAAGAATGTAAGGCACAAAGTGCCCATTTAGGAAATACTATAAACGTCATATTTTAGAAATCCATAAGGTGGGCATTCCAGAGGACTACCTACATAGGCCATGTTCTTTCCTAGGGTTTCTATCCATCACCTTGCCTAATTTTTATTATTTATTTATTTTATTTTATTTAACAGTTTATTGTGCACAAAAACAAGTATACAATTTTTTATCCAAATCCTCCAACACGGTGGACGGACCTCGTCAAGTCTGCAACACACTCCACCATAAATGAAAACTCTCACTCCGCCAAGCACAGGCGCATGGCGCTGCAGTCGTGACGCAGGACTCGACGGACACATGATCAAGACCACTATCCAGAGTGCACGACTAAGAAGAAGATTCTATTCTATTCAATCTTAGAGGCTAGTCGAACTTTAGCACCACAAAGAGCTCACAGAACATTGGGTGTGTCTGCTGATGCCGTTGGCGTCATCAAGGTCTTCCGCTAGGGATCCTAAGACTGTTTCGGCAGATTATACAGTATATTATTTAAAGTTTGTGTCCATGATCCGATCTGGTCAGGTTCCCCTGGTAGCAGGGTCATGGAGGTCAGATGGCAGTCGCTCCACTGTAATTGCCTGATCCTGGATCACGGGATCAAGGCGGACCCCGGGCCTTCGTGTGCGAGAGCACAACCGGGACGTTAACGCCTAGATGATGATGATTATGTGGCGGCTATCACGCCATCTACCGCCACTCCTCTCTAACTCGGTCAAGGTTCAAAAGAGCACCGCTAGACAGCGACACCGTAACTTTTAAGATATAAAAATATTGTAGAAAAAAGTCATTTAAAAATGTAAATTACTTTGTGATAGAATAAAAATGTAAAAATAATCATAATATAAATGTCAAAATTGCAAATGTAAATAAAAAAGCTCAACAAATTTCCCCGGCAAAGTTTGAACTATTCTCGAGCGGAACGAGCGCATTTAGCACAGTCTTCATCCAGACTTCAAACAGTGTACATTACTATTAAACACTACAAGAAGTCATCACCGAAGACACCAGCCTGCCGAGAAACCGAGTAGGAAGGACCTGGAAACAAGAAGAACCGGCCCTTTTCTGACGACCGCTCGACTTCTCTCGCAAGACGTCTCGCCGTGTCCGGGCCTCCCACCTTCATCTCCACTCTCTTCGACCGAAAGGGTTTACCTCGTCACCTTTGCTTGGCGTGGAAGCCCCGGGACGTCCGAGAAGTCCTTTCGGCTCTTTCCAAGACCAGCCAGGTTTTTCTGCCGTTTCCTCAAAAAACGACTCGCATCCTGTTGTTGAGAGCACGAGGCCTATCACCTCTGTCCTAAGAGGTCTGAAACCCATACCCTCCACGGGGCGGTTAACGATAGGTTCAACCTCAAAACCCGGAACGTTAGCGATCTGACTACAAGACCGCTACAGATTATTTAAATTGTTTGTATAGTTAAGACTTTTAAGTATAAGTTTTGCTGGTCTCTTTTCATATATTTAAAGTAAGTCTTCGGTTATTTTTAAAGTAAGGTACTCTTATTGCCTCTGCCGCTCGCTAAAGCTGCTTTCGGCTTGTCTAAGGTTAGCTTAAAGAGATCCCGTTGCGGGATAAGCTCGCCTTTGCTTTGTAAGTGTTTCCTTTTGTAATATACTATGTTGTTGCAATAAAGAGTTAACATATATATATGTATATATATATATATTCATACTCTTTTTTAGAATTTACTAGCGACACGCCCCGGCTTCGCTCGGGTAGTGCACCTTGACAAATTATACACCTAAACCTTGCATGGATCCATCTGTCTATTGGGGAAAAATTCGTTCAGTAGTTTAGGGGTTTATCGCGAACAGACAGACAGATGCGGCGTGGGACTTACTATTCAGTTTAGGTTTCGAGTAACCACTTATGGACGTCACAACATAATTTAAATGTAGATCTTAAATAATAATTTCTACATACAAAATTAGACTTGTCAGACACATATAAATAATTTACATCTCAAATAATATTAATCCATCGAGCGTCGGTAGCCGAGCGGTTAAGGTATCCGACTCGTAAGCGAGAGGTACCAGGTTCTTATCTCGCTGCGGTTATGTACCAATGACTCTGAGTTTTGTACATTAGTAGAATTCTAACCGACGCTCTTACGGTGAGGAAAAACATCGTGATGAAACCTGCACATTCAGGCGCCTAAATGTGTAACCATTCTGATCCAATCTGGTCAGGTTCCCCTGGTAGCAGGGTCACGGAGATCGGATGGCAATTGCTCCACTGTTATTATTACAACGTTATTATCACAACTAGGACATTAACGCCATGATGATAATTATATTTTTTTAGTCAATAGAAAATAATTTATTCAGTTTAGGTTATACATAGCACTTATGAATGTTAAACAAAGAAATTAAAATATACGTTACAATTATGGTAAAACTTATTTTAGGTATGTTCTAAATATTATTATTCATTCAATATCAAGTAAATTTTATGATTTAAATTGGAAAATTTAGTTTTATCAAATATAGATAAATGTATTTTTATGCCATATGGTAGGCAAACAGGCAAGTGGGCCACCTGATGGAAAGTGGTCACCACTGCCTATAGACATTACCAACACCAAGAGTATCATATAAAATATAATTAATAAATTTGTACATACATAAATAGGTTACCTATTACGAAAATAAGGATACTGACCTGCACGAGTAAATTTGAAACACAACAACAACACATATGCACAACACAACATAGACATGGTGGACAACATGGTAACAATTACGCTCGTTACATACTAAATTGGGGAAATAATTAATTTTTCTTTAGCCCCCTTAATATTAACTATTAACTCTATAGCACTTCCTTCGTACGACTGAGTTATCTGACCGGTAGGGTGACCATAAATGTCACGTAGAGGGAAACTCTGAATATTATCATAAGGGCGTTGCACATTTAACTTGCTGAGGCGACACATTTGTAATTTTTTTGTACTACTCAATTGACAAACGAGCTGACAGCCCACCTGATCGAAAGTGGTAACCGAAGATATTGGACATAGAGCGTAGATGGGGCCTAGGCTTATAGAAAATGTATACTGTCAATCTGTCACAAATCTACACAATAACTACACAACAATGACAAATGACAAATGTCATACTTAAAGCTAGTACATTTAGATGACCAAGACCACCATTGCTAATAGCAGAGGTTATGGAGGGGTATTTGACAACTTATAGCCGTCCCTTTTGGACACGTAATATGCACCATTAAAAAAAGAAACAGAATAAAATATAGATTGTGACTTCAGCTCTATGTCCTATTTCTTTGGTGGTAACTGTCGCTCATGACGCCAAGGAGTACTGAACCTTAGGTTTTAAGAAAAAATTTGACAGATGTCACTGTGAGGATCAAGACGGTAAACCTCATGTTTGTTATTTAAGTGGACAACTTCAATCACCGCTGTCTATGGACGTTAGCAATACCAGGCATCACTCACGCGTTGCCGATCCCGTAAAAACCTTTTACCCCTTTCTTAAAGAACTCCATGTTGTACTCTCCAGGGAAAACCTCTCCGGGTAGTTCATTAAACAACTTTAATGTGCGTGGGGTAAAGTCATATGCGTGGGAAAAAGTCTTTTGGAACCGTACAGTATTGCACAATAATTGGGACTAAAATCGGACCAAAGTGGCTCACTATACATATAAAGACGAATAATAATAATAATATAATATAATTGGCATGTAGCTAATTATATATAACGTTGTTGCCAATTATAACTTTGGTTTCCAGAAAATCTAACTTGATGGTCACAATATAAAATATTATCCTTATTTTATACGATAGGTATAAATACATACATCACTTCGGTTATTTGTATTACTAATTCTGTTGCTGGTGTATAGTTTTTGTATGACAAACAGTTTAACGTCATGATTTGACTGATGTAGGTACCTATTTGTGGGAAGATAGTCAATATGTTTTCCTGGAGAGTACGTTGGCTGGTCCAAAAGTTTTTAGCCAACGGCTTGTTACACGCCCTGTTGTTTTAATTTTTGTATTGTTTAAAGGCAAATTTTATTACAAACTTCTTGACCAAAAATCAATAGCTAGCAATCATTACTTATTTTTTTATTGAATATTTAAAAAAACGTGTCTGTCCAAACAAATCCATACTATTTTGGTAATATGGGAAACATTTCGTGGCAGATGTATTATGATTATATTATTAGGGTTAACGTATAAAAAATCACTTGAAAATTTGATTAGCGCATTTAGTGAATTGCCCCTATCACATCCTATTGTCATTTATTGATTTTATAAGTTAAAACGTGGTCAGGGCGACCTCAAACTTGAACCTAGACCAGGGCAGCCGCCAAAGTCAGTCACTTCAGAAAACGTCATCGGGTATAGACGCTGATAAATCGTCAGCGGTGTGGACGACTTTTTCAATTTTTAGTATGTATTTTATATGTATTAATGTATATTTTATGTGTACCTTAATAAATACTATCATGTACTTTATTTGATGACGTGATAGATTTAAAACCGTTTATATCTCCGGAACTTCAAATGTCAGAGAGGTTCAAATTGTCAAAGTAGTGGTACAAAAAATAGTAAAGCACCCATGTCATGGTCATACCTCTAGTGGTACATGCTATCTCCAATAGCATGCCGCCATTTTGATCTTACCCTGTGAAATGACGTCACAACATGCATTTCGGATATGCTCTGCTCTCAAAAGGGCCTATCCTGGGAAATATACTGAAATGTACGATTTAGAACGACATTCAGTTGGTTATACTCTAACTTCATGGGAGTGAATTTTTAATACGTTCTACTAACATGATTTTTAAGCTTATTAGTTTTAGTTTGATCTCAATTTATAAGTAAATTTAACATTGTAGAATACTTAGGATGCACTCAAAATAACAAAATACGAAGAGAATCTGAAAATATTTTTAATAAAGTAATTTTTTCTAGCATTTTTTCAAAATTAAAATGCGAAACGGATCGTTACTATATTATCCCTAATTTCATTCATTTCGTTCATTCTGACTGATACTGAGTTCTGCAGTACAAATATATATATATTTAGAAGACTACCAAAAATGTTGAAAATTAAACATTGAGTCTGTTGTTTTGGTAAATTTATACCTGTAGAAATAAATGTAATTTAATTTCTTTTTGCTTTCACCGCTCTTTAGATCTCCTTTCAGAGGGTCTAAGGTTGGCTGGATAAAATCCCATTGTGGGATAAGCCCGCCTTTGCTTTGTAAAATTATATTTTTCTCAATTCTGTATTTATTTCTTATGCAATAAAGAGTTTACATAAATTAATACATGCGAATTCTGTGCAGTCATTCCACAGAGTGGGCTCAAAATGGCGGCGTTCAATTGAAAATGGGCGGTACCGCTGCTGGAAGTATCGCACAAATTACCGGCATATCCTGTTATACCGCTTTGGTTCAACCTTTATAATGCGAACGGCTAAGGAATGGGACGCGTTGCCTGCGAGTGTGTTCCCTGATCACTATAATCTGGACGCCTTCAAGGCTAGAGTGAATAGGCTGTACCTAGACAGGCATGCTCCATCTTTGGCCGCATCGTCACTTACCACCAGGTGAGATGGCAGTGAAATGCCTGGATAGTTCAAACATAAAAAAATACATTTAAGGCAAGTATTTCTCTACGTTGATTGCCTATACAAAGCCATAAGTAGTAGATCTTAGCGTTAATGTCCTGGTTGTGCTCTCGAGAACGAGGGCCCCGGGTCCGCCTTAACCATGATCCAGGATTTGGCAGGTCAGGTAATTACAGTGGAGCGACTGCCATCTGACCTCCATGACCCTGCTACCAGGGGAACCTGATCAGATTGGATAATGGTTACACATCCAGAATGTGCAGGTTTCATCACGATGTTTTCCCTCACCGTAAGAGCATCGGTTAGTATTCAACTAATGTACATAACTCAGAAAACAGTCATTGGTACATGGCCGGAGCGGGATTCGAACCCGGGACCTCTGGCTTACGAGTCGGATACTGTAACCGCTCGGCCACCGACGCTCCACAAATCCATAAGTAGTAGATATCGAAAGAAATTGGGATTCCATTCGCATTCCAATTCGCATTAGATTTTTCCAAACTATGATGATAAAGCAAAAAGGAAACACATTATAGATGATTCCCTTGGCATTAAAATCCCGATTATCCCCTAGCGCGCGAGGGCCCGGGGTCCGCCTTAACCATGATCCAGGATTAGGCAGATCGGGTAATTACAGTGGAGCGACTGCCATCTGACCTCCATGACCCTGCTACCAGGGGAACTTGACCAGATTGGATCTAAGTTACAAATTCAGTTGCCTGAATATGCAGGTTTCATCACGATATTTTCCCTCACCGTTACAGCATCGGTTAGAATTCAACTAATATACATAACTCAGAAAAGAGTCATTGGTACATGGTCGCAGTGGGATTCGAACCCGGTCCGGTACCTCTCGTTTACGAGTTGGATACTCAATATATGTATACCTGGTATATTATAACGGTATAAAAATATTCAGCGGTACTCACCCAGGCGGACTTCTCAGGTTTGACAAAGTCCTACCACAGGACAAAGATTGACAAAATTTGCTGAGATTTGCTCTAGAGTCTAGATAGACAAAATTAGATAAGAAATTACCCGGTTGCCAAGCGTGGAGGTGATGGCAATACCCTCCATTGGTGTGGAGGAGGCTCACGTCCAGCAGTGGAGTGGACTGTTATTGTGTGATGTGATTATGCAATAGTGTGTTATAGTTATGTTACAAAATGTGTTACAATTATGTCGAAATCGATATTCGATGAATTGTGTTTTTCGACGAAATGATTATTCGGCACTTACCTATAAAATGTTGTAATAATATTCAGCTACTTACGCGAAATTACTAAACCAATCAAAATAAATGAAAAAAAAAAAAATTTATTGGTACAACCAAAATATTTACAAAACCATAACAAATAAACAAAACTATCACTTAAACTAAAACTTAAAAAAATAAAAATTTCATTCACATAATTGAACCCAGTATGGTGCCCAGAAAGCTGGCTACGTTGCCTCGTTGAATGAAAAAATAAATAAACATTCAATGACAAATAAAAGATATACCAAATCACTAAACAACATTAGTATGAAAAAATGCGAAGCGTTAATTTAATTTTTTTTATTTGAGACAGCTCTACCTAGGTAGTACGACTCTATGGTGGTTAAAAAAAACGTTGAAATTTTATTCCCAAAGTATGATTTAAAGAAAAATAAAACAGAAAAAACAAAACAAATTAAAAGAACGAGAAAATAACGCAGTTCATACCATTTGCTCTATTATTTGTCATCTATAAGACTCTACAAGCGTGTTTTTAATAAAAAAGAATCAAAAGGATCGTACATTGTATATTACTTTCGAATCTTTCGATGTAGCTTGTATTGTTCCAATGTCTACATATACATAAGGTACCTATTTCATTTTATATTTCAACAAAGTGGAGGGTACTTAACTTGATACAACCACAGAGCAAACAGTTAATCTCTAAGTACAAAATACGAACCACAGAGGAGCGAATTCGCGCGCAAAATGTTTCGAAAAAAAAACCTATAAATTCCCTAAATTGCTGAGGAGGCGCCACTGGCTCAAAACCTTGCATCTATTGACAAGGTGACGACCAAAATGGTGAGTTCCGTGGGTTGCCACGAATAGCGTACTAGTTTTAAACTCTGCTAGGTAGCCGCGCGCACTTCCCGCCCGTTGGTCCATTCCACGCATGCGTACAAAGAGCTAACCCGGCCGCATCCACTTCTCAAAATGGCCACTGCCTAAGCGAATCTCAATTGATTTTTTTTCCACCAAACAGTTCCGATAACACAGGCCGCAAAAGTGAATTAGAGAAAAACAAAACACACCGCATAGTGACGACAGATATCCATCGCGCTCACGCCGGTTCAAAAATAGAACGCCCGTTCCTAACCTGTGCCGCAGCAAACTGGGTGAAAGAAATTATCTAATTTTTTCGTTCGAAACCTCCGCACTCCGGTTATGTGTTGTTATGTTGCTTAGTTTGTGTGCTGGACGGCGCTCCTTCAAGACGAGGTCGCTACGGGATATCACGTGAGTACTAAACCTATTGGCACGCCTACTATTAATCCTAAGTGCTAGATCGGTATTCCCTAGTGACCTAAAATTTGTTAATGTAGTTAGTCGGTTAGTCAGTGACGCGGCGCCGCTGCGCCACGATTTTGCGGCCAGTATGCGCGTTTTAAAAAGTTTTTTGTAAAAAAGAGACGAATTAAATTTTGAAATTTTCGAACGTGTGACTCTAATTCGAATTCGAATTCATTCATAATGTTCGTCGTTTGAATTTCTCGCCGGTAGTAGCGTAGCTGTGATTGGTGCATAGAATTATGTCACGTATGGATGGAAGGATGACATAATAAAATTGCGTGGGACATGTGCAGCTCTGATACCTACTTATCACTCCGGGAGTGGGTTTCCCTGACTTTCGGGGGTCCTATCGCGGTCCCGCTTTAACGCATTGTGCCCTCTCCTTCTAGGCTTGTTACTGAATGGGATCCAGGCATGCGCCTTGCAATTTCTCATTTAAGCAAATTTACTTTTGATTTTTCGCAAATCGCGAGAGTTTAGACGTCGGTTGCCAAGCAATTTCGGTCTTAGTTGGGGGTTGGTCATTCTCAATTACGTGCAGGTAAAGTGAGATTTGGTAGGAGAAATAACAAATTAAATACTTACATAAGTAAGGACATAAATAACGACACAAATTCAGTCAGAAAAGTCATTAACAAGATATGTAGAGCTACTGTACGCTTTTCCAATGACCGAAACTATAACTTTATGTCAATTTTGACGTATAGACTGCACTAAACGTCAAAAATGACATAAGCCTAAATTTTATGGCCACTCGTAAAGTCATCGAAATAATGTTATTGCAAACTAGTGATACTTACTGGTACTGCAAACGTCCATAGGCTGCGGTGACTGCTTACCATCAGGCAGGCCGTAAGCTTGTTTGCCACATTACTGGTATAATACATATTTACTAGGGCGAATTATATTGTCTGTTCACTGTGTTATCGAATCTGCCTTTCTCGTGTTGGCCTCTACAGCCATCAGAGAAAATGCCGTACCATTAACAGTGACGCTGTTTAAATCCTCTTTATTAGATATCTAAGGCCAATGATGACAACCGTACAACGTTGCCTGATCGCAGGGTCTGCCCTTCTCACCCCTTTCATGAATAACTCCATATTGTACTCTCCAGGGACAACCTCTCCAGGTAGTTCATTCCACAACCTTAGTGTGCGTGGGAGAAAGTGTGGTTCCGTTGTCCGAGATCCCGGGGGCCGAGTGCCCGTAAGATATTCCAGGACCTATGTCGGGCAGGCCTGGTGGAGGCGACCGGTGACCCTCGGGCTGGCACGTACCTCGGGCAAAGATTAAGTCTAGCCATTCAAAGAGGTACAGCCACCACAAATGGTTTTCATTAGGTAATTAGGTTTCTTTGTTAACGTAATTTTTTCTTTAAAGTATATTGTCGTATTGTTACTGAAATATATACGAAAATTTTAATCACCGTAAAACTGAATAATTACCTTCCTGTCTTGTGCAGAGGTGTTGCTCATTAGTAGAGTCGGGTGTGGTCGACAAAATTGTAATTTTGTCGAGTGTTGTCGATTAATTATTGTGGTTGATAATAATTGTTTTTCTAATTGGAACAAAATGATATAATTTACGAAGAGGTACTTCCATGTTTAAAATACATTTACTCGCTTGGATAGAATTAGCTTAAAAAAAGAGCTTACCTTTTCGAATTTCGTGTGTAAGTCCCGTCTAATATAATGATATGTGTAAAGAACGCGAGTTCAGTTTGAAACAAACAAGAGCTGTCATAAAAATGATACTGTGTCTACTTAGGATAGGATTTTCTTTCGTATCGAACGTAGTGCTTAAGAAAGCGTTCCCTGGGTTTCCAATAACAACAAATTCGATTCCCATCAATCCTTCATTGGAATAATTCTAACTAGTACCTCATCTAATTAAAATTAAATTAAATAATCATTCATTCCAGAATTAACATAATTTCATATTTTGAGTAGAAGAGGTAGGTAGGTACATTCATTCAATCAAATCATCCCCATTACGTAGTGGTGTCCACGCGAAGATTCGAAAGAACGTTTCTCGCTCGTACGATTCGGATGTGGAATGAGCCACAGTGTTTCCTTTGGACTATGAAACGGTAGTCCTCACGCAAGTAACACATTCTTTTGTATCTTGTGGCTCGACACTACCTGCTGTAAAATTACCGTCTCAATTTCTGTAAAGGTTGAATGGAAGAGATCGCTTATAGTGATAAGGCCGCCTTTGCTCATATTATGTGATATTGAAATATTTTATGAGCAATAAAGTGGGTATATTTCTATTTATCTAATCCTACTAATGTTATAAAACGCGAAAGTTTGGGTTTGTGTGTGTGTATGTTTGTTACATCTTCAGGATCAAATGGATAAACGGATTTGGATGAAATTTGGTAGGTAGTTAGTTTAGGGTCTAGAATTACACATGTACTATTTTTTTGTCTCTCCCTCCCCACCCTCCCTTGCGTGATATACCGTGCGTGTTCAGGCGTTTTGGCCCGGTCTAGTTTTGGCCCGCGGGCCGAAACGCTTGTTTCATTAAAATTATTGTCTCCCTAGGCGTTTGGGCCCAAAAATATTTTTTTTAATATATATTAATATATATCTATTTTATAAAATATTTATGTAACAATAATATCTTTGGTTGTATAGGTGTAATATATACGTAGTTTATTCGGAGCTTAGGACGGTAGATTTATGTAGTGTATTTGCTCTGAAGTTATACTTTTAGACCGCAGCGTTCTAGACCTCACTCCGCGGGTCTCGCGGAAGATCAGCGCCGCGGCTCCGGTCGTGGCTCATGCTGAGTGAGGTCCTTTTGTTGACAGGGTGTGCCACAGGACAGCAATTCCGAATCGATATATAAATTTTGTAATTTGTTATATGTGTTTTTTAAGTGTATGATTATTGTCTATTTAAATTATGTGATTGTTGTAATGTGGTGTCCTTGTTCATCAATAAATTTCTTTCATTTCATTTACTGTCAGATTGACGTCAGAGCGCAAGGTGCACAGTTAATATTTTTTTTTTAGAATTAGGTAGTTAGTTTTTAAGATGCACGCCGTCTGCCTTTCTGATTTTGTTCTGTCTCTTCCGTAGGTCTGCTGTAAGATATTTCTTATGAAATAAGCTGTACCTGTTGTGTTGTTTTCTTTATGTCAATATTGTATACTTATTTTTGTGCACAATAAACTGTTAAATAAAATAAATAAATAAAAGTCTCACAAGGACCTAATTCTTGCGCTGTGACATCTCGAATTCCAAATTTTTCCAACCACATATCTCTATGAATAATGACATTGAAATGTCTATTGCAACCCAAGGAATATTTTCTCAACTATCTCCGACAGTCGTATATTGTCGAAGATCAATTTCAGTGATGTTTTAAAATCGTTTTTTGACTACAGAAAAAGTCGAATTTTAGATGACACAGCGCGAGAATGGCCCGCAGGTAGTAACTTCCTAGCCTCACATATATTTTCGTTTTTAACACCTGATGAAAAAGAAAGATGTTATATGTTTGATCTGTGTACCTGTGCCTCTGTGTATCTGTGTGTCTGTGTGTCAGCCTGTGACATCGTAGCTCTCGAACGGATGGATCGATTTGAATGCGGAACTCTGTACGTTTCTCTATTTTTAAGCCCGTTTAATTGAGATAGTTCTTAGCTTTTATTAAAAACGGTTTAGTAGGTTAGTAAATATTTAATTTTAAGTCAACTTGGTCGGAGGTTAAACGACTTTTTCTGTCGGGTAGGTTATTTATACTTAAAACCCACAAAGAACGTAATAGTAATTTTACTGTCAACATCAGGTTCGAGGGTTTTTACGACATTGTTTTATTATCATCGAACACGAATACATGAATATTGAGATTCTCGGCATAGATCAGGGTTCCCAATCTTATTCAAACCAACAACCCTTCACAACTAAAATATGCTTGAATAATTCACACAGCGCCATCTAGAAATTAGAAATCAGAAATTCTTTATTGTTGTATTTACAGGTATAAAGCTCTTATACATAGTAATAATTCAAACAATATATCCATTTCGGACGTGCAATAAATAAGATACAAATCAAGATTAAAATAAAATAAAAACATGCTACTACTATTTAGCCCCAAAGTAAGAAAGATAAACTACTTCTATATTTTTAAATACATACTTATAAAACATATAATACCCAGACACGTAATAGAAATTAAAATTTATCATTTCAATTTCCACCCGGCCGGGAATCGAAACCGGGACGTCTGCGTGGCAGACGTGTTAACCGACTGAACCACTGAGTTTGTCAATAGAAGGTCCCTGTGTGTGGTTTTAATTTCAATGAGAGATGAGAGAGAGAGAATATCAGCTTGCTTTTCTAATAGGTACTAGTAACAGACGCTTCAATTAGGCTGGACCCGACCAACCGTCAGTTGCAGTTGATACCAATCCTTACGCAGTATAAAATAAAGTCGCTATTGGGTGCGAAGCACGTGGTCGGATGTCCGATTAAGGTCGGCTTGCCCGCGCATCCGATTTAATCCAAAAGTAACTTTGTTTTGTACTTCGTAAGGATTGGTATCAACTGCCACTGACATAACAACTCTTCTCATCTTCGTCATAAACAAAACTTTTCAAATGAAGTTTTGAATTCGATACTCTTATATCTTTTTTAAATAGATTTGGGATATTTTGATCGTCCCGCAACGCCCTCAGGATTACACCACGACGCCCCAGGGGCCTAATTCAATATCATCATCATCATATCAGCCGAAAGACACCCAATGCTGGGCATAGGCCTCCCCCAGAGATCTCCACAAGGGCGGGTCCTGTGCTTTTCGCATCCAGTTGGTACCTGCGATTTTTACTATGTCGTTCGTCCACCGGCTGCCTTTAGCCACATATCTCCATTAAAAAGACATTGAATAGTCTATTGCAGCCAAAAAATATTTTCTTAACTATCTATCATCACAGCCCGTAACAGTCCACTGCAGGACTTTGGGCCTTTCCCACGAAAGGGGAGGTTATTGCCATAATCTCCACGCTTGGCAGGCGGGTTGGAGATCGCAGTGTTTAAATATAACAATGGAAAATGCTGCTGCCCAATTTCCAGACTACAGAGACTCTTGATTTTTGGCCTCGAAAACATTAGTCGCCTTGTACGACACCCATGAGTGTAAAGGGTTGGTGCTATTCTACTCTGCCGGACACCACACGGCGAACTAACTATGACAACTATCTATGACAGTTGTATATTGTCAAAGATCAATTTCAGTGACGTTTTAATACAGTTTTTGGCTTGAGAAAATGTCGAATTTGAGTTGTCACAGCGCGAGAATCGCCCTCCAGGGGCCTAATTCTCGCGCTGTGACATCTTGAATTCGACATTTTTTCTAGCCAAATATCTTCATTAACAATGACATTAAAATGTCTAATGTACAGCCAAAAAATATTTCTCAACTATCGTCGACAGTCGTATATTGTCGAAGATCAATTTCAATGACGTTTTCATACAGTTTTTTGGCTTGAAACACTGTCGAATTTGATATGTTTTATATTGTTTGATATGAATTAGGCTCCAGGGCGTCGCGACACGCACAGTTTGGGAAGCCCTGGATTTAGATAAAAAGTGAACATCGCTTTCATTCACCTGGTAGTAAAATAATAATGGTTTTGTTAAGTAGGTAGGGGAACGTATACAATTGTTGGCACCCCACTAGTGATTGGCACATAGAACTTACAACACAAATATTAAGAATTAGTGTACCAATTAAATCAAATTGACATTTGTTTTCAAATCATTGTTGGCAACATTATAATTTGGTTTTGGTAATTTTCTAACGTATATAACTAACTACACAGCAAACAAAAAAAACTCGAGGCGTCCGGAGATTGCGCGCGTTTAATGGAGTTTCTTATGAATTCAACAAGGACCAGGTTAGAAGGATGTTAGAAACTATATGATTTAAGTTTTGTGTTGAATTTCATGTAAAAAATTGCTCTCTACGGTTAGCTTGATAAATAAACAATCATTTTAATTGGGTTTAAGAAGCATTTACATAACTCAACTCTAATTAATTGGGTGCCAATGACTGATTTTTTTCTTGTACTAAAGTCTAATTCATTAGCACCTATGCCAATGACTAAAATTGGATTGATCACTTGGCAACGAATTCTTGGCACTGCCAATCATTATACTAAAGAGGTGCCAATAACTATATACTGATGTTGTACCAATAAATTTAGTTCTTGTCAAGGTATCCATTAGTGTACCTTCATGCCATAATCCTGGGCGTACATTGAGTGACCGCACATATTTATTTTTTGCAAAAATAATCAAGCTGAATATGTTAAACCTAGTGCAGGAAAATTAGACATTGACCTGGACATTTGAAATAACAAGCTGAAAATTTGTGGAATCGTGAAGAATACTATCCTGATATGAATAGATATCCCAAAAGTCCCAAAAAATCTAATCTGGGGAAAATACGCAATTTAAAAAAAACCGTCGCCATTTTGGATTTTGTCGACTTTTAAGCATAGCAACTGAACCGAGCGTACGATTTTGTTCGTTTTTGTTTTAAATACCTTAATTCAGACTGCTTCATCTTTAAAAATGCTTAAATTAATTATTTAATGTAAATTTTAGTCCTTGAGAAAAAACAATACGTACTATTAAAATCCAACAATTGAATTTAGTTCCAAACTTGCCAATAATTCGACGGGTTACAACTCTAGCGGCATTTTGGGTAACACTGGTTTACTGATTGGGACCTGCTAAACATGAATTTCGATGTTGGCACTCCCGATTTTGGACCGGAATCTCAGAATTCGAGTTGGCGGATGTACACTAAAAAAGTTTTTTTTTCACTTAAGCCTATCGTGAGGGGTATCAAATGGAAGCACTATCTGAGAGGATTCTAAAATATACCACATGATTACATTTTAGTTATTTGAAAACAAAAAAGTTTTCAAATCGTCCATATATTTAAGGGGGATTATCCTTGTATTCGAAATTTGTTTCCGGAGGAAATCACATAAATATTGGGATAATTTATAGCCTATGCTATAAATATATATTCTGGGCTATAGGCTACATTACTATCAAATTTCATTAAAATCTGTATAGTAGTTTGTGCGTGAAGGAGCGTGAAATATACTCAAAATCCTTTAAATTTACTCATTATAAGTATGTTTGTTGCTCCTTCACGAATTCTTGTTGTTCTTAGATTTTACGTCTAGAAATGGTCGTTAAAAGTCGTTTCATTTTATTGAATACTAGAGGGCCCAGTGCGACTACGGTATCCTACCCTACCCTACTCTACCCCTATCTTACGCTATCCTATCCTACCCCTAACTTACCCTAACCCTACCTTACTCCAACCCTACACCTACTCTACCACTACCTACTTTTTCCAACCACATATCTCCATAAATAATGACATTGAAATGTCTATTGCAACCCAACGAATATTTTCTCAACTATCTCCGACAGTCGTATATTGTCGAAGATCAATTTCAGTTATGTGATTTAATACAGTTTTTTGACTACAGAAAATGTCGAATTTTAGATGACACAGCGCGAGAATGGCCCGCAGGTAGTAACTTCCTAGCGTCACATATATTTTCGATTTTAACCCCTGATGAAAAAGAAAGATGTTATATGTTTGATCTGTGTACCTCTGTGTATCTGTGTGTCTGTGTGTCAGTCTGTGACATCGTAGCTCTCGAACGGATGAATCGATTTGAATGCGGAATTTTGTACGTTTCTCTATTTGCAAGCCAGTTCAATTGAGATAGTTCTTAGCTTTTATTAAAAACGGTTTAGTAGGTTAGTAAATATTTAAGTTTAAGTCAACTTGGTCGGAGTTTGGAGGACTTTTTCTGTCGGGTAGGTTATTTATACTTAAAACCCACAAAGAACGTAGTAGTAATTACGTTATTTTATTACTTTATTTACGTTATTTAATTACTTTAATTACGTTAATTACATAACAGTAATTACTCTGTACAAACCCAACATAAAATAATTAGTCAAATAGGTGTAGATGCGCGAACACATATTCGGTAAATTCATTTTTACTTATAACTATTGGCCCGGTGCGACTTCGTTTGCGTTCCTACCCCTACCCTACACTACCTCTATCCTATCCTACTCTACCCCTGCCCTATCACGAGCACTACCCTTCCCTACTGTACTCCTACTTCTACTTTACCATACGCTAACGGACTCTTACATCTACCATTAAAAATGTGACATAATTAGATAGGAAAAAGAAGTGCCAATCACTAGTAATTAGAATGCCAATTATTGTACTATGAGTGCCAATGACTGTACTTTTTGATGTTTTTAAAAGTTTTCTGTTTTATTTTAATAAAAACGTTTTGTTTTCATTATAAATGTGTTTTACATAAATAAAAACATATCAAAGAATACATCTAAACTTATAAATTACTTCTAAATATGATACTAAAATTATAATACGCAAATGAAGTAAAAAATTTTCTTAGAGTGCCAATCATTATATACGTTCCCCTACTTGTTGGTTTAATTTTAGTTTTGTTTTCCTTATTTCTTGTATTTTGTAAGTACTTAATAATTACTTATTCCTTATACTTACATAGTCCAAAGTACAAGTTGTAGATAGTATAATTTTAGTAGTAGGAATTTAATTTAAGATCTCAATATTGCCTCCACCGCTTCTTGGATGTCCTTTCAGACTGTTTAAGGTTGGCTGGAAGAAATCCCATTGTGGGATAAGCCCGCCTTTGCTTTGTACAAGATATTTTTGTAACTCCTGTATTTATTAAAGCAATAAAGAGTTTACATACATATATACATACATACATACAATGTAATTCTAGACTTAAGTTTCGTGAATAAATCATAACAGGCATGAGTACTTAAATATATTATCTGAGAAGGGAATAGTGCCAGGTCACATACTACCAACCAGAGGACCTAACTGCTTGGATCACTATAATTTAAAAATAAATACGAAAATAGTCTGTGCCAGCATTGCGGTTCTAAATACTACTATTACGGATCATAATATGGTTTTCCTATGCATAAGCCAAGCTAAAATTGTAAATAAACCAAAGAAAATAAAAATTAACGTGAATTATCTTGGAGCTGTTCAAACATTAGTACAGAAAGATCTACCTGACTTGCTTATCTGTAACGATCCTGAAATATTAACACAAGAAATAATTAAAAAAATAACAGTTTCCATAAAAGAAAATACTGTCGTTATACACTTACCTAAAAGCCAACGTACCATTAAACCCTGGATAACTACAGGTATCTTACGCTGCATAAAAAATAGAAATAAGTTGCAGAAGCAACTAAGGTCAAATCCATATGATGAAATACTGAAAATGACATATACAAGATATAGGAACTATTGTAATAATCTCATAAAAAAATTAAAACGTAAATATGAAAGAGAACTAATAATCAATTCTGTCAAAAATCCCAAATCTCTATGGAATAATATAAAAACTGTAACATACTTAAAACAACCCAAACGTGGTAATATGGAACTCTTAAACACCTATACCTCAACTGATGAGGCAGTCAATAAAGTAAATGAGTTTTTTGGTAATGTTGGAAGATTATTGGCGGAAGAAATAATTAACAAAAAAACAAATTTACATGAACAAGACTACACGCAAAACGCCTTTTCTATCCCTGCATCATTCGCTCTTTTAGATACAGATCCACAAGAAGTCCATGACGTTCTTATGAACCTAAAATCTGAAAGTTCTCCGGGATGGGATGGCATCACAACAAAATTTTTAAAGCAGTCTAAAAACATATTGATTCCGGTTATATGTCATTTGGTTAACCTTTGCTTCAGTAAAGGAGTTTTTCCTTCTTTACTGAAACAATCGATAATTACTCCAGTACACAAGGGTGGAGATAGAGATGATGTAAATAATTACAGACCCATTTCGATATTACCGGCAATTTCCAAAATTTTAGAAAAAATTATTAATTTAAGGATTGTAAGCTACCTAAATAAGTATAACATCCTATCTAACTCACAATACGGTTTTAGACAAGGGAAATCAACCGAGGATGCAGTTCTGGAATTGACATCAAGGGTTACTACGGAGCTGGATCGGAAAGGGAAATGTATGACTGTATTCCTAGACCTGAAAAAAGCTTTCGACACCGTCTCTGTCTCCGCTCTTCTGAAAAAACTGGAATACATTGGGATCAGGGGTTGCCCTTTCCTTTTGTTGAAAAGTTACTTATCTGACAGAAAACAGAGAGTAAAATTAGGAGTACACAAGTACTGACCTATTCATAAACTACGGAGTCCCCCAAGGAAGTGTGTTGGGTCCAACACTGTTCCTTATCTATATAAACGACTTATGTAATATTAAAGTCCACAATGGCCACATCATCTCTTATGCTGACGACACGGCTATTATTTTTACTGGTAAGACATGAGAAGATATCCAAAGAACAGCCGCAACTGAAATGGCAATGATAGCAAAATGGTTAGATAGCAACCTGCTTACCCTAAACACTTCAAAAACAAATTATATCTGTTTTTCGATCAATAAACGAACTCAACCCCCTAACGATTTTAGTGTTAAAATACATCAATGTCATAATCATCTTGAAAACAACTGCAACTGCTCAATAATACAAAAAGTCACACATACAAAATATCTCGGAGTTGTTATTGACCAAAGACTATCATGGCATACGCAAATAGAAACCATGACATGCAGAATCAGAAAGCTTGTATGGGTATTCAAAAACCTCAGGCATGTAGTACCAGTTACAGTACTAAAACAAATCTACATTACGTTGGTAAAATCAGTGTTGAACTATTGTATCTCTATATGGGGAGGGAGTTCAAAAATGAAATTTCTTGTGTTGGAAAGAGGACAAAGATGCCTAATAAAGGTAATGTACTTTAAATCACATAGACATTCCACAGATCAACTGTATTCAGACAGTCAATTGTTAACAGTTAGAAACCTTTATATACTTAATATCAGCTTAAAGAAACACAAAAACTTGCCCTATAACCCTAATATTATTAAAAAACGAAGAAAGGACATAGTAGACACGTATTCTGTTAAAACCACTTTTGCGAGAATGCAATATAATAATCAATCTGTCTTAATATATAATAAAATTAATAAAATGTTGAATATATATCCATTACGATTATATGAAGTCAAGAAAGTAATCACTGAGTGGTTATTAACTCTAAAATATAATGAAGTGGAGGCTTTAATGCAAGTAATAAGCTAATCACCAACACATTTACTTGCAGAACACATACACACATACACACACACACACACACACACACACACACACACACACACACACACACACACACACACACACACACACACACACACATGCAATAGTTAAAAATTTAAGTACTTACTTTTTGTTTTGTTACCTTCATTATTTATATACGTACCTAAAAGTTATTAATTTAAACATGTATCAACTTGCATTCTATGGAAGAGCGGGGTTTCCTGCTACAGGTATTTTATACTTAAAAGGAAGATCCCAACCACTGTTGTATCTAATTACGCATGTTTATGAAATGAATAAAGTTTAAAAAAGTTAAAAAAAAAAAAAAAAAAAAATATTTATTTTATTTTTATAGTCTCTCTCTACTATTAGAAAACTGTAAAAAGCCATGTGTGTACATTGATGATATTTCAGAAAAAATTGTCGTAGTGGGGAACTGAGATGTAGCCTAAAGATATTTTTTTTTGTCTGTTTTGCGCAGACCACACAAAAACAGCTGAACGTATTTTGATGTTGTTTTCACAGTTGGAGCTAAGCCATGTTTCATCAATCATTCGGTTCGATAGAACCATCAACATCAACAACTTGGCCTCCCTAGATAAAGAGAAAATTTTAAATGGTAATTGGACAATTCAATCATTATGACACTCCTTTCATGTGTTCTGTATGTATGACCAATAATGCGTGACAATTGGACGACCTTGGTTTAGTTGGTTAAAATGTGGTCGCCACGTAGAGATTCCCGGCCGAGCTGAAATTGAAACGAAGAATTTCAATTTCAAGGAGTAGGAAGGCGGACCCCGGGTCCTCGCGCGCGATAGCTCAACCGGAGCAAAACGCCAAGATGATGATGATGATGTTGATGAAATAGATTTACTTCCTTTCATTCATTCTTCGTTACAATAGTTTCGTATTGTTCCCATTGACGTATTGTTTCTTTCCTATATTTTTATAGCACGCGTGCGTCTTGTAAACAAAAAAGAAAAAACATGTGTAAAAACGTCTCCATATACACATGTACACATTCTCTTTAAAATATGAATTTATAATCAATTGTTACGTATTTACATATACTACAGATCTTTACACATGAGATGCATTACGGATATGGAGTCTGTGTAATAGAAACAAATAAATACGACCGACGACCTGAGTGGCTCAGTGGTCAACATGCCGGTCTGCCACGCAAGAGGTCCCGGGTTCAATTCCCGGCCGGGCAGAAATTGAAATGATGAATTTTAATTTCTGTTACGGGTCTGGGTGTTCTATGTATAATAAGTATGTATTTAAAAAAAAGTATTTAAGTAGTACATCAGTAATCTAGCACCCATAGCACAAGCTTTGCTTAGTTTGGGGCTAGATGGCGCTGTGTGAATCTGTCCATGATTATTTATTATTTATTTATTTAAATAATAGTGAACCTTCCGCGACTTCGTTCGCGTACACCTAAGCGTACTTTTCCCATACCTACGCTTTTTTCTTGCTTATTAACCTTCCTCTTGAATCACTCTATCTATTGTTGAGAACGGCATTAAAATCCGATGCGAAGTTTAAAAGATCTATGCGTACATAGATACATAGGGACAGGTGGCGGGAAGCGACTTTGTCTTAAACTGTGTATAGATAAACAACAAAGTACAATGTACGCGACTATAGTGATCTTAGCGTCGATATAGGTGATGCTCTCGCGCGTAAGGCCCCGGGGTCCACCTTGACCAGGATCCAGCATTTGGCAGATCAGGTGATTATAATGGAGCGACTACCATCTGACCAACATGACCATGTTAAATGGGGAACCTGACCAATTTAGACCACTGTTACACATTCAGCCGCCTGAATGTGTAGGTTTCATCACTGTTAAAGCATCGGTTAGCGTTCAACTAATGTACGTAACTCAGAAAAGAGTCATAGATGGTCGATCTGACTCCTGAGATACAGGTTTCCTATACCTGGTTTAGGAGTCAGAGATATTCTAGCATTTTAGTAATAAAGATTTATTATCCATTTATTTTTGGTACATGTCATCACTGGGGTTTGAACCCGGTACCTAGGAATATGAGTCGGGCCCTAAGTCACACATAATATTATCCGAAAAAGCCCTGTCTTAACCTCGAATAAATGTAACAAAACAAGAACCCTTTTTCGTCAGAAATCCGCTGGAAGTATCCGCCTAATAATGGTGGCTTTGTATTTGCGTCGTATGTATCGCGATATTCTTTTCATATGTTTATTTATTTAATAAACTTATAGTACAATATCGGACATAACAAAAAATAAACAAATTTAAAAATAATAATACACAAAAAGGAGTACTTAAACAATAGTAGTTTATGCAACTGTCATATAAAAGGGGGTATTAAAACATGAACGTGAAAACGTGTCTATTTATAGTTTGACACGAGTGTTTTAATACCTAATTATATGCAGTTGCATACACTACTTTATCTACACTCATATTTTCATGTTAAAATTTCGTACCTATATTTTTTTTAACTTTGCTGGAACAAATTACAACAATTAGAAAAAATATTCTGTTTAGTGGGAAAATAATTTCAAATGTACACAATCACAACCACAGACTATGAACTGATCACAAATATAAATTGAATTTTGAATTTGTTGAAGACATTTAGGTATTCAGCCTACATTTAGGCGTGTCCTGGCGCCCGACAAAATTTAAAAAAAGAAAAGTGTTTCATAATGATTAAAATAGTAGTTTATGCAACTGTCATATAAAAGGGGTATTAAAACATGAGTGTCTGTTTATCATACGAGGCGTAGCCGAGTGTGATAATAGTTTGACACGAGTGTTTTAATACCTAATTATATGCAGTTGCATACACTACTTTATCTACACACATATTTTTATGTTGAATTTCGTACCTATAATTTTTTCAACTTTGCTGGAAATAACTGCGAGTCAGTTCTGTCGTATCTACGCGTCGAGGATATCAAGCGGCGGGAAATTCACTTTACTACTTTCACATTTATCTATTATAAACAGACACTCATGTTTTAATACCCCCTTTTATATGACAGTTGCATAAACTACTATTACGATACAGCTGTAATAAAAATAGTATGGAAAATGCTGTATCAAAAAGTAAATTTTTAAAATTTTATGGACTGGCGTGAAAAAGTGTATCCTTAAACAACTGTTTTCGAATATGTAATTGGAACATTATGCTATGAGTGTAGATAAAAAAAAATACAATCTCCTACGTAGGTATGTACTGATGCGGCGGCCATTGCAAAAGGGTCCCACTCAGTTTGTGCTGTGAACCGCGAGGCGTATAAAACAAAGTCCCTTCTCGCCGTCTGTCGAGATATGTACGCTTAGATCTTTTAAACTACGCAACGAATTTTAATGCGGTTTTCAACAATAGATAGAGTGATTGAAAGGGTAGGTAGGGGTGAAGTAGGTGTACGCGAACGAAGTCGCGACGGGTCCACTAGTTTACCATAAAATATTGACATCTTTGTGTCCATTGTTTCTTTTTCTACATGCCACTAAGTTTTCATAGTAAATACATACGTAATTTATTTAAATAATAGACTTAAAGCTATAAAAAGTCACTAAATATCTATTAGTAGTTTTTACGTTTTCTTTTTACGCGTCTCTATGCAAATTTCGGTCTTATGCCTTTTTTTCAGAAAGTCAACTCCGTTAAAAATGTGGACCATGCACAGTCATGCTTTCAAAGTAAAAGAAGTGACCCCATTAACTTTGTTTATGAAAAATTTAGTAACCATTAGGATTACCCTAATGACACTCAACAACAGAAAAAACCGAAAAATTCATTTATATCCTTAAGTAGGTAGGTAGGTGTAGGTATATGAACGAAGTCGCGTCGGATCCACTAATAATATTTAATAATATGTTTTGACAATTCACACAGCGCCATCTAGCGCCAAAGTAAGCAAAGCTTGTGTTATGGCTGCTAGATAACATCTGTATAACTACTTGCATACTTTTAAATATCCAGGAATTGGCAGATTCGGTAATTATAGCGACTGCCATCTGACCTCCGTGACCCTGCTACCAGGGGACCCTGACCAGATTGGATCACGGTTACACATTCAGTCGCCTGAATGTGCATGTGTTTTCCCTCTTCATTCTCTCTGTATTCAACAAATGTACATAACACAGAAAATATTAAATGGTAGGTACATGGCGGCAATGGGTATCGATCCCGGTACCTCGGTATAAAAAAAAAGGTAGGTTTATAAGCAAGAAATAAAAGGGTAGGTAGGGGTAGTAGGTGTACGAAAACGAATTCGCGCCGTGTCCACCAGTAAGCCATAAGCTATTGGTATTACTGCCAAATTTCATCGAAATCCGATCAGTAGTTTTTGCATGAAGGAGTTTTGACGACCTGAGTGGTTCAGTGGTTAACATGCCAGTAAGCCATGCAAGAGGCCCCGGGTTCGATTCCCGGCCGGGCAGAAATTTAATGATGAATTTTAATTTCTGTTACGGGTCTGGGTGTTCTGTGTATAATAATTATGTATTTAAAAGTATTTAAGTAGTATATCAGTTAGCTAGCACCCATAGTACAAGCTTTGCTTAGTTTGGGGCTAGTTGGCGCTGTGTGAATTTGTCCACGAATATTTATTATTATTACTATAGTTTTGTGTCCAAATACCAATTCTTATAAGCTTTCTCACTGTATATTATTAGTAGGATAGTGAGAGTTATCTACTCGCACCATTTATCCCATTTTCGTAGCCAAAAATTCGTAGCAAGCTAACATTTCTCCAGCGATAAAGATCGCAGGTACCAGCTGGATGCGGAAGGCACAGAACCGGCCTTTGTGGAGATCTCTGGGGGAGGCCTATGCCCAGCAGTGGGCGTCTTCCGGCTGATATGATGATGATGATGAAAACATTTCTCAGTCTGAAGACAGGTACCAAATGTAAACATTTCAAAGTTTAGGTTTAGCAACCGTTTAGTAACCGTTTGGTTGTTTTGTGATTTTTACCCGAGTGCCAAGGAAGGGTTATGTTTTTTACGCGAATCGTGTATGTGTGTATGTTTGTCCTCGTATCTTCTAAACTGCTGGATTTCGATAATTAAGACATCGTTAGATTAGTCTCAAAAACCCAAGTGTCGGTAAGAAATGTGTTTTAAAAAAAATCACAATGGCGGGTTTCGGAAGCCATTATGCACAAAAGAGATTTTATCTGAAAGAGCTGACTTTAAAACGTGTATTATATAAGTTATTTACCTACTTAAAAGTTAGAAAAACTAAGAAAAGACAAATGGCCTCAAAAGTAAAATTTTTACAAAAAGTCGTATCACATCGAATAAATGGTACCGACCATTAAACTAAAAAGCGGAAAATAAAAAGCTTTTCAAAAACTAAAAAACCCGACTGCTACTAAAAACTGGAGCTACAAACAAGCAAAGCAAAACACTACACTCCTCGAGCCCCCTAGTTATGTCCATAAAGATTTATAACAAATTACCAGAATTTATTAAAAATGAAACCAAAGATAAATGCTTCCAGAAACACCTCAAACAGTTATTGATAACTAATAGTTATTATAACATCGATGAATACATGAATGACAAACTAGAATAAAGTGCAATAAATAAATAATCTATGTTCGTAATATGGTAGAACATGTATACAGATTTATAAAGATATATAAATAACCAAATATATATTGGATATATTGATTCATAGTTGGTAGTACATATATATAAGTAACATAATATCAAAATTAAAACTAAGTCAAGCCAGTGACTCCTCTCTACCAATTTGCTGTGCCCAATCCGGTTGATTAATTTTTGTTGATTGATTCAGTTGAGTTGAGTTGAGTTGATTCAGTTGGTTGATTCTTATTATATTATAACATCTATATGTAACACATGGAATGCGAAATAAAGAAATTGAAATTGAAAATGTTGGAAGGAAAAAGGTGTAAAGTCATGCCTACTCATACTAGTATTTTATCGGTTTTCACAAGATTGATGATGTGATGATGATGATCATGAGGCCCCTGGTATTGCAAACGTCCATAGGCTGCGGTGACTGCTTACCATTAGGCTTGTTTGCCACCGTAGTGGTATATAAAGAAAGCTTGCACTATTCGTATGTAAGTTGACTATCAAAATTTGCAAACAATTTTTCGACCATTTGTTGTTATCCGATTGAGCTGAAATTTGGTATACCTATGTAACTTGGATGACAATGCATTAATATGGTACCATGGAGCTGGTCACATGGAGTCGGAAGCAACCACGATAAACCCCATCGTGTTTGTGCTCTTTGGAATGCTCTTGATGAGTAGATACTATACTGCGCCATTAAAGCTTGTTACAAAAACAATTTTTTCATTTGAGAATTTATATTTATTTATTTATTTAACAGTTTATTGTGCACAAAACAAGTATACAATATAGACATAAAGAAAACAACACAACAGGTACAGCTTATTTCATAAGAAATATCTCAATAATTTGTAGACGGACAATAACTCATTCATAAGAGTTTTAACTCTTACACTTTAGTGTAAGACTTAAATTGAATAAAATTATTAGACTTTGACTTTGACTTTGAAATACAAATGCAAATTGAGGAGGTTATTTACTAATTAAGTTGCGTGGAACCTCTAGTGGTGTCCACGTGAAGGTTCGAAATAACGTTTCTCGCTCTTACGATTCGGATGTGGAATGAGCTCCCAGCCACAGTGTTTACTTTGGACTATGACATGGGATCCTCCAAGAGGTATGTTAGAGGTCTTCTTAGAGGCGGGCAACGCATAGGTAGCACCCCTCCTGTTGCTGACGTCCATAGGCGGCGGTGACCTTTTTCCATCAGATGGCCCGCATGCTTGTTGTCTGCCGTAGTACATAAAAATAACTAATAAATAGCTCGGCCAATTCTGGGCATTGGATTCTTGGGGAAGTGGACTGTATTACAAAAAAAAAGTTGTAAGTAGGCACAAATTCGTCAATAGAAACACTCCAGTGGATTCCAGGATTCTTCTTTAGCACGTTGAGAGACTCCACGGCTAGAAACTGAGCTGTACAGGCTTACCAGACCTATTTGCAAATCGCAATATCTGACAACGTATTACCGCGTAGCCAGCTACTAAGATGAATTTTTCTTTCCATTTCGTAGCTTTACTAGTTCGTAGCTAGCTTCGAATTTCATAGAAATGGAACGAAAGGGTGACGTTACACCTTTTTAAACCCCTTACGAAAATAGAGGGGCGTTTGATGTGTGTAGCTCTGTGTATATGTGTATGTGCAGAGGTGTGTGTCAGGGAGCTCATTCCACATCCGAATCGTACAAGCGATTATTTCGAATCTTCGCGTAGACACCACTAGAGGGTCCATGTAATAGCTCGCGGCGGGTGGTGCGATGGCGGAATTGTGCTATCGGCACTAGATCAAATAGTTCCTCAGAACGGGGAGTGTTTAGTTGAACCTATAGCGCAACAGGAATGTTCTAAAGCGAATACCTAGCTTTGTTAACGTTTAGATTTTTAGTGATATCGCGCCTTAGCTTCACAATTTCACTGCTCACTTGCTACGAAAGGTCTTATTCGATCCTGAATTGTGCGGCATAATAGATGTGTGTCTGTGAATTTGGTGTGCTAGTGTAGTAGGGCGCATCGCAATGAGGATATCCTCCCAATTTGTAGGGCCGTGACTGAGTTTTGGGAGTGTCACGTCGCGGTTGGTAATCGAAGATTGGTCGAGTATCATCATCACAGCCCATAACAGTCCACTGCAGGACGTAGGGCCTCTCCCACGGAAGGGAAGGTTCTTACTATAGTCTCCACGCTCGGCATACGGGTTGGAGATCGCAGCGTTGTAAATATAACAATGGAAAACGATGCTGCCCATTTACCAGTCTATAGAGACTCCAGATCTTATGCCTCGAAAACATTAGTCGCCTCGTACGACACCCACGAGTGTAAGGGGTTGGTGCTATTCTACTCTGCCGGACACCACACGGCTAATTAGTAAGTTAGTAAGATTGACCTTAAATAAATAAGGGAAAATCTTTGTTGGAAAATTATAGTGCACAGTAACAGCAGCATTAGCTGTCACTGCGTCGCTGTCATTAACGCCCACCTCCGCCTCTCAAAGGCATCAGCGATCTAAGTGACACATTCATAATACGCAGATTTACTTTACTTTATGTAAAACCAATATTCAATCAATTCTGCCCGTATTATTTTATATTATCATTATAGTATGTTGATGATGAAGATTATATTAGGAAACTGGCTTTTGCCTGCGACTTAAGATAACAAATAAAACAAAACTGCGACAACAAATACAAATTATTTTTCCATGAACGTTTCTTCATCGCCTTAAATTGTCACCGGATCAGAAAAGGTTGTGGAACGGCGAGATACATGCCGCTTTGGACGGTTGGCACGCTGTCGCTTGATCTAGCAAATTTTGCGATATCTCGCACTAATTTTGATGCAAGATGGATCTTGCGAAATCTCGGAATTTTGAGATCTCGGTATACCGAGACTGCATTCCCTAGCAGCGTTTTCTGTGAATATTGTTAATGGTGCGATCTCGAAACCTACCAAGTGTGGAGATTGTGACAATATCCTAATATTGTGTATGTATTTCTTTAAGTCATACGGCAGACAAACAGATAAGAGGGCCACCTCCAAGAGAGTAACACCAGGGGCGCTACCAATGCGTTGCCCGCCTCTGAAGAGACCTCTAATATACCTTTTGAACGATCCCATGTTATAGTCCAAAGGCAACACTGTGGCTGGGAGCTCATTCCACATCCGAATCGTACGAGCAAGAAAGTTCTTTCGAACCTTCGCATGGTGACCAACGGAGGGTTAACGTAAGGCTCAAGTCCTGCATTGGACTTATGGGCTGTTGATGTGGTCATGTGAAATTAATTTAGTGTATTTATTTTCGTTCGTACTAAATAATACATATCAGTTTTGTTTTCCAATTTAAGCGTACTCCACATGTCCGCCGAAACTATCGGCGAAACTTTTGCCGGGACTTTGGTCGACCCTCTACATTCTCGCCTATTAGGGATGTTGTGGATGTCAAAACGCGTCGACATTATATCGATTCATCGGTGTAATATCGCTAATCTGCTGAAACAGGGTGAGGCAGCTGCTCTGCTATGATCTACTAATATCCTGGATCATGGTCAAGTGTATCCCGAACCTGTTACGGGAAAAAGCGCTAGGAATATAAATATAACATCGATCGAATCGAGACGACAACAAACTATCTCTACTTAGTCCATGAAATAGGCGAGACATGCCAAACATGCACGGGACTACACGAATATAGGCGAATACTCCCTCTACACTCTTGTGTTATAAAATGTAGTATAAAACAAATTCGCTTCCCGCCGTCTGTCCCTATGTACAGTTATATCTTTTAAACTATGCGGTTTAAAACAATAGATAGAGTGATTCAAGAGGAAGATTTATAAGCAAGGAAAGAAGGATAGGTAGGGGTAATGCGCTTATTACATTTGACTAAATTCAGTAACTAAATTCAGAAGCAAAAAGCGTGAGAGCAAATCAAAGTGCAATGGATTGCTCATAGAATAAGGTCCATTTTTATAACACTTATATTATGTTACGTGTCGCTTCGCTTTTCAAAAACCGTGATACAAAAATGGACCTTATTTTATGATTATTACATTCCAATTTAATTTGCTCTCACGCTTTTTGCTTTTGAATTTAGTTACTGAATTTAGCCAAATGTAACACGCCGGGTCCACTAGTTAAAAAATGTTTGGACAATTCACACAGTGCCATGTAGCCTTATAGTAAGCAAAGCTTGTGTTATAAAGAAAGAAAGAAAGAAAGAAAATATATTTATTCGACGACACGATGTTACAAAAACGTTGTTAAAAATATCATCATTATTTTTACACTTCTTACATGTTATGGGTGCTAGACAACTGATAAACTAATTATAAACTCTTTTTAAATACGTACTTATTACACATATAACACCCAGACCCGTAACAGAAATTAAAATTTCTGGCCGGAATCGAACCCGGGACCTCTGCGTGACAGACGGTTAACCACTGAACTATTTAGGTCGTCAAGAGCATTATTCATAGCAAGAGTCCTTTGCAAAAAATATTCATACACACGAGACAATTTGGAACTTTCTCAACTTCTCCTATTAAGAACTTTATGGGTGCACACTAATTATGCAACGCTGAGGTCTAGAGTTCTTTAGGTACCTAACTGATTTTACAAAAGGCTACTTACTCCAGAGCGGGAAAGTTTGCATCGAAATTTCGACATCCTGTACAACAATTTTATGAATGTGAAAGTTTTATTTATCTTTTGTGCCTGTACATCCGGCGACCGTCATAGCAATGAGTGCTTAACTGATATCCTGTGATAATAAATAATAAACTGATAAAGCAGTCCGGCAGAGTAGAATAGCACCAACCCCTTACACTCGTGGGCGTCGTACAAGGCGACTAATGTTTTCGAGGCGAAAGATCTAATCTCTTTAGGCAGGAAAATTGGCAGCAGCGTTTTCCATTGTTATATTTATAACACTGCTATCTCCAACCCGCCCGCCAAGCTTGGAGATTATGGCAATGACTTCCTCTCTTGTGGGAGAGGCCCTAAGTCCTGCAGTGGACTGTTATGGGCTGTGATGATGAAACTTAGCTAAATAGAAATACTATTTCCCTGGTTGCGAAGTCGTAGCCGAATCTGTATTTATCTATACTTCTATACTGATCTAAACATAGTATGAAACAAAGTCGCTTTCCGCCGTCTGTCCCTATGTATCTACGTACGCTTAGATCTTTTAAACTACGCAACGGATTTTAATGCGGTTTTCAACAATAGATAGAGTGATTCAAGAGGAAGGGTTATTAGCACGAAAAAAGTTTAGGTAGGGGTAAAGTTGGTGTACGCGAACGAAGTCGCGCCGGGTCGATTAGTATTATTCTAAAAAGGACTGCACATGCTACAATCATCAGGTCCCCCTGTCAACAGGATCACAGAGGTAAGATGGCAGTTGCTCTACTATAATTTCCTTAGGTTTAAATATCATTTATTTTCATTATAGACATTATAAGTAGAGATGAAACGGATATCCGGTTACTATCCGGTATCCGGCCTATCCGGCGTTAATTCACTATCCGGCCGGATACCGGACAGCAAAAAATGTATGAAAAGTACATTCAAGAGAGAGAAAAAAAAGTAATCCCAAAAATCATAAATATTCCTTGATTAGGAACCTACCCGTTATTCATTTAGTAGGTAGATTATCAAAAAAATAATTTTTACAAAGTTAATCTAAGGCAAATAAAGATAAATTAAATATTATAAATTGAGTTAAAATACGAATTGCTCCTATATTGAGGTAGCATGCGGTTTCGTTTGTCTTCTTATGCGAGCTTAAGATAATCTTTCACTACACTCTGGTCCACGATGCTGGAGCTTATTACCCGTATTTCGAATCGAGGCTACCGCCCGAGGTCGGAAGAATTATCCAGAATAAAGCTAAAATTTTTCTATTGAACGACTATTTAAAATCATGTAAACATGTGCAGTTGTCTAATTTCCTACCCACGCTCATAGCTTGCACAGACTTATTCAGAGACTATGTCCTCCAAATATCCGGCTATCCGGCTTATGGGCTGGCCGGATATCCGGTATCCGGCCAAACAACTATCCGTTTCATCTCTAATTATAAGTCACTTACATGAGAATACAATACAGATAAGAAAGTAGCAATTTACACTCAAACACACGCGCCGCACAGAACATAAGTAAGGTACTTACAATGTATGGAATCTTGAAGTAAGTAGTAGATTGTACATTTACTTTACATTAACAAGAGTCACTAAGAACCAACGTTCGTAATTACCAATATTTAACTAATACAGGAGGGTCGGTAGCCGGGTGGTTGAGTATCCAACTCGTAAGCGAGAGGTACCGGGTTCGAATCCCGCTGCGGCCATGCACCAATGACTCTTTTCTGAGTTATGTACATTAGTTGGATACTGACTAATGCTCTTACGGTGAGGGAAAACATCGTGATGAAACCTGCGAATTCAGGCAACTGAATTTGCTACCATGATCCAATCGGGTTCTCCTGGTAGCAGGGTCCCGGAGGTCAGATCGCCGAACCACGCCCTCGCTCTCGTTAACACCAAGATGATTATGACACTCACTCCCTGGAAACTGGGACGCCTCTGGTATGGGATGCTACTTGCATCGATACCCTTGCGCCGTCCCATCTTCCAGTGACCACGTGTCAGGCTGCGTTGGGTGCTGCCTCAGCTGAGGACGCCAAGCGGCGCAAATATGCTAATCTCAGTGGATATATGTATACATATTTGCGCCATTTGGCGTTGAAACTCATGGGCCGTGGGGACCAGGCGCACATTCCGTATGCCGGGAGTTATTTAAGCGCCTGGTCGAAGTTACGAATCACCAGAAGGCTGGCCTCATTTTTTTTCAACGCTTAAGCCTCGCTATCCAGCGGGGCAACGCGGCCAGCCTTTTGGGGATTTTTACAAATTGGGGGGTTAAATTTTTTATCTTTAGCTAGGCTTAAGGTTTGTTAGAGTAAGGTTATTTTTAAATATTAATCATTGTTAACATTTTTATTTAAATACATGTTTTTTTTTTTTTTTTATTTAGTATCGCCATGACGTGACGGATGACGGACACAGTCGTAAAATTGCAACAAACAAAAAATACAAGTAATAAACATCCGATATACGAACGTATATCTGTTTTCAAAATACACTTCGTTTTGTGTGCATTAACTAAACAAAACTATTTTGATATGACAGCGGAAAGAAAATGTAGGTCTCGTGCGGCCCAAGTGACAAGTGTCACTGTTACCAGATTTCATTTTTTTACAATTATATTACAAAAATGTTGATTTACTTTATTTTGATTATTAATATTTATTTATTTATTTTTGATTGATTTTTTTTATATTTTATTGATTTTGATTTTTTTTATTGATTCTCTAAGAGCGTTGAAACGAAATACATAATTTATGTATATGTAATTTTTTTCGTAAATAATCATGATTTATGCATAAGGCCGAGGCCGCACTGCTTAGGCTCCTGAGACGCGTGATAAGCTACTAAGAGACAAGAAATACTACTAAAGAAATCGACATAATAATATAAAAAATATTAATTATACGTATTTCGTAAATATTTATAAATAAGCGTAAATATTTTCATTCGCACTAAAACACCTGAAACTTAGGTACTACGTAAGTAAATAGTTTCTCTAGGATCGCAAATGACCCTGTAGTGAGGCCACAGCTATACATTTACACTAAAGGTCGTTTTCACAAAACCGACATCGCGTCGCCGTCGCCTTCGGTGTTTAGGGGCCTTAAATGCGGTTCTTAAATTTGGCTAAATTTAGTCGTTTGAATTCAGAAGCAAAAAGTATTGCTGTATTGCTCATAAAATAAGTGCCATTTTTGTATCACTCATATTATGATACGCGCCGCTCCGCTTTTACAAAAGGCGTGATTCAAAAATTTACCTTATTTTATGAGCATTACATTCCACTTTGATTTGCTCTTACGCTTTTTGCTTCTGAATTAAGGCGACTAACTTTAGCTAAATGTAATAAGCGCATTGGTCATCACTGGCATGTTAGAAATCCACACAACGGTCAAAGACTTCGTGGTAGAGACAGTGAAAAGCAAATATTTTCTCAATGAAAAAGACAAGCTCAGAACTCCAACACTTACGAGAGTCCCAAACATCGAATCCATTAAATTCTCATCAGGAGCTTTCCACGCGAGGTCCTAATTGCCCGAATGTATAAATAAAGTGGAACATTAGAACTGTTTCGTTGTGTTTATTGAGAGTTTTGTCAATAATATTTTATCTTTACATTCTTATGGCGGCTTGTACCTAATTATTAATCGCGTTTAGGCCTCTCACTAGGTGGATCGACGACCTGGTAAAGATCGCAGGATTTCCGTTTAATGCGCAAGGCACAAGACTGGCATTTGTAGATATCTCTGTTGGAGGCCTATGCCCAACAGTGGGCGTCTTTCTGCTGATATGACGAGGACGATGATGATGACGCGACTGCATTTTAGAAATTAGAAATAGAAGGCACAAGTCTCGAATACTACGTCGATACGTTACCGATGCCATTATCTCTATCAGTTTAAAGCAACGTCGCTGTTTTTGTCACTATGCATGTGAAGCCGGGGTGGTTGTTAGTTATATATAAATAACAAGCTTTATTCTAGCGACTTCGTCTGCTTAAAATTCAGTTACTATATTCTTGGTTCGTTCCCGTGGTAACCACATTGAATTTCGGGAAAATCTATATTACCCCTTGATAATGGAGCTTTCTATAAGTGTAAGAATTTAAAAAATCGGTTTATAAGTTTTAAAAAGTATCCATTACAAACAAACAAACAATCAATCAAATATTTTCTATTTAGGTATCATATGAAATAGATATATCAATCGTAAACCGCTGTAAGCGTGTGACTGGTACCGCAATGAAATCTATATCTATATATCTCAACACCGCATGCACGCTCGTCCGTCAGTCACTGTAGGAACTCCAGGGAAACCGGTACACTTTCTATGTACTGCACTGTAACGCAACGATTTATATTTTAAAATAAATTTAATAATCCTATATTAAACTCGATTTAAAAGTGATTAAATTTAAATTTCACAATTTAATATTTCACTTGAAAGAGTGAGGAAGCGATAGTGAAAGTGAAATTTACGATTTTTTTTTCGTGAATTGTGTCTGAAGTTAAGTTTTAAGGAGAGAAGTTAATAAAATATGTAAGTGCAAGTATTTATATTACCTATATTCTGAAAGTCTATTTTCAGGTATCAGGTGTAGCTGTTTGTTTCCGTTACTTTCTTATCTGTGGAAGTAAATAAATATTTAAGCTAAGAGTCATCTGAACAGATGGCAGTTTGTTTAATATTATTTACTATCTTTTGCCTGCGACTTCGTTCGCGCAGAATTTGGTTGTTTCGTTACGGACCTGTTCCCGTGGGAGCCACATTGAATTTCAGGATAAATTTTAGCCTAATATGCGTTATTGAAGTTAAAAAAATATTTTAGTTATATTAATTTTATTTTCATTAAAGTTATAATTATAATTACTAATTTCTAAATTTAAAAAAAGGTTATTTCTTTCATAATATTAAAAAAAAAAACATTAAAAAAAAAGAAATTTTCATTTGTAAAATTCGTCCGTCGACATCCGTTATTAGTTTATGCGTGAAAGAGTAATAAACATCCTTCCTCGCAAACTTTCACATTTATAATATTAGTAGGACACTTAACTAGCGACCCTCGTTTTTTACTCTGTTATGTCGGTGGACTAGTGGTTAAGTTGTCCGACTCGAAAGCGAGAGGTATCGGATTCGAACCCCAGGTTACGGGTTCGAACCACGTACCAACGACTCCTTTCTGGGTTATGTACATAAGTAAGGCACCAACCGATGCTCTTACTGTGAGGGAAAACATCGTGATGAAATCTGCACACTCAGGCGACTGAATATGTAACCAAGATCCAATTCGGTCAGGTTCCCCTTGTAACTGGGTCACGGAGGTCAGATGGCTGTCGCTCCACTATAATTATCTGATATGCCAAATCCTGGATCATGGTCAAAGCGGACCATAGGCCTTTTTGCGAGAGAGCACAACCGGGACATTAACGTCAAGATGATGCTCAGATCATACACACGTAGGAAGAAATTCTCTAAATTTTAGTGAACCAACCCGCCTTCCAAGAGTGGAGATTACGCTCCACAAATACGTAGGTGTCTAAGTCCAGACAGGCTGTTGATAACTTATCTATCATATTGTTAATAACAAAAGTTATTAAGTAATGTGTATAAAAATTTATAGGTAACAAATTACCTAACTATTCTTGATCCAACCAGAGTGGTTCAGTTGGTTAACATGCCGGTCGCCACGCAGAGGTCCCGGGTTCGATTCCCGGCCGAACAGAAATAGAGATTATGAAAAATTTCTGTTACGGGTCTGGATGTTATTTGTATAATAGGTATGTATTTAAAAATATATAGGTAAGTAGTTTCAGTTCTCCGGCAGAGCCTGTGTTATGGGTATAACACAGGCTCTGCTTACTTTGTCGCGAGATGGCGCTGTGTGAATTGTCCAACCATATTTGTTATTATTTTAAATTGTTAAATTACACACAATTTAGGAAAGAATGAATAAACTGGCTGTTTGTACGTAAGCCTATTATACAATTAAAGAGTTCAATGACAAAAAGTTCAATATTTAGTCACATTATTATTTAAGTTTTGCATGCTGTAATTCTGACAGACTAATCATGATTGTTCGTATTCATGATGACTCTACCTCTGTAAGACCATGTTTAAAGCAAAAAATGATTATGAAATTATGAACCAATAAGCTTTTGCGCGCGACTTCGTCTGCGTTTAACAAGCGAATTTTTCAGTTATGTCGTGTTCCCGCGGGATCCATATTGAAAATCGGGGTATATTAAAGCCCTTGTATTCTTCTGGAGTTATGGTCTCACTGCCGCCATGTACCATTGACTCTTTTCTGAGTTATGTACATTAGTTGAACACTAACCGATGTTCTTACGGTGAGGGAAAACATCGAGATGAAACCTGCACATTCAGGCGACTGAATGTGTAACCATGATTCAACATGGGTAGGTTCTCCTGGTAGCTCGGTCACGGAGGTCAGATGGCAGTTGCTTCACTGTAATTACCTGATCTGATAAATCCTGGCTCATGGTCAAGGTAGATCCCGGGCCTTAAGGCGCGAGAGCACCACAGGGACATTAACGCCAATGTTTTTTTTATTGTTCTGGGTATTTTTTGTAGCAACAAATATTCACCGAAAGATCAATCCTTTTAAACTTTATCATCAATAGGTATTATTTATTAAACCGAATATCTACTGACTGACTTGTCTTGACCTTATGCAGGGGAAAATATGTTTTATGTTTTCCACGAACTTTCCAGCATATTTATAATTTTTCTTTCACTTAATATTTGTAATGTGTTTTTTATTAAACAAATACTAATTGTTAAGTTGAAAAACTTAAATGAAATGTTTATCTTTATTCACACATATTGTTAGTGCAATAATAGCCACTTTACGAGCTAGTTTTATAAAGGTACCTCAAGCTCAAGGAATGGAACGCGTTGCCTGCGAGTGTGTTCCCTTATCATTGTAATCTAGACGCCTTCAAGGCTAGAGTGAATAGGCTGTTCCTAGACAGGCATGCTCCATCATCGGCCGCATCGTCACTTACCACCAGGTGAGATGGCGGTCAAATGCCTGGCTAGTCCAATTATAAAAAAAAAGGTTAACAAATTGATAGTGTTAGAAACAGTGTTAGTTTTCGGTCTTGAAGCCCTGGTCGTCGGTCCACCTTGCACGATCCTACACACCAAGGCCTGGAGCCTAAAATTGTAAACTCTCATTTTTACGTTTTTCAGGTCAGCGATAGTTTATCTTATCAGCAGTGACTTTTTTGTGAAATTGAGTGCTCGTACTAACTGTCAAATCAGTATTGAACGATAATAAATCCATGTTTTCCTGTTAATTTATCAATAGGTATAACATCATGTCACCATGATTTTTTTATCGATATTTCAACGATACTTATGTCCTAGCTATGGAGTTAATTTATTAAAATTTAAAAAATGAACGATGAATAAAAAACTAAGGCTTTTTTAATTTAGGTTAACCAGGCATTTGACCGCCATCTCATCTGGTAGTAAGTGACGATGCGGCCGAAGATGGAGCATGCCTGTCTAGGAACAGCCTATTCACTCTAGCCTTGAAGGCGTGTCAAGATTGTAATGATCAGGGAACACACTCGCAGGTAACGCGTTCCATTCCTTACCCGTAGGGGAAGGTGGCCTAAAATGGGTGGCCCGCCTAAGACGGGTAAGCGCTCGTACGCTGCCATGTCAATAAGTAGTGCCAATGGGTGCATGTTCCGAGAGTAGCCGAATGATGACGAGTTTCGATCCGTTTTGCTCGGGCACCGGAGCCGCTTAATGGCGGACGTATGTTTAACGAAAGATTTTAGTGCTTTTCTTAAACAAAATTAAGATATGTATTTCTTGATTAGTCGAAAACCTTTCTAATTAGCACATTGTTAATTTAACTTTATATTAAGGCAAAGAGTTATCTCGGATTACCTTTCATTTTGAAGTCTTTAATTACTGTACAAAAATATGTGCTATTTTATTATATGTTGCTATTGGGCAAAACGGGTATGGTTTTGTATGAAAAATTTAATACAAAATGGATTACATGAAGAACTTGTTATTTCAATCTTTATTGTAAAAATACCTCAAAGGAGTATGGGTATATTGATCTTCAACTCCTGTAGCTATTAATATTACATCAATAGAAAAGTTGATTTTTTTAGGTGCTTGAGGTTTTTAAGTTTGCATTTTAACAGTAAACAAAATGTTAAATGCTTGCAGTCGAAATGTAATGTAAGTATTTTTTCCTACTTTTTAAGTTTGATTTACGAATCCTAAAAATTATGACTTCTACCCATTTTGCCTAAATCAGATACCCGTTTTAGGCTCATATGCGGGCAAAACGGGTGTTTTTAGAGGTCTCTTATTTTATCTATTTATAAAATATTTGATAGAAAATGCTTTAAAGTAGTGTTTTATTTTCAAGTCTAATAAACATCCTATCTTATAAACTAAATCAAGCTAAGATATTCACCGCATTTCTAGTTTTTTTTATCCTCGCGCGAAACTTACCCATTCTAGGCCACCTTCCCCCTACGCATTCCCTACGCATTATAAAGATTAAACAAAAGCGGTTCTTGCGCATAACTGGAAGATCCTCGCCATAAGGTCTCTAATCATTATCAGGTACTCTAATGTCACTACTAAATCTAAAGATAGTTAAATAATTTAGGCTGGCGGCGTTGCCCCAGCTTTCTAATCATCGAAATATCAACAACTTTACGATACCAGCCTGCTATTACAATGATACACGATGCTCGATGGTCCATCAATTAAGACTGGGAACGAAAACCTTGAAAAATGATGTGACCCATTTGGTCTATTTTAAATTATTATTTTGAATCTTTTTTTGTTGTTAAAGCTGTGGTCCGAAGTGGCAAGAATAAAAGGAGATGTGTAAAAAGAGTTGTGGATATATGCGAGGCTAGGGAGTTGTGCCAGTTACCCCACCTGTGGGACAGAGGCGCGAGCTTTATGTATGTATGTATGTTTTGAATCTTTTTTTTCTTTAATTTCTCTCCCGTAATCCAAACAAAAATCGAATAAAAATCTTCCGAAAATTATTTTTCTCCCGTACCCTAAAGATGGGTTCAGCACAACAAATATGTCGCAGTCATGCATAACGACAAAAAAAGTCCAGTCGGATAACCCCCGCACAAGTCAACAAATACTCAAATATTTTCTAAACTACAAAACCGATTTTAATGAAATAAAGCTAGAAACCATCTCTATTAAACTGGCTTCCAAATAAAGAAGACCGCACCCAAATCGCTCTATCCGTTCGAGAGCTACAATGCCACAAAATGACACACATCTCCATAGATACAACGTAGACAAACACGTCAAACTCGAAGCCACAGACAGACATACACCTCCACAGATACAAACACACACATTACACATAAAACACCCTCTTTCTCCGCCGGAGGTTAAACGATTGGCAATCACCTCCCAATACTTAAGCGAAACTCATGAATGAATGCAGAACGAGTAACAAGGTACGGACGACACCGCACATTCGCTTTCTGTGTTGTGTCGGTCGACAGCGAAAGTTGCATGCGTCACAAACGGTTCTAACTGACGCGTCAGACATTCCATGATTGCACTCACGCTAGTTACGAAGAGCAAGAGTAAAAAATATCATCTTTTTTGCGTTAATGTCCCGGTTGTGCTCTCGAGAACGAGGTCCCGGGATCCGCCTTGACCATAATCCAGGATTTGGTGATCAGGTAATAACAGTGGAGCGACTACCATCTGAGCTCCGTGACCATGCTACCAGGGGTACCTGACCAGATTGGATCATGGTTACAAATTCGGTTGCATGAATTTGCAGGTTTCATCACGATGTTTTCCCTCGAGCAAAGAGCGAAGAGCTAGAGTGCCACAAACTTATCTGAACCAGTGACGTTGTCGCTGTTTATCCCCAAATTGATTCATCAAAATGGTTTAATCTTTAAATCATCAATTTAAATTCGTCATCCTTATCTATGGTGAGTTGTAGACGGAAAGAGTTTTAAGCGATGATAAATATTGAGGCGCTGTCCTAATTGGCAACGGTCTTATTACGGACGTCGCCCGACCAATAGGAAACCTCAAAACTGCCCGTCGTATGACCATGGTCATACGACATGCAAGTCAGAATGGTATTGCTCATAGAATGAGGTCAACTTTTATATCACGCCTTTTGGAACGACGCGACGCGTAACAATTATATAAGTGCTATAAAAATTTACCTTATTCTATGAGCAATACATTCCACTTTGATTTGGTGTCGTGCTTTTTGCTACTTAATTTAGTCAATAAGCGTATTAGAATGATAATTTTGACATCTAACTAATTCTTGGTCCATGGCTCACGCCTATGAAGTGTCGTATTTATTTTTCGTAAAATGTACTGTAATAATGTCGTACTTCATACACGGGTACTGCATATTTAGTTAAGTGCCACGCATAGCAAACAACAGACTATCGAAAATCGAACATTTCAAATAAAGTAAATCGTACATTTAAAATTAATAGTTTGGTAATTATTTTATTTTTCTTATTCCTTGTTTGGATTTCACCCTAAGAGTTTCGTTACAGTATTTTACCAAAGATAATAAATTGTGTTTTTTGAGAGGCGGAGAACTTTGAATTGTAATAAAACAAAGTAAACAGGATTTAGTATCAGTGAAACTAAATTGAATAGAAAGATAATTTGAATAATCTATAATTTGAAGTTATTTGACGATGTCTGATGACTTGCGCAGATTATTTTGGTTATGTTGCTGGTTTTTCTTTTACCATTTCTTTGATGTTACATTATTTACAATGTATTATGAATTATATTGTGTTGATGGTTGCATTATTATTTATAGCTATTGACATTTATTTAATGTGACATGTATTTAATGCATAATCTTATGGATTTGTAATTTTTTATAATAACTATGTACATACCTACTTTGTAAGGAGAGGAGAATAATAAATTATTATTAAATTTGAATGTTGAATAGACCGCTCGTTCGACTCATACTTATTGTAGATACAGTATTGGTGCGCTACCGGCCGCTACAATAAAATGACAATAACTTTAAACGTCATGCTAAACCGCGTTGTACCGTATTTTTACCTTAAATCCTGTAATTTTAGATGTCTTCTAAAGTTAACACTATAGCGAACTTAAAGGGTCTTAATCTTGCTCTACCGCCTACCAACAATGCTTGCATTGTTGTGTTTCGGTTTGAAGGATAAGGTAGCTAGTGAAATTACAGGCATGAGGCATTTCATCTCAGTCCCCACAGTGCTAACGCATTCGGTTCTGCATTTTTGTTAACTGCAACCTAAATGTATGGATTGTAGATGTTATAGGAGACAGTTACCATTTAACATCAGGTTGGCTACCTGCTGGTGTACCACTATGTAGTAAAAAAAACACTGTTTAACTTGGTGCCACCGTCACTCTTCCGCCGCCGCACCCTCCGACGATGGGATCGATTTTATCCACACCATCTGGATACCTGGCATCCAACTAACGTATGAGCATCGCGAGTCTTTCCACCGCGCACGTGGAAGTTGTGGAATGAGCTCCGAAGTCTTTCCTCGTTCATAAGAGTTAAATTGTAAGACCTAAATTGAATAAAATTATTTGACTTTGACTTTGACTTTGACTCTGCACTACAATATAAAGTCATATGTATCTCAAAGGCCGATTTAGAGATAGACATAGACCGCACTTTATTCGGTTCACATTACATCCTTAACCTAAGGTGAATACAGTTCATTATTATTACGATGAATTTAGAAAAACCGATTTAGAAAATTGTTGCACTAACTGGAATTTAGTTTTCCTCTACATGATTCCTTTGTTTCTCTTGGTACCCGGGAATAATGTAGCTAAATCTTACAAAATACTAGAATCCCACGGGATAGTTACAGGTTTAAAGAGATCGGAAATGCATGCTGGTGAAAACCGAGGGGGACGCTGGTACTAGTCAAAACTAGTGATATGACCACAATAGAGTGTATTTAGCTGCCCACCAGCTGAGTCCCTAAATAGATCTGACCTAGACTGAGTTCTAGACATACTTGTATGCACGACCTCTCAGGTATAATTCTCTAAATTTGGTAGATCAGACGTGGGCTATACTGATCATTTTTAAATTTAAATTTTACATTCCTCTCGATAATCTTTCGTTCGTTTCAGTGTTTGGTAATTGAATTATGGTTTATACTCTTATATTATTCAAATATAAGAGTATAAACCATAATATAGATATTTAAAAGTATACAAGTAGTTATTCAGCCATTATCTAGCACCCATAACACAAGCTTCGCTTACTTTGGCGATAGATGGCGCTGTGTGAATTGTCAAAACATATTTTTATATATTACTAGTGGATCCGCGACTTTGTTCATATACCTACACCTACCTACCTACTTAAGGATATAAATTATTTTTCGGGTTTTTGTTGTTGAGCGTCATTAGAAAATCCTAATAGTTACATCAATTTTTATAAACAACCTACATGGGGTCACTTTTTGGCTTCTGTGCAAGGTCCACATTTTTAATAGAATCGACTTTCTGAAAAAAGGCATAAGAACAAAAGTTGGAATAGAGACGCATAAAATGAAAACATAAAAACTACGAAAATGAATGTTTTTAGTAGCACAGTAAAAACACACTAGTTTTTGCAATATGATGATTGTCAACAAATATCAGAGAACAAAGATAGTCACAGAATAAAAACTAGTTTCTCATTTTTCATGAAACGCTCAGAGCAATTACTAAATAAAGTTTAAAAGTAAAAAGTTTCTATGAGCGTCACATTTTTAAAAACAAAACACGACACTTTGTTATCAGTCAGTGTGAGCCGCACAAAAAATAAATATGACCTCCTTTGAGCTAATGCTGCATTGCCTTTACAAAGACCACATAAGTCGAATAAGCTGCCAAGTCGAAAATATTAATTTTTGTTTTTGCGGATCGTAGCTACTGTACGGATAGAGCGAATTGAATGCGGTTTTCTCAATTTGACCGCCAGTTTACTGGAAATGATCCTTAGTTTTGTCCCATTAAAATCGGTGGTAAACTTGGTCGGATGTTATCCGACGTTTTCGATCGGTTATTATTCTCAATAAGAACCTATACTCCATCAGGACCAGATTGAATATAGGTTGAATCATCAATTCCATGGAATTCTTCCATCTTCGCCAGGAGATGGCGATTAAATACTAAGAAAAAAAAAGAAGTGGCAAAAAAATCTGGCACATAATATTGCACCACCAACTTTCTTTGCAAACACGGAGTTGTTTGCGCTTTCCTTAAAGCAAATGGCAACGATTATCAGCGATCTTACTTGTACTTACTGCTGATTCTGATTGTTGGAAGCAGTTGGTAGCGGAAGTAATTTGGACGATGCGTCGTTATGGCAACGGGCTTTCCCCTTAATTAATTTAGTATTTTTCTTAGGATTTCGATCTTAAAAGAAAAAAAAGGGAAGAAACGTTACAGTATCGCTAGCACAAGTATGCCCACGACACAGCTCGGGGCGCGATGCGTTTGTTTCCTTCTCTCAATACTAATATGAAAGAGAGGGTAGTATCTTGTCGCGCCTTTTTCTCGCTTATCGCGCGGACACCTTGTGCTAGGCTAGGTCTCACAGTGTACGCGAACGTACCAACTGACCATACTTAAATGGCTTTAGGGACGCACGGACGGACTATCGGTACAGTATTGTCCAATCATGGAGCGTCGGTGTCCGAGTGGTTAAGGCATCCGACTCGTAAGCGACAGGTATCGGGTTCGAACCTACTGTGGTCATGTAGATATAAATGACTATTGTCTGTGTTATGTAAGTACATTAGTTGAATGCTACCCGCCTCATAGTAACGTTTCTAATCACAAATGTTTACAAAGAAGTAGAGTAGCATTAATTTAAAGTATGTCAGTTGGAAAGTAAACCTTTTTTTTTTTTTTTTTTTTTTTTTTTTTTGTAAGACCGTAAAACCTCTGAAGATATCACTTTACCCGGGGGAGTGACGTGGATATGTTTGATAGCCCGAAAAAGGACCCTACCCACTAAAACCCCTCTTTGTATCCACAACTGCTTTTTATCGAAACACCACAGGACCCCATAATTTGTAGAAACTAAACCCAGCACAGAAGCGAACCTAATAGAAAACGAACAGTACAAGACTTGCACCAGGTACAGTCATCGGTAGGTACAGGTGTAGGCTCGGCGCAAAGTAGGCCGACTGTACCCACCGACACTTTCACCACAAGGTCAATGACAACGAGAGCAGGGACGGACTCGGGTGCGTTCGGTTTTATGAGTAGATAAGATTTGATAATCGGCCAAGCCAGCGATGTATTTATCATAGTACAAAACAAAGTCGCTTCCCACCGTCTGTCCCTATGTATATATGTACGCTTAGATCTTTGAAACTACGCAACGGATTTTAATGCGGTTTTCAACAATACCTAAACGCCAGAGATGCATACATCTATACAGGTATGCATATAGTGTTTGAGCTAGACATTTTCTCAAAAATTTCTTAAATACTGTGTCAACTGAGTTATGTAATAAAATGATTACTACTGGACAGAAATAAATTAAATCATACTAATAAAAAATTATAAAATAATATTTACAAATAAAAAACTTGCCCAAAGTTAAAGGAATTGTTCCCAAAAGACTGGCCGCATTGCCGATGTTGACTATTACTAATCATCTTGGCGTTAATGTCTCGGTTGTGCTCTCGAGAACGAGGGCCCGGGGTCCGCCTTGACCATGATCCAGGATTTGGCTGGTCAGGTAATTACAGTGGAGCGACTGTCATCTGACCTCCATAACCCCGCTACCAGGGGAATCTGACCAGATTGGATCATAGTTACACATCCAGTCGCCTGAATGTGCAGGTTTCATCACGGTGTTTTCCCTCACCGTAAGAGCATCGGTTAGTATTCAACTAATGTACATAACTCAGAAAAAAATATATGTTGAATATTACTACTTAAAACTTTATAATACTAACCATTCTCGTGCTCTACTCTTGTCTTTTTCTATTGAAACATACTGATTTTTGTGAGAACGTTGAATTGTGAATGGAAAATGTAGTAAAACATCACCTGTCAGAATAGAAGAATGCCAAATATGTTTTTTTGGTTAACTGGCAAAATAGCTAACAATAATACTTTAAGTATTTGACGGACATTTTCATTAATTGTTATTTTGTTGGTCGCCAGTTGATAATAAACATGCATTGTTTTTGTAAAATGCTCATTGTCTTAACACAGACAATAGGGGTGGCATGTTGACAAGTCTAGAAATGACCGGCTAAACTATAATTACTAGCAATTATTTCTATTTGTGTTATATGTGCTCATGGTATAAAATAATAATAATTAAAAAATAAATAAATATGCTTGGACAATTCACACAGTGCCATCTAGCTCTAATGTAAGCAAATCTTGTGTTATAGGTGCCAAAGAACTGATTAACTAGATACTTATATATTTTTTCAATACAATACTTACTATACATAGGTACAATACCCCAACCCGTAACAGAAATTAAAATTCATCAATTTCAATTTCTGCCCGGCCGGGAATCGAACCCGGTACCAGTACCTCTGCGTCCCCAACTGAACCACTCACGTCGTCAGGTCAGGTATTATTCACTCAAGAAATGGTCTACTAAATTATACACTAATAGAGCTCGTCTAAGCTGAAATGACGCGCCCCACTATCGCATTAACGCACACAAGCAAATTTAAAATATGGACGCAATACATATACCAATGCCGTTGTAATTGGTCATTCAGATGCCGGTGAGACTCAAACGTAGGAGCACGCGTCATTCGATTGACTCGATCGTCGTCGCTTTCAGCTTAGACAAGCTCTATTAGTTTATGCCACTGGCAAATAAAAGGGGGTATTAAAACATGTTTATCATACGAGGCGTAACCGAGTATGATAATAGTTTGATACAAGTGTTTTAATACCTAATTATATTCAGTTGCATACACTACTTTATCTACACTCATATTTCTAGTTAAAATTTCGTACCTATAATTTGCTCAACTTTGCTGGAAGTAAGCTGCGTGTCAGTTCTGTTGTATCTACGCAACGAGGATATCAAGCGGCAGGAAATTCATATCACTACTTTCACATTTAGCTATTTATTTGCTTCAAATAAGAAAAAACATTCATAATCATAATCATAAACTTTATTGCTTTCTTGTGGTTGTTACTGATGTTACAATGTTTTTTAGTTTCACACAACAACCCTGCTAGGGCACTGCAAGTTACGTACTGAGACAAAATTACAACTTTATTTTATGGGCCTAAGAATATAGTTTTACATAACTAAGTTAACAATTTAAAACACCTACAAATACTTAAAAAGCTAATATTAACAATTTCACAATCTATGTTTAAATTGAGATCATCAAGTTCACAAACACAAATCACAACAATTCTGTTTAGAAAATTGAAAAAATATTCTGTTTAGCGGAAAAATTATTACACACTAATGTCTACAATTTTAGCGTCGACATACATAATTACATATATAATGCCTGTTTCTTAATAATATTATATATTTAGTAATACACAGTTCTGACCAATGGCGGACAAAGCTTAATTGCTTTACCAGTCAACTGTAATTGATTTATTGATTGAGTATTATAACGTTGAACGAATAATTAAAGACATAATTATACATTGTTATATACAGTATATACACACTTAAGACTTAATAAAAATGGAACATAAATAAAAAACAGCCACAGTGTTTCCTTTGGACTATGACGTGGGATCGTTCAAGAGGTATATTAGAGGTTTCCTTGAAGGCGGGCAACCCCTGGTGTTGCTGTTGTCCAAAGGCGGCGGTGACCACTTTCCATCAGGTGGCCCGCATGCCTGTTTGTCTGCCGCATAACATTTAAAAAAAATTTACAAATAGAAAACAGCCTCTAATTCGCTGCCATGTGGAAGTGTCCCCACAAGGCTCGCGGCTTAACCTCTCTGAATTGTCAGTATAGACAAAATATTCACAAACCAAGATCGACAGTTCAATATGAGTCTAGAGGAATAATTGAGAAAAAATACAGATTAATGTCAAACAACTTTCAAGTTCCTCCTAATAGATATAAATAGTTATTAAATCATTTATTTTGCCGTGTGGTGACCGGCAGAGTAGAATAGTACCAACCCCTTACACTCATGGGTATCGTACAAGGCGACTAATGTTTTCGAGGCATAAGATCAAGAGTCCGCAGTCTGGAAAATGAGCATGATTCATAGCATGTAACACGGATACAATATTATAGTAGAATAACACTTTTTAAGATACGTTAGAACATATTTCAGTGTAAAATAAAGTACTACTTACAATTATATGACACAAAATATATAGTGGCCACGCCCGACGCCACCGCCTGTCTTCCGGACTAGGAGTAAACCTGCACGGCTAGCACCAGTGTGCTCTCGCGCGAGATAAGCGAGAAAAGGCGCGACATAGCTACTGCTATCTCTTTCGACTTACTATTGCGAGGACACAAACGCCCTCTCGGCGCGAGATGTGTCGTGGGGACACTTGTGCTAGTCGTGCTGTATTCCGAAAGGCAGGGAGCAACGATTCCCTTACTCCGGCCCTGTGCGTAACTAATGTGGTATCGACTTACATTCAAAGCGGTCTGCGAGTACACAATCCCTCAAGTTGATGGTACATTACCAAATTAGTTTTCTAGGACGAGTGGCCTTGATTCGTTACTTCTTCTTTATGAGCTAGGCGTGCGAGTTTCACCCGCGCACAGCTTGGGTCTCTGTGAACATTTGACTATCCCAACTATATAGATTATAACGACTTCCAATAGAGATTTAAGTATGAAATGATAATAATACTTAACATATCTAGAACTGTTAGGGCGCCGTAGGTTGTTCTTTGTCATCGAATACAAGAAAAATTCGACTTCGTAGCGATAGGAGACGTTTAGGAGACCCACGGAACGTTGGTCTGCCTGTGCACATGGCACAAAAAAAATTTTTAGTGGGCCAAAATAAACTTTTTTTTTTTTTTTTTTTTTAATGTTATACTATACATTATATTTTATTATATTAACTTTTCCTCGACGAAAAGTATGCTATAAGACGCGGAAATAATGTAGCTTACTATTAGTAGAAGCATTTCCAAATCAGTTCAGTAGTTTCGTGTCTTACAAACTTTTTGTCTTTGTGTGTTCAGGCGTTTCGGAGCGGCCTGCTTTTGGCCCGCGGGCCGAAACGACTGATGCACCAAAATTAACATTTTTCTTCAGGCGTTCGGGCCTGCAGTTAAAAATTCCTTACAAATAGTGTTAAATCATTTTTTACAAAAAATCTTACACTATCTACTCTTAGTGTAAGGTTTTTTTCAAATTCAGTTGTCGACTGAGATAGCCAGGTCATTAATAGCGCTTACACTCATTTCAAAATAATTCATTCAAATTAAATATAGTAATCCAAGTGTCCATTCACTAATATTAACAAAAATCACTAATCCAAAACAAAAATAATTATAGCAATGCATGACTTATCCATTGTTAGGTAGTTTTAATATTCAAATTCAAAATACTTTTATTGTGACACACAGTTTGGTATACATTTATTCATTTAACAATTTATTGCACACAATATATAGTAAACAGAAATTATAAAAATGAAAGACGACTCAACAGGCACTACTTATTTCTAAGAAGAAATCTCTTCCAGCAGGCCTATAGAAGAGAGACATGGTAGAGTATAGGGGATGAGACGTGCGCAATTAAAACATATAAATAATATACAGATCTTAAGTAAATACAGAGAGCTCTGTGGTCTGCCCACGGACATACAATAATTCAGAGTTTTAAGTCATACAAATAAAATTAAATATATCTACGCACATATCATATTGTTATTAAATAATTATGATGTCAAATTTATTTTATTACTAAGCTAATAATACCTATATCAGTCAATATGTTACATTATTTATTTCCAATATTTGCAAAGTATAGTTATTAATTCATTTTAGTATGTAATTTTATGTTGTTTGTGTGTTATGTTTATGTTGTAAATATATCTTTTAATGTAAATAAGTTCGTATTACGCTATTTAACATATATAAATATATATACTAGCCATCAATAATAATAATAAACATGTCACTAGTCATTAATTAAATAAATAATGATATTAATTCATAATGTCAATAATAACATTAAGTAATGTTGGTCAATAATTAAATAATCAATAGAATAAAGAATAGAATAAAAATGACATTTAATTACTGCTTTAGTAGTGTGCCTAGTGATGCTTGCTCATTTATACTGGTGGTGGGTTAGTTGGCTGCCTTCTGTACCTATATTCTGGGTTACGGAGGTACGCATAATACGTGTTCCGACTTTCTAATAATAATATCTTTATTATACGGTTATAATAATATTCAATCGCCTCCGTTACATTGTTTAATTATAACCTAACCGACAGAAAAAGTCGGATAAGCCTTGACCAAGTTTACATCATCATCATCATCATCATCATCATATATTTAAGAGTATGACTCTTACTCAATACTCGATATTGCTACCACCGCTCGTTAAATAGCTCATTTCGGACTATCCAAGGTAAGGTTAGCTGGAAGAAATCCCATTTTGGGATAAGCCCGCCTTTGCAATGTATATTTTTTTTGTTATTGTGCTTTATGTAGTTATACGCAATAAAGAGTTTACATACATACATACATGACGACCTGAGTGGTTCAGTGGTCAACATGCCGGTCTGCTACGCAAGAGGACCCGGGTTCGATTCCCGGCCGGGCAGAAATTGAAATGATGAATTTTAATTTCTGTTACGGGTCTGGGTGTTCTATGTATAATAAGTATGTATTTAAAAAAATATTAAGGTAGTTTATCAGTTATTTAGCACCCATCGCACAAGCTTTGCTTAGTTTGGGGCTAGATGGCGTTGTGTGAATTTGTACACGAATATTTATTTATTTTATTTATTTATACATACATACTCTTTCGACGGAGCAACCGCCACTCTTCTCTCCTGTCTGCCAACCTGTTCATCAAGTTTACATATACACAAATATATCCTAAACTACTCGACCGATTTTAATGAAACAAAGCTAGGAACCATCTCGATTCAACTGGCTTCCTAATAAAGGAAGCAGCATCGAAATCGGTCCATCCGTTCGGGAGGTACGATGCCACAGACACACGCTCAGATACACAAAGGTACAGATACATTTTCGTTGGGAGCATTTAATCTGGTCCATTCGTTCGGGAGCTACGATGCCACTGACAGAGACACACCTCCACATATACACAAGTCGAACTTATAACACCCTTTTTTTTCGTCGGGGGTTAAAAACTTAATGCACTGTTGATGGTGCTAGGTATGGACTGTCAAGCCTAAATTACCTCTTTATCACTATCAAATCACTTTTTGTACACTAGTTCCATTTTTTTATTTTTAAGATACTAACCTAGTTAATAAGACCTTTAATACTAACACAATATGGACAAAAAGGTCTGAAATAAATGAATTTTATTTTCAATTATTTTTTTTACAAATTTTATTAATTTTCAACCGAATTTCGAATTACCTGAAGATGAGTAATTGAAACCGTTTGTAATTTAATAAAATTTGTATATTAAATTGGAAGTAGTGTACAAAAAGTGATTTATTTCATAATAATGGAGTTCCATCATGAAATCACAACACAAGTTTTAAATATGATACTTAATATTAAACTGCATACAAAAAAACGTTAAATGCTTCTTAAACGCGTTTAACAATTTGGTGCAAGCCGGGTTTAGAATGTTATCTGCAAACTAAAATCTAGAACTTACCTGTACAATGCCACTAACTTAGGTATCTGACACGGTGGTCAAAACTGGAAATAAGCGTCGCCGTTTTGAAACGTCATTTTGTTGGCAGTAAATTCAACAGCGGCGCTGTCACCTGGTTGTGGCTCTGTACCTAAACAAAAGTAAGTATCATCTCATACAAACCTGACATAACCTGACACGTCACATGATTGTAACAGATGTCCACATGACAGGTTTGTACACTGCCAGACAGTTAAGTATAGTAGGACTTCTTGTAGATAGGCCGATAAGTACAGACGAGATTTTTTAAAATAATATTAAAATATTAACGACGCCGTCGCTGGCCTATTGGTTAGCGAGTCGACCTCGAAAGCGGGTGGTACCGGGTTCGATTCCCAGTGACGTCACAACGGTCTTTATGCTGCCTGGTTTAAATAAATAAATAAATAATTTATTATCACCTGGACGCCACCACACAACATTCGTTCGTAAAAATGGCGTAGTTTCGGTTTCCTAAACAAGTGTGCCATGGCGTAGTTTGGTTGTCAAAAGCCCCAAGCCTAGTTTGGTTGCTTTTACGATGAGGTTAAGCATCACGAGGCCTACACATCCAGGCGACTGAATGTGTAACCATGCTGCAATATACAGGTTTCTCTTGTAACAGGAAAAAAATCTTGTAGAATTCAATATCTTTTAAATCACATTGGCAACATCGAAAGATTACGCATTCAACTATCGAATTATTCATACCGAAAAACATAATAGAAAACCGTTCAAATCGAGGCAAACGATTTTAAAGAAGGACCCTGATGGTAGTCGCTCTACAGTAATTACCTGATCCGTCAAATTCTGGATCGTGATCAAGGCGGACCACAGGCCGAGCACGAGCTCGCCAAAATTTTTCTGACGTCAAGATGATCATTTAGCATTGTCTAGATTGCATATGTACGTTAATTTCTATGAACGTTTCGAGCACTATGCTCGTTTCGAGCTACTCAAAACCAGTATAAGACGAGCTACCGTCTCTATAAACACGAATAACAAGGATAGCTCATGTTATACTGGTCTAGGTACGTCGATGTCGATTTTGAAGCTGTTTTCAGAAAAATAAGCTCGGCTAATTGTGTTAATCGATTGCAGACAGAATAATTCGCTATTGTGTTACATATCTGGCGATTAGCATACATTTTTTTTTGTAAACATTCGAATTATCGTTTCAGAGGTGCAAAAATGATCTGTTTATTTAAGTTCAGTCAAGCTATACAATTAGCTCACCACTAAGTCTATAGTGTCATATGGATTATCATACGGGACTGTAAAAGGTGACCGTGCGGTGTCCGGCAGAGTAGAATAGCACCAACCCCTTACACTCGTGGGTGTCGTACGAGGCGACTAATGTTTTCGAGAGTAAAAGTCTCCGTATGCTGGAAAATGGGCAGCAGCGTTTTCCATTGTAATATTTACAACACTGCGATCACCAACCCGCCTGCCAAGCGTGAAGATTATGGCAATAACCTCCCCTTACGTGGGAGAGGGCCTAAGTCCTACAGTGGACTGTTATGGGCTGTGATAATGAATGCACCTTAGGTACTAACAAGTGTCCATCAATTATTACGTGCGATAAAAGTACAAACTGCGTCGACTCGACCGCAATCTTACCGTATACGCAAAGCAATCAAACAGGGGCTAAAGTCTAGTTAACTGTTTAATATCATAATCCACTGACGGTGACAGAGACAGAATTTGGCCTATGGTGGTGGTACCGCGGCGCCTGAGCATTCTTTTTTTGTAAAATCGTTTTAATGTTTAGGTTTCGACATTCATAAGCGTTTGTAAAAACCTAAACTGAAAAAACGTATATTGATTTGATTGGATATGTTTCATGACGGAATGCCATTTTACACTTTTTAGTTACATTATAAAAGCTTGTTGATCATATTTTTTCTTATTTTTACGCACAAAAACATATCGAAATTCGTTCACACGATCTCGAAGATTGAACTTTAGATATAGCAGACATTAATTTTGCATTTGTACCGCGGAATTTATATTCTATTTATTTGGATTCGATAAGGTAGCGATTACCTGTAGTTTGATAAGCAAGAACTATGTCAGGCGATATAGCAAGTTATATTTACAGGGTGGTTTTATTATGTAGATACATAAACAAATAATCATATAAATTACCTATTAGAGCGTCGGTGGCCGAGCGGTTATAGTATCCGACTCGTAAGCCAGAGGTCCCGGGTTCGAATCCCGCTCCCGCCATGTACCAATGACTGTTTTCTGAGTTATGTACAGTGAATACTTACCGATGCTCTTACGGTGAGGGAAAACATCGTGATGAAACCTGCACATTCAGGCGACTGGATGTGTAACCATGGTCCAATCTGGTCAAGTTCCCCTGGTAGCAGGGTCAGGTCATGGAGGTCAGATGGCAGTCGCTCCACTGTAATTACCTGACCTGCCAAATCCTGGATCATGGTCAAGGCGGACCCCGGGCCCTCGTTCTCGAGAGCACAACCGGGACATTAACGCCAAGATGACTATAAATTACCTATTAGCCGCTTTGGTTCAACCTTTATAATGCGCAAGTACCTGCATCATTATCACAATCCACAACACTCCACTGCAGGACTTAGGGCCTCTCCCACGAAAGGGGAGGTTATCGCCATAATCTAAACGCCTGGTAGTGTTTTAAATACAACAATTAAACCGCTGCTGCCCATTTTCCAGTCTATAGAGACTCTAGATATTTTGCCTCGAAAACATCAGTCGCCTTGTACGACACCCACGAATGTAAGGGGCTGGTGCTATACTACTCTGCCGGACACAACACAGCCAACATAAATAAATAATAATATAAATTACCTAACCTGCTCTGGTATAATGTGCACGGCTGGAATAGAACACGTTGCCTGCAAATGTATTCCCTGATCATGGTAATCTAGACGCCTTTAAAGCTAGAGTGAACAGGCTGTTCCTAGACAGGCATGCTCCATCTTCGGCCGCATCGTCACTTACCACCTGGTGAGATGGAGGTCAAATGATTTTCTAGATTAATTATATAAAAGTAGAACGAGCTGACAGCCCATCTGATGGTAAGCGGTAACTGTCGCCCATAACATTCGGTTGCAGGCAACATAAATGCAGAACCGTAGGTGCGTTGTCACTGTAAGGACTATGAAATGCCTCAGGCCTGTAATTGCGCTGACCACCTTATCCTTTAAACTGGAACACAACAATGCAACCGTTGTTGCTTTGCGGCAGAAATAGAAATAATATAATAATGTATTTTTTTTTCTGTCAATCTCAGTCATACATTTATTCATGCATAGGTTACAAAATTAAATATGCGAGTAAGGAGCCCAAACTAGGTAATCCCGTGTGAAGGGTCTCCTGGCCCCTCTTCCTAGATAAGGCGGTGGCACTCACCCAGGCGGACTCCTCAGACTTGACAGAGTCCTACCACCTGATATTTACCGTCGACTAGTGCAAATGTACTGTCAACATCCTGTTGCTTATCTAATCTGTAGCTAATAAATATTTGTCTTTATTAAAGCTGATAAAAGTGCCAAAATAGTTGAAATCAATCATTGCAACCACACCTTTACGAAATTCAACATTGTTGTTACATAATACTCCACAGCCAGACATTAGTGGACATGTTCTCGTCAAGGGTTTTTATTTATTTATTTATTTAACCATTTATTGTACACAAGATTTTTACAAAACTATATGACAGAATATATCAGACACAACAGGCCAACTTATTTCTATAAAGATATTTCTTCCAGCAGGCCTACAGCAGAGATATCGTGACAATTAAATGCAGTTAAGACGTGCACAGTAGTAAAAAAATATATATATAATGCTCAATTAATAAAAGCTCATACTATACATACATATATACCTACTATAAAAACAAATACGTATACATACATACATACAAATACATACACACATACTTATACATACATATATTAGACAGATAGAGAAAGGTAGTGCTCTTTTACACGTTTCTTGAAGATGAAGATAGAAGTGCTATCCCGTATTTGATTAGGTCCTCTTCAAATCATCATCACTGATATAAATAAATATTCTTTGATAATTTACAAAGCGCCATCTAGCCCCACAGTAAGCGAACCTTGTGTTATGGGTATTAGATAAATGTTTTTCTTTGCAACTAAAGGGCAAACAAGCCCACGGCCTGCCTGATGGTAAGCAGTCACCGCAGCCTATGGACGTTTGCAAAATTGAAATGATGAAGTTACATACTACATCATTTCAATTTCTGCCCGGCCGGGAATCGAACCCGTGACCTCTGCGTGTCGACCGGCATGTTCACAGAACAATTCAGGTCGTATAGTTCCACTTGCCGCGGGCTCGAACCGGTTACCTTTTAAATGCAAACCGGGCAGAGGAAGCGCCTCGTTAGAGCACATTGTCACTCATTAATTCATTCGAATGTGTTGATAATTATCATACGTAACAGTTAAGAATCAAATGTGATACCACTTCACGTTTATGGCATAACAGCATGACGTAAGTATAATATATCATTCATTGCATAATAGTCTGCTGGGCTTGAGCTTTGCCCACAATAGTGGAGATTTTTGGCCTGATTTCCGCGCGTAACGGACGCTTGTAGAGGCGACAGAGTTTTATAAGTATTAATAAATTAGATGAGGAAAAATATCGTGATGAAACCTGCAAATTCAGGCAACTGAATTTGTAACCATGATCCAATCTGGTCAGGTTCCCCTGGTAGCACGGTCACAGAGGTCAAATGGTAGTCGCTAAAATGTAATTACCTAATCACCATATCCTGGATCATGGTCAAAGCGGACCCCGGGCCCTCGTGCTTGAGAGCATAACCGATACATTAGCGCAAAGATGATTATTTTTTATTTTTTTTAAATATGTAAATCCATTTCACGCTCATTCGAATACATTTACTAACGGCCAATTGCAAAAACATACATTAACAACGTGAAACCATTGAAAGATAGGATAAATAAGGTCATTTAAAATTTATATGAAAAATTCTACCCTACCCGGTTTTAAACTTGTCAAAATGATAAAATATACGAAACGCCAACATTTGATTTCCCAAGGTCAAATTCTCTAGAGGAAGAGCTTAAATAGAATTCATATGACGTGGGGGCGTTCCAGTCATTGTTAGCGTATCCATGTATATTCGCTTCAGGCGATATTCAGGCGATGCGTATTCGCTCGTGTTTACTAGGGGATAATTGCGTGGATGTTTCATCATCATCATCATACCAACCGGAAGACGCCTTCTGCTGAGCATAGGCGTCCCCCAGAAATCTCCACAAAGGCTGGTCCTGTGTTTTCCGCATTCAGCTGTTACCCTGGATGTTTAGTTTCTATGTATTTTATATAGTTAAGTTACCCTGTTATGTTTTCGCGTACGAGGGCCCCGGGTCCGATTTGACCATGACCCAAAATTTGACAGATCAGGTAATTACAGTGTAGCAACTGCCATCTGACCTCTGTGACCCTGCTACAAGGGGAACCTGACCAGATTGGATCATGGCTACACGTTCAGTCGCTTGAATGTGCTGGTTTCATCACAATGTTTTCCCTCACTCTAAGAGCATCGGTTAGTATTCAACTAATGTACATAACTCAGAAAAGAGTCATTGGTACATGGCCGCAGTGGTATTCGCACCCGATAGGGTGAGGTGTCGAACAGTGACCCACAAAAAAGTTAAACAGTCTTAACTCATAAGTTTTTCAATAGAATGAAATGTGTTTTAGTCCAGTCATTGCGTAATATATTTGACTCTCATTTTGCATATAAGTTTATAGAAAAAGAGTTAGAGAAAAAATGGTAATGCAGATTTTTTTAAAAGATGGGAAATTACTCATTGGGTCCACCTCTTGGGACACATTGAACCAGGGGGTTGGTCTACAGAGTACGCAGTGAGCCCGGCGAATGAGATCACTATTATTAATGTGCCCTATTTGTACTTATTAGCATAGTAGAGAAGTCAAATAGTAATACGTTCTTTATAAATGTGTAAGCTATTAGTTTTATTTACCAAAATAGCTGGGAAAACTATAAATCATCATAAATCAATAACAACATAACTTAACCTATTTTCTAAGTTCAGTCAATGATGATATATTTTAACGTTGTATAAAAATAAAGAATCAACTAGCTACACTAGAGTTCTTGAGATATATTTTGATCATCTACCGACCGAGTGGTGGTTTGGTAAGGTAGGGGTTCTATATAAAAATCTATGTACAAAATGGTAGGGGGGGGGGGGGGGATTCGATCCACTGGTAGATCCTTGCAAAGGATCTTAGTGGATTGAGGCGGGTTGGATACGGTACTCTCGCTTACGAGTCGGATACAGTTTACAGATATATAAACTGAAAACCGCAAGAGACGGCTAGTACTGTTGCTGTATAAAGTGTATTACCTTAAGCATTATCTATTCATAATCAATCAATCCTTTTGGCAGCTTGATAAGTCAATTCTCACATCAATTTGGCTTGGCAACACACGCTGGATTTTTAAGATATGAATTACGTTCTGTTTTGTCTAGAATACCTACTTATTTATAGCCCGCACCGCTGGTCGCCGAAACATCGTTCACGTGATGGCCTATCCTATGAACCTTATTTTTAAACCACTCTATCTATTGCTGAAAACCCCATTAAAATCTGTTGCGTACTTTAAACGATCTAAGCGTACAAACATAAATACAAGGGGACAGACAGCGGGAAGCGACTTTTATAATATGTAAAAATAGCCGTGTGGTGTCCGGCAAACTAGAAAAGCACCAACCCCTTACTCTTGGGTGTCGTACAAGGCGACTAATGATTACTAGGTAAAAGATCTTGAGTCGCCATAGGCTGGCAAATGGGCAGCAGCTTTTTCCATTGTTATATTTATAATATTGCCATCGTCACACGCCTGCCAATCGTGGAGATTATACTCTCCACTCTCTCATGGGAGAGTCCCTTAGTCCTGCAGTGGACTGTTATGGCCTGCGATGATTATGAATAATGTACAAATATAATAAATGATTGTCAAGTTCAGCTAGTCCAAACAGATACAGGGATAAATACACCGGAATGTAGGCCTATCTACATATTTGATTGCATAATAACATGAGTGACAGTGACAAGACAAAATGCTTAGAACCTTTGGCCACGGCCCGGCGACAAGGCGTCAACTACCCTCCTTGTAATAGTGTTGCAAATCTCATTTGCGAGCCTTGGATTATGCGCTCGACGTATGAATTACACGACGATGTGTGTCTGGGGCGACAGTTCTTAGTGGGTATACTAATAGGACAGTTTTTTTTTATAATGCAGACAAACAGGCATGCGTGCCACCTGATGGTGCGTGGTCACCGCCGCCCATGGACATCAGCAACACCAGTAGCCTTATTACGTAACGCTGTTTCCAACAATTTTCAGATTTCAATGATTGAAATTGTTTTTTTGCGATTTCGTATCATCGATTTCATGGGTTGAGTTGTTATCAAAGTTCCATTGCAATAAACTGAAACTATTAAATCTATCATATGTAATAGCAAACGTAACAATTTCAATCATTGCAATCAGAGGATTGTGGGCAACAGGGTTACGTAATTAACCTTCTGGGGTGCTACCAATGCGTTACCCGCCGCTATGGAGACCTCTAATATACCTCTGGAACGATCCCATGTCATAGTCCAAAGGAAACACTGTGGCTGAGAGCTCATTCCACATCCGAATCGTACGAGAGAGAAGCGTTCTTTCAAATCTTCGCGTGGACACATTATGGCCACCATGAAACGTTGTCGAGGGCGGTATAGGTTTCCTGTGATTAAGCTTAGTTCATCATCATCATAATCATCTTGGCGATAATGTCTCGGTTCTGCTCTCGTATGCGAAGGCCCGGGGTTCGCCTTAACCATGTTCCAAGATTTGGCAGATCAGAAATTGTTCACATGCTCCATCGTGGACTGCATCTACATTTAATATCAAAAAAATTTTGAAATCTATACATAGTATAAAACAAAGTCGCTTCCCGCAGTCTGTCCCTCTGTATGTATCTATGTACGCTCAGATCTTTTAAACTACGAAGAGGATTTTAATGCGATAGAGAAAGTGATTTAAGAGGAAGGTTTGTAAGCAAGAAAAAAAGGGGTGGGTAGGGGTAAAGTAAGAGTATGTAGGGGTAGAACGCCACGTGCTTGAAGTCTAGTCTAGTATATTAATATAAAATATAAAATATCGAAGGTGCATAGGTGCCAGCCTTAATTTATACGAACTCTAAAGTCGCAAAAGTTTTTCACTAGATAGTAGAGTTCCAAACTTAAAAAGTATCAGTTAAATAAGTGCCTCTAGCAAAAATGTTATCCAGTATCGATCACTTGTAAACATAAATAAGCTGTAAACAAACCTTTTTCAAAGTTTTAAATGTAATTGAAAGACGAGAGACCCTTGTTTATTACAGCATTTCTAAATAAGCAATCAACATCTATTTTGATATGTACGATCAACAATTGCATTGAGAGCATTATTTGTTTGTAAATAAAACAAACAATGCTCATGTTATTGTTATTATTGCTGTTTACTGCACACAATAAATACAAACACATTTATAAAAGATAAACTTTACAAAAGGCTACATCTATTTTAATAAAATGTTTGTTTGACTTTAGACGCGACACGACTTCGTTCGCTTAGCGTCCTAACCCTACACCTACCATACACCTACTTTACCCCTATCTAACCTTTTTATATTACTTATAAACGTTCCTCTTGAATAACTCTATCTATTGTTGAAAACCGCATTTAAATCCGTTGCGTAGTTTAAAAGATTTAAGCGTACATAGACAGATTATATTTTTATACTATGTGTAAATATAAAATGCTACCAACAACTTAAAACCGACGCTCTTACGGTGAGGGAAAACATCGTGATGAAACCTGCACATTCAGGCGACTGAAAGTGTAACTATGATCCAATTTGGCTAGGTTCCCCTGGTAGCAGGGGTTGACCATCATGGTTGATGGTCAAGGCGGACCCCGGGCCTTCGCGCGCGAGAGCAGAACCGGGACATAAACGCCAGAATGATTATTTTATTTAAAAATGAGAATCTATGTTAGAAAGGAGTTTTTGTTGTATAGAGCAGTGCACTGTGCACAAAGCATAAACTCCCGATACATTCAAAAAGTTTTTAGTTCATTTAAAAAATAAACGTAAATAGACACTTTCCGAGACTGGCTGACAAAGTTAGGGCGATAAAATTTGTGTTTGAGGTTATGCCAATTGTCAAGTTATCGCATTTTATTTGTGATTAACATTTATCAGTGAAATAACTACGTAGAGTGTCTATTAAATACACACAGAACTACGTTTGATGGTAAATTGTGCACTACAATCGTCAGTCATGAAGAATTTACGATCGAAATATAAGATACAAATCTGTTGCTTGTAAGACTTTCCTAAGCGGACTGACGTTTAGTTGTTTCTCATGAAACCGGGGTGATTTTTTGATATATTGAAGTACAGGTAAGATTTTTCGTGTCACAATGAAATCGCACAATAATTTGATCATTTTTCTCATACACTTGCAACTTATTATCAAACCATATTGTGACAGTAATATATCCCATACTACCCTCTTTAGTTTTGGACGTGTACGGACGTACACAAACTGAGGACAGAGTACAAAGAATCAACCCTTTTCACAACAATATCGTGGCGACTGAAGATCTGTGTAGGCCAGAACTTTCTCATCACAAAGCCCATAATAGTCCACTGCAGGACTTAAGACCTTCCCAACGAGAGGGGAGGTTATTGCCATAATATCCACGCTTGTCAGGCGCGTTGGAGATCGCAGTGTTGCAAATATAAAAATGGAAAATGATGCTGCTCTCGTTTTCCAGCCTACAGAAATACTAGATCTTTTGCCTTAAAAACATGAGTCGCCTTGTACGATACCAACAAGTGTAAGGGGATGGTGCTATTCTATTCTGCTGAACACCACACGGCCGGAGAACTTTCTATAGGTACTGCAATCTTTAACCTGCCAAGCGTGAAGATTATGACAAAATTCCTTAGCCTCGTCGAAGGCTCCAGCCTGGCCCATATTATAACTTATCTGTGGAATTATCAAGTTGCAGGACGTAAATGAGTGGTCTAAGCTATGTGGTATGTGACAACAGTGTTATGTACGTATGCTCTTCATTAATAACTGGTGTGGAAGCCTCAGGCATAATTGAAATGAATCTTGCTACTCTTGGCTACTATTAAAGTATAAATTTCGGCCAAATATTATTGTAATATTAGGCCATAAAACAGACCAGTTGGGCATTTTAATGCTTTGCCGTAATTATTATGTTACACGTAACTAAATTACGTAGTGTATGTCCGTGGTGAGTTTTCACCTGATTTCCGGTATTTACCTATGCCTTTGCTATAGTTTTGCGCTTCGCTTTTTGACGGGAAAAGTCGGACTTTGTTTCCTGGAGCTCTGTTTTTGAACCACTCGCATACAAGCGAGCGCTCGCCTTCTAATGCCTGTCGTTCCTATCAACTTACGAGTGTGGAAGAGTTACCGCACGTGGATGCGAGTGGTTCAGAAATGGGGCCCCTGCTCCTATCTGTTACTTTACCTAACCTATCTGGCTATCTGTTTGACGACCTGAGTGGCTCAAAGGTCAACATGGGTCCCGGGTTCGATTCCCGGCCGGGCAGAAATTGAAATGATGAATTTTAATTTCTGTTACGGGTCTGGGTGTTCTATTTATAATGTGTATGTATTTAAAAAGTATTTAAGTAGTATATCAGTAATCTAGCACCCATAGTACAAGCTTTGCTTAGTTTGGGGCTAGATGGCGCTGTGTGAATTTGTCCACGATTATTTATTTACTTTATTTTATTTTACTTTCTCATATAAGTTGCGGGCTCTAAGACAGTCATTACCTTGTTAACAGAGCTTTTCGGTTTACGTAAAAATTAATATGGAAAAAATGTATAGCGCCATCTAGTGGTGCGTAAATGAAGTTTTTTCTTCATACGAATTTCGACGTAAACGCAAACGCGTTAAACGACTTAAACGTAAAGTAAAATCGAAGCAAAACTTACACTCGGCCCTCAGGTTTGCTTAAATATTAAACAGTAGCTTTATGAGTTGCCGCTGCAGAACCTCGCTAAACCGGAACTGCTTTTTAGAGTCTGTTTCTGCTTTCTGCCAGCGATTCCTAACCTTAACCAAGCTATCCAATGCAGAAAAACAAAAAAAATACAACGCTTTAATGAATAACTAATTACATTCTTGATTGTATACATACTTAATTAGATAATGAGTAAAATGGCGAACTTATAGATTTCTACCAGCTAACCACAAATGACCTAAGCCTTATCCCGAATCTCAAAAATTTGGATAAGATAGAAGTAGACATTAGAAATCAGACATTAATTTATGGATAAAATAATTTACAGGCCATTTAAATTAATTGCGCTTATACTAATTTCATAATAATTCCTTCAAATTAACAATCATGATCGTAACGTAACATAAACAAATATCATAAAAATAATTATAGAAATCCATCAATAATTAAACATAAATAATAATAATTCCTTAACAAGTAATTAATTAAATAAATAATGATATTCATAGTGTCAATATTAATATAGTTAACTTTGGTCAATAATAAATTAATATAACAAAGAATAGTAAAAAAAAATATAAAATACAATACCTTTAACTATTGTTTAAAATCTTTCACTTCCCTCTCTTGACTCTGGGCAGGCTTAAATACAGCTAATGCTGTGCCTACACCAATTCCACCACTGTGCAAGGTGTGAAAATATATGTATAAAATATGTACTACAACGTAAAACTTACTCTCACGCCAAATTTTGTGTGGAATAAATGGTGTGTGGAATATTTTAACACTCTTTGTAGGAAAATTAATTAGAACTGCTCTTTGTCTTTCACAATCCAACGGACTATTGTTCCTCTACCTAAAACCTGAAATACTAAAACAGTTTCCATTTTTGGGCTACGAGTATCACACAATTGTTAAACGAAGTAATTGGCGAATGATTCTGACTAAGATGCAATTAGGTATTGTGCGTAATCTTGCCAGAAATAAGACCCTATAGAATGGCTAGTGTTAGACTAATTTTCGCTTATTAGTCTGGGCTAAGTGGTACGGTTGACCTCCTCGGAAATTTCCGATAGCAGGTTATTTACAATTTAAACTCTTACGAACATGGGTTTACTTACATAACTTACAAAAAGATATATCTATGCCTACACAATTTCCGATAGTTCCAAAGCAGTTTTTTTAATTGGCCACTTGGATGGAGTTGTTTATTAGGTTGAAATAAAGGATTTTTAGTTAGATGTTTTGTTATGGGACCCCGAAAAACATTAACTGAGCAGATCAGTAGATAATGTTAACAAAAAAGCTGTGGTTCGAAGTGGCAGATGGGAGATGTATAAAACGAGGTGTGGATATATGCGAGGCTAGGGAGTTGTATCGGGACAGAGCAAAGTGGCGGATAGATACAGATTCGGGAAATAGTATTTCTATTTAACTAAGTTTATCGGTTTAATATTTATTATCACAGGATATCAGCCAAGCACTCGTTGCGTTGGCGGTCCGCGGAAAACTTTCACATTGATAAAATTGTTGTACGGGATGTCGAAATTCCGACGGAAACTTTCCCGCTATGGAGTGCTTACTCCTTTTAGGCCAGTTAGGTTATTAGCCTAAGGGATACGTGGGAAATAGGTGCCTGAACCTGCCGGTATCAGGAAAGAGGCCCCGTGGGCGACCCAAGAAGCGATGGATCGACATCGCTCAAAACATTACTTCTTTGAGTCGAATGAGAGAGCCAACGGCTTACGACGCGAGGATGCCGAAGACCGGGCGAAGTGGAGAAGAATGAGTAGGAAAGCGGACCCTGGCAGCGGCCGGGATAAGCACTAAGACGATGATGATGAGGTACCTTAAGTTATTAGGAACTCTAGACCTCCTAAGCCCATGCTCTAGATTTATGCATAATCAGATTCCACTCAGAAAGTTCCCAGGGGAATCTCTAAGCTCTCCAAATTTTTGTAAATGAGTGTCGGAGCGTCGGTGGCCGAGTGGTTAAGGTATCCGACTCGTAAGCGAGAGGCACCGGGTTCAAATCCTGGCCGGGCCGAAATTGAAATGATGAATTTTAATTTCTGTTACGGGTCCGGGTGTTATATGTATAATGAGTATGTATTTAAAATATATAAAAGTAATTTATCAGTTTTCTGGCACCCATAACACAAGCTTTGCTCTCTTTGGGGCTAGATTTTGCTGTGTGAATTGTCCAAGAATATTTATTGTTTTATTTATTTAAAGTTACTTTAGATTTTTGAAGTCACATTTGCACAATTACTACGTCAACCCTGCCTTTTCCGGTTAAAAAGATAAGACATGTAACATCGAGCTGACGCCGACGACTGATAAATAATTCGAATGTCTGATAGTTTTTATTATAACACTAGTTGACCCGCGGCTTCGTTTGTGTGTTGTCTTACCCCGTACCCTACCCTAGCTTATTTTTTTTTTTTTTTTCTCGGGTAATGCATTACGCACATTACCCTCCGTTGGGGGACGAAGGACCTGTGTGGGGCAGTATTGTTTGGTCTACCCACTAAACCCCGCGGCGCTCCTACGTCGTCTGAATGGAGGTGTCATGAGAGCAGCCGAAGCCTTGTCATCCACGACAACTCCGACGACCGCCCGCCTTACGCGGCAGGCCCGCCAACCCTACCCCCAGCCTACCCTAACCTTCCCTACTCTTCCGTAGGGTAATACGGTATAGTAGGTCTAGACCTACTATACCGTACTCTTCCTCTACCCTACCCTACTCCACATCTACCTTACCTCTAACAAGTGGCGAGCTCGTTGTGGTGCTGAAGTTCGTCTAGCCTCGGGTGTTGTCCTAATCGGCAACGGTCCTTAGACCATGGTCATATGACGGATGTTGCCTAACCAATAGGAGACCTCAAAACCGCCCGTCGCACGACCGTTGCCAATTAGAACAGCGCCTTAAAGTGCGAAACGGTCACCCATCATTTACGCCTGTACGTCACCCACCAGTTATGTGTTGTTATACTTACCAAAAAGAAACATACACATAAAAAAACTGTTAAACTGTTTAGTATATTATAATGACAGAAAATATTATTTATTAGTAGACAATACATACCTCGGCCGTGTGGTGTCCGGCAGAGTAGAATAGCACCAACCCCTTACACTCGTGGGTGTCGTACAAGGCGACTAATGTTTTCGAGCCAGAAGATCTAGAGTCTCCGTAGACTAGAAAATGGCCAGCAGCTTTTTCCATTGTTATATTTCTATCACTGCGATCTCCAACCCGCCTGCCAAGCGTGGAGATTATGGCACTAACCTCCCCTTGCGTGGGAGAGGCCCTTAGTCCTGCAGTGGACTATTATGGGCTGTGATGTAATGATGAATACATACCTTTAAAGAAATACTACCACGAGTAACTAAATATTATTTGAAATTTTAAACATAGGTATTTAATTAAAAATAATTACTATTCACATAAAGAGCTGTAAACTTATCAAGTTTTGGATTTATGGTTAAATTTTATTAACTCGGTATTGATTACTGATAACTTTATCATTTATTAACAATAGCTGGTAATGAGTACATGTGACGTTTCTGAATTGTATGAAAGAGTGAATTGTGTAGAATATTCTACGCGAACCAAGTCGCGCCAGCGCCGGGTCCATTAGTAAAAAATAATAATTGTCATGGCGTTAATGTCCCGGTTGCGCTCTCGTGTGATAAATATCACGGTTTTCTGATTGTTCGTAGTCGAAATTCGAATGAAAAGTGGGTGGGGTTTCCTGTGAGTGAGACTGGAGGAAAACAATCTTCGCAGATAACCAGTTGTCCAGTTATCTGGTCATGGTTTTATACCACTAAGGTGACAAGAAGCTGATGCGCACATCGATCTGTTTTACTTATCGCATCTCTCTCCTGTGGGCCTGCTGGAAGAAATTTATTTTTGTAAATAAGTAGTGCCTGTTGTGTCGTTTTGTATGTATGATATTTCTCTATGTATTTTAGTGTAAGCAATAAAGTGTTAAATAAATGGTGAACAGTCACCGCAGCCTATGGACGTTTGCAATACCAGGGGTATATTTAAAATATGTATCTATTTATTAATCACCCACGCGTTGCCGACCTCGTAAAAACCTTTTCACCCCTTTCTTGAAGAACTCCATGTTGTACTCTCCAGGATATGCTATCGGATTTTTTGCATGTAACAAAGAGACGTAAACGACAGAATTAGTTCCGTATTAGAAGGGCGTAAATACGCTTTTGTTTATGAGATACTTTAACAGCGTCTATTCTTGTTGCAGGTGTAACAAACAGCCATGTCGAAGCGGTTGAAATGAGCCCGTGACGTGTGGCGTTCCAGATCTTCCAAGGGCATCATCTTCCATAGATTAACCAGAAAAAAAACAGTGTAGATAATAAAAAAAAAACAAGAAGAAAGACCCCCAGCGCACGCAACCAGACACGCACATGACAGTTCTTGTTATCTGACACCGCTCGACAACGATTGGCCGTTGACATTTTGAAAGAGGACACGTGACAAGATGGCGTCGTGCTTCGCTGGCGGCCATTTTGGCCCGGGCAGCCCGGAGTACATCCCGGTGGCGGAGTTCTACGCGGACAAGTCGGTTTTCGTCACAGGCGGCACCGGGTTCATGGGGAAGGTGAGGATAGCACGAAAAAAATAGTTTATTACACCTATCTCACACATGGCACAGTACATTTGGGCACAATACATGGTTTGGCGGTGAAGGGGATAAGGCAGCCGCCAATGTGGGCAAGCGAAGATGGAGAAGGTGGAAAAGGGTAATTACCCACCTGGCCGTGTGTTGTGACCAGGGGACCAAAGGTCTGACTGTTGATCGTCGGAAGTAGTATGTTGCGGAAGTAGGCACACTTTAGCGCGATGTAGAATGGTCAGCGCCTTCTATATGCGGATGCTTGCCAATCTTGTGTTCGTGTACTCGTAATCTGAGTACTATCGAGTTTCCCTATTGGAGCGATAGATGTCGCTACAGTGGCATAATATAGCATACAAGAAATAATGAGAAAGCGACAATGCTATCGTTGCTTCGATTCAAACTCAGATCAAATAAGAAATAAAGACAGAATCCTGCGAACAACATACTGACGCGCGCAAAACTACGCCATCCTATGAGTACATACACAGTCACACGCACACATTGACAACCAATCTACGCCATAGCACACATGTTTACGAAACCGGCCTCATGTCATTGACAGCGGGCCATCTTTATTTCTTATCTGATCTGAGAGCACAAATTGATGTTTTCACGATTCCAATGTCCACGAGATGTCGCTAATGCGACGTAAGGACTGCTGTCAAAATAAATCCCTGTCATTGGCTGGAATAGATTCGTCATTTAATTTTACAGCAGTTGTTTCTGTCCAATAGCATGACCAAAGACATCGGACATAGAGACATAGAAGGAGCTTACTTTCAGCTGAAGTCACAATCTTTATTTGGTTTCCTTTTTTAGTGGTATATACGTGTCCAAAAGGGATGGCTATAAGTTGTCAAATACCCCTCCATAACCACTGCTATTGTCAAATTTGGTGGCCTTGGTCACCTTTATGTTCTAGCTTTTTGTATGACATTGAGTCATTTGTGAAGAGTTGTGACAGAGTGACAGTGTACAATCTCTATAGTCGAGGTTCCACCAATGCTCCATGTCCAATATCTTTGAGCATGACAGTATAATGACAACAGACCTCACTAGCGCCATCTGAAATCAGGCAACTCATTAACTATCTTGGAAGTCAAGATCCTTTTTGGGTCGCTGGGCCTGACGCGCTTATTACACCTGGCTAAATTCAGTCGACTAAATTCAGAAGCAAAATGCGTGAGAGCAAGTTAAAGTGGAAGGTATTGTTCAAAGAATAAAGTCCATTTTTGCCGCATAAATATTACAATTCGTGTATTTTTGCCTTTCACAAGGCGTGACACAAAAATTGACTTTATTTTCTGAGAAATACATTTCATTATGGTTTGCTTCCACGCTTCTGCTTCTAAATTTAGACGACTGAATTTAGTCAAATTTATAAGTAAGTAAATAAGAGGAGGGAGTAAAGAAGGTCCTATTTTGTTTTTCGCTTAAATGTCGAAAATTGTGCATATTATAATAGTAACTAAATTATAGCATATGAAATTGTCTACAACCTATGATTATTACGACGCATAAGTCACGCACGTCTTCGCGAGTCTTCTCGAATGCTTGACAGCGGCAGTATTGAATATCTTCATACGAATCACATTTTTCAAGTTACCCATATCCATGAAACGTGATAAAGTTTGTAGTGCAAGCAAGCTTTTTCAAACATATTTTTTAAATTCTTGTTGTCCTCACTCATGGGGATGCGGATCATGGATACAACGGGCTACCTTTTTATCAGCTGTCACTTTTATTTATTGCTTTAGACATTAGCTTCTCACTTTAAATATCTGAACCGTTGTATTTACTGTCTTTTAAATCTCCTTTTCCCGAAGTCTTTTCTGTACACTGCACCTTTGGGTTCTTCAATGCATGTCTAACCTCAAAGGCCTGCATCGCATCTGCTCCCCTTTGGTTGCCAATGTCCTAGGCGACAGTGGCCACTTTCCAGATGGACTGACCGTTTTATATTACAATGCAAGGGCATAAGTGCATGACCACCTTAAGAATCATATTCCTTTGAATGGCTATGCAGTTGTTTTTATGGCATTCATGGATTAAGTTTTTATTTATTATACAAAAAATACCCTTGTGGTAAAGGACAAGTCCTTCGAGCATGGAGGACAGCTAATTCTTCCTTCTTATAGCAAACTAAACTTGGCTAAAGATGCACCAAATTCCGTGAATGTTGATGTAGCGGCAAAGGAACATTTACTTGAAGTGGTAGTCCATTTATGCTCTTGCACCACCTGTGTCCGCAACACGGCTCGCGTCGCAAGAAAGCGTTTGTTTCCTTCTCTCAATACTAAGATGACAGAAATAGCAGTATCTATGTCGCGCGTTTTCTCGCTTATCGCGCGCGAGAGCAACTTGTACTAGTGGCCTTCAATGGTGTCTCACTTGGCAATAAAAAAAAGTACTGACCCACTTCTTTCACCAAATCCTCAGGTCCTGGTGGAGAAGTTGCTGCGGAGTTGTCCCAAAATCAAGAAGATCTACCTGCTGATGCGGCCGAAGCGCGGGCAGGACGTCGCGTCGCGGCTCACCGAGCTGACACAGTCGCCGGTGAGGGCTTTACAGCTATCCTAGCCTTATTCCTACAAGATCACATAATCACAGCCCATAATAGTCCACTGCAGGACTAGGGCCTCTCCCACGAAAGGGGAGGCTATTGCCATGATCTCCACGCTTGGCAGAAGGGCTGGAGATCGCAGTGCTATAAATATAACAATGGACAACGCTGCTGCCCATTTTCCAGCTTACTGAGACTCAAGATTAGATTTAGAGAAAACAATAGTCGCCTTGTACGACACTCAAGAGTGTAAGGGGTTGGTGTTATTCTACTCTGCCGGACACTACACGGCAAAATCATACAAGTTATTTTAGCTAAAATATGTGCCCCTTCTCATCGCGTCGCGTGCCGTCGCGTCGGTGGCCGAGTGTTTAAGGTGGCCTACTCGTAAGCGAGAGGTACTGGGTTCGAATCCCACTGCGGCGATGTACCAATGACTCTTTTCTGAGTTATGTACATAAGTTGAATTCTAATCGATGCTGTTATAGCGAGGGAAAACATGGTGATGAAACCTGCACATTTAGATGACTGAATGTGTAACCATGATTCGATCTGCTCAGTTTGCCCTGGTAGCAGGGTCACGGAGGTCAGATGGCAGTATCTCCACTGTAATTATATGATCTACCAAATCCTGGATCATGGTCAAGTGGACCCCGGGCCTTCGTTGGCAAGAGCACAACCAGGACATTAACGCCAAGATGATATTTTTTTTATTTATGAACCCCTCACACTTGTGGGTGTCGTACAAGGCGACAAATGTTTTCACGGCAAATGATCTAGTCTCCGTAGGCTGGAAAATGGGCAGCAACTTTTTATATTCTACTTTATTAATCTCCCCTTTCGTGAGGGAGGCCCTATGTTCTGCAGTGGACTGTATGGGCTGTGGTGGTGATGTTGATGTTCGGTCTTTATCTGTCACTGAAATTATTGAATTTGAAAGAAAGTAGCATAACATATTTTTGATAACATAGGTTTATTAGACGCCATTTTAAAATGAAAATATGGTTGTAGATAAAATAGTGTATGCAATTGCATATCATTATATATTAAAATACTCGTTCTCAGACACTCGTGTTTTAATACCCCATTTTATATGCGAGTTGCATAAACTACTATTATAAATAAGACCAGTTGTTTTTATTACCTTTTAACACTTAGAGTACGTCCGCTCAAAAAGCCACCGGCGAGTAAGCGCGCGCGCACCTTCAGTGATTAGGTCAGGGGGGCAATTCTCGCGCTTTTGACATTGGAATTCAAAAATTTTCCAGCCACAAATATCTGTTAAAATGTCACTGAATCTCTGTTGCAAGCAAAAATCTTATTCTCAACTATTCTCGCTAATCCTTTATTGTCGAAAATCGTTTAAATTATACATTGAATACAGATATTTAGCTAGAAAAACGATGAATTCGATATGTCACAGCGCGAGAATTAGGCCCCTGATATGGCGCAGTCCGTAGGACCAAGAGGTCGGGAAGACCATGGATGTGTGTGATACGCAAAAGGCCAGAATTCAATTCGCAATCGACCAGATATGCAAAACGTCATATGCGCAAAATTACAGACATATAAAATGACACGTAGAATAATTGCTACTGGCAAATTTTGGTACATTTCGTATGGGCCATGATTGATATTCTTTAATTTTTAATTTCTTTCTGCCCATCTTTCCCGCAGCTATTCGAGACCCTCAGGAGAGAGCGGCCGTCGGAGCTGAACAAGATCGTGCCGATCGTCGGCGACATCACCGAGCCGGAGTTGGGGATCAGCGCCGCGGACCAGGCGATGCTGTGTCAGAAGGTCGGTTCACCTAACCCACCTCCACCCAGGGTCCTATCGACCTCTCGGTCATACGGACCGTGTCAGACCTAATCACAGGTGATGCGCACGCTTGCTTGCCGCTCTTTGGGCGTGCGCACTTCTGATGGTTGGTTCAGAGTGCTTTGCCGCACCACTCATTCCCACCGCTGCAACTTTATTTATTTATTAAAACTTTATGCTTAAAAAGTACAGTGGCGGATTTAAAGCTAAAATATTCTTATCTACCAGTCAACCGGTATGATCTAAGCCTGAGAAAGGTAATCGGTGCAGGAAAAAAACTACATGAGTGAAAAATATGAGGGATATACATTTAAATATTTCAATATTTATTGCCTCGTAAGCTAGGTTATTTTTGCTACTATAGTCCGGAAACACATACTCAATAAATATAAAGAATATAATAAAAATAAAATACACGTAAAAACTAAAGCTAAGTAGGAAATAATGGACACAATGTACGGCAGTGGTTCTGTGCAGTCGGTTCACCTAACCCACCTCCACCGGGGGTCCTATCGACCTCTCGGTCGTACAAACCGCGTCAGACCTAAACACGGATGATGTGCACGCTTACTTGCCGGTGGCTCTTTGGGCGTGCGCACTTCAGAAGGTTGGTTCGAGTAATTTGCTCCACCGCTCATTCCCACTGCTGCAACTTCTGTGTAACCAGAATCTGTGGCACAATTCCGCCAGCGCATCACCCGCCGCGGGCTGGGTACTCATCGCCATTACGTGGACCCTCTAGTGGTGTCAGTGTTTCCTTTGGACTATAACATGGAATCGTTTTAAAGGTATATTAGAGGTCTCCTTACAGGTAGGCAACGCATTGGTAGCGCCACTGGTGTTACTGATGTCCATAGGCGGCTACTAGCTTTGATATTCAGGCACGCCCGAGATCAAGCTAGTACCGTCTTAGAACCAGCAACAAATTTAATAGGTAACTGGTTGGAGTGGGAAATATTGTGATTCCGATTTGTTTCAGATTAGTGTTAGGGCGTATTTAAGGCCTGACCAGTGGCCTTATCGGCTGGTGTATGCGATGCGATACATTAGCATCAGCTTAAATTTCATAGTTTGAATTAGTTTGCGGTATTGTCGATGGTTACCTGACTCCTGGCCCTCGTGCAAGAGCATAATCGGGACATTAACGCCAAGATGATGACGATGATGGTAAACGTAATTGAGAATAAGTTTTTGGCTGCAATTGAGAAACACTTCCTACCATCCTGGTAGCTATCAGCTCCTTAGATATATTAGTTGTCATGGAGAACAAAATAGGTGAAGCGTGACTTCATTTGAATTTGTATGAATGTGCCGTTTAGAATAGAGAAACTGTGTATGGATGTAACAAGAAAAACATATCGACTTCTTGAAATAGGCGATTTATTATCTTTTCGCTTCAATTGAATAACAATAGTAGTTTTAGGTAGTTATTTCTTAAGTATTATAGACATACTTATATAATATGTCGGACGCGGTCCGGCTCTGTCTGGCATTGTCGGGCACGGTCCGACCGTGGTCGGCGTGGGGTGGATGTGCCCCGGCCCTAGGGTGGCCAACGTGTCACTGTGTGTTACCTTCTACTTTTCTACCGTGGCCGTTCCGATATAAGTCTTTTGAACGGCTGTTAGCGTTTGGTAGGGATGTATGCTTGTGTGCGGTGCATAGATACGTTTATGGTAGTGTGAGTGTATAGTGTTCACTATTATTGAATCTTTTCAATGGGAAATTTTCCAAGAGCTGATTAAAAAGAAAAAAAATTCAAATAATCGTAGCAGATGGCGTCGATTGGACACGGTTCTCAAAAATAAATCTACCGTTAGATGTATAAAAATGTAGACATTTTACGCTTTCTTCTTTGCAAAGGCACCAAAATTAAGTAACTTGTCACGAAACACCTTTCCGAGTAACTCCGGTCACCAAATTCGCTTGAGAATCCTGTCTAAAGAGCGCCATCTAGTGAGGCATGCCGAACTACACTTTTACTTTTTAAAGTAGCTGTCTGAAAGTTCCCCATTAAAATGAGACGGCTGCGGCCCAGACACTGATGTTTGTATTGTGGCTCAGAATATTGATATTAACGTAAATTATGCTTATTACGAGTAATCTTATGCTCTCTTGAATCTCTTACAAATGTTCATTTTTTCTTGTAGCTATTTGTAGCGTTACTAATCTTATGTAATATCTATATTATAAATAAATATAATATAAGGATATTTTTGTTAGCCCCCTTCGTTGTATTTGCGTGCCATATATACATGCCAAGGATTATATTCTTGTTCAACACCTTGTTCATAAACTAACAGTACGCATAGGCACTTTCATCTTGTGACGGATAAACATTATTTTAATAATTATTTTTGTTTATCTTCCCAATGGTTTTTTTTCTGGCCTGGCATCCAACTTATCGAATGTCTATCTACAAGCTCTATCTATTCAATCTAGTCTCACGATTGATATTCCTGGAGATTCTATTTTTATTTTGAAACCATTAGCTGGTACAATACGATATTTTCCCATTGTTTTTAAAGTGTAAATAATCGAACATACCTGTGGTTATAGTTATTACTAAAAACGGTAATAGTAAAATAACTTATATTTTGCATTAAAGTGTTATCTTATTGGCCGTGTGGTGTCCGGCAGAGTAGAATAACACCAACCCCTTACACTCGTGGGTGTCGTACAAGGCGACTAATGTTTTCGAGGCAAAACTTCTAGAGTCTCCGTAGGCTGGAAAATGGGCAGCGTTTTCCATTTTTATATTAACAAAACTGCGATCTCGTGTCTCGATGTACATATTTGCATGCCGTTGCTGGCTGAACACATGACAAGTTAATGTAAAAACCACCTAATTGTATAACTACGTTTTAGCAAATAAATGATTATGATCATGATAGAGTACGGATGAACGCTTGCAAATGCTAATATGAATTGCATTTATATTCTACTATTAGAATTATATTTGCATCTCTATTATACTGAATAATTAATAAATAAAATTAGTACCTGTATAATGAAATTATACGACCAATTATTTTATTTTATTTATACAATTAAATATATATAATTTATGCATACAATTAGTTTGTTATTCACAATAATAATTAGTTTATTAATAAGTTGATCAATTAATATAATATTTAATACCACCTTATAAGAATGACCTTGTGAGGACGAAAGACGTCAGTGGTGACACGTGTGAAAACCACTGCATTGAATTATTTATTTATTTATTTAAACTTAATGCACAGTTACTGTACAACGGCGGACTTAACGCTTCATAGCTTTATCTACCAGTCAACTGAATTGAATTATTCAGGCTAATAAGCGAGAGTATTCGAACCCCAGTGCCGCCATATACCAAACCGATTTCGATGTAGTTTTTGCATTCAAAGCTTGCAACTACGATGATTTCAGCAATCTTTTTATTTTATTTCATACGGTTGGCAAACAGGCAAGCGGGCCACCTGATGGGAAGTGGTCACCACTGCCTATAGACATTCGTAACACCAATAGTATCGCTAATGCGTTGCCCACCTCTATAACTCTGTGGTATTGTTCAAAATTTTTTAATTTCGGTTTCTGTCGTAGACTCGTTTCTCTACCGGGAGATATGAAAGGTCCATATCTAACCACACACCCACTAAGCAGGTTACATTTTCAGTATTACTGCCATTGAGTATAATGGCCATCGCTTGTACGAAAAATAAACGCAGCCCACTGCCAGTTTATTGTTAAAATTCGTTGATCTATGTCGACTACTTTCGTTCTTTATCGTTGTCGGGGTTTCTGGGGGCTCTGTCTGGCATTTCTGGACACGCACGGTCCGGCAGTGTCTAGTATTTTTGGGCACTGTTCGACTCTGCCTGGAATTTTTGGGTGCGGTCCGCCCTGTCTGGCATTGTCGCTTAGTTAGCATTGTCGGACACGGTCCGGCTGTGCTATCCGTTGCCGTTGTTGGCTTGGGGTGGGTGTGCTCCAACTCTTAGGCGCTGTCCTAATTGGCAACGGTCGTGGGACCATGGTCGTACGACGGACGTCGCCCGACCAATAGGAGACCTTAAAACCGCCCGTTATGCGACCATGGTCAAACGACCGCCACCAATTAGGACAGCACCTAAGGGGGCCAGTATGTAATTGTGTTGCCTACCTATTTTCCTATCACTGACGATTGAAAGTTTTCAAATAGGACAGTGGTGATATTTAATGTCCATCTCACTATTGAGACATTTTGATAATTTTTTTAATGACTAAGCTCGGCCAGCACCGAATTCTTAAGCACATTTAAGGATGACGTTTATCATCATTTTGCATAACATTTTGTATTTATATTAAGATTAAATAAGATTAAGAATTTGGTGCAAGTCGACCTAAGTATACTAGAACTTCTAGAGATCTGCATGCTCCATCTTCGGCCACATCGTCACTTACCAACAGGTGAGATGGCGGTCAAATGCCTTGTCTTGTCTAAAAAAAAAGAATAATCTAATACCCTCATTCCTCCACCAGGTGTCGGTAGTGTTCCATTCGGCAGCGACGGTGAAGTTCGACGAGAAACTGAAGCTCTCCGTCACGATCAACATGCTCGGCACGCAGCAGCTGGTGCAGCTCTGCCATCGCATGCTGGGGCTCGAGGTTGGTGAACTAGAGCTTGTTTCGTCATGCTAAGATTGAAATTCGGTTGCACGCCATAAGGCAGTAGGGTCGGTTGTCGCTTGCAATGTTTTTCTGATAGATTACCTTGGCGGACCAAGTGGACCTTAGCGATATGTTTTATTTACACGAAAATTTGTCAATAATAAATGTAGGCCACGTTCTTATGCGTTTATTACATTTTACTAAATTCAGTCATCTAAAGTCAGAAGTAAAATTGTGAGAGCAAATAAAATTTGAATGCAGCAAAGTAGCTTTCTGTGCTCGCTCCAAACTTAACATGGTAGTCTTATATATCTTTTAATTTTTATTTTATTTTATGACATAGGTATTATAAATTTTGCTAACATAGACTAAGATTTACTAACAACAAATGGACCACTGTTGTCTCGTCAATAAAGATATTATTATTATTATTATTATTATATTATGGATGTTATGCAGTAGCTAAACAGGGATTGGCATTGCTCTACATAATTATAAAATGAGGGCAATATGCAAATATAATAAGCACATAAGCCTGACTGCACAAGAGTGGCCGTCTCAAGAAACGTTGCGTTATGTGCTCGCTAGATGGCGTTGACTATGAAGGTGTAAATAAACATGGAGAATAAATTTCCTGCAAGGTAGGCAACTCACTATCGTTGACTTTTTGTTACGCCCACCGCAAAGGTAAGAGAACCCTCCGGAGGATAACGGTGGGATCCCCCCCACTCCCCCGACCTCAAAGATGAACACGGCCGGCCGGTTGTGTGGGACTCGCATGGAAACCTAGACGCCTACCCACTAAACACTACCTGGGTTTGCTATTAGCCGGAAAAGCTTTTAAGCCTTCTTCGGACACTCCGACGGGATGGAGTACACTGCGCACTATCGTTAATTTTTGTTTTCGAGCCCACCGCAACAGATAATTGGCACCATCCGGGCTAACGGAGGGAGGAAGGTGGAGAGGCGTACACTCATGTGTACCCCGCAGCCGGCCGGCTTGTTGTTGGTTATGCAGGACTTGCTAAGAAACTACTTGAGACCGCCTTGGGACTTCCTGTAGCCGCTTTTCAGGCTTCATCTGACGCTTCACCCCATGGGGATGTGGTTAAGTTAACGTATCACAAAGGCAAATAAAATCTCACTTGGCCAGCTTTGCTAGCGCGTTGCAAAATCCCTGTAGCGCCATCTAGTTAGACTTGTCTGTAACTGCATGCCCGCGCGCACGCGGCTAACTCGTTGACCACCACCGTAAGTGCGTTTTGAAACCCCCTGCGGCGCCATCTAGTTTGTTCCCCCCCGCATTACAGGCGCTGGTGCACGTCTCGACCGCGTACTGCAACTGTTCGCGCGAACGCGTCGAGGAGGTGGTGTACGCGCCGCCGGCGCTGCCGCGGCACGTGGTCACGCTGGTGCAGACGCTGCCCGACGAGCTGGTGGACAGGATCACGCCGGACCTCGTCGGTGAGTGGGGGTTTGGTGGCTAGGGGTAATGTTTTTGAGTTGCTGGATTTCAATTTTGATTCCCTATATTTGAACCGTTCGGTTTCGGTTTTGCTAATGTAACCGAAACCATTGGACTCGAAGCGAACCTCTGCGACTGTATTTTTAAACCGCTCGACCCGCTTCGAACGGACAGGGCACATAGCTCGCAGAACAGATGGCCAATGCTAAGGCAGTCAAATTTTGGAAAGGCGACCGCGCTTTGGAAGACGCAGTGTGGGTAGGCTTTCCGCACATGGACGGCCTTTGCAGAGTTCTTTGGAGGAGGCCTATGACCAGCAGTGGAATTCTCCTTCTTAGCGAATCGATGGTAAAAAACGGTACATTTTAGACGCCCAAAATTTTGCCACGCCCACTGAGTTTTTAGCGACTTCATAGAGTGTGTCAGGCCTCACAGGGCAGCTTAGAGCAGTGGATAGACTATGATGATGATGATGATGATGACCCTCGTCCGTTCCAGGTGACAGACCGAACACGTACACGTTCACGAAGGCGCTGGCGGAGGACATGCTGATGAAGGAGTGCGGGAACCTGCCCGTCTCGATCGTGCGGCCGTCCATCGGTGAGATTATGGTTTTTATTTTACCAGTTCAGCGATATCTATCGCTTCTACTTTGTAGGGAGTTTGCGATTTTATAATAAAACAGTTGGCGCTACTGGGGCGCGGTCAATAGTAAACCACGCCTCAAGCTAATAAAGATTAAGATTTTCTATCGAAATAGAATTGGGCATAAATGACTGATCGATTCATATTTATATCAGATATCTTAACTCAGTAGCACCATCTGCTGGTGGATTTTAGAATCGCGATACCTTCACTGTGCGCTATACTCGAATTTAATCATGGCAACATGACAGCTTTGTATGAAACAATGGTGAACAATCGTGCACTTTAGAGTACTTAAAAATATCTTGGCTTGATCATGCCGGTTGTTCTCTCGCCTACGAGAGCTCGGGATCCGCCTTGACCATTATCCAGGATTGGGTAGATCAGGTAATTACAGTGGAGTTACTGTCACCTGACCTCCATGAGTCAGGGGAACCTCACAAGATTGGATCATGGTTACACATTCAGTCGCCAGAATATGTAGGTTCACGCACAATGTTCTCCCTCACTGTAAGAGCATCTGTTAGTGTTTAGTAATATGCATAACTCAGAAAAAATCATTGGTACTTAGAGACACGCTAGCCATTAGGCTACCGATACTCTTCCGTTGATTGCGCATCAGTAATTTTATTTTAAGGAGTTTGTCAAAGAAATGTATTAAGAGAATTTTTTTTATTGATGTTAGGCAGTTGTGTCAGGAGAGGTCCGCATTCAAGTAATATGATTTTTTAAAGAATCTGCTATAATAAATCTAAATCTGTTGTCTCGTCTATAGAAATGGTCCCCCTCTATCGAGCCGGTGCAAGGCTGGGTGGATGACAAACGATGCCTAATGAACCCCGCTTTTCCTCCCACATTGCTATCTTCCCTGGTGCAATTCTGGGTGGATGATTGACGATGCCTAATGAACCACCTTTTCCTGCCACAGTGCTATCCTCCCTCCGGGAGCCTGTGCAAAGCGGGTGGATGATTAACGATGCCTAATGTGAAAATATGAATATGAATAATGAACCCCTTTTCCCCCCCTTATCCTCTTTCCGGGAGCCGGTGCAAAGCTGGGTGGATGTTTAAAGATGCCTAATCAGTCAAAATATGAATATGAATAATGAACCCCCTTTCCCCCCCACAGTGCTGTCCTCCCTCCGGGAGCCGGTGCAGGGCTGGGTGGACAACTGGAACGGGCCGAACGGCATAATCGCGGCGGTCGGGAAGGGCATATTCCGGACGATGCTGGGCACCGGCACGCGGGTGGCGGACCTGGTGCCGGTCGACACGGTGATCAACCTGATGATCGTGTGCGCGTGGCGGACGCATCTCAGGAGGTTGGTGCAGATTTTGATTATTATTATTATCATTATCATTAAGCAGGCAAGCAGTTGTCAAAACAACTGATAGATGCCTGTATCTAGCTCTTCTCTACTCATTATTAATCTGTATTCAAATGTTTGTCGAGTCTGTTTTTGAATTGGTTAGTATTTTTCGCTGTCACCGCGGATTCAGGCAACTTATTCCAGGCATTCACGACTCGGTTGCTTAAAAAATGTCTGTGCGGATTGTTGAAGGGGTGCGCATTGAAAAAGAAATATATAGGTCTTATTATATATGGAACACGTTGCCTGCGAGTGTGTTCCCTGATAATATAATAATAATAATCATCTTGGCGTTAATGTCCCGGTTGTGCTCTCCAGAACGAGGGCCCGGGGCCCGCCTTGACCATGATGCAGGATTTGGCGAGTTGCCGGCGAGTGTTTCCTGATCACTATAATCTGGACGCCTTCAAGGCTAGAGTGAATAGGCTGTTCCTAGACAGGCATGCTCCATCGTCGGCCGCATCGTCTCTTACCACCAGGTGAAATGGCGGTCAAATGCCTGGACAGTCTATAAAAAAAAATATTACATAACGTTAAAGATTTTTACGGGGTCGGCAACGCGTGAGTGATGCCACTGGTATTGCAAACGGCCATAGGCTGCGGTAACTGCTTACCATCAGGCAGGACGTAAGCTTGTTTGCCACCTGTGTGGTATAAGAAAAACATCAAAGACGCCACGAAACAACAATACAAAAAAAATTAGTAGAAAGAAAAAAAAAGGTAAATCAATCTATTTGACAAACCAAACACAAAGGATTTACAATTTTAAATACATGCATATTATACATACAACACCCAGACCCGTAACAGAAATTAATACAGCCGGGAATCGAGCCAGGGGGCGATTCTCGCGCTGTGACATTTCAACATTTTCTCTAGCCAAAAAACTGTATTAAAACGACACTGAAATTGATCTTCGACAATATACGACTGTCGAAGATAGTTGAGAAAATATTTTTTGATCGAAAAAGACATTTTAGTGTCATTATTAATGGAGATAAGTTTTATTTTATCTACTTAAGGGAAACCAACAGCAGTTATTACATTAAAAACAATAATAGCATTACATAGCCAATTATAGGCTTCCACTGATAAAACACACAACAAATAAAAATAAGTACAACAGTTGATGAGACACAACAACTTGAGCCTAAAAATTATCTTTGCTCGACTCAATTTTTCGAAATACTTGCATTACAGTGTGTCAAAGTAATACTTAAGTACACGATTTCTCGCCGATTCACAACTCATATTAAACAGGTCAAGGTCAACAACTTTGGACAAGACGTTAAAATTTTGAGCTGCTCGTAACAGAAAGGTATTTCTCCTATAGTTGGTGGTAGCTTCGGGAACATAAAGAGGGTAGTGGTGTCTAAAGGATCTTGCAGGCGCTTTAATAACAATACGAGAGAGAAGTTCCGGGCAATCAACAGTACCAGATGCAATTCTGATGAGTAGTCTCAGGTCTGCTATTTCTCTTCGTTTGAGAAGTGGAGGAAGGTGGTGTTTCTTGCATAGGCGTAAGTAATTGTCGGATTCGGAATACTGACCCGCTCGATAGCATAAATAACGCATAAACTTCTTTTGTATAGCCTCGATACGTGACTTGTAAATAGCATAGCACGGACTCCAAACCTGAGATGTATATTTAAGAATACTCCTAACAAACGATGTAACTAGATAAAATGTCGAATTCGAGATATCACAGCACGAGAAGTAGGCTCCAGGGACCTCTGCGTGGCAGATCGGCATGTTAACCAACTGACTAAGGTCGTTGGAACCACTCAGGTCGATGATGATGATGATGATGATGATGATATCCTTTTAAACTTAAATCAACCAGTGTATGATCTCGCCACCTCCAGAGACGATGGCGTGGTGGTGTACAACTGCTGCACAGGGCAGCAGAACCCGATCACGTGGCAGCGGTTCGTCAAGACCAGCTTCAAGTACATGCGGAAACATCCGTTCAGTGAGTATTGTCCTCACCGTCACGGTGTGACAATCGGCTTTCACCGTATTGTTATGCCTAATCAATCGATCAATGTTTATTTTAGTCATCATAGGTATAATAGGTGGTTACAAGAATAAGTAGCGCCTCTACGATGTACGAAATTCATGAATCAGATCAGTAATATTCAATCAAATAATATACGATAATCATGTAGGTAATTAAGAATATTTTAAAGTAAAATAAATAATCATCTTGGCGTTAATGTCCCGGTTGTGCTCTCGCGCACGAGGGCCCGGGGTCCGCCGGACCATGATCCAGGATTTGGCAGATCAGACAATAACAGTGGAGCGACTGCCTCTGATCTCTGTGACCCTGTTAACAGAGGGACCTGACCAGATTTGATCATGGTTACACATTTAGTCGCCTGAATGTGCAGGTTTCATCATGATGTTTTCCCTCACCGTAAGAGCGTAACTCAAAGAAAGTCATTGGTACATACATGGTGACGCTAATGATAGAATTCGATACCTCTCGCATACGAGTCGGACCCCCCCCCCGGTAACCACTCGGCCACCGATTCTCCTTATTCAATACGTGACCTAATCTGTCTCTGTGCTGAAGAAATTAAGATTGATTAATTGATTGATAATCTCTCTCTCCCCCTCCTCCCTAGGCTCAGTGGTATGGTATCCCGGCGGCGACATAATCTCCTTAACCAATACGCATCTCACGCGTCTCTCTCCGTACCCCCACAGGCTCAGTGGTCTGGTACCCCGGCGGGGACATAACGGGCCGTCGCGCGTGGCACGGCTTGCTGGCGCTGCTGCAGCACCGCGCGCCCGCGCTCGTCATGGACCTGGTGGCCCGGGCGCAGGGGAACAAGCCCATGTGAGTATGCCGTGACACGGGACGCCCCTACAGTTAGTCTACACCACGTCATGCCCAGAAGACGACACGTCACTACATTTAATTTACAAGTGCTATGTGAGTATCCAACCCACGACACGGCCAGGACATGACATGTCCGTATACTTGGTGCTGTGTACCCACGCCAAGGGCAGAAGACGAGACGTCCCTACACTAACTCTAAAGGGGTAATGTGAGTACCCACGCCACCGCGCGTCCGCGCTCGCCATGGACCTGGTGGCCAGGGTGCAGGGGAACAAGCCCATGTGAGTATACCACGATACGGCCAGGAGACGACACGTCACTATATTTCCTCTATAGGTGTAGTATGATTGCCCACGCCACGCTCAGAAGACGAAACGGTCTTACACTTATTCTGCATATGCGCAAACGCAGCATCCATCTTGGTAAACACCAGAAACTACCCGATGATGTACAAGACATGATTGCTAAGAACATTAAACAGAAGCTGTATGGATTAGCATTTAACTATGAGCTAGGCGCGATCACGATAAATCAGTAATGGCCGCAGTGTTAATGGGACGTTTAGGCTTGGAAAGCCCACTTAACATACACAACTGATGTTACATTGAACGAACCTATTACTTTCAGTTCAAAGTGATTTACCAAACAATACATATTATGACGACTATACCTCTAACTAAACTCAGTCTGAACTGAGTTTAAACTGAAAAACAATAGAAACACATTTAAAGTTTTAATCTTCTGACACCGTAACACCGTTCAGACTGAGTTTGAATGTATTTTGTCTTATTAAGATTCGTTTGGATCATAATTTTAAACAAAAAAAATAGCGCCTGGATCCTTAAATTAGTGGTGGTTCCTCACAAGCTCCCTCTACCCCCCAGGATGATGCGCGTCCAGAACAAGCTGGAGAAGGCGGCCGCCTGCCTCGAGTACTTCACCACCCGCCAGTGGGCGTTCTCGGACGACAACGTCCAAGCTCTCTGCAGCTCGCTGTCCCCCGAGGACCGTAGGACCTTCGACTTCAACGTACGCAACATCGACTGGGACGCGTACATCGAGAGCTACGTGCTGGGCATCAGGCGGTTCCTGTTCAAGGAGAGTCCGGACACGTTGCCCAAGTCGAGGAAGCTGATGCGGAGGTGAGGCCACACTTTACTGACACTAGTACAAGTATGCTGGATTGCCAATGACATACTAATGCGCTTATTACGCAAAAAGCGTGATAGCAAATCAAAGTGAAGCGTATTGCTCATAAAATAAGATTAATTTTACATAAAATGTTTGTACCATTTATAAAATTGTTACGGGTCGTTCCACTTTCCAAAAGGTGTGATACAAAAATGGCTTTGCTCTCTGAGCAATACATTCCACTTTGATTTGCTCTAACGCTTTTTGCTTCTGAATTTAGTCAGGTGTAATAAGCACATAAGTTCTATATTTCGATGCATGACGCTGCGTTTCCCTATTTTTGAACCACTCGTTTTCGTTATTGGCAATATAATTTTAAAAAGATATAATTTTTCATGGTCAAAATTTCAAAATCAAAATTGGAAACCGTTCGATTCGAGGCGAGCAGAACAAAAATAGAGCGAGTAAACTGTCACTCCGTAGGTCACATTGACAGTCGGTTCAGTGTCAATGTCAATGTGACAGTATGTCGTACGATGAGACAGTTAACGCCACTGTCCATGACCAATATAAACCAGCCCTAAGGATGGAACATCTGCTCGCTTCTTGTGCCCCGAAGACGAAAGGGCTGCGGGCGTACCGTCAACCTCCGATAGTACGCCGCCATCTTGACCCAATTGAGTAGGGACCAATCCTCACTGCGATTCTACTCAATTGTATCAAGATGGCGGCGTACTATCGGAGATCGGCGATACGGCCTGGGGTCTTGCCAAGGTGCCAATCGCTTATTGACGACCGGAATTCGTCAGCTGCGGTCGGCCAGCTTTGCAGCGTTCGTAGTACTGTTGACGATCTATGAGCGATGGCGCAACGTAACCGAGAACTTCCGAATTAGGCCGGATGTACATTGATACAGAGAAGCTCGCAAGGGGGCGTGGTATCAATGTAAATCCGGCTAGTAGCAATAGCTGTGAAGCGATTGGCAGCTTGGCTAGAGCCGCAGGTAGTCAAGTGCTTGTTATAAATAGGGCTGCCTGTTCGTCTATTACATTGATTACTATAAAAATTTGCACATTGTAAAGGTATGTTCCGGGTTTTCTACCGCGTACGAGCTGACGAGAAGCCCGAACCTACCTTAAAAACCTAAAATCTTTCAAATGTGTGATAATAACCGCGATAGTTTAAAACATTATGATATGAAAATTAGGTTCCATCACAATATCGCCATCTTGTTTGCCCACAGGTTACACATAGTGCACGTGCTTACCCAGGTGGCGACGGTGTTCCTTCTTTGGAGATTTCTGTTCTCGCGCTCGACCGCCCTGCGCGCCCTCTGGCGGCATATAGTGGACTACTTGACGAGGGCCGCCCGGCTCTTAGCTATAGCCTGATAGCCCGAACCTATCTACGCCCAGATCATACGCTTCCAGAAGAAATGAGACGATGATGAGAAAAAAAAACGAGTCTCGAATTTTCTTTTTCACGCTCACCGTCAACTTTGGTCAGCGCCATCTGGCCAGCGACACCAATAGTTTTATTATTAAGGATATAAGAACACAGCGGCAAGTTAAAAATATTATGGGAAAAATATTGTATTAATTATTAATTAATTATTATAAATATTGGTTTAGGTATATTTTTTCTTCTTCGACTTTTTCTAAGCTTCCTTCTTCGGGGTGTATTCGCTTCCCCAGTGGCTGTTTGCGAGCTGAAGTGGACTCTGCCTGGATGGTTTTAGGTCCCACATTGGCGTGGCAGGCGCTCATGACGCTCCGTTGTTGTTGTGGTCCCAGATGATTTTGTACCTTAAAAATACAGCTCAATGGTTATACGAGAAAAAAAAAGATTAAGTTCAAACTGTTAATGCATAGTAATAAAATGTACAATAGTATAATGAATGCTGATGCAATACACGTAATTATATAAACATGATGTGGTTCAACTAGATACATAGAAATATCAGGCGATGTTTTTGTAGCCCTAAATTGACGTTTGGACGGATCATCTCTAGCCTAGCAAACAAGATGGCCGCGCCATCAGCCAATGTGTTATTTAGGGGCAAACTTGGGTTGTGATCACCATAAGCTTTGCGATGACGTCTCTTTTCGAGGGTACTTTAATTTTGGCGGTAGTGTGTTTCTTGGGCTCGGCCCTTGACTAGTTACTTGTCTTCTACCTCCGAAACTCTTTGAGTACGAGAGGAGTATATGAAAATGAATCTTCAAAGGAAATGTACGGTTCCGCTATGGTCCTTAATCGCTCTCCAACTTTATGATACTAAATTATATATAGCTAAAGCTATTGGCTAAGAGATGGTAACGGAAATGTATATTGTGTTAGGATAATTAGTAGTATAGGGAAATATCGATTCGATAGAAACGATTCTTGATACGTAGGGTTTGATATCGTTGGATAATTAATACAGTGAATTAGTGAAAGCGTTACGCACACTGGATACTGCCTGGTACTTTTAAGTGAATTTGTTATCGCTTTATATTAGTATAATGCGAATTGACGACTACTCCACTGTTCATACTCCCGAAGACCTAAGACGTCGATCAAATTAATATTCTTAACTGCCACGCTACTGAAGTGGAAGACACCCTTATCTTCAAGAATTTTTCATGTTATGTTTCTTGAAGCGACCCTGGTCTGGCAGCGTGCTTGCGAGACTGATAACCGAAGTTAAGCGACGAAACTGCCCGTGTACTGTATGGGTGACCGTTTGAAGCTAGCCGAATGTTAGCATGGCAGTCAGCCACTCTTTAGGTATGCCGAGGTCTTCTTCTGGGGATCCCGAGGCTGGTTGGCACACCCCGTTACGGTATAATAACGTTGTTTAAAGCATCAATTAGGACAAGTGTCAAGAGACGACCGTGGGTCAACTTGAAGTTTTTCTTGTCTTGATATTTTGCCTTATGGTTGATCATCGTTACAATGGCAATGGCAAAACCTACTTTTCCCATGAACAGTGGTGTGGTCTTGTATTGTCAAATTGGTCTATGTAACTGGATCGTCTGCGATATGCACCTTCTATGTATCTAGCTGGATTCGCGTTGTATCCTAATTAAAAATCGCATTAGTGTGTTGAGTCGTTGCTAGATTTCCATTACCTATAGTCGTAATACATTACTGTACTACTTTTTTCCACGCTCCTTGTTTGAACGTTATTACAGATTCAGTTTTATTGGTCTGAAACTGATATTTACTAAATGGCATCACATTAGATTGATGAAGCTCAAAGTAAATTTTCATTGGTGATTTTGATCTGGCATTTGGTCAGTCGAATCGGATAGTTTTCGAAAGGGAAACGAAAATGACATTGTTAAAGGAAAATGTTTATCTGTTACATCAGAATAAAGATAATAATACTAACATAACAAATTTTAACGACATGTAATCGAATGTAGCAAATGTTGTTTAGAACATGACTCACACTGAAGACGTTGGTGGCGAAAACGAAAGCGGTGATGATAAAAGTGTAACCAATTCATTCGATTTCATTTATCCAAAATGAACTCGAAACATGTTTCAAGACTCCTAGTTTCAGAATTCATGCAGTCACTACACTGGCCTAAATTTAAAACTGCAATAGTTCTCAAGCTATTTTAGCCTCCCATTGAACAAATTTTGTACGCTGTCGCTGTTTTATTGTAACTAAGAATGCCCGTTTAATTGCACCGTTTTCGACTGTGTGAATCTTGAAATAGGCAGTAGGGCTTAGAAAGACAGTGTGTCCAAAATTGGCTGTCTCATAAATTTGTGTCTCAAGTGACAAGTCTACACCATCAGTTCAAGGAGTGGGTCTCGATTTTTTTTCAATAAACGAAGTACAAAGTAGCTCGTCTAACTTATGTAAAAAAAAGTAAACTAAATGCTTCGTTGTTTTAATTTATAGATCCAATTTAGTTGTAAGACTTTGACGATATACTGTCGAAGCAAATTGAACGGTGATATAGAAGCGTCCAACAAATCAGTCACTTGAGATTTAACGTAAGCATTTGCTTCGGCAAACGTAAAATTTATTGAAATAATATTATTGTTTCTTGTAAAAATTATGTTGCTCAATTCATTTTGAATCACTTGTTACAAGAACTAGCTTGAAGAACCATGTATGTGCCCAAATTTTGATATACTTTGCTAGAAGTTCTATAATGTATCGATATAGTGGTAAACTGTTGGCTCGTGGCTTACTCCGACCGGTTCTCGATTTTTGTCCATAAATAATTTTTTTGTAGTAAATCCTCGTAAAATAGTTAAATTTTATCGATTAGGAAGATTTAACGTGCGGGGACTGGATGGAGTCAGCCATGGATGTATAAATTAAGAGTAAAAAAAACTAATAGCGGATGTATTGAAATTAGATTTTCAATTAATGGAAGGGGATAGGAGAGTTAGTCGAGTTTTGGAAGCCATCGCAGTGGAGACGATTTGCTAGAAAAGACATTTTTGAACGAAGAACAGTTTTGATTTGATAACTCTTTTTCCCAAATTGTGTTCGTAACAGTTTGACCATGTTGTTTCCTATTGAGTAACCTTTATTCCCGATGTAACGCTTCCTTAGTGTTAGGATAATTTAAGGCATCTATCGTTCGTTTGTTACTATTGAATTAATCGTTTTATTTGTCACTGGAGTGCGGGATTCAATTGTACCTGGACTGATTTATCAAATTATGCTTGGACTGACTTGGCATAATAAGTATAGCGGCTAGTTCGGTAGGTTTCTGCGTTAGAATAGGAACAGGGTTAAAAATGACTGTATCGATAATATCACGCAAGCTGGAGACCAGGCTCATGGTTTCTGAAGTCATGACACCCTCCGTGCTGATCCCATCCCATAGCAGGAACCAACTGATTTAGCGACAGTCCAGTTCAGGGATCATTTCCAGGGATCATATTCAAATTGTAACTTAATCTTGATGGTCGGTTTCTTCCCTTATCTTTATGTAACTTAAATGAGCGCTGCTGAATTTATTTGAACGTTAACGCAAGACACCAGATTTTAAAGCAATAGTTTTTCAGAATGAGACGCAGTACGAACTTTTGTTCATGATATACTTTTTGTTACGTTTTCCAAACCATTGGAATTTTTGTGATGCACTTCTGATCATTCCTCGTTCGTTCGATCGTTCATATTGAACATTGGTGTCAATTTTAAATACCCACTGGATTTGGAAACGTAATACTGAGTATATGATGGATTTAGTGGAATTTAGCAGTTGCACTGAAGGACCGTTCCAATCGACAGTGTGATCGTTTGCTCTCGAAGAGGACTTACGATCATATTGGGCAGTGACAATGTCAACACCAGGGGCATGATTCTCGCCTTTTCGACATTAGAATTCGACATTTTCTTTAGCCAGAAATATTTGTCAATAAGTCGCTGAATCTTTACTACAAAGAAAAAACTAAGGCTTAACGATTTTCGCTAATCCTTTATTGTCGAAGATTGTTTTATTTTACGTTTTTAATAGAGATATTTAGCTACAAAAAATGTCGAATTCGATGTGTGACCCGAGAGTTAGGCCCCAGCAGCTACAGGCATCAGCATTTGCATTGCTTCCTTACATTTTAGACTAATAGCGAAGACCAACTTTGTTGACTTTTTATCCCGCCCTTGCGGAAGTATATCTATAATTACGTTGTGTTCGTTGGTCGGTCATTCTCTACACTGGCTAAACGTACTGCGTCAGATATATGTGCGTAAGTTTTACTTGTTAAGCAATCGCCTAAGTTTATACGACATGTTATATAAGTGTTAGCATTTTTTCTTAATATATAAGTCTAATGCAGGACGCTTGAGCTCTCACAATTGGATAGTTTGAATGGATTTGCCAAAGTCGGATGGTGTTCGGACCCTGTGAGGTTACCTTAATAAAAAATATCGACAGATACCTCGCCTCGCCGATTCATTTATGCCTCAATAACATTGCGCTGAAATCTCTAAACTGACATGATATAAACTATAGTCTTTTAGATAAAGGGACAGGTTCAGTGGGAAACACAAATGTGTTCCTTAATATGTTTATTATAATGTCAGTTTATAGCATTGAATTAACATCTAAAGCCCTCGTCTATCGTCCTGCATTTTCTAGACCTGTAACGATATTTGTATTTACCGTGCAGTCCCAATTTATAGCTCCAGAACGAAATGCATGTTTCATCGCCATATTTACTTGTGGATATTATTTGTAAATATATTTCTATTTGTCTAGTGCTTAAAGCACGTATCTGACCTTGCTCCAGATTATATGAAAAATCTTTCTATCTGACTAGAAAGATAACAGTCTTTCATGGACTTCATAATATTTAGCGACGTTCTGATGCCAATCTAGTACTTAAAAAGCCATATATTCTCCTTAGCTTTCAATTCAGTTGGATCTTCAATTTTGTTCATTACGTTTTTGAAGAAAATTGAAGGATTTGACTGCGTTCCTGGAAAGTCCGACTTTGGCCGTTCATTCCTGTTCCTTCCAGTGTTAAAATATTTAAGTTCTCATAAATAAATTAGTGTAAAATATATATTATATAAAGAAAAACTCGTCGATTCCTAAACGGAGGTGGATTTGTGAATTATGAATAGAAGTTTGTTTTTCGCTTGTAAGTATATTATTATATGTACATTTTGAACAAAAAAAAAACAATTTTGGTCATTGAAAAGTTATATTGTTTTTAGTGAGCCTGTAAAGATTTGTGTTGTATGCTTTTATAATATTATGTGAAGTGAATTTGAGATTGTTTAGGAGCAAATTGGTGAAAGCAACCGATTGTGCGAAATATTTCATTGTGTATATAGAATTTAGTTACCCGAAAGTTGAATCCGAGTAAATAATAAAAAAAGAATGTTTAATTTTTTCGCTGTATGTATGTAGATTCGAAGCGGTGTACGGAACAGGCTGGGTTTCCGAACGAATTTTCCGAAATGGCCGCGCGCATTCTAATCATAAATTTATCTTTATCATAGTTATAAAGCTACATTGTTATTATACAAGTTATTAAATAATCCGTAGAGAGGCGTAATATTTATCGATCACCTTGCTTGCGACTGTAATGTTGCTGTGTAAACGAGAACTTTGACATAAAAGACTTTCCAATCCATCAAGTTTACACATTATGGTACTGTAAGAGAGTTCGTTCGAAAATCAGCCAAGGATATGCTTTAAAAGTAAATTTGTTTTGCATAGAGCGCCAAAGGTGGTGGTTCGGATATGGAATTCGAAAAATCTTGTGGATTGTGACAATTAGCTGATCGATATTGATGCTCAAATTCTTGATAGTCGCCGACCGTTTCAGCTGGACCATGTTTTGTTGCTAGAACAAATGTTCTTATAGAAACTCTATTATATATAATAATAATACCCAACATGCTTGGATAAATTCTGCGCTGTTTAGCACCAAGCTAAGCAAAGCTTGTTCGGTTGTATCTTCTATGATGTCTACTGCTGATATAGTCTTCCTATAGTGTTTTCCGCTAGATACACGAGTCATTTCTTCCTTATTATAGTCTTCTGTTCCTATGCTATCTCCTTATCTGTAATGTTTGTCTTCCTTTTTATTACTATCTATTGACAGATCGTATACTGCGCTTATTTATTTAGCATTATACGTTTAAGCTCTTCCCACGCACTTGATTGGTCTTTTAGATCACGAGCATTTATGACAATTATAGAAGATTAATAGAAGAAGTTGTCTATGTGTGTCTACATGCTAAAATTGTTACTCTTTTTCCTTCCTTAAAGTAATTTGTCATTAATGACGGTAGTTAACATAATAAAGTAGTAAATATTTTTGCCAATGGTACTTCAGATATTTTACTGAAAGCAGACGACAAGATCTATTATTTATTTTAAAAAGTTTGCTTTATGCAACATAGTATGGATGATACTTGTGAAGCAAGGCTTTTACACGAGAGCAAAACTTTCGCTTTGTCCTTGGCTGTAATATGTGGTTCTTCCAAAACCAGAACTAAAATAAATCTAGAAATGTATTTGCGGTTGGTTAGATGACGAAATTGTTCTGCAAACCCATCATATCCTTTGGTGAGAACAAGCAGATCTCGCTATGGTTTGTATAGGTGCCCAAGAAAGCGGTTTCAGTTTTGACAAAACTTCCCATGACACCAAAATGTTCCATGAGCCCAGTCTATTATTGCAAAGGAAATCGACTTTGTGTCGCAAGAGGTGCAAAAGAACTTCCACCTTATGGTGATAAAGCAAGTATCTGGTCGAGAGTATTTCCAAATCTTGAAAGAATTTTTCGCTAGATCAAAATGATGTAACATAATTGTTCCTTGGTTACGAAATAGGTGTTACTGTGATGTTTGTTCTAAAATCAGGTCCAATAGAGTATTCTAAATTCAGTTTTCTAAATTCAGAAGCAAAAAGCGTGAGAGCAAATCAAAGTGTAATATATTGCTCATAGAGGAATGTTACTTATAGAATAAGGTCCATTTTTGTATCACTTATATTATGTTTCGCGTCGTTCCGCTATTCAAAAGACGTGATAAAATATGGATTGTATTTTATGTGTTATACATTCCACTTTGATTTGCTCTCACGCTTTTTGGTTCTGCGTTTAGGCGACTGAATTTACCCAAACTTAATAAGCGAATTAGGTTTCCGAATTTGAATTTTGAACTCGACCAATGTGTATCCGCGAACACAAAGTGCGTGAAAAACGTCGCGGATTCTGATTGGTCGAATTTAAAGTTCAAATTCGGAATCAATACTTAAAACTAACGTATGCGGCCGGCCTTGTAAGATAATGCTGAATATTCTCCTTATATTTAATAGGATTGCTTTTATGAGAAAAGTTGATCTAAAAGTCAATTTATTCCTGTTTATAGAGCAGCTTTAGAGCGAGACGAGAATAGCGAATGTGGACCAGGTGAAACGGGACGGCGATAGTGTGCAGGCAGGCAACGTGTCTGGTGATAGGACGGTATTTAAATGGGGTTAATTTATTATTCCATGTATTAAAATAAAAGGAATGTAAAGTTTTGGCTGTTTTATTTGATGTGACGTCGAAATCCTAAATTTTTTTCTAACTAGCCAAGCAGTTGATCCACCAACTACTTCATCATCATCATCGTATCAGCCGAAAGGCGCCTACTGCTGGGCATTGGCCTCCCCCAGAGATCTTCACAAAGGCCGGTCCTGTGCCTTCCGCATCCAACTACTTGGATGAGGGCAATTGCCTTGTGACCTGAAAACATTGGATTCTAAAACAGAGATGACCCAAAATCGCCAACAGTGGCGTAATAGGATCAGGAGGGCTGACCACAAATAGGGAACAAGCCAGGAGATTGATTGAGTCAGGTGTTTGATCGCCATCTCAGCTGGTGGTAAGTGACGATGCGGCTAATGATGGAGCATGCCTGTCTAGGAAGAGCCTATTAACACTAGCCTTGAAGGTGTCCAGATTGCAATGATCTGGGAACACATTCGCAGTCAGAGTTCCAATGGTATATTAGAGGTTTCCTTAGAGGCCGGCAAAGCATTGGTAGCACCCCTGGTGATGCTGATGTCCATAGGCGGCGGTTTGTCTGCCGGATAACATAAAAAAAAAAAAAAAAACCCCTGCGCTCTCCATACAAACGTAGTTTGAATATTACGCTGTTATAGCTAAAAAGTTTTTGTAGACTTGAACCACTGAACAGAGAAAACTGAGCCTCATCGAAGAAGAAAAAAGGTTATTCTTACTTTTCAAATCGTCGTGTTTTTTTATTATTCCCCAGCTCATACTGATCATCATCATATATTTAAGAGCACCTATAACTTTCGGAGTTGGTGGAGCAGTCGCTACTCTTCTCTCTCTTACTGATCAAAATGAAAAAAGAGTCAACGATTTTATGTCGATTCCAGACGCTTGCTAGGGTCTTTAATCAGGTATTTACAGGTGAACCTTAACTAAGGGACGAAAGGGTTATATTTCCTACATTTTTGGAAATAACCGTATAAGCTACACCACTTAAGGGAAATTCCAGGGACATTGGTGTATTCATCATCATCATTTGCCTTAAACATCTATGATTTAAACAGCGTCTCTGTTAATGTTACGCCACTTTCTGTGATGGCTATAGGGTGAACAGACAAGAGGATTCGCCCTGGATAGTATGGGATTGTCAGCGCGGTGGTGTCGTTTCGCGCGTTTGCCGGCTAGATCTTTAACCTGGGCAAATGTAAAAATCGTCTTAGTAATTATAAATTTCCGGGTAAAACCTTACTTTCCTGTACTAACACGGCTCGGGGATTGGTGTATCTCTCAATGGCCTTGATTCAGTATGACATACACCAGAAGGTACAGTCGATAGACCACAGCGGAATCCGTACTGACGGTCGCTGAGGAGATGTTACCTTATAACTATGGGGCTGTCCTAATTGACAGCGGTCATGCGACCAGGGTCGTACGATGGACGTAGCCCGACCAATAGGACCTCAAAATCGCGCGTCGCACGACCACGGTCGTACGACCGTTGTCAATTAGGACAGCGTCTAAGACTGTTGATTGGTTAACAACAGAAAAAGTCGGATAGCCCCTGACCAAGATTACATATACACAAATATTTTCTAAACTAGCGATCCGATTTTAATTAAACAAAGCCAAGAACTCGATTAAGCTGGCTTTCAAATATAGGAAACTGCATCCAAATCGGTCCATCCGTTTGGGAGCTACGATGCCACAGACAGATAGACAGAGCCACATATACAAACGCCAAACCTTATAACCCTCTTTTTTCATCGGGGTTTAAATAGGGAGTCATCACGGCCGATAACAGTCCATTGCAGAACTTAGGCCCTCTCGCAAGATAGAGGAGGTTATTATCATAATCTTCACGCTTAGCAGGCAGATTGGAGATCGCAGTGTTGGAAAACGCTGCCGCCCATTTTACAGCCTGCGGTGACTCCAGAACTTTTGAGTCGTCAACGTTAGTCGCCTTGTTTGACCCACGAACGTAAGGGAATGGTGCTATTCTACTCTGCCGGACAACATACGGCAATAAAAACGAGTCAGAGTCTATTATTCAGTGCTCTATAATCTTCACGAGTATGCAGGTTACCGAAATGGGGCGGTAGCTACCAGGGTCTGCGTGACTGACTATTTCAGGCACGGGTCTTTTAACCACATTAGTAACTGTGTTTCGTAACCAGTTACTAGCAAACTTCCACGACTTACCTATTTACCAAACCAGCCCGTGCTGCAGATTAGTTCTTCATCCACATTCGTAACTGTGTTTCGTAACCAGTTACTAGCAAACTTCCATGACTTACAAAGCCGAGAGAAGACAACTCAGGGACACATACACAACCTTATTCACCATCACTGGTACCTTCCAGGGACTACTAGAGGGAGCGACTACTTATTAACGTATTGAAATAGGACCACATGAATATAGGTGACGCCTTCAAGCAGGAATTCTTTATCTTTGGCGGACGTCCCGGTTGGGCTTTCGCGCATGAGGGCCCAGGCTCCGCCTAGACCATGATCGAGGATTTGGCAGATGAGGTAATTACAGTGGGGCGACTGTCATCTGAGCCCCGTGGCTTTGTTAATAGGAGAACATGACCAGATTGGAACATGGTTACACATTGTCACCTGAATGTGCAGGTTTCATCACGATGTTTTTCCTCGCCGTAAGAGCATCGGTCACTAATGTATATAACTCAGAAAAGAGTCAGGATACCTTAACCGCTAGGGCCGCCGATGCTAAAAGAAGGAATCAGATTTAATCAACCGTCCTGTGCCTGTGCCCAACTGCCCCACCAAGTTGGAAGTCCTATAATCCTCACTATTCCATACCTAAAAAATCACACCTAAGAATGAGATTCCGTAGCAGAATACATGCTCTCTAAAAATTGTTAATACTCAAAGCTACCTTACATAATTTTCCTTACCTATTCTCAAAATTCTACAATATTTAAAGGTATTTAGTTAGTTGTAAATTTGTAATTAGTAGTCTGTAGCTATTTATATCATTGTTGTAATCTTTTTTATTTGTTAATAAATCCTATATATATTTAAATAATATGTAAGTTAGCAGATCATTCTGTTAAGGACCTTGGTTATTTTTGCCAACTGCTATATAACTAGGAACAACCTACAATATATAGCAGCTAATCATCATCATTTGCCTGCCCTTATACCATACATTTGGGGTCGGCACAGTATGTTTTCTTTCTCCATTCATCTCTATCCGCTGTCATCTACACGCTCACCTCTCTCACACTGATATATATACCTATATTTTTTTTTTCACAGTTTAACAGCAATCTAATTCACTAAACTAAATACATAATCAAGTTGTAGTGCCAATAACTAAACTGCAATTTATAATTTAGGACTAACTACGACAAATAAAATATAAATTTAGAAAGAGCGAGAGAAAAAAAAAAGAAAATAAGATATAGGTATATATGTTTCCCTGTATGAGCGCGAGGCTGTTTATGCGCGCGAATTAAGTTAGGGGCGGCGGAGTAATTAATAAAAATAATTTATTAATCAGGCAGAGTTTACACTTGGTTTATTAAAACGATACTAACTTAAATCTAAAATACAGTGTTATTTATACCTAAAATAGTGCAGTGTTGACAATAATAAATAGCTTATGATGTTCGTTGATTATGATGACTTGGTGCTGACGAATGATAGTTGTAAGGGGTGCTCAACCTTAACATCTCCCCCCTTAAGAGAGAAATTATCCGAAGTCGTTGAAGATGGTTTCGGAGAATTTCGGTTTATACATTTTGTATATAATCTGAATTTAATTATTAATGATATAATGATAATAAAAATTATAGAATAGAGTAGAATAGTCCATACACTTATGTTTTTCACCACATACATATAGTCGTCCGAAAGACTTTCACTGACACTAAACTTTGCACTGTTGATAATGTCTTTGATATTACTAAAGTCCACGTTTCGCAGGTTGAGTCGTTTGTCTTCTTGTCTGATGACGTGACGTACTTCTGGTATCTGTACAAACGGTAGTTGAAGATTGATCATTGAGGCGTTTGTCGGTGTGTTTATGACGACATCTTGTACCTGTGTTGTGCAGTGTTGACTTGGCCATATCAGAAATGTCCCTTGTATGTTCTGTTTGTAAACTTCGTCCTTGCAGTGTTCCGTGATGATTAGTCCTGTTTTGGAATAAATAAGCCAACAGTTTCCAACTATCCTCTGTATCTTTTCTTTTTCCATTTGTATTATGTGCTGGTGGCATCTGCTGTAGTTGTCTTTCAGCGTCATTATCTCCTCTATGCAGGTTTCGGTAGGATACTGTGCTAGGTCGTCTCGTGAACACAGGAACTTGTTGTCCTCGACTTCTTCACACAGGTTCGCTACGGGTCTGTATTTCAACCTATTCACCATTAGGTAGGGGTGTTTGGGAATAATGGTAACGGTTTTTTGGATTAAGGGGTAATATATGGGAATGGGAATTATTTTATTATAATATATATACGTGTTGGGTTCTATTAGTGGTACTTCTAATACAAAAACTAACTTATTTCTATCAAGGTATGATTTTAACAAAATATTACGTTCTAACTTAACTAGGTTTTTCCTTTTTACCGTGTAAATTAAATTATTATGTCTCTCAATTTCTATAAGGACTTGCATAAGTTCTGTGGAATTTAATATTGACTGATGTAGGGTATGCAACTTGCTGAAGGCAATAGCGGTTTCGGTTTCTTGCCATATTCCATTCTTTTGCACTGTTCACACGAGTTAATTATAGCTGTTACTGTTTCTTTCATGTTCGGCCACCAATAATGTCGTTTGATTTTCGTCAATGTTTCATTAATACCCCTATGACATGTTTTGCCTTCGTGGTACTTTAGAATGACCTGACGTTGATCTTCCTCTGACTCTGACAGATTTACCGTACGCTCGGTGCATTCTGTCAAATTTAGTGTCCCTTTCTTGTATAACCTTGTGACAACTTTTGAAAACGTTGCCCTAAACCTTGGGTCTTCGAAATATATGAAATATTTGTGTTTAATATCTACATACTCTTTAAAAAAATCTTTCACTAACTTTCCGTTATTAACGGGCAGAAATACTTCTAAGATTCTTTGTTTGTTATTAGAAGTATCGTTTACTGAGAGTTTATCTCTAAACCAAGTCTGCACTATTATTTGTTTTGGTTTGCAATCAATTGCCTCATTAAGAATACGGATTCCTTCGTGTTCCCTATTAGAGATTGAATTTGCAGTTGCCCCATCGTCTGAATCTGAAATTTCTATGATCTCCATTTTGTCACTTTCGGAATCTGAAAAATCGATCACTTGTGTTTTAACACTCTCAGTATCTGAAATATCCCTTGCTTCTACTTGTGGACTGGGCTTTCGCAATTCTTCAATAATTTCTTTGACACGATTCTCGTCTGCATCTACATTTACTAAAATTGAATGTAAGTCGTCTTCTAGTGCGTTAATCCTAACTCGAGAAAGGGCGTCAGCATTAGTATTTTGCTGTCCTTTCTTAATCTCGATGGCTCTCATATAAAAAATTTCCACCGGTTCACTATACGAGACAGAATTTTGACTGTCTTCCGTACATTGTTGTGAGTTACACGGTTGAAAATCGTTATTATTTTCTGTGTAATTAACACGTCTAGAACTCGCTGTGCGCATCGTAATATCGGTATTCGACCCCGACGGTATAGGTGACGCATAATATTGCATCGGAGCATTGTCCGCAAAGTGCTGACGCTGTGCTTGTACCGGTGGCGGTGCTGACCTATTAACACGCGGCGAATTATTAAAAGTGTTTTCATTTAATCTATTATTAGCCTGCTGCTGTCTATTATTTCTAAATTGGAATGAATTGTTTGGCGAGTTCTGCGCACTGTTTTGCATGTAATTAAATGCATTATTTGGTGCACCTGATATTCGTTGTGAATTGTCGTACCGTGGAGGGTTATATTGGGCGTACTGATTTGACCTTACTGGTTGATTGCTACTTGAACTGTTATTGGGTCCATTCCTGTTTGAATTGATTCGCGGACCGATCTTTGCATCGTATACTGTTTGGAAGTTTTGTTCCTCCAATACCACTTTCAAGGCCTCCTCCAGAGTAGGAACATTTCGCAAGCGTACTAGCCTAACTAAGTAAACCGGCAAATTGAAAAGAAAAACATTCAGCGACATATGATCGTAAATGAGGTGTTTCGCTTGGCGTAAATTCACATCATTGATGGTTTCGTTGATTTTCGCGAATAGTATACTTCTCAAATGTTGGATTCTATGTCAAAGATCGCAATAACTTTCGTTTCTATTTCGTTTTAATGCTTCCAATTCCATGGCCAAACAATCATCGGACCTTGGATCACCGAAGTTTTGGCCCAATAAACGTTTTAACTCATCCCATGTATCAATGCTTTCTCGTTCCCCAACTAGTTTAGCTGCTTCCCCCGAGAGCCTACTAGTTATAACATGAAACAAGTATTCATTTTGTAGGTTTGCCCCTTGGAAACTGTTTAGGATGTATTCGCATTTCTTTACAAAAAGTGGTAATAATCTAGTGTCCCCATCGAATTATGGAATAATCTTGACCATTTCCATGGGTACTCTCACAATATTATCCATCTTGAACGATGAGAAAAAATTTACCTATCAAAAACTAAAGACTTCTAAAATCTACTACTAATAATACCAAACTAAATTGTTATTCAAGAAAATGTGGATTCTCAAATAACAGCCTACCTACACGATTTTGTTATGACGTTTTCTAATTCTTAACAACACGTATAAGTATTATGAACGGAAGGAAGTGCGGAAAGACAAGGAATGGTGAAAAGGTATACTCACAATCCCGTCGCTCCCATGTCCTTTCGGAATATTGTTTGTTTGCCGAAGTGTCCTCTGGTCCTGGTCTTCTCCTGGCCTGGTCCTGGTCCGTTGCTTGGTCCTGGTCCTGGTTCTGGTTCCCGTGACGTCGTTGCTTGACTTCTCAGGTACTACGTTCGCCTCTTCTTAATGTATTTATTTGTTTGGTGGTTTCAACTTAACCGTAGAAACGGACGATGAATATGTATTCAACTGTTGAAATCCTACCGGCTGCGCCAATTAAGTTAGGGGCGGCGGAGTAATTAATAAAAATAATTTATTAATCAGGCAGAGTTTACACTTGGTTTATTAAAACAATACTAACTTAAATCTAAAATACAGTGTTATTTATACCTAAAATAGTGCAGTGTTGACAATAATAAATAGCTTATGATGTTCGTTGATTATGATGACTTGGTGCTGACGAATGATAGTTGTAAGGGGTGCTCAACCTTAACACGCGCGTGTTTGTTTGTTTGTGTTTGTGTGTGTGTGTGTGTGTGTGTGTGTGTGTGTGTGTGTGTGTGTGTGTGTGTGTGTGTGTGTGTGTGTGTGTGTGTGTGTGTGTGTCCCTCATCACACAATCCATCTATCTTTTCTTTGGTCTTCCCCTTCCTGTGTATCCATCCACATTCATATTCATAATCCCTTTCGGTGACAGATTTTCTTCTGCTGCTAATACAAAAATAAAAATCATAAACTGTAGTGTCATTTATGATTTTATTCAGAACATTGTCTAAGCTAATTAAGATCTAAAAATTTGATTTACTCTACGGAACAGGTAACTAGATAAGTATAAATAAATTCGTAACATTTAGATATTCACATAATCGGATAATAAAATAAATATAACAACACATCAACTCGACTTTCATAAAGTCCACGATACGCGCGTAAACAAGATGGCAGCTGAGGCAGCCATTTTGAAATACATTTTTGGCGCGAATTTCTATTCCGTAATGACTCCCGTTATCGGAGCTCGTTCTTCCTTCGCGTTCTTTATTGAAATAACATCGGATTCTTCATTCGCTGGTATCTCGTCGTACTTGTATTCTTCGAACCTGAAATTACAACAAAAAATTTAAAAGTAGGAACTCGGAGCGTCGGTGTTCTAAGCTAAGGGATCCGACTCGTAAACAAGAGGTATTACTACCTGGAGAGGTTTTCCCTGGAGAGTACAACATGAAGTTCTTCAAGAAAGGGGTTAAAAGGTTTTTACGGGGTCGGCAACGCGTGAGTGATTACCCTGGTATTGCAGAAGTCCATAGGCTGCGGTGACTGCTTACCATCAGGAGGGCCATAAGCTTGTTTGCCAAATTTACTGAGTTATATACAATGAGTTGTACACTAACCGATGTTCCTACAATGGGTGAATGTGTAACTATGATCCAATTTGGTCAGGTTCCTGGAGGTCAGACGGCTGTCGCTCCACTATAATTACTTGAACTGCCAAATCCTGTTTCATAGTCAAGACGTACCCCGGGTTCTCGCGCGCGTGAGCATAACCGGGACATTAACGCCAAAGAAGACCTAAGGCCCTATTTTGGAACCGCTCGCGTCCAAGCGAGCGTTCTAGTGCGCCACCTGTCTCTTTCACATTCGTGGTAAGTTGCTAGAGATATTAAAGATAGGCATCAGAAGGTGAGCGCTCAAGTGGATACGAGCGGTTCAATAATAGTTCTCCAGACTGGATCAAGCCTCATCATAATCTGGAATGCTGTCTGACAATACGTCTAATATCACGAACAGAAGTGGGCTGAGAACAGACCCCTGGTGTACTCCAACGGTAATAGGGAACGGGTTGTTGTCACCAACGGTAGTTTTAACTATGGAATCGGAATCGTGATACAGGCCTCGGATAATGTCAATATAGTGGCAGGCATAAGAGTGCCTTAATTTGCCGGTATCAGGAAAGAGGCCCTGTGGGCGACCCAAGAAGCGATGGATTGACATCGCTGAGACGAATGCGAGAGCCAATGGCTTACGACGAGAGGATGCCGAAGACCGGGCGAAGTGGAGAAGATTGAGTAGGAAAGCGGACCCTGGCAGAGGCCGGGATATGCGATAGGACGATGATGATGAGTGGCAGGCATAAGAGATACATACTTCTCCAACGGCGGGCACAGGAAGTGTCTGATGTTCCTCGGCATGAAGACATCGCACTGCACCTTGCTGGCCTCGCGAGCGTACTCCAACACGTCAGAAATGGTCTCCTCGTCCACCGGGGGACCAATGCCTGGTACAGCGTAGACCACCGTCACCTGGGGTGACAGAAAAAAATAAGATAAGTCTTATGCGCGGGTAATACTCTGATTACACCCTCCGAGTAGAGTGGCAACTGCGGTAGGCCAAGCGCTCGGTATTTGAAAACAGTCGAGCGCTCGACCTAGCAACACTTCGAGACAGTCACTCGGACCCCATTCTATTTACTGGGTCGAGTACCCACCCCCCGCTTCGCCGCAATGTTGCTCGCTCGATTACTCGGTGGATTTGAACACGCGCACTCGGTGAACACTCACCACTCGGTCGAAGCGATAGGGTTTCTAATCTTTTCTGAACCACATCAGCTTTACACTTGTCCTAGTACCGGCTATAAACTGAACTGACTCACTGTCTGGCCGCAACGTCAAAAATATGTGTAATTTCTCACTCGGCCACAGCACTATCTCGGCCCAGTGCCATTTTACTGTATAGCCACACTACTCCGTAAGTGTAATCAGGCTATCTGATGCACTCACAGTGAGAGAAAACATTGTAACGAAACCACCACATTCAGACAATTGGATGTGAAGCCATGATCCAATCTGGTCTGGTCTGGTTTCCATGTTAATAAGGTCACGGAGGCCAGATGGCAGTCGCTCCACTGTAATTACCAAGATCTGCCAAAATGACCAATAGAAGTGAAACGCGCGTGACTTTGTCGCCATGTAGATGACCCGACATACAGTTTTTGCCCATAGTATCTGATACCTCCACCTTACAGAATACTGCAGCCAAACAGTACTATTTAAAAGAGAATTGTATTCCTGCCGATGAGTAAGGTCCCCAGTACTCTTCAGTGCACCATGGGGTAAGGTTATCGGAAGTATTTCGGTGGGTATTAAAAAAACTTGAATAAAATTCTTTCAAACCTTAGGCTTCGGCTTTGGCTTCGGCCAAATGTTGTGGCGATAGCCGATTAATCGGCTTCGGGTTCGGCTTTGGCCAAAAATTGTCCTTTGGTCGGACACTTGTGATCAATAATAATGACCCTGCAAATCAAAGTAACCCTAGTCTACAGTACGAAGTTGATAATAAAACGTGTGCCTATTTAGTCCGCCTGTACCTGTACCTTTAGAGCCGTCGAACATACCAACAACTGCCAGAACCCTTACCTCTGGTACTTCCTCTTCTTCCTCCTCTTCGACCGCTACATCCTTCACGATATGGTCCATGTTCTCTTCAAGGAACTCCTCGAGGAGATGTCTGATCATTTGCACTTCCTCCGGTCGGGCCTGGTTTAAAAAAAAAGTTAAAGTAACGGAACTAACTAAAGTACCTTACTTGTTTCACATCACATCACAGCCCGTAACAGTCCACTGCAGGACTTAGGGCCTCTCCCACGGAAGGGGAGGTTAGTGCCATAATCTCCACGCTTGGCAGGCGGGTTGAAGATCTTACTTGTTTACATACTGCATAATACAATTTTTTTAGCTTTCTTTGTTTTTGTCGTGGCGTGGTGTCTTGTGGCAATAAATGTTGTTATTCTTAATCGGTTGAGCGCCATTTTTATAACAAAACAAAATCGTTTGTTCGGCACACTAAGCATGCAACGTGCAATATAAGTTCAGTAACATATTAATAGATGGTGCCCTGCGTACTTTGAAGTGCGATATCGTTTTGTTTCTAATTTTGAGTGTTTTGAAATTGAATAGTGCAAGCTTTAAAGTATTACAGCTTTAAACAGCTTTACAGTTTTAAAGTATATGTTTGAATGTAATTTATACTCATAAACTCTTTCAATTTACAGGTTTCTCATAAAACTTTTGTGTAAATTATTGTGAAAATACGTGTTGCCCTTTGCGTTGTTGACCTTATTTGTAAGTATTTGGCACTGTCCTAAGGCAACGGTCGTGCAACCATGGTCGTACGACGGAAGTCGCCTGACCTACTACGGTCATACGACCGTTTGCCAATTAGGACACCGCCATTTTCTTTAAACGTAAAATTTCTTACTTAGCTCATATTATGTAAAAAAACTAGCGACCCGTCCCGGTTTCGTATGGGTAGTAAGGTTAACAAATTATACACCTAAATCTTCTTCATGAAACACTCTGTCTATTGGTGGAAACCTCATCAGTAGTTCTTGAGTTTAACACGAACAGACAGAGAGACGCGGCGTGGGACTTTGTTTTATAATCATCATCATCATCATCTTAGCGCTTATCCCGGCCTCTGGCAGGGTCCGCTATCCTACTTATTTTCCTCCACTTAGCCCAATCTTCGGCATCCTCGCGTCGTAGGCAGTTGGCTCTCGCATTCGACTCAGCGATGTCAATCCGTCGCTTCTTGGGTCGACCAACCTAACCTGATACCTTTGTTTCATAATATATGTAGTGATATACTTTAGCCAACCGTTATTATGATATATATATTTGGTAACAAGTGTTATTATGATATTAATGAATTCTTGACTGACCTCGAATTGAGATAATCCAGCACATAGCTATTTCATTATTTTATTATATTGTGACATAGAATAGAATAGAATATTTATTTGCTTACATGAATTTATTTTATTTGTTTGCATGAATACGAATGACAATAATTGATTGCTATACAGAATGACATCTAACTAATACATCTACTAACTTGACGTTATTATTATTATTATTTAACTGTTATTTTAATGTGCAACTAATTGATAAAAAAATTATTTAGGGAATTAATTTGTGCCACTCAATCCAATTAAGAGTACTTAAGTTATGACATAATGTAAATAATGCATGCTCTTTTACTTTGTTTGCGATGCCCTAACAGGGTGTCACATGTAAGTACTTTTTTGTGAAATCTTTTAAAAACTGTGATACGCAATAAATGAAATGAAAATGAACCGCCTGGTCGATGCATCTAATGACCAGAAGGCTGGCCACTACTTCAACTAGAGAATTAGCTTCGTTATCCAGCGGTGAAATGCAGCCAGCCTTCTTGGCACTTATCCGGTTACTGGGGATCTTGGGCAATATTTTTATCTTGAAAGAAGTTTAATTTTTATGTATTTTTTTATGTGTGTCTTATATATTTGTTACTTTTTCAAACTGCTTTCTGTTTACCTTCTTCTTTTTCAGATCAGGATCTGGCAGTATGGCGATCTGTTCATCGATGTACTCCATAATCTCCTTCTCGATGCTGTGCACTATGAACTCCCCGCTGGTTGTGGACATCTGTCGGCCAGCCACCATGCCTGACGACAAGACGTGTTAGGTAGGAATCAGACGGAGTTTTATATTTATTTATTTAACCATTTATTGTACACAAGCTTTTTACAAAACTATATGACAGAATATATCAGACACAACAGGCCAACTTATTTAAAGTCCCGTGGTTATCAGCGGAACTACGAACATTATTATAAGTAGGCCAGAGACAACAGCGCCACTCTTCTTAGGTACCAATGTTAAAACAGATTAAGTATAATAAATAGTCAATGGGATTTTCATGACCAATACACTTATAATCGATCAACTAAAATTAAATCGAGATCCGCTGTGGAACCTTTTCGCAATAAGTGTCCTATTAATTTATCTTGCAGACAATGCGATGGCACCAAAGTCTTCTATGTTGCTGTCACTATGATATTTCCTGTGAAAAGGTTCCGCAGTAGGTCGCAATTCTGTTAGTTCGATAGTAGATTGATGTGCCTTTTATTACATAGGGTTAATTAATGCCAAATTTCCTGACAATTTTTTTAAATAATGTTTTACCTGATGGAAACTGGTCACCGCCTTGAGATATCAGCAACACCAGGGGCGGTACCAATGCGTTGCCCGCCTCTAAGAAGACCTCTAATATATCTCTTGAACGTCCTAAGTTCAACGTTCATAGTCTTAAGGAAACACTGTGGCTGGGAGCTCATTCCACAATATGCTGATAATATAATTCTTTTTGGGACAGCGAATGAAAACGGATATAAAAATAGACGCTGGCGTGTAATAAAAAGTTCAACACACTACATATCTAACCCAAATCGTAGTTGGCTGACTTAAACCGGCTCACGATCTTGCCCATGGCATCGAATGTCATCTCCAGGTCTTCGCGACGGCTCTCCCGTATTTCGTTAAGCTGGAAAGGGAAAGATAAGCCTGGATGGGAAGGAAGGATGTGGAAGGGAAAGATGATGTAGGAATGTAAGGTTTTCCAATTTCGCTGTAGGTAATCCAAATAGTATTTTGTATGATGAATGATTCTTTAACCAAAAATCTTCTGTAATATTTTCGACTTCGATACATATGTGTAGCGACATCTATCGCTCCAATAGGGAAACTCAACGATACTCACATTACGAGTACACGAATACAAGGTTGGCAAGCATCCACACATAGATGGCGCTGACTGTCCTACATCGCGCTAAAGAAGTGTGCCAACTTCCGTGGCATATACTCGTGTATAACTTCCGAACGATCAACTTACTGACTCCTAGTCCCCTGGGCACAACACCCGGCCAGGTGGGTAATTACCCTTTTCCACCTTCTCCATCTTCGTTTGCCAACATTTGCGGCTACCACATACCTTCACCGCCAAATATGTTTCGATGCACTAGTGGAAGAGTTTGGTACTATTCTCCTCTGCCGGGCACCACACGGCACACCATCGAGTAAAAGAATAATTCCACTTTGAAGCGATAGTAGACTCTTAGGAGACACAAAACTCCTCACACTTATTTATTTATTAAATCTTTATGCACTAAAGGTACATTGGCGGACTTAAAGCTAAAGTAGCCTTATCTATCAGTCAACCGTTAAAAAAACAAAAATCGAAATCGGTAAGAGGTGCAGGAGAAACAATAAGAAAAGGTTAAGGAAGAGATACTCTACATAAATAAATGCTAAATTTATACAATTTTACAAAGATACAAGAAATAGTTAAACAAGAAATACATACTAAAGATAGGTACATAGGAGTAAATAATAGGGGGAATAATTTAATTATGGGGAATGCAGATAATGCTTGTGTACAGCCTTTTTGAACGAGAATTTGCTAGTTAAAAGTCTAATTTCAGAGGGGAGACCATCCACCACCAGGGGTGGGGAGGGGAGCTACAAAGTGGAATTTTTCTTGTACTCGAAGTGATTAGTTTTAATATCCTCGAATATTTAGGTTAGGTACCTATATGATGAGGAGCCTTACATTTTTAAGATGGAGTTCAAGATTGACTTTATCATCGAGCCGCGAATCCTCCATCTCGCCAGGGTCATCAGATTTGAGTCCCGTGAAATTGAAGTTATCCTCCTCGTCCTCATTTTCCACATTCCCTACATTATTTGTTTCATTATTGACGATGAGCAGTAACAATAATACAATTCGCGGAGTTGAGGTATCCGACTCGTAAGCGAGGATACCGTTTTCGAATCCCGCTGTGGCCATGTACCAATGACTCTTTTCTGAGTTATGTACATTAATTGAATGCTAACCGGATCTCTGACGGTAAGGTAAAACATCGTGATGAAACCTGCACATTCAGGTGACTGAATGTGTAACCATGATCCAATCTGGCCAGGTTCCCCTGGTAGCAGGGTCGCGGAGGTTTGGCACTGGAATTACCTGATTTGGCAAAGCTATGGTACCCATCCAGGCGGAAACCTTAGCCCTGACCGAGTTCTATCACCGATAAGATTATATGCAGAATGGTCTAATCTAACCAACCTATCATTATTTCCATGGCTATAACTCTACATTCCTCACTAATATATCTACTACTAGAACTGCACCTACTTTACGAAATGATAATTGATTATTAATTTTCTACAACTTTTGGTACTGCGACAACGATCGAATGTGGAAAAAAAGTTATTCTCACATTTTTACATTAACTATTTTATTTAACCTATTTTATGTAAACTGTTTATGATGTAACAATATGTGTTCTGCAGGTGTACCTTACCAAAATAAATAAATAAATAAACTATTATGAAGGATATAAATTTTTTGTCACAGTGATTCGAGAGTTGTCGCAATAGTAAGAGTTGTAGAAAATAAAAATGCTTTCTCACGTCATAGCGTTCAACGTTATAGGTCAAATCATAGGCTGAGGTCCATACATTTCTGCCGGTCCTCCTTCAAATGAGTATGTTATAAAATGTTTAATAAGTTACATAATATGACGAATCTTTTCATATCCTTCACAGCCTACTACGCTACTATCTAAGCTATTATTGATATACATATAAAAAATATTGGTACTCAAAAAATAAACAACAAGCAATTCAGTTCTGTAGGGATTTAAAGATATGCTTCTTTTTCCCTTTCACGAAAAATATGAGGAAAGAAACAAGGAGGGGTTTTTATTTGTTATACTAAAATGAGGATCAATCATATGGTAGAATTTTATAGATTTGTTGATAAAATCTGAACGCACTTTCTTAGCAATGAAATCCAGCAAAATAATTTTTGAAGTACATTTTCAATATGCCTTAGTTATATGGGGTAGAAGGAAATCTCAAGCGCAATTAAATATGTGCTTTATTTCGTGTTACGTAAGGTTTACCCTGGGATGGAATGACTTCAACAGACATGCTAAAATTACATTGTTCTAGCGCTTAAATCTTCTCTAGTTTAAGAGATATCGTGAAAACTTCTTCAACGAAAATGGTGACTGATCCTCATTATGTTCTGTACGTTTGTCCATGAGTGTTATGTCTTTCTTGAATACAAACGTTTTATCTATCTACTTATCTAAGAAAGAAGTTCTAAAGAAACTCGGATGACATAAAAAGGCAATGGGCGATTTTCAGATAGCTACTTTAGATAAATGTGTAGTTTCGAAGTACCTCACTAGATGGCGATGGCATTTTTATACATCTAAAGGTCTCGTTTTCATTTATTTTTGAGAATCGTGTCTAATCAACGCCATCTGTTACAATTATTTAAACAATTTTTTCTATTTAATCGGCCGTCTGAAAATCTCGTATTGTAACAGAAAACGGTAACCGTATATCTCCGGGTCGATCTCATTGTCATCCTCATCGAACACTTTGACCTGGATGAACTCGTCCTGGTCCTGCGAGTCACGGATCGCCGGTGCAGTGGCCGCAGCTAAAATCATCACCACAACCCATTACTGTCCACTGCAGGACTTAGAGCCTATCCCACGAGAGGGGAGGCTATTTAAATAATCTCCATGCTTAGCAGGCGGATTGGAGATCGCCGTGTTATAAATATAACAATGGAAAACGGTGCTGCCCATTTTCCAGTCTATGGAGTCTAGATCCCAATATTAGTCTGAAACATTAGTCGCCTCGTACGACACCCACGAGTGTAAGGGGTTGGTGCTATTCTACTCTGTCGTGGACACCACACGGCCAAAATAGCCAATCGTTAATGGTCCATTCTCGTCCCGCCATTTTTCTGCCTAAAAATTACGAAATCATCAGTGGCATAGCTTTTCAGGTAGTATCGCAAAATTAAGGCAAAATTCAGTCGTCTAAATTCAGAAGCAACAAGCGTGAGAGCAAGTCAAATTGGAATGTATTGCTCATAGTACAACGTTCATTTTTATATTACGCCTTTTGGAAAACTTTTGGTAACTTATATATGTGTAAAAAGCCTTTTATCAATAGTAATATAGATAATAATATGAACATTGAGCGTGAATTAAAATAATTTTTCATAATTTATGCTATTAATGGGCAAATATTTTCATAAAATTTAGAACGAAAGATGTTCATATTATCTACATTAAAATAGTTCATAAGGATTTTACCTGAAGCGCTCATTTCAGGCCCACCGTACACCTGGCCATAACCCTGGATGTACGATTAACGCTATCTATCTATAGCTTTGAATATTTCATTGAATTCGTAAAATTTTTGTCATAAAAAAATGGCGAAACAAGAAGAGAAGCGGAGGTTCTTATACTTATTTAGACCGCTTTAAAAATATTTTTTTTGTAAAGCCCTTCGAAATAACTCTAATTCAAAAGTCTCCTCTTTCCTCTACTAGGGTCTAAGTTACTCAAGCTAGAATCTAGGCCCTATGCCGCACCCCTGTAGGACTCCAGCAAGCATTGGAGTCCCACAGGGGTGCTGTATAGGGCCATATACATTAAGGTTGTGTGATCGCGCATTTTGAAAACAATGCAATGGCAATAGCCTTGGCATTGTATGATGGACATCCAAGAGTTCACTATTGGACTAAAGCCTCCTCCAAATTTGTGCACGGTTTAGCCATAATTTCTATTTCGCATCAGGAAAGAGATCGAAGTAATGATAACGGTCAATAGTAAACGCTGTTGTTAATTTTTTTATCAACGGAGATACAGTCAGTAGTTTGGTCTCCAACTTGCCTGAAAAATTAAGGTGGCAAAGAAGAATCTGCCTTGCCCTGGAGGACCAAATCTTGGAGAGAACATGATCAGCAATGGTTGGGCGGTTGATTGTTTTACGTTTAATGGCTCTCACTCAACTTCAAGCCGACTGACAAGCGGCATGACAAAAAATATGCTTTTTATTCTTGATCACGCCCATTCAAGGCTTCATCCTGTCCATTTGGCATGAAATCTGATTATAACCAAATGTTTATTGCTGTAAAACTGTAAAATAAATAAATAAATATTCTTCCAAAATTAATCCCGGCTATTGTAGGCCCTTCTCAGTTGGCTTTATATAACTATTTTTGTCATGCCACTTGTCAGGCGGCATGATGGTGAGTGGCCGCAGCTATGGTTCTCCATAGCTATTTCTATAAATTCATCGTTACTGTAAGGTATGTTGTGTCTTCGCTATTTTTGTGGTGTTCCTGGATGCATGATGATCCAAAAAAAATAAAAAGACCAAAAAAGATCATTCTCGCCAACAAATAAGTGTATTTCACGGTTTTACTTACCTTCAGCAGTTTTTTCATTCTCTGCGACCATGGTTCGGGACAATATTTGCATCTTTTCCTGAAAAAAGAAAGAGTAAATTATATCTAAGTATAAAGATATGTACATCTGTAGGCTAATTACGTTACTCTGTTGCCAACAATTCACTAATTTCAATTATTGAAATTGTTCATTTTGCGATAACGTATGATCGATTTAATAGTTTCAGTTTATTGCAATGGAACTTTATTTGCAACTGAACCTATGAACTACGTGATACGTAATCGCAAAAATAAGTGAATTGTTAGCAACAAAGATACGTCATTAACAACAATGCTCTCTCTTACTTTGTTTGCAATGCCCTAACAGGGTGTCACATGTAAGTACTATATAATATTGTGAAATCTTTGAAAAACTGTGATATGCAATAAATGAAATGAAATGAAATTAGACTATAGTACTCCATTGGACTCCAAATATATTCTTATTTCAAATAAGTATTTAAAAAAAACAAAAAAAAGTACATATAGCGCAGTTCCCCAGCTTCAACCTTAAAACGCCTACAACGGAATATCTTAATTAAAACATCTTCATCGAACCAGAGAATAAGTCTAGTAGTCACTTTATGGTAAGCTGATATATCTCATGCCTGCAAACTTACACTGCACGGCACGCCCGCGACATAGCTCGTGCAGCGAGAGAGTCTATGTTTCTTTCTCTCAGTACCTAGATAAAAGACCTTCTCTCGTTTGTCACACGCGAGATTACACTTGTGCTATCCGTGCTGGATAATATCCTTCAATTCGGAACCAACCAACACAGCCCCCAGAAATAACATACTTAAGGCAGCAGTACCTTCCAGACAGACTTCTCAAGCTTGTCAGCGTCCTACTACGAGAAGACTACCACTACCAAAAAGGGAGGAAAAGAGAAAAGTCAGGGACTAACTTCAATATACTCCTTCGGCATTGGTTTCCCTGAAAATACACGTATCGTTAGAAAAGCTAAAAGTCTACACCAAAAATACCCAGTTGCAGTGGCAATTTGGGTTGTATTCCAGAAACTACTTGGGTTCTTTATTTTCTTTGTGTATTGAATTAAAGGTACTGGATCAAAGACTACATCTATGCTTAAGGTTCAAGGTTCATGGCATGGTGTCTGTTGGGAATAGTCATCACGAAACCAACGCGTCGCTCCAGCGACTATACAGCGGTAGCTTAGTATGGAGCATAATGGCCTCCCCATCATCATCATCATATATTTAAGAGTATGACTCTTGTCGGTGAAGCAATCGCCACTCTTCTCTTCTGTCTGTCAACCTATTCACCTTCATTTAATCCCCGGCGCTCACTAATAAGACAAGACATGTAACTTTTTAAGTGTGATAATAGAAGGCAAAGTTGAGGGAAAGAGAAGAAGAGCAAGGTCAATATTTGAATATTGGAAGGACTTGAAGGAAAAATAGCCTCCCCATGGATCCAAAATTCGAGCTTGTAACAAATGCTGGCGATGGAACTATTAATACTCCATGCTATGACTCGATAGACATTTAGACATTTAGACATTGATTTATTGATAAAAGAATTTACAGGTCATTTATATTAATTGCACTTATACTCATTTCATAATAATTTCTTCAATTTAACAATCATGATCATATCGTAATATTAACAAATATCATAAAAATAATTATAGCAATCCATCAATAATTAAACATAAATAAAAATAATTCTTTAACTAGTAATGAATTCAATAAATAATGATATTTATAATGTCAATATTATTATAATAAACGTGACCAACGTTAATAAATTTATATAACAAAGAATAGTTAAAAAAAAGAAAAGAAAATGTCATTTAATTACTGATGTACAGCCAAGTCACAAGCATCGATTTAAACACAGTCAACTTAAGGTCCAAAAATTCAGCAAGTGAGTAGAACGCCTGCGTAATGAGCCACTGGTGAAGCTTCTGCCTAAATGTTCCAGAACTCGGAGCTTCCACGACCGATTGTGGGAGCCTGTTATACACAGGCGGTCCCATAATTCTAATAGTCTTTGAAGATTTTGATAGTCGCTGGAGCAGCGCTTTATTATCGTGACAAAAGCTACGTTAAAGCGTATACGCCGCGTCAGCGTACTTTGAGCTGCTATGTTGTCAGTTAGTAAAACAGCGCTATAGTTTCTGATAGTATATGATAAACTATCCTAACCGACAGAAAAAGAAAGCCCAATAACTCCCGTCTAAGTTCACATATACTAAATTATTTTCTATAATACTGAATCATTTTTAATCAAACAAAGCTAAGAACCATCTCGTTTAAACGGGTTTCGAATAAAGAACCGCATCAGTTCGGGAGCTACGATGCCACAGACAGAGAGACACCTCCACATATACACACGTCGAACTTATAATACCCTCGTTTTTCGTCGGGGATAAAAAATGAGCCCTATTTGTAGAAGACCCCCTCACCTCGACTCTCCCTTATATAATTATCCCTCTCAATCTGTGTGGCTCTCTCCGCAGACGGCGACCGCTGTATGATTCCAAGCACGGGCTGGTTCAGCCTCACACTGAGCCTCGCGGTGCGGGCGACGCTGTCATTGATGAGGTGCAGTTTCATGAGGTCCGAGTCGCTGGCCACGTCCCAGAAGTCGTCCATCGTGCTCTGGGGAGGAGGATGGGGGTAGGACGGTTGTGGATTGTGGATAGAGAGCAGGGACGTTTATGGATGGAGAACAGGGATGGTCGTGTATAGGTGACAAGACAGTTGTGGGTGGAGTATAGGGCCGGTTGTGTATAGAGGACAGGGACGGTTGTTTATAGAGGACAGAGGCGGTTGTGGATAGATGACAGGATAGATATGCGTCAATTAATTAAAGAAGAAGCCCTGTAGTTTAATATCCATTGAGCATGCTGGTTTACAGCTGATTCGCCATATTTATGTACAATATTGCTTGGGAGTTCTGGTTTTTATGCTATATCTTTTTGGGCACGTATTATTTGACATTATGCCCTCTTCTCTCAAGGAGTTTCTTTCCTCATTGACGTGCGTAGACAACGATAGCAATGTATGGACGTCGGTGGACGTGGATTGTGACGGATGGAATAAAGCTTTTTCTTGTTCTATACATAGTATAAAACAAAGTCACTTCCCACCGCCTGCCCTATGTGTCTATGTATACTTAGATCTTTCAAACTACGCAACGGATTTTAATATAGTTTTTAACAATAGATGGAGTGATTCAAGAGGAAGGTTTATAAAAGAAAAAAAAGGTTAGGTGTAGAGTAGACGTAGGGGTAGGGTAGGTGTAGGGTGGGTGTTGGGTAGGTGTAGGCTAGGTGTAGAGTAGGTGTTGGGTAGGTGAAGGAAAGGTCTAGGGTAGGGTAGGGTAGGAATAGGACGCCACGTGAACGCAATCGCGCCGAGTCGACTAGTTTTAAAAAAAAACTTAAGCATTGCCTAAAGTTTAGCACAATTGGGAATTAGAAGAATCATGGTGGTACTTACAGCACTCCTGGAAACAGCAGTGGGCGTGGCGCTCTCCTCTTCCTCAATGCTTTCCTCCTTAAGAATGGTGCCTGATCAAAATACGAAAGGAATATTTTAAAGTTCAGGAATGACATCTAAGAGAATAGAAGTCCTTACATTGCTATCAAGCTCTTGTAGTGGTAAGCGTACTTGTATTCATTGACCCTTAGTCCCCCATTAATTTCTTAATATTTTATATCCGCGCCTGTCGCACGAGCATGGTCTCACGACCGTTGCCAATTAGAACACCGCCACAGTGAACAATAAAAGCATGCTCTCTGACTGTTCAAGAATTTAGAAGTCTTGAGCCATCTTACCTTCTCGTATCCCATTGAGGTAGTTCACGTCTTTCGAGGCGTCCATCCTGGCCAGGAAGCGGTACATCACGATGAAGTCAGCCACGGGAATATTGGCCGAACCACCGTCAGGCTCCTTCGTCAGCGTCTCGCAGAGCAGGATCATCGTGTTCGTTAGGCTCTGGGTGGGATAAATAATAAATCATTGATTTATTTTATATAACTTGTGCCTTATAATAACTGGCAGGAACCTCCTTTAAGCATTAATGGTTGTTTTAGGATTCTCCGCTCTTTCTTAATTAACTACACATAATAAATTATTGTATGGTTGAACTAAACCTTTACGACTTAAACTTGAATCATATAAAAACATGAAAAACTGTGTGTGTGTATGTTTATGTTTGTGTTGGTATTGTCTAAGTGTGTGGCATGCAAATGGGTAGATGAAACAATCATCAAGATTATCAACATTGTCCGGTGTGCCGCCATGTACTAATGACTTTTTTCTCAGTTACGTTCGTTAGTTGAACACTAACCGATGCTCTTACGGCGAGGGATAACATCGTTTTGAAACCTGCACATTCAGGCGACTGAATGTGTAACCATGATCAAAAGGCTGGTCAATACCTTGGCCAAAGGATCAGCCTCGCGATACAGCGAGGCAATGCGGCCAGTCTTTTGGGGACGATTCCTTTAACAAGGGACTTGGGGCAAGTTTTTATTTGTAAATATTATTTTATAATTTAGAATTAGCATGATTTAATTTATTTCTGTCATGCAAATATTTCTTTTAATAAATCAACCATGATCAAACCTGGTCAAGTTCCCCTATTGACAGGGTCATGGATGTCAGATGGCAGTCACTCCACTGTTTTGTTGTGCATGGACAGGCCAACGTTTTGTAGGTCTCCTAAACCTCTACTTCCCATAGCGACAAAGTGGGATTTTTCTTGTACTTGATGTCATAGGATAACCTACGGCGCCCTCACAGTCTATTCATTTTTATGTTTCGGTTGATGGATAGCGTGTGGTGTCCGGCAGAGTAGAATAGCACCAACCCCTTACACTCATGGGTGTCGTACAAGGCGACAAATGTTTTCGAGGCAAAAGATCAAGAGTTTCCGTAGTCTGGAAAATTGGCAGCAGCATTTTCCATTATTATATTTAAACACTGCGATCTCCAACCCGCCTGCCAAGCGTGGAGATTATGGCAATAACCTCCTCTTTCGTGGGAGAGGCCCTAAGTCCTGCAGCGGACTGTTACGGGCTGAGATGATGAGATGATGATGGATAGGGTAGCCAGCGAAACACAGGATTGAGGCATTTCATCTCAGTCCTCACAGTGACAACGCACATGCTGGTCGGCATGTTTATTGCCTGCAATCTAAATCCATCGTACAGTTTCGGCAACAGTTACCGCTTATCATCAGGTGGGCTGTCTGCTCGTTTGTCACTGCGTAGAAAAAAAATCCTCCCAAATAAATAACGTTTATTTAAAAAAGGAAGTGACATAATAAGAATTCATAGCGCATCGCTACCCGTGCCATAGACAGACGTGCAAAGGGGTCGCACTCAGCATAAGCCATGGCTAATGCTATGGCGCTGGTTTCCAGTGCGCCCTTGTAGTATGTGGAAAGACGTGCCAAGGGGCCATTACAAGCCATGGCTTGTACTATGGCGCTGGTTTCCAGTGCGCCCTTGTAGCATGTGGAAAGACGTGCCAAGGGGCCATTATAAGCCATGGCTTGTGCTATGACGCTGGTTACCAGTGCGCCCTTGTGTAGCATGTGGAAAGACGTGCAAAGGGGTCACACTCAGCATAAGCCATGGAGCATTGGCGCTGGTTCCCAGTGCGCCCTTGAAGCATATGGAAATACGTGCCAAGAGGGCATTTAAGCCATGGCTGGTGCTGTGACTCCCTTCAGTGAAGGATACCTTTGTAAGCATCCCCCCAGCGACCGCGATGAATTGCAGGAACGCCACGCTGTCGCTCCGCTTGTAGACCTCGCAGAGACACAGTACGCGGCGCAGCTCAGCCGGGTCGAGGCAGAAGCCCTGCCAGGCGGCCCGCAGCGCCATCAGCGGGATCAACTGCATGCCGGCCAGCTGTGGGAGAGAGATCACGGTTGAACATTTATTTATTTATCTATTGGAGTACCAACAGCTATATAATAAAACATAATAAACAATATTCTAGAATCAACAAGCCAATTGCAGGTCCTTGCTAGCAACATGGTTGAATTCAGACCTGGTTTCAGAATTCTGGATATCTGTGTCCATGACACCAGTGCCACAGGGTCTCAGTAAGTGTTTAGCAATTTGCTTATTTATTTTAGAACCTTTACCATACCTGCCTACTCAATGTGTAACCATGATGAAATGCGGTCGGCTTCCTCTGTTAACTGGATCACGAAGGTCAGATGGCAGTCGCGCCACTGTAATTACCTGATCGGCCAAATCCTAATATACAAGGTGTCTCAAAAGAAAGTTTATATTTAGTGGATCGATTAAAATAAAGTAAGCCGTGTATCGAAAAAATGTTTATTGATTATTAAAATACACAATTTGGGAATTTATTTCTTAAAAATAATATCGTCCAAATGTAGACCCTCGCGTTCGCGGCACTCATTTAATCGAACAGTAAAATTACTTATGATGGCTCGGCAGGTGGACTCAGTGATTTCTGCCATTTCGTGACAGATATTTTCTTTTAAACGCGCCAGGGAAATCGGTTTATTGGCGTAAACTTTAGATTTAAGATAACCCCATACGAAAAAGTCCAAGGGGTTAAATCAGGACTGCGTGGAGGCCAATTTATGTCACCTCTCCTGGAGATCAATTTGCCCGAGAAAATTTCACGAAATCGTGGCAGAGATGTACTGGACGTGTGTGACGTTGCTCCGTCCTGCTGGAACCATGTTCTTTGGTTATAGCCAGGAAAGTTTTGCAGTTCAGGCACCAAGAAGTCGTCTTACATCTCCACATAACGCTCTGAATTCACTATAATTGCACGTATTATCGTCTTCAAAAAAGTAAGGGCCGATAATTCCTCGCGCCGACATCGCTGCCCATACGGTCACTTTAGGCGAATGAAGGGGTTTCTGATGCTTGCGTTTCGGATTCGTTGCACTTCAGTAGCGGCAATTCCGCTTATTTACGTGTCCATTAAAATGAAAATGAGCTTCACCCGAAAACAAAATGTTGGTAAACGTGTAAAAGCGCTCAATTGCCTGATTTATGAAGTCAAGCCTCTAACTGGCATATTGGGGCTTTAATTCTTGCACTAATTGAATTTTGTAGGGGTGCAGCTTTAGATCTTTGTGCAAAATGCGGTGTAATGATCATCTATGCACATTTAAAGCACTTGCGCGCTTCCGAATTGAAAGGTTCGGGTCATCACGAACAGACTGGTTTGGTTTTCCAGCTTTCCCCCCGGATTTTGGTTTTTCCAGCGTTGTACCGGTCTCTTCAAACTTTTTGACCCATTTTCGAATAAGAGGAATGCTTGGCGCCTCGTTTGAGTAGCGAAAACCTCGAATACTGCAGAATCTCCTACGCGCTACAGTCGCCGAATCACCGTTTTTGTAAAACTCTCGCACGCACAACGCGCAGTCTGCTCCTGAGAAACGCTTTATAGCGACTGAATTCCCAAGAGCCAGGCTACCGATTGACATAACCCCCACCCCCCGTCGGATTCGTTGCGTCCACACAGTAAACTAAATAAATATAAACTTTCTTTTGAGACACCTTGTATATATATGTATATAAATCATTGACATCTGGCCGCTTTCAAGGCTAGGGTGAAAAGGCTGTTTCTAGTCAGGAATGCTCCATCATCGGCCGCATCGTCACTTACCACCAGGGGAGATGGCGGTCAAATGCCTGGCTAAAGTAATATAAAAAAATCCTGGAACATGCTCAACGCGCACCACGGGCCCTCACGTGAGAGTACCCTGTATCTCGTCCTGTATCTTAAAATTCTGGATGTCTGTATCTCTTAAAGAATTCGAGTACCACGTATTTCTTATTTATCTTAGAGCTTTACCTGGTGCGCCAGCACCTTGAGACAGCCCCTAGTGAGCCCGCCCTCGGTGCCGTAGACCGGATACTCCAGCCGCAGCTTCACAGGCGGCGGCCGCCTCAGGGACAGCGCCCGGAAGTACTCGAAGGACCACCGCAGCAGGTCGTAAGGCTGGGTCTTTATTGCCGCTGGGAAGCAAAGAAAGATTCGATTACGTCCTGCCGCATATGGCCCCGCGGCAACGACAGCGCGTAGAAGCACTCGAAGGACCACCGCAGCAGGTCGTAAGGCTGGGTCTTTATTCCCGCTGGAAAGCAAAAAAAGATTCGATTACTTTCTGCCGCATGTTACCCCACCGCAGCGACAGCGCGCAGAAGTATTCGAAGAACCACCGCAGCAGGTCGTAATGAGGGGTATATATTGCTGCTGAGAAGCAAAGAAAGATTGGATTATTTCCTGCCGCATACTATTTGCGACATCTATCGCTCCAATTGTGAAACAACAATACTCACATTACAGGTACACGAACACAAGGTTGGCAAGCATCCGCACATAGATGGCGCTGACCGCTTCTAGAGAAACGCCAAACGTCATCGCGCTAGAGAAAGGTTCCACCTTCCGTGGCATAAATACTGTCGGACGCTTGATCCCCTGTGACCAGGGGCCAGCCCCTGTGACACCCGGCCAGTTGGGTAATGACAATTTTCTTTGCCTCCATCTATGCTTGCCAACATTGGTGGCTACCTTATATCTTTTCCGCCAAACGACCATTCTATGGAATAATCTCCCTATATCGCTATAGGTTCATTCATTCAGATGTCTCTGTAAAGCGCCTTGTTGTACTGGGAAAAGTGGAAGCCACAAGGCAACGCGGAAGACCGCCGATGCGTTGGACTGCCCAAGGCGCCGTTAATGGCTCTCTATGAGTGTACTAGGAAAGCAGCAGTTCGATAAAAGTGGCGACGGATAGTGAAGAGTACTGCCAATCCTGAACCTTTCTCAAAGGCCGGAAATTACTCTTTCTTTGCTGCAATTGCTAATTCACTCAGCTGTTAGGAAGCAGTCCACACCGACCAGCTCTATGCGTCTTGCATCCATCGGCTTCCTACCGGTTTTACGATGTTGCACGTCCACCTCAATTCAATTTAATCTTCTTTATTTGAATAGGATACACGGGATATAAACTTAATATATAATTATCTAACCTTCATCATCATATCAGCCAGAAGACGCCCACTGCTGGGCATAGGCCTCCAGCAGAGATCTCAACAAAGGCCGGTCCTGTGCGTTCCGCATCCAGCTGGCACCTGCGATCCTTACCAGGTCGTCGGTCCACCTTGTGGGAGGCCTACCCACGCTACCTTCCGGTACGTGGTCACCACTCGAGAACTTTACTGCCCCATCGGCCATCTGTTCTTCGAGCTATGTGCCCTGCCCACTGCACTTCAGTCTGGCAATCCTTAGAGCTATGTCGGTAACCTTAGTTCGCTTTCGGATCTCCTCATTTCCAAACTCCAAACATAGCTCTTTCCATTGCCCTTTGGGTAACACGGCCACGTTTCAGTTCCGTAAGTCATCACTGGCAACACACATTGGCTAAAAGACCTTCGTCTTGAGACACTGCGGTAATTGGGACGAAAATATATGGCGTAGCTTCCCGAAGGCTGCCCAACCGAGTTGGATTCGTCGATTGACCTCTTTCTCGAAATTGGAGCTACCTAGCTTGACTATTGGTCCGAGGTATGTATAGTCGTCAACAACTTCAAGCGGAGAGCCTCCAACTGTCACTGGAGTTGGCACAACATGGTCTTGTCCATGTTCATTTTAAGATCTACTTGTTGAGAGACACTACAGAGGGCATCGAGCATTTTGCCCAAGTCTTCCAGGGTTTCAGCTATAACACGATATCGTCAGCAAATCTGAGGTGAGTGGGGTATTCGCCGTTAATATTGATGCCAAGTCCGTACCAGTCCAGAAGCCTAAACATATCCTCCAGTGCAGCGGTGAACAACTTCGGTGATATGACATCGCCTTGTCTAACACCTCGCTGCAGCTGAATAGGTTCTGTGGTTTTGTCCTGGAGACGAACTGACATAGTAGCGTTTTCGTACAAACACTTCAGTGCTTCGATATATCGATAGTCTATTTGGCACCGCTGTAGAGACTGGAGCACCGCCCACGTTTCGATTGAATCGAAGGCTTTCTCATAATCCACAAACGCCAAGCATAATTGTCGGTTGTACTCTTCGGTCTTCTGTATAACCTGCCGCAGCGTATGTATGTGGTCTACGGTACTAAAACCTTTTCGGAAACCGGCTTATTTGGGAGGCTGGAAGTCATCAAACCTGCGTGCGAGACGATAAGTAATGACTCTCGAAAACAGCTTATACACATGGGTCAGCAGCGATATTGGTCTAAGGTTCTTCAAGAGAGCCTTATCACCTTTCTCGAAGAACAATATCACTATGCTTCTGTGCCATGCTTCCGGCGTTTTTCTTTCGAGGAGGACAGAATTGAACAGATTCTGAAGGGTCTTAAGCACAGGTTTGCCACCAGCTTTCAGAAGCTCAGCCGTAATTCTAGCATCACCCGGCGCCTTGTTGTTCTTAAGCTCTTTGAGAGCCATACTAATCTCGTACTGGCTGATGTCCGGGATATCTTCGGTGTAATGTTGGGTTAACTTGGCTCTGGGGTCTCTTGGCTTTTGCCATACTGGTAACAGGTGCCCGTGTTGTCGTGTATAACTGTCCATAGAACCTCTCGACTTCCCTCAAAACCTCGGACTTGGTCGAAACAACTGTGCCGTCATCCGTTTTCAGTCTCGTCAACTGGATCTGTCCAATCGACAGATCTCTCGCAAAGACTTTAGAGCCTTTCTTTCGCTCGATCGCCGCCTCAATATTGGTAGTATTGAAGCGGCGTATGTCGCGAGTCAGAGACTCGGAGATCTGTTGATTAAGTTGCCTAAATTGAGAGACATCATCAGGGGATTGCAGAGTCATTTCTCGTCTTTCTTCGATGAGTTTAAGGGTCAGAGATTTTGTTTGTTCTGTTTGTACGGCAGGCTTTATAAAACTTTGACCAAACCGTATCGACAGTTTCCACGAACCTGTTATTTTAGTCGTCCACGTCGACGCAATCTCCTAGGTACTCGAAGCGATTTTGTAAATCGAGTTGAAAGCTCTCGGGGTTTTGGATTTGGATGGGTACAGACCGGAGCGTGGACCTCATCAATCTCGGTCTTTCTAGCTGTATATATATATATTCAATATACCTCTTACCAAGAGGTGATCACTGCCAATTTTAACGTTGTTGATCACCGAGACATCATTAAATATATGCCGTTTCGTAGATAGGATGAAGTTAATCTAATTTTTTGTGACACCATCGGGACTAATCAACGTCCATCTGCGATGATCCGGCTTCCTGAAAAATGAGTTCATCATAAAGAGTCCCTCCTTCTCCATAAAGCCGGCCAGCATCTGGCCACGGGCGTTCCGACTTCCAACTCCAAATTGCCCCACTCTCAACTCGTCTCCGCTTAGTTTGCCCAGTTTCGCGTTGATATCCCCCATGACAACGGTGTAATGTGTCTTGGAGGAATGTAGTTATATCCTCATACATAGCCTCCACTTCATCGTCGGAGTGAGTCGAAGTCGATGCGTAGACCTGTATGACCTTCAACGAATACCGCTTGGTAATTCTGAGTGTAAGGTACCCTGCCCTAGTCGACACATTCTCGATCTTGACGTTGTATCTAACCTTAACAATATTAATTAATCAAAATATAAATATGCGACTTGGCATTATCGAGCTAGCAACGGTTTATTCATGATCGTGGCATGATCAGTCATGGCTCAAAAGAACTTTAGTCTCGAACCGTAAAAAATAAATCCTCAAAAAAAAAGAAATTACGATCAATCAATCTGTGGCCATGCGCTTCACCAGCTGCCTGTCACCTCACCCGTCTGTATTAACGACGCCGAGGTTCACGAAAACATTAAAATCAATACACTTGATTTCAAGTATTGGAACCTCATGTGAGGCTTCCTATGCCCCGGCTTCCGGTACATGGTCGCCACTCGAGAACCTTTTCGTACCATTGGCCATCGGTTCTGCGAGCTACGTGACCTGCCTATTGCCACTTCAGTCATGCAACTCTGGAACTTATATCGATACCTTAGTGTTCTCCTACAGACCTAAGGGATCCAAATTGTTGAGATTATCGACAAAACGAACAGCCAAAAGTTGGACAACGTAGATGGATCAGGCGTCGTCAGGGTCAGGCTTCTCATCCCATCTTAGCGTTAATATCCCGGCTGTGATCTCGCACGAGGGCCCGAGGTCCACCTTGACCATGACACAGAATTCGGCAGATCAGGCTATTACAGTAGAGCGACTGCCATCCGACCTCCGTGACCCTGTTAACATTGTTATACATAACTCAGAAAAGAGTCTGCACATGGCAGCAGTGGGATTCGAACCCGGTACCTCTCGCTTACGAGTCGGACCCTTTAACCATTAGGCCACCGGCACTCTCAATACAATACGAATAGTCTAAAGTAGGATTCAGGTGGACTCGTCAGGCTTACCTTTGCAATATCTCTTCAGTATGTAGGGGAACTTCGGTGGGATGACGATCTGCTGGGAGCAGTACATCTGCTCCACTAACTCCGGCATTTTGACGAGTTATTGTTGCTCCGTATCTGTGAGAGAGACAACACCATCTACGGTCACCATTCCGTTAATATCTCGGTTGTGCTTGACGGTACAGTATTTGGCAGATCAGGTAATTACGGCGGAGCGACTGCCATCTGATCTCCGTGACCCTGTTAACGAAGCTGATCAGATTGGCTCACGGTTACACATTCAGTCGCCTGAATGTGCAGGTTTCACCACGATGTTTTCCCTCACCGGATGAACATCGGTTAGTTTTTAACTAATTTACGGAACTCAGAAAAGAGTACTTGGTACATGGCGGCTTTGGGGTTCGAACCCGGTACCTCGGGGTGTAAGTCGGACCCCTTAACCATTAGGGCATCGACCTATAGCCTATATTTCCTACTAGTGGTTAAAGGCCTATCCTAATGCATTGCGTCTTATTCATAGTCGGCTTGCTGCGTCTAACTTATCCTACTCCGTATCCCACTTGTATCATAGGCTGGGTGGCTGGGTGGCTGGGTGTTTGGACGTTAGTTACTATTTTACGAAACTATGTAATGATTTTTCATTAAAGTTTGCACTGTTATCTACACATTGTATAAAACAAAGTCCCTTCCCGCCGTTTGTCCCTATGTGTGTGTACGCTTAAATTTTTTTAAACTACGCAACGGATTTTGATACGGTTTTCAACAGAGATAGATAGAGTGATTCAAGAGGAAGGTTTATAAGCAAGAAATTTAAGCAAGCAAGGTATTTGAAGCAGGTGTACGCGAAAAGTCGCGCCATGTCCACTTGTAAGTTATAAATTAGAATACCTAAAACACCGACATTCAATGACGTTCTCGCGGCAATACGACATGGTATAAATGTATTTTAGGACAGTGATTTTTATTAAATAACTAAGGGAAGCACACAGAAACCTTTGGGTTCGACTGAGGTACTTTTCTATTACCCACGTATCCCTGAGGCTTACGCAATCCGTGACCAAACCAGCGCAGGCGAACCTCCTCGATCTTATCCGCAATATCCCTCACGCTAAGGCTGCCACGGATGTACTCGTTACGTACTCGATCGAGTCGCCAGAAATCTACTAGATGATTGCTACAAATGAATGCGTGTAGGAATGGCTTTATCACGACAAAATTAAGAACTTAAGCCTTGAAGTTAGGTCCTCTAGGGAAAACTATAAATAAATACATACACATACAAACATAAAGCTCACGCCTCCGTCCCACAAATCTTAAAAAATTATATTTTACTTTTTTTAAGCTAAAATCTGTCTAGACTGACTTGTCTTATTTGTTTATGGAAATTATGTATTTAAACGTATAATTTGCAGCAGAATTCGTTGAAATTCACATTCTATGTGTTTCTTATATAATTCAATACATCTATACATAATGTACGTAGCGTGATTGATACGGCAAGTCGTGATTTTGGGTATTGTTTATTCACCAAATAAGACGAGTCTGGATAGATTTACCTATAGGTACTTACTAACTTTATAGTTGTGTAATTTCTGTATTCAAGGTCATTTATTCCATAAGGTTTAAGTACTCACCTATTTGTAGTACTAATTTATCTTGTTGGTTAGGTTAGAACGTGGTTAGAGTATATTCTAAAGTATGATTTCGTGTGAACACATAAACTTTTTCAAACAATTATTACAGATACAACTTTGTCACTACCTCAACTATCAATTTAATTTGATTATTTTAAAACAATCAATTTTACAACAATAAAATCCAATCCAAAACAACTCACCACAATTTCAACTGCTTACTCTTGTTTGACAAATTGCGTTGCCATGACAACGGGTGACGAAGGAACCTATGATCGTTGATTTTTGGACTCCGCTTTTAGTGTCCTGGGGGTCTAAAAAGGCCACATTATCTTTTCATATTATTATTCATATTTGAGTGCCTCAAACTTATCTGATCCAGTGGCCAATACTGGAACTAAGTGACGCTATTTTTAATTGTCATGTCAATGTCAACAACAGCGACGCTGCAGATAAGTTTATTTATTTATTTATTTCCATACAGATTTACAGCAATGAAATTTAGTTTTAACTTGTACAATTCAAAGTTGCAATGCCAATAACAAAACTGCGGTTTAACATTTTGAGTATCAAACCATTTAGCAGTATGATAACCTAATGAAAAAAAAAGCTTACATATAAATAGATAGATACATGCGCATATTGTAAGTAAGCGCCCATATATTGTGATTGTAAGTTTGTGACAAATTAATATGAATCCTAATATTATGAAACGCTAATCTTTTTGGACCCCCAGATATTTTCTATTAAGGCTCAATATCGGCACTTACCGTCAAGTGTGAAGTGTACCTGCTTACCACCACTTATCTTTCCATAGAAAAAAACAAAGTCGCTTCCTGCCGTCTGTCCCCATATTATCTATGTAGGGGTAGGGCACGGCAGGGTAGGGTAGGGTTAGGGGTAGGTGTAGAGTAGGCGTAGGGTAGGTGTGCGAACGAAGTCGCGCCGGGTCCACTGGTCCAATAATATATCTTAGTAATCATGTTTGTCAACGTAGGTAGTGATATAAAATAATCATTTTATGTTGAAAATCTTAATTGAAAGCCGTTCGACTTGAGGCAAGCTGTTTAAATATAGAGCCCCGTCTTTTAGAGATGAGGTAGACGTATAAGATGTTGTAGTAAGATGTTGTACCTAAATAAAAATTTTGGGCTAACGTACTTACCACACGTACTTACAGTAGGAAGGTACCTAAGTGCGGAGACTTATACTAGATGGCCTGCGTTGTCCGCAGGGTTTGGGTTAAAGAACTTATACCTCAAGGTCAAAAAGGTCTAATAATACAATGTCGTTGACCGTGTGAGTGTTATTAGAATACGTATCTAGAACGTTATAGGCATTCAATTTAGTAATTTATTTCTCACGCTGGACAAGGAAATTACGAGAAAACGGAAAATAACATGACAATAACTTGTACTTTTTCTTTAACCACTAAGGTGACAAACAAGCTTACGGCCTGCCTGATGGTAAGCAGTCACCGCAGCCTATGGGCGTTTGCAATACCAGGGGGCATCACCCACTTATTTTCACCCCTTTATTGCTCGAAATGTAAAATTCCTGGCAGTCGTAGGTAAGGCTTCGAAGGGAATCATGGACAGACTTCAACCAGTCTTGGTATCCCCAGTGGAACACCTTAGGCGCTGTCCTAATTGGTAACGGACGTGCGACAGGCGGTTTTGAAATCTCCAATTGGTCAGGCGACGTCCGTAGTAACGAAGTTAGGAAGAGACGTGTTGGGAAAGTGGCAAGTTTGGGAAAAAAAAAGTTTAAGTTCGGATTGTTTGAAAATTGTGCTTCCCATTTTTTGTTTCTCAGCGGGACTACAAACATTAGCCAAGTTAGCATCTTTAGGCCGGCGAAGCTACCGACCTGCTCTGGACTCCGTACAGAGACGCGCCGTACGAATTGTCGACGATACCATAAAACAAGCAAGTTAGAACCAACGGCTAACCGATTTGACTTTGGCTCCCTCTGTGTGTTCTAACGGCTGTGCAATGGGGAGTGTTCACAGAACAAGTCCGCCATCGCACCAACTGCGAGCTGGGTACTCCTGCCTACTACGTATACCCTCTGTTCGTCACCACGCGAAGGTTCGTAAGAACGTTTCTCGTTCGTGCGATTCGGATGTGGAATGAGCTCCCAGGCACAGTGTTTCCTTTGAGGTATATTTTATAGTGGTCTCTTTAGAGGCGTTACGCATTGGTAACTTCCCTGGTGTTGCTGATGTCCATAGGCGGCGGTGACCACTTTCTAAGGTGGCCCGCTTGTCTATTTGGCTATCGTATACTAAAAAATAATAATAATAAATAAATAAAATAATAATAAATAATAATAAAAAAAAAAAATAAGAATGTAAAGTTAGACTAGCGAAAACAGCAGCAGTCTCCATAGGTAGGTACTGAACGTTGATACAGATTGTAGTCACTATAGAGCTTGCTACACTGTACTCGGCTGAATAATAGGTATTACGTTACGTAATAATAACAAAAATATCCGAAATTGGTTTAGTTTCATTACATTTAGCAAACAATTTCTACATTGATAACTAAAACATACCTGCAGTCATCATCATATCATATCAGTTCACTGCAGAACTTAAGGCCTCTCGCACGAAAGAGGAGGTTATTGCCATAATCTCCACGCTCGGCAGGCGGGTTGGAGATCGCAGTGCTATAAATTAAATGTACTACTGGAAAACGCTGCTGCTTAAATCGAAACGTTTCCAGCCTACGGAGACTAGATCTTTTAACTCGAAAACATTAGTCGCCTTGTACGACACCCGCGAGTGTAAGGGGTTGGTAATATTCTACTCTGCCGGACACCTCACGGCCAATGATAAAAATACATAATGTAAGGTATGTAATAGTACGTATCTACGTTACGTAACAATGAAATAAAAACTGAGATTGGTTTAGTTCCATAAAATTGTAGCAAACGTAATATCCTCACTACATTATTAATTTAAAAGTAAAAGTAAGCAAAATTTCATGAATGCCAGCAATTTTGCGATATATTTCCATCTAAAAAATTCTAGATGTAGAGAATTTAAATTTGAGCCTAATGGCAGCGGTTTATTAGACTAGTTTTATTTAGTTTTAGATTAACCTAGTTTTAGCTAGTTAAGTTTTGTTACTGTTCTTGTGTTGTTGTTTATGATATTAAACGTGTAAATAAAATCCTGTGAGTTTGAAGAATAAGTACACTAATATAATAAATATCTCATAGACATGTTTACTTTATTTAAGCCACTATTTTTGTACCAAATACAGTTTTGAGGCACGGTAGTGAAAGTGCCAAAAACAAAATTTTTCGAAAACTGATTTCCAAAAACAAATGCCTACTATATTTGTGACTTCCAAAACAGATTGGATACCTACCAATACCAGGTACCAAAGTATATTAATTACCTACCTACTTGACACTATTTTTATTCGCTTCTATTTTAATTTATTAACTTCTATTACTACCGAAGAAAGAAGCCAGAAAAGACAATGTCTATTTAGGTTTTTCCAAGCTTAACCCAAGCATTGTCAACGTAAAAACGTACAAATGAACCCGACTCGATTATAAAGCGAACCGTTGCTACACCATATTTTGCAATCAACATAAAAACTAACATTCTTTCCGCCATAACCTCATCGGCAATAATAAAAATGTCACGGTTAGTTTCATGTGAAAAACAATCCTTTGCTGTGCTGAAAATTAATTACATTTTGCCGCGGACTCCTCGTACGCTCGTGCCGCCATCTAGTTGATAACGCGCGAACCGCGTCCCGGGACCCGATCACGTGGGCGCCAGTGTAGTGCAATGGAGAGAAAAAACAAAACCAGCTTCATTTCCAGTGCCTATGGTGACGTTTCTTGGTAGAGGCGTATTTGTGTCCGCTATTACTGTGTTTTAGGACGTGTTTTCGCGTCGCAAACGGACCGAAGTGCACGAAAAACTGTCGGAGTAACTTTTTAGACGGTTCTGAAGCTAGTTATCTTGTGCGAGAAGTGTTTCTTGTCGGGTAAACAGTCGTTGTGAGTCGCCGTCGTCCAGAGTTGAATGAAACAGTGATAGTTCCTACAACCCGAGATACTGTGTCGTGTATCACGCGAATCGTTGGGAAAATGCGGTGGTACTGATTCACAAACTTAGTGTCCGTCCTCTACAGCCATGGATCCGTTTGCCACCTGTATTCGTGTTAGTGCTACAAAATAGAAGTGTCAAAGAAATGGGTGACAGGCTGAAACACCCATTTAAAGTGAAAACAAAAACAATTGACGCTGTTGCCATAGTGATCGCACAGAAATGGATGTAATTAGTGATCTGGCGCCGCTGAGTGAGTAACAACAACTTTTGTTTGCACAATTTCGCTAAATACTCGCTTTAACTGTTAAGTTTCAGTGACATGTCAAACATCTACGTATGATTTGAGTACAGCAGGTATATGTGTGGATAATTTATGCATATTTAAGTAACTATTTAAACCTACGTCACAATGTCGTCAAATTCTTATGGGCGACTATAAAATACCTAATTAAAAAAGATTTAAATGGCGCCCAAAACGCCATCGGAAACGTTCAACAGTTACTATTTTATCAAAAATAAAGTCAATCAAGTAACTAAAATAAAATAAAATAATCATTTATTTCAGATTATAAACAATTCCATATTTTTAGCAGATGAGGTAGGTAGATATTCATTCAATATACTATAAACAACAGCTATAATAATAATGTAAAAACACGCGATTCAGCCCACATTAAAAATAAACTTTCCAAGGAAACTACGTCATTATAATGATAGGAGTCCTGGCCGGATTATGGCCAGCCGTCGCGCTGTTCACAATCAAACAAGTACCAGCGTGTATCAACATTTTATTATCAATCAGAACATATTGTATGTCTCCAACATGTGATTCAATCGGTGCGTGCGCTTTAAAATTCCTAAACCGGCGCTTTGTGATAACGGGAGTGCTGTTGTACTTTGCTAGGGACACTACTTCTTTGCTGCTGTTCGAAATCGGGTTTTCACGGTACGAGATTTGCATAGTATCATAAGAATCGGTTTAGAAGTACTTGCAAAAGCTGTCGCAATAAGAAAAGATGACTAAACCAGAAAATGATGTCCCTCGAAATTGACCTACTCAGAAAAGGACTTGGAACGAGCATGACGTTCTTCTAAATTGACTTTCCAAGAAAATTAGCTGGCTCGCCGAAACAGTAATTTTTAAAACCGAAGTTTTTCTTATACCACTAAATTATTACGGCCTGCCTGATGGTAAGCAGTTACCTCAGGCGATGAAGGTTTGCAATACCAGGGATATCGCCCACGTGTTACCGACCCCGTAAAACCTTTTCACCCCTTTCTTGAAGAACTCCATGTTGTTCTACTCTGCAGCGAAAATCTCTCCAGAGAGCTCATTCCACAACCTTAGTGTACGTGAGAGAAGTTTTCTTTGGAACCGCACAGTTTGCGACCAAATTGGTTCCAAGGTATGAGGATGAACTGCCGATGGCGATCAGTACGATGATAGAATGAGTCTGTAGGCAACGCATTGATAACTCCCCCAGTGTTGCTGATGGCCATAATCGGCGGTAACCACATTCCATCAGGTGAACTGCTTGCCTGTTTGTCTGCTGTATAACATACCATCACGTCAAGCAGTTCCTCAGAACGAACACCGTTCCATTAAAAGTGGACTCACCACTCGAATTTATTTACAAATCTCGAATCTATTTACAAATGTCCCTCGTCCCGTGCGACGGACGACAGGTCGAAAACCACAAAGTCAATAAGGCACCCAATAACAAGCTAATGCTTACCAATTGAATAACTGTTGATACTAACAACAGCCGAACGGTGTCAAGGAAGCGGTGGTGGAGCATAGTGAATGCCCTTACCCGACAAGTGTATGATTGTCTTAAACAACCGAAGTAGGTATACGATTTTAGAATAGATTTAGATTTCATTTATTTCTCAAACGTAAATACAATTTCATTCTAATCATATTCAATATGTCGAAAATGTATTTTGAGTTAGGGATTGTCAGAATTACAGTACATATATTAGTGAAGTAAAATGCAGACTTTAGTCTTCAATTGACAAGCAATTTGGGAGGGAAAGCTTTCGATTTGCGAACGAGTCTTTGCATGCTTCTATGGCAGACTAGATTGTTTAGTAAATTGTAGTAAAATGGGTTGCAAGTAATTGGGCTGTACCGATCGATAGCAGAGGAGAGAGCACCGTTAAGCTTCAAGAAAGGGGTGAAAAGGTTTTTACGGGGTCGACAACGCGTGGGTGATGCCCCTGGTATTGCCAACGTCCATAGGCTGCGGGGACTGTTTACCATCAGGCAGGCCGTAAGCTTGTTTACCACCTTAGTGGTATAAAAAATAACTGTGTCTGCTTTCAAGCAAAATACTTGCCTGTGGTATTTCTTAGTCCTATAATGGTAAAATTAGTATCTCGATTATTTAATTTAAAATGTTTAACTACAAATGAAGTCTAGCAATTTTACATGCCACGTGTCAATTTAATATTAGACACGCAGTGTTTTGATTTGCATCGCGTAATATCAGTCAATAACACTTGTAAAGTCTGATTCACGAAATAAGTACCATGTGGAGAGGCGCTGTTGTCTCTAGCCTGGTTGTTGCGTACTATGTTTGTAGTTCCGCTTTTTACCACCGGACTTCTTTCTATTCTGAACCGAAATTTTAAATTTCCCATAACATTGAATTCGTAAATTGTTGGTTCCTAAAATAGGTATTCAATTTGCAAAATCTTCAACTGAAAATGTTAAATGATCAATTTCTTTTTTTTTAAAAGTAAAAAGATTGGAAAGTTACCGACCCTCATGGCTAAGACTGACAATTTGTTTTTTGTTTTTGCTCTGTGACTGTCACCGTCATTCTTAAAAAAAAAGCCAAAACAAAGCACAAACGTCCATTAAATAGAATCCCTACCATAGAGAAAAAAATACAAGCCTACTTACTTCGTTTGTGAATGCCATAAACTTGGCCCTAATTTTCCCGCCATTCAAACAGGTTGGTACTTGGGCAGCGCACGGGGCAGCAAAACAAACAAAATGAAGTAAACAAGCTTTCACATCGTAGTTCAAATATTCTACTTGAGATATTCATGATAGCACTTACCTACTATTTTTATTCTACCTTTAAAAACTAGCTGACACTTGTGTCGCGTGTGCCACTCACAACACACACAAGTCAAATTTTCCTTGAGCTGACAACATTATAGCCATGACACAAAATTATAAAAATTGTAAGCTTCAATGGGATTAATTCCAGACATGGACGTCACTGTATAACAAGCGAACCCTTGCAGAAGCCAGGGGCCCTATTTTTGAACCGCTCGCATCCACGTAAGCGCTCGCCTTCTAATGCCTCTCTTTTCTATCTTTAGCAACTTAATGCGAGTATGAAAGAGATAGGTAGTGCACGCGAGCGCTCGCTAGAGCTACCTATCTCTTACACACTCGTTCAATTGAGCTGAAATTTGGTATACCTATGTGTCATGGATTACAATGCATTAATATAGTATCATGGAGCTGGTCTGATGATGGAGTCGGAAGTTGGTCATAGGAGTTAATGAACGCAACAAGATAACCCCATCGTGCTGGGCTCTTCGGAATGGTCTTGATGAGTACTGTGCCCCAAGATGACATTCAGTGAGAGACAACAACGTGATGAAACCTACACATGCAGGCAACTGACACAGTCAGGTTCCCCTGGTAGCAGAGTCACGGAGGTCAGATGGCGGTCGATCCACTGTAATTATCTGCCAAATGGTCAAAAATCATGGTCAAGGCGGATTCCGGGCCCTCGTGCGCGAGAGCACACCGGGACATTAACGTCAAGATTATCTTTTTACTAAGCCCTCTAGTAGACTCATGTCAAGCCTGAGGAGTCCGCCTGGGTGAGTACCACCGCCTTATCTATTTCTACCGCCAAGCAACAATGGTTGCATTGCTGTGTTCCGGTTTGAAGGATAAGATAGCCAGCGCAATTACAGGCATTAGGCATTTCAGCTTAGTCCTCGCAGTGCGGTCTAGCATTTTTGTTACAAGCAACCTAAATGTAAGAATCGTAGATGTTATGGGCGACAGTTACCACTTACCATCAGGTGGGCTGTCTGCTCGCTTGTCACTCAGTAGCAATAAAAAAGACAGCACATTGCTCGATAGTTTGCCCCGTCTCGCTACAGATGACCGTCGCCCCAGTCGGCGATCCCTGTCAGTTTGTCTTATTCAATAATCAAGTAGGCAGATTGGTTGACAATACGCATAATGGCGAGCTTGCGCAATGAAGGCGTCCGGCGGGGAGTAGGGATGGGAAGCGTTGTCGGTCACGGTCTGGATACTAAGGTTGGAATACTCAGTTTTAAGTTTATAATTGCAGTGCCCGTAAGGGTTCATAATGTTTACCTAACTTATGAAGCAATCAATATTGAAATATTTCACACAGCGCCATCTAGCCCCGAAGTAGGCAAAGCTTGTGTTATGGGTGTTAGATAACTGATAACCTACTTCTAAAATTTATTTTTAAAGTTGTCATACTTAAGAAAGAAACAAAGAAAGAAAACATTTATTGCAGTAGACACCACAACACGATAATTTGGTACAACAACATAAAAACAACGAAGTAAGCATACCAACATAAATACTTCAAGTTCAAGTTCAAATATATTTATTTAATTTTGATTTATATAAAGCACTTACTAATGTCATACAATGGAAGCCGTCAACGGTTGGAGATGTTTTTACCCGGCGCTGGCTAGTCGTTTTCGTCAGCACTTGACTGGAACATATTATATGCATAATACACCCAGGCCCGTAACAGAAATTCATAATTTCAATTTCTGCTTGGCCGGAAATCGAATCTGGGACCAACCACCACCTGAACCACTGTCTTGAATGAGGAATGATGGACAATCGTGGTGAGTAATCTACAAATACTAGATGAGGGTTCGAAGAAACACTGCTGAAATTTCACGTTTCTGAATCATATATCTACAGAACTACAGAATCGATTTTAATGAAACAATGCTAAGAACCATATCGATTATACTGGTTTACAAATAGAGAACACCGCTTCTAAATCGTATCGTATCATACACAAAGCCACAGACACACACGTCACCCCCTCTTTTTTCGTCGGGGGTTAAAAACTATTACAAATGGCTGCGTCCGGCGCATGACGATAGACAGTTTGTCTAGCCACGGTGGTGACATCATGTAACTTTAATAAAAAGGAAAGCGATTTAGTTTTAAAATTAAAACAAAGGTCGTCGAATGTTTTCAATTGGCAAGTGAAAGGCGGTACTTATTCCAAACTTAAACACTGAAGGATAACATGAATGCAATAAAATAAGATGTTTAGGATTGAAACGGTATGTGTGATAATTATAAATGTATTTCATTCACAGGTAGTGGTAACCTGATTTATACTAAAAAAAGGCTGTGAATAACTTACACTCGTGAATGTCGTACAAGGCGATAAATGTTTTCGAGGCAAATGATCTAGAGTCTCCGTAGGCTGTAAAATGGCCGACTATTATGGGTTTATGATGATAAAGGCTGTCTAATGACCAGACGTCTAAAATATAATATTTGTATAGTAACAGATAAATATTAGGGGACAGATGTGGCAATGTGGTACCTACCTTATTATCCAAAATAAGTTCAATATAGTTCTCGCGGGAACATCTGTGGCATCATGGCTCCCGCATCGCGTATAACCGGTCCAACGCCGGACCGAACGCCCATCCCTACGTCCGGTCTCGGTCTCACGGCGGGCATGAGTGATGCCCGTTGGAAGGAAGCGCCAATGGCTTATTTTGATACGGCGTCGCCACCAAGATTGGTAAATGGGTCAACCGGAGCGGGTTGCTTAGCCTGTAGTCGAGATTACGGAGTTGGGTGTGAGAGATCTACGAAGGCACTAGCTGATAGGTGTGCATATTGCGTTTTGGTTTAGTTAGTGTCATATACAGAAATCTTAGTAGTCATACCTGTCTAATAACTGCATAACTGTTGCCAACAATTCTCTGATTTCAATTATTGAATTTGTTACCTTTGCGATGACGTATGATCGATCTAATAGTTTCAGTTTATTCCAATGGAACTTTGTCAGCAACAGAACCCATGAAATCGATGATACGGATAATCGGTCTACGGCCAGACCGAATGCCCATCACTAGTCCGGTCTCGGTCTCACGGCGGGCATGAGTGATGCCCGTTGGAAGGAAGCGCCAATGGCTTATTTTGATACGGCGTCGCCACCAAGATTGGTAAATGGGTCAACCGGAGCGGGGTGCTTAGCCTGTAGAAATCGGAGATTACGGTGCAGAGAGCTATAGACTGTGAGGGCTCCGTAGTTTATCCTACATACACGAAAAACACATTGACGACTTGAGTGGTTCAGTGGTCAACATCTGTCACTGCCACGCAAGAGGTCCCGGGTTCGATTCCCAGCCGGGCACAAATTGAAATGATGAATTTTAATTTCTGTTACGGGTCTTGGTGTTCTATGTATTATAAGTATGTATTTAAAAGTATTTAAGTAGTTTATCGGTTGTCTAGCACCCATAGCACAAGCTTTGCTTCGTTTGGGGCTAGATGGCGCTGTGTGAATTTGTTTACAAATTTTTATTGATTTATTTATTGTTCTTGTACCCGTGTACAAGAAAAAATTCCCTTTTTAGCGATGGTAGACGTTTAGGAGACCCACGAAACGTTGGTCTGTAATACGACCTGGCTTAAGACAAGCACACGCAAGAGGACATGTAAGTCACAAAAAAAAAACTTTTTTTTTCCAGTTTGTGGGTCTTCTAAAAGTCTACTATAGCTACAAAGTAGAATTTTTGTTCTACTCGATGACGTAGGATAACCTACGGCGCCCTCACAGTCTACTACAAGGACCCTAGATAGATAGATAAATTCTTTATTGCTCACACAAGAAACACTAAATTAAAAAGTGCGTAAAGCACCGAATCGCTTTATTTAAAAAAAACAAATTAAGAATTTTTTTATAGATAAAAGGCCAAAAAGTTAATACAAATAGTATAAAGTATCTTTATTTATAGATCATGTATGTATGTATGGTATTTATTATATTATATAATGTATGTTTATCCTATCTTGATGTAGTTAGTATTGTATTTATGTTAATTACAATCTATCATCACGCTTTATAAAGAAAGCACCTACTACTCACTTTCTGCATGGTCTACTGGTTGACTGGAAGAGAAAGCCTTAATGGCTTTAAGTCCGCCAATTGTGTTATTGTGCAATAAAGTTTTAAATAAATCAAATAAAAAATAAAAAGTTCCGACAAAAACCATAACTAGTTGTGGGCAAAGGCTGCCTTATCGCTGCAAGCGGTCTCTACCAGGCAACCTTTGTCTAAAGAACCTCTTGATACACAAGCAAGTCAACAACATGAACTTATACTGGGGAACTTACGCTTAAACTAGCTGAAAGATCTACACATTGCGTTTTAGTTTAGTGGGTGTCGTTTGAAATCGAATTATCGAAAACCAACCGACAGAAAAAGTCGGATAACTCCGACCAAGTTTACATTTATCTACTTACGTTATTTGCTCTTGCACTACTATAAGATAATGTGCTAACTTACCTCTTCCCAAAGGTTGTCTGGAAGAGATCGCTTAAAGCGATAAGGCCGCCTTTGCGCGTATCTAAATTGTTTTTTTTTTTTTATGTATCTTTTACTTTTGTGTGTGCAATAAAGAGTTTTTACTTACTAACTTACTAACGTCGTGGATCTTTCAGCTATCCACACTTTGGTTCGACCTTAATGGGTTCGGCTAAGGAATGGAACACGTTGCCTGTGAGAGTGTTTCCTGATCGTTTTAAATTGGACACCTTTCAAGGCTTTAGTGAATACGCTGTTGCTAGACAGAAATGCTCCATCTTCGGCCGCATCGTCACTTACCACCACCCTAAAATAAAAAAAGATATTTTCAGAACAATTTTAATCAAATAAAGCTAAAAACCATTTCGATTAAAATGGCTTTCAAAGAGAGACAACCGCATCTGATTCGGTGTATCCGTTCGGCAGCTACGACGCCACAGACAGACACACACCTCCACAGGGCACACGCGTCAAACGTGGCTTGTAACGCCCCTCTGTTTTCGTCGGGGCTTAAAAAAATACGTGTGGCACTCGGGGACTGCCGCGGTAAAGCTATTGTATAGCATTTTTTATCAACTTATGCAATTATAATTATTTATTTATTTTATTTATGCAGTATTTTTTTTCGTCTTCATCCAAAAAGCACGCTGTCTCACCTAGCATTGTGTCTAAAAGAGATAGAATCAGTTATGAGCAGTTAGCAGCTAGTCTACACGCATACGTCTAGTCGCACGCACACAAACACCGTGACGAAGTCTGCCGAACTGAAACGACGTTAGACGATGCACGGCTTTCAACGCCGCACCGCTGTGCCGGTCGGTTGGGGGTGTTAGGTTTATTTTCGTTACGGAATTTCTTGATTCAGTCGCCGCGCTCAAAGCCCGCGATAAAAGCTATGCAATAGCTTAAAAATATAGTGGTATGATAGCCAATACGACAATTATTTATTTAATCCTTACAATGTTACGTACATTCAGCCTTACTTCTAGTTACCCTGCCAAGCTGCACAGCAGTTTGTTGGCTATGGTGTTTCTCTCGTAAAACAATCCAATTATTATTCTTAATTCTTATATTCTTAACAACACGTGGGCTATCTGCTTATTTAAAACTATATGCACTGTTACGTACAATGGCGGACTTAAAGCTTCATAGCTTTCTCTACCAGTCAACCGGATAAACCTAGTATGAAAATTTAGAAGGCGGTGCAGATGTAGTTAATTGACACAAATATTGTTGAACACATTAATTACTAAGTACTTGGGTTTAAGCAAATTTGATATATATTTACAAACCAAGACTGACAGTAACAGAAAATATCGTATCGTATGGAATAGCGATACAAACCTGAAACTAGTTGATGTGTATCATTTACTTCTGACGTCTCATTGTACATACTTGGACTTTTTCTGAACTTACGCAAACACTTGGAATCCCAAATCGACTGACGTGCATGACCATTATTTTTGCTTAGCAAATCTATTAACAGGTAATATTCGTGCAGTTTTCCTCCTAAAAAGCGGATGAGGTAGAATACCTTGATGTTTTTGTGTAGGGAAGGAGTGAACAAGAATGCCTGTGCTATGAGAGATAATTGAACTGCGTAACGTTTTTAAAGCGTACTTCCTTCGTGTTTAGAGATTTTTTTAAAAGAAAGATAAAAGAAAGGTCAGTGGCAAAGAAATTGGAACGCTACGTGGCCTTTAGGCTATAAAGGCGATGCAACGATATCGGCTCAATTTGACAGATTGACGAATTAGTCCGTGGTATTTGTCAATGATTTGACGACTGAAAGAGAAAGATATAATGACCCGAATGAATAAGGCTAATTACGTAACTCTGTTGCGAACAATTCTCTGATTTCATTTATTGAAATAGTTGCTTTTGCGATTACGTATCATCGATTTCATGATGATGATATATTTTTGCTATAATTACTGCTAGTTCATATTTTTTGTATGACTGAATTGAGAGAGCTCGTTGATGTTTTTTTTTCATGGCAAATCAAAGAAGCCGATGTGTGTGGTGTCGGTGTGGTGTCCGGCAGAGTAGAATAGCACCAACCCCTTACACTCGTGGGTGTCGTACAAGGCGACTAACGTTTTTGAGGCTAAATATCAAGAGTCTCCGTAGGCCGTAAAATGGGCAGCAGCATTTTCCATTATTATATTAATAGCACTGCGATCTCCAACCCGCCTGCCAAGCGTGGAGATTATGGCAATCAACCTCCCCTTTCGTGGGAGAGGCCCTAAGTCCTGCAGTGGACTGTTATGGGCTGTGATGATGAATCAAAGAAGGCTCGTTGATGTCTTTTGTATGGCAAACCAAAGAAGGCTCGTTGATGTCTTTTGTGTAGCGGACTAGGGAGAGCTCGTTGATGTCTTTTGTATGGCGGAATAAGGGGAGCTTATACAAACATACTTAACGTCACGGCTTTTCCCCACATTGTCTTCCACTTGCTACGGTCCTTACAAATCTCTCGCTTCTTCCACATTCAATGAGGAGAGCTCGTCGATGTTTTTCGTATGGCGGATTAATGGCAGTATTTTGTATGAAGGATTAGGAAGACAAAGAGGGCTAGCTAGATATGGAAAAAAAATTTTGATAGATACACTCTTTATTGCATACAAAATTACAAAAAAAGAAAATTTTACAGCCCCTTTCAAACATTGTGGGCAAAGGCGGCCTTATCGCTACAAGCGACTTCCAGGTAACTCTTGTCTAAATTAATTTGAGAACTTTATATTTCAGTATCAGAAGTTATTTATTGTAAAACTGTGTTCAAAAAAGAAGTTTATTTCATTCATAATCTCATAATCATCATCACAGCCCGTAACAGTCCACTGCAGAGCTTAGGGCCTCTCCCACGAAAGAGGAGGTTATTGCCATAATCTCCACGTTTGGCGGGAGTTCGCAGTGTTTAAATATAACAATGGTAATGCTGCGTCGTATCGTCTATATTATAGCAAGCTATGCCAACCAAAACATTTTTTAATTTGTTTGTGAATGTGTCAACATTTGATGCATCCCTTACATCCGACGGTAATGCATTATATAGCTTAGGGCCAACGACATCCAGCAACTTGCGCGCCTTGGCCTTATGAAAAGAGTTGTGGATATATGCGAGGCTAGGGAGTTGTGTCAGGACAGAGCAAAGTGGCGGTCCATAGCTGCCTACCCCACCTGTGGGACACAGGCGTGAGCTTTATTTATGTATGAATGTATGTATTTCAATTCATTGCTGCTGTTACAGGTCACATCCTGTTTAACATAAACTATAGAATCTTCCTGATCTGAATACAACAGGAAAAACCACTGTCATTTTATGATAAATAGGGTTTTCCCTGTTAGATAAAATTACAATATACAATATTTGTTACGTTTAATATTAATTTATTTTGGCTGGATTCAACATGGCTGTCAAAGTCCACACGATATCGAATGACATTCTTATCGTTAATATAATTCGTTCCTGTCATTTGCTAGAGACGGGTTACTAATTCTGTAGATCATGATTGGCCGTGTGGTGTCCGCCAGAGTAGAATAGCACCAACCTCTTACACTCGTGGGTGTCGTACAAGGCGACTAATGTTTTCGAGGCAAAAGATTTACAGTCTCCGTAATCTGGAAAATGGGCAGCAGCGTTTTCCATTGTTATATTTATAACATTGCGATCTCCAACCCGCCTGCCAAGCGTGGAGATTATGGCAATAACCTTCCCTTTCGTGGCCCTAAGTCCTGCAGTGGACTGTTATGGACTGTGATGATGATGATCCTCCAGGTGTAAAGTAAATACCAGCGGACCCCGGGCCCTCACGCGAGAGCACAACCGAGAAATTAACGCCAAGATGACCGAACCTATAGAAGCATGTCAAGACCCTATAATGTTAGCAATATGCGTCCATTTTCCTTACTTTCTACGGAAAACATTAGCTCTACAATTATCTTAATCCGTAAACTGTCAAGAATCTAGTCTAACAAGGTATGTGAAACTTGATGGTGGCGCCACTGTCTATGGGAATCATAACTACGTTGTTCTTTCTCATCAAGTTTTCTAGTTCGCTGTTCTGCCACATGTAGTGAGATATATAGTGGGTTGGTTTCCTCATTTCCTGTGCTAAGATGAGTTTGCATTGCGACTCGACGGAAACTGGTTTGAAATGGTTGGTTTTTAACCTAACCGACAGAAAAACACCGACCAAATTTAGTTAAACTCAAATATTTCCTAATCTGCTGAACCGATTTTAATAAAACTTATCTAAGAATCATCTCGATTGAACTGGCTTCCAAATAGAGAAAGCCGCATCCAAATAGGTCTATTCGTTTCGGAGCTACGTTGCCACAGACAGTCACACAGATACACAAAGCCACACATACATTAGAGGTTTCAAGAGGTATGTTAGAGGTTTCCTTAGAGGCGGGCGACGCATTGGTAGCACCCCTGGTGATGCTGATGATCATTGGCGGCGGTGACCACGCACCATCAGGTGGCCCGCATGCCTGTTTGTCTGCGGGATAAAAAAAAAAAAACATACGTTAAACCTGTAACACCCCATTTTCGCTTTACTGGTCAAAAACACTCTGTGCTATATTTATAACAACTAAAACTATCAACCTCACCAAACTTCACTACAAGTTCATTCAAGCTTGATACCAAATGGATTTAACACCAAAAATAAACGCTAATAACAATACAAAGTTATATTGGCCACTACTGGTGGCGCTGTAGCTCAGGACTGCATGGACTTGCTTAGCTAATAATGCTAGTTCCATTTTCGGCCACCAGAAAGTCATTTGTCGCCGTTATCGTGACATTCCCTTGGATTCGATGCGACCACAGCGACTGTCGACTTGTCGGAGCAGAACATTAATTTTGCGCAGTTAGGTATAAAATTGAGGCCTTGACTAAAAAAGTCGTTGCTTTTTTTATTTTGTGTACCTAGTTAGGTACAAGGTTTTTATGACAGTTTTAGTTTAAAGGCCAAATAAAAATTTTGCTAATGATATTACTTATTTGAAATATATATTTGAGTTGGTGTTTGTCGGTCAGTTACGCAGAAAATGCTGCCTATGAAGGTTTCGCACACAGACTAGACAGGCATGCTCCATCTTCGGCCGCATCGTCACTTACCACCAGGTGAGATGGCGGTCAAATGCCTGGCTAGCCTAAATAATAATAATAAAAATAAACTTGCGCGGTAGTAATCCTCAACGCTCAACGCTCAATATAAAGCTGCATGATGCTAAGTACAGATGTCGTTGGAGAGACATCGTAAAGCAAATGACAACGACAAAGGGGTGAAAAGGTTTTTACGGGGTCGGCAACGCGTGGGTGATGCCCCTGGTATTGCAAATGTTCATAGGCTGCGGTGACTGCTTACCATCAGGCAGGCCGTAAGCTTGTTTGCCACCTGTGTGGTATAAAAAAATCATATTGCATGTCTTATGCACTTTTAAATGTGACAGTTTGCTATGAGACAGCTGCAACAGCATTCGTGCGCTTGTCCATTAATCCTATGAGTGAAGGAGTTTATTTTTTATAGGGCATTAGTGAACCTGTAATCGTGTATAATGTGACACAGAATCTGTAGCTACTGTAATTGAACACCAAAACGCGATTGCTCCAGCATTCCTGGCAAATAAGAATAACATTATAAAATAATCATCTGGGCGTTAATGTCCCGAACTCCCGGTTGTGTTCTCTCGAACGAGGGCAAGGGCCCTATAATTTGGCAGATCAGGTAATTACAGTGGAGCGACTGCCATCTGACCTCCGTGACCCTGCTAACATCACCTAACCTGACTATATTGAATCATGGCATGAAGGCAAATACGAATGCCAAGGTATTTCTGCCCACAAACGTGTAAAAATTAGGAATGTGAAAAAGAAACAAATGTGTTGTAGCAGTGCAGCGATTTTGTTAGTTCTTATCGTTCAATTACCGACTCGTTTTATCGACTGAATACAAAAAGAAATCGAGATGATTACGACCGTGAGCGCTGGGAGGTTTTTATTTGTAACTAGTGGACCCGGCGCGACTTCGTTCGCGTGGCGTCCTACCACTACCCTTCCCTACCCTACTTCTACTCTATCCTATCCTATCCTACCTTTCACGTACTCTACAGCGCCCTACACACCCTACACCTACCCTTCACCTACTCCGCTTTATGCTAGTGGATCCGGCGTGACTTTGTGCGCGTACACCTACTTCACCACTACCTACACTTTTTTTCTTGATTATTACCCTTTCTCATGAATCACTCTATCTACTGTGGAAATCCGCATTAAAATCCGTTGCGTAGTTTAAAAGATCTAAGCGTACATAGGGACAGACGGCAGGAAGCGACTTTGTTTAATACTATGTAAAGACCATCGACCTGCATCGGTTTAACACGGGTTTTCACGACTTTTCTTTACTTAAATATGCCTATATATGTAATAAACCTTACGAAAGACGTTATTTCTACATGATAGTGAAAACCGCATCAAAATCTGTTGCATGGTTTAGCGGGGAGTTAAGGTTGCCACAAGGTCGCAAAGCCAGGGTGCCATAAGAGTGACCTTGATTCAACCAAACGACCAAGGTCAACAAACATTTGTTGGCAACCTGGATTTGCATCCGTGTGACAAAACCTCTAACATCCTCTTGGCAGTTTCGCTTTTCAGATACATTAATTCTCTTTGTTCGAAAGTGGAATTTTTCTTGTACTTGATGACGTAGTATCCTACGTCACACTTACGGCGCCATTACAGTTCAATAGCACCTCCCTGAACATTTAAATTCAGTCGTCGCTCACGAATACACCATAAAAAGCAATACAAGCTCTCTATAGTCACTAGGTACAGCTGAAAACTAGTTAAAAGGAATGTTATATAAAAATGCGACATAATTTTGTCATATAACGTTTCCCCAGTAGCGTACGTTACACATTGCTTTGTTACGCGGCTCCCGCAAAACAGTGTGATGCAATAATATACTGTGTTCTCAAGTTGTAGAGCTCATTTTGCAACGGTGTGGACGGTTACGTTTTTTGTGTTCCACGCTAATGAGTTTAGGTTCGTAGTTTTTGTTTTTGTTGAGTTTTTAAATTAATAATTAAATTTATTTGAAAGATTTAAATATGTTTGCCAGTGCAAGTCATTTTGGCGTCAATATACCGGATGTACTCTCGCGCGCGAGGGCCCGGGGTCCGCCTTAACCATGATCCAGGATTTGGCAGATCTAGTATCACAGTAGAGCGACTATCGTCTGACCTCCGTGACTTTATTAACATCATAACGTACACAACTAAGAAAAAGTTATTGGTTTAAAAATGGCGGCGGCCCTTTGCATCGAACTCGGTATCTCTCGGTTACGAGTCGTACACCTCAATAATTTGACCACCAACGCTCTCGCAGTGTGGTGTCCTATAAACATACGTAAAATATACATCATCATAATCCTATCGTCTATCCCGGCTTATGCCGCTTTCCAACTGTTCTTCCTCCACTTCACAACACCAGTGTGGCCATGTACCAATGAGTCTTTTCTGAGTTTTATGCATTAGTTGAACACTAACTGATGCTTTGACGGTGAGGGAAAACAGCGTGATGAAACCTGCACATTCTGGCGACTGAATGTGTGACCATGGTCCAATCTGGTCAGGTTCCCCTGTTAACAATGTCAGGTCTGATGGCAGGCTTCACTGTAATTACCTGATCTGCCAAATTCTGGATCACGATCAAGTTCCAGGCTCTCGTGCGCGAGACAACCGGGCTAAGATGACACTGCATAGAAACGGATGGTGGTAACACGCAGTGGTAATACTAGTAACAGACGTTCCGTTTTGACTGGAGCCGACCAACCGTCAGTTGCAGTTGATACTAATCCTTACGCAGTATAAAATAAAGTCGCTTTTGGGGATGTGGTCGGACGACCGATCAAGGTCGGCTCGCCCGCGCATCCGAATTAATCCAAAAGCGATTTTATTTTGTATAATGTAAGGATTAATATCAACTGCAACTGCCGGTTGGTCGGCTCCAGCCAAGTCGGAGCGTCTGTTACGTTTGCTGAGTCGCGGTCTGCACTCAAGAATTGCTTTACCGTACGGCCTCTCCCACGAAAGAGGAGGTCATTGCCATAATCTCCACGCTTGGCAGGCGGGTTGGAGATCGCAGTGTTATAAATATAACAATGGAAAACGCTGCTGCCCATTTTCCAGCCTACGAAGACTCTAGATCTTTTGCCTCGAAAACATTAGTCGCCTTGTACGACACCCGCGAGTGTAAGGGTTGGTGTTATTCTACTCTTCCGGTCACCACACGGCTAACGGCACAGGGCTCTGTCATTTTGGATTAATTCGGGATTAATCCAAAAGCGACTTTATTTTGTACAATGTAAGGATTAGTATCGACTGCAACTGACGGTTGGTCGGCTCCAGCTACGTCTGCACTCAAGAACTCCTTACTCCTATTCAAAAGCGATTTTATTTTGTACGCCGTAAGGATCAGTATCGACTGCAACTGCCGACTGGTCGGCTCCCGCCAAATGGGAGCGTCTGTTACTAGTTTAACAGTGAAACCCAGCACAGGTGGTGGACGCTTATCATCAAAATGGCGACACAATTCTTTTGTGCGATTGTTTTAATTTTTTCCCTGCCCACGTGGGAATCTGATTGTTCAACGGTAAGGAGGGGGACGGCGACATCTGTCTGTCTCGCTTTGTACTGATGACGTTTCGTATGATTATGTGAACTGGAGATACAGTGCCACTTGTCTGAGCTGGTGGGTGAAGTTGGAACTAAGTTGCGCCGTATTGAAATGTCATGTCAATTGTAACAGCAGCGACGTTGTCAGCGGGTCAGTTAACTATGTTGCACTATAACGTGATTGACGTCACATCTGTTGGATGAGTACTTTTATGTCCTACTAATGTCCCACTATCCTATCCTATCAAAATGTAAATGCGATAGTTTGTAAGGATGGATGTTTAGATGTTTGTTACTAAAACTACTGAACAGACTTTGATAAAATTTTGCAGCAATATAGCTTATCGGTCGTTCTGGTATCCGACAGAGTAGAATAGCATCAAACCCTTACAATCGTGTCGTACAAGGCGCCTTATGATTTCGAGGCTAAAGATCTAGACTTCGTACCGCCGTGGTCAATATTATACACCAGCGGCCCCAGCGCCCTACCCCTACATACACCTATTTTACCCCTATATCATCATCACAGCCCGTAACAGTCCACTGCAGGACTTAGGGCCTCTCCCACGAAAGGGGAGGTTATTGCCATAATCTCCACGCTTGGCAGGCGGGTTGGAGATCGCAGTGTTTAAATATAATAATGGAAAACGCTGCTGCCCATTTTCCAGACTACGGAGACTCTTGATCTTTTGCCTCGAAAACATTAATCGCCTTGTACGACACCCATAAATGTTAAGGGGTTGGTGCTATTCTACTCTGCCGGACACCACACGGCCAATACCCCTATATATACCTACTTTACCCCTACCTAACCCCCCAAATTTGACAGTAGCAGTGATTAATAATCATCATAATCATCTTGGCGTTAATGTCCCGGTTGTGCTCTCGAGAACGAGGGCCCGGGGTCCGCCTTGACCATGATCCAGGATTTGGCAGGTCAGATAATTACAGTGGAGCGACTGCCATCTGACCTCCATGACCCTGCTACCAGGGGAACCTGACCAGATTGGATCATGGTTACACATCCAGTCGCCTGAATGTGGAGGTTTCATCACGATGTTTTCCCTCACCGTAAGAGCATCGGTTAGTATTTAACTAATGTACATAACTCGGAAAACAGTCATTGGTACATGGCCGGAGCGGGATTCGAACCCGGGAACTCTGGCTTACGAGTCGGATCTGTAACCGCTCGGCCACCGACGCTCTTAACAGTCAGTAGCAGTGATTATGGAGGGGTATTTGACAACATATAGTCGGCCCCTTTGAAAAGAAAATACAGATTGTAACTTCAGCTGTGACTAGGCTCCTTCTATGCCTCTATGTTCGATTTCTTTGATTACCTAGCTTAGAACGAGACAACGCTATACGTGTCACATAAGTTCGTCTCGTTCTAAGCAGGGCAGTTCTGTTTAGGTCCTGCTATAAGGGCTCACGGTAAGCCCTCTGAGTACCTACTTATTTCAGAGGTAGATCAGGTAAAGCATCTGTAGAAGATAAATTTATTAATAATACAGCTACGACGAGGAAAAGAGTAATAAGTACAAACATTGTTTACATTAAGATAATGTTTCAAACCATCTCGGTTATTATCACACATTTTATCAGGTGGTAGGACTCTAACAAGCCTGAGGACTCCGCCTGGGTGAGTACCATCGCCTTATCTTTTCCTGCCGCCAAGCAACAATGCTTGCATTGTTGTGTTCCGGTTTGAAGGATAAGTTAGCCAGCGAAATTACAGGCATGAGGCATTTCATCTTAGTCCTCACAATGACAATGCACATGCGGTTTTGCATTTTTGTTACTTTCAATCTTAATGTGACCTGTATAATAATGTTAAATGACGACCTGAGTGGTTCAGTGGTCAACATGCCGGTCTGCCACGCAAGAGGTCCCGGGTTCGATTCCCGGCCGGGCAGAAATTGAAATGATGAATTTTAATTTCTGTTACGGGTCTGGGTGTTCTATATATAATAAGTATGTATTTAAAAATATTTAAGTAGTTTATCAGTTATCTAGCACCCATAGCACAAGCTTTGCTTAGTTTGGGGCTAGATGGCGCTGTGTGAATTTGTCCACGAATATTTATTTATTTATTTTATTTATTTAATGTAAGAATCGTCTGCTCGCTAGTCACTGAGTAGCATTTCCTATTACTGCATCGAAATATTGGGCTACTCGTCAACAAAGGTACGCGGTAGGAAACCCGGAGCATACCTTTAAAATGTATGGTTTACATTATATGCTTAAAGAAAAGAAAATAAATAAACGTGTGTACCAACACAGCACACGGCACTTGACCATATAGTCCTCGTATTATGTAAATCGGTGAAGCAAAATGGTAGTGAAGCTACAATGCCACAAACTTATCTGACCCGGTGACGGTGTCGCTGTTTTTGACAGTAAAATGAAGTTACAGATAGACGACACATAGTTCCAGTTTTGGCCACCGGGTATAATAAGTTTGTGGCACTATAACTTTACCGTTAGCGTTTTGGTGACTCGCACGCGAGCGGAATCGGTGACTGAATCGGGTATACAGGATGTTTACTTAAAATGATAATAATAATCATCCTATAAGTCGTAGTTGTCACATCGTTAATATGTCCCGGTTGTGCTCTCGGGCGCGAGGGGCCGGGGTCCGCCTTGACCATGATCCAGCATTTGGCGGACCAGATAACTAGAGTCTAGCGATTGCCATCTGACCTCCGAGACCGTGATACCAGGGGAACCTGACCAGATTGGATCATGGTTACACATTCAGTCGCCTGAATGTGCAGGTTTCATCACGATGTTTTCCCTTACCGTAAGAGCATCGGTTAGTATTCAACTAATGTACATAACTCAAAGTGAGATTTGAACCCGATACCTCTCGCTTACGAGTCGGATACCTTAACCACTCGGTCGCCGACGCTCCTAATTGTAGGTATAATACATACATATTGTAATAGAGAGAACTATAGTATAGATAGATATACATTTGAGAGTCACATAACCTGTTACCGCGATCTCGTTGATCAGTTTACAAAAACATTTCTAAGACGATCACCTTGACATTGTTGTCTTCTTCGTAAATATTAGGAATTTAAATACTTAAGCGTCAATGGTGTTATTTTTTTATATCAGACTAACCAGGCAATTGACTGCCATCTCAGCTGGTGGTAAGTGACGATGCGGCCGAAGATGGAGCAAGCATGTTTAGGAACTACCTGTTTACTCCAGCTATTTTGTTAGTTTTGAAGTATTTGGAGCTCCATTTTATCATATTCTCTGAAGCGGCACTGGTCTAGTGACAGCGTGCTTGCGAAACCGATAATAAAGGTTAAGCACCGCAGAGTCCGGAAATTGGATGAGTGACCGTTTCGTACTTTGAGCCTCGTCGATCTTCAGCACAGCAACGAGCTTGTCTTTCGTTAGGTGTGCCCGGCGAAGCGAAGTTGGTCGAGGTCTTCCGCTGGGTACCCTGAGACTGGTTGAAGGGTCTCTGGAGCCGTGAGCACCTCGTGAAGATGGTACTGTAACACTCGGGATCGTGGGGGCTTTTAAATAAATACTCGTAGCTCGAGATAGAAGTTATTATAGTTATATTTATGAAAGTCAACTCAAGAATCAATAATGAAGAATGATATAAAAATACATAAGACATCTTACGTCTAATTCAAAATGCCTAGCCAGTGCGATGTGTGCTCATAGAGACAGGCCAAAGACCCAAGTTCTGCTTGCTCCGAACCGTCCAAGCTAACCGACCTCCTTCCTACATGTTCTAACCTAACCTAACCTGCTTAACTAATTAAAGCCCCGGCTGCCCTATGGGAGCAGCAACCTTACCCGGAAGCCTACTTAACCTAAAGCCCCTCCAGGCATGAGCCCTCCGAATGCCTTCCTATGGGAGCAGCAACCGCACCTGGAAGCCTACTTAACCTAAAGCCCCTCCAGACATGAGGCCTCCAAACGCCTTCCTGTCTTGGGATCCGTCCTAACCTAGGGCCTGCCCGAGCACACATGCTACAGTACCAAACTCGACACTGGTAATTTCGATTCCTATCCGGAGACAACCCTCAATAAACCGAGTAGGCGAGTAAGCGAGAGGTACCGGGTTCGAATCCCATTGCTGCTATGTACCAATGACTCTTTTCTAAGTTATGTACATTAGTTGAATGCTAACCGATGCTCTTACGGTGAGGGAAAATATCGTGATGAAACCTGCACATTCAGGCGACTGAATGTGTAACTATGATCCAATCTGGTCAGGTTCCTCTGGTAGGGTCACGGAGGACAGATAGCAGTCGCTTCATTGTAATGATCTGATCTGCCAAATCATGCATCATGGCCAAGGCGGACCCCGGGCCCTTGTGCGCGAGAGCTCAACCGGGACATTAACGCTAAGATTATGACAATATAAGCACGATAGCAAATACTAGTACCATTCAAGGGTTTTCTTTAGTTTAAATATGCTTGTAACTGTAAGGCGCAGTCCTCATTAGCACCGGTCGTGCGACCATGGTCGTATTACGGACGTCGCCCAATACGACACCTCAAAACCGCCCGTCGCACGACCGTCATGACAGCGCCTAAGCCTCTAAAATATGCACTCTACAATATTTTTTGCTTGGGTTATAAAATATTTATTTATTTATTTATTTATTTCACAGTTTAACAGCAATCTAATTCTATTTAAACTAAATACATAATCAAGTTGTAGTGCCAATAACTATACTGCAATTTATAATGTAGGACTTAATGTAGCTCATACACCAACTACGACAAACAAAATTGGTCTAGGTATAATAATACAATTATATATTATATCTTACAAATAAAATAGAAATTTAAAAAGAGCAAAAAAAGAAGAAAAACAAGATATAGGTATTTATGTTTCTCTGTTTCGTTGGGGTTTGTGTGTGTGTGTGCGTGCACAAAATAACTGGGCAGTACATGTTATTGTCTTATCACCAAAAAACCTCATACTGTACACAACGATATTCGGTTGACGATCCGTCAAATTCGGTTTGATACACGAAAGACGCATCGGCACGCATTCTCAATTTAAAACCGGGCCCGCCCATTGGTCGGCGGCAACCCCAAAGCTTAGTAAGCCACGCCCCCTTAACTACAGGTTGCTATTGTGTTGTTTTGTCAATAATTTATTTGTTTATGTAGATGTTTTGGCTAAACAAAGCTAGCCTTGAATGTAGGGTACGGTATATTATGGTTTACGCCTAGGACGATTCGGTTTGACTGCCGCGACGTTGTAAGCGTGCTGTTCAGGGTCTCAAGTCCCCTACATTTGCCTTGGTGGACTGGCTTATTCTTGCTACAGTTTTATGTGGTTTTCTTAAGTATGATATTACTAAATATTATGTGTAAGACGTGTGGTGTCCGGCAGAGTAAAATAGCACCAACCCCTTACACTCGTGGGTGTAGGACAAGGCGACTAATGTTTTCGAGGCAAAAGATCTAGAGTTTCTATAGACTGTAAAATGGGCAGCAGCGTTTTCCATTGTTATATTTATAACACTGCGATCTCCAACCCGCCTGCCATGCGTGGAGATTACGGCAATAACCTCTCCTTTCCCGGGAGAGGCCCTAAGTTCTGCAGTGGACTGATATGGGCTGTGATGATGATGATGATATGGACTGTGATGATGTATATTACGTCGAGTACTGACTAGCCCTGTCCGGCCGTTGTCGGCGTGGGATGGGTGTGCATCGGTTCTGGGATGGCCAACGTGTCACTGTGTGTTTCCTTCCTAGTTTCCTACCCCCTCCTCTTTGACGATTGAAAGAGATATTTAATGTCCTACTCAATAAAGAAATTTTGATTTGATTTGATTTTAGTTATCTCACAATTATAAGTTCTTAGAAGATTAGAAGGCTTCAGAAGAAATAAAGAAAATAAGAAAGAATTGATCTAAATATAAACCTTAAAAAAAAGATCTTGGCGTTAATGTCCAGGTTGCGCTCTCGCGCGCGAGGGCCCGGGGTCCGCCGTGACCATGATCCAGGATTTGGCAGATCAGGTAATCACAGTAGAGCGACGACCATCTGACCTCCGTGACTGTTAACAGGGGAACCAGACCAAATTGGATCATGATAGGTTCCATCACAACGTTTTCCCTTACCGTAAGAGCATTGGTTATTGTTCAACTAATGTACATAACACAGAAAAGAGTCATTGGTACATGGCGGTATGGGTTTAGAACCCGGTACCTCTCGCTTACGAGGCGGACTCGCTAGCTCACAATGTGACTGATATATACTGATCATAATTTAGCCACTTCATTGCTTGAAAGTAGCAGCTAACAGTGTATCCATAAAATGAAGGTAAGATTGTCATTCCATTCGGAATCGACTACCGACGCTGCGTCACGAGATGGTTGCTATGGCAACCGGTGTTTGGTCGAATATTTGCAAAGAATACTTAGGTTGAACTTTTATTCGGTCTCTATGCTTTTCTAACGCCTTCTAGCTTCGTGCGGCAAACGATTACAAATGTACCGTACACCAGACACTATGGTTCTTTATTTGTCTATAAAAGTATACACACAAAAAAAAAAAATGATTATCTTTTCGTTAATGTCCCGGTTGTGCTCTCGCACACGAGGGCCGGACCCCGGGCCTTGGCCGTGATCCAGGATTTGCCAGATCAGATAATTACTGTGGAGCGACTGCCATCTGACCTCCGTGGCCGTGCTACCAGCGGAACCTGACTAGATTGAATCATGGTTACACATTCACTCGCCTGAATATGCAGGTTTCATCACGATGTTCTCCTTCACCGTAAGAGCATCGGTTATTATTTAACTAATGTACATAATTTAGAAAAGAGTCATTGGTACATGGCTGCAGTGGAATTCGAACCCGGTACCTCTCGCTTACCAGTCGGATACCTTAACCTCTCAGCCACTGACGCTCCCTACATTACCACACACTGTGGTCCTTCATTTTCATTATTCCTATCCCATATAGGACACAAAAATATTATCTTTAAATTGGGACATTCTATAAAACCCAAGTCAGTTAGCCAGCCAACCACCTCAGCTGTTTTATAGATCACAAGGCTAGTAAAGTTTACTGCTCGGTATCCAAGTAACCTAACAGATGCTTGTTCCACATGATTGGACCAAGCTACACCTGACTAAGGTCCCCTAATTTATACAGCCGAAAATTTATTTATAGCACGCCCCATTGAACGCAACGGTAAAGCACCCTTTAGGATTTAAAAAAAAGACAATTTATTTTGTAGAAAAAAATATGACATGTCATGTTACTCGATGAAATTGCTTTTTCGTTACATCGATTGGAGAAACGACAATTTGCTGTCCGTTGACAAGGGGCTGAACATCTTTGCTTTCTAGGGAGCAAAGTATTTTGAATTGTCGTCAATTCCCTCCTGAGTGGTACAGTTGGCCACGCAGAGGTCCCTGGTTCGATATGAGGAATTTTATTTTCTGTTACGGGTCTGGGTATTGTAATAAGTATGTCATCATCATCATCATCACCATCATTATATCAGCCAGAAGACGCCCACTGCGGGCATAGGCAGAGATCTCCACAAAGGCCGGTCCTGTGCTTTCCGCATCCAGCTGGTACCTGCAATCCTTACCAGGTCGTCAGTCCACCTTGTGGAAGGCCTACCCACGCTGCGTCTTCCGGCACGTGGTCGCCACTCGAGAACTTTACTGCCCTATCAGCCATCTGTTCTTCGAGCTATGTGCCCTGCCCACTGCCACTTCAGTCTGGCAATCCTTAGAGCTATGTCGGTGACCTTGGTTCGCTTGTGGATCTCCTCATTTCTAATTCGATCACGCAAAGAGACTCCGAGCATAGCTCTTTCCATTGCCCTTTGGGTAATAGTGAGCTTTCTTATAAGGCCCACATTGAGCGGCCACGTTTCAGTTCCGTAAGTCATCACTGGCAACACACATTGGTCAAAGACCTTCGTCTTGAGACATTGCGGTAATTGGGACGAAAATATATGGCGTAGCTTCCCGAATGCTGCCCAACCGAGTTGGATTCGTCGATTGACCTCTTTCTCGAAGTTGGACCTACCTAACTGGACTATTTGTCCTAGGTATGAATAGTCGTCAACAACTTCAAGTGGAATGCCTCCAACTGTCACTGGAGTAGGCACAACATGGACATTCGACATAATTTTCGTCTTGTCCATGTTCATTTTAAGACCTACTTGTTGAGAGGCACTACAGAGGTCATCGAGCATTTTGCCCAAGTCTTCCAGGGTTTCAGCCATGACTACGATATCGTCAGCAAATCTGAAGTAAGTGAGGTACTCGCCGTTAATATTGATGCCAAGTCCGTCCCAGTCCAAAAGCCTAAAGATATCCTCCAGTGCAGCGGTGAACAACTTCGGTGATTTTACATCACCTTGTCTAACACCGCGCTGCAGCTGAATAGGTTCTGTGGTCTTATCCTGGAGACGAACTGACATAGTGACGTTTTCGTACAAACACTTCAGTGCTTCAATATATCGATTTGGCACCGCTGTAGAGACTGGAGCACCGCCCAAGTTTCGATCGAATCGAAGGCTTTCTCATAGTCCATAAACGCCAAGCATAATGGCCGGTTATACTCTTCGGTCTTCTGTATAACCTGCCGCAGCGTATGTATGTGGTCTATGGTACTAAAACCTTTTCGGAATCCGGCTTGTTCGGGAGGCTGGAAGTCATCAAACCTGCGTGCGAGACGATTCGTAATGACTCTAATAAACGACTAAATAAGTATGTATTATTAAATATATTTAAGTAGTTTATCAGTTTTCTGGCACCCATAACACAAGCTTTGCTTACTTTGGGGCTAGATGGCGCTGTGTGAATGATTTAAGCATATTTATTATTATTATTAATTTAGAATATGAATGTTGAGTTCCACAGCAAAGGGTAGGTACAATAAACTATTTTACAATTACCAAGGAATCAAGAAACACTTGTGTGATGTCGAATAACTTCAACTGAAAGCTTGCGTTGATGTCTTTTAAATGGAAAATTTTTAAGTAATCACAACAAATAACGATGATCCAATCTGGTTAGGTTCCATTGGTAGCAGGGTCACGGAGGTCAGATGAAAAAGCCCCTCTGATGGTGGAAATAGGCTCAGATAAGATGAATGAATGAATACTCCAAATATGTTTTAGCTTTGTAATTCAATATTTAGTTCATACAAGTGTTTGTTAGAGATAAATGAGGCAAGCGGAAGCTAGGATACGCAATACGGACAAATTTTTAGCAGTTTGCGTATTTCGTTCTTGGCCGCCGGGTCATACACACATAAAACTGATTGAGGTGCACGATGACGATATATTTTTTTTATACCACTACGGTGGCAAACTAGCTTACGGCCTGCCTGATGATAAGCAGTCACCGCAGCCTATGGCCGTTTGCAATACCAGGGGCATCACTCACGCGTTGCCGACCCCTTCCTTTTAACCCCATTACAAAGCCGCAGGGTACTCTACTCGCTAGATGCTAAGCAAGCATCTGACAGTGTCCCCCATAGCCACTTCGGACGTCGGACCACCGCTATGTAACCTCCGACGAAAAAAGATGGGTGTTAAAAGTTGGACGTGTGTATCTGGCATCGTAGCTCCCGACCAGATAGACCGATTTCGATGCGGTTTTTCCTGATTGAAAGAAGTCAGTTTGATTGAGATGGTCCTTAGCTTTATTTTATGAAAATCGGTTCAGTAGTTTAGAAAATATTTGAGTTTAAGTAAACTTGGTCGGGGGTTATCCAATTTTTTCGTTAGGCTGTTCAAGAATATAATTGATCTGATAATTGAAAGTCGGCACTGGAATGGTCTAGATGAATAGGTACTATACCGCACGATAAAAGCTTTTTATCAAAAAATATTTTTCATTTGAGAACTCATTTAATTACTGTTCGGTACATTGCATCGAACACGTGACTTAGCTAATTTTCCCTGCGCGGCACATTACCTAAGCAGTGCATTTTTCGGAACCGCTGCGGCCGGGTGCATCCATCAACATTTATCATTCATTTAAATTAACATTTTTTGACAAGTATTGTGGGACTCTGAATAAACATTTTATATAATTTTTAAAATCATCTTTTACATTCAACAAATAAGCACCCTTACAATTACCTTTCCATTAGAAATCCCAACCAAAACGAATCCAAAAACAGCGCTATATAATACACAGTACAACTATAAAAGGATCATAACCCAAATTAAATTAAAAACAGAAATACAAACAAAGAAATGACACGACACTAATTGTCTGGCACAAACGCTGAGGGAACAAAATTGCTGTATCAATTTTGATTGCGTGCAATGAACGGTAAACGCTCGTTTGCCGGGCAAAGGTCCGCGCCGCTCCGATGGTAATTGGTTACCGTTTACCATTACCACCGTGGGAGTTTGGGGTGGTCACTCCTGACGGTGAGGTGTTAAACTAATTACATTGTGTGAATGAATAAACATTTTAGGTACAAGGGTGATATGAAAAAGTTTATCATTTATTTATTTATTTATTTAACTGTTTATTGTACACAATATCATATTCATATCAAATAATCATTTGTGATAATATATTGGGTCTTTACCAATGAAATTGGCGTTTTTTTTTTGCAATTGCACTTTTGCTCAAATATTTTTAACTGTACATAATAAATCAAAATTAATACTTGATTTCGAAAACAGAGTATATTAATATGCCAGTAAGTCCCTGAAATTGAATAAAAAAGATTTTCTCTATTTTTATAGGGGTTTTAACAAACTTTTTCATTTGTTGTCAGTTTTGGCTTTTTTTACCAGATGTATATTTATGAGAAGGGCAGTTATCAAAATGAAATGCAATGCACCAGTTAGCTTAATCTTGTCGGATTATATCTACGAAGTTTCATCGTAATCGGATTAGCCATTTCCTAGACTTAACTTAGAAATTAGACCTACTGGAAGAGATTTCTTTTAGAGATAAGTAGTGCCTGTTGTGTCGTAACTAATCTGTACTTTCTGTATTTGTTATCTTGTGTACAATAAGCTGTTAAATAAATAAATAGACAAAATTTTGTTTATACGAGTATGAAAATTGCTGCTTTCATCGTTTTCGCCATACAAAACGCCAATTTCATAATTAAGGAACCAATATTAGCTTGCACCGATTTAAAAATTAAGATCTATATGGCCATACTTTGCTTGAGTTCGATTCCCAGTGCAGCTATGTATCAATGACTTTTTCTGAGTTATGTACATTAGTTGAACACTAACCGATGCTCTTGGAAAACGTCGTGAGGAAACCTGCGCATACAGGCATCTGCATGTCTAACCATGATTCAATCTGGTCAGGTTTCATCACCAGGGTCACGGAGGTCAGACGGCAGTCGCTCCAAGTAATTACATGACTTGCCAAATCCTGGATCATGGTCTAGACGGACCCCGGGTTCTAGCGCGATAGAGCACAACCGGGATATTAAGACCAAGATGCAGATTACTATTATGGTAATACATTTCTTAGCGTGTTCTGTGGCCTAGTTTCAGAGATTAACCACAGGTAGAGTCTCGGTAGAGACAGAATCCTACTATTATTATAAATCATCATCATCACAGCCCGTAACAGTCCACTGCAGGACTTAGGGCCTCTCCCACGAAAGGGGAGGTTATTGCCATAATCTCCACGCTTGGCAGGCGGGTTGGAGATCGCAGTGTTTAAATATAATAATGGAAAATGCTGCTGCCAATTTTCCAGACTACGGAGACTTGATCTTTTGCCTCGAAAACATTAGTCGCCTTGTACGACACCCATGAATGTAAAGGTTTGGTGCTATTCTACTCTGCTGGACACCACACGGCCTGACTATTACAAATGCGACAGTTTAAATGTTTTAGTTTGGTTAGAAGCTTAAAGTAACAAAATTAAATTACATAAATGTGTATTATTCTTTTTATTCGTTATGTTTTTTTTTAACTTTGTGGTAGAGCTTGTCTAAGCTGAAATGACGCGCCCCACTACTTAATTAGTTGATTTCGATGTGTGAGTGCAAATATTAATAACGACACTTCAACTGTGTGGGAGCGTCGACTGCTCAATCGAACGACGCGTGCTCCTACGTTTGAGTCTCACCGGCAACTGAATGACCAATTACAACGGCATTTGTATATGTATTGCGTCCATATTTTAAATTTGCTTGTGTGCGTTAATGCGATAGTGGAGCGCGTTCAGCTTAGACGAGTAACTACAACTCTAACTACATTTAAAACGTTCTTCTTTATTATAATATACTAGTAGACCCGGCGCGACTTAGTTCGCGTACACCTACTTTACCCCTACCTACCCTTTTTTCCTTCCTTAAAACCTTCCACTTGAATTACTCTGTCTATAGTTGAAAACCGCTTTAAAATCCGTTGTGTATTTTAATAGTAGTTTATGCAACTGTCGTATAAAAGGGGGTATTAAAACATGAGTGTCTGTTTATCATACGAGGCGTAGTCGATTATGATAATAGTTTGATACGAGTGTTTTAATACCTAATTATATGTAGTTGCATACATTACTTTATCTACACTCATATTTTCATGTTAAAATTTCGTACCTATAATTTCTCAACTTTGCTGGAAGTAAGCTGCGAGTCAGTTCTGTTGTATCTACGCGTCGAGGATATCAAGCGGCGGGAGTTTAATAATAATAAATAATATTATAATAAAATCTTTATTTCCACAAAAATTTCAATTTTTAGTACAATTATTAGTAGGCTCTGCACTAAGATAATATCTTGTGTCGCAGAGGCCTGATGTTACAAGAAACCAACGTTACAATTTGTGTTATCCGCGGTTCGAACACAGTAGAAAATAGCATAAAAAGGAAGATAGAGAAAAAATCAAAAATAGATAATATATAAGATAATAGATAATATAGAAGATTTAACTTCACTACTTTCACATTTATCTATTTATTTGCTTCAAACAAGAAAAAACATTCACATACACAAATTACAACAATTAGAAAAAATATACCGTTTAGCGGGAAAATAATTACTTACACAAATATGAAAAGGAAAATTTGAATTTTGAATTTGTTGAAGACATTTATTTGTTCAGCCTACATTTCGCCAACAAAAACTTAAACAAGAAAGGGGTTGCATAATGATTAAAAAGTAATTTTTCGATACAGCTGTAATGAAAATGGGAAATGCTGTATCGAAAAGTATTTTCTTTTTTTTTATAGACTGGCGTGAAAAAAGTGTATCCTTAAACAACTGTTTTCGAATATGTAATTGGAACATTAGGCTATGAGTGCAGATAAAAGATCTAAGCGTACACAGATACAGCCAGCGGGAAGCGACTTTGTATTATACTATTTAAAGATAGTTACTCTTCAATATGGATATCTTTTTCGTATTTATTTCGTTAATATTATATGTCTCATCATCACAGCCCATTACAGTCCACTGCAGGACTAAGGGCCTCTCCCAAGAAAGGGGAAGTCATTGCCATAATCTCCACGCTTGGCAGGCGGGTTGGAGATCGCAGTGTTATAAATATAACAATGAAAAACGCTGCTGCCCATTTCTCAGCCTACGGGGACTGTTAGATATTTTGCCTCGAAAAGATTAGTCGCCTTGTACGACACCTACGAGTGTAAGGGGTTGGTGCTATTCTACTCTGCCGGACACCACTCGGCATTATGTGTATGTTGTTGTTCAATAAACATCTTTCACATATGTGCAAATATAAAACTATCATGTAGAAACCGTACCTGTACCTTTTTGATCCGTACCAAGACAAAATTGTTGAGGGTCGATCAATGTCTCAGTCAAAAGTTTGGGCCAACATGTGGAGCCTCCGGTGGTTATCTATAGAACTATAATTTAAAAATATAAATAAAAATGTAGTAAAAAAAATTACATATAAAATATTGATACTAGATCGCTGCCAAGCGGGAGCGAAAATGTGTAATCTATTTTTATTTTTTGTCATTTACGATTAACTTGCGTTGGTACACAGTATACTGTGTACGGATGTCAGCGATTATCAGGCTAACAAACTGTTGTTGTATCAAATCAGTAGGTACTCACGCATACGCTGTAATTGTACTACTAGTATTCAATTCAATTGTTTCATCATCATCACAGCCCGTAACAGTCCACTGCAGGACTTAGGGCCTCTCCCACGAAAGGGGAGGTTATTGCCATAAGCTCCACGCTTGGCAGGCGGGTTGGAGATCGCAGTGTTTAAATATAATAATGGAAAATGCTGCTGCCCATTTTCCAGACTACGGAGACTCTTGATCTTTTGCCTCGAAAACATTAGTCGCCTTGTACGACACCCATGAATGTAAGGGGTTGGTGCTATTCTACTCTGCCGGACACCACACGGCCAATTCAATTGTTTACTTGGATTATATACGGGTTCAGAACTCGGTCGGCGGTAAGAACGCTGGTGGCCTAATTGATGCTTAAGAGGTTCTACTCGTTCCCCGTGGTGTCGGGTTCGGTCGAATCCCATGCCGCCATGTACATGTACTCTTTTCTCAGTTATGTAGGTACACACTGTAATTGTGTTGTGTGTTTAGCTCAACACTAGCCGATGCTCTGAGACGTTGTCCTAATTGGCAACGGTCGTGCCGCCAGGGCGAGCCCGTCGCTCGCACGACCATTGCCAATTAGAACAGTGCCTTACAGTGAGGGTAAACATCGTGATGAAATCTGCACATTCGACTGAATGTGTAACCATGATACAATCTGGTCAGCTTACGCTGTTAACAGGATCACGGAGGTCAGCAAATCCTGGATCATGGTCAAGGTGGACCCCGTGCCCTCTGCGAGAGCACAACCGGGACATTAACGCCAAATTCATTATTATTATTTTTTTATGTTTTTTGTTTTGCGTGCGTCAGTATGTTGCTCGCAGGATACGGTCTTTATTTCTTATTTGGTATGACCCTACCGCCTATCTTACTTGTTTACTATTACTCAGAATGAGTACCGCCTACCTACCGTTATGAAATTCATAAAGTCATGAAAAATCTTAGGCCACCGGAGAATTGCACTGAGTTAAAAATAATTTATATAATTTATTATTATAAACCCGAAGAAAATAGAAATCAATGGAAGATTTAAAGTTACTTACTTCAATTACGTAGTATCTATCTATTTAATCATTAAAGCAAATTAATGAATTCTAAAATAATAACGTTTCCTAATGAGTTTCAGTCTATAGTTGTCTACCATTATTAGTACCTACAGTATGTATTTGAATAATCAGGCTTAATCTTTACCCACCCCCTAAATATTCAAATTAACCTAAAAAAAGCATTACCAAACCATTACGAGCATTAAATATTATGAAAGACATAGTCCGTGATTGGCTGAGAATTTCCCACCGAACCACCAATGTTTTTCGTGGAAACCGTGAAAAGTTACATGCCGTTATCTCCCTCCAACTCGTACACTTTTGCATTAGCTACCTCACTCGCACCCGAGGGGTGGAATAGCGCGCGAAAGTGCGTCAGTACCTTCCAAGTTTAAACTATTGACGGACGCTTATCGAACAAATAAAGGTATTTTATCAAGTAAACCCACCGCATTGTTTGCGGCCAGTGTTTTTAAACAAAAGATTTTTGAACTAACTAATAAAAACAGTGCCTCATAAAATACCTTGTGATCTACCGGACGCAAAGTGTGTGAAAGGTTTTTTTTCGTAGAAGTGAACATCGGTATCAAATAAACTAGGATAGGCGAGTGAAAAATAACAGTGTATTCTTTTGTAATGCGTTGTAACGTCTGAATGCATTACAAACGGTTCGTCGACCGCGATAATTTCACTGTGAAATATGAATAAAAGTGAAAACCAACTGGGACCGTAACGATAAAATACTTCACATTGATTTTCGAACGTCGATTTTAAACTGTTTTTTTTTTATTGAAAGTCATGTGTCACTGTGGTTTTGTGTTGGATGCCACGTGAAAATTGAGATTTGAGAAGGATGACCTTTATTTGAAAATAAGATGGAATATAACTGGCACATGGAGGACGCTGGCAGCCAAGAATCGAACGTTAGAACAGCTAGTAGAATCGCGGGTAGAGGACAAGGTATAACATTGACTATAAGGGAAAGTTAGGGTAAGAGGAACACTGGTAAAAAAGGAACGGGACGCATCATAACCTAAATTAGCCTTCTGACTAGCAAATTCTCGTTCAAAAAGGCTGTACACAAAACATTATCTGCATGCTCTATAAATACATTATCCCCCCTATTATTTATTTCTACGTACCTATCTTTAGTATTTATTTGGTGTTTAACTCTATCTTGTATCTCTGTATTATTATATAAACTTACCACTTATTTATGTCAACCTTCCCCACCTTATCTTTTAGTTTTTTCCGCATCGCCTACCTTTTTCGATCACATTTTTTCACGGTTGACTGGTATATAAGGCTACTTTAGTTTTAATTTCACTAATGTACCTTTAGTGCATAAAGTTTCAATAAATAAATAAATAAACTTAGAATCTATAGAGTTTAGCTGTATGGTAAAGTGTTCCTCTTACCCTAACTGACCCTATATAATTTTTACAATAAGTAAACATAAAACATGAATCGAATGGCCGTGTGGTGTCCGGCAGAGTAGAATAGCACCAATCCCTTACACTCGTGGGTGTCGTACAAGGCGACTAATATTTTCGAGGCAAAATACCTAATAGTCTCCGTAGGCTGGGAAATGGGCAGCAGCGTTTTCCATTGGTATATTTATAACACTGCGATCTCCAACCCGCCTGCCAAGCGTGGAGATTATGTCAATAACCTCCCCTTTCTTGGGAGAGGCCCTTAGTCCTGCAGTGGACTGTATAATGGGGTGTGATGAAACATGAATCGAGATGTACATTAGGACAAGTTACTATCAGTGTTACTTTTATGTATTCCGAGCGCAATACAATCTCTTGCCACTAGTCTTTTTGCTATAGCTCCAGTGGCCCCGCTTTTCTCGACATTTCCCAAAAGTCTAGTCGTATAGGTACTATAACTGTTAATATACTATAATACACTAATTATTATCCCGCGTATACTGACTTCCAAATGAAAGACACCGCATCGAAATCAGTCCAGCTTTTACGGAAATAGGATGCTACAGACAGATACACATTTATACAAACAAACACGTCAAACATATGCAACAAATGAATAATACGTAGATCTATGATCCAACACTTGCAAAGCTATATGGCGTACCTACCAGTGCGAGTTTGAGATCTTTCTTGAAGCCTTCCATACATCTCCTTAGTTGTGAGCTGCCTATACACTACTAACCTACCCTTTCGAACATATCATCATATCAGCCAGAAGACGCCCACTGCTGGGCATAGGCCTCCCCCAGAGATCTCCACAAAGGCCGGTCCTGTGCTTTTCGCATCCAGCTGGTACCTGTGATCCTTACCAGGTCGTCAGTCCACCTTGTGGAAGGCCTACCCACGCTGCGTCTTCCGGCACGTGGTCGCCACTCGAGAATCTTACTTAACTCTAATTGGTGACATGCTTTTAATTATTAAAAATAACTTAAATAACCTAAAGTTCAGTGCAATCAAGCATTTAAAATAACCAGAAACTTTATGTGAAACTTTGAATGGTTCCTTAATCGCCGGATTCCAAACTCACCGGAATCTAAACTTGCCGGATTCTAATCTTGCTGGATTACAAACAAGCCGAATTCTTTAAACTTTACTTTAACTTTATTTATTTCATAAACATGCTTAATTAGATACAACAGTGGTTGGATCTTCCTTTTAAGTATAAAATACATGTAGCAGGAAGCCCCGCTCTTCCATAGAATGCAAGTTGATACATGTTTAAAGTAATAACTTTTAGACAAGTAAGTATAAAATAATGAAAGTAACAAATAAAAAGTAAGTACTTAAGTTTTTTAGTGCTTACTTTTTGTTTTGTTACCGAACTCGTCAAAGTCCGAACTTATAATAACTTGTGATAGAGTTGTCGTTATTTGTGTGCTTTAAAGTTTGAACCGCTATCGGCACATTCATTCCACTAAATAAGAGCTGTTGTATATGTCGCCGATAGATCATGCTTATTGGCTAGTCCGGCTTCATAAAGACATCATCATCCTCATCTTGGCGCTTTGTCCAGGTTTCACTTCCCGCGCGGTACGCGAGAACTCGAAGTCCTCCTACTTTTCCTGGCCCACCTCGGTCTGTCTTCAGCATGTTTGGTAGTGAACTTGTTGGTACGCATATATACCTTCGCTTCTTGAGCTGACTTCTCTTATCTCCGTGCTTAGCGGGGGTGGCATTTGTCCGCGGTTTCGTCTTTACATGATAGAGACATCGTAGAGACGAAATCGCACACAAAGTTGTATATTTAACAAATGTCTAATTAGTTGGCCACCACTTGGTAAGCTCAATTGGTTGATATATATACATATTAACAACTTATTTCGATCACTGGTTTAAAGTCAAATAATGACAAAAAGTAGGGATTTAGACTTCATATGATATATAATAACGAGAATGGAATATGACGAATCCGGAACATGACACATCTGAAAAAATACCAATTCGGAAGTAACCCGTTTGGAATACCTATGACCAATCCGTTACAACGAATTAGGAACAAATCCACAGAACCATGATAATAATCTTTTCAGTGAACTCGTAACTAGTTATAGTATAGGTTATGGGCCCAGTTATACACATGTGCATAGCAAATGGAGCGTAAAGCATTACACTTCGCTTTCGACTATTGTAACGTCTGTCCGTGTGTTTGCATCATGCATTATTTATATCTATTTGTTTTTGTAATGGTTTTCCTTTTCCGCAAAACGAATGTTTGTTTTTTTTTCAGACAGTTTTAAATATATTTCCGTTTTTTTGTTGTCGGTTTGCTTTCGCTCCCGTGGAATTTGAGATAATTTTCAATGGGATTATTACGTTTTACAGAATACGATGTGAGTAATCTACATAGGTCAGTGAGCATCAATCCGAAACTTTTTTATATATAATCAGACTAGCTAGGCATTTGGCACTTCACCTGGTGGTAAGTGACGATGCAGCCGAAGATACTAAGTACTTATATGAGATAGCCTGATGTTGCTGTTGTCCATAAGTAGCGGTGACCAGTTTCCATCAGGTGGTGCGCTTGCATGTTTGTCTGCCGTATAACATTAAAAAGAAATAGCTTAATTTGGTCTTAGGAACCTTTATTTTAGTATTTTATTTTAGCTGACCCTCCGCGACTTCGTTCGCGTATCATCCTACCCTATAAACCTTCATAATGAATCACTCTATCTATTGTTGAAAACCGCATTGATATCCGTGGCGTAGTTTAAAAGATCTAAGCACAGTCTCGGGAGCCGATCCGGTTGCCCTTCGTGATAGTATGTAAAGTGTTATTTTCGATTACTCCAAAGCGCCTACAAAGAGCGTAAAGATTTACGCTCAATGTACACGTCATTCGAATTATGTCTCGATGTCAAATAATCTGAATAACTTGGCGTTAATGTCCCTGTTGTGCTCACGAGAGCCCGGGATTCGCCTTGACCATGATTTGGCAGATCAGATAATTACAGTGGAGCGACTGCCGTCCTGCCTCCGTGACCCTGCTACCAGGGGAACCTGACCATTGGATCATGGTTGCGCATTCAGTCGCTTAAATGTGCAGGTTTCTTCACGATGTTTTCCCTCACCGTAAGAGCATCGGTTAGCATTCAACATAATGTACATAGCTCAGAAAAGAATCATTGGGTTGGCCGCAGTTTGATTCGAACCACTTACCTCTCGCTTACGAGTCGAATGCCTTAACCACTACAGCTTGATAATGTTTATATTTAAAATTGATTGTGATTGCTGTTAAACTGTGAAATGAATAAATAAATAAACCACTCTGACGTTCGTCTAAAATCCAAAATCCGAATAACTAAAACTAAACGTAGGTAAATAACTAAAAGCTATCGTTTTTTATGATGCATACCGAGAATTCAGAATGCGGTGCATTTCCTTTTAAACACGTGATAACGAAATTATAGCCTGAGGTTATGATAAAAATTTGTTGTCACGTTTAATACGTGCAGTTTCAGTTTTAACGTTTTTCTTCACGATTTGTTTCTGTGGGTGATGCACAGGTGTTACGGTGAAGAAAAACATCGAGTGGAAACCTGCACATTGAGGTGACTGAATGGTCAAGTTCCCCTGTTAATAGGGTCACGGAGGTCGGACGGCAGTCGCTCTACAGTAACTACCTGATTTTAACAACGGGACATTGGATCATACTTATTAGATCGTCGGTGGCCGAGCGGTTACAGTATCCGACTCGTAATCCAGAGGTTCCAGGTTCGAATCCCGCTCCGGCCATGTACCAATGACTGTTTTCTGAGTTATGTACATTAGTTGAATACTAACCGATGCTCTTACGGTGAGGGAAAATATCGTGATGAAACCTGCACATTCAGGCGACTGGATGTGTAACCATGATCGAATCTGGTTAGGTTCCCCTGGTAGCAGGGTCATGGAGGTCAGATGGCAGTCGCTCCACTGTAATTACCTGACCTGCCAAATCCTGGATCATGGTCAAGGCGGACCCCGGGCACTCGTTCTCGAGAGCACAACCGGGACATTAACGCCAAGATGATTATGTTTTTACATTGGATCATACTTACTTACTTACATAACATACTTTCTGATGTTTCTACCTTACAATAAGAGCATCGCGTGGCCCGTTTGCCTGTTTATCTACCGTATAACATAACAAAAAACACTAATAAAAAGCCAATATTAGTGCCAAACCAAACCACCCAATTACAATCCCGGGCACACAAACGCCCCAGCACCTGCTGCCGTGACCGATTATTGACAAATCACAAGGTTGACTGAGCAGGGCAATCGAGGGCCCGTGAGAACCACGCCCAGGTGCTCGCCTGGTGATCCGTGGCAACAGCTGGTGGTTCATTTTTAACCTCTGACACGCTAAATTGGGGGTGTTATGTAATTGTATAAGAGAATTAGCTTCGCTGGCGGGGTAATGCGGCCAGCCTTCTGGGCACTTATCCGGTTACTCCGGTTAGATCCCCATCTTGGGCAAATTTTTATCTTTAAACAAGTTCTGTTTTTGTGTATATATATTTGTTACTATATTTTTGTATTATGTATATATCTCTTTTAATGTAAATAAAGTTACAGTACTAAAGTGGATGAAAAAAATTTTATCATCTATCCATACATAGTATAAAACAAAATCGCTTCCCGCCGTCTGTCCCTATGTATCTATGTATGTACGCTTAGATTTTTTAAACTACTTTTAATGCAGTTTGCAACTATAGTTTCAGCGATCCAAAAGGAAGGTTTAAAGACAAGAAAAACAGGGTAAGGTAGGGGTAGGGTTGGGTTAGGGGTAGGACGCCATGCGTACAAATTCGCGCCGGGCCCACTAGTCCTATATTTTAAAGCAAATGTTTAAAGGTAGTAAAAAAAGTTTAAAGCTCTTAGATTGACGTCTATTATTGTATATGTCTATGACATGGTGCCCTGGCTCAACTTCAACCATATTTCAACGAGGTTTTATCGATATGAAAACCAGTTTTGATGTTTTGAATCGAGATGGTTCTCAGAATTGTTTTTGTTCAGTAGTTCTTTGGGGGATTTCTGAGATTTTCTATCGGTTATCCTGTCCAATAAAAAGTAATTGTTCACCTCAACCAACTAAACACGCCTACCCATACAGTTGTGGAGATAATTAGCGTAATGTTAAATCGCATGGCGGTAGGCGATTAGTACTTATTTATAGAAAGGTTGGCCGTGTGGTGTCCGGCAGAGTAGAATAGCACCAGCCCCTTACACTCGTGGGTGTCGTACAAGGCGACTAATGTTTTCGAGGCAAAATTTCTAAGAGTCTCTAAGCTGAAAAATGTGCAGCAGCGTTTTCCATTGTTATATTTTTAACACTGCGATCTCCAACCCTGCCAAGGGTAGATATTATGGCTATGACCTTCCCTCTCGCGGGAAAGGCCCTAAGTGCTTCAGTGGACTGTTATGGGCTGTGATGATGATGTACTTGGTCAGGGTTAATCTGTCGTTTTTCCGTGTGGTGTTCATTACCCCACACCGGCGCTTGCGCGGAGATGCGCACGCGCTGCATCGCGTGATGGGCGCCGATTAGAAAATCCCCGACGCGATTACCGCTTCTTCATAATCTGTGTGATGTCACACATGCGTGGTGGATTAGGGCTGGCAATTGATAATCTTTTTTTTTATGCTATGCAGTGTCAGACGGGTAGACAGCCCACCTGATGGCAAGCGGTAACTGTCGCCAATAATATCTACGATTAACTAGGTTACAGGCAACAAAAACAAAGAACGCAGGTGCTTTGTCACTGTGAGGACTAAGATGTAATGCCTCATGCCTGTAATTGAGCTGACTACTTTATCGTTCAAACCGGAACCCTTAATCTTTAAAAACCTTATTCTTAAAAAATTTTGAAAACACGTCGCGCTGCCTGTGAGGAGATCGAATGCAAGCTGCAGCTGGCGCTGGACGAGCTGAAATGCTCTAAAACTCTCTGCGACCAGCTGTTAGAGGAACGCTCAGACGCAAAACCGGAGATTCAAAGCGTCACTAACACTTAGTTAAAGAATGAGCTTGCTTCTATGCATAAGGAGTACTTGGAAGTAATCAGGGACAGAGACGAGATACGCAACGTACTCGCAGAGCAGCAGACCTGTCACTGTGCCTTGAGCAGAATCTCAGAACTGGAGCCAGCTCTGAGCGAGACTCACAATATCGTTACAAAATATGAGCAGCGACGGTCTTGCGACTCACACCAAATATCCCAGTGTCTGTATGATGAACTAGTAGGACTAAGACCACATCTACGTCATCTTCACTTAACATAAATATAAATAAAAAATCAAAACGAGTACCATAGATAAAAAAATGAGCAAAAAAGACATATCAGAAGGTAAAGTCATCAAGGCAAAACAAAATTATTCACTTTTTATACCAGACAACGAGTCAGTTACGAAATGATATTGAAGAATGTAATTCTAAATTGATAATCTTGATTTTTGAAGTGTACTAAACCGCGCGATAAAAGCTCACTTAAATCCTTCCTTCCTTTTAAATCACTCTATCTATTGTTGAAAACCGTATTAAAATCCGTTGCGGCGTATATAGATACATAGGGATAGACGGCGGGAAGCGACTTTGTTTTATACTGTGTACAGATTTTTCATTTCCCACAACCCTACCCACAGCAGTTTCAGTGACACTGAAACCACTGACGAATAAATCACAGAGAAAGGAGAGTTTAATGACTTACCTATCAGTGCGTTGCGTTAAACAGATACAATTACCGTGTGGCATTTACATTAACACGTGAGTTATACGTGACTTCACACGTTTCGTCTGGCAAGTCTAGCAACGGGTTGCTTTCGGTAAATACCAACTGTGTTATGTTTACAACGTGGTATTTAGTTGTTTTTATGACGTGTGCGATTACGATTAACTATCTGTGGTGAGGTGGCGGTATGTGGGAATTTCTGTGATGCGATTTTGTTTCGGTTTCGGTGGTGTTTTTGCTTGGTTGGCGCGGTTCGGCGTTGCCGATTCAAAGCCGAGAATCGTCCTGTCTTGGCGTTAGTGTCCCGATGTTGACGCATACGAGAGCTCGGTGATCGCCTCGACCAGCTGGGATTTGGCAGATTAGGTAATTGCAGTGGATCGACTGCCATCTGACCCCTGACCGTTGAGTTTATGGTTATACGTTCAGTCGCCTGAATGTGCAGATTTCATCTCGATGTTTTCCTTCGCGAAGAGCATCGGTTAGTGTTCTACTGATATATGTAACTCAGAAAAGGGCAATAGGTACATGGCAGGGGGTCTAACCAAGTACCTCTCGCTTGCGACGCTGACTGATGCTCTACTGTACGAATAGATATCTGAGCGCATCTAGTGTACAGTTTTCTATACTTAGTTTGTCAAGTTTATGTTGTCGAGGGACAAGGAAACGTACTAATTTTTATGTTTTGTTTTTCAGACGTAGTCATTTCATACGTAGGGCGCACTTTAATTAGTTAGCCGTATGTATTAGGTACAATAAGGTTAGGTTTAAGGTTAGGTTGAGAGCGTCGGTGGCCGAGCGGTTACAGTATCCGACTCGTAAGCCAGAGGTCCCAGGTCCGAATCCCGCTCCGGCCATGTACCAATGACTGTTTTCTGAGTTATGTACATTAGTTGAATACTAACCGATGCTCTTACGGTGATTGAAAACATCGTGATGAAAGCTGCACATTCAGGCGACTGGATGTGTAACCATGATCCAATCTGGTCAGGTTCCCCTGGTAGCAGGGTCATGGAGGTCAGGTGGCAGTCGCTCCACCGTAATTACCTGACCTGCCAAATCCTGGATCATGGTCAAGGCGGACCCCGGGCCCTCGTTCTCGAGAGCACAACCGGGTCATTAACGCCAAGAAGATTATTTTATTATAAAGTTAGGTTTAAGCATGGATGTTATGGACGACAGTTACCTCTTATCATCAGGGGTTTAAAAAGCCACATTAGCGTTTCATATTATGATTCATATTAGAGTGCCACGAACTTATCTGATCCGATGGCCAATACTGGAACTAAGTGACGCCATTTTTGAATTGTCATGTCAATGTCAACAACAGCGACGCTGCAGATAAGTTTGTGACAAGTTATTGTGAATCATGAAATGAATGAACGCTAAATGGCCTTTTTAGACCCCCGGGTGGGCTATCTGCTCGTTTGTTACAACGCGCGGCGTAGAATAAATAAAACAAAACAAAATTTCCATTAGAATCGCCTACGTAAGACAATTAAACCATAATGAAATGGAAGAACAAATAAATTAATGTTATAATTTACTGAACTCACCTTAGGTTAAGGATGTAACTTGTGTGGAACCGAATAAAGTGCTGTCTATGTCTATGTCTAAATAAACGAAATGGGCAAAAATTTAAAAAAAGAACACGTTTTCACCTGTCAATTTATACAACACTGTCATGTCACAGGATTATGACAGACGTGAACATGACTTGTTTGTATGAACTGACAGGCATGCAGGCACGAACTTTATTTAAGAATCTTTCTTTGTCGTTGACCTTACTATACACGCTTCATTTAGCATGGTTGTACGGCTAGCACAAATTGCTCTCGCGCGCGATAAGCGAGAACAGGCGCGACATAGATACTCCTATCTCTTTCATCTTAGTATTGAGAGAAGGAAACAAACGCTCTCTCGCGGCGCGAGCTGTGTCGTGGGCATACTTGTGATAGCCACGTTGGGTAAAGTTTGTATCTTGATGAAGTTCCAATATGTTCCAATAGGTTTGGCAATAGACAATTTCGTAACAGGAGGGTATGATAGACTGCATCTACAGTTACCATCAGGCATCAGTTGTGATGGCAGTTCATGGTAGTACCTATAAACTAGTGTAAACACAGTTAGTTCCGTTGCTTCCTTACGGGTTGCAAATAAAACGTGTTTTTTACCACGAGCAGGGGAAGCTTATGCGGTTATTACACCTAGCTAAATTTAGTCAACCGTGTGGTGTCCGGCAGAGTAGAATAGCAGCAACCCCTTACACTCGTGGGTGTCGTAAAAGGCGACTCAAGTTTTCGAGTCAAAAGATCTAGAGTCTCCGTAGGCTGGAAAATGGGCAGCAGTGTTTTACATTGTTATATTTATAACACTGCGATCTCCAACCCGCCTGTCAAGCATGGAGATTATTTCAATAAGCTTCGTGAAAGAGGCCCTAAGTCCTGCAGTTATGGGCTGTGATGATGAAATTCAGTCGACTAAATTCAGAAGCAAAAAGCGTGAAAGCAAATCAAAGTGGAATGTATTGCTCATAGAATAAGGTCCAACTTCCCAAAAAAGTCTACGACACAGTTGTGAGTAGACTCCTTCTATGCCCCTACATCCAACTTCTTTTCGTCGATCTATATAGCTTTTGTTGTTGTTGGGTGTACGTACAATGATGGATCGATTGACCCAGTATGATATCGGATGTACCTTTGTTGTGACTGATAGGTATGTTGACTATTATATTTGGTGTAGATAACTCATCAGCAAAATGAATGGACCCCCCTAGCAAACAATGTATGGTAGGGGGTCAGTTCTCTCTGCAGCTCACTGTACTAGCTATGTGTATCTGTAGATTTGTTGGCGTATGTTAGTAGGCAGGTTGAACGGTTTTAATTTTGATTTTCGAGAAGAATAGTTGAGAAAATAAAAAAATAAAGATCGTTCGAATCGGGGCTATTTTCACAAATGTTTTATACGTCCTATTGACCTTAAGTCTCCCTTTCTCTCCTCTATTTTCATATTATTATTATAAGCTCACCACTAAGGATGTCGAAGACGAGTGAAGTGGGCCAAGAGTAGCAGGAAAGCGGACCCTGGGCCCTCGCGTGCCGCGCGGGGGCGCACCCGGGACATAACGCCAAGATGATGATGATTTTTAACTTTATTTGTTTTATATCGCATCGTGGTGTCCTGTGGCAATAAATGTTCTTATTCTTACTCTTATTCCTGCAGGTCCGGGCCTGATAGACGAGTTGGAGGCGTTCATGACCCCCGTGGGGGAGGGCTGCTTCCCCCCGCAGCCGCTGGACGCGCGCCGCATCGGGTGAGTAACCAACACCTACACACATATACCCTACTCATACCCTACCCTACCTTACCTTACCCTACCTTACACCTACCCTACACCTAGTGGTGAAATTTAATGCTATGCAGTGACGCATCGCCATCAGGGTCGCACGAGGATACCGGATGACTCGACATCCAGGCTGATATAGACCCTGCAAATATTCACATATTCTACACTTACCCTACATCTACCCCACATCTACCCTACACCCTGTACCTACAATTTTTTGGTAACGTGAAGAAAACCTGCGATCCAGGTACCCAGCCCCTCGGGGGAAGAGCTGGGTTATGTATGACTTATATCCACTAAAAACCTTCACACTGGTCCACGGTGCAATTCGATGGGCTCCGGGATCTCAATAGAACGCAACCAGAACCCTTCTAACACCGCGCCCCAAGGTCATTGCGAGGCAGGTCGTGGAATCTCTAAACCTGGACCTATACCGTTCCAGTGCGTATCGGCTTGATGAACCCAAGCCACCGCCTTTCCCGGCGCCAAAATCTACCCTACACCTACCCTACACCTACCCTACACCTACCTTAGACCTACTTTACTCCCACCAACCCTTTTTTTTTCTTGCTTGTAAACGTTCCTCGTGAACTACTCTATATTTTGTTGAAAATCGCATTAAAATCCGTTGCGTAGTTTAAAGGATCAAAGTGTACATAGATGCATAAGGAGAGACGTCGGGAAGCGACTTTGTTTTATACTATGTATAGATCCAGAGTCCAGCAAATCCATCGGCCTATATCAAACCTTTATAGTGCCCGCACTTACAAACTGTTATAATTTATTTGAGAAGTTAATTATGTTTAAGTATTTTAGTATGTATTCTATATCGCGCACGTCGATCTGCTTTACTTATCACATCTCTCTTCTGTAGGCCTGCTGGAAGAAATTTCTTTTAGAAATAAGTAGTGCCTGTTGTGTGCTCTATATGTGTGATGTTTCTCTATGTATTTTACTGTGTGCAATAAACTGTTAAATAAATTAATAAATTAATAAATATCTGCAAGCACCTGTTCATGCCTTCGCTCTTAGAAATGATTGTAACTGTTATTTGTAACTTGCTGTTAATGTTCTAACTAGAGTCAAATAAAATAGCTTTTATAGCGTGTTCTCTATGATGATCAGCACGGGAGAGCGTTTGTTTCTTTCTCTGAATACTAAGATGACAGAGATAGCAGTATCTATGTCGCGCCATTTTTCGGTTATCGCGCGCGAGAGCAACTTATGCTAGCCGTACAGACAGAATACTTGTCAAGACTTTTGGGCTGTGACACGAGCCCAATCATGCGTAGTTCTAGATCAACTAACTTTACTAAGTTGATCTAAGAAGGTACTTGGTTTGGGAGTTCCTATGGCCAACTTCCGTATACATTATTAGATCAGCTAGTTGATTTTATAACACTGCATTGTCATCGAACTTGCTTAGAGCTCGTCTAAGCTGAAATTAAAATATGGACGCAATACATGCCGTTGTGATTGGTCATTCAGTTGCCGGTGAGACTCAAACGTAGGAGCACGCGTCGTACGATTGAGCAGTCGACGCTCCCACATAGGTGAAGTGTCGTTATTAATATTTGCATTCACACATCGAAATCAACTAATTAAGTAGTGGGGCGCGTCATTTCAGCTTAGCTCTACCTATGTATTCAAAATTTCAGTTCAATCGGAAACCGGGAAATGGGTCAAAAACTTGCGAGATTACACACAAAACATATGTAACAGTAAATAAAAGCATGGTAAACATTTGAGCATGACAACGGTAAGACGCTGTCCTAGTTGGCAACAATCGTGCTAGCATGTGCGTCGGGCGGTTAAAAGGTCTCCTATTAGTCAAGCGACATCCGTCGTACGACCATTGTCGCACAACCGTTGCCGATTAGGACAGCGCCTAATAGCGTGCACTTCTTCTTATTTATTTTTTATTTATTTATTTAATTGTTTATTGTACACAATAATGATATACAGAGAATTATGAGAGTATAAAAGACACAACAGGCGCTGCTTATTTCTGAAAAGAAATTTCTTCCAGCAGGCCTACATAAGAGTGATGTTAGACTAAAGTAACGCAGATACGACGTATTGTTTATTGAAACGTTCTTCAGTGACCATATTCTCTCTCTCTCTCTCTCTCTCTCTTGCACAGCTGCCACTACACGGCATATCATCAATACATATCTGAACAGCATCTGAACAAGATTTTTCCTTCCAGGGGTCACCAGCTGCCAGAAAGTCCACCGGATTCCGGATCGGAAAACCCTTACAGTCCCTCAGAGGCGCAAGGTCCTCATGCCATCGCGGTACCACAGACGGTCCTGGGCCCAGACTACATGCTGGTCCATGACCACCTTCCAACCCACGAGATTCTGCAGCAGAATGGCGACTACACGATATACGAGGAGTTGAAGTCGGACAGTATAGAGCATGAGCTGAGAGGGACTCTGAACGACGTCGTGGTGTTACCGCAAGATCCTAGCATAGTGGAGCTGGGCATCAGGTCGGTCCGACATGACCTGGGACTGGACTCGATTGCGTACCAGAATAGGTATAACCAGGTGAGAGAATTTTTTATACTACAAAAATAATTTTGGTGTTTTAATGTCCCGGTTGTGATCTCGCGCGCGAGATACGCGTATGACAGAGATAACGCTCTACGAAGCCGAATTAAGGACCGACCAAACCGGAGCTCAAAATTATTTATTTATTTATTAATTATTCATTCGTTGTACAACATTACAGTTAAAAACTAATGCGTTGCACAAATTAGGTTAAAATGCACTGTCGCTGTGATAACGTCGCGTATAGTCGGCGTTGTCGCGTTTTTGTCGTGAGCTGTCTACACAGGTGCTCAAAATACTCAGTCGCTGCGCCTTACTGTCACTTTTTTGACAGACAGACAGTACGAGCTGGAGCCGATGAGCCGTGACAGCGTATTTTGAGCTACAAGCTCGAGCCGATTAGCTGCGTTATCGCTGCGACACCGTAGTTTTAGCTTTGGTATGGTCGGTCCTTTAACCGACGAAGTGTAATTAACTGTATGTGTATCTGTACAATCCTCATCTGGTCAGGTTCCCTTTTAACAGGGTAACAGACTTTACATGGCAGCCGCTCCACTATAATTACCTGATCTGCCAACTCCTGGTTCATGGTCCAGGCGGACCCTAGCCCCTTGTGCGCGTTTATGTATTCCAAATATCGAAAATAATTCGAGTAACATATTCGAACAGATTTATTTTCTGCGCATTTGAGCACGACTTATCACGCATTTTATGGCTGCCATTTATCGCCGAACAATTACGTTTCAGTGATATTAATTGCTAATTAATCATTCTATAAGTACGCCTGCACTGAATTTAGTTAATTCAGTGATTATCATCATCATTACAGCCCATAACAGTCTGCAGGACCAAGGGCCTCTTCCACGAGAGAGGAGGCTATTGCCATAATCACCACGCTTGACAGGCGGGTTGGAGATCGCAGTGTTATAAATATAACAATGGAAAACGCTGCTGCCCATTTTCCAGCCTACGGAGAATTTAGATTTTTTACCTCGAAAACATTAGTGGCCTCATACGACAACCACGAGTGTAAGAGGCTTGGTGCTATTCCACTCTGCCTGACACCACACGGCCATGATCATCATCGTCATTCACTAATCATCACGTCCTTCCAATATTCAAATCTTGGCCTCTACCTCTATTTCCCTCATTTTTGCCTTCTATTATCACCCTTTCGACGACCTGAACGGTTCAGTTGCTTAACATGCCGGTCGCCACGCAGATGTCCGATTCGATTCCCGGCCGAGCAGAAATCGAAAAGATGAATTATAATTTCTGTTACATGTCTGGGTGTAGTATGTATAATAAGTATATATTAAAAAAAAATTATAATGTAGTTTATCAGTTATCTAACATCCATAACACAAGCTTTGCTTACTTTTGGGCTAGATGAATTTGATTAAAATTTAAAACCTTCTTTTCCATCGCGTCTGATGATGATAATTGTTACCCAGGTCAGGGTGGACATGCAAGACATGGACCAGGGCATCATGAACACGCAGCTGGTGTCGTTAGGCCACGACGCCCTGCCGGTATACACCAGCCTCCAGGAGCCGTGCAGCAAGAAGAGGAAGCACTCCCAAGACGCGTCCCAGGTCAAATGCGAGCCAGGTGAGGAGCAATCGTATCTAAATAGCTTTAAGGTTCAATTTAGAATGGTGTTCAGACTGGAGGGAGTTCACTACCTCTGTTCCTCTTATGTCAACAGGCATATTGGTTGTTTTGTATGCACATCATAAACTGCATCGAATAGCGACATTCAGAGAGTAACTTAGGCAACTTCTGTGGCTTGATGGTGCTTCGTCTAACATCCGTTTTCACTAAATTCGAGCTAACTAAACTAGAACACAATCTTGTTGTCGTCAAATTTTGATACCCGACAGTTAACAAACCATAAAAACGGCCATTTTCTTTTCTAACGATTGTCAGTTGAATACCTTACAATATCTTCACGGTTACTATCAGCGGTTTTTTCGTCGTGGGGTCATCTCAGCATGGTGTACCGCCGAATTTGTTGGCCACATTTAGTTCTTAAGGTTCTTAATTCCTTACTTTTTCCTTCACTACTAGTACCTAAACGGAACGCATGGAAGTCTGTCTCGATGAGGGCATCTCGTTGATAAGAAGACGAAACAGTTTACCGCGCAAATAACAAATCTGGGAGGTTGAATAAATTAGGCAGTGGAAGGAGGAGGTATAGGTACCTACATCTACTTCTGGTCAAGTGCAAATCAGATAAGCAGAGGCCTGCTGTTCGGTTTTGTGTGTAATTTTCCACGATTTCCTATGTCAGTTGGGTGATTAGGTAGAAGTGATTTGGGAACAAGTTTAACCACCGACGAAAAAAGAGTGGTGTTTTATGTTTGACGTGTATATTTATATTTTTAGTATATGTTTATGTAAGTAAGTAACTGTGTTTATCAATATCTACCGTAGTAAGTTTAAGTGTACACTTTTTGTACCTGCATTTAAGTTAAACCTGTTCCTATGACTCCAAGGTTTGCTGGTAGAAAACTCAATTAATGAGTTAAGCTCGCCTTTGTATATCTCTGTTACTGTACTGTATAATTATGTCATATTTGTGTACAATAAAGAATAAAGAATAAAAAATCTGTGGAGGTGTGTATCTGCCTGTGGCACCGTAACTCTTGAACAGATGACCGATTTCGATGCGGTTTGAAAGCCACTTCAATCGAGATGGTTCCTAGTTTGGTTTCGTTAAAATTTGTTTAGTAGTTTAGGAAATATTGAAGAATATGGAAGTATCCATAAGGTGAACTATCCGTTCGAGTACCTCCCTGTGTAATAAAAAACACCTGCACATCCGACATTTTTTCGTCGCTTGAGTTATTACTGGGGGAAAATTCTTTGACGCGTTGCACATACTTCTTCAGCTTTTAGAAGGCATCATGATCACTGTACCTACTCATCATCGACTGCCATCTGATCGCCGTGACCCTGCTACCAGAGGAACCTGACCAGATTGTATCATGGTTATACATTCAGTCGCCTCAATGCGCAGGTTTCATCACGATGTATTCCCTCACCGTAAGAGCATCGGTTAGTATTCAACTAATGTACATAACTCAGAAAAGAGTCATAGGTACATGGCCGTAGCGGGCTTCAATATATGGATACAATTACCTTGAAGATGATTAACTAAAGTTGAGCAGCTTAGACATTAAAGGTCACTTGTAGCGCCAACTTATGAACTTCGCCCGTCTCTTTTTTACATCCCAATGCAAAAAGCTATTTATTTATGAAGTGTTCATTATAGACTCACTTAGCGAAAACTACCGACACACTTCGGCTTCGTACAATATGCAGAGTCATTTGTAACTAAAATGTTTCTTATACCACAAAGGTGGCAAACAAGCTTACGGCCTGCCTGATGGTAAGCAGTCACCGCAGCTGGACGTTTGCAATACCAGGGGCATTCCCCACGCGTTGCCGACCCCGTAAAAACGTTTTAACCCCTTTCTGGAAGAACTCCATGTTGTACTCTCCGGGGAAAACCTCTCCAGGTAGTTTATTCCACAGCCTTACTGTGCGTGGGAGAAAGTTTCTTTGGAACCGCACAGTTCGCGACCAATTTGGCTCCAAGGTGTGAGGATGAACTCCCTATCGCTGGCGAGCCGTGCGAAGATAGAATGTAACTAAAATAATGTAAAGAATTCTTTCGTTTATTTTCATTAGGATTCGTAAAACGCTATCGCACCATTCGCCGCGGACTGGGTACTCATCCCCATTACGTGGACCCTCTAGTGGTGTCCACGCGAAGATTCGAAAGAACGTTCCTCGCCCGTACGATTCGGATGTAGAATGAGCTCCCAGCCGCAGTATTTCCTTTGGACTATGACGTGGGATCGTTCAAGAGGTATATTAGAGGTCTCCTTAGAGGCGGGCAACGCATTGGTAGCGCCCAGTGACCGACATGAGGCCCGCATGCCTGTTTTTCTGACGTAATCATCTTGGCGTTAACGTCCCGGTTATGCTCTCGCGCACGAGGGCCCCGGGTCCGCCTTGACCATGATCCAGGATTTGGCAGGTCAGGCAATTACAGTGGAGCGACTGCCATCTGACCTCCGTGACCCTGCTACCAGGGGAACCTGACCAGATTGGATCATGGTTACACATCCAGTCGCCTGAATGTGCAGGTTTCATCACGATGTTTTCCCTCACCGTAAGAGCATCGGTTAGTATTCAACTAATGTACATAACTCAGAAAACAGTCATTCTGTTTTTCTGACGTATTACATAAAAAAAAAACTCCTAGAATACTTCAGTTTTGTTATACTATTATTATTTGTTAGGGTTTTCACTAAGCAGATTAATTTCGCGAGGTTTACATTGTGGTAAATTGTAGCGATGACAATCGTGGGTTTGGCCCTAGAACGTAACAATCCAAACACAAATAGGTAGGTAGGTAATCATGTTGTTGACAAGGAACAATTATGTTCATTATTAGCCATGACAGAGTATATTCTTCGTACATTGTTTATGAAGGTACCCTAATGATATATTGACAAGTCATAGCCCGTTTTCGAAGCTGCAATGGGTAGTGGTAGCATCTGCTTCCTTTCCACTGAGTAAATTAAAAAAAATTAAAAAAATCTTGGCGTTAATGTCCCGGTTGTGCTCTCGCGCGCAAGGGCCCGGGGTTCGCCTTGACCATGATCCAGGATTTGGCAGATCAGGTAATTACAGTGGAGCGGCTGCCATCTGAGCTCCGTAACCATGCTACCAGGGGAGCCTGACCAGATTGGATCATGGTTACACATTCAGTCGCCTGCAGGAACGCCACTGCTACCTTCCGGCTGGCCAGTACGTCGGCCAGGGCCTCGAATTCGTTAATTTACTTCACGTTCCTGTACATTCAGGTGACGAAATGTGTAACCATGATCCAATGCGGTGATGGGCTCTATTACTTAATCACTGACTTCGAGTCGAACGGCTTTCAATTTTTATTTTCGGCATGAATCATCCAATATTTTTTTAAATCACACTGGTAAAACCGAAAGAGAATGGTTTCCAAATAGAAAAAATCAGCATTACAATACAATACAAAAACTCTTTATATGCACAGGATACATACATGGGATGAAATATATAATAGTAAGCAGTATCTACAAAGGGCGGTCTTATCATTACAGTGATATTTTCCAGATAACCTTGGTATGGAAAGAAACAAAGTATTTTAGCTACTGAAAGGTAGTGCACACAAAATCTATACAAAAGTTTAGAAAGAGAGACAAAAACAATTAGAAATCTAGTACCCCAGCACCCACAATCACCCCACTAAAAACAACGAGTAACGTGAAGCATTATGCATCAAAATATCGAATTTTTATTGCCGAAAATCAAAATTTAAAACCATTCTAATCGAGGCGAGCGATTCAAAAACAGGGCCCCAGATTCCCCAGTTAACAGCATCCCGGAGGTCAGATACAGTGGTTCCAATCTAATTACCTGATCTGCCAAATCCTAGATCATAGTCAGGGCGGACCCCAGGCCTTCCGCGCGAGAGCACAATCAATCAATCAAATCATTTATTTGTGAAACACAGGTACAGTTAGATGTTACAATTAAGAGATACCGCTGTGATCCGCCGTTAGGCATACAAATATTACATCTAATTTTAATAAAAAAGAAATTGGTATTCAAATTATTTAAAATACTAATTTGGATAATAATATGTCGAATTGTTACAAATATTGAATATACTAAATTGAATAGAAAATTATGCAAATTAAATAAAATTTCATATACTAATTTAAATTAAATAATATGTCAAATTGTTAATGAATTAAATTATGTCATTGTTGTAAATATTCCGTAATACTTTAGAATGATTTATTAACAAGATAGTCAAATAATTTATTTTTGAATGTCATAATGTCGGTGCAATTTATAATTGGAGAGGGGATTTTATTATAAATCACTGATGCCATTCCAAAAATGTTATTTTTATTTGGGCCGTATTTGACTTAGGCCCTCGAAGCTGGTTGCAACTAGGACATTAACGCGTCGATGACGCGAAGATGACTAGTTTAACTATAGACCTATCGGTACCTCACCAAATAACACATTTGCAGATCACTAGTTTGTAAAACTGCCGTCGAATCGTGGCTATAAATAGACAGACAGATAATAGCCCCGGTTTCCGATTACACGCCTAACTGCGATCCAGTTATGACTTGGGTCGTATCAGGGACGTGGGATGTGATGTTTTGTGATGCATGTCATGTTTTCTGGCGAGTGGAATAGGTTAGGATTCCAGGCGGTTCCGCTGCACTCCTATTATGATCAGAATATTAACAGATGGACACCTGTATTCACATACAATAGCCGAAGACTAACAAAAATAAGAATATACGTTTGTACACGCTTATCTCCGGAACTACTGGACGGATTTGAATGAAACTTGTTTTGTTGTATAGCTATTAAGCCTGGTCAATTTATAGGGTATAATTGATTTTGGAAACTGGAACAACTGATGAATCATGATAGACTAGCTAAACTATAAGAACAATTTTGATGGGGTTTTCACAGCTTGATAGTTTGGGGTCCAACTTAAAACCTAAGCTAAGTTTCACCTAATTCGGTTGGATATAACCAGAGGTACCTTCAGCTTGACCTCTCCGCAGTACTAGCTTTCAGCGTACATTAAGGAGGTTATTTAAAATAGTCGTTCAGGAAAAAGATAAACTGCCCTAAAATCGATTTACACGCGGACGTTGTCGCGGGCAAAAGCTAGTCAACTAATTTTATTTATTTATTCGTATGGCATTACAAGTTTTAAGTCAAAAGATTATAAGGCAACTAATAAAAATTGTCCATACCTTGAAGATAATACGTAAGGATACTTAAGCGTTGAACGTTCATTTAACGAGTGTAAAAGTAATAGGTAATACAAGGTTTATGTCAAAATACTTTTGACATCTGCAGAAAATTTACCTGACCCGGTGAAGAAGTCGCTATTGATACACACGCAGCCAGCAGCAGTTGATATGCAGTCGTTAAACGCTTTTTTATTAGTAAGGCGATACTTTTCTAAGTGGAGTTACTATGCGTTCACACAGTGCTCGCCTGCTAAGTGAACGCACTGCGTTCAATAAGGCTCTGTGATTGGTCAATTTCGTTCATTTTGACGGACGCATAGTGCCTATCGCGGCAATGTTGATTTTTGTTGCCCGAGCAACATGTCCGTCCATAAGTAGAGGTGACCACTTGCCATCAAGTGTCCGCTGGCCTGATTGCCTACCGTATATAGGTATCCCTAGCGGCAATGTCGCCCGCCGCCCTCCGCCGACGGGTCCGATGCTTTAACAAAGTAAAGTTAAAAAGCAACAAAGTAAGTAGTTAGGGTAGTACAAAAACTACAAACCCCGACTGCTGCTATGAAACTAAAAACTTAAATGTTTTATTTACTTGTTTTTATGTGTAAACATTTTATTTTATTTTATATTTTCCCCCAGCGGCCCCGTCCCCCGGCAGCCGCGCGCCGCCCTCCGCCGACGGCTCGGAGGCGGGCGACGACGCGCCGCTGCAGTGCATCCGGTTCGCCGCGTTCGCGCACTCACCTTGGACGCCGCTCTATGATGCTAACTTGAAGCCGCTGTGAGTATCAATACTCCCACAGAGACCAGATCGGCACAGTGCCGCGTACGCTGCCAAGCTGGCCGAATGCAGTCGACATGCTCCAATCGCCAATCATCTTAGCTAGACCGGCAGCCGATCTGCAGTTCTAGCTAAGATGCCTTCTAGCTTTGCGAGCGACAGTAGAATAGAAAGGTGTTGTATCGGGAAGCACACAATCAGATGGCCCGCTCGATGGAAAGCGGCCATCTGATTGTCCAGGACATTAGCAACCGGCGGCCGGTACCTATTGGTTCCGCCTCCGAGGTGGGAGGCGGGTGGCGACGCGCCGCTGCAGTGCTTCCGGTTCGCGGTGTTCGCGCATTCGCCTTAGACACCTGTACGATGCTAACTTAAAGCCGCTGTGAGTATCAACACTCCCCTCCTCTCCCCTAGACCCCCCCTTTACATGCAGTGAATCTAGCCGAACGCAGTCGACAAGCTCCAATCGTCAATTGCAGTGTAATCAACTTTGCTAGACCCTCTGCCGATCTGCAAGCTTCGCGTTCGACAGTAGTATAGAAAGGTGTTGATTAGGGAGGCACACAATCAGGTGGCCGACACACTCGATGGACAGCTTTGACCGTCGTCCAGCACGGCTAGAACAAGTGTATCCGCGACACATCTCGCACCTTCGAGGCGGAAGGTCGGCATTACGTCGCTCCCCTTACGCGTTGTCCTAATTGGCAACGGTCTTGCGACAGGTGGTTTTGAGGTCTCCTATTGGACGGGCGACTTCCGTCGTACAATCATGGGCGCATGACCATTGCCAATTAATGCAGCGCCTTTGAGCGGATGCAATGCCAGCCTCCCTCTGCGCCGCCGGCGACACCACTGTGAGGCCGACATTGCATCACTCCCTGTAGAGCGGATACAATCCTCCCTCCGCCGACGGCTAGGAGGCCGGCAACGACGCGCGGTTCCGATTCACGGCGGATGTTACTTACCAGTGTAAGAAATAACCTCTAAAAATACCGCAACATGACAGCGACTCATATATCCTCAGGCTCTACTTACTAACTTTCCTGTGCCCCCATTGTCACCAGCCCAACACCCTCGTACGTGGTCGGTGCCGACAAGGGGTTCAACTACTCGCAGATCGACGAGGCCTTCGTCTGCCAGAAGAAGAACCACTTCCAGGTAAGGTTGTGAAAGTGATGGAACTGAGATTGAGAGTGTGATGAAGCTGGTTATGACCGGCGCGTGAGAGCCACCACTTACCGGATCAGGTGATGGTCCGAAGAGCCAAGCTGATCGTCAAAGGAGATCTGATAGTTAAATTGATGATATAAAGGGATACCATGTATATGCACGTGCTCGGGAAACAACATTTACTATGGCACCAACTCTGAAATCGCAAAAAAAGAAACAGCTGTTACATACAAAATTTAAAAACTAATGTTTTATACTAGCGCGGTTATTATCACACATTTTAACATGTTCCGGGTTTCCTACCGCGTACGGGTCGTCCCGTGACCATGATGCATGCAACTGTGTCGAAATATCAGGCAGGAACATACTCCTAAAAATCTTATATTATTTTAAAGTTTAACCTGTCACGTCCGATATCGAGTCGGCGAACAATAGATTTCCTATTTTATTTCATCCGGTTTTAAGATTCAACCGGTTAAGGCTTATTTTTAACTGTATGTAACGTCGCAGGTGACCTGCCAAATGCAGGCGACCGGCGAGCCGCACTACGTGAAGACCAGCGAGGGCTTCAAGAAGATCAACAGCTTCTGCTTGCATTTCTTCGGAGTGAAGGTAGGTACCTAGTCAGTCAGGTAGTTCGTCTTCGAAGAACGTCGGCTGTGTCGCACAAGGCTCCAACGGTGGATCAATGTATTTTCTTTTCCCTTTTTCAATCTACCATTTTAGCGAGGAGCGTCGGCAGCTAGTGGTTACGGGGTTCAACTCGTAAGAGAGGTCCTGGGTTCGAATCCCACTGCGGCCATGTACCAATGACTCTTTTCTGGGTTACGTACATCTAACTGATGCTGTTACGGCGAGGGAAAACATCGTTATGAAATCATCATCTTCATTTTGACGTCAATATCCCGGTTGTCTCGCACGCAAGGGCCCGGCGTTCGGCTTGACCATGATCCAGGATTTTGCAGTTCAAATAATTGCAGTGGAGAAACTGCCATCTGACATCCATGACCCTGTTAACAGGGGAACCTGACCAGGGTATACGAACAAGAGATCATGGTTACACATTCAGTCGCCTGAGTTGACAAAGTACAGATGAACCTATTGTGGTCATGTAAGTCGTTCTCTTCATTTTAATTGATTAATGACCATCACTTAATAATTTAATGTTTTCTCGTCAGGCGGAGGACCCCAGCCAAGAAGTCAGAATAGAACAAAGCCAGTCGGATAGAACAAAGAAACCATTTCATCCAGTACCGTGAGTAACTTAGATCTTCCTTGACTGCGCGTTCATCGCACATGACTGTTATCGGTTAGTATTATTTTTACGTCGATATTTCGACGCAGTTGCATGCGTCATGGTCATGCAGCTGCGCATGCAACTGCGTCGAAATATCACGGTAAAAATAATACGGACCGTGGTAATAAACCAGATAACATGTAATAAAAATAAAATAAAAATTTATTCCATCAACTAAATTTACAATCACAATTTTTTAAGTTGTAGGGGTCTCCTTTTAAGTAAGAGTTTACTTGTGTCAGGAGGCCCCGTTGTTCTAAACAGAGTGAACGAAAGCAATTTAGTGGGAACAACATTAAAAATATTAAAAAATATATTAAAAATGAAGATAGTCACATGTGTGAAGATAGTCACCATAAAATTCTTACAACTTACTTGACTAGATCGCAGTTATTATGAAACATTTCAAAATAATTCTCCAGTAGTTTTATTGTGTTCCCAGATGTTTCCATGCCCAGATCGCCTTTTTTCCAGATGATTAAATGATATAACAATGAGACCATCTGGGAACGAGACACTCTGGAAATAGGACCACCTGGGAACTGAATGCTATGAAGCCTTACCGCCGATCTCCGATACTATGCCGCCATCTTGATGCAATTGAATTGAGTTGGGACCAATCGCAGCAAGCCAGAGCCAGTCCCGGGTTCGATTCCCGGCCGGGTAGAAATTGCAATGATGAATTTTAGTTTCTGTTACGAGTCTGGGTGTTGTATGTATAATAAGTATATACAAATAGTTTAAAAAATTTCTGGCACCCACAACACAAGCTTCGCTTACTTTAGGGTTACATGGCGCCGTATGAATTGCCCATCATCATGATCACCTTAGCGTTATGTCCCGGTTGCGCCCCCGCACGGCACGCGAGGGTCCAGGGTCCGCTGTATGAATTGTCCAAGTGTATTCATTTATTCCCCCAAGAGCGTCGGTGGCCGAGCGGTTACAGTATCCGACTCGTAAGCCAGAGGTCCCGGGTTCGAATCCCGCTCCGGCCATGTACCAATGACTGTTTTCTGAGTTATGTACATTAGTTGAATACTAACCGATGCTCTTACGGCGAGGGAAAACATCGTGATGAAACCTGCACATTCAGGCGTCTGGATGTGTAACCATGATCCAATCTGGTCAGGTTCCCCTGGTAGCAGGGTCATGGAGGTCAGATGGCAGTCGCTCCACTGTAATTACCTGACCTGCCAAATCCTGGATCATGGTCAAGGCGGACCCCGGGCCCTCGTTCTCGAGAGCACAACCGGGACATTAACGCCAAGATGATTATAATTATTTTTATTCATTTATTCCCCAGAGTGGAACTCCGCCGCGAAGGCACCAAGGTGACAGTCGGCCGGCTGCACTTCGCTGAAACAACCAATAACAACATGCGAAAGAAAGGCCGCCCGAACCCCGACCAGAGGCATTTCCAGCTGGTGGTAGCTCTGAGGGCTCACGCAGCGCATGCTCAATATGTGATCGCAGCGCAGGCTAGTGATCGCATCATCGTGAGGGTAAGTTTGTGTAGCGTTTGGTCGTATGATCGTTTGGTCGCATCGTTGTTTGGAGCGTTGGATCGTATCGTTGTTTGGAGCGTTGGATCGTATCGTTGTTTGGGGCGTGTGGTCGTTTCATCTTTAGAGTGTTTGTTCATGTAGTCGTAGGAAGGTTGGGGGGCCGGGTTGGCCGTACCCACTCCAGAATGATCTGGTGCTATGCCCAGGATATACCATATGTACATAAAAAACTTCTAATCAACATAATTTCAATTAAATACAACCTAGGAATCCTCAGGGGCCAGGCCCCCCTACAAAATAGCCCTAGATACGCTAATGTGTGATCGTATCGTAATTGTGGGCGCTTGCTCGTTCGTGTCACCTTTTCGGAGATGAGTGTATCTGAATGTAAGCATGTCATCATCGTTTGGGTGTATGTCTAATACAATCCAATAACAATATGAGTGACAATATATGTCATTTCATGAAATTGGAAAGATGATGTAATGACACCAAGATTTAAACGCCAAATCGATCCATCCAATTAAAGTCAAATTACTGATTGTATATTTGAAATAATTGGCCGTGTGGTGTCCGGCAGAGTAGAATAGCACCAACCCCTTACACTCGTGGGTGTCGTACGAGGCGACTAATGTTTACGAGGCAAAAGATCAAGAGTCTCCGTAGTCTGGAAAATGGGCTGCAACATTTTCCATTGCTATATTTAAACACTGCGATCTCCAACCCGCCTGCCAAGCGTGGAGATTATGGCAATAACCTCCCCTCTCGTGTGAGAGGCCCTAAGTCCTGCAGTGGACTGTTATGGGCTGTGATGACGATGAATGAACAAAAAAAAAATCTAATCAAGTCGTAATAATTCTCTCCCCAGGCATCGAACCCGGGCCAATTCGAGTCGGACTGCACGGAGAACTGGTGGCAGCGCGGCGTCAATGATAACAGCGTGCACTTCAGCGGCCGCGTCGGGATCAACACCGACAGGCCTGATGAGTCGTGCGTTATCAACGGTTGGTGGGCTTACTTTACGTTCTTAAATACATACACATACATAAAGCTCACGCCTGTGTCCCACAGGTGGGGTAGGCGGAGACTATGGACCGCCACTTTGCTCTGTCCTGACACAACTCCCTAGACTCGCATATATCCACAACTCTTTTCAGACATCTCCTTTTATTCTTACCACTTCGGACCCCAGCTTTTTTGAGTTTTTAAATAGAATCAAATTTATTTTCCACACACAACTTAAGTAAATCCCCCCGTACGGTGGACCGCGGGCCCTCATGTACCGCGTGGGAGCGCAACCGGGACATACCGCCGAGATGATGATGATGAACTTAAGTAAAATACAAAAGGTTCCTTATGAATTGCTTAAACAGTAAGTACGTTAAACAAAAAGAAAACTACAGATAAAAATTGGCGTGTGGAGGGTGCCAATTTCAGTATAGCTGAGCAGACATTAAGGACTACTCAGCACTGGCTTTTAATGGGCTAGACTAGGCCTAATGACGAAAGAAAAAAACTCCTTTTTTTTTATTAGGTCTACACTAACTAGATGTTACACAACATAGAAGACTTAATAAACAAAGCTCGTATGGTAAAAATCAGTGTACATCCTTCTTGAAGTAGACACAGCATGCATATATATCACTACTTATGAGGTACCTAACTCATAAATTTCACTACATTACATAATAACAAAAAATAAAATAAATTCCTTTTAGGAGGACTTCGCATAATGGTCAAATAATGAGTGTAATGCGTGTACAAGACTTTTGTTTCAATTCAATTCAATTATTTATTTGCGTTAAATATGGTACATACATTACAGGTCTTATAGTATAAATAACATTGAATCACATATTTAGTCATATAGGAAGCGACATGCAAAATATATTGTATGTTAATTACATAAAATAAATTTAGGTATAGTTATAAAATAAACTCTATTCTGGCTTCTTATGCTCAAAAAATTCTTTAACTGTATAAAATACACTCTTCATCAACCAGTTATTCAAAGCTCTTTTGAATTTATGTATCGGTACTTCTCTTATATCGCTAGGTATTTTATTATAAATTTTAATACACATACTAGGACAATTTTTTAAGTAAAGTGTTGAGTGCGGTAACGTACTCATTACAAGCCTTTGCGCATGCCTGGTACTTCTAGGATATATTTCTTTTGCGGTTGTAAATAACTCTTTGTTACATTTCACGAAATAGCACGTTTCTAATATATATAAGCATGCTAGCGGTAGTATATTAGACTTTTTAAATAAGGGTTTACAGGACTCGTATGGTGCCATATTGTATATAGCGCGCACACATTTCTTTTGTGCTAAGAAAACCTTTTCGACATCCGTACTGTTGCCCCAGATAATAATCCCATACCGCAAAATTGAGTGAACATACCCATAATAAGCCGATTTGCAAGTTGCTATACTAGATACCCGTTTTAGTTTGTATATAGGATAAGCGAATTTATTAATTTTTGTACATATATTCTCTACGTGTTGTTTCTAATTTAGATTTTTGTCAATTGTTACACCTAAAAATTTAATATATTCAGCTTCCCTAAGGATTTGTCCGTTATAATTAATATTCCAATCAATAATGTCATTTTTTAAATTATTAAAATTAATATATGATGTCTTTGTTAAATTTACTTTTAATTTATTTTCATTTATCCAATTTACTATTAATTTCAATGTATTATTTATGTCATTCTTATGTGATTCTAAATTATTATTCTTATTTGTCGTCACCGTTAATGCGATATCATCAGCATATAAAACACATTTGTGATGTGTCACTTTCGGAAGGTCGTTAATATATACTAAGAAAAGTAACGGACCGAGTACACTTCCTTGTGGGACCCCAGCTATATTATTTTTAAAATGGGACCGCGTTGCTGTGACAGATTTGTTATAGTCAAGTCTGTTAATTTCTACACATTGCTGTCTGTAGGATAAGTAAGATTCAACCCATTTCAAAGCTGGACCTCTAATTCCATACCTTTCTAATTTATCCAGTAGGATATCATGTCTTACCATGTCAAAAGCCTTTGTTAAGTCGAAAAATATCGTCGTTGTATACTTATTATTATTTTTGTTTTCTAGGATTGTATTAACTAATTCAAAAACTGCCTGTGCTGTAGATTTATGTTTCCTAAATCCAAATTGTTCCTTGCTTAGAACATTGTTTTTCTCAAAGAAATTCATTATTCTTCCATGCATGGCATATTCAAAAATTTTTGAGAATATTGGGATTAGTGTCACCGGTCTGTAATTACTTATATCTGTTCTTTCCTTCTTTTTATACAATGGTCTCACAACAGATGTTTTGAGTTTGTCCGGAAAAATACCAGAAGTTAGTGAAAGGTTAATAAGATAAACTAACACCTCACTTATTTCATCTATGCAAGCCTTTACCACCCTAGTACAAATACTGTCGTATCCCTCCGAATTTGTGTTATTCAATTTATTTATAACTTTACGTAGTTCTGCCTCGTCAATAGGTTTAGTGAATATCGTATTTGTAATTCGATTTGGTATTTTTACTTTATTTTGGCAGCTACTATCTGTGTGGGATACGATATCAACAAAGCTTTAACTTGCAATGTTTGTATGTAACTATGTATATTTGGGGCAAATCTTGCAAGCCTAATTTGACCCACTTCCCGGTGTTCAATTGAGCTGAAATTTTATAAACCTATGTATGTAACTTTAATAAATTGTTATTAAAGTTACATACATAGGTCCGCTAAAGATGGGTGCTAAATAACGTCACAGTAGTTTATCTGTAACTTTTACCAAGGAACTATGTTGAAATGTGCATAAAATTGGCTGACGGTTGTGCCAAAAAGAAAAAGAATTCCCTAGCATTATGAATCGGCACTATTCGGTATTCGGACATCTGTTGTCGCCATTGAAATTGAACCGTAGGTTTTGTCCTCACGGACTAAGAACTTACGCATCCAGCTGGTACCTGCGATCTTTACCAGTTGTATTTTGAACTCTACCTCACTTTTAATAAGTACGTTTTCCCCGCAGGCAACTTAAAGGTGATGGGCCACATAGTCCACCCGTCGGACGCTCGCGCCAAACACAACATCCAAGAGCTGGATACCGCGCAGCAGCTGAGGAATGTGCAGAACATCAGGGTTGTCAAGTGAGTTTGGAACTTTGCTTTTTCCAAGTCTGAGGAGGTTGCTGATTTGAAATAAATCCTAGAGATCTCATCTTCATGGCGTTAATATCCCGGTTGTGTTCGAGATCCCGGGGCCGCCTTGACCATGGTCCAGGATTTGACAGATCTGGACCCGCGGGCCGCGGCGCCCGCCGCCGACACGGGCGTGCTGGCAGGACGTGCCAATGCCACTGCTAGTGTCCTAACCCCCTGCTGCCCCCTAGATTCAACTACGACCCCTCGTTCGCGGAGCACTCGGGGCTGCTCGGGCTGGACCCGCGGGCCGCGGCGCCCGCCGCCGACACGGGCGTGCTGGCAGGACGTGCCAATGCCACTGCTAGTGTCCTAACCCCCTGCTGCCCCCTAGATTCAACTACGACCCCTCGTTCGCGGAGCACTCGGGGCTGCTCGGGCTGGACCCGCGGGCCGCGGCGCCCGCCGCCGACACGGGCGTGCTGGCAGGACGTGCCAATGCCACTGCTAGTGTCCTAACCCCCTGCTGCCCCCTAGATTCAACTACGACCCCTCGTTCGCGGAGCACTCGGGGCTGCTCGGGCTGGACCCGCGGGCCGCGGCGCCCGCCGCCGACACGGGCGTGCTGGCAGGACGTGCCAATGCCACTGCTAGTGTCCTAACCCCCTGCTGCCCCCTAGATTCAACTACGACCCCTCGTTCGCGGAGCACTCGGGGCTGCTCGGGCTGGACCCGCGGGCCGCGGCGCCCGCCGCCGACACGGGCGTGCTGGCAGGACGTGCCAATGCCACTGCTAGTGTCCTAACCCCCTGCTGCCCCCTAGATTCAACTACGACCCCTCGTTCGCGGAGCACTCGGGGCTGCTCGGGCTGGACCCGCGGGCCGCGGCGCCCGCCGCCGACACGGGCGTGCTGGCAGGACGTGCCAATGCCACTGCTAGTGTCCTAACCCCCTGCTGCCCCCTAGATTCAACTACGACCCCTCGTTCGCGGAGCACTCGGGGCTGCTCGGGCTGGACCCGCGGGCCGCGGCGCCCGCCGCCGACACGGGCGTGCTGGCAGGACGTGCCAATGCCACTGCTAGTGTCCTAACCCCCTGCTGCCCCCTAGGTTCAACTACGACCCCTCGTTCGCGGAGCACTCGGGGCTGCTCGGGCTGGACCCGCGGGCCGCGGCGCCCGCCGCCGACACGGGCGTGCTGGCAGGACGTGCCAATGCCACTGCTAGTGTCCTAACCCCCTGCTGCCCCCTAGATTCAACTACGACCCCTCGTTCGCGGAGCACTCGGGGCTGCTCGGGCTGGACCCGCGGGCCGCGGCGCCCGCCGCCGACACGGGCGTGCTAGCAGGACGTGCCAATGCCACTGCTAGTGTCCTAACCCCCTGCTGCCCCCTAGATTCAACTACGACCCCTCGTTCGCGGAGCACTCGGGGCTGCTCGGGCTGGACCCGCGGGCCGCGGCGCCCGCCGCCGACACGGGCGTGCTGGCAGGACGTGCCAATGCCACTGCTAGTGTCCTAACCCCCTGCTGCCCCCTAGATTCAACTACGACCCCTCGTTCGCGGAGCACTCGGGGCTGCTCGGGCTGGACCCGCGGGCCGCGGCGCCCGCCGCCGACACGGGCGTGCTGGCAGGACGTGCCAATGCCACTGCTAGTGTCCTAACCCCCTGCTGCCCCCTAGATTCAACTACGACCCCTCGTTCGCGGAGCACTCGGGGCTGCTCGGGCTGGACCCGCGGGCCGCGGCGCCCGCCGCCGACACGGGCGTGCTGGCAGGACGTGCCAATGCCACTGCTAGTGTCCTAACCCCCTGCTGCCCCCTAGATTCAACTACGACCCCTCGTTCGCGGAGCACTCGGGGCTGCTCGGGCTGGACCCGCGGGCCGCGGCGCCCGCCGCCGACACGGGCGTGCTGGCAGGACGTGCCAATGCCACTGCTAGTGTCCTAACCCCCTGCTGCCCCCTAGATTCAACTACGACCCCTCGTTCGCGGAGCACTCGGGGCTGCTCGGGCTGGACCCGCGGGCCGCGGCGCCCGCCGCCGACACGGGCGTGCTGGCAGGACGTGCCAATGCCACTGCTAGTGTCCTAACCCCCTGCTGCCCCCTAGATTCAACTACGACCCCTCGTTCGCGGAGCACTCGGGGCTGCTCGGGCTGGACCCGCGGGCCGCGGCGCCCGCCGCCGACACGGGCGTGCTGGCAGGACGTGCCAATGCCACTGCTAGTGTCCTAACCCCCTGCTGCCCCCTAGATTCAACTACGACCCCTCGTTCGCGGAGCACTCGGGGCTGCTCGGGCTGGACCCGCGGGCCGCGGCGCCCGCCGCCGACACGGGCGTGCTGGCAGGACGTGCCAATGCCACTGCTAGTGTCCTAACCCCCTGCTGCCCCCTAGATTCAACTACGACCCCTCGTTCGCGGAGCACTCGGGGCTGCTCGGGCTGGACCCGCGGGCCGCGGCGCCCGCCGCCGACACGGGCGTGCTGGCAGGACGTGCCAATGCCACTGCTAGTGTCCTAACCCCCTGCTGCCCCCTAGATTCAACTACGACCCCTCGTTCGCGGAGCACTCGGGGCTGCTCGGGCTGGACCCGCGGGCCGCGGCGCCCGCCGCCGACACGGGCGTGCTGGCAGGACGTGCCAATGCCACTGCTAGTGTCCTAACCCCCTGCTGCCCCCTAGATTCAACTACGACCCCTCGTTCGCGGAGCACTCGGGGCTGCTCGGGCTGGACCCGCGGGCCGCGGCGCCCGCCGCCGACACGGGCGTGCTGGCAGGACGTGCCAATGCCACTGCTAGTGTCCTAACCCCCTGCTGCCCCCTAGATTCAACTACGACCCCTCGTTCGCGGAGCACTCGGGGCTGCTCGGGCTGGACCCGCGGGCCGCGGCGCCCGCCGCCGACACGGGCGTGCTGGCAGGACGTGCCAATGCCACTGCTAGTGTCCTAACCCCCTGCTGCCCCCTAGATTCAACTACGACCCCTCGTTCGCGGAGCACTCGGGGCTGCTCGGGCTGGACCCGCGGGCCGCGGCGCCCGCCGCCGACACGGGCGTGCTGGCAGGACGTGCCAATGCCACTGCTAGTGTCCTAACCCCCTGCTGCCCCCTAGATTCAACTACGACCCCTCGTTCGCGGAGCACTCGGGGCTGCTCGGGCTGGACCCGCGGGCCGCGGCGCCCGCCGCCGACACGGGCGTGCTGGCAGGACGTGCCAATGCCACTGCTAGTGTCCTAACCCCCTGCTGCCCCCTAGATTCAACTACGACCCCTCGTTCGCGGAGCACTCGGGGCTGCTCGGGCTGGACCCGCGGGCCGCGGCGCCCGCCGCCGACACGGGCGTGCTGGCAGGACGTGCCAATGCCACTGCTAGTGTCCTAACCCCCTGCTGCCCCCTAGATTCAACTACGACCCCTCGTTCGCGGAGCACTCGGGGCTGCTCGGGCTGGACCCGCGGGCCGCGGCGCCCGCCGCCGACACGGGCGTGCTGGCAGGACGTGCCAATGCCACTGCTAGTGTCCTAACCCCCTGCTGCCCCCTAGATTCAACTACGACCCCTCGTTCGCGGAGCACTCGGGGCTGCTCGGGCTGGACCCGCGGGCCGCGGCGCCCGCCGCCGACACGGGCGTGCTGGCAGGACGTGCCAATGCCACTGCTAGTGTCCTAACCCCCTGCTGCCCCCTAGATTCAACTACGACCCCTCGTTCGCGGAGCACTCGGGGCTGCTCGGGCTGGACCCGCGGGCCGCGGCGCCCGCCGCCGACACGGGCGTGCTGGCAGGACGTGCCAATGCCACTGCTAGTGTCCTAACCCCCTGCTGCCCCCTAGATTCAACTACGACCCCTCGTTCGCGGAGCACTCGGGGCTGCTCGGGCTGGACCCGCGGGCCGCGGCGCCCGCCGCCGACACGGGCGTGCTGGCAGGACGTGCCAATGCCACTGCTAGTGTCCTAACCCCCTGCTGCCCCCTAGATTCAACTACGACCCCTCGTTCGCGGAGCACTCGGGGCTGCTCGGGCTGGACCCGCGGGCCGCGGCGCCCGCCGCCGACACGGGCGTGCTGGCAGGACGTGCCAATGCCACTGCTAGTGTCCTAACCCCCTGCTGCCCCCTAGATTCAACTACGACCCCTCGTTCGCGGAGCACTCGGGGCTGCTCGGGCTGGACCCGCGGGCCGCGGCGCCCGCCGCCGACACGGGCGTGCTGGCAGGACGTGCCAATGCCACTGCTAGTGTCCTAACCCCCTGCTGCCCCCTAGATTCAACTACGACCCCTCGTTCGCGGAGCACTCGGGGCTGCTCGGGCTGGACCCGCGGGCCGCGGCGCCCGCCGCCGACACGGGCGTGCTGGCAGGACGTGCCAATGCCACTGCTAGTGTCCTAACCCCCTGCTGCCCCCTAGATTCAACTACGACCCCTCGTTCGCGGAGCACTCGGGGCTGCTCGGGCTGGACCCGCGGGCCGCGGCGCCCGCCGCCGACACGGGCGTGCTGGCAGGACGTGCCAATGCCACTGCTAGTGTCCTAACCCCCTGCTGCCCCCTAGATTCAACTACGACCCCTCGTTCGCGGAGCACTCGGGGCTGCTCGGGCTGGACCCGCGGGCCGCGGCGCCCGCCGCCGACACGGGCGTGCTGGCAGGACGTGCCAATGCCACTGCTAGTGTCCTAACCCCCTGCTGCCCCCTAGATTCAACTACGACCCCTCGTTCGCGGAGCACTCGGGGCTGCTCGGGCTGGACCCGCGGGCCGCGGCGCCCGCCGCCGACACGGGCGTGCTGGCAGGACGTGCCAATGCCACTGCTAGTGTCCTAACCCCCTGCTGCCCCCTAGATTCAACTACGACCCCTCGTTCGCGGAGCACTCGGGGCTGCTCGGGCTGGACCCGCGGGCCGCGGCGCCCGCCGCCGACACGGGCGTGCTGGCAGGACGTGCCAATGCCACTGCTAGTGTCCTAACCCCCTGCTGCCCCCTAGATTCAACTACGACCCCTCGTTCGCGGAGCACTCGGGGCTGCTCGGGCTGGACCCGCGGGCCGCGGCGCCCGCCGCCGACACGGGCGTGCTGGCAGGACGTGCCAATGCCACTGCTAGTGTCCTAACCCCCTGCTGCCCCCTAGATTCAACTACGACCCCTCGTTCGCGGAGCACTCGGGGCTGCTCGGGCTGGACCCGCGGGCCGCGGCGCCCGCCGCCGACACGGGCGTGCTGGCAGGACGTGCCAATGCCACTGCTAGTGTCCTAACCCCCTGCTGCCCCCTAGATTCAACTACGACCCCTCGTTCGCGGAGCACTCGGGGCTGCTCGGGCTGGACCCGCGGGCCGCGGCGCCCGCCGCCGACACGGGCGTGCTGGCAGGACGTGCCAATGCCACTGCTAGTGTCCTAACCCCCTGCTGCCCCCTAGATTCAACTACGACCCCTCGTTCGCGGAGCACTCGGGGCTGCTCGGGCTGGACCCGCGGGCCGCGGCGCCCGCCGCCGACACGGGCGTGCTGGCAGGACGTGCCAATGCCACTGCTAGTGTCCTAACCCCCTGCTGCCCCCTAGATTCAACTACGACCCCTCGTTCGCGGAGCACTCGGGGCTGCTCGGGCTGGACCCGCGGGCCGCGGCGCCCGCCGCCGACACGGGCGTGCTGGCAGGACGTGCCAATGCCACTGCTAGTGTCCTAACCCCCTGCTGCCCCCTAGATTCAACTACGACCCCTCGTTCGCGGAGCACTCGGGGCTGCTCGGGCTGGACCCGCGGGCCGCGGCGCCCGCCGCCGACACGGGCGTGCTGGCAGGACGTGCCAATGCCACTGCTAGTGTCCTAACCCCCTGCTGCCCCCTAGATTCAACTACGACCCCTCGTTCGCGGAGCACTCGGGGCTGCTCGGGCTGGACCCGCGGGCCGCGGCGCCCGCCGCCGACACGGGCGTGCTGGCAGGACGTGCCAATGCCACTGCTAGTGTCCTAACCCCCTGCTGCCCCCTAGATTCAACTACGACCCCTCGTTCGCGGAGCACTCGGGGCTGCTCGGGCTGGACCCGCGGGCCGCGGCGCCCGCCGCCGACACGGGCGTGCTGGCAGGACGTGCCAATGCCACTGCTAGTGTCCTAACCCCCTGCTGCCCCCTAGATTCAACTACGACCCCTCGTTCGCGGAGCACTCGGGGCTGCTCGGGCTGGACCCGCGGGCCGCGGCGCCCGCCGCCGACACGGGCGTGCTGGCAGGACGTGCCAATGCCACTGCTAGTGTCCTAACCCCCTGCTGCCCCCTAGATTCAACTACGACCCCTCGTTCGCGGAGCACTCGGGGCTGCTCGGGCTGGACCCGCGGGCCGCGGCGCCCGCCGCCGACACGGGCGTGCTGGCAGGACGTGCCAATGCCACTGCTAGTGTCCTAACCCCCTGCTGCCCCCTAGATTCAACTACGACCCCTCGTTCGCGGAGCACTCGGGGCTGCTCGGGCTGGACCCGCGGGCCGCGGCGCCCGCCGCCGACACGGGCGTGCTGGCAGGACGTGCCAATGCCACTGCTAGTGTCCTAACCCCCTGCTGCCCCCTAGATTCAACTACGACCCCTCGTTCGCGGAGCACTCGGGGCTGCTCGGGCTGGACCCGCGGGCCGCGGCGCCCGCCGCCGACACGGGCGTGCTGGCAGGACGTGCCAATGCCACTGCTAGTGTCCTAACCCCCTGCTGCCCCCTAGATTCAACTACGACCCCTCGTTCGCGGAGCACTCGGGGCTGCTCGGGCTGGACCCGCGGGCCGCGGCGCCCGCCGCCGACACGGGCGTGCTGGCAGGACGTGCCAATGCCACTGCTAGTGTCCTAACCCCCTGCTGCCCCCTAGATTCAACTACGACCCCTCGTTCGCGGAGCACTCGGGGCTGCTCGGGCTGGACCCGCGGGCCGCGGCGCCCGCCGCCGACACGGGCGTGCTGGCAGGACGTGCCAATGCCACTGCTAGTGTCCTAACCCCCTGCTGCCCCCTAGATTCAACTACGACCCCTCGTTCGCGGAGCACTCGGGGCTGCTCGGGCTGGACCCGCGGGCCGCGGCGCCCGCCGCCGACACGGGCGTGCTGGCGCAGGACGTGCGCCGCGTGCTGCCGGACGCGGTGCGCGAGGCCGGTGACGTCACGCTGCCCAACGGCGACACTATACAGCGGTTCCTTGTTGTTAATAAGGTGAGAATGCTTTTATTGATGCCGTAAAAACAGGTTTGAGGGTCTTTTGGGAGGGGAAGCAAGAGTTGAGAAAGTCGAAGTGGAGGTTTGTTGTTGTTAATTTGGTGAGCTGGGGGGTATGGGGGTGTTCTAGAACTCATAAATCCCGTGTAACTTTGTAATGATATTTTTTGACAAAAATCTGATAAACTGCTAGCTTAGATTTTGGTTTTTAGATTCATTGACTTTAACAGCATTTTTTTATTTTGAGAAAAACACTTTGATTTCCTCTTATTTATTTAATTATTTATTTTGGTTCACCAACAGTTTGTACACAAGATAATAATCTATTTAAAATACATTTTGTAGTCTAGTTTTAAGTGTAAAACCAATTATAGGTAAACACATCATGTTTCATTAATCTTACACAAGTATTACACATAAACAAAACATATCAACAGACTTACAGTTCCATTTTTATTTGGAAAACTTACAGCTTGAATTATTACATGATTTTAAATATTCAAAATATGATCGAACTATGTTTGTATCGAGCGCGGTAAGGCACGCACAGGAGACACTAGCCTTAACAAGGTAGGTTTCGGTATAACACCGTTAGTGAAGCAAGGTTGACGTCTTCCGCTGGGGCTGAGACTGGCCATTATTGCAGGAGTATGACTGTTCTTCTTAGCACAGCACATGCAGCTATAACATGCAAGTCAGAGTCCTGACCTGCCCAATTTGTTCCAGCACATCACCTTAGAACAGAGTCATTGGTACATGGACGCAGTACGATTAGAACCCGGAACATCTCGCTTACAAGTCGGATACCTTAACCACTCGGCCAGCGAAGCCCGTATATTAAATAATCAGTAGACGAAACAGGCAAGGAAGTGAGGTCATTGACGGCGTGGCTCTTGCCGAATCTCTCGATTTCTCCAAGGCCTTTGATAGGATTTGACAGAGTATTTCTAAGCAAGATTCTCTTATATGGTATTCTTGGTGCCTTTTATATCCGAACATCGAATTTTCTAACTGGACAATCAATTCGCGTAGTTATCAATGGCTACTCATCCGTTCATCGAGCTATCGACGTGGGAGTCCCTCAGGGATCGATTTTGTCCGCGATTTTTCCTGCTGCATATTATCTACCTGCTCTTACCCCGTTCCTTTGGATATGCAGACGACAGCACAGTAATAGACTACCAGATGCAAATGCCAGCAGAGACTATAACATTGAACGAAACCCTTAACCATGATCTCATCTGAATAATTTCCCCTGTCAACTGGGTAATGGATATAAATTAGCAATCACTCTGCTGCAATTACCTGGGGGTCTAAAAACGCCACAGTAGTGTTCATATATTCACTTATCTGCAGCGTCGCTGTTGTTGACATTGACACGACGATTCCAAATGGCGTCACTTTAGTTCCAGTTTTGGCCACTGGATCAGATAAGTTTGTGGCACTCTAATATGAATCATAATATCAAACGCTAATGTGGCCTTTTTAGACCCCTGGACGTACTCAGGGCTACTGATATAGTGACGTTACACACGATGAAGCGAACGTCAAGATCTAGTGTTACTATTCGTCCTGCTGTGTGGGTGCATAGTCTTATTAATATGTTGGATCTGTGTTTTCGATAGTGGGCCTCATTAAGGGCCCCACAAATTAACAGTTCGCCGGACGATATCAGTCCGTCAGTTTATCGCAATTGGTCACTAACTAACAGTTCCGTTTAAGGTTTCGGACTGACGACTAATACAAACTGAAAGTGTGTGACCGCTTGGCGATTCCAGTCAGATATCGGCCGAACAGTCCATGGCATTGAGGCTAAATAAACACACATTAGCAGGTAGCCGGCGCCCTGTCTACTGTCAGTCGAGCGCCTTCAGTTTTACTGAAACTGCCGACTCCCAACTGCTAGTGTGTAGTCACAAAGATGGCAGCAGGCCATTACCGGTAGGCAATAATCGCTTTAGTGTGTAGACGTTATTGGCCTAGGCAGCAGGCTGCCCGATAGGATCAGAGACTGCAGGCGGACTATTAAAGCTACGGTTAATGAATGGTGCCCTTTAAAAACCGGCCCTCATTACCCGCTACCTTTCTTAATAAAACCATCCCTCCCACCAGGACCGCATCTTCATGGAGAACCTCGGCGCTGTAAAAGAGCTCTGCAAGGTGACAGGCAACCTGGAGTCCAGGATCGACCAACTGGAGAGGATCAACAAGAAGCTGTGCAAGGGCAGCGCGCTGCAGCGCCGCGACAGCGCCCGCTCCAGTGGCAGTAATGGTGAGTGAGGGGTGACATCTAGCGGGCAATAAAGAAAATCTCTACGATACTCACTTAACGACTACACGAACACAAGTTGGTAGGCGTCGCACATAGATGGCGCTGATCGTTTACGTCGTTGTCATGTCTTATGCGCTTATTACATTTGACTTAATTCAGAAGCAAAAAGCGTAAGAGCAAATCAAAGTGGAATGTATTGCTCATAAAATAAGGTTCATTTTTGTCAAGCGGCATTTGAAAAGCGGAGCGATGTGTAACACAATGTAAGTGATATGAAAATGGATCTTATTCTCTGAACAATACATTCCACTTTGATTTGCTTTCACGCTTTTTGCTTCTGAATTTAGTCAAATGTATTAGTCGCAATAGTCGTCCCAATCGTCATCGTAACCATCATCGTCATTCAAAGGCATGGTCATCGACATTTCTATCGTCATATTCATTCATAATATTTATTATATAAGTATATAACATGTTGTAATTGTAATTACGATTTAGTATCACAATGTTTTGCCCATGTTTTTGTTCCATATACACCCCCTAAAATGCGTCAGTCATAGATATTACAGGCAATAGTTACAGCTTTCCATTCATGTGGGCTGTCTGTTTATCACTCTCGTCTCGTCCAAAGACAAAGAACTCACAAAAACCCCTGTTTCAGACTCCCACTACTCAGCGACATCGCACTCTTCAAAATCCCTCTACAGCGACGGCAACATGTCGCTAGACCACATCCGGGACATCGCCAGGAACATCCGAAAGCACGAGTGTTGCCACAAACTGAGCCACAATTCGCCCAAATACACCAGAAAACAATGCAAGAACTGCCACGGGAACTACTCCAAATACGGCAAATATTACAATTACAACAAGACGGTGAAGTCGAGTAAAGAAAAAGAGAAGCCAATATTCCCGACCTATACTGACTCTGTTGAAAGAGTGGAGAAGAAAGAAGATTTCAGTGTGACCAAGAAGAAAGAGACGAATATATGGTTGAGGGAAGACGTCCAGTACGATTCTAGATTGCCGTTCTGCTGTAGGAAGAGAGACAGATATAGCGAGGCGAGCTCCGAGCTGGTTTCCAATAAGTTGCTGCAAATCGTGATCACTGTTCTGGTCTTCATTATGGCTATTTGGTAAGTAAAAAAATAAATAAGTAATTTGTTGTCAACTTGACGCCACAACACAACATTTAAACAAAAAAGTACATAGGTAACCACGTACAATAAGGTTGTGGAATAAACTACCTGGAGAGGTTTTTCCTGGAGAGCACAATATGGAGTTCTTCAGGAAGGGGGTGATAAGGTTTTTATGGGGTCGGCAACACGTAGGTGATGCCCCTGGTATTGCTTAATAAGCTACATATTTTAACAAACACATAATTTTACAAAATAAAATCAAACAAAAAGAAATAAAAAATAGAAAAACATAATAAACAACTTGGAATTGCCATGCTGTGTTTTTCCCGGTCGATAAAAAGACCTCACTCAGCATGAGTGCCACATAGGTACACATCTGACCCAGTAGCCAAAACTGGCACTAACTGTCGCCATTTTGAATTATCACTTTGTACATAACTCAGAAATTATCATCGGTAAGACATGGCGGCACTGGTGTTCAAATCCAATACCTCTCGCTTACGAGTCGACGCTCCTTCGTGGTTAAGACTGTATTTTTGAAAACCCTTTCTGGTCTCCCTGTATTTACCCTCAGTAGGCCAATTACGTAACTCTGTTGCCAACAATTCTCTGATTTCAATAATTGAAATTGTTACTTTTGTACGTATGATCCATTTAATAGTTTCAGTATATTGCAATGGAACTTTATTAACAGCTCAATCCATGAAATCAATTATACGGATCGCAAAAGTAACAATTTCAATCATTTCAATCAGAGAATTGTTGGCAACATCGTTACGTAACTAGCCTACTGGTGACTTGCATGCTTTTATACTATTAAAAAAAATTGTTGATAGAGCAATCGTTTTACACTTTTGACGAATTTTTAAATAGAAAGAAGCTGGACATGTAATCGAAGAAACTTAGATGACTCTACAAATTTTGTTGTTTTAATTGTATATGACATGAAATGTAAATATATATATATTATTTTTTGTATTTGTAACTATTATTTATAATGTACTTACTTCTTTTTTTACGATTTCCAATATTTATTTACATTTTAAATTACAATTATTAACATTTTTAAAAAGCCTAAAATTCTAACTAAACTAAAGATAAAAAACATGACCCAGGTCCCTACTTGTACTACTATGTACCTACTTAATTATGATAATTTGTACGACTTTCCATTATGAATAAATTATGATTATGATTATTATAAACTTACTCCAACCCCACCAGCCTAGTGGTGATGTCGGCGCTGTACTTCCGCGAGCACCAGGAGCTGGTCTCCATGAAGGAGTTCCACCGACACCAGCAGCGGGCCGCGCTCGCTGCCTTCGGGAAGGTGCCCGCCAGGACGGATTATAACCAGATACAGGTGAGGGGGGTATGATCTCGTACAGGAGACAGTAAGGCGCTGTCCTAATAGGAAACGGTTGTGCGACGAGCGGTTTTGAGGTCTCGTACTGATCGGGCGACGTCCGTTCTACGCCATGGTCGTACGACCGTTGCCAATTAGGGCAGCGCCTAAAGCTACCTCGAGACTTTGCATCGTCTTTGGTGTGTATGCGCATTCGTAATTATGTTAGCTCATTTTATACCCCTGGTTGAGAGGTTGATGTGCTGACTTCCGTACATTGTACAAGAAAATCATTCAAGAAAGAAATTTATTCGGTACATTGTAGCTATCAGTGAGAACCTGTAATTGGCTTTTTGTATTTATTCAAGTTTATATACTTGTATTAAAATCTGTTGGTTTTCCAAATTAATAAAAATAAAAATTAATAAAATAAAAATTCCACTTTGTATCGATTAGTACGCATTTAAGAGTACATTGTTCCCATAAAACATTGGTCTGCATGATCACAGACTGGCACAAAACAATTTTTTTTTTTTGTAACTTAACCCTCGACTTTTCATAGCGATAATAGAGCTTGTCTAAGCTGAAATGACGCGCCCCACTACTTAATTAGTTGATTTCGATGTGTGAGTGCAAATATTAATAACGACACTTCATCTGTGTGGGAGCGTCGACTGCTCAATCGAACGACGCGTGCTCCTACGTTTGAGTCTCACCGGCAACTGAATGACCAATTACAACGGCATTTGTATATGTATTGCGTCCATATTTTAAATTTGCTTGTGTGTGTTAATGCGATAGTGGGGCGCGTCATTTCAGCTTAGACGAGCTCTACTTACATATTCTCTTATATAAGTTAAAAAATCGGGGTGCCTCTTACCCTCTTGGCAGTTTCGGGCAACGCATTGGTAGCACCCCTGTTGATGCTGATGTCTATGTCTATAGGCGGCGGTGACCACTTTCCATCAGGTGGCCCGCATGCCTGTTTGTCAGCCGGATAAAAAAAAAAAAAAAAAAAAAAACAGTGACAAAAGAGAAAAGTGAAATTTTTCTAGTAGATACTCGATGACGTGACTAAACCTACGGTGCCCTCACAGTCTGTATGGGTCTTCCGCTGGGGACCCGGAGACTGGTTGAAGTCTCGAGAACCGATTTATATTTGGTCATGTTATTGGGTGGGTACTTACCTATGAAATTATCATATTTATTCGCAATTACACTTTAATTGTTTACATAACAGAATTATTTATTAAATGAAATATTTGTATGACAGAAATAAATTAAATAATGCTAACACTAAATTATGAAATAATATTTACAAATAAAAAACTTTCAGACCAGTCTTTTGGGGACGATTCCTTTAACAAGGGACTTGGGGCAAGTTTTTTATTTGTAAATATTATATCATAATTTAGTACATATTTACATAACATATTAAAATTAATACTCGAATTCGAAAATAGAGTATCTTTAGACGCCAGTAAGGCCACGGCTTGCACCTAATTCTTAAACGAATTGAAACTGATACTTATACAAAAAAAAAACGTACAAAAAATATGTTTAACACCGTTCGTATTTATGAATTTAGTACAAGCCGGGACGGGGTCTCTTAAACTTAATAAAAATATTTTTCTCAAGTTCTTAACTCTTCTTCTTTCGAACCTCTTTGGAATACTTTGACTGCTAATATGTTCCTCGAATAGTACAACCTTTTTTTACCCGGTGACAATTTATTTAAACATTTTAGTATTTATAATTATTAGTATTGATTATTATTTATTATTAATTATTATTAATAACATTGAATAGGTGAAAGACAAATTTTAGGATGATGTTTTTATAATGCTTAAAATTAATAATTTAAAATATTTGTAAATGATTATAAATTTTGATTAATGACATTATTTAAATTCGGAAATTTAATAATGTTTCTAAAATTTGTATGCCGATGGCAGGTCGCAGAGGCTCTTACTTAAACTGTACCTAACAACTGTATAACCTGTGTACCACAAATGATTAAATGATTATGATTATGATTATAATATTTCCTGCCCCCAGAACCAGAAACCGTCCCAGCAGCCGGCGAAGAAGGGCGGTCGCGAGAAGGGCCCGCACAAGAGCACGCCCGCGCCGCCGCCGCGGCGAGCCTCCAACGCCTACCTGAGGAATGTTATCAGTGAGTTGTGGTAGCATTGCTCTAAATCCGACCATACAATATCTTCAAACAGTTATTCAAACAAATCGAGCGTTATATGAAAGTATATTACTCAAGTAATAAAAAATATTAAAAAAAAAATCATCTTGGCGTTAATGTCCCGGTTGTGCTCTCGAGAACGAGGGCCCAGGGTCCGCCTTGACCATGATCTAGGATTTGGCAGGTCAGGTAATTACAGTTGAGCGACTGCCATCTGACCTCCATGACCCTGCTACCAGGGGAACCTGACCAGATTGGATCACGGATACACATCCAGTCGCCTGAATGTGCAGGTTTCATCACGATGTTTTCCCTCACCGTAAGAGCATCGGTTGGTTTTCAACTAATATACATAACTCAGAAAACAGTCATTGGTACATGGCCGGAGCGGGATTCGAACCCGGGACCTCTGGCTTACGAGTCGGATACTGTAACCGCTCGGCCACCGATATCTGTTATTCAAACAAATCGAGCGGTATATGAAAGTATATTACTCAAGTAAAAAAAAATATATGGGTTGCCTACTCTCACCCTGGTCCTTCTATGGGGTGATCATGGTGATAATCTCTCTCTTATCTGTTATTGAATCTAGTTATAAGTCAAATGAAAGGTATTTATTTCCCCTATTCAACAATATACGGTTGTCTAGGTAAAACCTGGTCTGTCGGAAGTATTCTGTATGTCTGTCGTATCACATAAAAATTCTTCAGATTACCCCAGAGGATGATCGAATTAAGTGTGGTAACCATAGAAAGCCGATGCTGGTCGCTAGTTTCAAATTATGTTTATTTTTTCAGGTGTGGACCCGAGTACAGAAGCACCACATTTACTAGACAGACCAACAGAGATAAGGCGGGTTGCCGACGTAAGTAACTTTCATTTCAAAAACACCCCGTTCAAAAACAAAATGTCACAATTTCACAAATTTTCAAAATGCAATCATTGTAAAAATAAAAATGTAAATTGTTTTCAGAATCCAACGCCATACAGGTTGTCAGTAATTTTTTGAACTTCTATAACAATATAATATTTATTTCCCATTATTATTTTAATACTAAGTCCCTCAATTTATTTAATTTTATGTCAATCAGAATTAATTTGTTTTAATACTTATCATTTTGTTTGATTACTTATCATATGCATTATTTGGTACAGGTCATAGGCGGAGGGTGTCCATACAACGTTAACACTGACAATGAATTGGATGCCGAATGCCAGGTAATTGAATTAAATAAATAATATTAGATTTTTATTTACCTATGTAATTGGCGTCCTTTTTTCGCAAGAATATATTTGTTGGTATATTTTTAATTGTATATAACATTTCAAAAAGCTTAATATTTTATTTCGTCTCTAAAATAAAATAAAATAGTAGTTTATGCAACTGTCATATAAAAAGGGGTATTAAAACATCTGTTTATCTATGATAATAGTTAAACACGAGTGTTTTAACACCTAATTATATGCAGTTATACACTACTTTATCTATACTCATATTTTTATGTTAAAATATCGTACCTATAATTTTCTCAACTTTGCTGGAAGTAAGCTGCGAGTCAGTTCTGTTGCATCTACGCGTCAAGGATATCAAGCGGCGAAATTCACTTCACTACTTTCACATTTATCTATTTATTTGCTTCAAACAAGAAAAAACATTCACATACATCAATTACAACAATTAGAAAAAATATAGGCGCTTAGCGGGAAAATAGCTACACACGTACAAAGTTGAAAATATTATAGGTACGAAATGTTTACATGAAAATATGAGTGTAGATAAAGTAGTGTATGTAACTGCATATAATTAGGTATTATATGACAGTTGCATAAACTACTATTATTAAGCTTTTATAAGGGTTTGAAAATACCCCTTTTCAGTTGTGGTCAGTTTTGCCTCTTTAACCAGGTGCAATTTTATAAAGAGGATAGTTATCACAATAAAATAATATACAGTAGTTAGGTTTCCTTGTAATCGGATTTGCCATTTCCAAAAAATTTAAATTTGTATGAAAATTACAGTTTTCGTCATTTTCGCCATACAAAACGCCAATTTCATAGGTAACCTAATATTCTGCTTAGTACATTCTTGATGAAACTCCATTGTATGATTTATTATTGATTATAGTCTGCTGCTTAACTCATCCCTACTTTGTATCTATTGTAGATCTTAAATAAGTATTTTCATGCATTCGTTAAACTAAAATAATTAAATTTAAATAAAAATAATCGTTTATATTAAATTAATTAATTTCAAGCTCAAGTTCGTGTATAATAGCAATCGCTGCTCTTTCCTCTCGTCTGCCAACTTCTTCTCTTTATAATCATCGACTTTCACCCAATCCTTCACGTTCTTCCAATATCCTGTCCTTGACCTTCCTCTATCCCTTCTCCTTCAACTTTGCTTTCTATTACACCCTCAAAAATCGTCACATTGGATGCACTAGCATCTTCTGTTGTTCTTTTTTCTATCATAATATCAGGGAGGTCTAACTACGCTGTGTCTTTCGTTCTGTTTTCTGTAACATTCAGACATATCTGTTTCACTAAACTGAACTTTCGGGTCGACTTCGGCTCGCTGAGCCAGTGAAGTAAGTAAACTGAATACTTCTTCGTTTCTCTTTTTTTCGTCCAGCTATTCGTCCCCATTCTCAACATTATTTAGTTAGATATTGTGCATGTCTGATCTGCGACTACTTATCACATATTTCTTTGATAGGTCTGCTGGAAGAGATTTCTTCTAAGAAATAAGTAGCGCCTGTTGTGTCATCTATAACTATGTATTTTTCCTCAAACTTTCATGCGCACAATAAACTGAAAAATAAAATAAATAAATAAATAAAAAGTTAATTAATCAGTAAAAGTAAAAGATATACTTATCTTGTGTACCTAAATAATATTTTGTTCATTAGTCTTCTTCTTCTTCTTATCGAGTCGATTGATTAAACTCTGACTTGCACTTTATTCGCCCAATATTCGGCGACTGTCCTCGAACAAGTCTTCCATTGTGAAAGTTTTAGGACACGCCGAGCATGAGACGAGGTGGTCCATGGTTTGCGGAGACATGCCACAGTCGCACTGAGAACTGTAATTTGTATATACCTTAAGAGATTCTCTTTACGTCGGCTCACCTTTATATTGATATATACCTATTTATAATGCATTACATACCTACTAACTTTCCTTACTTTACTTATTTTCATGCTGCTAAAAAGGATAACATGATGTTACTAACGCAGTGGATGTTAACGTACTATGCTATGGTAAGATATGAATGACAAGTTTTTCGATATATTTATTTTTAGTGTCTGTTGAATCCTTCTCTGTCTACCCTTTCTGCCTGTGGGATGCGTGTATGTGGGTATGCGTCGTGGCCAGATTATAGACCTGATCGATAATTTCATGAAATGTAATATTCCCGCAGCCCATATCATGATATGCTTTGGTCAGATCAATGAATAATCTGCATTATCAATTGTTTGTCTTTTTCTATTGAAATGTACCTTAGATTATGCGAAGTCTCTTGTCTATGACCAAACGGTTTTTCTATATCTTTACAAATTTCTGTCACAGTCATCATGCGGGCTGGACCCGCCCCAGACCTTCGAAAACCAGGAACCATTGGAGAGAAACCCAGAAAAAGAATTGAACGAAACCTTCGTTCGTCCACTAGAACCTACCGCTCGGGACAAACTGCCCAACATACCGGCGGTAGCAGAAAAAACTAACGACACAAGAAAAGAAGACTTCAAGAAAGATGATTACAAAAAAGATGACTACAAGAGAGATGAAGCAGACAAGATCCAAGAGGATATGATAGCTGATTCGAACTTCTTGGACTCGAATAAACAGAATGTGACAGCTATAGTCAATGGCAGGCTGAAGAGGAGTGTGGGGAAGAGAGAGAGCAACGAAGCCTTGCTGAAGAGTGGATCAGACGAGATTGGACAGGCCGACGTGAATTTCGGTGACCAATCCAGTGAAATATACGACAAAGGTTAGTTGCTCGTTTTGTTTTTAAACTATTTTACTTATTGGTACTAAGAAAATATTTACAAAACAATAACAAATAAACTAAAATTAAAACCGTTGTTTTTTGGTTCCGTAGTTCTGCAAAATGCAAACATCGTCTATAGGTATAGTTACTTTTGTGTTAAAGACATTTTTGTATTTTTTATTTTCTGGGGCGCAAAATGGCACGTTGATATAGTAAAGGAAAAATGTAATAATAGACCAGGGACCTTGAAAGCTGTTATAAACTAAGTGCTCTTGCATCTAGTTTTAGGCATTATAGTTAACAGAAATTTTACTTCTAAGTCGATGGTCAGCTTCGAAACTTTTTAACTTACCCCAAAAACAGTATAGCAATGCCTTCCGTGCATTGCTATAAAACTCATTTTGACCAAAATGGGGGAAGGTTGTTTGATGAAGAACTACTCCCAATTATCACAACCTTATATAATAATAATCATCTTGGCGTAAATATCCCATTTGTGCCAATGGTCAACGCAGACCCTGGGCCCTGACAACATTAAATTATTTATGTATTTTATTTATTTATTTACAACACAATGGGCCAAACAACATGGGTTACAAACGCCAAGATCGCCAGATGACCATCAATATGTCAATATTCCGGTTGCGATCCCGCAAGCGAGGACCTGGAGTCCACCTTGACCATGCTCCAAAATTAGACATTTGGGATATATTTTCCTAAGGCGCTATCCTAATTGGCAACGGCCGTACGACCGTGGTCGTGCGATGGGCGATTTTGAGATTTACTATTTGTCGGGTGACGTCCGTCGTACCACCATGGCCGCACCACTGTTGCCAATTATATTATATTATGCTTATTATAATAGGACCACGATAAGTCGGTATTGACTGACAGTAGTAAAAATTTTAAAGTGTAGACAAGGCGATAATCTGGATCTGGGAACAATCCTTGTCAGTCCTGTACGGTCTCATTACCGCACATCGTTCCGTGTCAGCATTTATGCGACATAGGCATTCCGCCAGTACGCTAGCCAGTTCACCACTTACCATCAGACAGTGTACTCACGTATTAAGGACTCAAATAAATTTGATTTACAACCCATATTTATTCATCATATCAAGATAGCATCTACAACACTGTGCAGAACTACCAAGAGCCTGTACAAGTCCTTCTTGTAAACATTCTGTTTTGCTTACTTTGTCGGTATTCACTTTTAGTTTGTCAAAATTATTAATCATGCTGAAAATTATCTCCCGTGATTCCTTTTAAACTGTTTTGCACATTATTTAATAATATTTTTCATAACTCACGAAAATAAACAATCCTACAGAAATCAAGTTGTTTGTTATGAGTTTTATGAATGACGTTCTATGACGTTTAAAAACTCGGCATAAGTTGCCATATAGATTTTTTTTTTAATAAGTGGTTCTTACTTAGCGTGATCTTATTATTATTGTTATTATTTTTTATTTTTTTTTATTATCAGAAACAAATAGTCATATACAGAATAACATTTAAAAATCATACAATAAATGAAGACCTATGTTTCCTAAATTGATACATACATACAAACCAAACGATTACTTATACATAAAATAACATAAAAATAAAGTACAACAATTAGATAAGTAATATAATACATCATTCTTTAACGTTCCCTCTGAACCTCGGTAAAGCATCTAAAAACATATCCACGTCAAGAAGATGCTCATTGTAATATTTACACGCACGACGAACAAAACCGTTTTCCACGTAACGCTTTCTGGTTGGGTTAACGTGAAAAAGTGGCTTTTTGCGACAGTCCCTTTCGCGTCTGAGTGGCACTCTTAAGGAAATATGCTTAAGTAAATTAGGCGAGTCTGCTAGGTTATTGACAATTTTATAAAGAAACACTGCATCTATGTAACGACGACGCTGTCAAATTTTCGATTCTATGCACTTGAGATTATGTTTTATAACTAAAACGATTATTATGGAGATGGTAATTACCAGTTCGATAGTCCAGAGCCTTTACAAATTTCTTCTGCATTCTCTCGATGCGATCAATATGTGCACTGTAGAAAGGGTGCCACACACTGCTAGCAAATTCCAAAATACTTCTAACATAGCTGTTATATAATAATTTGTATGTACGTATATCCTTAAAGGGCGTTGACACCCGTAAAATAAAACCTAACTGCTTAAACGCCTTGTTGATAATTTTGTCCATATGGTGTACGAAGGTTAAGTTGGAATCCAATATTACACCTAGGTCCCTGACCTGAGTTTCCATTCTCAAGCTCTTGTTACATAAGAAATTGTCGTGGACTATAGGTGATGCCTTCCGAGAAAATGTTATTACTTCAACACTTATTACAAGTTCAAGAAAAGATTATTATCCGTGCAAAAGGCCTCAAAATTAAAAAGATCATTTTGTAGCAATTCACAATCATGGACATTGCGAATCACCTTAAAAATCTTCGTGTCATCGGCATACAACATACAACAGCATATCTGTTCACTGTAATATATTACAGTGAACAGATATGCTGTTTATATCATTTATATAAAGTATAAACACTAATGGGCCTAAGTGAGAGCCCTGAGGGACACCAGAACTAATACTACGGTACTCAGAGATGAACCCCCCCACTGTAACAGCCTGATATCTGTTTTCGACATAAGACCTCGCCCATCGAAGGAGGTCGCCGTGTACACCGATATTATTATATGAATACCACTCGCAAACCCCCAGAATGCGCCTGGATATCGCTCGCGGCGCGCTCGTGGCGCGGCAACGAGTCGGTTTCCCGCGAGCGCTGGTGCGCCGGCGCCGCGCGCCGCTACCGCTACCGGCTGCCCGTCGCCGCGTGCCGGCCGCGGCGGCCGATCGCGCTGCTCTATAAGTGAGTATCGACAGGTTGGCAGTCTGGGCAGGAGCGTAGGGATGAAACCATACTCCACTGGGCCACTACTCCGGTCCGTCCTAGATACCGGTTGGACGTAGTGCAAAATAACCTGGTCGATCTTCGGAGACCTAGACGGAAGGAATCCGTTCAGGATCGACATGAGTGGCGTCATTTGGTGTCGGAGGCCAAGATCCTCTTTGAGCCGTTGAGCAAACGAAATAAGTTAGTGAATCATAATCTCATCTTGACCCTAATGTCCGCCTTGATCTCCAGGGTTTGGCACACCAGGTAAATACAGTGGAGCGACTGCCATCTGAGAGAAAGCTGACCAGATTAGATCTTAGTGTCACGTTGTGTTCCCTCACCATAATCCCATCGGTAATGTCGTCGTCAACGTCATCGTTGATGTAGTCGTCAGTATCATTTTTGTTGTCATCAATCTTATGCTCGGCAATATCGAGCTCGGCAAAAGAGTCCTCGCATCCGAGTTATCTATTTCTACCGCCAAATATTGCATAGTCCGCAAGTATCTTTATCAAATGCTTCATTTCTTTTCGCAGATCATCGCAACTCAAGCAGATGCGCCTATGCCAGCTGCGTTCGGAGGAGAAGAACTGCCACAAGAACTGTGAGGCCTCGCTGCAGAAGAACGAGGACACTTGGAGCTACGAAGTCACTCTGGACTGCAATATGGACAAGGAGATTACCGTCAGGGGCTCTTTCGCCGACCCTCTGGTAAGTTGAACTCTGTATATCTGTTGTTTAGGTTATCTCGTCGTTGTCGGTCCCAATGTTGTAGTTGTTGCTGGGTGAGTTGATTGATGCCAAAGACACTTTCATATTTTCTTCTTCTTAAATACTTGTTTCTGATCTGAATGCGTCAAAAAGTTTGGATCGGAATGCGTCATCATCATCACCATAGCCACAGTCACAGGTTATTGCCATAATCTCCACGCTTGGCAGGCGGGTTGGAGATCGCAGTGTTATAAATATAACAATGGAAAACGCTGTTGCTCATTTTCCAGTCTAAAGAGACTCTACATCTTTTGCCTCGAAAACATTAGTCGCCTTGTACGACACCCACGAGTGTAAGGGGTTGGTGCTACTCTACTCTGCCGGACACCACACTGTCACTGTTATGAGTGGGTAATTTGTTACATTTAATCATCTTTTTTGTTCACAGGACTTATGTGCCCTGCCTGAAGACAGCAAGATACCCTACGTGGAATTCGTTGTACACATTTATAGGGATTGTCGCAATTTATAAATCACAATATTTAGGAACAATCCTTCTTGAAACTTGATGGCAAATGTTGTAATAAAATCGAGACCAAATACGGGCTAATGCGAATCAAAATTTCACTAGATGGCGCTACTGGAGCGTGAGGTCTTGTTGTCAAAATACGCCGTGCGTATTGGTCAGAATCGAACGCTCAAAATTGACAGTTGGATTCCAGCCAATAGCGGCCTTATTTTGACATCACCGGTGGCGCCGACTGGTGGCAAAAAAACGTTGACCCCATTAATAACCAATCATGGTCTAGTAAAGTAAATAATGACCTGCATAATCAAAATATATGGAGTTTAGTCTAAAATTCGTAAGTGGAACTCAGACAAATTGAATTATGAAATCGTTTTTGGACTTATGATTAATATCCTTCAGAGACAGGGCCAAAAATAGAGAGTAGTCAACACAGAGCACAAAAAGTTTTGCCAGTCTATAGAGAGACTTTTGACAGCTTTTTCACACAAAAATGCGTGCCCGTTCATTGGCAAAAAACAATGAAATCTCTTTGGTAGTCAACAACAAATCACATAGAAAGAAATCGTATCGATTTTTAGTATCAGCCTTCAAACGCTCATTCAAGCCTTTTAAGTGCCATAAAAAGAAAATATGCCAGATTTTAAAAAAGGTTACAGAGACTATTCAACCAATCACAAGGTCCCCAGCGTAAGATCTTAAATAATGTTGTTTTTAACTGTCCCGTTTCCTTATTTTCCAATGTTTTAGTATTTTTTAATGGTTTTACATATGTATTTTAAGGACTTCTTAAACCGTGATGTCATTTGATAGCAGCTGTAATTTAAAACATATTTGGCCATTTAAAAAAAAATTCATAGATAGATTGTTCCTTGTTCCTGTGCCGCCATCTATTATATATAAAAAAGTGGGTACTACTAAAGCTATTTGTATTAAGGAATCTCGAACAATGCAGCTTTCAATTTAAGGAAAATGGCGGCCATATCGAGTCACCCGTACTTTAGCTACGTACTAGGTACGAAGTATGTGGATTATGGATATTCATCTACTATACTACTGTTTTTACGTAGGAGTAAACTTATTGGCCCTGGTATTGCTGATGTCCATAGGCGGCGGTGACCACTTTCCATCAGGTGACCCGTATGCTTGTTTGTCTGCCGTATTACTTAAAAAAAGAAAAAGAAAAATATGCTGAATATCAGTATTTTGTAATTCGATTTGTCTGAGTTTCTTGTCTCAATTAGTCTTACTTCTCTGATGTCTTCTAAGTAAGATTTAGCATCTTAACTTTATTTAACAAATACCTACGCGTAGTATGTATTTATGTTGTAGCAGAAAGTATACAAGATTGTATGTAATGTGATGTAACACGTTTAAGTGATATAATTCTTTTTTTTTATCGTATATGTAACTGACAACTGTCAAAATGTAGTTTTTTTTTTTTTTTTTTAATAATTTTTGTTTCGTAGTCTTCTTATGTTATATTGAAATAACTTTCACGCTCAGTAATCATTAATTACCTATGTATTTAACTTATGTTTTAAAAAAAAAACATTCCACAAGTGCAATTAAATCTATCGGTCCGTCCTAGATTTAAATTCATTATAATAAAAGATGTATTATATTTTTTTATATAGCACAAAGTGTTAATTTTTTTCTGTCGACCTCAAATAGTGGGAGAAGGCAACTAAGAAAAAAAAATTTTTTCGTGTTTAGAAAGGCAATTATTTCCATTATAACTTAAGGCAACTTAATGTTTGAAATAAATCACGAAAATTAGAAAACATAATGCATGAACTTTCTTTGTTTGGTTTCATAATATATCAAAGCGAAAACTCTACATTGCACCCCAAATCATACATAAATTATTAAAGGTTCCGCAAAGTTTTATTTATTGTATTAAAATAATATTTTATTTTATTTTTGATAGTATAACTTAAGTATTTGCAGTTCGGTATTACACATTCTATCAAAATTAAGGAATTTATCGACAATTTAAAATTATGAATTTATTGGTTACATAAGTTTTATATTTTTAATTATAATTTTTTTGAAAATCATTAGTCATATTGTCATTAAGTTAAACTTTATTTTCTATTTTTAAGTTATACCTACAATGTTTATTCAGACGATTTTAATTTTTATATTTGTAAGTTACTTTGTTGTTAAAATGGAATTGGTATTTAATTAAATAGATTTTTTATACAATTTTACTTTAGTAGGGTTGGTGGTAGCTATTTTTACATTAGTATAACTTTAAGTCAATAGCGAAAAATATGTATTCTAATAATAAATTATTATTTAAGAAAAATATAATCACATTCCAGTTCTGAATTAAGTCGTATTTTTCAGCTTTATTTTTTTAGAATACGTATTCATTTTATTATAAAATTGAAAAAATTGTAATTTTAAATGTGGCGTTATTTTTTAATTGTTACTATATTATTATAATACTCAATCGCGTTTTTTATTGTTTTTAAAAGTATTGTAATGACCTGATATTGATTGAAATGACAATTTCATACTTTAGTAATAAATACATTCCAGACCAGTACTTAACTAGATAATTAGAAAAAAGTTGCTTTGTTAAAAAGAGCATTAGGAGTAAAAGAGAAAGTTAAAAATAGTAGGTTAATCTAGTTACCTAACTAGATTTTTCACATTAATTAAACCAAAAACGTAATGTTTTTGTTTTCAAATCTGGAGCCGTTTTTTTAAAAAATCATAAAAAAACTATTCATAGAGCTAATTCAAACTTAAAAGTCAGTATCAAAAATTGAAAATTTATCGTAAATTCTTGATACTTACTTAAAAGTCCGAATCTCAGAAACTCTTTAATCCTTAACAAAGAATCTGCAATAAAATAAGGAAAATGAAATAAACTTTATTTTAAGAACTCTATAGAATATTTCCCATTACTTCGTTCCTAGAATTTCAAAAATGAAAACTTTTTCTTGTCACTGTAGCAATATTATTATAAGTGTAGTAGTATTGTATTCGTAAATTTAATATCTTGCCATATTCTTTTACTGAATTAACTATTTATTTTTATAGTTATCTCTCAATTATTTAATAGAAACACTTCATATTTTTTCTTTTTGGTTTTTGAAAGAAAAAATGGACTTTTGGCCAGAGTTAATAATTGAAAAACAAAATAACATGATTATTTATCAATCAACTTACCTATTGTAAAGTAATTAAGATTAATTAATTTAAAAATTTGCGTAATTTCTTTTTTTTCATCGACAAATTATGTTAAAATTTATTATTGAAGTGTTTCGATTCCAGCAAAACCTAAGTAAGTATTTTAATTTCTTATGGCAACAACTTTTTTATAAAAATCAAAATGTTTAGATTGTAATTATGAGAGAAAAAATATCGGTATTCCTTAGGTGCACATTTTTTCCCAGTCTTTCTTTCTCTACAATTTCGGATTCAAAGTTAGTCATTGGCAGTTCAAAATTTACGTGCTTAATTTTTTTTAACTTAAACGTATTGAATTGAGGTGAGCATTGTACTCTTCAAAGTAAAAGTACAATATTTCAAAGAAAGCCTTCGAATATTGTTTAATCTCTTGTATTCAACGTTAAAACTATGAGTTGGGTACGAATGTAGAGCATTGCTTCAGGGATAGAGTACAGTGGCAATATTAAAAAGATTGGAATTTTTTTACTTTGTAGGCAATATAGTCCCTACATACTCCTTCTATGGGACAAAATGTATGATTGTGTGTATTGTATGCAAAACATGTATGAAAATACCTAAAAACAAAGAGACAAAAAATTTTGAACTGGCAATTACTCTAGAATATAGACTTACTTGTAACATGTATTATTTATTTTAAATGATATAATATTACGTACCTACTATAAGTTCGAAATAAGTGTCCACAAATTTGTATTATTTAGGATGAATAATGAATTAAAATGTAGAGATGTATGTTTGGATTTTTATTTATTGCGGTTGCCGAGTGGTTAAGATATTTGCAAGCGAGAGGTACCGGGTTCTAATCCTCATATACCAATGACTCTTTTCTGAGTTATGTACATTAGTTGAATGCTAACCGATGCTCTTACGGTGAAGGAAAACATCGTGATGAAACTTGCATCTGACTGAATGTGTTACAATGATCAAAATTGGCCACGTTACCCTGGTAACAGGGTCATGGAGATCAGATGGCAGTCGCTCCACTGTAATTATCTGACACCAAAATCCTCACAGTCAAGGCGGACCACGGGCCCTCATGCGAGAGAGCACAACCGGGATATTAACGGCAAAATGTTTTTACCCTTCATCAATGTGGAGGAGACTCAAGTACATACAACAGTGGACTGTGTGTTTTGTTGAATTATATACTATTAAACTCTTTCGAGTTTAAACACAAGGCCAAAAGAAATGATAAAATTCACTTTTTGCTCGGACGCGAATACGATGTCTAGTAGCGAATAAAACTAGAATGTCTAAGTAGGAAACCGATAAATTGGGGATTTATTCGAGGTTTAATATACCGCATAAATCTACTTTTAAAATGTAAAAATTAATTTATTCTCACTACAATACAAGAAAGACTGTAACAAAAAACACCACAAATTTGGAAACCTTAGCTAACTTCTACAGAGTAGGAATCTACTTCTACAGAGTAGGAATCTGTTATTGGCTTTCTGTTATTTACGAATATCTGATGTAAAAGCTTTAAGAGCTGTTGATTCGATGACAATAAAAAAATAAAAAAATGCCTACAGAGCACAGACCCCATGTGCTAATGCCTCTCTAAACTTTACAAATGTAGGTCTCTACCTCTGGGCAGAGTGCCCAAATTGCTGGCTGCATTTCCCCGCTGAATAGGTAATCATCTTCGTGTTAATGTCAAGGTTGTGTTCTCAATTGCGAGGGTGCGGAGAAAGATAAAATCTCAACTCATCTCGACGTTATCATCCCGGTTGTGCTCTCGCGCACGAAGGTCCAGGGTTGGCCTTGACCACGATCGGGGCAATACTGTAAATCAACCGTTATCAAACAACTTATCAGAGAAAAGTGAGTTATCAATGTAACCCCTGCGTATCAAAGTAACCCCATTTTACGGTATAGGTACAGTATTATAATGCAAATGCGGGCTTATCCCACCGTTAGATTTGATAGGCCGAGTTATCAGAGTGTGATTAATTTATTTTAAATATTAGAAAGAAAGAAAAAAAAATATTCAAATATTATTACTAAACACATATAAAGCTACGTACCAACTCAGTAGTCTCTGCCCTGTGGAATACGGGCTTGGCTGTGTATGGTATAATTATGTTAACTTGTGGACTCGGCGCGACTTCGTTCGCGTGGCATCCTACACCTACCCTACATCTACCCTACACCTACCCAACACCTTCTGAAACCTACCCTATATGGCCCATTACCACCCATGGTCCTACCGACCTCTCGGCCATACGGACCGCGTCAGACCGAATCAGGGTAGGTGCGTGCGGTGCTTGCCGGTTTCTCTTTCCACACGCGCACTGCTTGACTCCCTACAAGTTTTCCCTAAGCCCCATTTATATCCACTCTCCCCTTTCTGGGGCTTGGACAGCACAAATAACATTGTCGCCGCCGTCAGCGCCACCTACTTGAAGCACATCTTAATTGCCGTCACACGTCGTTTTCTTGTGCCATGCTACACAAAACCCCTTGAAGTTCCCCTCCGAAGATACGAGGTCCGCAAAATAAACTGGGCCCACCTTCTTCCGCTCTAACCCAGATAGAATGACGCTACGCTCCGGCTCGTACCGCTTGCAAATCCACAGAACGTGGTATCTACTCTCCTCCCCATGACCGCACTTGCACTCATATCCAATGTATACCTACAATATACCTAACTACCCTTTTCTTGCTTATAAACCTTCTACTTAAATCACCCTATCCATTGGCGAAAACTGCATTAAAATCCATTACGTAGTTTGAAAGATCTAAGCTTACATAGTATGTTCATACATTCATAGATGCATAGGGACAGACGCCGGGAAGCGACTTTGTCTAATACCATGTATAGATGCCTCAAATTACAAGGTCAAACGCATCATTTTTCAAATTACAATACTCTTTTGAAATCCAAAATGATCGGACAATGCCCGTTAAATGTATAGTCTGACCGTCTTGCATCCCACTTCTTCGCCACCAGAAGGAAAGAAACAACAACTTTACCGGAGTAAAACGTGAATGAGTAAACGCATAATTTTTATGCCCTAGAGTGTGGTATGGTCGCAGTTACCACTTACCAGTTACGTACACAACACGTCAGAGAGCCAACGTTTGTTGTAGAGAACAGCTTCCTGCACGCATTTTACAAGATTTCAAAACGAAAACAGGACGTTTTAGTGGATTCCAGGGACAAATATTCGAATTTGGTAAGTGAGAATTCTGTTTCGAATTTTGTAGTCCGATAAAATACCTGTTTTAAAATAAAAATGGGCAACGGCGGCGGGAGGAAACTTCCATAACTTATTTTGGTGAAGCCGAGTTTCTAGGTTATGTATGATTGTAATTCATTTAAATTACGATCTTGTTTGCTTGTTTATGTACCGGTACCTGCTTATGTGAATAATGTAAATTAGTTAAGTTGTTTGTTAAGAAATATCTCTGGAATACTGAACCGGTTTCGTATAATTTACTGACGACAATAACAAAAATTAAATTTCTTTTTTTTTTCTTTTTTTTCTTTATTATTTTCTATGGATTAGTTATTGGTTTATTTATTTAATGTGTACCCTAATAAACAAAATGTGATACTATTTTCTAATTTCGTTTAAATAAGTAAATTGAAATTATTACTATCATGGTATGTCTACATACCTACATGTAAGAAGCAATAATATTATAAGTACCTACGTTAAGATATTCTCCTCCATATGCATCAGTATTTCCTAAAGCTAAAGGCTAAATATATTTTAATAGATATATTTTTATACATATGCATTCTTCAAGTTGATTTATTTTTTTGTTATTTGTACGGCAATAAAAATATAACTATTATTAAACCGTGCTCCATGCTTCAATCAGATCAGGTTCGCCTGGTAGCAGGGTCACGGAGGTCAGATGGTAGTTGCTTCACTGTAATTATCTGACCTGCCAAATCCTGGATCATGGTCAAGGCGGATACCGAGCCCTCGTGCGCGAGAGCATAACCGGGCCATTAACGCCATAATGATTATTTAATATTTTTAATTATTAAACCATTCTAGAAGTGCTCTACCGTTTTCCATTCTTTTGTTAACTTTTTATAGAGATCGCGTAAAAACGAATGGATTTTTGTACAGTTCATAAAAAAATCCTAGTTATAAGAGAGATAGGTACTTACGAACCAAAGTACAGTAACTACTTACCTCCACTCTAGTGTTTAAAAAATTCGTTTTCTGTACAGTTCCGAAACAACATATTTTTACTATTATGCCATCTACTTATTAGGTAGAGTTAATATAAACTACGTCATTATGCAAGTTCTATAAAAAGAAACTTGTTTCCTTCTATTTACGTCAACGCTTAACCGAGAAGATCATTGAATAGCTAAGTACATGATTTAAACATCAATTAGATGCCGTACGTACCTATGACGAGTTTTATAGACACAGTGTGATGCGAGTTGCAAATTTGCGAGTTTGCCACGCGAGACGACATGAAGTTGTACATTTTTGTTGCCCGCAAGCTAAATGAATTAATCGTAAATATTATGGGCGACAGTTACCGCTTACCATCAGGATGCCTGCTCGTTTGTCGTGGGTAGCGTAAAGAAAAAAGGGACAACCGGAACTTTCCGTTTCGATATGTATTCGTTTTCGTTTGGCAGTATTGACTCGTTGTCTTGAGCCTGTGGTGTGAAGTATTATAACAGCTTGCGACGTATGTAGACCTACATCTATCTGGTTTAAAGACAGTGCGACAGACAAACTTAGGTTAATGGTTAATGGACTTCTTTTTCCGAACTTGAACTCATACTTGGTCCCTTGTACGTAGTTAAGGCATGGTAATTTAGCCAGCACAGCTCCCCCAGAAGTCCAGCAGTCTCTTTGGACGCTCGCAGATCTCTCGGAGGGACTCCGTTCCTAATGTGACTTTTAGCCTGGTGTCCTTTAGTCCCTCACATGAGCCGCTGTTTCCTCGTCTACTAGGTATTCCCTGCATAAAGGGCTGTCTGACAGACAGACTTATTTATTTGGATCTCTATAGCGACATATATTTTTTCTTCTTTTTAAGTTGTGGCTTCCTCTAAAATAAGTGCAAAGGACACGAGACCGTTTCAACATTTAGAATAGAATAGAATAGAAACATACTCAAAAAGCTTACAACGCTCTTCATGTCCAATATAACAACGCGTTCAGGGTGCTGCTGGGGTTGCCTCGGTTCTGCAATGCGTCGGGGATGTTTGCTGAGGCATACGTCGATTGCTTTTACACGACAATGCGGAAAAGGTGCACATCCCTGATGCGCAGAGTACGGGCTAGCACCAACAGCACCCTGGCCATGATCGTGGCTCGGCTGGACTGCTGTTACCTGAATCGGTGCTGCTCGATATCGCATGGGATCAGGCAGCGCTGATTCATCCTCATCACAGCCCACAACAGTCCACTGCAGGACTTAGTGTCCCTCCCTCGAGAGAGGAGATTATTGCCATAATCTCCACACTTGGCAGGCGGGTTAGAGATCGCAGTGTTATAAATATAACTGGAAAACGCTGCTGCCCCTTTTCCAGCTTATGGAGACTCTTAAGAAGTTTTGCCAGCGCTGATTATTGATTGATTATTTATTTTTGTATTCTTATTGTCTTATCAACTAAAATGAGTCTTTGTTACTTGGTTCAATAAAATGAAATTGAAATTGAATATACTGTGACTAGCGGGTAGTGACGCTGGCTCACTTTAAAACTGGTAGTAGGTAAGTTGACGCGCTGCCTTCCGTATCAATCTCGTGCTAGCAATTGTCTATGTTGATTGTTGTGGTGGAATTATGCTTATTATTCGCACGAGCGTGTCTTGTGACGTAGCAGTAGGTACCTATCTATATATTCAATGGCATCTTGCACAATATTTTTTATGGTTTTTGTTTGCTCGGCTGTGTAGACTGTAGAGAAGTGTTCCTCTGTTAGATATGACCTTACCTTACCTTAGGTAAAGGATGTAATGTGAAACCGAATAAAGTGCTGTCTATATCTGTCTATGTCTATATCTAGATACGCGGCATAATAGATAAGGATTTATTGGAATTGGCCACAGCTACAGTGTTTCCTTTGGACTATGACATGGGATCGTTCAAGAGCTCTCCTTTGAGGCGGGCAACACATTGGTAGCACTCCTGTTGCTGATTTCCAAAGACGGTGCTGACCACGCACCATCAGGTGGCCCGCATGCCTGATTGTCCGCCGTAAAAAAAATTGGCCATCCAATGAATGGATCCAATTATGTTCATCGGAACTATTTTGTTTAGCTAATATCTATTAGTTGTGACATATGAGCGTCGGTGGTCAAGTGGTTAAGGTATCCGACTCGTAAGCGAGAAGTACCGGGATCGAATTCCATAGAGCTACCGCTACATTAGTTGAATGCTAACCGATGCTATGACTGTAAGGAGAAAACATCGTGATAAAACCTGCACTTCAGCCGACTGGATGTGTAACCATGATCCAATCTGGTCAGGTTCCCCTGGTAGCAGGGTCACGGAGGTCAAATGGTAGTCGTTCCAATGTAATTATCTGATCTGCCAAATCCTAGATCAGCGTCAAGGCGGACCCCGGGCCACAGCACAACCGGGACTTGGATTAACGCCAAGATGATGATCATCATCGTCAGCCAGAAGACGCCCACTGCTGAGCATAGGCCTCCCCCAGAGATGATGATGATTTTTATTATCTGTGAACGATTTCATAGACGAAGCTTATTTATAAATAGACAAATAAAAATATAAATTGAACAAAAAGCTAGCCAAGTCACATCTTGAGCTTCATATTATTTTGTGTTATAATCGACTGGATATTTAAATTATCTAACCCTGTGGTAAATTTAAATTATCTAAACTGGCACCCATTTGGAATAACCACGCACGTGCATTGACCTTGACTCCCATTTTCACATTTATTTAACTCGTAGAACATGTTTTCTGTGTACAAAATAACGGTACAGCGCAGTTTTTTACCCACACTTAAAACCAAAGTCATCGACAGTAATAGGGCACAAGCTACTTCATCTTTGCTTAATCCAGCTACCTCATCAGAGAGCAGATAAAAATGGAGTGTATTGCTCACAGAATTTTGATCTGGTCACTGATGAATTAGGTTGCTGGATTAAGCAAAGGTGTAATCGAAGCCACAGTCCCGACTTTTAAGGGGAATGCCGGTATCTATATGCAATGGTTCCTTAGACAAATATTATAATTATACAAATTATATGTCTAAATAAGTAACTAAATTTTAATAGCTATTGTTGATAAATCAAGGTGGACAGTCTTATTTTAAGAACTCGTTTCTCGCATTTTATTTTTCGAACGAGATCCGTAAAAATATTTAATTGAGTACGTATGTTTTAAAAAAAGTATTGTAAGTTGGTGCGTCAGTTTTTAAGCACGCCGTCAAAAGGTCAGTTTTAAGCACTCGCTGACCCTCACAAAATATTGCAAGGGTATGAATGTAATATGTATGTATGGATTGAGGAAAATATCGCACTTTATTCGAATATGACAAAAAACTTGGTAAATGTCATGTCCATGAAATCTTGCAGAGTTTTCTGATGCAAAAACCTACTTAGGTTTCCAATGGCAATCGTAAAGTCTGACTTGGGCCATACCTAGTCACATAAAATCTATATTATTTTTGGGTTATCATTTAATCTGTCACCTATTTAAGGAGGTATTCGTCAGTTGCAAAATGTGTTTTGTCAACAAACAAAGTGAATTGAGCTGCTTTTAGTGAGCGGCAAATATAACTAAATTGGGCAGCAAGTTTTGTAATTTTGGGCAGCCTAAAAATTTATGTCGTAGTAAATTAGACACATCTGCATTGCATCTGATTCGCATTTTGGAAAATTTTAAGAAGCTTTTAAATTTATTTTGATTTGCGAATAACTTTTATTTCTGCAGCAACAAAAGTGACCAAACTTTTCACTGCATTGAGTTATTCTTAAATTATTAATTGCATTCATTATTCAAATTACTATTTGAAAATAAAAAAAGACCACTAAGGTGGCAAATAAGCTTGCGACCTGCCTGATGGTAAGCAGTTAGTAGTTACTGCAACCTGAAATGTTACAGTACCAGGGGTAGCACTCCTGTGTTGCTGACCCTATAAAAACCTTTTAACCCATGCTTGAGGCAACTCCATGTTGTACGTACTCTCCAGGGAGCTCATTTCACAACCTTAGTGTGCGTGGGAAAAAGTTCCTTCGGAACCGCACTGTTCGCGACCAAAGTGGTCCTGGTTCCAAGATGTGTAGATGAACTTCCTGTCGATGGCGAGCGATGCGATTATAGAACATACATACATATATAAAGCTCACGCCTGTGTCCCACAGGTGGGGTAGGCAGAGACTATGGACCGCCACTTTGCTCTGTCCTGACACAACTCCCTAGCCTCGCATATATCCACAACTCTTTTCATACATCTCCTTTTATTCTTACCACTTAGGACCCCAGCTTTTTTGAGAACATTACTGATTATAGAAGGTGGCCACAAATTAAAGAAAAGTGCCGGTGTTTTTTCGTTGTTCTTGTACGTAGTATTTTTTCTCTATGGTTGTACTGGTGTACAACATCCATGTAGAGTAGGGAATGTTATGTGTTCTTTCGTTGTACTGATGTACAACAGATATGTAGAGTAGGGGATGCCATGTGTTTTTCCGTTGTGAGGTTGAGGTCAGAAGTAGATTTTTCAATATGTCGTTATTAACCGCTGAAAAGATCTGTAATTGTAAGAGACCGAAAGATAGTAACATACGCATTTATAACTTGAATTAGATCTTTCTCGAGCTAGACAGGCCTTTCTCTATCCTATTTACTCATAACAAATGCACTTTCACTCCAGCATGCCCCTTTATTTGTGCACCGCATTTAATCTTTCCCTTGGAGCGTCGGTGGCCGAGTGGTTAAGGTATCCGACTCGTAAGCGAGAGGAAATCCCACTGCGGCCATGTACCAATGACTATTTTCTGAGTTATGTTTATTAGTTTAATACTATTCGATGCTCTGACGGCGAGGGAAACATCATGATGAAACCTGCACATTCAGGCGACTGAATGTGTGACCATGTGAAATTCTCGATCATGATCATGGCCGACCCCGGACCATCGCGCGCGAGAGCACAACCGGGAGATTAACTCTTTCCCCGCCAAGAGTTTTCGTCAAAAACGTTCACCACACGCCACGACAATAAACGTGGTTGATTAACTAATAAACACGGTTTTGTTTTTAATAATTTATTATTAAAACAAAATAATACATTGTGAAATTGTTATTTTTGATTAACTAAAGTAGGTATAAACTGTCTGAAAACTGTATGCATGTGTCGTCAGGTACTATAACGATAAGAAAAAATAGAGTTAAATTGGTAAGATTTATTTGACTGATAATATCGACATAGGCGGCGAGGGCACGAAACTTAAACGTCTGATATATCAGACTTTGGCGCTGAAAAGGTTAAGATCAAGATAAGATGAAATTTTGTCTTTCTACCGTACCTCTACATTGTGGAAGAAAGAATTTAAAAGAACTTTAGTAACCTATATTAATTTGATGTTATTTTCACACCGGTAACTATGCGCTGCCTGCTATCGGCTACATACTTATTATAGACCTATTTTGAGCTAAGTTTCTTAATAAAAAACACGTTTGGAAAACTGTAGAGTCATGATTATTAAGGTAAGTAATAGAAGTTAAGGTCGTTTGCTTTTTTTTATAATTATTTTACAATGCTTAATTTATTTATAATTAGAAGAAGATTCCCTGCGTGCATCATGGTCACGGGACGACCAAATGTACGCGGTAGGAAACCCGGATAAAAACCGTGATAGTTTAAAACGTTAAGTTAGACACTTGGTTTGACAAGTTGTTTTTGATATTTCTCGCTTCGCGTTTACCTGCCACTATTATCATATGACAGTACAAAGGTCAAAAATATATTCCTATATAATAGATAATCATACTCTTCGGAGCTAACCTTCAAACTCAATGAGACGGGGATATGTAGTTGTTAGATTCTTTAAACTGTAGTATCTACGTATGTGATGTTTCTTTAGATCTATTGCCGTTACCCGTGGTTTTCAACGCGAACGGTTTTTAATTTGTATTTACGACGTGAAGAATTCAATATTTTTAAAATCACATTGACGACACCGAAAGATAGGAAAATCAGCATCAAGCATTAACATATCTGTCGCGAAGGTTCGAAAGGACGTTTCTCGCTCGTACGATTCGGCTAAGGAATGAGCTCCCATTCACAGTGTTTCCTTTGGACTATGACATGGGATCGTTCAAGAGGTATATTAGAAGTCTCTTTAGAGCCGGGCGACGCATTGGTAGCGAGCGCCCCTGGTGTTGCTGATGTCCATAGGCGGCGGTGACCACTTTCCATCAGGTGGCCCGCTTAAAACTAAATAAAGGTCTGCATGATCACACATCCTACCTTACCTACTAAACTCCAAGCATTAAGTCAAGTACATTCAGCTGCAAAACACGCAAACCAGTTTGTAGTGTTTTGTAGACTATTGTATTGTTTGTTTTTCGCCAATGCTGCGTGTTAGCACATTATTAGCACGTAACTCATATACTCGCCTCATCAAAGACCTTTTTTTATGTTAGTGTCATGTTAGTGACAACGACAAACGACGTGGAGTCACTGATGGAACTGAGACTATCCATACTCGTAAATAAGTATTAAAAACCGTAACTATCTGTATGTACTGTTTTATTTTATAATATTTGAGTCCTTAGAGCGCGCCATCAATGCGAATTTTTGAGATGCTGTTCTTGAAAACGGCTCATTGTTGTCGCAAGCTAGCCATGGGTGGGTATGGTTAGCTTGCTACTTCAACTTGCTAAATTCTGTGCGCTATGTCGGTAACTTAAAAGGACATTACACCACAATACCACTGAACTCTGCTCACCTCTGAAAGTAATTATTATGACATCTCTTACGCAAAGAAAGTAAAAGTAGTGATTTTACTGCGGTAAGCAACTTGGTGCCTACTTACTTTGCAGTCGGAAGAAAAGGAAATTATGGTTTTGTTTGTCAGGCGTTGCGAACACTTGGTTTCTACTTTCGCTCTCAATTACGTAATGTTAAAAGATGTTGAATTTTAATGAAATTCAAATAAATACTTATTATTATAACACTTGTAAAAATAGTAGTCAGTTTGCGAGCTTCGGTGGCCTAGTGGTAACGGTATCCGACTCGCAATGCGAGCGGTACCGGGTTCGAAACCGAAATTATACAAAAATAGTTACATTAAAGTCGATCTGTCAAACTGCTGCGCAGTTTTACGATTCGAACGTGATGGCAACGGTGAGTGATCCGGGCTGAGCGCAATGATTACACACTGCCCAAGTCACCTATCGTCCTCACGAAAGCAGTACAATTCAAATTTGCGCTTCACAGCGGCAATGGATTATAGATTGCTTTCTTAGGACGTGTTTCTTAGCATTGAAACCACACAAAAGCATCGAGCCAAGTTGATCTTGCGAAGAACCGGATCTGCATGCGAGCAAACGAAACTTCCATCCGTTACTACACATACATACAACCTGCTGTCGGGTTGACTTTTTTATATAAACGTGCTTGATGTGTTCGACCTTTGATTTTGTTTACCACGCTTTGACGTCTGTGTTGGAGACCAAGGTAACGCAATTGTAGTTTTAGGTCACATAAATTGGTACCTATATAGGTATTTTTATTTATTTATTTGTGGTTATGGGCATATTATTTTGTTTTTATAAAGTTTTTTGTTAAACGTTTTTAATGGTGCAAGCGGGACTTAGTGTGGCACCATGTACTAGGTACCTAACACAAAATTACTTTAAGGTTGGTTGGTAGGATAGAATTATAAAAGTATCAGATGTCACAATGTGGACATTGGTCCACATTGTGGTCTTTCTACCTATTTTCGGCGGCCAGTCTCTACTGACTGAACCCTAAAATAAAAGGCTTAAGCGCACTCCACATATGGACAGTTCCGCGGGAACACGAGAGTGTAGAGGGAGTATTCGCCTACATTCGTGTAGTCACGTGCATGTTTGGCATGTCTCGCCTATTTCATAGACTAAGAAGAGATAGGTTGTTGTCGTTTCGATTCTATCGATTTTATATTTATATTTCTAGCGCTTTTTCCCGTAACAGGTTCGGGGTACACTTGACCATGATCCAGGATATTAGTAGATCAAGTAATTACATTAGAGCAGCTGCCATCACCTCAGTGACCCTGTTTACAGCAGATAGCGATATTACACCGATGAATCGATATAATGTCGACGCGTTTTCACACCCACAAATCCCTGATAGGCGAGAATGTAGAGGGTCGACCAAAGTCCCGGCAAAAGTTTTGCCGGAAGTTTCGGCGGACATGTGGAGTACGCTTTATATTCTAATATCAATTTTGTACAGAGTGTGGCATAAAGGGATTGCCTCCTTGTCACAGTTAAAGTTAAAAAATAAAAAGTAATAGCCAATCGAACTAAATATGAAGGGTTCTACATATTCCACAGTTTCCAGGAAACAATGAATACGAAACAGAAGTACTAAGAAGAACTACAACAAGATTAGGTAACATTTAAATTTCGAGAACAAAACGATTCGATAGCTGCGTTTTTGTGTAATCTTGATGCCTATACCTACGAGTCCGATTCGTTCTCGATTATTCGTTTTCCACAAAAGTTTGTTGATTATGGCGACCGCACTTGCCGGCTTCGCACGGGTACGTAACAAAAATATCAAAAATTATAAATTTTAACACTATATTTCTTGACATTGGCTCCCCTCCCGTACCCCGTGCTGCCTAGATAGCCGAGTGGACTGAGCGGCGAACACGCGACTTTTTTCTAATATTCACATTTTAAAACTCGTGATATCTTTCGAATGGAATGTCTGAATTAAATAATTCAAAAAGTTATATAAAGGTATTGAAGCAGTCGTGAATATGAAGTAATTGATTTTGATGAGCATTAATACCAAGGTACAAATAAAGAGCGTTTTTTAGCGGCGGCATTTCAATTAAATTTTGAAAATAAAAGAACACTTATTGTGACATAACTATAATAGTTAGACATGTACTGTCCCGACACTTTTTGTAGATAATGATGTGTTCTGCAAAGTCGTAGTACATTATTTTGTTCTATCATCAATAGTTTTCGCAGCACACGCGATGTAAGGAATTTTTTGGGTATTTTTTTACACCTTGGGTTACATTATTGGAGTTTTATTAATGATCCGTAATTTTTTAGAAAATATAATATAGCCTATGTCACCCGGAGATAGTGTATCTTCCCAAAGGTGAAAGAATTTTTGAAATCGGTAAAGTAGTTTCGAAGCCTATTCAATACAAACAAACAAACAAACAAACAAAAAATCAAACCTTTCCTCTTTATAATACCTATTAGTATAGATATAGATACCTAATAGGGGGGAGTCCTTTGCCCAGCAGTATGATGTTTCAGGCTGATATAAAAAAAAAATACTAAATATGGTTTCGAAGATACATTCAGATAGTCTTTATAGCTATATTTCTCATCTTATTAAGTAAGAAAAAAGGAAGCAGCAGCTTAGGGCCGAGGCTAAATTATGGGGCTCCGTAGTCCTTAGTCATACGTAACTACGGAACTCTGATCAGTCTGTCAAAATAGTGACATATGCTGTCAGTCTGACACTGCCTTGTTGTCATGGTCAATGTCATTGTCACAAACTATGAACTATATATAGTCATTGTCTCATTGCTCGCTCGCGATCTTCTTTCGCGGGAAGTGTAAAGAAATTGCAAAATTAAAACTAAAAGGCAATTTTGCATCGTTTACAGAATACAGAGCAACCGTAACAATGGCCGAGAAATCTGACGTCCGCGCGTTCTACACGGGCAAGAACTTCTTTATAACCGGCGGAACGGGATTCGTCGGGCTCTGTCTGATTGAGAAGATTCTCCGTACAATACCGGATGTTGGCAAGGTCTACTTGCTGCTGCGACCGAAGAAGGGCAAGGAGATTGCGCAGCGACTGGAGGAGTTCCCCAAGAACTTGGTGAGTACATCGCCTCACTACATCAAACCTGTTTAACTACGAATTGTTTGTTGGACACTAGTAGATATGAGTCTGACAGTTAGTATAGAGTTGAGTTTGAGTATAGCAAAGCGGGATTGGATCGAGGAAAAAAGACGTAAAAGTTGCGGAATGAACTCATTTGAATTCAATTACTTTTATTGTGACTTACATGTACATATACACATAAATAATATACAGATGTTAAGTAAATACAGAGAGCTCTGTGGTCTGCCCACGGACATACAATAATTCAGAGTTTTAGGTCATTCAAATAAAATTAAATATACCCCCGGTTAAGGAATCCACTCGTTTCAATTTTTTTTTAATTCCCCATTTTGTATCCTTTAAGCTAGAGTTGACTCTATGTTAGTAGAGTGTTGCTGATATTGATATACAGCTAAGTGAGTGTAGCTGTGGACAATACTCAAATGCTGCTGCCTATTTGTGATTAAAGAAATTTATTTTCCAAAAAAGAAATACAATGTACACTAAATAGGTACATTGAATGTTACTAAAGCGTTGACTCGGCACATACACAGAACATTGATGCTAACGTATGCAAAGGCTAACATTCCAAACATAGTATTTGTATCCACCTGCATCTTTCATCTTTGAAAAATACTTTAAAATATGATGCCGGAGACTTTTTTTTAATAATGGTAATGATTGTATGTTGTTTATGTCCTTTAGAAGACAGTTATACAACTGTGCGCCTTCAAAAGTAAGGTTCTTTCTTCCGGAATTTTGTTCGAGATGGTTGTATTTTCCTTTTTTCCATTTTCTATGCATTTCCTAAGAGGAAACAAGCTGTCATCTCACTTGCATGCAATCCAAGCTAAATGCTGTTATGCTCTAAAAACACTACAAACTAAAATCTAAATGTAGCTATAATGTAAAAAAATACATAAAATGTAGCTATAATGTAATAAAATTACTAAATTTAATCTAGCTTTAGAAAGCCCTAGGTAGACCTTCAACACTAATTTTTATATTCAGTTTCTGTAGAACATGTTAGCTTTTATTCGCATACTAAGTATATTATGATGCAAACAAATACCTTATAAAAATATCATCATCTTGGCGTTATGCTCTAGCACACAAGGGCCCGGGGTCTGCCTTGACCATGACCCAGGACAGGCAGATCAGGTAATTACAGTGGAGTGATTGCCATCTGACCTCCATGACCTTGCTACCAAGGGAACCTGATCAGATTGGATCATGGTTCAAACAAATACCTATATGATAGATAACTATGTCAAATATGTTATTATACTTAACTTGTATTATTATTTGTATTGGCTCTCTTAACTGTGTGTACCCCAAACTACTAAGTTTGTAAGTTGCGGTCACTACTACTTAAATTGACTGGGCCAATGCTGCTGTAACCTTGCGAAGAGTATGAGTTCACTATATAAATTATGTTTGTTTTAAAACAGTTGTGTTGAAACTGTATAGAACAAACACCAAGTATAGATTTTACCTAAATATTTACAATATATCTTAGAGTCTGACCTACTAATATCTTCGTAGATAAATAAATGTTGCATATGTCTACAGGCAGTAGCAATAACTCAATATCAGTTGAAATTATATATAACTAAATCAAATTATTTATCATCATCATCATCATCAGCCTATACCAGTCCACTGCTGGACATAGGCCTCCCCCAATGAGCGCCAATGCACCCTGTCCTCGGCTTGCCGCATCCATCCATCCAAATTATTTATACTTTTATTAAATTTATTAATATGAAATGACATTTATTTTGTAGGTATAAATGGTTATTTATGAATATTGTTACGAACATTTGATTATTAATTAGACTCATGTATAACTTTAACTTGATCAAGGCGGACCCCGGGCCCTCGTTCTCGAGAGCACAACCGGGACATTAACGCCAAGATGAGATTAATGTATAACTTTAAATATTCCATACCAGATTCTGGTAAAGTGTGAGAAGCGAGTAATTATTGTAACACAGTTTTGTACCACATTTTGAAGCAATAAATAATATTTTAAAAATAAATTTACTGATCACAAACAAACATCCATTTCAGATATTCGAGAAACTATTGGAAAAGCAGTCCGCAGACATATTCAAGAAACTGATACCAATAGCTGGGGACGTTGGTGAAGACGGGCTCGGTGTGAGCCCACAAGACCGGCAGGAGCTGATCAACAATGTGAACGTTGTCATCCATTCCGCTGCCACGCTGGACTTCCAGGAGTCACTGAAGCCTACGGTGCGGATCAATCTGCTGGGTACGAGACGGGTCATGCAGCTGTGCCAGGAGATTAAGGATTTGAAGGTTAGTGGCGGTTAGTTTTTATGGTTTGTTACCTCAACTAGTGGACCAGGCGCGACTTCGTTCGTGTGACGTCTTAACCCATCCTACACTTACCCTACCCAACACCTAGCCTACATCTACTCTGCGCTAACCCCACACCTACTTTACCACTACCATACCCTTTTTTTCTGGCTTAAAACCTTCCTCGTAAATCGCTTTATCTATTGTGGAAAACCACTATAAAATCCTTAGCATAGTTTAAAAGATCAAAGCGTACATAGATACATAAGGACAGACGGCGCGAAGCGACTTTTTTTATACTATTTGTAGATAACTCAGTTTCACTTTTGATCTACCTGTCATTTACGATTATTTTATCTTATTTAGAAACAGTCAAAGCGAAGTAGACAAAGAGGAGTAGAAAGACGGGCATTCGTTCGCAATAGCACAACCTAGATTGACGCGAACATGATGATGACGATGACATTATTATTCATCATCACTGCCCATAACAGTCCACTGCAGGACTTAGGGCCTCTCCCACGAAAGTGGAGGTTATTGCCATAATCTCCACGCTTGGCAGGCGGGTTGGAGATTGCAGTGCTATAAATATAACAATGGAAAACGCTGCTACCCATTTTCCGGCGACTCGATCTTTTGCCTCGAAAACATTAGTCGCCTTGTACGACACCCACGAGTGTAAGGGGTTGGTGCTATTCTACTCTGCCGGACACCACACGGCTATTAAAAATATATAGAAGTAGTTTATCAGTTATCTAACACCAATAACACAAGCTTTGCTTACTTTGGGGCTAGATGGCGCTGTGTGAATTGTCTAAGCATACTTATTTATTTACAATCCTTCCAGGTAATGGTGCAAGTCTCATCTGCCTACGTGAACTCCTATCTCTCGGAGGCCTACGAGCGCGTCTACGAAGCGCCGGAAGACGCAGAGCATGTCATCTCATTGGTGAATTCGATGCCCGATTCGGAGCTGGAGAAGATTGAACCTAAGTGAGTATGCTAGAGGAGTCAAAGTCGCTTGTAGGTCTGCAAGTGGTCGGGTCAGAATGGTAATGTTAAATAATAAATATACAGTACATATCGCCGAGTTTGATGCGAGAGCCAATGGCTTACGACGCGAGGATGCCTAAGACCGAGCGAAATGAAGGAGAATGAGTCAGAAAACGGACCCTAGCAGAAGCCGGGACTGATTGATGATGATGATGATGATGATATGATTATAGTATATACCTACCGTCACGGGGTGCCACTGGGCTCCCGAGTAGACTGAGGGAACCGTAGGTTATCCTACGTCGTCGAGTACAAGAAGTTCCAGTTTCCATTCCATTTCCATTTACAATAGTAGAGGTTTAGGAGACCCACAAACCAATATACCAACAATACTACTCTATTATTGCCTCTGCCGCTCGCTAAAGCTCCTTTCGGCTTGTCTAAGGTTAGCTGGAAGAGATCCCGTTGTGGGATAAGTTCGCCTTTGCTTTGTAAGTGTTTCCTATTGAAATGTACTACGTTGTTGCAATAAAGAGTTTACATACATACATACAATACTATTTTAAAGAGTATTGCATTACTGCCGGTGAGTAAGGTCTCCAGTGCTTCATGGGGATCCTAGCTTTGGCAGTGGAGTGGCAATTGCCTTTTAGCTGCCAGAGTAACGCGTTACAGAGGCGGGCAACGCATCGGCGTTACCCCTGTTGTTTCTAAGGTCCACAGGCAGCGGTGACCACTCTCCATCAGAGCCGCTTGCCTCCACCATATGCCATCAATATAATCTATTTCTTGAACTCAACCCCTTCGTTCCAGGATCCTGAAGGCCCACCCCAACACGTACACATTCACGAAACACCTGGCTGAGCACGAGGTGGTGAAATGTGCTGATCTGTTCCCCTGCACTATTGTCAGGCCTACCATGAGTGAGTATACATTTTATAGAATATATATATGTCGCAGCCGGATGGTTATATTAGCCGGTGAATTAAACGTTAATTTGTTGTGCAATTATTTAATTGAAATATTTTCAATTAAATCTTAATTTGGCTAATGCCAATTTCATTAAATTTGAAAGTAATATTCCTTTATGGTCCTTCATGGATTATCACATCGCTAACCTAACCTGAATAACTTCAAACAATAATAATAGTTAGTATTCGGTTTAAATTCGGTTAGGTTAGCGTTGAGACAATGCATGGATGATCTCCGTTAACTCGGGGCAATATCGTTCCTTAGACATTACTTTCAAAGTTCATAAATTTAACAAATTTTCAATTGAATAATTACTTAAAAGGCTGAATGAACCATCCGGCTGTGACATATACATAGTACATATAAGTTCTAAATGAAAATAAAAATAGAAAAACAAGCTTTTATTGCGCGGCAGAGTACGTACTCATCAAGACCATTCCAAAGAGTCCAAACACGATGGGGTTATTCTATTGAGTTCATTAGTTCCTAAGACCACCTTCCGGATCCATCATCAGACCAGCGCCGTGGTACCATACTAATGCATTGTCATCTAAGTTACATAGGTATAGCAAAGCTCAATCGGATACCAACAAATGGTCGGAAAATGGTTTGCAATTTTTTACGGACGAACTTACATACGAACAGTCATCATCATCATCATCATCATATCAGCCAGAAGACGCCCACTGCTGGGCATAGGCCTCCCCCAGAGATCTCCACAAAGGCCGGTCCTGTGCCTTCCGCATCCAGCTGGTACCTGCGATCCTTACCAGGTCGTCAGTCCACCTTGTGGAAGGCCTACTCACGCTACGAACAGTGCAAGCTTGTAATAAAACAAAGTCGCTTCGATCTTTTAAACTACGCAACGGATTTCAATGCGGTTTTCAACAATAGATAGAGTGATTCAAGAGGAAGGTTTATGTAGGTACGAGTAAAGTAGGTATATTTTTATTTATTTCTACTCTGTACTGTGTACGATACGCGTGCTAATAACCTCACCACTAGGGATGTCGACGACCGAGCGAGGTGGGCCAAGAGTAGCAGGAAAGCGGACCCTGGGCCCTCGCGTGCTGCGCTGGGGCGCAACCGGGACATAACGCCGAGATGATGATGATGGTGGTGATAATGACAATGATGACTGTGCCTTAATGGCTGACTTCGCTTGATTTAAATTTGTAGTTGAATGTGTTTCTCGTATATTGTATTTTTGCCATACAAATAAATAAAAAATACTGTGCCTCAATATACCCTCTCCTGTCCCCAGTCGTGGCGGCCTGGCAGGAGCCCGTCCCCGGCTGGACTTGCTCCAAAGTCGGCCCTCAGGGATTCCTGATGGGAGCTGCTAAGGGTGAGTCGGCTTTTTATGGTTCCACATGATATCCAAACGCTGAAACCTACACATTCAGGAGACTGGATGTGTAACCATGATCCAATCTGGTCAGGATCCCCTTGTAGCAGGGTCATGGAGGTCAGATGGCAGTCGCTCCACTGTAATTACCTGACCTGCCAAATCCTGGATCATGGTCGAGGCGGACCCCGGGCCCTCGTCCTCGAGAGCACAACCGGGACATTAACGCCAAGATGATGATGATTATGGTATCCAAATGATTTTATCAGGTGGTAGGACTCAAGCCTGAGGAGTCCGCCTGGGTGAGTACTACCGTCTTATCCATTTGATTTATTTTTTAAGACTTTCGTAGTTATTCACTACACTTTCACTACACATGTTATCGGGTTTGCTTTTACGTCGATATTTCGACGCAGTTGCATGCGTCATGGCCACGAGTTGCCATGTTTGAAGGACAGACATATCGGTCCACCGTCTTTCGGATTCGACGGTTACCCTCACTTCGATATCTCGAACCAACCATTGTTAGTCGTTTGATTCTCACAACCGAAATTCCATTTGATGTCCAAACGATCTATTCTGTGTTCCGGGTTGAAGGATAAGGTAGCCAGCGCAATTGCAGGCATGAGGCATTTCATCTTAGTCCTCACAGTGACGCACCTGCGTTTCTGCATTTTTGTTGCCTGCAACCTAAATGTATGAATCGTAGATGTTATGGGCGACAGTTACCACTTACCATCAACTGGGTTGTCTGCTCGTTTGTCACTCTGTAGCATAAAAAAATGTCCAAACGATTTTAGCTTATGTATATCGCAGGCAGATGGTTAAATTAGCCGGTTAATTAAATGGCTAAGATTTTAAGTAATGATTCTTTTGTAAATTTGTCGAAGTTTTTTTAAATTGCCGATCCTATAATATCATACTTTATCCTCTTGACACAAGGTCGTATTTCCCCAAGTGTGGTGCGATGCCGGAGCCTAACTTACTTGTATCAAATTCCAGCCAACCCAAAACGTAAAAATCCAGCCCATGGATTGGATTGGGGGGAGAGCGCGTATTGGAATATGAGCTCTATCCCCCTTAACCCAAGGCCTTATTCCCCATGTGTGATGCCAGCCAATCCAACATGAGCTCTATCCCCTTGACCCAAGGTCCCATTTCCCAAGTGTGGTGCGATGCCTGAGTCTAACTTACTTGTATCAAAATCCAGCCCATGGATTGGATTGTAGGTAGAGCTTGTATTGGAATACGAGCTTTATCCCCTTAACATTAATTTTTCTAATTTTTCTTGATGATTGATATTTTAAAATACCTAATGACATTTTGAAATAACTGTTAAATTTTTGAATACTTTAATGGTGATTGATTTATATTTAATCCTACTGATTGACATATATTTTTGACGATTTACGCTACTTTTAATTTATGAAATAAATATATCTAAATCTATATCTAAGACCCAAGACCCTATTCCCCAGGTGTGGTCCGCCGTCTCCCGCTAGCAGTAAACAAGTAGTTAGTATTTAAACAAGAATTTGTATAAAAACCCAGCCAACCCAATACCACCTCTACCCCCTTGACATAACGTCGTATTCCCCAGGCGTGGTCCGCCGTCTCCCGCTAGCGGTGAGCAACGTGGCCGACTACATCCCTGTCGATGTGGTCGTCAATCAGCTGCTCGTCGCTGGCTGGCAGGCTGCTAAGGCTGGGTGGGTATTTATTTATTTATTCATTTATTCTTTATTGTACACAAACATGACACAATTATACAGTACAGTTACAGAGATGTACAAAGGCGAGGTATTATTTATTCATTTATTGCAAAACCTTTTGAGTTAGTGTAGTGAATATTAGTGATAAATAGTGCTATGAGTGCTTACTGCAAAGAACACAATAACAATGTGTCTTCCCCTTAATAGAGGCAATACGAAAAGGTGTCGATGGACACATTCTTAGTTATTCTAACTTAGCAAATTATGTTAAATTTAAATTACTTATTAGTCTCTAGGCTAAATTGTAATTGCAAAGCTCTACCTATTTGTCAGATAAAGTAAAAAAAAAAAAAAAACAAAAAAAATATATTACTATTAATAAATACAGTGCGTTACATTGTGTACTGTAACACTCTGGGATCTAGGGTCTTTAAATAAAAACTAGTAACTGCTTAATTGAAATTATATTCGTGAAAGTATACTGAAGAATACTATAAAATACAAAAGACACCTTCTAATTCAAATGGAACCCATTTGAATTTCTACGTCTTAGCCAGTGCTATGTGTGCTCATAGAGACAGGCTAAAGACCAACGTCCTGCTTGCTCCGAACTATCCAAGCCTACCGACCTTCTTCCTACATGTTTCAACCTACTTAACTGATTAAAGCCCCGGCTGCCCTATGGGAGTAGCTAGCCGCAAGCCTACTTAACCTAAAGCCCCTCCAGACATGAGGCCTCCGAACGCCTTCCTGTCTTGGGATCCGTCCTAACTTAGGGCCTGCCCGAGCACACATGCTTCAGTACACATAGGTATGGCAGTCTTTGCTTGAGGCGGCTTATTTAGCAACGTAAGGCGCCAGGGAGTAGATCGAAATGATAAATGAATAGAAATAAAAATAAAAATAAGAAACTTTAAATCTTGTAATATTGAGGTATCCGAATCACCCCCATGTATGTTCCGCGAATTTTCAGGTATATTCTTCTTAAGGGGTGCTCTATCTCTGGGCTTTCGCTTGACACTAATTTTTGGGACAGCCTGTATATAGCTTATCCAGCAACGTAAGGCATCAGGGAGCAGATCAAAACAATAAATATAAAAAGTGATATATTTTGTCCTAAAGTCTTGTGAAATACATTTCAATGCTACATCTAGTAAAGCACCTATGGTGACTGGATGACAGGCTGCTAAGGCTGGGTGGGTGGAATTATGGAATAGAATGGAATACATTTATTCACACAAACACATAATGGACTGTGAGGGCTTCGTAGGTTATCCTGCGTCATCGAGTACAAGAAAAATTTCACATTATAGTTGAGCTGAGCGATGATTCATTGATCAGCCGTGTGGTGTCGGGCAGAGTAGAATAGCTGAAATAAATGTTTTTTTTTATATATGTCTCTAATCCCTATATCTAATGTCACAGGTCCGGTCTGTCCGTCTACCACTGTTCCACGTCGACCCAAAACCCTTTCCGTTGGGAGGTGATCGTGCCCACAGTGAACAAGTTGCTGCATGAGTACCCACTGAAGAGTGCTGTGTGGTAAGTAAAGTATAAGTAAAAATGTCGGTTAGAGGATACCAAAGGGTGTAACTCGAAAAAACTTAGAAAAATCGAGAAAAAGGCACCCGGGAGGTTCCAAAATTTTACAAGTCTTTTTTCGTCTTTTTTTCCTCAGCGCCCCCTTTGTTACACTCCAACCAAAATGTCGGAAACTTAACTCGGTGTGTTGTTTTTAACAACAATTTCATTTTCTACTTTAAGTTATTTTTATTACAATTATCCAAGGTGTGGTATCCAAATGCAGCCTTTTTGGAGCATGTCTGTTTGTGCCACCCGCAAATCGCAACCACCTAGCTGCCTCTGCTTTATTCCTAACGTTTTTTGTTCGATGTAAATCAAATATCTTAATAAACTCAAATTAATTAATTATGATATTTTCCTGAGTATATAACAAGGTTTTATGAGATACAATCCAATAATTTCAAGCACGCTGCGCTCGCTCCTTCGCTAATTCGAGTTATCAATCTTTGATATAGTCAACCCCAGCTTGTAAGGGTCAAAATGCCAAAAATATAGTTTTTATTAAGGACCCTGACGCCTAAGGGCCAATATACCAAACGAATCGCTCAAGTAACCTGGGCTTCTAAGCTTTCTAAGTCTAAAATTCCAAGTTCAGTGTGCTCGCTCATAAGAGAGAGACATTCAAAGTCAAAGTCAAAGAGAAACATTTATGTTAGTGAAAATCAACCACAGCTTCGACGGACTAAAATGACAAATTTTCGAGCTCACTGCGCTCGCTCATTCGTAGATTAAGGGCGGTTTGCACCAAATTCTTGATCGCGTTTAAACTTAAGACAAACACAAAGTTTCGTATAAAATTGTGTTAAACGTCATTCTTAAATGTAATTATGAGTTTGGTGCAAGCCGGGAATATATGAAAAATCAATCAATTATTGATTTAAGTTATTTTTATTATAATCACGACCTTATCTTTCAATTCAATCGATTTTTTGTCATGAAACTGACTCAATGTTATTCAAAAGTTACATTGGTTTCATGACAAAAAAACGCTACGTATATCCGAATATCGCAATGTATATAAAGACAAACTGACTGAATGACAAATGTCACTGTCGCCCATAACAACGACGATTCATACATTTAGGTCGCAGACAGTCACTGTGAGGACTAAGATGAAATGCCTCATGCTTGTAATTTCGCTGGCTACCTTATCCTTCAAACCGGAACACAACAACGCAAGCATTATTGCTTGGCGGCAGAAATAGATAAGGTAGTGGTCACCCAGGCGGACTCCTCAGGCTTGACAGAGTCCTACCTGATAAATAAACTACGGGTATCCTAGATTTCACACAAGAACGTTATAATCCCTTTGTATTTTTTTTTTATTTTTTTTTAAACTTTATTACACAAATTACAGCAATTGGCGGACTTAAAGCCATTGAGGCTTTGTCTAACAGTCAACCAGCAGACCATGCAGAGAGTGATTAAGTAGGTGCTACTTAACAGAAAAATATTGATAAAAGTGAAAGAAATACATTTGAGATTAAATTAAATTAAATGAATACTATAAATACTAATACCATTGTATTGTATTGTATGGTGCCATGTTACTTTTTCATTAGTCTTTTCTCCCACCTAATAAGACATCCCCCCCCCCAGGTACCCCCATCTGAAGTTCCTGCCGTCTCTCTGGCTGTTCCGGCTGTCGGCCGTCTTCGTGCACTTCATTCCTGCCTTCTTACTGGACATCATGCTACGGGTTACTGGGAAGAGGCCTATGTGAGTAAAAATAATTATCTTGGCGTTAATGTCCCGGTTGTGCTCTCGAGCACGAGGGCCCGGGGTCCGCCTTGACCATGTTCCAGGATTTGCAAAACAGGTAATTACAGTGGAGCGACTGGCATCTGACCTCCGTGACCCACCAGGGAACCTGACCAGATTGGATCATGGTTACACATCCAGTCGCCTGAATGTGCAGGTTTCATCACGATGTTTTCCCTCACCGTAAGAGCGTCGGCTAGTATTCAACTAATGTACATAACTCAGAAAACAGTCATTGGTACATGGCCGGAGCGGGATTCGAACCCGGGACCTCTGGCTTACGAGTCGGATACTGTAACCGCTCGGCCACCGACGCTTTGATGATTTTGCTTTTGATTACTTCAGTATAATTAGTATTTGTTCCATGTAAAATAAGACTTTTAACTCTTCGCCCGAAACACAGGGTATCCTAGTTCAGGCAATTTAGTTATTATTAATTACCTTTTAAACATATTATTCTAGATGTTAAATTTTAATGTAAATGTTTCCACAAGATTTAATGAATAACATTTTTATTATTATTATAATTCCAGCCTAATCCGCCTCCACAAGAACGTGTGGAACTCTCTGAACCGCCTCGAGCGGTTCATATTCTCCGAGTGGCGGTTCCACAACCCCAACACTATAGAGTTAGCGACCAAACTCAACGCGGCGGATAGGAAACTGTTCTACATCGACATCTCTGGATTGGATGTGAGTCTGCGCTTTTATCTTTTTTTTTTAAAGACTTGGCGAAACACACTGGCAGACAAATCATTCTCTCCCTCAGACTCCTCAGCTGTTCGCATTAGGCGCTGTCCTAATTGACAATAGCCGTGCGACCAATAGGGGACCACAAAACCGCATGTCGCGTCTTAGACAGGTCGGTCGACGTAGGAGTTTTCTATAAGAAGACAACGCTAAGTCCGAATCGCTTTTAAAAAAAATTTCTGTATGGCAACTTATGCCACGTTTTTTAAACATCATAGAACGTCATTCATAAAATTCATAACAATTTGATTTTTGTAGGATTGTTCATTTTCGTGAGTTATGAATTTTTTTATTAAATAATGTGCAAAACAATTAAAAAGGAAGTGCCGGAGATAATTTTCAGCATGATTAATAATTTAGACAAACTAAAAGTACAAGTTTAAACCAAATAACTGAATGTTTACAAGAAGCACTGACAAGGACAGATTATCCCCAGATTATTGCCATATCCACATTTTATAATATTTACCACTGTTGGTCAATACGGACTTATCGTGGTCCTATTATGTAATTGAAGACCAAGTTATTACCCGCCCAACAAACGCGTTGTAAAGACAGTTCACCGTAGTTTAAGACATGTTGTAATAATATGTAATAATACATACATACATACACATACAAACATACATAAAGGTCCTACAGGTGGGGTAGGTAGAGACTATGGACCGCCACTTTGCTCTGTCCCGACACAACTCCCTAGCCTCGCATATATCTACAACTCTTTTCATACATCTCCTTTTATTCTTGCCACTTCGGAGCCCAGCTTTTTTGAGACAATTACTGATCTGGTGAATGTTTTTCTGGGTCGTCCTCTTAAGGGCCGGTTTTCCAGATTCGATCTATGTACCTCTTAATATGTAATAATCTCTTACATTTCACCCGAACAGTGGCCTCCCTACATAAAATCACTGCACCTGGGCGTCCGTCGGTACCTCAACAACGAGAAGATCACCACACTCTCCGCTGCCAGAGGAAAGGACACTGTGTAAGTATAAATTTGTATCCTTGTAGCGACATCTATCGCTCCAATAGGGAAGACTTAACGATACTCAGATTACGAGTACACGAACACAAGGTTGGCAAGCATCCGCACATAGATGGCGCTGACCCGTCATACATCGCGCTAGCGACATGTGCCAACTCCGCGGCATATAAACAACTTCCGACGATCAACCGTCGGACCCTTGGTCCCCTGGTCACGACACCCGGCCAGGTGGGTAATTACCCATTTTCACCTTCTCCATCTTCGCTTGCCAACATTGGCGGCTACCTTATCCCTGCACCGCCAAATCCTAATCCTATTGCGTATAGCGTGGGTAGGCCTCCCACAAGGTGGACCGACGACCTGGTATAGATCGCAGGTGCCAGTTGGATGCGGAAGGCACAGGACCGGCTTTTTTGATGATCTCTGGGGTAGGCCCAGCCGAGAGGATATCTACATGTATGTACGTAATATACTGATTTTGATTTTGATGAAATTTTATTGTTATTCATTGTGTAAGTGCGCAACGCTAGTTACAATAACTGCAAGGGGGATCGAGAGAAACCAGGAATGATGGTTAATAAGATAATTTAATTTCAAAAATTATATAACTATTCTAATATTATAAAGAGAAAAGGTTTATATTTTTGATTGTTTGTAACGAATGAATTCGAAAACTACTGGACCAATTTCAAAAATTCTGTCATTAATAGCAAGTTACATTATTCCCGAGTGACATAGGCTGCCTTTTGTCCCGGGGAAATAATGGGTTCCCGCGGGAAAGTTGATTGTTTACAGTTGACTAATTACGTAACATTGTTGCTAACAATTATCTGATTTCAACGATTGAAATTGTTACTTTTGCGATTACGTACGATTGATTGAATAGTTTCCGTTTATTAGCAACTGAACCATGAAATCGATGATACGGAATCGCAAATGTAACAATTTTAATCATTGGAATTAGATAATTGTTAGCAACAGAGTTGCATACCCCTACTTAATTATAGCTAGTTGCTAATTAGCCTACTGCGATCCGAACTGCGCGCGGGTGAAAACCTAGTGATATATATTTGTGTTTAATACATTTTTTCCTTACTTCCAGTCTGCTGGTATTCCATATGCTATGGCAAGCGCTGGCAATTTCTCTGGCATGGTTCCTCGTGTCATCAGTCATCGCGGTGCCAATGACGAAGTGTGCATGGGCTGTGCCCGTTATCTATTTATTATATAGCCTATTGTGATTGTTATAACTTATGTATAATTATACATAGTTCTAGAGCCTGCTTTGTGCCTAGTAGGCTATTCTCGAGGGCCGATATTCGGAACGTAAGTCGTATATTAAGATTTTACTGAGTGAGCCGTTTTCCATGCTAGCTTCCAAAAATCTCATAGATGGAGCTCTCTAATTCAAGTATGATTATAATTTAAAAGGGAATTTTCAGACAGCTACTTTAAACAGTACAAGTGTAGTTCGTGCCTCACTAGATGGCGCTGCTTAGACAGGATTCTCAAGTATTGAATTGGGGACCGAAGAGAAAAATATATTTTAGTGCATTTTCTCAGAAAACCTTTCGGAAAATCTTCTATTCTATTAATATTTATCTCTATTTCGATTCGAGCTTAAAAATAGGTAAGTATGAAATGACATAATGGCAAAAGACGATGTCTGAGTCTTGTTGATCCCGTATTTTCGAGTCGCGGCCTTGGAGAAAAGGCCATATTTATCCATAACCTTGTTTGCTGTAACAAAATGTTTGAATCAACTGTCTGTTTTTAACTGCCTACGAAAAAGAGAGGTTTTTGTATCTGTGTGTGGCATCGTAGCGCCCGAACGGATGGACCGATTTGGATGCGGTTTTTTTCATTTGAAAGCCAGTTTAATCTATATGGTTCTTAGCTTTGTTTTATTAAAATCGGTTCTATAGTTTAGAAAATATTTAAGTTTAAGTAATCTTGGTCGGGGGTTATCTGACTTTTTCTATAGGTTAGGTTATTAACCGACTCCGTCAAAGAGGGTTATTTGCTGTTTCGAAGTTGGCTCTGGTACGACTATGAATTTTATATTCTAAGAATGTTTTGAGATTAACTTAAGCAGAAAGGAACTTAAAAGTGTTTCTTGAATCTCTATTAACAAGTTACAAATGATTGTGTATCCAAACCACTACTATAACTGTCATTATGCATTTGTGTTTAAGGTTTTTTTATTTAAGTAAAAGTTATGGGCGACTAAATCAGTCCACTGCAGGCCTTAGGGCCTCTCCCACGAAAGGGGAGGTTATTGCCATAATCTCCACGCTTGGCAGGCGGGTTGGAGATCGCAGTGTTTAAATATAATAATGAAAAATGCTGCTGCCCATTTTCCAGACTAGGGAGACTCTTGATCTTTTGCCTCGAAAAATTAGTCGCCTTGTACGACACCCATGAATGCATACAAGCATATGATTATATTAGTAAATCCAATGAATTTATCGATTTCAGCATTGAGTACGGACGCTCATCTTATAAAGAATCTTAAATTATTATAATTAATTGTAGCAATAAGGCTGGTCTTAGGTTCATTTTTTATTGTAAGTGTTAAGATTGTTCTGGACAATGTACTATGTATTGTTAACAATATTGTATAAGTATTATTTACATACATACACTCCATCCAAGGCCTTGGGGAAAGACTTTAATAAAGTATTTTTGTAATCTTCTCGTGTGTTTTATTTGTAACTAGTGGACCCGGCGCGACTTCGTTCGCGTACACCTACTTTACCCCTACCTACCCTTTTTTGTTGCTTATAAACCTTCCTCTTGAATCAATCTATATATATATATTTTTTTTTTTTTTTTTTTTATTATACAAGGCATGCATTTGACCGCCATCTCACCTGTTGGTAAGTGACGATGCGGTCGAAAATGGAGCATGCCCGTCTTGGAACAGCCTATTCACTCCAGCCTTGAAGGCATCCAGATTATATTGATCAGGAAACACACTTGCAGGCAACGCGTTCCACTCCTTAGCCGTACGCATTATAAAGGTCGAGCCAAAGCGGCTCGTGCGGATAGCTGGAAGATCCACGACATAAGGATAAAGCGCTCTATTGTTGGATAACGCATTAAAATCCGTAACGTAGTTTAAAAGATCTAAGCGTACATAGATACTGACGGCGGGAAGCGTGTATCCGTCTATCTGTAGCTCCCGAACGTATAAACCAATTTCAATGCGGTTTTCTTTATTTGAAAGCTCTTTTAATCGAAATTATTCCTAGCTTTATTTAATCGGAATCGGTTCAGTAGTTTTGAAGATATTTGAGTATGAGTAGGGACATATTTGACTTGCGAATCTTGCAAGATATACCGCTTTCGACATTTTGGTACATAAAGTGATCGATAGATATTAAAGTTTCCTATCGATTGGCATAAGTTTTATGAGTGGCCGCAAAATCGTATTTTTTCAAAATGGCGGAAAGTGGGTGGTGACCGAAATGTACAATGCTGTTTGTAAAGTCTTAAGGCAGACTCGTATGTGAGAGGTACTGGGTTCGAATACCACTGCCGCCATGTAATACCAATGACTTTTCTGAGTTACGTACATTAGCTCTTGAGGGAAAACATCGTGATAAAACCTGCACATTCAGGCGACTGGATGTGTAACCATGATTCAATCTGGTCAGGTTCCCCTGGTAGCAGGGTCACGGTGGTAAGATGGCGGTCTCCCCACTAATTACCTGATCTCTCAAATCCTTGATCATGGTCAAGGCGGACCCCGAGACCTCGCGCGTGAGAACGCAATCGGGACAGTAACGCCAAGACACAGACATTATATATTTTTTTCTCTATGCGCCAAGATGACTGTAAGGATGAAACTGTCTATAAAAGGATTTTGTGTAGAGATCCTATCCAGCGTTTCCTATTCTATGCGACAGTGCCACCATCTAGCTGTACCTAGCTAGCATCACAGACATAACAGACTAGACACAAATCACAAATATGCCCTGTTCGCTCACTCAACAATAATTTGAATCTTGCTATCCCGTTTTTTCACCCGTGACAACGAGCTGTCAGAAAGTAAAGCGCGCAATGTTTTGAACGTTCACCATGTTGCTATAGCTCCTGAAGACCAGACGTTTCTTTCGAAACATCGGTGTAAATTTTATAATTTCCTAAAAAAATGATCTATGCCTAGCATAAGTTTTCTCTCCCTGGTATACCAAACTGTTTGGTACCTAGTCAGTGGACAATCCATTGCGACTGCGCGATCCAAGTCTACGTCAAACCAAGACGCACCAAGTCAAAATACTGGGACCACAACCACGTCTTCCTCAAGAAGAATGCCACTTTTAGAAGCAAACTTTGACCGATGCGTTTATACAAACGTATTGCTAGTATTATAAGGTTTTTATTAACATTTTACCTGACAACCTGTTATGGTTTGCGAAATCATGATTTAGATATTGTGGCTAGCGGTCTAGAGCTGGTTTCCCCGGATGTGGCTGGACTTCGGTTCTACGCGGATGTCAATAATACTGGTTTGTTTCGTAATCATACGTTTGTGTTGTATTGTAATTGTGGTAGAAGCTAGGAGTGCCCCTTAGCTAAGGTAGCTAGCTAGAAGCTACATTGTACTACACAGTGCCTACAAACTAAGTCCTATCGTCTCGTTATCACATCACACTTCCGAAGGCCTGCTGGAAGAGATTTCTTTTCGAAATAAGTAGTGCCTGTTGTGTCATTTTTTACTTTGTCATATCGTGTAGGTACCTATATATTTTCTGTCACAATAAACTGTTAAATAAATAAATAGAAGCTATAGAAACCACATACTACCCCCATTAGTATGAAATATGGAAAATCTTTTCGAGTATATGCTGCACGCCTGTGGAACTCTCTGCCAGATGACATTCATAATGCTCGAACACAGGTATCCTTCAGAGAACTTCTGAAGAAGCACTTTTTCACCAGTCTATAGAGCTTGATTTTATATATATATATATATGTATAATATGGTATTATATTTATTTATATAGTAAGTATGGGTATAGTATCTATATTTGTATGTATTACATTATTGTATATTTAAAGATTACCAATGTACTAAATTAAACATTAATGTTCAAATTTGTGTTGTAGATTGTATAATTTTAGTAGTAGGAATTTAATTTAAGATCTCAATATTGCCTCCACCGCTTCTTGAATGTCCTTTCAGACTGTTTAAGGTTGGCTGGAAGAAATCCCACTGTGGGATAAGCCCGCCTTTGCTTTGTACAAATATTTTTGTAATTCCTGTATTTATTAAGCAATAAAGAGTTTACATACATACATACATACATACATTAGTGCTAAGGTGGAAGGTGTGTAGTGTCCCCAAGCTACGGTAGGAATTAGAAGCGGCATAGTGTAGAAGCTATGTACCTAGTGCCCCCAAGGGTTGGAGTTTGGTTACTTCTAATGTGAGTCTTTAACACTTCCACTGCCTCCTTCCAACTCAAATACCAGAAATGCTACAGCAGTGCTCCGTATCGTAGCGCGCTTAGTTAATGGACCGGCCAGGTGCGTCGTGCGCACACGCAGAGCACCGATTTCGAACGCAATTGTTGCGTCGGCCGCAGCGAAAGTGTTAAATCGCCCAAGTCGCTTCAGACAGGGAAGAAACTAGAATCTACAGTGTGCACAAGCTGAAGTAGACATTCGAAGCCGCATAGTATCCACAAGCTGAAGTAGAAACTCGAAGCGAATAGTGTCCACTAGCTAAAGTAGAAGCTAGACGCTTCTTAGTGTAGGTACACAAGCTGAAGTAGAAATTCGAAGCCGCATAGTATCCACAAGCTGAAGTAGAAACTCGAAGCGAATAGTGTCCACTAGCTAAAGTAGAAGCTAGACGCTTCTTAGTGTAGGTACACAAGCTGAAGTAGAAATTCGAAGCCGCATAGTATCCACAAGCTGAAGTAGAAACTCCAAGCGAATAGTGTCCACTAGCTAAAGTAGAAGCTAGACGCTGCTTAGTGTAGGTACACAAGCTGAAGTAGAAATTGCATAATGTCCACAAACTAAAGTAGAAGATAGACGCTGCATGGTGTCCAGCACCTAAAGTACAAATTAGAAGCCACATGGTGTCCATAAGCTATAATAGAAATGTCCACCACCTACAGAAGAAACTAGAAGCCACATTGTATCCACAAGCTAAAGTAGAAACTAAAAGTCATATTTTATCCACACGCTTAAGTAGTAACTCGAAGCCGCATAGTGTCCACAAGCTGAAGTAGAAACACGAAGCTGCATAGTGCCCACAAGTTAAAGTAGAACCTAGACACTGCATAGTGTCCACCACCTAAGTAGAAAGTAGAAGTTGCATAGTGTCCGCAAGCTCAAGTAGAAACTAGAAGTCGCATAGGTTCACAAGTCAAAGTAGAAGCTAAACATCCATTGTACGTAACAGTGCATGAAGTTTTTAATATAAATAAATAAACGCCGCATAGTGTCTACGACCTAAAATATAAACTAGAAGCCACATCGTGTCCACAAACTGAAGTAGAAACTCGAAACCGAATAGTGTCCACAAGTTAAAGTAGAAACTCGAAGCCGCATAGTGATACTTAACTAAAGTAGAATCCAGGAGCTACGAGTACATACTGCTGCGCAAGTTGATCTAGGTAGAGCTACATATTGCCCTGAAGCTAAGGTAAGAGCAAGAAGTTACCATTGGGGTTTCTGTGATCTACCTTCGCACTAGGTATTAGGGCACAACAGTTACTCACGGCTTTTTCTCTTTGAACCTCGATAGTCAGTACCTACGATGTAACAGAGCATTCCTAATTAGATTTTCACTGAGACCTACCTACTACAAAAAATTTAAAACTCAGCAATGTGAGAGAAGTATTTGAGCACTAATATCTATGTAGTGAAATGGTGACGGTGATGGTGATAGCAGATGTCGACGGTATGGCCACGTCTTGCTAACGGTAAATTACCTAGTGAACAAATGTCTAGCTCTGTCCGTGCCACCCCCGCCAGACACGGGAACGAGAGGCCGGTCCATGAACCAATGGCTTGACGTCGATCAGAATTATAGGCATGCCATTCATGACAACAAACTCACTGCCAATCATGCCTTAGACCGAACGAAATCAACAAAGAATGCTCCGGATTGAAGGATAAGGTAGCCAGCGCCATAACAGGCATGAGGCATTTCATCTTAGTCCTTACAGTGACAACGCACCTGCGGTTCTGCTTTTTTGTTGCCTGCAACCTAAATGCATTAATCGTAGATGTTATGGGCGACAGTTACCATCAGGTGGGCTGTCTGCTTGCTTGTCACTGCGTAAAAAAACTAAGGGTTGCGCGATCGGAACCGGGATGATGATCTGTAGGTATTGTACGTAGCCTTTCTGTAGATCGGGGGGTTTTCTAACATCTGTCTGTATTTATTAGGTAACATACCTAAGTACCTAGTATCTTATGTAAGTGAAGCGTCTTTGGCCTAAGGTGCTGTCCTAATTGGCAACGGTCGTGCGACCATGATCGTACGACGGACGTCGCCCGACCAGTAGAAGAGCTCAAAACCGCCCGTCACACGATTAAGGTTGTACAACCGTTGCTATTTAGGACAGCGCCTAACGGTTAAGGGGAAGGTACAAGGCATGTACGTACCAATGACTCTTTTCTGAGTTATGTACATAAGTTGAACACGAATGTTGCTCTTGCGCCTAAATGTGTAACCATGATACAATCAGGTCAGGTTCCCCTGTTAACAGGGTCGCGAAGGTCAGATGGCAGTCGCTGCACTGTTATTACCTGATCAACCAAATCCTGGATCATGGTCAAGGCGGACTCCCTCGCGTGAAAGCACAACCGGGCCTCGCGTGAAAAAAATCATCTTGGCGTTAATGTCCCGGTTGTGCTCTCGAGAACGAGGGCCCGGGGTCCGCCTTGACCATGATCCAGGATTTGGCAGGTCAGGTAATTACAGTGGAGCGACTGCCATCTGACCTCCATGACCCTGCTACCAGGGGAACCTGACCAGATTGGATCATGGTTACACATCCAGTCGCCTGAATGTGCAGGTTTCATCACGATGTTTTCCCTCACCGTAAGAGCATCGGTTAGTATTCAACTAATGTACATAACTCAGAAAACAGTCATTGGTACATGGCCGGAGCGGGATTCGAACCCGGGACCTCTGGCTTACGAGTCGGATACTGTCACCGCTCGGCCACCGACCACCGCCTAAGTTGTACCTATCCTAAATCTCCCAGATTATTATTTTTATATAATAGAACTGCCTTTCAGAACTTCACTCTCATAAAGTGGTAGAGATGGGTGCTAACGTCACTGTATATCTTTACGCCACATTCATTACTTTATTTATTTATTTATTTTATTTATTTGGAAGATCAACTTCTTACAATTTACATAAGAGCAGTAATATAAAACAGTCAAACGTAAAATATGTAAAATTATTGTCCTAACATGCCGCCGATTGGAAAACTACTGATGAAAAGACACTGAAGCCCTCTCATGGTCCTTCTTACCGTGAGTCCTGCATGTCATGACGTGATTTTGTAACATAGTTCCTTCGTGAAAAGTCACAGTGATACTATCGTGACATTATTTACCCATCTCTAGCACTTATTCGGAGTGAAGTTCCTGAGAAGTCGCCCTATTAGCCTCAAATACCCTCATCATATCAGTCGTCATATCGGCACCTAAACCGCCCTAAATTGTACCTTATCACCAGGCGATAAAGCCTACACGGTGGAGCTGCTGGCCGACCGCTGCTGCCTGCACACCGCCCCGGCCGAGGACTGCGGCATTCTGGACCATTTGGTCGGATGCTATGACGTCGTACCGAAAGGTGATCGTTTGCAAGTTATACTGATACCACTACACTAGCCCTTTTCAGCGGCATTCACCCGCGCGGAGCTCGGATCTCTGTAAACAATCATTTTTGCCGCAGTCACCTATTATTTTCCCGGGATAAAAAGTTGCCTATATTACTCAGTGATAATGTAGACATTCTATTAGTAAAATAATTTTTGAAAATTTTCCTGTAGTTTTTGAGTTTATTCATTAATACAAACAAAAATACATACTTTCTCTTTATAATAGGTGCCTATTATAAGTAGGTAGATATAGGTATAAATCAATCAAAATAAATTTATAAATAAAATGCCATGTGGGGCGTTAAACTACAAAGAAAGCTTGTCGCCACCTTGGCACTACTGCGCATAACTGTCCTACTGCGCAATATTTCCCAGGTATCCATCATAAACTCCCAGTAACTATCTATTTATGAATGATTTGGCAAAAAAGGCAATTACAGTGGAGCGTCTGCTATTTAATATTATTCGATTGTTCCAGTATGATAATTAGAAATTTACGACATAAACAGATACTTTTTTGCTTCCCAGGTAAAGTTAAAAGGCTCACGCTGGTCGCACCTCTGCTGGACGCCTTAGAGCGAAAAGGTTACTGCTTAGCATACATAGACTCTAAGTTATCTGACGACAGCCACAACACTATGAGGAACTCACTCAAGATCCACTTCGATACGACCTTGAGTAACAGAAAACAGCTCTCCGATGTGCCCAGAAACGCGGTGCCTTGTAAGTTAGATGAAGACCCATTAGAACACTGTAACCCAGTTGACTGTGACACGTTTTACAATGGGAAGCGACCGTACTATGACGTACGCAAGAAGCGATGCGTCGAAGCGCCCACATGCGTTTCAGAGACCACAGATGACATGCCTAGCCCGTACTATAATCCGAACAGGAACGTTTGCATCGACAAAGAACCGATAGAGAAGGAAGACATTGATTTCATCAAGAAAATGGTACACGCAGGTGGGCGGCCGGAGAAAGATATGCTAATTATAAACAATTATCGTAAGAACAAAATGCACGGGCCTGTTACTACAATCAAGCTCGCTGATAAAAACATGATTGTCAATACAGAAGCAACAAGAGTAAGTGGGAACGCCACTAAGAATTCGCCTCGACTTGGCGACGATATGACGCTCATAAAGGGCCGATATAACAACTTGAATTTCAAAGACAAATATAATATGTTCATGAATGTGAATTGGAAGGACGTGGTGACAAGGCTAACTATGAACAGGCTGACACTGTGCGTGCTAGCAGCGGTGATTATAGTGCAATGTATGCTGATATGTACAATGGTCTATTTCTTAGCCAAGAACTGCTGTCCGATAGGAAATAAGAAAGTGAACTGCAAATATTTCAACTACAGGCAAGACGCCTCGATGACAACGCCACTGATAAACACCAGCAACATTGACACGGAGACGACTGACTACCAATTCCAAAGCGAAACTTCGAATGTCGAAAATAAGATCAAGTGCTACAAAGCGTGCCAGAAGGGACACGATATGACCAAATCTTGCCTCTCGGACGATATATTGGCGAAGTGTTTCAACAGACGCGATTGGAGGGTGTCTTTAAATTCTGATGCAAAATCCGAGGCGATAAACGAAGTCACCAGACAGTTATTTGATGTTGAGAAGTATGTGGATGTTGAAAGAGATAGACGAGCCAGCGATATTATATATAAGAAGGGTTCAGAAGTGAAGGTGAATTTCGAAACGGAGATGAAGAAGACGAGCGCCGAGGACAGATCGTCGAAATACAAAAGTGCGAAAAGAACGGAGAGCAAAAGCAGTGATTTGAGGAAAAGCGACGACTTCAACGATTCGGTGAACGTATCATCGGAGAGAGAGCTGCAGTGCCATAGCTACAAATACACGGGCAGCTCGAATTTCACGAACGCGTTCGGGCATTCGCAGAACACCTACGATGGTTCGAGGAAGAGCCAGCCGACTCAGAAGCTCGCGTTCGTGACAGAACTGGAGCGGCCGAGAAACAAAAGTTTGAAGTCTGAATCGACGGAGAAGAGTGCCCAGGCGTGCTTCTCTAACGACTCAATTGACGATTTCCTATCTGAAAGGGGGATGTTATATTTAGCTGGAGACGAGATCAGCAAATACGCTTTCTCTGTCACGTCTAATGGTACGCATTCCTCCTCTGAGTCGTCTAGTAAGAGTTCAAAGAGGAACATCATAAAGAATGTTCTATCGCTGTTGAACAGAAGCACCAAACATGGTCCCTTGTCAGATCCTGGCGTCGAAAAGTCTAAGGAAAGTCTGGATTTGGAGCTAATACATATGTCCAAAGCGTCTATTATATCATCTAGCAACAACGATTCAAGCTGCATGAGGACATTCAAGAAATTGAGAGACTCTAGAACGTCGTTGTGAAACCTTTTTAGCACTTATTGTAATTTTAGTATGGTTTATTTTGGTTCGTAGCGTTTAGTTTTATGTCGGTGAATAAACTTAATTTGTAATCATGTGCGCTAGATCGTTATTCTAGACCTATACAAATAGTGCGTTTCGTCATTAATAGTTGTTAGTTGCTGACACTGGCGTGGTCACGGCCTAGCAGTGGTAGTAGCGACACTTGGCTTCACCGTTTTTCTTTATCTCTACTCTTTATTATAGGTACACACAAAAACATACATACAATTGAACAGAAGGTAATTTAAGTACAAAGTCAGCGTGGGCGTCTAACTCGATGGTCTTCTGGAGCGCCTCGTTCGCCTGGCCACGCTCCAAGAGCAGATACCACCTAGACATCTACCTTACATCTCGATGACGTCCCGATATTCGTGGCTTGGACCCTCAACAGGTTGCCGTCGGTCACGTTTGATCACACCTACGTCATCTGATCCCAAAAGTATATCACCTTGTTGAGGGTCTCAACGCTGATTGTGCGCGGCCGATGATGCTTCGTCTGTAGTGATAGGTGCGCGCGCGCTCAGCCGCCTTCGTCACCAAGTCAGCAAATCATGGCTGACTTATTGCGGGCTGATGCTCCAGTTTTCGAGTCCTGTGCGTATCCCAGCGATAACAAGGACTTCACCCCCGCGCCTCCCCCACCCACGCCCGTGGAGGGGTCCATACGTTGAGAGGGGTCACAGGCGCGAGCGGATCATGAACGCTGCAGTGCTGCCGTTTTAGCGCTTAGCAAGATCTAGCGGAATTTCAGGCTAATCAACTCCCATTCTCAATATTTGACTACTAGCGGAAAATAGGGGTCGGCAACGCGTGAGCGATGCCCCTGGCATTGCAAACGTCCATAGGTTGCGGTGACTGCTTACCATCAGGCAGGCCGTAAGCTTGTTTGTCACCTTTGTGGTAGGTATAAAAAAAATATAGCGCTTTATCCTAATAGTTGTTAAATACCTAAAATATACCGAAATATGTCGAATTTTGGCTCAAAAAACCTGTGGTTAATATGAAATAGGTACGTTACATAAACCAATGACTGAGCGAGCGCTATGAGTTCCTGTTTTTGCCGCTCTAGAAGCCAACTAATTAATTTCGTGGTGAGTCAAACACTAATGTGGTTGTGGACCGTATCTTAAACTCCTAATTATAATAGTAGTTTATGCAACTGTCATATAAAAGGGGGTATTAAAACATGAGTGTCTGTTTATCATACGAGGCGTAGCCGAGTATGATAATAGTTTGACACGAGTGTTTTAATACCTAATTATATGCAGTTGCATACACTACTTTATCTACACTCATATTTTCATGTTAAAATTTCGTACCTAGAATTTTTCAACTTTGCTGGAAGTAACTGCGACTCAGTTCTGTTGTATCTACGCGTCGAGGATATCAAGCGAAATTTACTATACTACTTTCACATTTATCTATTTATTTGCTTCAAACAAGAAAAAACATTCACAAACACAAATTACAACAATTAGAAAAAATATTCTGTTTAGCGGGAAAATAATTCCAAATGTACACAATCACAACCACAGACTATGAACTGATCACAAATATAAACAGGAATTTTGAATTTGTTGAAGACATTTAGGTATTCAGCCTACATTTAGCCGTATCCCGGTGCCCGACAAAAATTTAAAAAAGATAAGTGTTGCATAATGATTAAAAAGTTATTTTACGATACAGCTGTAATGAAAATAGTATGGGAAATGCTGTATCGAAAAGTAATTTTTTAAATTTTTATAGACAGGCGTGAAAAAAGTGTATCCTTAAACAACTGTTTTCGAATACGTAATTGGAACATTACGCTATGAGTGTAGATAAAAGTAGTTTATGCAACTGTCATATAAAATTATGTCACTTAAAAAAACAGAGCTTCTGTTTATCATACGAGGCGCAGCCGAGTATAATAATAGTTTTACACGAGTGTTTTAATACCTAATAATACGCAGTTGCGTACACTACTTTACCTACACTCATATTTTCATGTTAAAATTTCGTACCTATAATTTTCTCAACTTTGCTGGAAGTAAGCTGCGAGTCAGTTCTGTTGCATCTACGCGTCGAGGATATCAAGCGGCGAAATTCACTTCACTACTTTCACTTTTATCTATATATTTGCTTCAAACAAGAAAAAACATTCACATACACAAATTACAACAATTAGAAAAAATATACCGTTTAGCGGGAAAAGAATTACACACAAATTTAAACTTGAAAATTTGAATTTTGAATTTGTTGAAGTCATTTAGGTATTCAGCCTACAGTTCGCCATGTCCCGGCAGAAATTTAAAAAATAAAAGTGTTGCATAATGATTAAAAAGTTATTTTTCGATACAGCTGTAATGAAAATAGTGAAATGCTGTATTAAAAGTAATTATTTAAAATTTTATAGTCTGGCGTAAAAAAAGTGTATCCTTAAACAACTGTTTTCGAATATGTTATTGGAACATTACGCTATGAGTGTAGATAAAAGAGCTTTACAATGTAGCGCCTTTTTTAATCACACATGTTTAGCGGTATCTAGTGCATTTTAAGACCTAGCCAACACTCAACCAGACCTGCAGCGGCACCGCCGATTTCCAATAGCATGATCCCACCCCTTTGGAATGACGTCACAACATGCATTTCTGATATTCGGTGACGTCATTCCAGATTCCAGCGATTGGAGATCGGCGGTACCGTTCCTGGCAGCACTGAACCGCTGTGCCAGCTGAGAGTCAGTAGGAGACAGACGCAAGTGGCAACATCCTCCCAGAAGCCACGCTTTCATTTTTCTTTTCTTTTTTATACCACAGAGGTGGGAAACAAGCTTACGGCCTACCTGATGATAAGCAGTCACTGCTGCCTATGGACGTTTGCAATACCAGGGTCATCACCCACGCGTTGCCGACAACGTAAAAACCTTTTCACCCCTGTCTTGAAGAACTCCATGTTGTACTCCAGGGAAAACCTCTCCACGTAGTTCATTCCACAACCTTAGTGTGCGTGGGAGAAAGTTACTTTGGAACCGCACAGTTCGCGACCAATTTGGCTCCAAGTTATGAGGATGAACGATGACGAGCGGTGCGATGATTCTATCATCGTAGCTGTAGGCATCATGTCAAACAGTTCTTCAGAACAAACACCGTTGTACAAGCGGTAAAACACACAATGGGAGGCGAAATCCCTCCGCGGGCTCAGCGACTCAATACCACTTGTGAGCATGGTATCATCGACAATTCTCACAGCGCGCTTTCGGATCGAGTCACAAGGACCAAGCTGATATGCCGGTGTTCCCGCCCATAGATGGGACCAATACTCCAAATGGGGTCTGACGCAATAAAATAAAACGCAAATCCTTCTTATATGTTTATTAGTTCTACGTCAAGCATCATAAATCAGAGCGGTATCATGGACATTCGCATATACAGGGCGGACAATCGGTCGAGTTCCCTTGGCCTGAGTCGGTCGACAGCATTTTGAGGGTCGACGGCGTTACCTGTGGATCAAGCGAGTATTATGTGACTAGTTTTTCTTATATTTTTCATATCGATATTTTGGATTTTTTACTTAATACTGTAAAACATCGGAGCGTCGGTGGCCGAGTTGATAGGGTATCCAGTTCGTAAGCGAGAGGTGGCGGGTTTGAATCCCACTGCGGCCGTGTACCAGTAACTCTTTTCTGAGTTAGGTACATTAGTTAAATACTAACCGATGTTCTTACGGTGAGTGAAAACATCGTGATGAAACCTGCACATTCAGGCGACTGAATGTGTAACCATGATCCAAACTGGTCAGGTTCCCCTGGCCAAGTAGCAGGTTCATGGAAGTCAGATGGCAGTCGCTTTACTGTAATTATCTGATCTGTCAAATTCTGGATCATGGTCAAGGCGGACCCCAGGCCCACGTGCGCGAGAGCACAACCAGGACATTAACGCCAAGATGATGCTGACTTTAAAACATCACACTTTTCTTTTTTATAGTTAGGGTTCTGTGCCCGACGGGTAAAAATAGGAACCCATTAATCTCCGCTGCCTGTCCATCTGTCTGTTACAGGCTTTTATATTTTGAGCCAAATCCAAAAAAAAGGAAAATTTGCTAGAATTAAAAATAGCTAATATTAAAAACGGAGTCTCTATAGGTCACCAGTAATTGAATCAATATGATCCCAACTAATTAAAATCAAAACTTAACTTCTTGTTTTTTTTCTAACAAAGAAACCCAACTAATTAAAATCAAAACTTAACTTCTTGTTTTTTTTCTAACAAAGTTAATCGTAAATTCAATGTAATGCAAACAAACAATAGCTCCGCTCAACTTGTTCTAATTCATTCTGCATCGCACTTGTTCAGAGCTACTCGGAACGTCTCGTTGACATTTTATGGGTTCTGTCGGCTTCCTGAATATACAATTTATTTCTATATGGCGTCGGTTAATATTATCTTATATCCTGTACCACGACATTAACAATGTTAGCAATAATATCGTTTTTCAATAATCACTGATTATGAATCGTAATTTCAAATTCTTATTGAGTGAAATGCGTGGGTTTTGGTTAACTAGAATATTTTCAGGAAAAATATCAATACTCTAAAGAGTTTTTATTTTCAAAATTAGCCCCGGTTCTAGGCTACATACTGTATAACAAGAAATACTAATAACTCGGTCAAGCGTGAATCAATCATCATCATCAACTTGGCGTTAATGTCCCGCTTGTCCTCTCGCGCATGAGGGCCCGGTGTCCGCCTTGACCATGATCCAGGATTTGGCAGATCAGGTAATTACAGTGGAGCAACTGACATCTGACCTCCGTAACCAGGGGAGTCTGCTCAGATTGGATCATGGTTACACATTCAGTCGCCTGAGTGTGCAGGTTTCATCACGATGTTTTCCCTCACCGTAAGAGCATCGGTTAGTGTTCAACTAATGTACATAACTCAGAAAAGAGTCATTGGTACATGGCCGCAGCGGGATTCGAACCCGGGACCTCTCGCTTACGAGTCGAATACCCTAACCGCTCGGCCACCGAGGCTCTCGGTCAAGCGTGAATCGATCTCGCGCTATAATTTAATAAAACTTGACGAATTAAATGATGCTCTGGCATCAAAATCCTATTGTTGGTGAGCGAAGCAAAGTGAAACTTTGTAAGCGAATTCGACTTGTATGGCTGGTTTTTTATATTTTTGAAGTCAATATCGTAGATATAATTATAAATATCGATTAGCAATTGCAGATCGCATTTTACTGCATAATTTGTCACTAATAAATTCTTTAAACTTATATTAAAATTGATTTCTGTTCATTAGTCTCGCTGAAACTCAAGAACGGCTTGACCGATTTAAATCATTCATAGCGTAATTTTTTGTGTTGATGGTTGTTTGTAATAAGGTAGGAGTAGGTGGTAGAATAGGTACAGTAGGGTAGGGTACGACAACATGCGAAGGAAGTTGCGCCGGGCCAACCAGTGTCAAATAAATTACTGTTGTGTGCCCATCAAAACCAACTTTAATGAATGGTCATGGCCTGTTATCGCCATATAAAATTAACCATAGGGCCTGTCCTCAATTTTTTTCGTCATTGATTCAAATACACTATAAGTACCTATACTCGAAGATGAAATTCAATATCGAAAGTGTAAACAAATTGGCACTATAAAAAATAAACCCAAAGGGTGGATTATTTATAATCTAAATTTTTTCGAAATTCGAATTTTAGATATTAATAAAAATTATCACACTCATAATGAAAGAAAATTCTATGAAAATTAAAAAAAAAAAAAAAAAAAACACTATTTTTAAATAATACACCCCTTGGGTTTATTTGTTTATATTTTTGATTCTGAATTTCATCTCTGGGCTTAGGTAGTCACATGATAATAATAATAATTTATTCATGAAACTTAAAACTACTTGTACCAAAGGTAACGCCGTCGACCGGCCCAAGTCAAGCGAACTTGACCAATTGTCCGCCCTGTATATGTGAATGTCCATGATACCGCTACGATTTATGATGCTTGACTATGAACTAATAAACATTTAAGAATTATTTGCGTTTTATTTTGTCGTCGCAGTGTGTTTCGGGAGGCCCTCTGCTCGCACAGCAGCGGGCGTGGCATAGGCGTAGGAAAATGGGGTAGGCCGTGCCCATCCCAGAATGGCGATTACCGATACGAAATTCTGGGCTGGACAAATAAAAAACTTCACCCAATAAAAATTTAATTAAATACAACCGAGGAATCCACAAACCTTCTTTTGCAAAGGAGTGTGAACCTCGACTCTAGGTTGGTTGCCTAACTTTTGCTCTTTTCAGCTTGTATCGAATTATTTTTAACAAAACGTCGAATTCTGAAAGGAGGACATTTAGCCCTTTCAAATGACAACCACATTTCATTACAATTTAATAAAATTACAATCAAAGCTAGATTGAGTTATTTTTTCAAAAGTCGGGTAACAAACTTAAGAGAAAATATTTCAGTCCACCAGTGTATAACATTGTCAAATGTTCACCTGATGGATGGCGAGTAATATTTGCTTAACCAAAAAGTGTCCAAATCGTGGGACCCTACGCCTCAACCGACGCCCCATCTCCTGATACAGTTTTTTTGAGCTTACAGAGCGAGATTACAGATTCGAGCACACGGGCCCTCGCGCAGTCTCTGGAGCGAACGGCACAAAGTCGTAAGCTGCCTCCAACAGTATTTGCCCTGTTTGAGGCTCGCCATCAGTAGCGTAACTAGAGCGGTACCAGCGGTGCCCTCTACCCTCCCTGAGCCCCAACTCTGACTCATAATCGCCCACGGTTTTATAAGCCAAAAGGCCAAAATGTCCAAGCTCGCTGCGCTCGCTCAATTATTATATTAATTTTATCAATTACTCCAGCTTTTTAGAAAAAAAATGTCAAAGATTTCGAGCTTGCGTCTCTCGCTCATTCATTTGCTTCTGCATCTTTCAAATACTAAAATTCCGAGCTCGCTGCGCTAGCTCAATTATTTATTTTAACAATTACCCCAGCTTATAAAAATGTTAATGTTAAAAGTTTCGTACGCGCTCCGATTGCTTTTTAAATAATTTATATCATTACGATCAGCATCACACATCATCTAAGCACTTAAGCTAAAATGTAAAAAATTTCAAGCTCTGCTAGCTCATTCATTCATTGATCACACCAACTATTATGACTTAAAATGTAAAAAATTACATTTTAATATATAGTATAACCCAAAATGTCACAAATTTCAAGCACACTCCGCTCGCTCATTCTTTCATTTATCACCCCAGCGTTTAAGACCTGAAACGTCAAAACTGTCGAGTTTGCTCCGGTGGCTCATTCATTGATCATCCCAGATTTTAAGACCCAAAATGACAAACATTTCGAGCTCGTTCCGCTCGCTTACACATTCCTTATTCTCCCACAGGTTTCAAAACCAAACATTTCGCTCATTATTAAAACATTCACACCGCCCACACCGATCATCAATTTAGATTATGAGAACCAATATATCTAAAATTCAAAAAGAATTACAGAGCTTGACTATGTCATGTGACAACTGAAAACTAACGCCTAACTTGAAAACTGGATCCGCGTTGGGTGATTTTAATTGTGCTGATTCGTGCTCAATGACTGTACATTGGCGATCATCTCGGCTTCATCGGCCACCTCAGGGGCCAGGCGCCCCCCCCGGAAAATGGCCCTAGATACGCCAATGGGGCGTGAATGGGAGCGCAGGGGCAGGAGAGGCGCGTGGGGCGAAATTCTTGTTTGCTGTTGGGTACACATAGAATACGAATCGAAAACTTAGGCATAAGGAAAAATAAGCTCGCAGTAGGTCAGCCAAACGAGTTACTGACGACGACGCTGGCAGCGCAGAAGATAACCAGGAGGGTTACCATGAGCTGTTATCATCATCATCAACATATTAGCCGAAAGACACCTGATGGGCATAGGCCTCTCCAAAAGATCTCCACAAAGGCCGGTCCTGTGCCTTCCGTATCTAGCTCACAGCGCTATATGTGTCCCATAAGCTTGTGTCGTTCTAAGCAGGGCCTGTTTAGGTCCTGCTATAAGAGCTCATGGTAAGCCCCTAGGAGGCGCGTGGCCAGGCGAACGAGAAGGTCCGGAAGCCCACACTGCGACAATAAAATAAATTGCACATCATTCTTATACGTTTAATAAGTACTTAGTTATTCGTCGAGCATCTTAAATCTGAGCGCCATCACGGACATTCGCATATGCAGGGTGGACAATCGGACGAGTTATTGTGCATTTCGTTGGTCGACAGCATTTTCAGAGTTGACGATACCTGTGTATTAAGTTAGTTTTATGTGATTACTTGATTATAATAGGTGACTAACTGTAACGCAAACCCAATATTTCTTTATTGATTAGGACATTAAATATCTCTTTTAATCGTCAAAAAGGAATGGGGTAGGAAAGTGTGAAGGAAACACACAGTAACACGTTGGCCGGGCCGAGGGTCGGAGCACACCCGCCTCACGCCGACCACGGTCGGACCGTGCCCGACAATACCAGACAGAGCCGGTCAGCGTCCGACAATGATAGGCCGAGCCGGACTGCGCCCGCAATATTGTACCTATTTCAATCAATGACGATAGAAACTCCTAAGCCAAGAGGAAGACAGGCCCTATGGTTAATTTTTTACAGCAATGACAGGCCATAAGCATGCGTTAGAGGTCGCTTTTGTTAAGTTGACTTTTTATACGTGGAATGTGTGAATTAATAAAATCAAATGTATGTAGTTATTACTTTGCTTAGCTACTTTTGATCCTGGCTATAGGTACCAATTACGCAAGTAGGTAGGTACGTATATTAATTTGAGCTATAATTTGTTAAATAGTTACTTGCCTTAATCTTACGAAAATGTATATTTCCGAACAACTTGAATTTCGGTATCGGACCCCTTGTCAGACACATGCACTGAAATTTTAAAAGCAAAATAACAAAAAATCTTAAAATGATGTCTAAACATAAAAATCGTAATTTTTGTACACATTCATAAAATATCTTAAAACAATACTTACACCAGGCTAAAATTTTAATATTTTATTATTTATAATTCACTTTATATCTAAATATCGATAATAACTGGGTTATTAAAAAAAATTGTAGTTGAAAAAACAATAAAATTACACTTACAATCTGTAAATAATTCAAGAAAATAAATTAATCAGCATCTAGATTTACAAAATAAAATGAGCAGATAATTAATTAATTAAATAAAAAATCAAAGGCCCCCGTGGGAACGTACCGTTGGTACCTAAAATTATAAAATTGTTGTTTATTTAATCATTTCAATAACTTTCAAATAAATAAATCAAATAAAGTAATAAACATTAAATTCTCATAAACTGTACTTACCACTGTCTGCAACATTTAATTCACGTATTATATTATTACCTTCAAAAATTCAATTGTAAATTATCTGAACAAGCATTATTTTTACTGTAGGTAGACAGGTACTTTTATTTTCGCTTAAATCTATTCTAAAATTAAAAAAAATTGTGTTAATTTATTATAAAATAATAATAAAAAATTAAAGCTGTCACGGAGCCCTAAACTCTTCAATGGAAGACCTTGGCCAACCTCGCGTCGGCAACGGTGTTGAAACTGTGCTCAAGGTACGAAACGGTCACCCATCCAGTTCCCGGACGTTGCTTAACCTTAGTTCGGTCTTGCAAGCACGCTGCCACTAGACCAGCGCCACGTCTGCGCAAATTTAATATCTTGCCAAAATAATATTACAGTCTTTATCAATGGTTTGGTTATCCCCCAATACAAGGTTACTTTAATATTTTAATAGTTACTTACGTAGTACTGTAAAGTGACAAAGATTACATTAAATTACACGTCTGTGGTAAAAAATATATGTACGAATTTAATTTATTTAATAATACAAACCGTCTCCTAAAATAAAGTGAGAAGCTTATATTAGTTCAGTTTTCATTAAAATCAATCATTTCACAATTATGAGATTAGAAAATAGTTTACCCATTTCTGAAATGTAGTTAAAATGTTTATTTAATAAATGAAAATAAATTTAATACATGAAAATCATATTTCAATTAAGTGTTTAATTCAATTTGCTTATAACTAACAATGCCATACGGTTTATAAAATACCATAGATATTTTATGTAGGTACTAGCTGTCATGTTCATAAAAATTATATAAATCCACTTAAAATAGATAAAGCCGTTTTTTATTAAATCATGATTTGTCACTTTCTTTCAAATTCAATCGTTTCAGTGGCAGATAAAGACAAAACATATTTTGAAACGTCAATAACTTTTATGAATAAAAAATTATACAATAATAAAGACCGTAGAAATATATGAATTATACATAATATTAAAAAAGTAAGTACCTCTGTCTGAAACACAATAAAATTCAGTTAATTTTCTCATACTATATCAGTAGGAAGAAATAAATTATTATTAATGTTGTTAAAATTAAAGTTACATAAAAACTTACAAATATTTGCTGGAATTTAAATACAATTTTACAATTATTTAGTCTCCGATAAATACATAAAAAGAACCTAAATTAAATTCTCAAAATAAATTTATTTAAATTCTAGAAGCTATAAGTACGAATAATGTTCACTTATTATTCAACTTGTATGTTTATTAGATTAGATGACCTTTACGAAATTAAAAATAATATGCAAACAGCAACGTACCATTAACTGGAAATAATTAAAAATATATTAAATCATGCGTAGTTACATCAGTAATATTCTTTGGTGACAATGAGAACTTATATTTAAAATAGAATTTAAATTAGGTTAATAACAACTTGAAATAATTGTGATAAACTTACTCTTCCGTCCTGTATATGTATTTGTAGTTATGGAAAAAAAAATCGTAATTAGTTTACACGGTCAGATATTTCATAAATACTTATTGCAAGAATATTTTTTACAAATAGAAATTTTTATTTAAAAAAATATTGATATTTTCAATATTTGCATCGGTTTAATTTGATTTAATATTTAAGTTCATCTGAACAGAGATACCAGAAAACGAGTTACTTAACTAATCAGATGCGTACATTTCAATAGGGATTTGAGCAAGATAAGAACGATAATAATTAATGTGGGCTAAAAAGGATTTAATATCCCACCTAGGGCAACTATACTGAAGCATTTGACGGAAAGACAACTGATGCCCTCCTCTCGGTCAATACCATCATTGTTGCGCTTTGTATTTTTCTGATGAAACACACTTTACAATAGACAAATACTTACACTGAGCTAAAATTTAGTAATTTGTTTTATTTATTGGAATATTCAAAGTACTTAGACAAAAAGCAAACCAAATAAAATATGTAGAAACATCAATAACGTTTTGTTTCAATAAGCACTTGTTATTAAGTAGGTATTTATACATACCGTAACCTAAAACAGTCAACACATAAATTAAGTATGCATTAATCGTATGCGTATAATATATCAAATCGTTTTCATTAGTTTTTAAGTCGACTTACATTCATCTGAAAATCAGATTGAAGAGATTAGTAACAATAGTTTTATGACCTTGAGTTAAAATTTTAAATAACTTGCAGTCGATTCTCAAGACCTACCACATCTGTTTACAAATTCAAAAAAAAAATTAAACCGACACTAAAAACACATGACATTAATTATACTAAAATTAAGCAGCCTCATTTTGTTTGGGTTATGGTACAGTTGTAGAGAATCGTAGAAAAAAATCAGCCACTTCTTCAAGAATAATTAATATTGCTCATCAGTATTTCTGGAAATCTCGTAGGCTTTCGATTGTTTGTGCCACCACAGGTCGAATGCTACATTTATCCAAAATAAATACCAGAATAAGTATAAGTAATTCACACAATAAACACTCACCACAAGCTAAAAACAAAAATAGGGCGTTCATTAACTAATAATCTTTTAAATTACAGGCAAATATCAATAGATTTTATTTGCTTACATGACCCTGAAATGTTAATAAGTTACAGATTAAAATATTGTTTGTTAACGTCAAATTATATTATATTCAAGTTTCACAACAATTAATTATAATCTTATAAATAAATAATAATAAGTAATCAGTGAAATAAAATAAAATTTAAAGTAGTCTTCTTGATAACATTATAAATGCAAATTTAAAACAAAATCATATAAAAACCCATAACATAGGTAGCATTAGTAGCTCAATTACCTTGATCTGTAAAATAAATATGTAAACCAGTTTAATAATTGAATATCAGCGCACTTGCAATTTATGATTTGAGTTTTAAATAAAACATATGAAATACATTTATTGTTACATTTATTCGTAGGTTAAGTATGTATGTTAAATTAAAAAATACTACGTCGATTTGAAAACACATTGATACACAAGATAGTTCGTAATTTCAAGATTAAAGAGTTTGAATGAAAATTATTTCGTAGGAACAAGGTGCCTGCATTGCCTCGTTGGGTAGCCATGCTAATTCATTGCCCGAGGAACGAACCAGCTCTCCAGTCACCAGTAGCTTCGTTATATTTTTCTGAAAGTTCTTTATAGAACTTTCTCGCACCAGGGCCCCACGAACCCAGAGCCCAAATAGTTTTGAATAGCAATTATATTTAAACAAGCCCACACTTAATAATGTTACTTACTGGCTCCTAAAAGTTAACAATGAGATATAATTAGCAAAAATTGGTTATTAACTTTGATTTACGAATTTATTTGTATCAGCATTCTTAATTACAGATAAAAATATATACTTACGCCCTAGGTGTTGCTGTAAATAGAAAAATCAACTTGTGAAATTGAGAATCTCTTTATAAAAAAATTAATTAATGTGAAATGTTAATCACCAATGTAGATCACCAATGAAAACAGCGCCACATGAAAAAAATACATTAATGAAAATACGGTTTTTTAATTATCTAAAAATACAATCTTATTGTAAAATGAAAATAATTTATAGCCCTTACGTAATGATCCTACAATAAAAATAAAAATGTATTATTAAAACAATTAAATTATTCTTAAAATATTGCAACAAATACCTAGCAAAATAAATATATACGTCACCGTAAACTGAAATCATGAAATTTAATGTTAGAGACTGCAATGGGTAATATTTGTTTGCATTATTATAAAATAAATTATCTTCATAAATTTTAAATACATACGACATTCTGAAAACAACAAGAGGTAAATTAATAAAAGTTTGAAAATATTTATTTACACGATGAAGTAGGTTAATTTTAAATCGTTTACCTCAGGCTATAAGTAAATAAAATATAATTTTTAATATTATTGTTCTCCATTGACAGGACATAACAAATTTTTCTCTATTTTTTTAAATATATTTTTCTCTATTTGAGTAACTTAATTATCAATACTTACGGTTTCCTTCAAGCAAAAAAATACATTTTAATTACTATAATTCTGAATTATTTACTGGTATTTTATCATATAAAAAATGATAGATAAATACCTCATCAAACTGAAATGTTAAAGAGAAATGTTGATTATATTTTAATTTTTTTGTGGGTTGATAAGTAATAATAAATTATTTAAATAATTAGTACATAGTAAATTATTATTATCTACATAATCCACGGTTTTGTTTTTCTGTAAATGTCGCTCTAAGGTCCTGGTTAAGTAGACCGTTAGGCGTCAAGACTATGGTAATAATTCTCATAGTTTTTGCAGTTCTTGAAAGGGTTTAAGAATCACCACAATATATATTATATTTATCTGAAAAAAAATTGTTGCCCCAGAATAAAATTAAAGTAATACTTACTGCCATCTGTAATTTTTAAAATGATACTTAAGACTCAGGGAATTGATTTCATTAAATATTTCATTCTTATTTAGACCAACACCAACACAGCACTGTATAAATAGTAAAGATAAAACTGTACTTACAGTTAACTAAAATAAAAATAATTCACGTATTTAGATTATTTTTGTAGAAATAAAAAATAGTAGCGAATTCCCCAATATTTTTTTTTTTTTTAATTTATAAAATCACAATAAAATATAAAACTAGCAAAATATTATAATAATATAATTTAAAATCTTACATTAACTTGTTCAGCCTGTAATAAATAAATTATTCAAACATTATTCAACATTATTTTGAAACAAATAAATACGCTTGGACAATTCAGGAGACAGCTCCATCTAGCCTCAAACAAAGCTTGTGTTATTGGTGCTAGATAATTGATATACTTTTAAATAGGTACATAGGTACCTACTCATAATACATATAACACCCGGTCCCGTAACAGAAATTAAAATTCATCATTTCGTTTCTGCTCATCCGGGAATCGAACGCGAGACCTCTGCGTGCGCAGAGGTAACCAACTGAACCACTCAAGTCGTCTAACTTACTTTGCTACTTTATTATTTAATGGACAACACTGTACTTGATAATAGTCTAAGAGCCCACGACACTAAACCTAGTTCGATAAGTTCATTGTTTCAACGAATAAGATTCTATTAATTATTCCAAGGTTCCGGATTTTTCAGCCGTTTTTTGGATATTTATTATTTCGCGTGGCACGTACAAATCCCTTCCGCTTTATTTTTTAATCAAACCATGATCTATATTTATCATCGCGGAAATCGTTTGAACGAATGGAAAATTCTGTACCCGAGACATGAAGATTTCTTGGCTATTTATTTCTAACAGAAATCAAGTCGATTCGGATGACGAAAAGTAGCGTGAGAATAATTACTGATAAGAAAGAAATAGTTTACAGGAAGAATAAAAATTAGTTTATAAGAATAAATATTTTTAATTAAGACTGATCTTGTTATTAGTAGTTTTTTCACACCTCATGTTCTTGACACGTCATGTTGCCGTACTTGTAAAATAAAAAATATATTGATGAAATGATCAAATTATTGGAAAAAACAATCTTCGTTCTTCATTGCCCGCATCCAAATTTAAAAATACCATTTCACCTTCATACTCATTCAAAATTATTTGTGTAAACAATCAACGACACGTAAAATTATTCATATGTGACCGTGGGACGCGTATTTAACCGGTAAAAATCGAAAGGAACCGGTCGATTGCTGACAAAACTAAATTGAAACGCCGAATGCAGCCGCGCGGACGGCGACCTTCAATCGCTGCAGCAACCACTTTCTCCACTCTTTGGAAAATGCAGCAGTGGTTTTTTTTACACAGAAATTGATAAACTTTCGGAAGAGCTTGGGTTTTTTGAGGAGATCGATCATACTAGATACCTAGATACGAGGCGTCGCTTATCATGCTGCTGCCACTGATTAGACCAGTCATGGGGCTTGCAGCACTGCATTTTCGTATAGTCCTATCACTCCCCTATTTCGAGGAACAAATAAAAATTGGGAGACTTATAATATTAGAAACCGGATTTTTTAATAATTTTTTTTTTTTTTTATGTCGCTGCCAGGTTTTTTGCATTGCAGCATCGCCATTTCGTGTTCCCCCATTAATGACGTCACATATATCTCATCCGGTAGTCTTATCGAACTAGGTTTAGTGTCGTGGGCTCTCCTACTATAAGAAATTATTGTCAGTGTCCTACAATAAACGATATCTATTCTATTCTATTCTATTCTACTCTATTCTATTCTATTCTATTCTATTCTATAATTTCTCCTAAGAAATACTAGTTTAGATTATGATAAAATCATTTGGACTGCGCAAAGTAGTGTAGTCCAAAACCTGGTCTTAACATAACTACACAGCCCTACCAGTCCACTGCTGGATGTGAAGTCCTTCGAGAAGGTTTCACAATATCAACATGCTAGGAGTGCGAATTCGACATGTATGTTGGATCTATATCAAAATTTGCAAATCAATTCAATTCATTTATTTGCAAATAAATATGGTAAATACATGGTCTTAATTCTATGAAGTCTTACATATTTAGTCATTTTACATGACATGCAAAAACTTATATTATATTATATATTTATTCGTCATATATTTAACGTTAAAGTCTAAAAACTCCTTTATTGTGTAAAATAAATACTGCATAAGCCAATCATGAACTAGAAAGAACGGAACTATCTTTCAATCAAAGCCTGCTGTTATAATGTGCCTATACACAACTCTGATGTAGTTAGGTAAATGAGCATAATTAAAAAAGATAAAGTAAGTAATTGTTGAGTAGTAACTAATTAATTATTGAAAAGTAAGTAATTATTGATTAGTAGATAAAGTAAGTAAAAGTATCTAATTGTTAAAATTTTATTTCTTTTATGAATTAAATCACTTTTTGTACACTAGTTCCACTTTAGTATGCTAATTTTATTTTTATTAAATTTTGTGTACAAAAAGTGATTTAATTCATAATCCAATTATAACCCATCGCCATCCTCGAATTTTGACCTAATACGGAAATGTCACGTGAAAAATGAATCTGACATTTTTTTTAATTATATTATTTTATTCACAATTTACAAAATATAACAAAACTTAACAAATTAAAACTAGGTTAATCTAAAACTAAATTTAACTAAAACTAAAAATAATAATAATACTAATAATAATTAATAAACTAATCTAATAAACCGCTGCCATTAGGCAAGGTGCCCAAAATGCTGGCGGCATTGCCACGTTGAATGGCAATGCTTAAACGCTGTGCTAAATAAATACCAGCATTTTGGTCACAACTTGCCTCGACGAGACGTGCTGAGACATCTTTAAAAATACGATGGGCTCCCGGTCCCCACGGACCCAGTGTCTCTACCCCAAAAGGCTCAAATAAATAACCACTGTCGAGATTACTATATTTGAGTCTTTTGAGGGCTTCAGCGGATTCCGCCGCCGCTCCAGCCCTACCCTGTGTTCTAGAAAGATGTGAAGGCGCAAGGGTGTCGACGCAAGTAGCGTCCCACACCAAAGGCCTTCCCAACTTCCACGGAACCAGGGTCATTCCATCAGGTCTTTTACCATCGTCACGCATGAGGCCGCCAGGTTCTAATACGGCCGCACATTTGGCGCTAGCAAAGGCCCGACGAATGATATCGTTGAGACTAGAGTGGCGAGAAAATCGTCCAGCACTCTTGACACATGATAGGCCGTGGTGACCGAGCCGATCAACAGCAACGCCGCACTGGCAGCGATGTGGAGCACAGCAGGAAGCACCCAAACGGAGTGACGCAGCAATTCTAAAGGAGGAGTTATCTATTAAAGTTCCAGTGTTCGCCGAAGGAAGGACATTCTGTTAATCTGACATTTTGCCAATCTGACATAATACGTCAACGAACAGTGCCACCAATTTACTTGTCCAATTTAAACAAAATTCTCATTACAATTTATAACTAGACACATACACTTAGTTATGACCTAATACTCACCTGACCACCAGCTGTAGTTTCCTGAAAAAAAAAAAAATATATAAATCGGTTCGATTTTTGTCTAATCTCTGAAAAAATTTTTTTTATAATTAAGTACTTTAACGAAATTTCAATTTTCATTACACTTTCACAACATATATTATCGGATTTTTTACCACGGTTAGTATAGCTTATCCCTTCAACTGGCAACCCTTCGCTTCAACTGGCAACCCACCAAAGTGGCAAACAAGCTTACGGCCTGCCTGATGGTAAGCAGTCACCGCAGCCTATAGCCGTTTGTAATACCAGGGGCATCACCCACTCGTTGCCGACTCCGTAACAACCTTTTAACCCCTTTCTTAAAGAACTCCATGTTGTACTCTCCAGGTAGTTCATTCCACAACCTTAGTGTGCATGGGGGAAAGTTCCTTTGGAACCGCACAGTTCGCGACCAATTTGGCTCCAAGGTGAGCATGAACTCCCTGTCGGTGGCGAGCGGTGCGATGATAGAATGTAGCTGTACAGCATAGGCATCATATCAAACAGTCCAGGAATCCTTTCACCTAAAATTGTCCCCCAGAAATTGTATTCCCACTTTGACATGTGTCATAATTTCCTTGTGTCCACGACATAAAGACCTTTTCCTAGTCAGTTACTACTAGTACTAAGAAGTAGTTGAGCTGCGATTATACACACCCTAATCTAGGCGCCTAGATAATGGACGCTCCACATGTTGACATGTCCGTTAAGGGCAGTGTTGCCAGTGGTCATTATTCAAAACACAAGGCAGCTCAAAAAAGAAAAGTAACATTACCTCATTTTATATTTTTATGGTGACTGTTGGAAATATTACTTTTTGAGCTGCCGCGTGTGTTACTTTTCAATATCGGCTACTGGCAACACTGTCCGTAGGGCCTCCTTCATCTACGTGCCTGATTTAGGGTGTGTTATCGCAGCTTTAGTCATCAAATTAATTATTTTATCAGAGCTTCGGTAGCCGGGCGGTTGAGTATCCAACTCGTAAGCGAGAGGTAACGGGTTCCAATACCGCTGCGGCCATATGACTCCAAATCATCTTGGCGTTAATGTCCCGGTTGTGCTCTTGAGAACGAGGGCCCGGGATCCGCCTTGACCATGATCCAGGATTTGACGATCAGGTAATTACAGTGGAGCGACTGCCGTCTGACCTCCGTGACCCTGCTACCAGGGGAACCTGACCAGATTGGATAATGGTTACAAATTCAGTTGCCTGAATTTGAAACTACACTAGTAAATGACTCTTATGTACTGTATGTCTTATGACTTATGTACTAATGTACATAGCTCAGAAAAGAGTCATTGGGACATGGCCGCAGCGGTGTTCGAACCCGGTACCTCTCGCCTACGAGTTGGATACTCAACCGCCCGGCCACCGACGCTATGTAATCCTACTTTTAGTATCCCGTATCATTTAAATAATTCTCATTTAATGGCCTCGCTGTTATATATGTTTGTAAATAGTACTTGTAACTTGCTGTTGATGTTCTGAATAAAGTAAAAAAAATAAAACTTGTGTAAAGAACTCGAGTTTGGTTCGAAACAAACATAAATTGACCTAGTTATTAAATCGCTTACTTCACCATCACCATCTCCGCCTTCTCCTTCAGCATCACCCTGGAAGGAACATTATAATAATAAGTATTTTGGTTAAGTGTAACTTAAGCTTTAACTTTACATTACTATCGCGTTTGCGTTTACGTGGAAATTAGTATGAAGAAAATCTTCATTTACGTGCCAATAGATGGCGCTATAGGTGCATTTGTCCATACAAATTTTCACGTAAACGCAAACAGCATCACAGCCCGTAACAGTCCACTGCAGGACTTAGGGCGCTCCCACGAAAGGGGAGGTTATTGCCATAATCTCCACGCTTGGCAGGCGGGTTGGAGATCGCACTGTTTAAATAAAATAATGGAAAATGCTGCTGCCCATTTTCCAGACTACGGAGACTCTTAATCTTTTGCCTCGAAAACATTAGTCGCCTTGTACGACACCCATGAATGTAAGGGGTTGGTGCTATTCTACTCAGCCGGACACCACACGGCCAAACGCAAACGCGATAGTAAAAGAAAGTTAAAACAAAACTTACACTTAGCCCTCTAATGTACCTACTTACTAGGATTCAATTCTTTTTTATTCTACACAGTGGCAAACGAGCCGACAGCCCACCTGATGGTAAGCGGCAGCTGTCGCCCATAACATCTACGACTCATGCATTTAGGTTGCATGCAACAAAAATGCAGAACCGCAGGTGCGCGTCACTCTGAGGAAATGTCTCATGACTGTAATTGCGCTGGGTACGTCATCATTCAAAACGGAACACAACATTGCAAGCATTGTTGCTAGGCGACAGAAATAGATAAGGTTGTGATAGTCACCTAGGCAGACTCCTCAGGCTTGAGAGTCCAACCACATGATTGCCAGAGTTCTACCATGGCTTATACAAACGGCAAATAATTAAATAGTATTTCCGGTCAGCAAGAAAAATGAGCTAAAAATATATTTGCTGTTGTGTTTTATTAAGCTATAATGTTATGTATTTAAGGTGTTCACACAGCGCCATCTAGCCCCAAACTAAGCAAAGCTTATACTATGGGTGCTAGATATCTGAAATACTACTTAAATACTTTTTTAAATACATACTTATTATACATAGAACACCCAGACCCGTAACAGCAATTAAAATTCATCACTTCAATTTCTGCCCGGCCGGGAATCGAACTCGGGACCTCTTGCGTGGCAGACCTGTTGACCATTGAACCACTCAGGTCGTCAAATAAATATGCTTGGAATAAACATATTCTATTTTATTCTAATAAATAATTATCTTACCCCCCCATCTTCCCCTTCTCCCCCGCCTTCCGCATCCGGCTCAGCATCACCATCCCCCCCCTCCTCGGGTGCCGGCGGTTCATCCTGTGTAAATAAATAGAATGGGATATTTTCCTAGAGCCGATTAAAAAGAAAAATAGTTCTTTGGCGGTGAAGGGATAAGATAGCCGCCAATATTGGCAAGCGAAGATGTGGAGAAGATGGAAAAGGGTAATTACCCACCTGGCCGGGTGTTGTGACCAGTAGGCTAATAACGTAACGTTGTTGGCAACAATTGTCTACTTTCAATTATTTAAATTGTTACTTTTGCGATGCCGTATCATCGATTTCATGGGTTCAGTATCTAACAAAGTTCCATTGCAATCAACTGAAACTATTAAATCGGTCATATGTAATCTCTAAAGTAACAATTTCAATAATTGAAATCAGAGTATTGTTGGCAACAGAGTTACGCAATTAGCCTACAGGGGACCAAGGGTCCGACAGTTGATCGTCGGAAGTTTGTATTTTGCACACTTTTCTAGTGCAATGTAGGACGGTCAGCGCCATCTATGTGCGGATGCTTGCCAACCTTACGTTTGTGTAACTTTAACGGCCGGTCCTGTGCCTTCCGCATCCAGCTGGTACCTGCGATCTTTACCAGGTCGTCGGTCCACCTTACTGCTTAGATTTTCAGAGGCAGTAAATCAAGCCTCGATTGGCAGGAGATGGCGCAGGATAGAAGAGGTGGTGATCTTTGGGGTCGGAGGCCAATTTCCACTTTGGGTCGCTGAGCCGCAAGCCGCAGTAAGTATTTATATATATTTTTTTTTTATTAAGGAAACTTACAGCTAAATTAAGTTACAGTAAATTGTTGGAGAAATTGGTAACACACAGCCATTTACAAGTTCACCAGTAGGTATGAAATTACAGTGACATTGTATCAAAACGTAAAATTCGAGTTCTACCCAAAACAATGCAGAAGGTAGATAGACTACATTTTTATATTATTGCGCTGCTTAGGCAGCCCATTACATGAGGGTAGTTGTTACAACGAAAACAAAACATAAGTACACTCGGTGATAGCAGGTAGCTGTATTAGCTCCCACAATTGAGAGGTGTCACTGGAACTACATAGTGTAGGTGCATCTATCTGTGCGACTACAACCACTTGGTTCTTACACAAAGTACAACAAAAAAGTTACCATAGAATACAGCAAAACCTTGTAACTAGATAAGGCAGTAGACCTAGCGCGGATAGTTGCTGTAAACCTCTAGGCTAAACGTAACTCTGTTGCTAACAATTGTCTAATTTCTATGATTGAAATTGATACTTTCGTGATTCCGTATCATCGATTTCATGGGTTCAGTTGCTGACAAAGTTGCATTGCAATAAACCGAAACTATTAAATCGATCATACGTAATTTCAAAAGTAACAATTTCAATCGTTGAAACCAGATAAAACAGAGAATTGTTAGCAATAGCGTTACGAAATTATCCCACTAATACTCACTCTTTCGGCAAGGCTAGCACAAATGTACTCGCGACACAACTCGCGCCGCGCAGGTGCGATTGTCTCCTTCTCTCAACACTAAGAAAAATATACAATTGAAAGAGAAAGCAGTATCTATCCCGCCTTTTGCTTGTCGCGCTCGAGAGCAAACTTATGCTAGCCGTGCGGGATTTAAAGTACGTACCTAATAGGAATGAGTGAGCTTACATGCGAAATATAGAAACAGATACTCCGCACATGCTTACCGTGCCCTAGAATAGGAGTTAGCACACGGGCGTATCACGCACAACGCAGCGCACGCCCTTATACCGGGTCGGGTAGAGTCGCAGTTTAAAAGCAGTTAAAACAAGTCAAATTTCAATTTATGTACAATACCTGAGGCTGAAAAGAAATAGTAGCTTTTGATTAATATAATTTAATTCAAATAATTTATGTAGGTACAGACAACAGTGTTTAAACCAGTAAGTAGATAATCTTATTTGAAAGTTAAGTCAACCTGCTGTAACAGGAGCAATAAATTTAAACGCAGACTCCTCAGAGTATCCGAAGTTACCTTGACCTGATTCTAATGCTCCAAAATGCTTAAACTCAAAGAAATAGTTATTTAAAGTTACAATACGTAATCAATTAATTTCGTCATCGCGAAATTGTCGTTATCGGTCGTTAGATGTCTTGGTACCGGGCATTTCCTTCATACGGGTTCGACGTAAACGATCGTAATACTGTCTGTGCGCACCCCGTCCCCACGGGGTGTCGCATCCGATGAAACCTGGAAAGCCTTCCCGGGCTACGGGGACTCCTAGGAGGTGTTTAGCACGTAGGCGCCTAGATTTCTTTTTGGCGAGTGGTGCATAACCAGTCCTGCCGGCAGGCTGGCACTCATGAGAGTTCACCTCCTCCCATCCCAACCGCTACCGGAGGGTGCCCTTTTCCTTAGCGTTAAGCGCAAAAAAAAAACAAAAAAGGGATCGATATTCAATGTCAAGTATACCAACTGGACACGACGGTCTGCAGTACATTGCTGGCTAGCTTTGAAACGCGTGCACTTAGTTAGTTAAAGGGTTTTTCATTTATTGGTCTTTTTCTATTGCTCTTGTTTCAGTATAGCGCTTAGCTGGTCGCCAAGTGGGACATTAACCCTATTTATACATTCTATAAAAGGTCATTTACACTTACCACCGGGATACTATGTAATATGAACACACAGGTTGATAGAATAACAATCACAGTCTGCACTTTTAGACGAAACATTCTGAAAATTAAGGAAAGATATAAGTGAGCATCGGTGGCCGGGTTAATGTATCCGACTTGTAAGCGAGGCTACCGGACCGGGTTCGAATCCCGCTGCGGCCATGTAACAATGACTCGTTTCTGAGTTATGTACATTAGTTGAATACTGACCGATGTCCTTACGGTGCACGCGGTGAGGGAAAACATCGTGATGAAACTAGTATATTAAGGCGACTGAATGTGTAATGATACAATCTGGTCAGGTTCCCCTGGTAGCAGGATCATGGAGGTTAGATGGCAGTTGCTGCTTTGTAATTACCTGATCTGCCAAATCCTGAACCATGGTCAAGGCGGACGCCGGGCCTTCGTTCGCGAGAGCGCAACCGGGCATTAACGCCAAGATGATTTCTTTTCTAAGACGGTAGCAAAACTGACAGAAAGTTGTACTTATTCTGACAGTTTTGCTGACTAAACTGACAGAGAGATTGTTTTACATGGTGACACAGAGCATAGACCCCTGATGCCCAACGGCCTATCACAGCACGAAAAATCTTGCACTGTTGATATACAGCTGAGCATTACGCAGTGACGAAGAGCAGACAACGCACCTGATGGGAAGCAGTAACTGCCGCCCATAACATATAAGTCTGTATGTTTGAAATCATGAGAAGTAACTTGGCATGCCATAACTGTATAAAGAGAGATTCCGAGAGCCGATTAAAAAGAAAAAATAGTTCAAAGATGGCGTTGATTAGACACTATTCTCAAAAATAAATCTAAACGAGGCCATTAGATGTATAAGAATGTAGTAATTTTGCGCTTTCTTCTCAAAAAAGGTACTAAGTATCTTTTCACGCAACACCTTTCCGAGTAACTTCGGTTACCAAATTCAATACTTGAGAATCCTGTCTAAAGAGCGCCATTTTGTGAGGCACGTCGAACTACACTTTTTACTTTTTAAAGTAGGTCAAAGCAAGCAAACGGTCCTAGTGGTAACCGATTACCATAGGTGGGTAGCTGACTCTTTGCCACCTTCTTACTCATCATATCAGCCGAAAGATGCCCACCGCTGGAGATAGGCCTCCCACAAAGACCGATCCTGCGCCGTTGGCGTCCTGCTTGTACCTGCGAGCTTTTCTTTGTCTTTTTTTGTTTCTAACAACTTACCAAAAGAAGTGAAAGAGATAGGTTGCGCACGCGCTCCCGAGTTTGCGAGCGGTTTCAAAAATAAAGCCCCTGGCGCTCTATTTTTTATTCGCTCGCCCCGGTTTTAATAATGATTTTTGGCATAAAAAATTCAATATTTTTTAAATCACATTGGCAACACCGAAAGAGTACCTACGGTTCAGCAATTTTTATTTATTTATTTAGTAATAATGTTTACATAAACAGCAATAGGCAAAATCAGCATCTGCATCAAAATATAAATTTTTCATGCCGAAAATCAAAATTGAAAGCCGGTCGAATTGAGGCTAGCGATTTAAAAATAGGCTGTCCATACATCTTACGGGGTCTTGCCCACGGTGAGCTTGGGCTTAATTAGTGATAAGTAAAATAACACTGGCAACCTTACCTATTAAACTGAAACATAACAATGTAGGGCAGAGTAAAATAGAGCACCAGTGGCTTATTGGCTAGCGGGTCCGACTCGTAAGTAAGAGGTGTCGAGTTCAATCACCAGTTGTACCACGGACTGTTTCTAAGTTATGTAGGTAGGTACATTACTGTATCACTAACTGATACTGTTATGGTGAGAAAACCTGCACATTCAGACGACTGAATATGTAACCATGATCTAATCTGGTCAGGTTCCCCTGTTGACTGAGGATAAAGACTAGACTGTGGACTGTATACCACCAAAGAATCCTGCACTTTGGCCATGTGGCGTGCAGGCACGGAGCCAGTTAACCTGGAGAAACTGGTGATAGTTGGCAAAGAGGGAAAGCGACCGCGGTGCAGGGCATATCTCCGTCGCTGTGAGTTTTTTTACCGCTAAGATGGCAAACATGCTTACGGCCTGCCTGATGGAAAGCAGTCACTGCAGCCTATGATCGCTTGCAATACCAGGGGCATCACCGACCCCGTAAAAACCTTTTCACCCCTTTCTTGAAGTACTCCATGTTGTACTCTCCAGGGAAAATCTCTCCAGGTAGTTCATTCCAAAACCACAAGACCAAGTAAAGCAACTACTTGGAATGGAATAACAGTAAGTACCTACCAGGGGGCCTTATTTTGGTAAATCGCACTAGGTATTCCCGAATCGATCGCAGACAGAATTTTGACCCTCGGAGCCTGATCGCGAGCGACGTATTCACATTTCTACCTTTATGACTCACACACACAAGTGAGTGAACCAAATCCTTTTGTGCTTGTGGCTCACACACGTGGCTTGGACATGCCCTCGTGATCGAAACTTTACGGTGATACGATTGATTCGCCTTGCGTAAACGGGCGCTCGGGATCAATTTAGGAAAACGGCTGAAATAAGAAAATAAGCCTCCTGATGCTTTAGGGAAGGCCGGGAATAGAGATGGTTAGGAGGCCTTAAGATCAATCGCGATGGAAAAACTCCAATGTGGACTCATCATCATCATCATCATATCAGCCGAAAAACGCCCACTGCTGAACATAGGCCTCCCCCAGAGATCTCCACAAAGGCCGGTCCTGTGCCTTCCGTATCCAGCTGGTACCTGCGATCTTTACCAGGTCAATGTGGACTCGACCTTCAGCAATGAAGAAGACTAAGAAGTAGGATAGTGATAGTTTTTATTAAACATACCTAAGTCCGCTAAGGCTTATAATGCTATGCACTTTTATTTAAGCGAAAATCAACTAAGATAAAACTTCCTATGACTTATTTCCTCGAAAAATCTCAGGGGAAAGAGTAACGCAATATGTTTTATAGCGCTGTAAGTTCTTTTATTGCTTTGGTTCGACTGAGATTGTTAAGTTTTCGATTTAAATAATATTACATTTTTTATTTTCATAAATTCGATTGGTATGCCAAACGAATTGTGGGCTAAAATATCCACCGACTGGACCCCACAAAACGTAACAAGGAAGCGCGGTAGGCCCAGACGGAGATGACGGGACGAGTTGGACGCCTTTTGTAAGGATTGGCCGAGGAAAGCATCCGACCGTAAGTCGTGGAAGACGGATAGGGAGGCCTTTGCCCTGCTAAATGGCTAAAATAATAATAAATTCGAAAGATAGAGCCGTGTTGTGTAGAGTTTTATTTGCACATACCAGCAGCCGTTTGTACATAGGTACAAACTTTCATTATTTCTTTACTAATCTGTAATATCTAACCTCTATAAAACGGATTTATTTGTGATATAATAATGTACCATCACGGGGTGTCAATCGGCTCCCGAGACTGTCCAACCAGTCTCAGGCGCTGTCCTAATTGGCAACGGTCTTGCGACCATGTCGTGCAACGGGCAGTTTTGAGATTTCGTATTGATCGGGGGACGTCTGTCGTACGACCATGGTCACACGACCGTTGCCAATTAGGACAGCGCTTTAGGGTGACAGCGGAAGACCTTGATCAACCTCGCTTCGCCGACGGCATTAGGAGGCACACCTAACAAGTGGCGACCTCATTGCAGCACTGAAGTTCGACTAGCCTCAAAGTACGAAGCAGTCACAAACGATCATAGGTGATCTGGATAGGTCCAGATACCGTCATTGGCGTGCGTTGCCTAATTTTGGTTATCGGTCTCGCAAAGAAGCAACTAGACCAAGGGCCTTTTTATATAGGTAGAGGGGGACACCAAATTCATAATACCAACATTTTGGCGGAAGGACCGGCAGAAATATATGGACCCCAGGCTATATGACCAATAACGTTGAACGATCTATCAATAGAAAGGATTTTTCATTATCTACAACATTTGCTATGGTGATAACTATCGAAACGCCGTGGGAAAAAAGTTATGGACGATAACAGTTAGTAGGATAGGCACGTTCCGGAATTATGACCATAACCTTTTTCCCACAGCGATTCCGAAGAGTCTGAAGTGGCGACAACGTACCGGAAGACGCAACGTGGGTAGGCTTCCCACAAGGTGGGCCGACGACTTGGTAAAGATTGCAGGTACCAGCTGGATGCGGAAGCCATGGGACCGACCGCCGCCCCGCCGCGGAGACCTCTGGGGGAGGCCTATGCCCAGCAGTGGGCGTCTTCCGGCTGATATAATAATGATAATGATAAGAGAGTTGTCGCTGCAGTAAAAGTTATAGAAAGTAAAAAATCCTTTCCAATGATACATCGCTTAACGTTATTAATCATTAGACTGAATTTTCCAGTACAAAATTAAGTTAACTTCAATTGACCATACCTTTTTTCCCACAGCGATTCGAGAGTTGTTACCAGTAAAAAATGTATAAAATGAAAAATCTCTTCCAATATCTCAACTTATTGGTCATATAGGCCGACTTGAACACAAACTCAAAATTTCTTTATTGATTAGGACATTAAATATCACTTTCAATCGTCAAAAAGGAGGGGGTAGGAAAGTAGGAAGGAAGCACACAGTGACACGTTGGCCGCCCCATGGCCGCAGTACACCCACCCCACGCCGACCACGGCCGGACCGTGTCCGACAATGCCAGGCAGAGCCGGACCGCGCCCCACATATCATTCGTTGTCCAGACCTACTTTGGCACATTCGTTCTAGCCGTGCTTTAGTCGGTAATTAGTTTTGCCAAAAAAACAATTGAGTTTATGAAAAAAATATGAATATTTAATTATTCTCATATATTCTATATACAAATTCTTATATCATACATAATGATAATTACAAGCTGTCATTTTGCTTCCTCACTCTTTTCCTGATAAGCGATAACTCCTTTTTCTATTAAATCCGGAATTTCAACAGCAAGCCAAGGCCCCAACTGAAAAAAAGAATTAAATTCAAGATAGCACATAAAGTGGGCATTATTGTATACAGATTTGTTTTTATTATTATTATTATTATTATTCCTGAACAGACAGGCAGTTGGAACAACTGATATGTCTGTATCCCATTATCCTCAACCCATTGACATTATCAATTAATTCATTTTGATATTCCTCAAATATTCGTCTAATCGGTTCTTAAAGGCGTTGGTACTCGGTGCTGATACAACTCTCTCAGGTAACCTATTCCAAGGTGCCACGACTCTGTTGCTGAAAAAGTGCTTGTGCGGGTTGCTGTTGGAAAAACTTCGCACCAATTTCAAGTGGTGACCTCTTAATCGAGTGTTCTGATCTCGCTTTAATAGTTGCTCAAAGTTCTTCACATCATAATGTTCGTTTAGGATTTTGTAAGCTTCTATTAGGTCCCCACGTTGTCTTCGCTCATGTAGCTTGTCTAGTTTCAGGCAGTCTAGTCTTTGTTCGTATGACAATTTCCTATAATCTCTTGGGATTTTAGTGAAACTAGACTAATATAGACTTAAAGCATATTTTTAGGGCTTGTGACGAAACCAGAATTCATATTCTGTCATCAAAAGAGAACTTGAGATTCATGATTAAAATCGGAACATGACTAACGCCAACCATGAGCAAGTGTAGAATGACTAAAGCCGAACATGGCCACCCATCTAAAAACCCAAGTTCACAAGTACTGACTGACTAAATTGTCTCGTGACCATAACGCATGCAACTACGTCAAAACATCGGGCTAGTCGTCAACAAAGGTCATCATCATCATCATCCCACGAAAGGGGAGATTATTGCCATAATCTCCATGCTTGGCAAGCGAGTTGAAGATCGCAGTCTTATAAATATAACAATGGAAAACGCTGCTGCCCATTTTCCAGTCTATAGAGACTCTAGATCTTTTGATCCTTGTACGACACCCACGAATGTGAGGGGTTGGTGCTATTCTACTCTGCCGGACACCACACGGCTTAAACGGCTCAACAAAGGTACGCGGTAGTAAACCCGAAACATACTTAAACTATGAGGCTTTCTACCGAGGCAAAAATGGAGTGGCCGTGTGTTGTCCGGCAGAGTATAATAGCACCAACTCCTTACACTCGTGGGTGTCGTACAGGGCGACTAATGTTTTCGAGGCAAAAGATATTTGATGTTCTCTGTAGGCTGAAAAATGGGCAGCACAGTTTTCCATTATTATATTTTTAACACTGCAATTTCCAACCCATCTGTCAAGCGTGGAGATTATGGCAATAAACTCCCCTTTCGTGGGAGAGGCCCCTGAAGATGAAGATTACTAAGCCTTTGTGGTCTATCATCATCTTTAGTAATAATGTTTATACATGAATTTAGTAGAATATGCTGTTTTTATTTCAAAAGTCAAAACCTCCGTCTCGAAAATTTGCTCTATATTAATACTACTAACAGTAAAGTATGCTGCGCTGAGCGACGGTGGCCTAGTGGCAACGGTATCCGACTCGCAATGCGAGACGTACCGGGTTTGAATCCCACAGCCCCCATGTACCAATGACTATTTTCTGAGTACGTAAGTGAATACTAACCGATGCTCTTACGGTGACTGATGAAACCGGCACGTTCAGGCGACTGAATGTAACCATGATCCAATCTGGTCAGGTTCCCCTGGTAGCAGGGTCACAGAGGTCAGATGCCAGTCACTCCACTGTAATTAGCTAATCTGCCAAATCCAGAATCATGGTCAAGGCGGACCCCTTGCCCTCTTGTGCGAAAGCACAACTGTGACTTTCTGCAACATGGCAATGTCTTGGGACAATAAGCCAATTATCTGTTTTAATGCGTTATTTGGGTTACAGTAGAGCTTATCCATTGGATGGAATATTCCATCCGGTAGCTCTTTATCAAGTTGAGAATCTGGTGGTCAAGCTTGAGATGTCTTTTTAACAAACAAAGTATGCTAAAAATTCAAATTTTCAGCAATAAATATAAAAGTCATACATACCCCCAATGCCATAGCATGTGCAATACCGAACCGTGGCACATTCCTTGCCCACAACGGTTTGAAGTGGTCCGTGAGACAAATCTTGCCACCGCGGTACATCTTGGCTGTCTTCCCATCGAGCCCTGGTAATGCAAGCTCTGGTGCCGTTGTAGGATATGTTACCGGTATCTGAAAAAGCAAAAATTTTTGCTTAACAATAAGTCCCGCTCTGCATTTGTCTGTCTGTTTGCGATAAACTCAAAAACTACTGAAGGGATTGACATGCGGTTTTTACTATAAGTTATAGAGTTTCTTCCGGAAAGTTTATATGTCGAATACAAGCATATTATAGTAGAAAAACCCTGAGAAAACCTGTGCGAAGCAGTTGTGGATTGTTAGTATAAGAATATTTTTAAAATATCAATGCATAGTAATAACGGGTAGCTCACTACCTTGATGAATTCAAATTCAAATACGTTTATTCAGTTTAGGTTTTCACAAACGCTTATGAACGTCATACAATTTAAAATGCATGCAAGGCACCATGGCACCATCGAGCGGACAACGGTTTCTTGGCCAGTATGTAGGGCCACATTAAAAAAGAAAATGGGATGGGATGTTCTAACCATCACTCATAAAATCTAAGATTCAAACACTTAATTATCATTATGTGAAACAAAAAATGCAGCATGATGAGTCAAGCTACCCATAATGATGTCTATTTATTATTTAGGTAATTAAAAATAATTTATTGTAACTTGAATATATAAATTTATTAATTGTCAAAGCGAAATATGAAAACAAACGGTGAAATTAAAAAAAAACCTTAATTCTAATTATATATTTGAATGCAGCGACTTATATAACAATGATCAAACTTCACTCAGGAGTTTTTATAATCATATAATATTTATAACCATCATTCATAAAAATTACCTATCACCAAATCACTCACCATAATGAAAATTTAAATATAAAAATATACTTGGTTAAGGGTTTTTTGACAGTTACATTATAATTTATGTAAAACTTTACTTATTGTGTGTACACAATGAACTGTTATGACATTTGGCTTATTATTGTTTTTTATGTTTTTTTTTTTTTAATAATATGATTTTGTACACAATTCTACAACTACTGTATTACTGAAATATACTCACATCGAATTCCAAATCGAACTCGTATTTGAGTAGGTTGTGGACGTACCAACACTTGCCAAACCATCGGGTACCGGTCTTGTCAGACTCCAGGCGGAACCAGTCATTGTCAGCTTCCTTGTTGTTTTGTACATACTGTAAGAATAAACATTTATATTACACTTTTTCTATTTATAATTGGTATCCCAGTAGATAGTTAAGCCAGTATTCTTGTGGGCAAATTGGTATACGTGCAGAAAGTTAAGGCTGTAGGTAGTGGTAATACTGTACTCTATCGATAGGACCACAACTGGTTAACACATATAAATAAGTGAATTGCAGCTAACAAAGGCTAAATTAAGCTAAGCAAACCTTGATAAGAGCCTGATATTCTTCTTTCAATCTATTCACCCATAGTTCCTTGTCCCTCGGTCCAGCTTTAGTTTGTAGCAGTGGTATGCTACTTAGAGTCTTCCTAGTGCTTTCGTCGACCATTTTTATTTATTATTTCATAACTTTCCTTAGAGAAAGTAAACTGAAATCAAAGAAATGTAGTTAGTGTATTTTGTACACAACACAAAACACAGGATAAAGAACGAATGACAAAAATAGAAAACGTCAATGTGACGTGGCGATGTCAACTAATACAATCCGTTTCACGCAATCCCGTTGCCATTTCATAAAAAAATGAATGAATAATTTCTTTTTAATTTTCATTTTTCATTATCAACAAAAATTAATGTGTCAAGTGAGAGAGATGACAAGTCGTTGCACTACATTTTTTACACAATAAAAATAAGGTAGTAACTGTTTGGCTATCAATATAATACGTTTTTAATTATGATTCACTGAAAAAATATCATCTCAGAAACATATTTTCTTTAACAAACGAAACGCTTCAGTTTTTTTTTGGTTTCAAGGTCCATGTTTTTCATAATCGATCGATTGATAGAGAATGAATTATAGATAATTTGTAGAAATAGTCCTTGTTCGTTCAGTGTCGCGAAACAGACAAACTGTCGACAGACAACACTGTCGCGAAGTTTATTTATTGCAATTTATCACGGAAGTATAAGAAAGTAAACAAGCATTTATTTATAAATAAATGTAAGTAAATGTAAATGTCTATATAGTTTTGTTAAGTGATTTTGTTGCAATTAATTATACACTATTCTGATAAATTATCCAGATAACGTGAGCATAAGCTTGAATAGTTGTTTTACGTACAAATTTAGTTATTTATGGCACAAATGACAATTTTTCTCATATCAGAGATTAAATATTATTTTTATTTTATGTAAAAGTAGCGAGCAAAATGGTCTAATAATTAAATACTAGGTACCTACGTATAATTAAAAAAGATTAGAACATTTTTATATGAAGCCTGGGTTACTTAAAATTTTGTATTTGCGAGTATTTTGATTTCTCGTAACCATCATTGAGACTGCATATTGACAAAGGACATCATTACAAACAAATACTTTCCTATGGCAAATTCTTCTACGATTCTATTTAAGCGAGATATTTGACTTCAAAGATTTGACTATTTGACTACTTTCTACTAGGGCATAGATAGCGGGAATTCGGAATCTCGTAACTCAGAATCTTATACATATTTTTGCCAATATTACAGTTCTTGAATTGATAAGCCTAATTCGTAACTCCGGTATTTAATTTTACATAATATAATTAGTTACGAGAGTTTTCTTTCTGTTTGCTTACCTCATAGATTCACTGTCAGCCACAGTGCGATATCCCGATATAGCGATATCATCGCTGTTTTGTATGATGTGATTTAGTTTCGCAATTGATAACAGCTCCGATATATCACTACTACCTACCTGATGACCATGTTCGAAAAACTCATATATAATAATAAAGTTTAAGTTTACTAAAAATGTTCTAAGATCTTTATATCAATAAAAATTACATATATGAACTATACTCCACCATTTTCGAATGCTGTGGCAAACAAAATTTATTCCAATTAAAAAATTAATAAATTAACTGTTATGAATTGTTCTAAAATGATGATGAAATAAATTGATCAACTAAAAAATTTCAAAAAATTAAAAATGAATATTTCAGGTAAAATGGGATCTGAACAGTCCACTGTCCCACCAAAGAAACCACCTCAGAGAGCTCCACCTGTCAGGAGAGGACATACCATAGCCGTTGCCAACTTACCAGGTTTATTTTTAACTACTTATCTGTATTATTATTTTATTTTGACTTGAACTATTTTATTTTAGGACTTTAACAGCTCAAATGGGTGAGTGACACTATTTTTATGATCCTGGCAGAAACATCAAAATATACTTATATAGCTACTTTTATTATATGGTAATGTCAATAATCATAAATAACATCATTTCATAATCTAAATTAGTAAAAAATATATTGTTTTTAAACTTGTTTCGATTTTAATGTCAGTTGTCTTTACTAATTTTATAAAGAGAGAAGATTTGATTGTTTGTTTTTATGTTTGGTGGTTTGTTTGTAATGGATAAACACAAAAACTATTAAACCAATTTTAAAAATTCTTTCACCCATAGAGCATAATTTCAGAACGAATGCACCTAATTAACTAATTCTTTTTTTGTTGGGTTTGTACTTTTCAGGACAAGCTTTGTATGCAAGAAAAGAAAAGGGTAAGTGGTGGTAGAGTAGGTGTAATGTAGGTGTAGTGTAGGGGTAGGGTAGATGTAGGGTGGGTGTAGGGTAGGGTAGCGGTAGGACGCTACGCGAACGAAGTTGCGCCGGGCCCACTTGGTCGTTTATATTGTAGAAATTGCCATATAAATATAGAAGGATTCCTCCAAGACTACCCTCTCTTCTCCACACAAGGGTTGCCCGGAAGATCTATAGTCCATTCGCGTTAAGGAAATAGTGAGTAAAGGTGTTTTCACAGTGGAGTAAAAATTAAAACTTTTTATATTTCATTGCGTTTTTTATACAGATAATTGTCTGTTATTAAAAATAAGAGACCTGTTTTTAGCAGCCAGTCTAGTATTGGGTGTTTATTCCAACCGGCGAGGTATTAATTTTATTATTTTCTGCCATCAACGTCACTACACTACACCTAACTTTCTAATTAGTTGCGACCCGATTGGTCCAGGGGCGGGGCTAGATCGGCGGGCAACGGTGACTCACTATTATTGTTCACTGTGAACTTGGCTTTCTAATTTGTTGCAACCCGATTTGTCGACGGGCGGGACTAGACCGGCGGACAACGATCACTCTCTATTTTCTTATCGCGAATGAACTATTTTAAGCAACAAGACCACCTTTTGCTTTTAACTTTGTATGCAATGTATTATTTGTATTGATGCAATTAAATCATTGTCATTCTTTATTTCAAATGTCTTTTGTTGTTCACAGAAGCATGCAGAAGCAGTGAACCAACTGCCAGCGGGAACGAGTCTCCGGGCGCAAGCGTTTGCTCAGACTCCGAGCTTCCATACATTTCTTATACCGTTGACAGACCTATTGGTGGTACGTATTACAAAGCAGGTGGTAGGTATCTGGCTATTCAAAACTAATTAAATAAATACTCACTTAAATAAATGCTATAATACTAAGAACATAAAATTTTTTATGAAAATACTCCCAGTTGTTTTTATAGCCTGCACGGCTAGCACAAGTGTGCTCTCACGCGCGATATGCGAGAAAACGTGCGACATAGATACTGCTATCCCTTTCATGTTAGTATTGAGATAAGGAAATAAACGCTCTTTCGCGGCGCGAGTTGTGGCACGGGCACACCTGTGCTAGCCGTGTAGGCATTCGACCGCCATCTCACCTGGTGGTAAGTGATGCGGCCGATGATGGATCATTGCCTTTCTAAGAACAGCCTATTTACTCTAGCCTTGAAGGCGGCTAGATTATATTGAGTTGTAGAAAAGCTGCCGTTTTAGGAATAGCCGTTTTGAGAATTAGGTCTTTTGCGCCAAACCTATAGAAATTCGAAAACTAAATACGTCTAATACTGTGATATGAAATGCCATTGCCGTCGAATGAAAAAGAAACGATTCTACAAAAAATTGCGAAAGATCAATCTCATATATTGTATTGTGTATCATCATCATCATCATATCGGCCGAAAGACGCCCACTGCTGGGCATAGGCCTCCCCCAGAGATCTCCACAAAGGCCGGTCCTGCGCCTTCCGCATCCAGTTCATAACTGCGATCTTTACCGGTAGGCTAATTACGTAACTCTGTTGCCTACAATTCTCTGATTTCAATGATTGAAATTCTTACTTTTGCGATCGATTTAATAGTTTCAGTTTATTGCAATGGAAACTAAACCCACATAACCACGATACGGAATCGCAAAAGTAACAATGTCAATCATTGAAATTGACAATGGTTAGCAACAGAGTTACGTAATTAGCCTACTGTGGTCGTCGATCCACCTAGTGGACCCACCCACCCACGCAATCGTGTATGAGTTGTCATATGTGTGATGCTTCTTCTTATCGTGTCAATAATAAATAGGTTAAGTATAAAAATGATTTTATTACATTTTTTATGATGCTATGACGACACGTCCAGATTCACCAAAAGCGTCGGCCAGGACCCAGAAGGCTGGCGACAGCAAGAAGTCGATGCTGCAACGACGCCAGCTCTCGCTTCAAGCGCGGAAGAGCAAGCGGGCGAGGGACATCGTGGTTGTCAAGCCAGCTACTGATACCCAGCTCGATGAGGACATACAGAGGTTGCAGGTTGGTAATACAGAATACCGTAGTTAAACAATACTCTTTTAACTAGTATTGTGTTTCTGCCGGTGAGTAAGGTCTCCAGTGCTCCATGGGGTGGGGATTTGGGAACCTTGGCTTTGGCATTGGAGGGGCATTTGCCTTTTTGATGCCAGAGTAACGTGTTATAGAGGTGGGCAACGCATTGACGATACTCTTGGTGTTGCTAATGTCTATAGGCAGTGGTGACCACTTCCCATCAGGTGCCTTGCTTGCCTGTTTGCCTACATATACCTACCGTATGTCTAAAATAGAAAAATGTTGACGACCTGATTGGTTCAGTTGATTAACATGCCGGTCGCCACGCAAAAGTCCCGGGGTCGATTCCCGGCCGGGCAGAAATAAAAATGAAGAGTTTTAATTTCGGTTACGGGTCTGGGTGTGGCATGTATGTGGGTGTAGTATGTATAATGAGTATGTATAAAAAAATAATGTATATAAGTAGTATATCGGTTATCTAGCATCCATAACACAAGCTTTGCTTACTTTGGGGCTAGATGGCGCTGTGTGAATTTGTCCAAGCATATTATAAGGCTCTAGTTGGTGGTCGATCGACGGTAGGTACGTCAGTGGAACGAAGATAAGAAATATAATTAGTCGTTGTCAGCGCCACCTATACGATATATGAGAAACTACGATGACGCCGGTGCAACACAACAGCACAAACTGGCAAGGGGAAGAAATACTACATTTTAACTCCCAAAGCCTATAAATATAGTTGCACAGAAGAAAACGCTCTCTTTTCTCTTACTTCCTACCTACTAATCTTCTTTCTATCTATATCTTCTTTCACGCTAGCCCTGTAAATCTTATTCATCATCATCATCTTATCAGCCAGAAGACGCCCACTGCTGGGCATAGGCCTCCCCCAGAGATCTCTACAAAGGCCGGTCCTGTGCTTTCCGCATCCAGCTGTTACCTGCGATTATTACCAGGTCGTCGGTCCACCTTGTGGGAGGCCTACCCACGCCGCGTCTTCCGATACGTGGTCGCCACTCGAGAATTTTACTGCCCCATCGGCCATCTGTTCTTCGAGCTATGTGCCCTGCCCACTGCCACTTCAGTCTGGCAATCCTTAGAGCTATGTCGGTGATCTTGGTTCGCTTGCGGATCTCCTTTCTGATTCGACGTTTCAGTAAATCCTATTACTGCAGTTCAAATAAAAGTTGCGAATTTCAATTCAGTTTATTGAAGTCAACCCTATTCTAAATTATAGGTCACAGTAACCACCAGTCGCGACAATATACCGGTTGTGCTCTCGCGCACGCGGGCTCAGGGTTCGCCTTGACCATGATCCAGGATTTGACAGTGCAGATAATTACAGTGGAGAGTGCCATCTGACCTCGTTCACCCTGCTACCAGGGGAACCTGACAAGATTGGCAAATTGGGGTGCGAAATGCTTATTTTTTAAATCAATTTTAAATGCCAAAGGTTGATTTGGTTTTTTGTACACCAGAATTACACTCTTAACTATTTGAACTCTTAACTCATACTATTTGAAGATTACAGGAAATACCGACGTTCCTTCCCATTATCAGAGGCACCCTGGGGTGGCCTGGTGCCAGGGATCCTCTTAACTCATACTATTTAAATGTTACAGGAAATACCGACGTTCCTGCCAATCATGAGAGGCACCCTGGGGTTGCCTGGTGCCAGGGATCCTGAAGTATTAGAAGGTAAGTGACTGTAGTCCATTCGTGTTAAGAAAATAGTGAGTAAAGGTGTTTTCACAGTAGAGTAAATTCTAACAATTTACAACAATTATATTTAAAAAAAGATTAAGTTTCCTATTGTATAAAAATTAACCTTATTGTCCGAGATTAGAAATAAAGTTCAGGATATTCCTTTGCTTAGCAGCCAGTCTAGAATTTGCTTTTTATTCCAACCGGCGAGGTATTCATTTTTATTATTTTCGGCCGTCAACTGATCACTGTGAACTTAGCTTTCTTAATTTTAAGTTTAAAGCTTTTGGCACCTACTCACTCACTTTACGCATGGCCTACTGGTTGACTGGTAGATAAAGCCTGATGGCTTTAAGTCCGCCAATTGTAATAATTTTAGTGCAGTAAAGTTTTTAAATAAATAAAATAAATAAATAATTAGTTTCTGTCATATTATGTATAAATAATTGTGATGCCTATGTGAAGTGAAAATAAATCTTTACATGTATTAAAACAGTAAAAAAGTGCGTCTGTACATATAATATATTTACAAAAGAATAATTTAGCGCGATGAAGAAATAGTAATAGAATAAGAAATTTTAAAAATGTTGTCTATCTGTTTGTATACGCTAATCTCCGGAACTACTGGACATTTTAATGAAAATTTATTTTGTTCTATATTAGGCCTGGGTAACATATAGAGTATAATTGATTTTGGAAACTGGAACTTTTTATGGAGAATCAGCAGCTTAACCTCTCCGTACTGCTATTTATTTATTTTATTTTATACTAGCTTTCATACATTAAGTAGATCATTGAAAATGGTAGTTCCAGAAAAAGATTAACTGTTCTAAAAACTATTTGCACGCGGATAAAGTCGCGGGCGAAAGCTAGTATCATCACAGTCGATAACAGTCCACTGCAGGACTTAGGGCCTCTCTCACGAAAGGGGTTGCCATAATCTCCACTCTTGGCAGGCGGGTTGGAGATCGCAGAGTCATAAACATAACAATGGTAGCCACTGCTGCCCATTTTCCAGCCTACGGAGACTAGATGTTTTGCCTCGAAAACATTAGTCGCCTTGTACGACACCCACGTGTGTAAGGGGTTGGTGCTATTCTACTCTGCCGGACACCACACGGCCGTTTTAACCTACATATTACTAAACATTAATATCTACGTATTATAAAACTACACCCAGACACCCGCGTCTGTCTGTCTGTTCGCGATAAACTCAAAAAACTTATGTATTATTATATACTTATGTATAATTCAATTTTTTATGACGATGTCAGGGCTGGACTTCCGTCCATGGGCGCGGCTGGCGACGCGGCTGCAGGCGCACCTGGCGGCGTGCGCGCAGCCGCTCGCCGCCGACCAGATGGCACTCACCGCCAGGATCAGAGAGGTATGTGGGGGCATTGTGTTTCAAATACATAAAGCTCACGCCTGTGTCCCACAGGTGGGGTAGGCAGAGACTATAGACCGCCACTTTGCTCTGTCCTGACGCAACTCCCGAGCCTCGCATATATCCATAACTCTTTTCATACATCTCCTTTTATTCTTACCATTTCGGACCCCAGCATTTTTGAGAACATTACTGATCTGATCGGTGAATGTTTTCCTGGGTCGTCCCCTTAAGGCTACTAATACTTAGATTTAGATTGTAGATTTTATTTGTTTATCTTAGTGAAAAAGTGAGCGCCGGAGATTATAGAGATTGGCAGTTAGGAGAGAATAGTGGCGATTGCTCCACTGACAAGAGTCATACTCTTAAATATATTAGGTTGGGGAAAAAGTCTTTTCGCATATAGTATGTATGAACTTGTAATAAAACCTCTTTGGCTATACTATTTGTACCTGGCTGGTTTTGGTATAATTTAAAAGTTTAAATTTTAAAGAAGATAATTCCAAATTCAAGTTATGAAAATGCGTGGTTTTCATTTGTTTTTCTTACCGTCAAGATGAGTGAATCTAATAAATTTTTTTCGCAAGCCGCGAAAGAAATTTGCGATGTTTATGGACCTAATGCAGTGTCTGTGAGAGTAGTACAAATTTGGTTTAACCGCTTTCAATCCGGAAATTTTGATGTCAAAGATGCACGTTGCTCTGGTCGCCATGTTACGGATAAAATGGCGGCTATTTTTGAAAAAGTGGAGCAAGATCGGCTCGGATCAGCTAGTTACGACGTAGCTGAAGAACTGGGAATTGACCACAAAACAGTTTTGGCGCATTTGAAAAAAATGGGTACACAAAAAAGCTCGATATTTGGGTACCTCACGAGCTCTCTGAAAGAAACCTAATGAACCGTGTACTCATTTGTGATTCTTTATTACGACGTAATGAAACCGAACCATTATTTAAGAAATTGATAACTGGTGATGAAAAGTGGATCACGTACGACAAGAACGTGCGAAAAAGGTCATGGTCAAAGGCCGGTCAGGCTTCACAGACAGGCGAAACCCGGGTTAACTCGCAACAAGGTGATGCTGTGTGTGTGGTGGGATTGGAAGGACATTATTAATTATGAGCTGTTACCACCAGGCAGGACCATCGATTCAGAACTCTACTGCGAATAACTGATAAGATTAAACCAAGAAGTTGAGTTTAAGCGGCAGTAGTCAATTAACAGAAGGGGTATGGTTTTTCATCATGATAACGCTAGACCTCACACATCTTTAGCCACTCAGCAAAAATTAAGAGAGTTTGGCTGGGAGGTGTTAATGCATCCGCCGTATAGTCCTGACCTTGCACCTTCAGATTTCCACCTGTTTCGGTCTCTTCAGAATTCTTTAGGCAGTGTCAGGTTAACATCACGAGAGGACTGCCAAAACTACTTGACGCAGTTTTTTGATCAGAATCCCCAAAATTTCTATAGCAATGGGATCATGTCCCTACCTATAAGATGGCAAAAAGTTATCGAACAAAATGGTACCTACATACTTTAGTTAAATGTAAATAAACTATATTAAAAAATGTTTTGAATTTTCATATAAAATGCGAAGAATCTTTCTCCCCAACCTATTATGATGATGATAATTTTAGGGCTGATTTTTCAATCCTCAGATAAAATTTATCTGCCCGATAAAGTAATGTACTGCCAAATTAAAACAAAGTATAATCCTTCAATTATAATATGAAGCAATGATACAATTTTATTTAAGTCGCACAATAAGAGAGGTAGGGCATAGCGGGGTATCCCGTTCGAATTGGAGCCGCCCGACTGGGGAAGTACCTCCACCTTACAGAACACCGCAGCTAAACAATACTCTTTTAAATAGTATTGTGTTTCTGCCGGTGCGTAAGGTCTCCAGTGCTCCATGGGGTGGGGATTTGGGGAACCGTGGCTTTGGCAGTGGAGGGGTATTTGCCTTTTTGCTGCCAGAGCAACTCTTGGTGAGATACAGAGATACTCTTGGTGTTGCTAATGTCTATAGGCAGTGGTGACCACTTCCCATCAGGTGGGCCGCTTGCCTGTTTGCCTACCGTATGCAATAAAAAAAAGAAAAGAAAGGGGTACGAGCCGTACCCTGAGGTATCGGGTTCGACCCCCACCAGGTACCAATGACTCTATATATTTTTTGGGACTTTTGGGGTATCAATCAGGACACTAGTATTTATCACAAATTTTCAGCTTGTTATTTCAAATTTTTAATTTTTTTAATTGTACGTGATTCAGAATGTATACAAATGAATTCATTCGAAATCAAAAATTAAAAGGCGTGAAAACGTATGATAGTCACAATTACTTTCACATGTGTCCTAACAGTTCAAAAGATTCAAAGATTCAAAATATTATTTGTAAGATATACGTATTACAGATGTTTTCATTATCTTCAATAGTTTCTCTATCCTTTGCCCGCATGCTGAGGCGTACAAATCTTTAATTATAATTGTTTCATTTTTCATTTGGTAATTGCATTTTTCATCTTACATTCTCCACAGACGGACTCAACAGTATCCCGGCTGTACTCGCAGTGCGTGGACCGGCAGCGGGCCAACGCGCGGCATGCTGAGAGACTCGCGCGAGTACACGAGGCCGCGCATCAGCTGAGTAGGTGCAACTCCATATTGAACCAGGTGAGTTGAGAGACATTATGGAGGAGAATCCGTGTGGTGTCCGGCAGAGTAGAATAGCACCAACCCCTTACACTTGTGGGTGTCGTACAAGGCGACTAATGTCTTCGAGGCAAAATATCTAAGTCTCCGTAGGCTGGAAAATGGGCAGCAGCGTTTTCCATTCTTATATGTCCAACCACTGCAATCTCCAACCCGCCTGCCAAGCGTGGAGATTATGGCAATCACCCCTCTTTTCGTGAGAGAGGCCCTAAGTCCCACGGACTATTATGGGCTGTGATGATGATGGAGGAGAAGGGCGCTAGATCTTTTGCCGAAACGTAGTTTTTTTAAATTTCACATTAGGGACATGTTGGTTTCTTTTTCTGTCACGTTCCTTATTCTAAATAAATGTAGCATTATTGGCGGCATTCGTATTCTGTCACTACTACATGCTTCCGGTGTTGCTACATATAAAGTAGAACTAACGCCACAATTGACATTTCACCTTTGTCACAGTCAAACTTTACATGCAATATTTGACAGTACGCCCTTTCCTCTTAGGCTCGGACTAATTAGATAGATAGATACACTTTTTATTGCACACAAAATTACAAAAAAAAAGAAAATTTAACAGGACTTTTCAAACATTGTAGGCAAAGGCGGCCTTATCGCTACAAGCGATCTCTTCCAGGCAACCCTTGTCTAGAAAGAGAAAAAGACAAACATGAGTCAGACAAGCAACAAAACAGCATTAATCATCTAGGTAAAATAGTATAAGCTAAAAATAATACACCTACATACCAATATACACAATATAGGCTACAATAAATATAGAAAATATACGTAATACTACAGAATATCGCAGTTAAACAAAACTCTTTTAAATAGTATTGTGTTTCTGCCGGTGAGTAAGGATTACTTTATGTTCATATTATTGCAATTTTCTTTGTGCACACTCAATTGTTTAATAAATAAATAAATGAAATAATAAGGTCGCCTGTGCTCCATGGGGTGGGGATTTAGGAAACCGTGGCTTTGGCAGTGTTGTACCACTATACTTCATAGACCACTTTCCATCAGGTGGGCCGCTGGCCTGTTTGCCTACGGTAAAAAAATAAATTAACAATAATATGATAAAATGGTCGGCAGAGGACAATAAGCATCCAGAACGGAAAACACTTCTGTCTCAAACAAATATATGAATTTTAATTGCATCGACTACATGCGTCTTCATCTTTTAAATATTGAAAATTTAAAAAAAAAGTACATTTGTAGTTTATCAGTTATCTAGCACCCATAACACAAGCCTGTTAGCCTTGCTTACCTTGAGGCTAGATGGCGCTGTGTCAATTTGTCCGTGCATATTTATTTATTACTTATTAAAGTCAACTTTTGTTTTTGGTCGAAGTTTAAGTCACTAAAATTTTTTTAGTATTAGGTAGTTAGTTTTTAAGATGCACGCCGTCTGCCTTTCTGATTTTGTTCTGTCTCTTCCGTAAGTCTGCTGTAAGATATTTCTTATGAAATAAGCTGTACCTGTTGTGTTGTTTACTTTATGTCAATATTGTATACTTGTTTTTGTGCACAATAAACTGTTAAATAAATAAATAAATAAATAAAAATATTGTTTGTGCCAGATTATTAACGGGCAGGCCCACGTTTTGTGGGTCTCCTAAACTTCTACTATTGCTACAAATTGGAATTTTTCTTGTACTCGATAAAGTAGGATAACCTTACAGCACCCTCAGTGTATTTTATATGTCCAACAGTGGACGTCCAGCCGCTGACATGATGACGATGACGATAATGAGGAAGTTTTCTAATTTTTATTTTTATTTGATAAAAATTTGAGTCAAATGAAACAAACCGGTGAAAAAATTTTTTAAATATCTCAAGAAACAAAAAAGTTATGAGACTTTAAAGTTGCGTTTGCAAGAATAATTTCATTGGGTGCGCGAATTCGTGCGTGACGTCACCAGGCCGGCATGCCGCCCGCCACTATGGCGCTACCCATACACTGAAACTCTTTGTGACTGTATCTTCGGAACCGTAATAGCTAGACACTTGAACTATTCACAGAATGTGTGTTATTATAGCCGCTATAACAACAAATAATAATAATCGTCATTTAGTAAAAATAAAGGGGGTCTTGATTTTAAAGGCGTTTTCAGAGGTATTTAGTTTTTATCTATTCCAGATGGTAGGCCAGATGGTAAAACTTACAAGCATCACACTTTGGGAGAGCGGCACTGGTCTAGTGGCAGGGTGCTTGCGAGACCGATAACCGAGGTTAAGCAATGCTCGCAATGTTCTAACCTAAATGTGCCAACGATATTAGGAGGCACACCTAATCATTGGCGAGCTCGTAGCAGTTAGACTAGCCTCAAAGTACGAAACGGTCACCCATCCTGTACCCGAACATTGCGAGCATTGCTTAACCTCTGTTATCGATCTCGCAAGCACGCCGCCACTAGACCAGTGCCGCTCTCCCAAAGTGTGATGCATGTAAGTTTAACCACTACGCGATGGAGAAAAATTAAATACCTCTAAAAAGGGCATAAAATCACATTTCATGTACGGAGACCCCCCCCCCCCCCCCCCCCCCTCCCTCCCTTATTTTAGATTTATTATTATTATTATTCGTTGTTATAGCAGCCATAGTAACACATACCCCTGTGAATAGCTCAAGTGTCTAGCTACTACGGTTCTGAAAATACAGTCACGAAGAGTTTCAGTGTATGGGTAGTCCCATAGTGGCGGGCGGGACGCCGGCCTGGTGACGTCACAGTTAAATCGCGGCAGCAATAATTTCGCGAAAAAACATGTAAACTTAAATATTGTATAACTCAGTAATTTATGGACGGATTTCAACATTTTTTTCACTGGCTTGTTAGTTTTGATCTATATTTTAACACTATGTCATTAAATATGGCAATACAGGTATTAGAAAACTTCCTCATTGCAACGCACTTTATGTTACAGGCTCTTCAAGACATCGATGAATTAAACAACCTACTGCCAGAGGACAAGAGACTAGAACCGTTTTCATGGAGCGACTAATGCAGGCGAAGAAGGGTTGAATTGTCTAGTCGTTACCTGCACGGCTAGCACAAGTGTACTCTCGCGCGCGATAAGCGAGAAAAGGCGCGACATAGTTACTGCTATCTCTTTCCTCTTAGTATTGAGAGAAGGAAACAAAGGCTCTCTCGCGTAGCTATGTCGCGGGCATACTTGTGTTAGCCGTGCTGACGGAGGTCTCAAGAATTTAGTGAGTGAATTTATTTATATGTATATAGGTTAGCTGTTATATGTGCGTACTGTGAACTGCATATTGACCTACACAAAACCGGTGTCAGATGAGCTAGCGTCTACTGATGCGCATAGCAAAGTTAACTCCTTTTATACTGTCTTTTTCGGGCTGGAGATTTCAATCATATTATAGTCCATTCGTGATAAGAAAATAGTGAGTCATCGTTGTCCGCCGGCTAAGCCCCGCCGTCCGATAAATAAGAAAGCTAAATTCACAGTGACCAGTTGCCGGCAGAAAATAATAAAAATGAATACTTTGCCGGTTGGAATATACAGCGAATACTAGACTGGCTGCTGAGCAAAGGGATATCCTTGACTTTATTTTTAATTTGAGACCAATAAGTTGATTTTTATCGATTAATAAACTTAATCATTAAAAAAATGTTTTTATATGTTTACTTCTTTCACTGTGAAAACAGCTTTACTCACTATTTTCCTAACGCGAATGGACTATAGCGTCTATAGACGCGCATAGCAAATTTAGCTCTTTTCATACGACCTTTTCGGGCTGGAGATTGCAATAATATTAGTAGTTTGGCTAAATTCAGAAGTGTGAGAGAAAATAAAAGTGGAATGTGTAGCATATAAAATAAGGTAAATTTTTGTATCACGCGTTTTTTAAAATAGGAACGTTGCGAAATGTATTATTCAGAATATTTAGGTAACAAATCCGAGAAAACCCGTGCGAAACTGTAAACAAATACATAATCATTTTGGCGTTAACGTCCCTTCTGTGCTCTCGCGCGCGTGGGCATTGGTCATGAAATATGTCTAATAAATAAGTCTAATAGTCTCTGCCTACCCCACCTGTAGGACACAGGCGTGAGCTTTATCTATGTATATATGTATGTAATAAATAAGTAATTACTGAAGTGTATAAGGTACAAACGAAACATTGCTTTTTTAATTTAAACTTCCAGGTATTCGAATTCGCGTTGCGGAATGATGACGTATGTGTGATGAGTTTTATAAATAGAAATTGTTATTATTTGCTAATTTTGCTAGTATTGTATTGTATAAGATTCGCCTGTACATAAATTAGATACGTAACGTTCACAATGCTTATTTTTACTTAATCGTCAGTGTTATTAAAGTTATAATTATCGTTAAATATGTGTTTTTTTCGTCCTTTGAAATGAGCTGTACTCAATTTGGGGCCCTATTTTTGAAACCGCTTGCATCCACGCGAGTGCTCCCCTTCGAATGCTTGTCTTTTCTATCTCTAGCAACTTACCACGAGCGCGAAAGAGATAGGTAGCGCACCCCCTACACTTATTTATCCCAATGGTCATCTTGACGTTAATGTCCCGGTTGTACTCTCGCGCGCGAGGGCCTGGGGTCCGCCTTGACCATGATTCAGGAATTGGGAGATCTGGTAATTACAGTGGAGCGACTACCACCTGGGGGCCATTTCATAAACATGACAGTTGCAAGTTACTAATACAATTCGATGTACCTTTCTGTACTTTAGGGTAGGTACACTGTAATCGTTATTGCTAAAAACTTAGCAATGTACTTCGAATTGTCATGAGAAATTAACCCTTGACACTAACAGGGTCACCTGACGCTGGACTGGCACGAAAAAAACGTTTGCACGGCGTCAGCACTGGCATGCCTGTGACATTGGCGCCAGCTACTTAAAAACAACGGTTAAAAAAAGTATCTGAGCCTTATTTTTTAACGGCTCGCATCCACATTCATGGTAAGCTGCTTGAGATAGAAAAGACAGACATTAGAAGGCGAGCGCCCGCGTGAATGCTAGCAGTTCAAAACCCCTTTTTTGAACTGCTAGCATAGACCCCTGCTACTCGAGGACCCGTTAATGGTTCGACGCACCGAGACCGCAAGTAAACGGCGTAATAATTGAAATGTATAAAATATTATGTGCCTACTTTATTTTATTGAAATCATTGTCGGGTTTCATTATTACAATCGATTAACTTATAATCGAGATTACTTACAATATGGTCTTTGGCTTTTGCCGGTCTTTGTGTTTACTCCATTCATTCATTCAGAAATGTCAATGTCAATATCCCAAACCAACCATTCGCTCGTTGACCGCGTGAGCGGGCGAAGTGTGTGTCGGTTAACTAACTTATTGGTATGGGAGTGAACAATTTAATTAAATTTTAACAACCGCATACAATTGTGATTTTAGTGATACATTACACGTTTACACTTTGTGATTAATATTGTTATATAATCTTTAAACGTTAATTGGTAAATTGAGCGTGTCCAACCCGATTTTAGTGGCGCCAGTGCAAAATGGGCGCAAAAGTTTCCAGAACAGATTTCGAGTGGGTTTACACGGAGGAACCTCACGCTAGCCGGCGGAAAATAATTTTAGGTATGTGATTGCGTCATTTACTAATAAAGAATACTGCTATAGGTATCGAGTAACTATAAATGCGGTCGCATTAAACTCATCTACTGCTGTAGCCGATTTTTTGTTGCTCTACTAAATTTTTGGACGTAATTCTTCTGGTTTCTGCTTAGAGAGGTCATGGCCGTTTCAACTATTTTGTTCGTTAAAATTTCTCAAACAGTATTTGGTATTTTTATGTAGGTATTGTTAGTGGGAACTGCCGGCCGGGTAATCAGTACTCTGTGGCCTACGTATTTGGACATGGTAAGTGGTAGGTAAGGTAGGTACAGTGGATATTCAATGCACTGCACATATGTTATATTAAATATTAGGGATGCAACAAATAGGGGCGTACTATAATATTCGTAGGCATTTACTGATGATAAATAATTTTAAGAATATTTCTATTCGTCGAATATTACGATTTCTTTACTTGTTATTTGACTAATTAATTAATTTTAAATTAATGATTTTGTAATTTTTTTTTAAATTGTAATTTGTGAGAAAAAAAATTATTTACGAAGCTTTATATATCTGTAACGGTCAGAGGATATGACAGGGGGGGCAATTTACAAACTATGTTACTATTTTAATGTTGACTGTCAATGCAACATTATTTTTTAACAATAGGGGCATGGGGCAAGATCAAAGTCAGGAACAAATTGACACTGAAGATATGATTGTTATCATATATTTATAACTGTTGACAGTGGAGCAATCACCACTCCTCTCTCCTGTCTGCCAACCTCTTAGAAGATTTGCTACTTTACAAAAATTATGAATTTAAATTCAATAATTGAATCATTGAATGAATGAATGAATAATTTATAGCTATAAAATGTGGTACATGGTAGATGTTACAATTTTTATAGTCGTTTCTCACACTTTACCAGAATCTGGCATGCAATATTTGAAGCATAATTAATCTAATTATTATTCAAATGTCTGCAACAAAAATTCCTAAGTATAAATAAAGTAATAGTATATAAAGCTATAAAACAATCATTTTACTTCCAATAATTAATAATAATAAAAAGTCATAACACTTGTGCTAACACGTTAAAAATGTCAAAATAATAATCAACATAACCAAACGCAAACTTTTACTTTACACTGGCAACATTTTCATACGTCACAACCACTTCATATCATATTATTTATTGCATTTATGCATTTATTGCCGGTCATGATCAATACTGCATACGGTTAAACAAATTAAAGACTACTAAAATGCTTAATTTTTCTATGATCCCCTATGTAGGCAGGTATCTGTCTGTTTGACGGTCTCTGTATTAGCTTCACAAAAAATAGGCACCATTCTAAATATAAAGTAGAATAGATACGTATCAGGAAATACTAGGAGACGTAGTGTAGGTAAGCCCCCCACAGCGTAGACCGGAACGTGGTAAAAATTGCAGGTACCAGCTGGATGCGGAAGGCACAGGACAGGTCACCGTGGAGATCTCTGGGGGAGGCCTATGCCCAGCAGTGGGCCTCTTTTGGCTGATATGATGATAAGATTAGTACACTCATCTCACCTTTCATATAGATTTCATATTAATTGTTAAAGAAATTTTTATAAATAACATCGGTACATTTTCACATAGTACAAAATTGATAAATTTCCCTTCCAGCTTCTGAAACAGTCTCCTATTGTACAAAAATTAGTGAGCCAGAGATGTGTTAATATACAGATGCCTGTTTCGTGTTAATTTTGTTCTCATTATTCACCATTATCCAGGTCATAATGGTTATGAAGGTCAATTTTGTGTAGGTGTCAAGTAGTTTCACCAAACGATGGAGAGTTCAATGTCAAAGGACAGTTCTGATACATTCCCTTAGTCAAAATGTGCCTTTTTTCATGGACAGGTTCATCAACTTGATCTTCCAATAAATTTTCGAGGCATTTTTCGCCTTCTGATAGGTACATTACATTCTCAAAAGTATGCTGTTAATAGCATGGAATGTTACTTAACTCCTTGTTTTGTTTTATCTACGGTCACGTCAAAGAGATTCAATTTGTCAATTTCGAGAATATGACGTTCTATTTACTTTTCCATTCAATTCAAATTCAATTTAATTCAAAATTTATTTTATTAATTGATTTTATTTATTTAACAGTTTATTGCACACAGTAAAATACAAATTGAATAGGACATTACATATCTCTTTCAATCGTCATAGAGGGGGTAGGAAAGAAGGAAGGACCACTCAGTCGCGTGTTGGCCACCCCAGGACCGAAGCACATCTATCCACGCCGACAACGGCCAGACCGTGTCCGACAATACCAGACAGAGCCGGTCAGTGCCCGACAATGCCAAGCAGAGCCGGTCAGTGCCCGACAATGCCAAGCAGAGCCGGACCGCGCCCGATATAATATATAGGATATATTATACTTAGAAAACCACCTAAAACTACAGCAAGAGTAAAGAGCTTATTACACCTGTCTAAATTCAGTCGACTAAATAAAGAAGCTTAAAGCGTGAGAGCAAATCAAAGTAGAATGTTTTTTTAACAGGCAATGTCCATTTTTGTATCACTTATATTATGTTTCACGTCGCTCCGCTTTTCAAAAAGAGTGATACAAAAATGGACCTTATTATATGAGTTATACATTCCGCTTTTATTTGCTCTCACACTTTTGCTTCTGAATTTAGGCGACTGAATTTAGCCATATGTAACGAGCGCACAAGTCCACCGACATACTTGTTTTAACACGTAGACAGAGAAAATTTCTGCCGTTTCGGATGATTATTTATCTATTTAAAACTTCATGCATTGTTACGTACAAAGGCGGACTTAAAGCTTCAAGGATGTTGTCACTAGACGACAAGTGTCATCGACTGTTCCCACGTACATTTTAGTTTAATTAACTCAGCACTTAGCTCGTGGCCGCGAGACTTCGCCCCCATACATTGGCTTCATGTTATAAATTAGATCAATTGACAACAGTGCTGCCAGATCTGTTGAGTGTTGGGCGCTAGATCAGTTCCAGAAAAGAGCTAGATTCCCCTAAATAAGTGCGATTAACGTACCGGAAGACGCAGCGTGGGGCCTCCCACAAGGTGGACCGACGACCTGGTAAAGATCGCAGGCACCAGCTGGATGCGGATGGCTCAGGACCGGCTGCCGTGGACGTCTCTGGGGGAGGCCTATGCCCAGCAGTGAGCGTCTTTCGGCTGATATTATGATAGGTATTTATCAACTATTTCGTTTAAGCGGTAGATTTCGCGCTAAGAGTCAAATATAAAGAATGGAAGTTGTTTACCCTGAAATTCCGCTAGGTCTAGCGCCGAAAGCGCTAAAATAGCAGCACTGATTGACAATGCAACAACAAAACAGTTTAGATTCGGGTTAAGATCGCCGTATACTGGAGGCTTATTCGTTATATAACAGTAGGTATTGAGTATGAATGAAACATAATAAATAAATAAATAAATAATCGTGGACAGATTCACGCAGCGCCATCTACCCCTAAACTAAGCAAAGCTTGTGCTAGGGGTGCTATATTACTGATATACTACTTAAATACTTTTTTTTTATATGTGAACATGCTTATTACATACATAGAACACCCAGACCCGTAACAGAAATTAAAATTCTTCATTTCAATTTCTGCCCGGCCGGGAATCGAACCCGGGACCTCTTGCGTGGCAGATGTTGACCACTGAGCAACTCAGGTCGTCAAATATGAATTGAGGGTTTTGAAATCGGTCTGATGCTATTGCTAGTTAGCACATACATGAATCATGATGCTCTTCGGCTAGTTTCATTTCCACTGCAGGACTAAAGGCCTCTCCCACGAAAGGGGAGGTTATTGCCATGCTTAGCCGGCGAATTGGAGATCGCAGTGTTGTAAATGTAACAAGGGAATCCGTGCTGCCCAATTTTTAGCCTACGGGGACTAGATATTTTGCCTCGAAAACATTAGTCCTTGTACGACACCTGCGAGTGTAGGGGTTGGTGTTATTCTACTCTGCCGGACGCCACACGGCCACCGATTTTTACATTTGGCTAAATTTAGAATCAAATCAAAGTCGAATGTAATGCTCATAAAATGAGGTCCATTTTTGTATCACTCAGTTATTATAAGTTATCTCTCTGGAATGGAATGGAACTTTGTAAGCAATCACAACAGTAACAATTTCAATAATTAAAGTCCGAGAATTGTTGGCAACAGCGTTACGTAAAGCCTACTGATCGTCGGTCCACCTTATGGGAGACCTACCTTAGTGGGCCGGTCAGACGATAAAGGCTAATAGGTATGGTCCCAAGGAACTAAAGTAAAGTAACATTTATTTCCATAAAAATTGAGAATTCGTTACTGTGGGCTCTGCACTAAGATCCACTTGTCTCGCAGGCCCAGATTTACAAACCAAGGTTAAATTTTATCGTAATCGTACATATTAGTAGATAATGAATATGATTAGTCATTAAAAAAAATACTAATGACGACACACACAGACAGACAGTAAACAGACTCTCACAGTGATTCATATACGTGGAAAGAATCACGTAATATTTGTTTAGTTGGTCACTAACGAATAGTGTCGGAGCGATCGTCAATTTCTGGCCGAAGACGAAGGTTTAAAAGAAATTTTGTTCAAGATTGGCCCCACGCTGCTAAATCATTTTAAAACTTTAATATTTGTCTTTTATTGGCTTATTGAAAGTATTTACAGGGCCGCCTTGACTTTGATCCAGGATTTGACAGATCATGGTTACACATTCAGTCGCCTGAAGGTATAGGTTTCATCACGATGCTTTCCCCCACCGTTAGAGCATAGGTTAGAATTCAACTAAAGTACATAACTCCGAAAAGAGTCTTTGGTACATGGCCGCAGCGGGATTCGAACCCGATACCTCTCGAGTCGGATACCTTAACCACTAGGTCGCCGACGCTCCATTTCAGGACACCCAAGTGACGTTAAAAGCTTGTAAAAATAACCAAACAAAAATTACAATAACCTAAATATCATCGTTATCATAACACCTGGTGTCTCTACGGTAGATTGTATGGTCACGTATTCGTATTCTTATCTAATCATTGTATTAGGTTTTAGTGTTTGTGGATTAGGCATCTCCAGATGCGGAGTAGGGTTGCCAACTCTTAACCGACCCGGTTCTCCTTTGGTTATGTTTGTGTTGTAACACCAAACACAATTTAACGCACTATTTTTCGAAGAAACATTATGAATATTAGGGTTAAATACGGTTAGGTTAGTTTTGAGTTGTAACAAAGTGGCCGAGTAATTACGGTATCCGATTCGTAAGCGAATGGTACCTACCAGGTTCGAATCCGACTACGGCCATGTACCAATGACTCTTTTCTGAGTTATGTACATTAGTTGAGTACTAACCGATGCTTTTACGGTGAGGGAAAGCTGTACATACAGGCGGCTGAATGTGTAACCATGATCCAATCTGGTCACGTTCCCCTGTTAACAGGGCCATTGAGGTCAGATGGCAGTCGCTCCACTGTAATTACCTGATCTGCCAAATCCTGTATCATGGCCAAGGTGGAGCCCAGGCCCTCGTGCGCGTGAGCACAACCGTGACATTAACGCTTACTTTTTTTTTTAATGATTTTCTTGACATGTAATCCTGAAAACAATTAATAATTTCTAATTCTAATAGCTCTAATGTAACAGTAATAATTATTTATGCTGTAACTTTTATTATTTTTTATTCGTAGTATTTTATGATAATTACCTATGTGTCTTGACGTTCAATAAGAGTATAATTTATACCTACATTGTTAAATGAATTTGAATTGAATTTGAAACGTCAAAATTATTATTTTTTATTTGTAAAGGGTTGAGGGCTCGGTCAACTCGGCCCAGTGACGAACGAATTGTCTTATAATTTACCTAATTGTTCAAATTTTCAGTTACAAAATGACTACGCTAACGATTTTCACAATCTTACGGCGAAGGTCACGATGACCTCAATAGATACAAGCTACTTGTCAATATCTGTGCGAATGACGTAGCCCGTAACATCTAAAATGGCTGACAGGCGTGCGAGTAAGTACGCGAATTTGTGCCTTAATGACATTTTTAGCTCGTCATCATCATCATCATCTTGGCGTTATGTCCCGGTTGCGCCCCCGCGCGGCACGCGAGGGCCCAGAGTCCGCCTTATGACCTTTTCAGCTCGTGAGTCAGCCTTTTTTTTTATACCACTAAGGTGGCAAACAAGCTTACGGCCTGCCTGATGGTAAGCAGTCACCGCAGCCTATGGACATGGGCATCACCCTAATACTAGTATAGTGACAGACGTTCCGATTTGGCTGGCACCGACCAACCGTCAGTTGCAGTAGATACTAATCCTTACGATGTAGAAAAAAAGTCGCTTTTGGAGTAATTCGGATGCGCGGACGAGCCGACCTTGGTCGGACGTCCGACCACGTCCTCCGCAACGAAAAGCGACTTTATTTTATACTTCGTAGGGATTAGTATTTGCTGCAACTGATGGTTGGTGGGCTCCAGCCAAAATGGAGCGTCTGTTGCAATTTTAAGTACGTACTTTAAGTAAGTTCGCTGGTGATCCAACATGTTTCATTTTTGCTCGTAGCTCGCGCGTCTGTCAGCGCCGCGAGCCTGGAGCCGCCATTTCTTTTGTGATGTATCTAATTCAGTTGTGTTTTGTGCATAAGATTAGTTTAAATTTAAAGTAATTAGTTCAAGTTTAAACTTTATGGTTTTCTGTTGCGAAACAATCTGAATTTCGAAGTTATTAACGGAATTCATAGAAAAGCGAGCCGAGTAAGTTTGTCAACTTAATAACCGCGTACTTTAAGTTCGTACGTTTATTACCCATGTCGGGTCGAGTAAGTTCGTGAACTACCGCGTACTTAAGTTCGTACGTCTAACTTCCACATCGTGCCGAGTAAGTTCGTGAACTTACCGCATACTTTAAGTTCGTACGTGTGTCATAGACTTGACGATGGTTATTCTAATAAATTTCTCCATTCCTATCCTTCTATAGAAGACTATCAACATGTAATTCTTGTTAATGACCGCCTTATTAGAACACCTGGACACTTCTAACGATATCTTATCGCTGTTTGTGTAAACTGGATGTGATTCACTGTAATTTAACTGTTATTAATAGCAAATACCATGACAGTAGGTACCTAAGACGTTTATGGTAACATTCAGAATGAGTCAGCGTTGAAGTAAGTGCTGAAAGATTACAGAACAGGGGTTTACCCCCGATAATCAACGAATAACACCGACAAAGTCTACAAATGTATATATTGTTGTGTGTATATTTAGGTAGTATAACGCCCGTGTCGTACCTAATAAATGGGCCCACAGAATACCAGCGCTGTGAGACGTTTCTTGCGACTCACAGCACATGCTGAGTGGGTACCATTTACGCTGGCCGCCGCGGCACCGACGGTGGCATGGGAGACTACGTTATTGTTTTTATATTTCAAGTATTCATGTTTCCATTATCTGTAATTGTAACTGTTATTGTTTCGTGGTGTGCTGTGTGCAATAAATGTCTTTTCTTTCTTTCTTTCAAATGTTTTTAATACTACTAAACTGATTTCGAAGACGTAAAGCTTAGAACCGCTTAGGCCGTGTTGTGGCCAGCAGAGAAGAATAGCACCAACCCCTTATACTCGTGGGTGTCGTACAAGGTTCGAGACAACTGCATTTGCGATAAGGCCGGTTTGTTCAGCAATTTCTAGATTCTTATCGTGATGCTAGATAGACTTTGTTGTTACACGTGTAAGCGTTAGCTAATTGTGCAGTAAGCGGCCATTAAGGAGAGCTAGCCGTGTGATGTCCGGCAAAGTAGAATAGCACCAACCCCTTACACTCGTGGGTGTCGTACAAGGCGACTAATGTTTCCGAGGCAAAAGATCTAGAGTCTCCGTAGGCTGGAAAATGGGCAGCAGTGTTTTCCATCATTATATTTATAACACTGCGATCTCCAACCCGCCTGCCAAGCGTGTAGATTAAGGCAATAACCTCCCCTTTCGTGAGAGGGACTCTAAGTCCTGCAGTGGACTATTATCAAATTCAAATTCAAAATCATTTATTCAGATTAGGTTTCGACGAAACACTTATGAACGTCACAACATAACAGTAAAAACACTTAAATGTAGATCTTAAAGACTAATTTCTACATACAAAATTAGATATAATATTAATCCATGTCAATTAAATTAAAAAATGATAATAATTATCATAACAATAATTCATAATCATCACAATAATAATGTCAATATAAAAATAATAGTTGTAATAAATAATGTCAGAATTTATCGTCATTATACAGGGTGTTACGTAATACATGTATGAAGCCGAAAGCGTGTTAAAGTAAAGCTTGCAAAGAGTACACTAGCGACTTCAAATTATCCGGACATTGTATTTTAATTTTCATTAAAAAATCTTCGTTTTTAAAGAAAAATAATCATATCGACTACGTTGAAGCGCAGCTCTATTTCAAGTTGATGCTTCTACAAGGAGCAGTTCAATAACCTCGTGCGACCGTTTGTTTGTTGGCGCGTGCCGGCCGGCGATCCGCAGCGCAGTGTGGCGGTAACATCAAACGGATAGAAGCAATCGACCAAACGCAGTTACGTTGAGTGTGTACGCACCATAAGGTGGAGTTTAATAAGCTCATGCCATCCATATCAAAACAAACGAACCTCCTACATCTTACTACCAGGCGTCGAACTAAATGTTACCTACTTATCTACATGAATAATGCGCTTATTACACCTGACTAAATTCAGTCGACTAAATTCAGAAGCAAAAGGCGTGAGAGTAAATCGAAGTGGAATGTATTGCTCATAGAATAAGGTTCATTTTTGTATCACTCGTATTATGTTACGCGTCGCTCTGTTTTTCAATAGGCGTGATACTAAAATGGGCCTTATTCTATGAGCAATACATTTTACTTTGATATGCTCTCACGCTTTTTGCTTCTGAATTAAGACGACTAAATTTAGCCAAATGTAATAAGCGCATAAGATCTACTAAATTAACTAGGAACTTACCTACACAAATTATTTTCAATAGGTATGACTCGTACGCGAGAGGTACCGGGTTCGAATCCCACTGCCGCCATGTACCAGTGACTCTTTTCTGACTTATGTACCTACTTACATTAGTTAAATACTAACCGATGCTTTAACAATGACGGAAAATATCGTTATGAAACCTGCACATTTAGGCGACTGAATGTCTAACCATGATCCAATCTGGTCAGGCAATCAAGTTTCTCTGGTAGCAGGGTCAGGCAGAACTCAGGAGTGTCAGATGGCAGTCGACCCTAGGCTCTCGTGCGCGAGAGCAAAACCAGGTCATTAACTGGTTGCTATGCAATACGTAAGTAGGTAGGTAGCATGGTGTTTGGCCTACTGCTAGTTTGCACTCATGCATAGAATAATGATTATCACAATACTTAAACTGTTGAACGCTGAACACAGACAAGACTACGTTAATGCTGGTACCTGAAGCAATAAATCATTTATTCATTCATATCGTTAACACTCTTATCACAGTTATCTTCACAGTAGGTACTTAGGTATCCTACACATACAACGCAACAAGTAATCACTTCAAACACGCGAAAAGCTAAAACCGAATGAACGAACACAACACGAAAGTAGGTAAATTTCGTCAATGGAAGCAGCGCCGTAGATCAAAGGCACCGCCACAGGCCGGCTCGCCTCGGCCCGTGGCGGCGGGGCGTTTGTCGGCGGTTGATTGACCTGATTATGAACTTCAGTAACCTATTACAACTGATTTCTAGAGATGCGGTCTTTCGTTTTTAAAATGTCATTATCGACATTGAAAAAGAAAAAGTTCGATAGTCATTTTCTCGCTAACTATTCCACGCAAGAAAAAAATGATTGTACCTATCGTTTTAATACGTGTAGCACTCCACCCAGTTCACGGCTTTATACATATGTTATGAAATACCCTGTATTAATATACATAATAATAATAACAATGTCAAAACTAATAATAATAATAAATAATTATGAATTATGGTATGTGATGATGATAGCTAAGAAAGAACCACCTGGATTAACTGATTTTCAAAGTTTTAAAACAGCATCGAAATGGGATTATATGGTATACTTAGCGCTACGATGTCGTTTTTTGCCAAGCACGTGTAACATGTGGAATGAGCACCCTCCCGAAGACTTTCCTCTGCACTACACCATGGGGTTTTTCAAAAGGCATGTCTACAAGTACCTCAAAGGCCGCCACCGCATCCGCTCTCCATAGGTTGCAGATGTCCTGGCCGACGGTGGCCACTTTCCATCAGGTAGGCCGTCCGTCCATGTGCCTCCTTAGGCAATAAAAAAGGTGTGACGATGCGGACGATGGCTTACCTAAACAGTGTCTTCATCATCATCATTTTATCAAACTTATAACTCCACCCTTTTTTCGTCGAGGGTGAAAAAGGAAGAGGTGGGCAGAGACTACATCGTTCCTTACAAATCTCCTCACTTCTCCCCCATTCACTGTACTTTTTATACATGAACGTCGGTTCTATCCGGGGGCTTGTAACTCCTTTAAACTAACATCCTCATCATTTTTGACGACCTACGTGGTTCAGTACCATGCCGGTCGCCACACAGTGGTCCCGGGTTTGATTCCCGGCCGAGTAGAAATTGAAGTGATGAACTTTAATTTCTGCTACGGGTGTAGTATGTATTTAAAAAAAGGATAAATGAAAAAAACTTTTGGCCTAGACGGTGCTGTGTAAATTTGCCCAAGACATTTATATATTTGTTTATTATTTATTTGTCCACAGAGAAGTACCCCGAAATAAAGCAGCTTTTCGGCTACGACCCGCTCTTTAAATGGGTGGTGACTGGCATGGTGCTGTTGCAGCTGGTGTCGCTGCCGCTGGTGGCCCGGCTGAGCTGGCCGGCCGCGCTGCTCATGGCGTACTGTTTCGGGGGCGTCATCAACCACTCCCTTATGCTGGGTGAGTAGGCTCACGTTATACGGCTGGGCAAGATTGGTGGCGTTTGCCGTGGCCGCGTCTCGCACTACACGCTGGGCAAGACTGGCAAGGAGCGTCATAGGCAGAGGTCATGTCTCGCATTACACGCTGGGCAAAGCTGGCACTGAGAGTCATAGGCAGAGGTAATGACTCGCACTACACGCTGGGCAAGACTGGCACGAAGCGTTATAGGCAGACGACACGTTTCGCACGACACGCTGGGCAAGACTGGCACTGAGCGTCATTGGCAGAGGCCACGTTTCGCACTACACGCTGGGCAAGACTGGCTCGGAGCGTCATAGGCAGGGCCATGTCTCGCACTACATGCTGGGCAAAGCTGGCACAGAGAGTCATAGGCAGAGGCCACGTCTTGCACTACACGCTGGGCAAGAGTGACCCTGAACGTCAGGCAGAGGCCACGTCTCGCACTACACGCTGGGCAAGTCTGGCTCGGAGCGTCATAGGCAGAGGCCACGTCTTGCACTACACGCTGGGCAAGACTGGCTCGGAGCGTCTTAAAAAATAAAAAATAATAAAAATCATTTATTTCAGGCCAATAGACTCATAAATTGCATTACATGGGTAATATGTCAAAACAATATTTCATAATTTAGGCATTTAATAATGTTATTAATATGGGATACATTCCTTTTAGCGGGGCAAGTCAGGTTTATAAGTAATAAGGTTTCACAATAACAGTATTATGAAACCCTACTCACAAGGCATGGAAATGACAAAAAAATAATGAGCATGAGGTTATCATCAGAACTACAAAAAATATTTTAAATGTTAAACTAGGCCAGCAACAGCACCCAGACAACAGCACCCTCTTCATAGGTACTAAATGTTGAAACAGATACAGACATATACAGATTAAAGCTACTTAAAGACCGAAATCATAGGCAGAGGCCACGTGTTGCACTACACGCAGGGCAAGACTGATACTGAGTGCCAGTGCAGTTAATGCCACATCTTTGGCTGCTTATGGCTGCGACACTGTCGAACCAAAAACCAAAACCAAAACTGAAATGATTTATCAATCTGAACTTAAAGCAGTCCGTTATGGAGTACCACAGGGTAGTATACTGGGGCCTCTTCTATTTTTGGTGTATATTAATGATATGCCGAACTGTATACGCACCCTAATGATATTATATGCAGATGATAGCACAGTAATATTCAATGATGAAAATGAAATCAATGATAGCCTCATAAAAATTACGGAATGGTTGGAAAATAATAACTTAATCATTAATTTAGATAAAACTAAAATAATGAAATTTGCGCAAAGAAAAAATAAAAAACTGGAGACTGAAATTACATATAATAATATACAGTTAGGAGAAACAGCCACAACAAAATTTCTTGGACTATATATTGACAATGACATGCGATGGCAAACACATTTAAAGTTTGTATGTAATAAATTAAGTAGCTATTCATATGCGCTCTACAACCTAAATAAAATAGTAAACCATAAAGCTGTTTTATCATCGTATCATGGATATGTGGCCTCGACATTAAGATACTGTGTTATTTTCTGGGGTAATGCGGTGAACATTATCCAGGTATTTAGAGCCCAAAAAAGATGTGTTAGAGCCATGTGTGGTCTGAAACGTACAGATAGCTGCAAAGAATATTTTAAGCAGTTAAAGATCCTAACTTTAACATCTATCTACATTTACGAAACGGCACTTTTCATTCGCCGAAATCCCAATTTGTTCTCCAGAGTAAATAGTTTAAGGCGTAACGATGAGTTGATGCAAAATGGATGCAAAACTACTCTTTATCAGAAAAGTTTCTACATACTAGCCCCAAAGATTTATAATAAATTACCAATTAACTTACGCCGTTGTACAGATTTTATGACATTTAAAAATAAATTATATTCTTACTTAGTAGATGAGGCATATTATGAATTGACGGAATATTTTAATGACATTTAAATTGTATGACATGGTTTTATTTATTGATTATTGTATAACTTATATTTGAAATTTAAATTTGTTGAAAGTATTATTTATGAAAGATTTTAATATTTAAAAAATGAAAAATGAAACAATTACATTTAAAGATTTGTACGCCTCAGCATGCGGGCAAAGGATAGAGAAACCATTGAAGATAATGATAACATCTGTAATACCTATCTTTTACAAATAAATATTTTGAATCTTTGAATCTTTTGAGTCGTTGAACAGAAAAAGTGTAGCAGGTCTCCAACCACGTCACGTCACTGTCACGTGTCAAGATTCCGACTGGGAGTTCATTCTCACACCTTGGACCCAAATAGGTCGCGAAGTGTGGGGTTCCAAAGGAACTTTCTCCCACGAACACTAAGGTGCATGGAGTTCTTTAAGAAAGGGGTGAAAAGGTTTCTACGGGGTCGGCAACGCGTGGGTGATGCCCCTGGTATTGTAAACGTCCATGGGCTGCGGTGACTGCTTACCATCGGGCAGGCCGTAAGTTGGTTGGCCACCTTAGCGGTATAAAAAAAATAATGACTAAGCGTTTCAATAATTGGAACGAGGTTCAAGTCTTCGCGATGATATTATGACTATCGTAAACTCGCCGAACAAATTCATTCGGATGTGGAATGAGTTCCCAGCCACAGTGATTCCTTTGGACTATGACATGGGATCGTTCAAGAGGTATATTAGAGATCTCTTCAGGGGCGGGCAACGCATTGGTAACTCCCTTGGTGTTGCCGATGTCGGCGGCGGTGAACACGCACCATCGCAGGTGACTCGCTTGCCTGTTTGTCTGCCATATACAAAATAACATGGAGATATGGTAAAAATACCTGTCCATTTTTAGATAAGGGTCATGCATGATAATAGTCCTTGGTAACAGCATAATCAATAATGGTATTTGTGATTGTGGCTGGGAAATATAGTATTATCTATGCTCACAAACTTTATCTTTCAAATTATTTTATTGCATTGTGCCCCTTGCAATGTCATTTGTGCTCCATCAGCGTGTTTACGTGACCGATAAGCAAGGTCACAAAATAAAAACGACCCTCCGCAAGCAGAAGGTCCACTGGCGACAAAGCACTATTTCCGTCACGCACACACTGACGTTACGTTGACAGGCATTCTCAAGCAGTTTCAAGCAGTGCTCGGTCGCGATTGTCAACGCGAGCATTCGTTGTATTGTCGACGTCAATTGAATAATATTTACTTATAGGCTATTATTATTGAATAAATAAAATAAGATGAAAGTAATCGATGAATTTAAAAAAGTTAAAAAATCCGTAATTTATTTTTACGCTTAGTTATAAAGTCTGAAACAGTTATGATTACATTATGGCAAGTCTATTGGTCTTCGGCAAGGGACAAGTTATTGTGAACGACTTCTAAATATCTATTCGATCTTTTAAGTACTCTACTCAAAAGTTGGCAAGTTTAAGTCGCAATTTACGAGGACGATGGGAGTGGACCTTCTGTTAGTTCTTTGTTTTGTGGCAAGGTTAAGCAATGCTCGTAGAGTCCGGGAACTGGAGGGGTGACCGTTTCGTTGCCAGCTCGCCACTAGTTAGGTGGGCCTCCTAATACCTAATAGCAGGGTCACGGAGGTTAGATGGCAATCGCTCCATTGTAATTATCTGCCAAATCCTGGATCATGGTCAGGGCGGACCCAGGGCCTTCGTGCGCGAGAGCACAACCGGGATATTAACGCCAAGAAGATTATTAAGGTGTCTGGTCTGTATAATGCGGTTTTCCCTTGATTCGGTCATTTAAAATGGTCGCTCAGGATAAAGATAAACTTCCCTAAAAACTATATCCATGTGGACGAAGTCGCGGCCGAAAGCTAGTCTAATAATAATGAAAAACAGGCAAGCTCCGAGCATAGCTCTTTCCATCGATCGCCTTGCGTAACAGAGTGCTAATGTAAATGTTTACTATGACCAGGTATCTTGTGTACATTTGAGATAAACGTAAATGCAAACCACTGACGAGATGATGGGCGGTTTTAGTAGTAAATCGCTGCGGCAAATCATTATGTTAGGTAGACTTTACCTATGGAGGTCCCATGGTCAAGGACCCCGGGCCCTAGTGCGCGAGTCCACAACCGGGACAATGAATGAATAATACAAACACATAAATATACTTACTACCTGCTATAAAAAGAATGGAATAAATCAAATAAAATTAATTCATTTCAGACATATATTTTACATTATAGATAGATTTAAGATGTCAGATTTAAAATATTATTACTGCAATGTCAAATAACTAATTTAAAATTAAAACAAAGTTAAAATTTCTAATTAAAAATGTCAATGTATACAATATAATGTCATTTCAAATAAATTAAATTAAATTAAATATAGTTTAATAGTGGCTATAACTTCCATATTCAGAACAATGAATCATACATTGCTCTTATTAATATTTATACTTCGATTATCATAAACAACACTCAATTGTATTGATCCATATGATCACACTCGTAAGTGGATTAGCCAACTCGTCAATTCCGGACAAGGTAAAAGTCATCATCTTGGCGTTAATGTCCCGGTTGTGCTCTCGAGCACGAGGGCCCGGGGTCCGCCTTGACCATGATCTAGAATTTGGCGATCAGGTAATTACAGTGGAGCGACTACCATCTGACCTCCGCGACCCAGCTACGTGGGAACCTGACCAGATTGGATCATGGTTACAAATTCAGTTGCCTGAATTTGCAGGTTTCATCACGATGTTTTCCCTCACCGTTAGAGCATCGGTTAGAATTCAACTAATGTACATAACTCAGAAAAGAGTCATTTGTACATGGCCGCAAAAGAATTCGAGGTAAACGGTTGCTATTTCCCAACCATTGTATTTGTTGGTTACTTAGCCGTGTAGTTTCCGACAGAGTAGAATATCACCAACCCCTTACACTCGTGGGTGTCGACTAATGTTTTCGAGGCTAAGATCTAGAGTCTCCGTCTGGAAAATGGGCAGCAGCGTTTTCCATTGTCATGCACAAGACTGCGATCTCCAACACTCCTGCCAAGCGTGGCGATTATGGCAAAACCTCCCCTTCCGCGAGAGAGGCCCTAAGTCCTGCAGTGGACTGTTGCTGTGATGATGATTCGTTGGTTTTATCGCTTGGAACTCAGATCAGGTGGTAGGGCTCAGTCAAGCCTGAGGAGTGACAACCTGCGGTTCTACATTTTGTTGCCTGCAACCTAAATGCATGAATCGTATATGTTATGGCCGACATTTACCGCTTACCATCTGGTGGGGTGTATGTTCGTTTGTTTCCGCGTAGAATAGAATAAATAAACACATTCATCTATCAACTGTAAAATATAGTTGGAAAATCGCCTGTTTATGTGTTTAATTTTTGTGTTATCCTTCTTCTAGTCATTCGAATATATTATTGGTTTGTAAAACGAAAAGTTTGCGGTTTAAATTAAACCACAACGCCGTAAGTAATTACCGTCATGACAAAAAGTCTCGAAAAAAATTTTTTTTTTGGTGCCATGTTGCGCACGCGCAGATAAAAGTTTTGGTGTTGGAAGCCAGTCTTGAACATGAAGTGTTCGCCTATCAGGTGGCCTGCGAGTGATGTTACGAAAAGTCGAATAAAAAATCGTGTTTTTTTTTATTATACTGAACGTGTCCTGTTGTGCATAGTCAGACCAACGTTTTGCGGGTCTCCTAAACCTCTACCACCGCAACAAAGTGGAATTTCTCTCGTTCTCGATGACGTAGGAACCTACGCCCTCATAGTCTATAGCGCTTAATCCTGGGCTTCTGCCAGGATCCCCTTTTGTACTCTGCTCTTCGTCCACTTCGCCTGCTCTTGGGCATCCCCGCGTCGTAAGCCGTTGGCGAAGCGAGCGAATCATTCCACTGTTGAGGATAAATTTATAAATAGGCAAGGTTGAATAGATTTAGATATTATTATTTTGACATCACAATACTCGTAATACCTATATTGAATAAATTACAATACTTATACTTTACAATACTACAGTCTCGGCCAAGTTAGGGTATCCGATTCGTAAGCGAGAGGTACCAGGTTCAAATCCCGCTGCTGCCATGTACCAATGACTCTTTTCTGAGTTATGTACATTAGTTGAATACTAACTGATGCTCTTACGGTGAGGGGAAACATCGTGACTGATTGTGTAACCTTGATCCAATCTGGTCAGGTTCCCCTGGTAGCTGGGTCATGGAGGTCAGGTGGCAGTCGCTCCATTGTAATTACATGATCTGTCAAATCCTGGATCATGGGCAAGGCGGACCCCGGGCCCTCGTGCGCGAGAGCACAACCATGAAATCAACGCCAAGACGATTATTATTACTTAGCACACAGTCTAACTCAACTCTAAAGATGTGACTGCCGCGACCTTGAATGCAATACAGTTTTGAATCATACACGTCGTGTCATACATTATTTACACATACGATAGTTTCTTAGTTATATGATTTAGATGTTAAATAATGCTAATACTAAATTATAAAATTATATTTACAAATAAAAAACTTGCCCCAAGTCCCTTGTTAAAAGAATTGTCCCCAAAAGACTGGCCGCATTGCCTCGCTGTATCGCGAGGCTGTTCCTTTGGCCAAGGTATTGACCAGCCTTTTGGTCGTGCGAAGCGTTAACCAGGCGCTTAGACAACTCTTTGGAGAGAGTATGAGCGCCTGGATGTTTAGATGTTTGTTATTACTATAGCTGAACGTTTATCAACGGCTTAAGATGCAAAGATGTCGAAGTGGATAAGAAAGATCAGGAGGAATGCGGATTCTAACAGAAGTCAGGATTGACTGCTCGGATAATGACAAAACGGAATTCGAAATTATAAATAAATTAGTGGACAAGGCGCGACTTCGTTCGCGTATGTCTACTTTACCCCTACCCTTTTTTCTTGCTATAAACCTTTCACTTGGTTCACTATCTATTGTTAGAAACTGTATTGTGTACTTTTTCTTTTCTTCTATGTTACAAAATGTCGTGTTTTCCAAATTTTTGTATTGTGGTGTTACTGTTTGTGTAAAGAAATATTTCTTATTCTAAAAACCGCATTGAAGTCCGTTGCGTAGTTTAAAAGTAGATACATAGGGACAGGCGTCGGGAAGCGACTTTGTTTTATATACTATGTATACAGGATGTCCCAAAACTAAAAATTATTGAACCATTTTACAATCCTGATTAAATGCGCAAACTTTTAATGGCACTTGCCAGGGCACTTAAGTACATTTTTTTTAAAGGAGTGCCTTTCAAAGTCGACAAATTTTGAAAATTTTAAATTCATCATAGTTTAACAAATAGTCTTAATTCTAGAAAACTTGGGGCAATTGTGTCATTATTTTTGACTGTGGTTCTAGAAATGTTATTTAATGTTACGGTTCCAAAGTTTAAATGAACAAAAATAATAAAAGGTAACCACAATAACCGAAAAATGGTTACAGTTTGACCAAATTTCTAGGTTTTTCTTAAATGCCCATAATTTTCAAACTGCATGGGATAGATTTATTTTGTGATTTTTCTCATGATGGTTACAATCAATCCTGTCACCCCGTTTCGGCTTGACGTTGAGTTTTGGGACACCCTGTATATACTTGTACAAGCAGCGCCATATTGCCCTAAAGTAAGCAAAGCTTGTGTTATGGGTGCCAGAAAACTGATAAATTACTTACATATTTTCTTAAATACATACTTATTACACATACAACACCCAGACTTACTTACTTACTGCGCTGACTCAGCGCCCCAAAGTGGATCTTGGCCTCCGACACCAGAGATCGTCATCCAGACCCGTAACAGAAATTTAAATTCATCGCTTCAATTTCTGCCCGGCCGGGAATGGAACCCGGGACCTCTGCGTGGCAGACCGGTACGTTAACCAACTGAACCACTCAGGTCATCAAAATTATCTATTTTAAATAATTATTTTGTATGATAACTATCCTGGTGAATATGGGGTAATCATCGGATATTTGTCACAGAAATCTAATGATTAGATCAGGTATCTTGCTTACAAACTGCTGTTTTATAACCACGACTAAAGAGTGTGTGTTATAATTTTGACGTATGTATCTGTGGATAAGTTTTATTTATAAAAATAAGATAATTATCAATGATAACGATAAGGAATTTTCACTTCAAACTCTTTGACACAATAAATAAGTAAATATGCTTTGGACAAATTTACACAGCGCCAGCCTCAAAGTAAGTAACTTAAAATTCATCATTAAAATTTCTGCCCGGCCGGGAATCGAAACCGGGACCTCTGCGTGGCAGACCAGTATGATAACCAACTGAACCACTCAGGTCGTCAAATAATCTACATAAGTAGTGCATATCCATACTTATTTTTATAAAACCTTAAAATCTTCTTACACGTTTGTAAACCCCTCTGTTATATAAATAGAGCTAATCAAATTCAACGTAAAATGGCAACAAGCATACTTGTACATTTCCAAGTTTAGGACAACACAATCGTGGCTTGCAAAACATGCATTATTCCATACCGGGTATTGTCACCCAAGCTGATCGAATTATGGTTTTATAACACTAGATTTACTCATGCATTGTCTACGCATAGAGCATGAGAATCGATTTATAATATCACGGTTGTGCTCTCGCGCGCGGGGGCCAGGGCTCCGCTTCAACCATAATCCAGGATTTGACAGATCATGTAATTGCAGTGGAGCGACTGCCATCTTGTCTCCGTGGCCCTGTTAACAGAACCTGACCAGATTGTATCATTGTTACACATTGGCAGCAGCGTTTTCCATTTCTATATGTATTTACAACACTGCGATCTCCAACCCGCCCAAGCGTGGAGATTATGGCAATAAACTCATGGGAGAGGCCCTAAGTCCTGCAGTGGACTGTTGCGAGCTGTAATGACGAGTGAAAACTGAGCACATAGCGATTGCCCACTTGATGGGGCAGTGGCAATTGTCATCCATAATCCATATAATCTACGATTCAAAAGGACCGCAAGTTTATTCGACAAGATTAAATGATGACTCATGCATGCTAGCTGAGTCTCCGCCGTAGCTCTGTCAATTAATAATGCACAGTAATGTAAAAAATAAATTTGTTTAAGTCTTATTGTTTTATGGTGTTGTTTCTTATGTGTGTGTAAATAGTCACTTCTGCCAGTTCATTCCTAATGTAAATCTTCAATATTTAATCGACTTTCTGTCCGTTGGTTACAGCGATCCACGAGATAGCGCACAACCTCGCGTTTGGCCACAACCGACCGCTGCACAACCGGCTGTTCGGTTTCTTCGCGAACTTGCCAATTGGGATACCTATATCGATCAGCTTTAAGAAGTACCATTTGGAACATCATAGGGTGAGTGAAAATGACACAAGACACCACGACACGACACAAATAAACATTAGTGGACGGTGTACAAAGCAATTATTGATAGAAAACCGCAAATCGATGTACAGGATAGCCGTTTGGTACACGTACTTTGGGTTTAAACAATCATTTTGAATGGTAGTTCTTAAAAATATTCCCATGGGGGGAGCAGTAATGACGTTGTCAATTTTTTGTGTGGGAATTTAAAGAATTTTTTTAAACCTTCCTTGTTTGCCCAGAGTCTCCGCGGACTAGAAAATGGGCAGCAGCGTTTTCCATTGTCATACTAATAACACTGCGATCTCCAACCCGCCTGCCAACCGTGGAGATTATGGCAATGACCTCCCATTTGGGAGATTCTCTTAAGTCCTGCAGTGGACTGATATGGACTGTGATTCACCTACACTACGTCATCTACGTCGGCCACTGGCTCTAGGATCTACCCAATGAGAGTAGTGTAATATTAATAAATGTCAAATTCACTTGTCCACTGATATAGGAGCATTGGTCAAAGAAGATACGCAGTGTAGAATTATCTAATATCAACTTCAGTTCCCAACTGAGTTAGACAAGAGCCCCGCATGGTTACACATTCAGTCGCCTGAATGTGCAGGTTTCATCACGATATTCACGATTTCTTTTCCTACTCCTTCACTGTTCATGCTGCGAGACTGTGGAACTCTCTTCCGCATGAGGAACGTGACAGTCCGTCACTGCCTGTATTCAAAAAGCGAGTGAAGAACCACTACCTTTCCCTGTCTAGTCCATAAATTATATTTCTATGTATTTATACTGTTATGTAGTAATATGTAAGTGTATAAGTATGTATGTATTTATTGATATGATTTATGATATATAAATATTGATCATATTAATATGTATTTTATAATTATTCATTAATTGTGCACGTCGTATCTGCATTTCTTAGTCGAACATTTCCCTTCTGTAGGCCTGCTGGAAGAAATTTCTTTTAGAAATAAGTAGTGCCTGTTGTGTCAGTTATATCTATGTTATATCTCTGCATTTGTTTATTGTGTGCAATAAATTGTTAAATAAATAAATAAATAAATATTTTCCCTCACCGTAATTTATGCAATTTTTTTCATTCAACCTCCCCATTACCCCCACAGTACCAAGGCGACGAAGTGATCGACACCGACCTTCCCACTCTAATCGAGGCGAAGCTCTTCTGCACAACCGCAGGGAAGCTGTTCTGGTTGTTCCTGCAACCGTTCTTCTACTCCGTGAGACCGCTGATAGTGAGGCCCAAGCCCCCCACGCCTCTGGAGCTGGTCAACACCGTGATACAGGTGTTCTTCGACGCCATTATTGTGCAGGTGTTCGGTGAGTCAATAATTCTTAAAATTTCCATGATAAGTACAATTTTCCAGACCAGACAACATAACCAAGCCCAGTAGTTCTTGGACAGAAGGACCTACGTCTATGCGGTTTTCTTTACTTGCAGACAAAGTTTTTTTTTTTTTTTTTTAACTGTTTATTGTGCACAAAAACAAGTATACAATATAGACATAAATAAAACAACACAACAGGTACAGCTTATTTCATAAGAAATATCTTACAGCAGACCTACGGAAGAGACAGAGCAAAATCAGAAAGGCAGACGGCATGCATCTTAAAAAACTAACTACCTAATACTAAAAAAAATATTTATTATTTAAATATTTAAAGTAATATTTGAAATAAATAAATAAATGAAACTAATTCACACAGCGCTATCCAGACCCAAAGTAAGCATAGCATGTGTTATGGGTGTTAGATAACTGATAAACTACTAATATCCTTTTTTTTTTAATACGTACTTATACATACCACACCCAGACCCGTAACAAAAAAATTAAATGTCAAAATTTGAGTTTCTGCTCGGCCGGGAATCGAACCCGAGGCCTCTGCGTGACGACCGGCATGTTAACCAACTGAACCACTCAGGTCGTCAAATCTCCCTTCCTTTCCTAATAGACTGCTGGAACGCAAACGGAGTGAACTCAAGACAGTGGCTGGTCATCATCATCATATCAGCCGAAAGCCGGCCACTGCTGGGCATAGGCCTCCCCCAGAGATCTCCACAAAGGCCGGTCTTGTGCCTTCCGCATCCAGCTGGTACAATGAAGGATAGTCAGACAGCTACTTTAAAAAGTAAAAAGATGGCGCTGCTTAGACAGAATTCTCAAATATTGAATTAGATAACCGAAGTTACTCGAAAGGTTTCGTGAAAATATACTTTGTCTAAGTACCTTTTCTGAGAAGAATTCACAATGAAACAGTCTCGTGTCTAATCAACGCTATGTATTACAATTATTTAAACTATTTTTTCTCTTTAATCGACTCGGAAGATCTCCCATTGGACAGCCATTTTGCGCCTATACGCAATTCGAAACTAACTCGCTATGCCCAGCTCTCTTTCACTAGAAATGAAATGATGTATGAAAGGGGAGCTCCTCATGTTCTTTGGCTTCCGTTCCAGGTTGGAAGGTGCTCGGGTACCTCATCCTTGGATCCCTGATGGCGATGGGGGTGCACCCAGTTGCAGGTAATAAAAATAAAGAAAAATCATCTTAGCATTAATGTCCCGGTAGTGCTCTCGCGGACGAGGGCCCGGGGTCCGCATTGACCATGATACAGGACTTGGCAGGTCGGGTAATTACAGTGGAGCGACTGCCGTCTGACCTTCGTGACCCTGCTGCCAGGGGAACCTGACCAGATTGGATCATGGTTACACATTAGGTCGCCTAAATGTGCAGGTTTGATCACGTTTTTCCCTCACCGTAAGAGCATCGCGCATCGGTTTGTGCTCAACTAATGTACATAATTCAGAAAAGAGTCATTGGTACATGGCCGCAACGGGATTCGAACCCGGTACCTCTCGCTTAACCTTACAATGTTTGTTTGGTCGGGTCATATCTTGCAGACCCACTTCCTGGCGTTCAATTGAGATGAAATTTTGCATGCCTATGTAACTTGAATGATAATGCATGAATGTAGTGCCATGGAGCTGGACTGATGGATTCAGAAGGTGGTCATTGGATTTATTCAAAGCAACAAGATATGGACTTTTTGGAATGTTCTTGATGAGTACTACACTCCTAGATGACATTCTAGGTCTAATGATATGGCAGAAGATCTTGTGCCTCTTTTACGTGGGCTTGGAGTTTTTTATTCATAATACACTAAGAATAACTAATTGACCAACCAGCCTGAAGGTCTCCCAGCAGAAGATCTCGAAGAACTTGGTATTGGGAGCCACACCTAACAAGTAGCGAGCTCGTTGCGGTGCTGAAGTTCGACTAGCTTCATATTACGAAACGGTCACCCATCCAGGGGGCCTTCTCTCGCTTTTCTTCTAGACACAAATATCTATTAAAAACTTACCGAAATCACAATTGCAACCAAAAAACTTAAGATCCAATCAATCCAGCAATCCTTTATTGTCGTAGAATGTATGAGGCTAAGGAGTCTAAAATGTCAAGTACGAGATATCACAGCGCGAATAGTTCCCGGACTCTTGTCTCGTTGCTTAACTTTTGTAATCTACTTGGAGAGGTTTTCCCAACATGGAGTTCAGGAGAAAGGTGTAAAAAGGTTTTCACTGGGTCGGTGGCACGTGGGTGATGCCCCTGGTATTGCAAACGTCCACAGGCTGCGGTGACTGTTTACCATCAGGCAGGCCGTAAGCTTGTTTGCCCCCTTTGTGGTATAAAATCTAAATCTACAAGCAGGCTACACTATTAACACTCCCATTCACCCCATCCAGGCCACTTCGTCTCCGAACACTACATGTTTCGCAAAGGCTTCGAGACCTACTCCTACTACGGACCGTTGAACTGGATCACCTTTAACGTGGGCTACCACAACGAGCATCACGACTTCCCAGCTGTTCCTGGGCGGCGGTTGCCTGAGGTGAGTAGTTTGGGAGTGGGGAGTGCGTACTAGGGGAGTACGGGGTGCAGGGAGTGCGTACTAGGGGAGTTCGGGGTGTGAGGAGTGCGTACTAGGGGAGTTCGGGGTGTGGGGAGTGCGTACTAGGGGATTTCGAGGTGTGGGGAGTGCGTACTAGGAGAGTACGGGGTGTGGGGAGTGCGTACTTGGGGAGTACGGGGTGTGGGGAGTGCGTACTAGGAGAGTACGGGGTGATCAAATTACAATGTATACTACAGAAATAAAAAATGACATAATTATTCACTTACCGGCAATTTTACACTACACAAACGGTCACCTGGGGTGTCGCGCACCCCGAACGCGCTCTCCGAGCCCAACCGTCCACGACCGAGTGCCGCTCGCAAGTGATTTGTGTACGTTAAACTCGTTTACGAAGCTACCTAGAAAACCATCGTGCGAAATTCAAACGATAAAAAGTTATGAACCTGGAAACCTGTGTTGGGGTGTATGACACCCCACGCGATTAATTAAGGGTTAAAAACATATGTTTTAAACAATGTTTAAAACAGTTTGAAATGAAACAATGTTTAAAATTAAAACAATTTCTAAACCATGTTTAAAATATGAAGAAAAAAAGGGTTTAAAACAATTTTTTTTACAATACGATGGAAATAAATGTAGTCTTCCGTGTTCCGTGATCTTAATTTGCTACTAAATAAATCTAACTCAAACAAATAACAATTTTAAAAATTCCACGGTAGAGTCCCTATGGTTGTCGTTCCCATGCGGTAATTCCCCGGAATTGGGTATTCGGGTATTCCCCTTATTTAAATCTCCGTTTACTTTGTATGTAAGGAGTAGGTTGTTCAGTGTAATGTGTTAGTTCAGGCGAATTTTTAAACAGTCGGGGCATGACATGTTAGGTATGGTCGATTTGAAATGGATGATAAATTACTCCAAAAAAAAAGAAAAAAAGAAGAACACTTGTTTAAAACATTTTGAACTGCTTGTTTTATTAAATTTAAATAAAACTTCTTTTTCCAACCCTTATGTACATACATTGTATAACTGTTGTTTGTCCCTAATACAGCAAAATAAATGTATATTTTTTTCTTGTTTGAGTCATTGCAGAGCGCGTCAGGATCATAATTGTAAAAATTACTTTTATGAAGCAATAAATATTTGAGTATTGTGTATAATGTATTCTCTCCTATAATGCACGATTTTTACTATGGCCGGAAGATATTACTATGGCCAGATCTCGTACTACTAAGACTTCCACGCAATGGCTGTATTCCTCTTGCATCCTTGAACCTGACCAGATTGGATCATGGTTACACATCCAGTCGCCTGAATGTGCAGGTTTCATCACGATGTTTTCCCTCACCGTAAGAGCATCGGTTAGCATTCAACTAATGTACATAACTCAGAAAAAAGTCATAGGTACATGGTCTTTGGCCTACATGGATTGAAACTTGGTGCCTCGCTTGGGAGTCGGATATCTTAACTGCAGTCATTGGTACATGGCCGCAGTGGGATTCGAACCCGGTGCCTCTCGCTTGCGAGTCGGATTACTGTGAATATTATCCTAAAAACTGCCTTATGCCATCATCAGGTCCGACGCATAGCCAAAGAATTCTACGAAGACCTACCTCAGCACAACAGCTGGTCAGCTGTCCTATGGGATTTCGTCATGGACCCAGACATAGGACCCTACGCCAGGATCAAGAGACGCCACCACGGTCTAAAAAGTTAAGTCTAGGTTAGTTTAGACCATTTTTATACAAGGATGTATAGATTTTTGCTACGCGAAATACGGAGATTGGAGACGAAGTTTTTGATATGTTTTCGGGCGAATTTTTCGTGTTGTTTGTTTTGTTGTAATCGGGTTGCTTTTTATTAATGCTGTAGGATTGGATTTCCTGTAAGATTCAATAAAAAAAAAAGATAAATATAGATAGTTCAACTCAGTTGTGTGCGCGGCGCTATGTGTGCGTGCGCTTGTAAATATACAGCTTTCATTTATGTGGCAGTGACGCGACCACTTGGCGTGCCAATGGCGTGGCGTCATTGTGACGTGTCTGGGTTACCCACACATAGGCCCGCGCGCACAACTGAGTTGAAATATCTTTACTAGAGTAGAGTATTTTTTTCATTGAAGCGTTCTTTAATGTTGAGTTTTAATGTATCAACCTTTTTATTAATTATTTTTTAAAATAAGCTTGTAAAAATTCACACAGCGCCATCTAGCCCCAAAATAAGCCAAGTTTGTGTCATGGATGCTGATAACTTACTTGCTAGATGGCGCTGTGTGAATTTTTCCAAGAATGTTTTATTTTTTTTATGTTGTGAATTTTGAATTATTTATTTTATAAGACAGTATTTAGTTTTTGGGTATTTAGTAACCGGATCCTATTATGTCAATAGTAAAAAGTAACCTTGTCTGTTAGAAGGCTTTTATAGCGGATTTTTTGTTACTGGCCATAATACTAAGCTTCTTAAGAATTCACACAGATGGCGCGCTCTAAGGACTCAAACATTATTATAACCTTTTGACTATACGGGACTATTGTTGTAGTTGTATGGCAAATCATATGTGTGACTGTCATCATTCATTGCCTTAGAACAAATGAAACCGCGTTAAAACAGTAGTTTTTATTTAATATTAGCTAAAGTGCTACCAGCAGAGAAGAATAGCGCCAACCCCTTACACTCATGGGTGTCGTACAAGGCAACTAATGTTTACCAGGCAAAAGATCAAGAGTCTCCGTAGAATGGAAAATGGGAGGCTGCATTTTCTATTGTTATATTTAAACACTGCCATTTCCAACCCGCCTGCCAAGCGTGGAGATTATGGCAATAACCTCCCCTTTCGTGGGAGAGGCCCTAAGTCCTGCAGTGGACTGATACGGGCTGTGATGATGATGATGATGAAAGTGCTACCATGCTAACCTTAAGTTTATTTATTTATTTAAACTTCAAGAACGATGCCGTACAAAGGCGGACTTAACGTTCATCTTCCAGTCAACTAGAAATCGATTATAAATTTACAAAGTTGAGCCCCAAGGAGCAGTCATTTAAAAACCGTTTAATAGATCTAAAATAAATAGCATCAAAATAAAGATAAATATCAATACCATACAGCCAAGAGATTATGATAATGTCGTCAGTCGTTAGAGCGCGCCATCTATGGGAATCTGTAGGAACTGAGCCTTGAAAACGGCTCATTATACTGCAGAACATATTACTGGCCATAATAATGTAATTATACTGCAGAACATGCTACTGGCTACAATATGATAATTATAGTGTAGAATATTTTACTGGTCATAATTATGATAATTATACTGCAGAACATTGCTGGCCACTATATGAATTAGCATATTATGGCCAGTAATATAATAATATGTTATAATTATATACTGCAGAACATGTCACATGGCCACCATAGGCCATTTAAGAGTCCAAAGCACAAATAGCTTGTTTCAGTATAGCTTTTATTCTTATGGCATATATTGATGTTATATTAAAAAATAATAAATAATAAGTATGCCTGGACAAATTCACACAGCGCCATCCAGCCAAAAATAAAGCAAAGCTTGTGTTATGGGTGTTAGATAACTGATAAACTACTTATGTACACTTTTTAAAAATAAGTATGTACTTATTATATACATTCTATACTCAGACCCGTAACAGAAATTGAAATTTATCAATTTAATTTCTGTTCGGCCGGGAATCGAACCCGGGGCCTCTGCGTGGCATGTTAACCAACTGAACCAATGAGGTCGTCAACGCTTATTCATTTGAGCTATACTGATATAATTCTGATTTATATGATATAATATGTATGTTAAATATATGTATAATTCGGGTTAAATGGAAACGTTAGGTTTCCAAATTGCCTTAGGTTTCTGCGAATCAAATCCTAAAATCCCAAATCGAAATGAAACCTATTTTCTAGCATTTTTCTAACGCTAGCTTTACCTAGACCTCGGTATACTATACATGCTGTCCCAAAATTCGACGTCAACCCGGAATTGGGTGAAAAGGCAAGTCATGCTGGTTGGCAGAAAAATATTTAAAAAAAAAACTAAATTGCATGATTTCAAAATTATAGGCATTTAAAAAAAAACGCAATATTGCACACCCTGCGACAGACTTTTCAGTCCTGTTGCCACGAATCTTTACTTTTTCCCATTTTTTTTTGCTGTGTAACCCTGAATAATGCTTCTCTAAAATGTAATCAAAATTTTGAAACCAGCTGCTTAAGCTTGCATATAAATAGGACTTATCTCATAGACAAAAATTCAAAATAAAAAATTCATGCAACTTAGATTTTTTTTATATTTTTCTGCCAACCACCATGACTTGCCTTTTCACCCGATTCCGGGTTGACGTCTAATTTTGGGAATTTTGGGATTCTGTATGTAGATTGTACAAGAAAAAATTCACTTTGTAGCGATGGTAGACGTTTAGGTGACCCACAAATCGTTGGACTGTCCGTGTACAACCTGCCACAAAAAACTATATTTTTAGTGACCCATACTTCGACTTTTCACAGCGATAGAAGAGCTTGTCTAAGCTGAAATGACGCGCCCCACTACTTAATGAGTTGATTTCGATGTGTGAGTGCAAATATTAATAACGACACTTCATCTGTGTGGGAGCGTCGACTGCTCAATCGGACGACGCGTGCTCCTACGTTTGAGTCTCACCGGCAACTGAGTGACCAATTACAACGGCATTTGTATATGAATTGCGTCCATATTTTAAATTTGATGTGTGCGTTAATGCGATAGTGGGGCGCGTCATTTCAGCTTAGACGACCTCTACTTACATATCCTCTTGTACGGGTTCTTTAAGTAAAAAAAACACTTCTCTCTTCTCTCACAAAGTCACTTTTCATTTTTGTGATTCTAATGTGGCTGGAAAGCGAAACTGCCAAGAGGATATGCGGCACCCTGGTTTTTTTTACTTATAGAACCCACACAAGAGGATATAGACATAGACATAGACATAGCTTTTATTTGGCAATAACTACAAATAAATATATGACAAGTTGTAATAATATCAACAATGATAGGTATAACATGTTAAGACTAGGGTACATTCAATTAAAATTTATGGTGAATATTGAAGTGTCATAGTGTGTAGGTACTATCGCTACAAAACATCGAAGTTTAGGTCAAAATAAAAAAAATTTAAGTGCCTGGTTGTGCACGGGCAGACCAACGTATTGTGGGTCTTCTAACGTCTGTACTATCGCTGCGAAGTGGAATTTTTCTTGTACTTGATGACGTAGGATTACCTACGGAGCCCCCACAGTCTAACAGATATTCTGTGTCTAAAGCTAATTTTATTTGAATAAAAATCACCAGTGTAGACTGTAGATCACAAATATTAATGATATTTTTGTAGTTACTGATGGGAGTTTTTAAAAATATATAATACATACTGATCGCATGCGAGTTCACGTCCGTCGACATCACCATCTCGCTCGCTCAAACCTTCGATAATCGCTACTCGAATAATTTAGGTCCGAAGTGGCAAGAATAAAGAGAAAAGGTATGAAAAGAGTTGTGGATATTTGCGAGGCTAGGAACTTGTGTCGGGACAGAGCAAAGTGGCGGTCCATAGTCTCTGCCTACCCCACCTGTGGGTCACAGGCGTGAGCTTTGTTTTTTTATGCTACTCAGTGACGAACGAGCAGACAGCCCATCTGATGGTAAATGGTAACTGTCGCCCATAACATTTACAATTCATACATTTAGGTTGCAGGTGGACGTGAACTCGCGCGCTCAGTAAATAAGTGTCGTTTTACACTACTGTAAAACTGTACTGTTACAAGGTGTCTTACAAACTATAATTCGTGGTATATATTATATAATGTTATAAACAGTGACTAAATAATGGTAAATAAATATAATCGTCGATAGCATTTTGTTGCATTTATACAAAGAAAAATATTGAGGTAGATACGGTTTCATACTATCCTAGGAAATGTGATACAAAACTGATAAATAAATAAATAATAATAAATATTCGTGGACAAATTCACACAGCGCCACCTAACCCCAAACTAAGCAAAGCTTGTGCTATGGGTGCTTGATAACTGATAAACTACTTAAATACTTTTAAAAACATACTTATTACACATAGAACACCCAGACCCGTAACAGAAATTAAAATTAATCATTTCAATTTCTGCCCGGCCGGGAATCGAACCCGGGACCTCTTGCGTGGCAGACCATTGAACCACTCAGGTTGATGTTCCTAATGTTGTAATATATGGGAACTGACAAGAGGGCGCTGTAGGTCATCTACGTCATCGAGTACAAGGAAATATCCACTTTTTAGTGGAATTTTGATAAAGGAAGATGAAGATGTTAGGAGACCCACAAAACTTTGGTCTTTGACCTTGTCTTGAATTCGATAAATCTGTTTTTCCCGTGTTGTGCTCTACAGCCATCAGAGAAAGTGCCGTACACAGACCCCTAGTGACGCTGTTTAAATCATCTACCATTGATGTTAAATGCCAATGATGATGATGATTCCACATATTACAGACATTAATTATGTTTTTATTGTGCCGTATCTTCCTCTTATATTCTTCTGGTTGCTTAGGTATCTAAAACAATGATTGGTCTAATGAGAGGTTTTCAATTTTGACAGTTTTGATAGGAGATAAAACAGGTTTTATGAGCTTGTATATAGATGGCGCTGTACTGAACTCTTGTGACAAGTTTGTTCTAAGGTGAGACAGGAGGAAATATCACTCAAGTCACGTAGTAAATTGAGTATAGTTAGCCCATGTTGCTGAATGATCATCGCCCTGTTAAAACATGTCCAAATCCAATAGTAAATAATGTAATATTATTGGTCCTTGTTTGACATATTAGCACCGAATTGCGCCATCTATTGACGATAATAAAAACTCTTTTCTTTTAGAAATACGTCATCTTGAAAACCTCTCATTAAAAATTTAAAATACATGAAATGGTATTTTTTCCCCAGGATTTGGATAAAACGTAGTGATTATGTTGTCATTGGATTTGGATTTTTTTACTTGTTTAAAATTAGGGCTTTACGTGCCCAGACGTTCTGAAGATAGACCAATAAATTCTAGGCTTTATGTAGGTACTTAGTTTAGGTATTTTCTGAATTTGTAACCATGATCCAATCTGATCAGGTTCAGGTGGCAGTCGCTCCACTGTAATTACCTGAATCCATATTGGCTATCTCAGCAGAAAACTGAATTTGACATAAACAAATTTTACATTACTCTATTTTGGTAGACACTATTGTCAGTGACCTACGTAGATGACGTAGTGTAGAATCTAGTGTAAAATTCAGCTTCCAACTGAGGTAGTCAAAAGCCCCGCTGACCTGCCAAATCCTGGATCATGGTCAAGGCGAACCCGGGCCCTCGCGTGCGAGAGCACAACCGGGACGATACGCCAAGATGTCTTTGTTTGGATCTTTTTGTCGAACAGTTTTTTTTTTCATAATTATATTTTTTTATAATGAAAATGATATTGTTTTGCTTTAAGTACTTATAGTGGAAATTAATTTAATTATGTTTATAAGAACATTTCTGTTTTGTGTAAGATATAATTGTTGTTTTTATTACTTGGTACGGAATATTTTTTTTTAAGTATTAATTAATCAATAAAATAAACACCAAAGTTTTATCTTTAAAATCATACATTTTCGGGGAAGTATTTTACATGGAGTTCTTCAAGAGGGGTGAAAGAGTTTTTACGGGGTCGGCAACGCTTGGGTGATGCCCCTGGTATTGCAAACGTCCATAGGCTGCGGTGACTGCTTACCATCAGGCAGGCCGTAAGCTTGCTTGCCACCTTAGTGGTATATAAAAAAAAATTACCGTTCTAGTATAAAAATAGTTCAATAGTTGTAATAGATGGCGTTTATTAGACACGATTCTCAAAAATGATTCAAGCCAAGACCGTTAAATGTATAAAAAGGTAGGCCTTTTGAACTTTTTTTATAAGAAAAGGTACTATGTATAACTAACTTATCCTTGCACGTAATACCTTTCCGAATAACTTCGGTTACCCATAATGTCTTAAACTATCGCGGTTATTATCACACATCTTCCAGTCGTCCCGTGGCCATGATGCATGCAACTGCGTCGAAATATCGGGCTACTCGTCAACAAAGGTACGCTCAAAGGTGTCTCAGGTAGGAAACCTGGGACATACCCTTAAAATGTTCGGTTATCCAATGAATACTTGAGAATCCTGTCTAAGCAACGCCATTTAGCGAGGCTCGCCGAACTACACTTTTTACTTTTTAAACCAGCCCAATTGAATTTGGTGCGAATTTAGCTACCCATCTCTTTCTCACTTGTCACAACTTACCACTGCTATGAAAGAGACAGGTAGTTAATTCGCATGCGCATCCAATTCATGGTTAAAAAATACAGCGCCAGCGACCTGAACGACTCAGATAATGTATACCTTATTTCCACGCCATAAAAGTTATTTTGAAACACTTTATATACCATTTCTACCTACTGTTTGTATTTTAGATATTATTTCTAAATTGAGGTATTCAATATTTACATTTTCTTGAATGTATTTTGTTTTTTTTTTCGTATTCATGTATCTACTTATATAGAAATGTCTAAACTTTAAAACACAAATATGTCTGAACATTCGGGTGCAATGGATATTCAGCTATTTGCCGTCAGGAGATTAACATTATTATCTATACATAGTATAAAACAAAGTCGCTTCCCGCGGTCTGTCCCTATGTATCTTTTAAACTACGCAACGGATTTTAATGCGGTTTTCAACAATAGATAGACTGATTCAAGAGGAAGGTTTATAAGGAAGGAAAAAATTGTAAGTAGGTGTAAAGTAGGTGTACGCGAACGAAGTCGCGCCGGGTCCACTAGTGATAAGTATAAAATATTGTTGAAAACCGCATTAAAATCCGTTAATCTAAACATATATAGATACTTTGCTTAGTTTAAAATATCTAAACATACATAAATACACAGGGACAGACGGCGGGAAGCGGCTTTGTTTTATAACATGAAATAAAGGTTATGCCATTGTGCCATGACGTCACTGATTTGACATACCCCTATAAGTCAGATATAAGTAACTCTTACTAATAGAAAATGATTACAATTAAATCTAGTAACAGACGTTCCGTTTTGACTGGAGCCGACCAACCGTCTTTTGCAGTCGATACTAATCCTCACGATGTATAAAAAAAGTCGCTTTTGGATGCCGGGGATGTGGTCAGACGTCCGACCAAGGTCGGCTCGCCCGCGCATCCGAATTAATCCAAAAGCGACTTTATTTTATACACCGTGAGGATTAGTATAGACTGCAACCGACGGTTGGTCGGCTCTAGCCTAATCGGAGTGTCTGTTACTAGATTTAATGCTAACAGGTAGCTCAATGATTGCACCAGAGTGTATCAAATATCTGTGTTGTTGCAAAGAAATGTATTGAGCCCAGTAAGCTAATTACCTAAGTCTGTTGCCAACAGTTATCTGATTTCAATGATTAAAATTGTTACTTTATAGATGTATGATCGATTTTCGAGATTCAGTTCATTTCAATAATTGAAATCAGATAATTGTTGGCAACAGCGTTACGTACTTAGCGTACAGATTTTCTAGGTTACCAATTTAGCTATCAAACCAGTCAAATATAAATAATCTAGTATCTAATAGACAAAATATTGCAAACTTTGTAAATATAAGAGAAATAGATAAATAAATAACTGAATTGTCATTGGTAAAAGCAAGGTCAACAAAGCAGGCATATAATAACATAGAATATATTAATAATTGTTATTAATTTTCTCATCAATGTATAGTTGAGAATACTCTGTTTCACGTGTAATCTGTGTTAATAAAATAAAATTTTATTTCAGTATAAATGTTTTTAGATAATTTATTTGCCTATTAATAGCCGATACGCTCGGAGTCACTTTGCGCGATTGAATCAGAAATGAGGAGATCCAAGGTCACCGACATAGCTCTAAGGATTGCCAGACTGAAGTGGCAGTGGACAGGGCACATAGCTTGAAGAAAAGATGGCCGATGGGGCAGTAAAGTTCTCGAGTGGCGACCACGTGCCGGAAGACGCAGCGTGGGTAGGCCTTCCACAAGGTGAACTGACGACTTGGTAAGGATCGCAGGTACCAGCTGGATGCGGAAGGCACAGGACCGGCCTTTGTGGAGATCTCTGGGGGAGGCCTATGCCCATCAGTGGGCGTCTTGCGGCTGATATGATGATGATGATGATGAGTCGATAATCTACCTAAAATCTGTCCAGACTGACTTGTCTCATTTGGTTATGGAAATTATATATTTAAACTAATAATATGCGGAACTATTCGTTGAAATTCACATTACATGTGTTTCTTTTATAATTCAAGACACCACAATGATATCAAGATGATTCAAGATTCAAGATATACAATGTACGTAGCTTGGTTGATACGGCAAGTTGTGATTTTGGGTATTGTTTGTTCAACAAATGAGACAAGTCAGTCTGGACTGTAATATTCAAATCTAATCTGAGGGGCGTCGGTGGCCGTATGGGTAAGGTATCCGACTCGTAAGCGAGAGGTACCGGGTTCGAATTCCGCTCCGGCCATGTACAGATGACTCTTTTCTGAGTTATGTACATCAGTTGAATGCTAACCGATGCTCCTACGGTAAGGGAAAAAAAATCAGGCTACTGAATGTGTAACCATGGTCCAATCTGATCAGGTCTTGGTAGCAGGGTCACGGAGGTCAGATGGCAGTTGCTCCACTGTAATTACCTGGTCTGCCAAATCATGGATCCGGGCCCCAGACCCCGGGCCCTCATGCGCGAGAGCACAACCGGTACATTAACGCCAAGATGATGTTGATGGCTTAGTTGCTCAAATATTGTTATTTGTACGTTACATATAAAAAAATCGAGTTATTTAGATGTCGGTAAGTCTAAAATTAAATAAAAAGCCGCACAACACCAAAATTGGTCCTCGCAGTTGCGAGAAAAATGTACTTATGTCTTTTGCACTATAAACACATAGGTGCTTCGACATAAGAACATAGGTGAAGATACTCTACCTATACTCTGTAACCATGTCGATGCTGGTTCAAAGAATACGGCAGTTGTCATACAAATGTGCGAAAGACATGCTTTTTTCCGGAAACTGCCAGGACTGATTTGTATGTCGTGCGGCATAAGAATATAGTTGAAGGTGGTCACCCTATACTCCGTAACCATGTCGATGCTGGTTCAAAGAATACGGAACTTGCTTTACAGACAAGACAAAGAATCTTCAGTCTTCCTCCTTTACAGCACTTTCATTGCTCCAAAATAGTATTGGTCGTTGCAACGCTGACTTCAAATTCAGTCCAATAAACGTCATTAAGCGTTCAAATCTCTAAAGATGAAAAAAACAGAAAATATATGGGGCATATCGGTCACTGTTTTAAAGCCCATCATAAAGTCGTTAGCACCACACCTCGCACAATTATTTAATAATTGTATTGATGAGGGTGTATTTCCAGATTTGATGAAGTTTAGTAAAATAGTGCCACTTTACAAAAGCGGCGAAAAGCATGATATGTCCAACTTTAGACCCATATCTGTACTCCCAGCGTTAAGTAAAATCTTTGAACGAATAATATTGGATCAACTGCTTGCTCACTTCAGTACAAATAAGTTATTCCACAGTAATCAATTTGGTTTTACCAAAGACCGATCTACTGTGGATGCGGGCGTAGAACTTATAAAACATATTTATGATGCTCGGGAGAGATCACAGTATGCTATTGGCATTTTCTGTGATCTTTCCAAAGCATTTGATTGCGTTAACTATGACACGCTCCTACAAAAATTTTAACATTATGGTGTCAAAGGAAATGGACTATCTCTTATAAAATCCTATCTTAATAACAGGTTCCAAAGTGGCTCAGTTTTAGGTCCTTTTATGTTTCTCGTTTACATAAATGATATGCCATTTTATCTAAATAAGCGCTGTGAAGCAGTACTGTTTGCTGATGATACTTCATTAATATTTAAAGTCGATAGAAAAAAAGATAATTTTGACGATGTGAACAGCGAATAACTTACTTTTAAATACAGTAAAAACTAAATGTCTTTTGTTTCACATGCCAAACGTACGATTGCGAAATATGAACCTTTATCTACATAAGGAAGCACTTGAATTTACGGAATCAACTGTTTTCTTGGGATTGACTCTCGACAATAGACTTCAGTGGAAAGATCAGATTGAAACCGTGTTTGGAAGGTTAAGCTCTGCGGATTACGCGATTAAAAAAATTCGTGGTCTTACGAATATCGAAACCGCCCGGATAGTTTAATTCATTTACTTCCATAGCATTATGTCATATGGCTTAATGCTGTGGGGTTCTGCGGCAGACATTCAAGAGGTTTTTATTTTTCTAAAAAGGGCAATACGCGCAATTTACAATTGGGGTTCTCGGGAATCACAAAGAGAACATTTTAAAAATATTAAAGTATTGACAGTGGCTTCACAATATATACACCTTAACCTAGTACACATTTTTAAGCATAAAACATCGTTTTCAAAACTTTCAGATAATCAGAACCATAACACTCGAAATAAAGATAAGATAATTACTGAATGTTTTAGATAAAAGTTAAATCTTCCTTTGTGGGTCATTGTGTATCTTTTTTTAATAAAATACCGGAAGATATTCGAAACCTATCACTGAAAAAGTTTAAAAGCACTATTAAATCTAAACTTATAAATAAAGCTTACTATAAAATTAAAGATTTATGTAGTTAAATTTAATATTATGACCTATTTCGTTGTATAATTATTTCATTTTGTCTTGTGTTTGACATGTTATTTAACTGTACCCAATCAGGATGCTGCGACCTGAAATCATGATTATTAATTTAATTATTACCTTTTTTTACATTTCTGATATTAATTCTTATTTTAATGTTTTTGTTGTTGAATATTATTTTTGGATGTTGTTGTCTGTCTTGATATAAAAGTATAATAATTTTATTTCTCATTGATCGTAATTATAATAAGTTGACATGAACTACACAAATTCCTATTACCAATATTAAATGATATTCAATGACATACCTACCTGATATATATAATTGAATTAAGTTTGACATTAACATATGTGTAAGTAATAATATGATATTTAGTGAAATTAGTCTGAATTTATTACTAATTTTGTAGTAATTATTTAGTATAATTAATACTTACAAGATGTTTCTTTTTTCTAATTTCTAATGTTTTGTGCACTGTAATTTTTTTACAACTGTGTTTAGTTTGACGTTCATAAGTGTTTTTTAAATAACCTAAACTGAATAAATGTGTTTGACTTTGACTTTGACTGTACTGGTAGGTACTGGGGCCTAATTCTCGCTATGTGACATATCGAATTCGACATTGTTTGTAGCCACATATCTCCATTAATAAAGACATTGAAATGTCTATTGCAGAGAAAAAATATTTTCTCAACTGTCTTCGTCAGTCGTACATTGTCAAATATCAATTTCAGTGACGTTTTAATATAAAGTTTTGGCTAGAGAAAATGTCGAATTTGAGATGTCACGTCGCGAGATTTGCCCCCCAGGAGGCGATTCTCGGGCTTTCGACATTAAAATTCGACTTTTTCTCTTGCCACAGATATCTACTAAATTAAATAGTCACTAAATCCCTGTTGCAAGCAAAACACTTATTCTCAACGATTTTCGCTAATCATTTCTTGTCGAAGATCGTTTCAAATTACATTTTTAATAGAGATATTTAGCTAGAAAAAATGTCGAATTCGAAATGTCACAGCGCGAGAATTAGGCCCCTGGTTGCCGTCAAATAGATTGGTGATATTATTTTCTTGATGTTATCGTCGAGTTGAAGACTGGTTTCTTGTAGGTTGGTGGTTCATCCGGCTCGAAGAATCATAAAGGAATAATATCACCAATCCATAATAAGACTACCCGTTAATCTCATCATAAACCATACAGGTATACTATTCCTAACTAAAGCGAATTCTGACGGATGTATATGAAAACCCTATCACCACAAAACGGGAAAGTAAAAACCAATATAAATTTTACAATAATTTATTAATGGAAAAAACTTAACCTAATTCATTCCACATACAGCGCGCGCGAGTTCTTATCCATAGGGCCGAGTCGAGTCATAGCATTCAATTATTGAGGGTTTGCTATATCGCCATCTCACCCAGTTCGGTTTGAGCGTGTGAGATGGCGATGTATAATACGTTCGAGTTAGACGGTTGGGCCCAGTGGACATGAACATGAGCACGATGGGAATCATTGACCGCCACAGAGCACATACCCAGTAGAGACTGCTATTTAATAGCATACAGAAATTACAAAATGAAAGGCGAGAAGAATGAATGAAATGAAAATATGAAATAAGAGAGACATGGTAGAGAGTATAGAGAATGAGTAACTGATAAAAAATTTAACGACGAAGTTTCACAGCTATGTACATACATACATACGTACAGTACATCGAGCTTTTTGCAATTCCAGATGACGTTACTAAGACGCACGATCTGACGTCAAAATAAAGCAGTGTAATTGGCTAGAATCGATCTGTCATTTTACAGCAGTGTTTCTACAATGGACCTTACTAGCGCCATCTGTTGGATTTCGAAATCGCGAAACCCCTCAGTAAGCATTAGAAGTATTAGAATTGTCACTTTATTTTATTTTATTTATTAGTTCATTAAACAGTTTAACAGCAGTTAAATTCATTTGAAACACAAGCACATAACGGTTGAAATGCCAATGACAAAACTGCATTTTAAAATTTTGATATGTAGCCACTAAGGAGCTTTGCAGATACATAGATACAATATTGACAAACAAAAAGAATATAAAACTAAGAAATACATGTACACTGGTGTGTGTGCGTGCGTGCGTGAGTGCGTGTGTGTTTGTGTGTATGCGTGTGTTGTCCTAAATAAAATAAAAATTAAACCCCATCACTGCGATCGGAGATATCCCAGAACGCCCTTTGTAAATTGCACACGGCTCAAATGAAACATTGTGTACGTAATTCTGCTGAAGATGTTGTAATAAAGTTATCGCCCTATATTGACGTCTTGCTCCCTGGCTACATGTTAAAAATAAGAGTACCTAAAATATTTTTCAGCCTTTCATTAGCGAGACAGTAATTAACTACGTAAAATTCCTTTAAAAATTATGAGGTTGCTGTAGAGATGCTTTCTAGCAACTTTTAATTTAAATAATTATACTCGGACATTAAAAGGGTACAATTATTTTCAAGTATTACTAATTGCGAACACATAATGTACAATTATTTTATGTCTTTAGACAGTAAAATAGACGATGAGGTTGCCAGGGAGCACGTTGTCTAGATTGCACCTCTACTGGGTATGTGCTCGATGTTTACTGCTGACATCTGTACGTAGTAAATTAGCTATCCAGCCCGTTGTGTCTTCGCTTCACCCGCGCGTACGGGCCTATCGCCGGGTCGGTCACGAAGTCCCACAGCACGCTGACGTAGCTGGAGTGCTGGGGCAGATTGTCGTAGTACTCCTTGGCTATCCTGCGGACCTGGTAAGGAAGGATTGGTTAGAATAGAATAGAATAGAATAAACACTGACAATAATTGCTTATGCAGCGCTATCCATTTCAGACGTAGAATAATTACAATAAAATAACAATAAAACAGGTAGGAAATAATTCTAAAAGTAACGTAGGAAACTTTAAAAGTTAACAATGTAGGTAGGTCTTATTTTTGTAATCATAATATTCAGCTTTGTTATTAAATGTGTTTTCTAGTAGCCAGTTTTTAAGATTGGACTTAAATTGAGTTCCTTCTAATTTTTTGATTTAGCTAGGTAAATTGGAATGGAGATCAAAGATTTTTTTATTCTATTTAGTGAACGAGCAGACAGCCCACCTGATGGTATGTGACTCGCCCATAACATACGTGGTTGCAGGTAACAAGGATGCGGAACCGCAGGTGCGTTGTCACTGTGCGGTCAAGATGAGATTATATTTTACTAATTCTGTATTTATTTTATTTATCAATAAAGAGTTTACATGAAATGCCTCCTGCCTATAATTGCGCTGGCTATCTTATCCTTTGAACCGGAACACAACAATGCAAGCATTGTTGCTCGGCGGCAGAAATAGATAAGGTAGTGGTACTCAACCAGGCGGACTCCCCAGGCTTGACAGAGTCCTACCACCTGATAAGTATAGAGTGTGAAAAGTCAATATAGCTTACACCGGTCAGGGAGCGTCTGAGGCCTAGTGGATAAGGGGTCATACTCGGTAAAGACAGGTCTCGAGTTCAAATCCCAGTGCCGCCATGTACCAATGACTCTTTTCTGAGTTATGTACCTATATTGGTTGAACACTAACCGATGCTCTTACGGTAAGGAAAAACATGATGAAACCTGCACATTCAGGCGGCTGAATGTGTAACCGTGATCTAATCCATCTAATCTAATCTTTGTTTGCCATTTATTGTCCAGCTAGAAAGTGTTTTAGAATAAAAAAGGTAGGTAATGTTTGCCCTTTATTACACTAAGTTATACTTATCTATTATTTATTGGTTTTCATAAAAAATAAGGTATATATAATTATTTATCCCAGGTTATACATGTAAAACAATGTATTTCTTTTCCATATTTTATATTATGTATAATAGTATCAATAATTTTTGCGTTAGCACGTCGTTCGCTTCGTGCGCGCATCGAGCTCTATTATGGGTCAGTCTGAAAACCAGCGCTGTGTTTGGCTGCTGCCATTCATAGCAATAAGCTGAGGCTGGTCCAATTTGGTCCGAGGACGCATCGCCCTGCTTTCTTATTATGTACTTATTCTGTTAGTTTTAAGTTTTTTGAATGTGTTATTGGACCAAATAAAGATACGTCTATGTGTATGTCTAATCCGGTCAGATGTTAGCAAGGTCACGGGGGTCAGATGGCAGTCGCCCCATTGTAATTATCTACCAGATCTCAAGATCTGCTAAATCCTAGATCATGGACAAGGCCGACCCGGGACCCACAACCGGGACATAAACACCAAGACGATTATGAATATAGCATACATCCTAGCCTTAACAATGTTACGCTCTTATTTCTTCTGAGTAAAAAAAATACAGCGAATTCGCACGCATTCTTTAAACGCGCGTCTTCTTAGGGTTCCGTAGTAAACCAAGGAACCCTTAGATATAGTTTCGCCATGTCTATCTGTCTGTCTGTCTGTCTGTTCACGATAAACTCATAAACTACTGAAAGAATTTCTAATTAAATTCATTACGGGTTCCAAGACACTATTATGAAACCTATCCTCGGATGCACCTGATTGTCAAAACTCAGGTCCCTGTGTGGTCGCCCCTCTAAATCCTGGCTACATATTGCAGAGGTGGGAAAGACTGGTAGGGGCAAAACCTATTCAAAATACTAAACGTCCACTCCCTCTGTAAACTTTGCACAACCTACTCACTACCCATCCATACTCCCTACTACCCGTACGCTCCCCACTCCCTCCGTGGGGAGTGCACCTGGTACACACTCCCCACTAACTGGTACACACTACCAGTGAACACTCCATACTACCCTTACGCTCTCCACATACCCTAGTAAACGCTCCCCACTCCTCTAAGGTGTGAGATCGAATTAAAGATCAAAAATGGAAACAAATGGGTTGCCACTACAACAAAAAATAACCCAAATGGTAGATATTTTAAAATAATTGAAATATTGATTTAAATTATTACCTACATACAAAATGAAATAAAATCATATGAATATTTAAAAATATTTGACTGAATTAAATAGGGAACAATGTTTTTTTTTTGTTACGTATTTGTGCTGTTACAATAAAATATGTGTAGTTTTCATTTATGCCACTGGTAATGGTGTAAAATACTAAACATTTGGTTCGTTGTTACATCGCATTATTGCAAAGGCTCAAAAAGTGAGGGATTGACCGACGCCGAGACATTTATACTGTTTTTCTCAAATAATAATACATAAAATAATACAAGATTCAAAATGGCGGCCACTTCTTTCTAATATTAGAGTTTTCTAACTAGTGTTCTAGGACAAATAGTTTCCGAGTTAGTTATTACGTTTTTAATAAATTGAATAAATGGGGGTAAATCGATTTGTTTCGTTATCGAACGTTTGCCAGCCATTGTGAAGCACACTGAAAACTGTGCGTGATGCATAACCATTTGGTAAATAAATACATTCGATAAAAAAGGTTTTCAATCCCTGGATAGTCTCTTTAACATTGACTGTTGTGTGTTTACATTTTTGATCTTTAATTCCATCTCCAACCTTATGTCAGGCGAGGACCGGCTCTGCTTGGCATTGTCGGGCGATGACCGAATCTGTCTGGTATTGTCGGACATGGTCCGGCCGTTGTCGCGGGAGGGTGGGTGTGCTGCGGCCATGGGGCGGCCAACATATCACTGTGTGTTTCCTTCCTACTTTCCTACCCCCTCCTCTTTGACGATTGAAAGAGATATGTAATATCCTACTCAATAAAGTAATTTTGAATTTTTGAACTTTTTAGTAAGCACTCCTTACTCCCCCACTCCTCACCTCAGGTAATTTCCGCCAAGACACGGCCGGGAAGTCGTGGTGTTCCACGTGGTAACCAGCGTTGAAGGTCAGCCAGTTGCAGGGTCCGTAGTAGGAGTAGGTCTCGAAGCCTTTCTTGAACATGTAGTGTTCGGCTATCAGGTGGCCTGCGAGTGGAAGGAAAATTGATGATTGATGCTATTGATTGATTGATATGATTGATGTCAAAAGTTTGGGTCGACAATTTTTTTTTTTTTATTATTTTTTTATTGTACCGAACGGCCAGGTTGTGCAAGGGCAGACCAACGTATTGCGGGTCTCCTAAACGTCTACTATTGCTACAAAGTGCAGTTTTTCTTGTTCTCGATGACGTAGGATAACCTACGGTGCCCATACATGGTTCATTCGCGAAAAGAAAATAGTGTAAAAAATAAATCGGTACTCGATACCTCACGGGCCGCTTACCGGCCTACTTGCGTCACTACCTGAATGAGCTCGTAAATGATCCCTTTTTTTACCGCAGTTTTTTGACGTTTGTTAAGAGATTAATTAATCCTATTTAAAAGAATTATGTTTGAGTTTGTGTTAATCATCGTTGTCCGCCGGCCTAGCCTCAACCTCGACCAATCGGGTCGCAACAAATTAAATAGCTAAGTTCACAGTGACCAGTTGACGGCAGAATATTTAAAAAATGAACACCTACCTCGGCGGTTGGAATAAACAACAAATACTAGACAAATATAATAGGAGCCAGCCTAAGCAAAGTGATATCCGTGGCCACATTTTTAATTTGAGACAATTGGGTTGATTGTTATCCATTACCTATGTTTTTTAAATATTATCTAATTATTTGAAAATTACCTCACTGTGAAAACACCTTTAGTCACTATTTTCTTAACGCGAACGGTTTAATATTATGATTACCATTGTACAAACTATGTAAGGATAAGGATAGCTAAATATGTAGAATAAGACCACGCTAAGTCCGAATCGATTAATAAAAAAAAAAACTCTTTATGGCAACTTATGCCAATATTTTTTTAAAAGTCATAGATCGTCATTTATAAAAGTCATAACAAACAATTTAATTTCTGTAGGATTGTTTATTTTCGTGAGTTATGAAATAGTAGTTTATCTACACTCATAGTGTAATGTTGTACACAATCACAACCACAGACTATGAACTGATCACAAATATAAACAGGAATTTTGAATTTGTTGAAGACATTTAGGTATTCAGCCTACATTTAGCCGTGTCCCGGCGCCCGACAAAAATTTAAAAAAGAAAAGTGTTGCATAATGATTAAAAAGTTATTTTTCGATACAGCTGTAATGAAAATAGTATAGGAAATGCTGTATCGAAAAGTAATTTTTTAAATTTTTATAGACTAGCGTGAAAAAAGTGTATCCTTAAACAACTGTTTTCGAATATGAAATTGGAACATTACGCTATGAGTGTAGATAAAATATTATTAAATAGAGGTGTTATAGAGGTGGGCAACGCATTGGCGATACTCTTGGTGTTGCTAATGTCTATAGGCAGTGGTGACCACTTCCCATCAGGTGGCCCGCTTGCCTGTTTGCCTACCGAGACATAAAAAAGAAAAAAAAAATTGCAAAACAATTAAAAATGAGGTGCGGGAGATAATTTTCAGCATGATTAATAATTTCGAAAAACTAAAAGTACAAGTTCAAGCTAATAGTGACCAAATAACAGAATGTTTACAAGAAGGACTGACAAGGACAGATTATCCCCAGATTATTGCCATATCAACATTTTATCATTTTTACTACTGTCAGTCAATACGGACTTATCGTGGTCCTATTCTAGTTATTCGTGGTCCCTAGTTGTTGAGGCGATTGTGGTCACGAAGTAAGACGTATCTATTTCATGTATGAAGTAAAATAATTACCTGACATAGGATGAACGCTCAGCGTAATCAGTGATCCGAAAATCAGATACACCAACACCTTAGCTCCTGAAAATAAAAACATTAAGTATTGAAGTAGATATGTACTCCTAGGTAAGTTTAAAATGAATGTTGTAACATCTGGCTTAATTTAGTAGACTAAATTCAGAAGCAAAAACATGAGAGCAAGTCAAAGTGAAATGTATTACTTATTCAATAAGGTACATTTTTGTATCACGTCTTTTGGAAAGCGGAACGACGCGTAACAATTATAAAGTAGTACAAAAATGGACCCTATTTTATTAACAATACATTCCACTTTGATTTGCTTTTACGCTTTCTGTATCTGTATTGAGCCAAAGGTAATAAGCGCATAAGGAAGCGGCACTGGTCTAGTGGCAGCGTGATAACCAAGGTTAAACAACGCTCGCAGAGTTTGGGAACTGGATGGGTGACCGTTTCGTACTTTGAGGCTAGTCTAACTTCAGCATCGCAACAAGCTCGCCACTCGTGTGGTGTGCCTCCAAAGCATCGGCGAAGCGAGGTCGGCCATTGTCTTCCTTTGTGGACCCTGAGACTGGTTGAACAGTCCCTGGAGCCGAAAGGCACCCCCTGACGGTGTATTATTAAGGGGCTGTCCTAATCGGCAACGGTCGTGCGACCATTGTCGTGCGACGGACGTTGTCTAGGACAGCGCCGAAGTTTAAAGTAGTAAAATACCAGGGTATCGGCATCCAATACAATTGTTACATTTGGTGTCGACACCCTGGGTCCGGGCCCCGGTGCTCTCTCTTTGTACAGAGAACTTTATTTATTTATGTATTTATTTAACTATTTATTGTTCACAAAATACATAAGATATAAATGGCAGAAGGTAGAAGACACAACAGGCGTACTTATTTCTATGAATAAATTTCTTCCAGTAGGCCTACTTGGAAATTTGTGACTGAAGAGCTTCTCGTAAAGAGAAGTAAAGAAGCATTGCTATTCTGAGTGGTAATGCTGCCAGCATCTTGGGTAGGTACCTACGCTTACACACGTACCAAATTATTGACCTTTTTCAGCCTATGTATGTATTTCTGTATGTATGTATGTTTGTTCCTTTGTGGCACTTTCGAGACCAAACGCGTGGGCCGATTTTGATGGTTCTTACGTCTATGGATTTGTCTTAATTAAGTTAGTTTTTTTTCTTTTTATTGTTTTTATGTTAGTAGTTTTCCTAAACCAAATTACTCAAGTTAAAAATTAAGTATAAAAAGCTTTCCCCACTCACCAAACAGTTTCCAGACAACCAAATCGAAGAAGACCTGCACAATCGCGTTGATAACCTCCATTTGGGTGGGGGTCTTCGGCCTCACGACCAGAGGCCTGAACGCGTAGAAGAATGGCTGGAGACAGACCCAGAAGAATTTGCCGCGGGATGTGGCGAAGAGTTTGGCTTCCAGCAGGGTTGGGAGGTCAGGATCGTAGCCGTCCTCCGCCAGGTACTGGAAACAGTGACGATCATCGTCATCATCGTCTGTCCTAGGTGGGGTGCGCATCATCTCTGATTAGGTCAGACGCAGTCCGTATGACCTTGATAGGACCCTGGGTGGAGGTGGGTTATGGTCGTAAGTGGGGTCAGTAGTGGGTACAATGTTTTCTCCCTCCATTTACAGAGCGCGCGTGAGTTCATGTGCATCGGGCCCGACCGTCTAACTCGGACGACTTATACATCGCCATCTCACTCGCTCAAACCGCAACCGTGAGAGAGTGAGATGGCGACGTATCGAGCCTTCAATGATTGCTAAAGCGCACTCCACATGTGGACAGTTCCGCGGTAACACGAGAGTGTAGAGGAAGTATTCACCTATATTCGTGTAGTCCCGTGCATGTTTGGCACGTCTCGCCTATTTCATAGACTAAGTAGAGATAGTTTGTTGTCGTCTCGATTCGATCGATTTTATATTTATATTCCTAGCGCTTTTTCCCGTAACAGGTTCGGGGTACACTTGACCATGATCCAGGATATTAGTAGACCAAGTAATTACAGTAGAGCAGCGCCTCACCCTGTTTACAGCAGATTAGCGGTATTACACCGATGAATACCACATCCCTAATAGGCGAGAATGTAGAGGGTCGACCAAAGTCCCGGCAAAAGTTTCGGCGGACATGTGGAGTACGCTTAAAGCTTGTCTAAGCTGAAATGACGCGCCCCACTACTTAATTAGTTGATTTCGATGTGTGAGTGCAAATATTAATAACGACACTTCATCTGTGTGGGAGCGTCGACTACTCAATCGAACGACGCGTGCTCCTACGTTTGAGTCTCACTGCAACTGAATGACCAATTACAACGGCATTTGTATATGTATTGCGTCCATATTTTAAATTTGCTTGTGCGCGTTAATGCGATAGTGGGGCGCGTCATTTCAGCTTAGACGAGCTCTACCAGAATTATTTAAGCGGTCGTGCCGCATGAACATGAATTCGCACGCGCACAGTAGTTGCTTCTTATCTTTTTGGTTGTTAGCGATTATTTTTGGTGAAAATAAACCGAATACTTAATTAATTAATGCTGTTCATATTTTGAATGAAAATTCAGACAACTCAACATATTCATATTAAGTAGGATCAAACAAGAAAGTCACGGCTTGCCCCCGTAAATACAAATGCGTTTCAAACAACCTGACCCAAGATTTTATCGCACACCTCCACTTTTTTCCAATATTCTCTATTATTTTTGATAAATATATATTCTTTGACGGAAATCGTAATGAAATTGGATATTGAAATAAAATAAAAATACTGGGTCCTGACATAAGCAGGTACCTCTCCGATCGAAACACTTAAGTATCATCCCCTTACTTTACTCCCCTTACTTTGGTGGGTTTAGGAAGGAAGTTAAATTAACTATTTTTAACACCTACTGCCAATGTCTCTACACCTGCCAACTTTGGGCAAACCACACTCAAAAAGCGCTGAGTAGCATGAGAGTGCAATACAATTATGCGTTTCGCACGCTCATGAGACTGCCGAGATATTGCAGTGCTTCAGGTATGTTCGCCGACGCGAGGGTAACTGACTTCTTCGCTATCCTACGAGCGCGAATGGCTTCCTTTTGGGAGAGGCTACGTTCATCTGACAATGCCATACTTAGAGTGGTCGGTGAGAATTGTACTGGACCCATCTTTAAACGTTGGGTGGAAATTCATATGGCTGCGAACCGGAAGTGACTTTTGGGCTGTGAGCCCTTAATATTTAAGTAGGTTAATTAATTATTGTGTAACTATTTTTATTTTTACACCTATTTTATTTTACTGTATTATTTTATTTTATTTTAAATTGTATATGGGTTTTTTATGCCTGCAATAAAGATTTATTATTATTACTTACCATATGGTGATCCTTATGATAATGCTTGAAGCTCATGAAGAACGGGATGCCAATGGTCAGGTTCGTGAATATCCCGAACAGCTGGTTGGTCATCACGTGGTTGTGCCCGAACGCGAGGTTATGTGATATCTCGTGTATCGCTGGAATTATGACAAAACATGTTCATGTGGTGGCTTAGTGGTTAAGGTATTCGACTCGTACTCGAGAGGTACCGGGTTCGAATTCCACTGCCGCCATGGACCAGTGATGATGTTCTGAGTTATGTACATTAATTGAACATTAACCGATGCTGTAACGGTGAGGGAAACATCGTAATGAAACCGGCACATTCAGGCGATTAAGTGTGTAACCATGATCCAATCTGGTCAGGTTCTTCTAGCAGCAGGGTCACGGTGGTCAGATGGCAGTTTTGCCAAATCCTGGATCATGATCAAAGCGGACCCCGGGCCCTCGTGCGCAAGAGCGCCACCGGGACAAGATGATGTTGATGATGTGTTCAGTTCAACATAGCAGCGTCAGTGGTATATGATTAGCGGGTCGGACTAGTAGCGAGAGTTACCGGGTTGGAACCCAGTACCGTCATGTACTAATGATATGTGTCTGAGATATGTACCCATAGGTACACAACCGATGATCTTACGGTGAGCGAAAACAACGTGATGAAATCTGCATATTCAGACGACTAAATGTGCAGCCATGACCCAATCTGGTTGTCTTTGGCAACTCATTCCACTTCTGAACCTCGACAGTAGTGAAAAGTTTTACCAAAATCTCCATTTTTGTTATGGTGAATGGCGTTGAAGATCGCAATATAAAAAATACGCCAATCTTGCCCAGCGTGTAGTGCGCTGTGTGAGGCGTGGCTTCTGCATACGACGCCTAGTGCCACTCTTGCCCAGCGAGTAGTGCGAGACATGGCTCAGCCTATGACAGTCAGTGCCAGTTTAGCCCAAGCATAAATTGCTAGACGTGGCCTCTGCCTATGATGGTCAGTGCCACTCTTTCCCAGAGCATAGTGCGAGAACTGCCCTGTGCTTAAAACGCTCAGTGCCTGTTTTACCCAGCGTGTAATACAAGACGTGGCCTTTGCCTACGACGGTCACTCTTGTCCAGGTTCGTATAGCGAGACGTGACCTCTGCCAATGTCGCCACCAATTCTGCCTAATCGTCTAACGTGAGCCTACTCACCCAGCATGAGGGAGTGGTTGATGACGCCCCCGAAGCAGTACGCCATGAGCAGCGCGGCCGGCCAGCTCAGCCGGGCCACCAGCGGCAGCGACATCAGCTGCACCAGCACCATGGCAGTCACCACCCATTTGAGGAGCGGGTCTGGGCCGAACAGCTGCTTGATCTCTGGATGTTTTTCTGTGAAAGAGAGGATTATTATTAAGCATGTGGTATTTATCCGGCACTAGGACTCTGACAAACCTGAGGAGTCCGCCTGGGTGAGTATCACTGCCTTATCTATTTCTGCCCCCAAGCGACAATGCTTGCATTGTTGTGTTCCGGTTTGAAGGATAAGGTAGCCAGCGCAATTACGGGCATGAGGCATTTCATCTTAGTCCTCACAGTGACAACGCATCTGCGGTTATGCATTTTTGTTGCCTGCAATAAAAAAAACATGGACGTATAAGGCAGAGAAAGCAACTGCCTAAGGGGCCCCGCGTCGATTAAGAGCCTCTTCTGCGTATTAGAAGTGACAAATTGACAAATGTCAGTACAACTTTTATAAGTCAAAATATATACGGAGTCAAAACCACCAGCTAAAACTGGCCAACCACTCGAATGCTCTGGCTTCTAAATTGTCAGGAACAGGAGGTACTCAACGCACAAGACAGAGGAGGAATAGCGTTCCAACTCTAATAAATAGATTTCAAAGGGAGAGAGGGAGGGGGTGAGAGAGGCCAATGGGCGTTTCATCATCATTATCACAGTCCATAACAGTCCACTGCAGGACTTAGGGCTCTCCCACGAAAGGCGAGGTTATTGCCATAATTGTAAATACGGCAGATGCAAACGGTTGTCAGACAGAGAAGCATCTAATCTCCAGGACAGATTGCTGTGATGAGCACCGTACAAAGGAAAAAAAGAGTCACAACAATTTCGAGCTCTCGCTTATTCACGATTTTTTATCACCATCATCCAATTTTAAGGGCTAACCTGCAAAGATTCCGATCTCGCTGCGCATTTAAGTTACTTTTATTACGCTCGCTCCAAATCACTATATTGATTTAACTGGATTTCAAATAAAGAAAAACCCATCGAAATAGTCCATAGGTACTGGAGCTACGATGGCAGACAGATACACCGACACACACGTTAAACTTAAACACCCTTCTTTTTGCGTCGGGGTTAAAATGTATCATCTTTTGTCAAAGTCGTAAAATCAATACAACAATCTTCAACCTGCTGGCCAATCGTGGAGATATCCATCCCTCCGCTTTTGCAGCCGTCTCAATCCACTAGGATCCACTGTAAGGATCCATTAGTGGATCGATTATCACCCTGAAGTATACTGTTATCCTAGGATACTACCTCCACTATGATCCACAGTCAACCTCCATCAGTTGAAAGAGCACTTTGAAGTTTACTGTAAATAAGGAGTTTCCATTTACAGGAATGAGCTACCTGGAGAGATTTACCCTGGAGAGTACAACATGGAGTTCTTTAAGAAAGCGGTGAAAAGGTTTTTACGGAGTCGGTAGCGCGTGAGCGATGCCCCTGGTATTGCAAACGTCTATAGGCTGCGGTAACTGCTTACCATCAGGCAGGCCGTAAGTTTGTTTGCCACCTTAGTGGTATAAAAATATACATACGTAGTCAGACAAGGTCTGAGTCAGACATGACTCAGAATTCCATTAAATGCTACGTAGCTTTTAAGTAAGAAACTAATCTTAATCATAATGTATCATAGGTTTTATTCTCATTTATAATAATTATTACATACTGGATCAAGTCCCCTTAAGAACTAATATGAATTCATACCAAAGGTTTTCCACTAATTTTGCTTTATTTTTGTAATCTATGAACTACTTGAAACGCATCGCTAATTATTTCCATATTGAACATTAAAAAAGCAAACAAAAATTACTAGTCTACTTCAAGGTACATAGGAAGAAAATAGCTACCTATCATGTGCGCTGCTTACATTTGACTAAATTCAGTAACTAAATCCAGAAGCAAAAAGCGTAAGAGCAAATCAAAGCAAAATGTATTATACATATAATAGAATAAGGTCCATTTTTGTATCACTTATATTACCTACTTACCCCATCTACTAAAAGTAAAGAATTGTTTAAATTCTGAAATAAATGATTATTTAATTATATTAATTAATGTTACGCGTCGCTCCGCTTTTCAAAAGCCGTGATACAAAAATGGACCTTATTTAATGAGCAATACATTCCACTTTGATTTGCTTCTGAATTAAGTCAAATGTAATCAGTGAATTAGATCGACAGCTTGACACAAGCTGTCAAACCTGCATCGCGCTAACGGAGTGTCCCACTACGACGTGAAAATACAAGATCCAAGGAGCGTACATTCGACATCGGTCCACTACTCCACTGGTTGCCGTCGGCCAGGCGGGTAGGTGGTGGAGAGGTCAGCATAAATTTCTACGCCATAGTCGGTTCGCTCGCCCATAAGTGGAGTCAGAACCTTAAATTTTTTTATAGAGCTATGGGTTTCACCAAATTTATTCCTGAAGTAATGCTTACAGCATTTTTAGCGCGGGCCCCAAGAAAAAAAATGCTGCTGCCAGAGGTGAGCGGGGTACAAAGGACCGGAGGGGTCCTGCCTGCCTGGGGAGGGGGCCCACCATATTTTAAATAAATCTTTGAGTTCCCTGTTTGCTACTGCAGCAAGTTTGGTATAGTTTCCTTATAAAATGAAGATGTAGAATTCATTTCCGGTATTTATTTTAGTCATTTTCATAGTAATAAAGTCATCTTGCCGTAATGTCCCGGTTGTGCTCTCGAAAACGAGGGCCCGGGGTCCGCCTTGACCATGATCCAAGATTTGGCGATCAGGTAATTACAGTGGAGCGACTACCATCTTACCTCCGTGACCCTGCTACCAGGGGAACCTTTACCTGGCTACGTTACCTTTTTCTTTTTAATATTATACAAGACAGGCATTTGACAGCCGAAGAAAAGAAAACTGAGAATCGAATTTTGCAGTCGCTGAACATATTGCGCCAAAACGCAGGACGTCATCTTTCCCTTTCTCAACTTGTCCACTTCCTGGTCATCTTGGCGGTAACGACCCTAGGTACTCTCGCGCACGAGGACCCGGGGTCTGCCATGACCGTGATCCAAGATTTGGCAGATCAGGTAATTACTTCCTGTTGGTAACAAGGCCATATTTCATAATACACTATTCAAGCGGGACGTGAGACAATACATGTGCAATGACACATTTTTATTATCAAGATAAACTCCATAATATGTTATCGTTGGCCGGTTCTTACAATCGTAACTTTGGTCCGATAATTATTTACACACATAATTGATAAGAAGTTTGCTAAAGCCCTGTGCAAGGTTAGTCGTGTGGTGTCTAATAATATACTTAAAATTTAAAAGAATGGCAGCAGAATAATGCATATATGTATATGGGCTAAATCAGCTAAAAAAGCCGAAACTACCTGCTCATCTTGGCGTGTTGGTTGTGCTCCCGCGTGCGAGGGGCCTTGGCCACCTTGACCATGATCCAGGATTTGTCAGCAAGTAATTACAGTGGAGCGACTGCCATCTGACCTACGTTACTCTGCTACCAGGTCATGATCTGATCTTGGTTATACATCCAGTTGCCTGCATGTGTAGGTTTCATCACGATATTTTCCTCATCATAAGAGGATCGATTAGCATTAAACTAATGTACATGACTCAGAAAAGAGCAATTGGTACATGGCGGCGCTGAGGTTCGAACCCGGTAAAGATATTTCAACTCAGTTGTGCGCGCGGCCCTATGTGTGGGTAACCCAGACACGTCACAATGACGCCACGCCATTGGCACGCCAAGTGGTCGCGTCACTGCTACATAAATGAACGCTGTATATTTACAAGCGCACGCACACATAGCGCCGCGCGCACAACTGAGTTGAACTATCTTTACCTCGGTGTAATAGTCGGTCACCTTATCCATTAGTCCACCGACGCTCTCATGATGCCGAAACTACTTAATATGAATTATTTACCACATACGACATTATTTGGTAATTAAAGTCAGTCGAAACACCACAGTCGTACAAGGCGACTAATGTTTTCTAGACAAAAGATCTAGAGTCTCCGTTGGCCGGAAAACGGGCAGAAGCGTTTTCCATTGCTATATTTATAACACTTCGATCTCCAACCCGCCTGCCTAGCGTGGAGATTATGACAATTGTGAAACACTCTGTCTATTGGTGAAAAGAGCATGAAAATCGGTTCAGTAGTTTTGGAGTTTATCGCGAACTTGGACTTTGCTGAACGACGCAGCGTTGGACTTTGTTGGCCCGTGAATTTAGATGTGGAGAATGACGGCGATACCCCTGGTCTTGCTAATGTCTATACGCAGCGGTGAACACTTTCCATCAGGTGGCCCCAGAGGTGCGAAACGCATTGGCGATACTCCTGGTGTTGCTAATGTCTGTACGCAGCGGTGACCACTTTTCATCAGGTGGTCCGCTTGCCTGTTAGTTTTTTTTATACCACTAAGGTGGCAAACAAGCTTACGGCCTGCCTGACGGTAAGCAGTCACCGCAGCCTATAGCAGGGGCATCACCCACATGTAGTTTACCGTATGACATAAACACAATCTCGTGGATGGTCCCCATGTCCTTTGCGTGTATGGTAATTTGAGTTTCTGGGGTCTAATTCTCACGATGTGGCATTTCGAATTTGAAATTTTTTCCAAGACATATCTCCGTTAATATTGACATAGAAATGTCTATTGCAACCAACAAACATATTTTCTTAACTATCTTCGACAGTCGTATATTGTCGAAGATCAATTTCAGTGACGTTTTAATACAGTTTTTTGGCTAGAGAAAATGTCGAATATGATATGTCACAGCGCGAGAATCGCCCCCCCTGGCACTATGCATCGAAAGGCACGAGAATTACAATTTATTATTTATTTATTTATTTAACTGTTTATTGTACACAACAATTATATACAGAGAAATATAACAGTCTAGAAGACACAACAGGCGCTGCTTATTTCTAAAAAGAAATTTCTTCCAGCAGGCCTACAGAAGAGTGATGTTTTATTTATTATATAAAAAAAATAATTAAACTGTTAAACTGTGTAAGTCTACAGGTATGCAAATGTTATTATATTAGCAGTTTCAACAACTGTCCATTACGGACGTACAATAAATTTAAAATTATACTATTGGTCAACATTCGAATCTACTTAGAATCTACAAGTTTTAATGTATTTTGACATTTAAAATACATTAAATATAAAACATATTAAGTAACAATCATCATCGTGGCGTTAATGTCCTGGTAGGACTCTCGCGCAAGGGCCCGGGGTCCACCTTGACCATGATTCAGGATTTGGCAGATTAGAATATTATAGTGAAGCGTCTGCTGAACTGCCATCTGACCTCCGTGAAGTGTCACTACCAGCTACCAGGGAAACCTGCCCAGATTGGATCATGGTTACACTCAGTCGCCTGAACGTGCAGGTTTCACCACGATGTTTTCCCGAAAGAGCATCGGTTAGTGTTCAACTAATGTACATAACTCAGAAAGAGTCATTGGTCATGGCCGCAGCGGGAACCTGATACCTCTCGCTTACGAGTCAGACACCTTCACCGCTCGGCCACCGAGGCTCTTTATTAAAAAATATTACTAAAACATATTTAGTAATAATGTCTCATAAATAAAAATGAGACATTCAAACGTCAAAATTGTAAAAAAAAAATAAGATTGTGTCAATGTCATGTTATGTCATACCAGCACCGGTATATACAAGAGATATTAATAAAAACTTACTCAGTATAGTTTTCCTCCTCGTTGCGTGTGGTTCTTCAGTGTAGACCCACTCAAAATCAGTCCTTGACACTTTCCCTCCCATTTTGATAATGACCACTTCCTATCCTAATATCACAGACATTAATTTACCTAATCCTTTTCCGCTTATACTAAACCTAAATCTATAGGCATAAGGTACTTATAGATATCCAAAAATATCGATCACTTATAGAAACAAAAAATATCACTTAACTTATTCTATTCACTTCTGTGTTATGTTTGACACAGCGTAGACGATAGCAGTGGTTAATCTGACTAAATATAAGTATAGCAATTCGGTCAGTACTGTCCCTGTTATCAGATTAGTTTTTGCCTATCTCCTCATTTAAGGTGACTAACGAAAGCGTAAACACGACACGTGTATAGCAACGAAAAAAGTATTTTTTTTAAACGGTAGGCAATTAGGCAAGCGGGCCTCTTGCTTGAAAGGTATTTAAATGTATAGGTTCTTATTATAAAACAGTTATTGATAACTAAAAGTTATTATACAATCGATGAATACATTAAAGGCAAACTGGAATGAATTAATGGTCTATGCTCCTAATGGTAATAGATAATGTATAGGTACAGATAAAAATAAATCAATATGCTTGGACAAATTCACACAGCGCCGTCTAGCCTCAAAGTAAGCAACGCTTGTGTTATGTTTTTCTTTGTTAAACGGCAGACAAACAGGCAAGCGGCTGATGGAAAGTGGTCACCAGCGCTTATGGACATCAGCAACACCAGGGGAGTCACCAATGCGTTGCCCGCCTCTGAAGAGACCTCTAATATAACTCTTGAAGGATCCCATGTCATAGTCCAAACGAAACGCTGTGGCTGGGAGCTCATTCCACATCCGAATCGTATGAGCGAGAAACGTTCATTCGAAACTTCGCGTGGTGACCAACAGAGGGTCTACGTGGGTGTTAGACAACTGATAAACTACTATTATATAAAGATATATAATAACCAAATATATATTATATAGATTCATATAGAAGGTAGTATATAAGTAAGTTATTATACACATAATTATATGAAAATTAAGTACCTTAAGGTAGTTTCGTAACACTTGTTTGTCACGCAAGTTATTCTTCAATCAACTAAGTCAAACAAATGATTCCTCTCTACTTGCTGTGCCTAATCCGGTTCCATGTTGATCAGCAGTAACATATGGAATGCGAAATACAATTTTAATTAGGTAGGTAGGTACTGGTCATTTGCGAAAAGGAATTTTATCGTATAGGTAATTTGCTATTTGGTCTAATGGTCTAAGATCCATCCATAGAACATCTTCTCTCATATTTTAATAAAAAAAAATCGTGCATGATATGAAAGAATATTACTCAAGTAAGAAATAAATATATGGGTTGCCTACTCTCACCCTGATCCTTCTAAAAGGTTGCCATGGTGACAATCAACTCTTACCTGTTATTTAATCGAGTCATATGTCAAATGAAAGGCTTTCTCCTATCCTATGGTTGCCTAGGTAAATTTTAGTCCGATTGGAAATATTGCTGAACAGTCATAAATTAATAATCATTCATTTATTTTATGAATGTTTACCTACATTACCGTTCGGACCAAGTTTTACCTAGGCAACCATATATTGTTGGGTAGGGTAAATAAATACCTTTCATTTGACATATAACTCGATTAAACTTAAATATTTGTGATCATCATTTTGTGCGGTTTTTTCTGGGCACATACAAAATATGTACCTAACCTATTTGCAAGCGAGCGTCATCATGTACTGACGGTCACATCATGTACAGTGACAGATTGAGACAGGGCTGCCATCATTGAGACAGACAACCAGCGGCGCTAGCGTCGCGGAGTTCCCTATCTTTTCATTTTTTTATGGTCTGTGGTGGTGGTGCCGCGGCGCTTGAGCATTTTGTTTTATTTATGTACAATAAAATTATTGTAATGTTTAAAATTAAGACATTCATAAGCGTTTGTAAAAAACCTAAACTGAATAAACATGATTTGATTTGATTTGATTTGATTTGATTAAATAAGATATGGAAGTAGATTGTCACCATGGCAACCGGATGTGGAATGAGCTTCCAGCCACAGTGTTTCGTTTGGACTATGACATGGGATCGTTCAAAAGGTATATTATAGGTCTTCGTAGAGGCGGGCAATGTACTTGTAGCCCCCTGGTGTTGCTGATGTCCATAGGCGGCGGTGACCACTTTCCATCACCCGCATCACTTTGGACCGCATGCCTGTTTGCCTGCCGTGTTAAATTTAAAAATAAAGTCCTGCAGTGAACTGTTATTGGCTGTGATCACAGAGCTTTGAAGTCCATGTGTGTCGCCCTGGGTCTAGAGACGAATTCTTTCTTCATTCAATACAAAACAGATTTCACCATTTTCAACATCGTGTGAGTGCGATGAACATGGGAACGTTTAGTGTGAGTCAAAAAGATGCAAAAAATCAATCACATCTCTCCCGCGCATCTGGCAAGGTTGGCAAGTATACCGGACCATGGGCCAAGGGGCACGCGCGCGGGCGGTGTGACCCGATCATTGTTCTGTGGCCGTGATGATGATACATAACTTCGCCTTAAAACTGACTATCGTCGGTCCTACGTGTCGAGATTAAAAACGATTATCACAATTGCAGTAAAAGCTGACTCAATGATAATAATTCTTAGAGGTTAGGTACATACCTACTATTATGTTCATAAAATTTTGCAGTGGGTACTAATAATTATGATCCCTGTAATAAATATATACTGTTCGTGGTATTCTTTCGGTATTATTAGGCCACTGTTGGAATTTATACAAAAACCGAATCGCCTAATGGAACCCTCCCACAACCCTCTCTCTAGTCTGTGGTCTAAGATCCAAAACTTCTCTTCCTTCTGTGGGCCTCGACGAAATACAAGCTTAAAAGCTAAGTATAAACTTTAACTCTGTGTGTTATTTATCGGCCCCGTAATCTATTATTCCTGCAGCCTCCTTTCTCCGAAACTACTGGACCGACGACCTGATAAAGATCGCAGGTACCAGCTTGTTGCGGAAGGCACAGGACCGGCATTTGTGGAGATCTCTGGGAGAGGCCTATGCCCAGCAGTGGGCGTTTTTCGGATGATGTGAGAGGACTGGACCGATTGAGCGTCGAGTGTCGTGGCCGAGAGGGGTATCAGACTCGTAAGCGAGAGGTACCGGGTTCGTATTCCACTGCGGCCATGTACCAATGACTATTTTCTGAGTCGTATACCTACATTAGTTGAACGCTAACTGATGCTCTTAGGCGCTCTCCTAATAGGCAACGGTTGTGCGATCATGGTCGTACGACGGCGAAGCCGTCCACTAATGTGGAAGAGACTATAGTCGATGTGGAATAAAAAAAATCATCTTAGCGTAAATATCGTTATGCTCTCGCGCTTGAGGGCCTTCGGGATCCAGAATTTGGTAGAGCATGCAATTATAACGGCGACTGCCATCCGACCTCCGTGACCCTGCTACCTGGAGATCCTGACCAGATTGGATCTGAATGTGCTGGTTTCAGCACGATGTTTTCCCTCACCGTAAGAGCATCGGCTAGTATACACAACCAATGTACATAACTCAGTAAAGAGTCATTGGTACATGGCCGCAGTGGGATTCGAACCTCTTTACAAGTCGGATACCGTAACCACTAGGCCACCGACGCTCCTTGGTGTATTCGTGTGGGGTAAACTAAGACACTGTTAGAGAAGTTTAAGGACTGGAACGCGTTGCCTGCCAGTGTGTTCCCTGATCAATATAATCTGGACGCCTTCAAGGCTAGAGTGAATAGGCTGTTCATCTTCAGCCGCATCGTCAATTACCAACATGTTATGTAAAAAAACAGTTTATATTAGATTGTACTTTTTATTTAACGTTTCTGCTTAGGTTTCTTGACGACTCCAATAATTTGCACGTAATGTTGTATCTCCGCCTTGGGCGGCTGTCTGTTATTGGTCTGTGCGAAATCGAGGTCTAGATACTGAACGGCCAAGTTTGGATCCTGTGGAATAATAAAAATGTGCCTAAGTATCATCACCATCCGACCGGTAAGTCCCGGCTCCTACGAGGGTCCGCTTTCCTCCACTTCGCCCGGTCTTGGGCATCCTCGCGTCGTAAGCCATTGGCTCTCGCATCAGACTCGGCGATGTCAATCCATCGCTTCTTGGGCCTTCCGCGGGACCTCTTTCTGCCTAAGTATTTAGGTAGAATAGGACCACCATAGGTTGGCATTTCAAAACGGATTTGATACTGGACGACTTCGCCTAAATTCAACCTACTGATACGAGAATTGCCATTCAATGAGGAGAATGCTACTCAGTGAGAACAAGTGAAATACCTTGTAGGTACCTACTATTTGGCACACCTCGAATAATTGAGAAAGCTGTGGTGCTCCTCCAGTTTGTTGATATCAAAAAGATTGGAAAGTTACCTATCTTCAAGGCTAGCAATTTTGTTTTTGCTCTTTGGTTAATCTTTATTGACACCTTGAAATAGATCTCTACATATTAATAATATAAAACAAAGCAATTAAAAAGAAAAAATAATGAAATCTCAAAACAACGCCATCTAGCGGCGATTTGTGTTTTTTTTCGATTTAACTTTTTTATTATAAGTATTAACCTAATGAAACCCATTTTGCGCACCATTTAATATATTTACTAAGAGTATAATAGAAAACACTCAAAAGAATAAAAGAATGACCAGAGAAATTCAGTATGGGCGTCGAATCACCTTAACGTATAGCGAACTCATTGCAGGTGGAGTTCGGTTAGCCTCAAAATACCATTTACCGTTTGCAGGTGGTAGGACTCTGTCAAGCCTGAGGTGTCCGCCTGAGTGAGTACCACCGCCTTATCTATTTCTGCCGCCAAGCAACAATGCTTGTATTGCTGTGTTCCGGTTTGAACGATAAGATAGCGAAATTACTATCAAAGTAAAATTCAACTTACATTGCTTCTTTTACGCCTTCTCTTAATAATTAAGAAGACAATTATAGCCACACCAACACAGATTATGATGCAAGCAGTTATTATAATTGTCATATATTTGTAGTCAGTCCCTTGCTGGTTCGAAATCAGATCTGAAAATAGAAATTCTTCTTCAGCCTATACACGTCTATCACACTTCCCATAGAATACCAGCGTCATGGCGACTGTCGTGGCCTATGCTGAGTGTGGCCCCATTGCACTCTCCACATGGCACAGGTAACCACAAACTATGAACTATTATGAACTATATATACAGACGACCGACTTCATACAAAATAATGTGCACAATAGCTGAGCACGCACACACGTGAGTGTTTGAGTGTGGTTCGTGTTGTCATGGGATGCAATCTGTCTCTTTCTGAGGAAAAGAGACAGTTGATTCTAATCCGTACAAGATAAACAATAAAGTCGGTTTTCGTTTAATCATCGGTCATCGGTTGTTTCCTCACACGCAACCACTACAGTTGATTCTAATCCTTACGTTTTGAACAATAAAGTCGCTTTTCGCATTATAGTCGTGCACGGGATGGAGGGAAAGGGACAAAATTCTTTTAATATGAGTAAGTAGAGATGGGGACATCCTAGAGTGGTTCTTATTAGACACATTAAAATATTGCAACTTGGACAGATTAGAGTATCTTTTTTATTTCGCTTATGTCTGTTTTACTTTTTTTTCTCTGTGATAATGTGTACGCAATATATATATATTTTTTTTTTTTCGTAATTTGTAATGGACACATTTGTTCGTCTTTTAATGTAGATAGTGTTAAAGTTGACTCTCTGTACATTACATGCCCTGCTTTCTCTAAGATCCTTCTACGATGCCCGTGAAAATTGCTGTCTGGAAGTGATCGCTTTTAGCGATAAGACCGCCTTTGCATATTGTCTTACTGTAACAATTTCCTACTGTCCCTGTATGTACAATAAAGAGATGTAAAAAAAAAAATAGAATTTGCCTTATGTCTGAGTGGAATAATAGTAGTTTATGCAACTGTCATACAAAAGGGGGTATTAAAACATGAGTGTCTGTTTATGATAATAGTTTGACACGAGTGTTTTAATACCTAATTATATGCAGTTGCATACACTACTTTATCTACACTCATATTTTCATGTTAAAAATTTCGTACCTATAATTTTTTCAACTTTGCTGGAAGTAAGCTGCGAGTCAGTTCTGTTGTATCTACGCGTCAAGGATATCAAGCGGCGGGAATTTCACTTCTCTACTTTTACATTTATCTATTTATTTGCTTCAAACAAGAAAAAACATTCACAATCACAAATTACAACAGTTAGAAAAAATATTCTGTTTAGCGGGACAATAATTCCAAATGTACACAATCACAACCACAGACTGTGAACTAATCACAAATTTAAACAGGAAATTTTGAATTTGTTAAAGACATTTAGGTATTCAGCCTATATTTCGCCGTGTCCCGGCGCCAGGCAAAAATTTAAAAGAGAAAAGTGTTGCATAATGATCAAAAAGTTATTTTTCGATACACCTGTAATGAAAATAGTAAGGAAAATGCTGTATCGAAAAGTAATTTTTAAAATTTTATAGACTGGCGTGAAAAAAGTGTATCCTTAAACAACTGTTTTTGAATATGTAATTGGAACATTACGCTATGAGTGTAGATAAAGGTGTTTTACTTTACTTTAACCACTTGCATCCACCTTTCACGCATTCTACTGCCTGTCTTTCTATATCTAACGACATAACAGGAGTGTGAAACAGATTGATAGCACACGCATGCGCTCGCGTGAATGCGAGCGATTCCAAAAAAAGGCCCCAGAAGTGGATCTTGCCCTCCGATTGATCACAGAGACAAAATAAGTACGATAAAAATGTGATGGAACCTTGTCGACGTAATCAGCCAATGTTTTTTACTCTACGCAGTGAAAAACGAGCAAACAGCCCACCAGAGGCCTAATTCTCGCGTATTATTCTCTGTAACCTAAACTAAATTAAATGTACATGTTATGGGCGAGGCACCGCTTACCATCAGGGGGGCGATTCTCGCGCTGTGACATCTCGAATTCGACATTTTTTCTAGCGACATATCTCCATTATTTTGACATTAAAATGTCTATTGCAGCCCAACAATATTTTCTCGACTATCTTCGACAGTCGAATATTGTCGAAGATCATTTCAGTGACGTTTTAAAACAGTTTTTTTGGCTTGAGAAAATGTCGAATTTGAGATGTCACAGCGCGAGAATCGCCCCCTGATGGTAAGCGGTGCCTCGCCAATAACATGTACATTTAATTCAGTTTAGGTTACAGGCAATGCAGAACCGCAGGTGCGTTGTCACTGTGAGGACTAAGATTAAATGCCTCATGCTTGAAATTGCGCTGGCTACCTTATCCTCCAAACCGGAATACAACAATGCAAGGATTGTTGGACTCCTCAAGCTTGACAGTCTTGCCACCTGATAAAACAAGAAGTCGACCTATATTTTGATTTATTTCGACAAGGTTCCGTCACATTTACATTGTGCGCGGATAATAACTATTTATTTTTAACTATATTTGTACCCGCAGGTCCGCTCGCTTGGACTACAGGTTTTAAAATAAATAAAAATGTCCACCCTCATAAATAAATAAAAATAAATATGCTTGGAAAATTCACACAGCGCCATCTAGCCCCAAAGTAAGCAAAGCTTGTGTTGTGGGTGCTATAGATAACTGATAAACTACGTATATACTTTTAAATACATACTTATTATACATATAACACCCAGACACGTAACAGTAATTAAAAGTCATCATTACAATTTCTGCTCGGCCGGGAATCGAACCCGGGACCTCTGCATGGCAGACCGGCCCACAAACTGTATCATTCAGGTCGTACCTGGTACTATCGGTGCAGTTGTTTCGTGTAAGCCTACCAGACAGACATACAGACAAAGTTACTTTCACATTTAATTTTTACTAATGGACCCTCACCCGGCACGACTTCTTTACCCCTACCCCAACCTACCCCTACCCTACACCTTACCTACCCTTTTTTTGTTGCTTATAAACCTTGCCCTTTCATCACTCTATCCATTGTTGAAAACGTAGTTGATAAATCTGAGCGTACAAAGATACATATACAGGTTGTCCCAAAATTCGACGTCAACCCGGAATCGGGTGAAAAGGCAAGTCATGCTGGTTGGCAGAAAAATTTAAAAAAAAATCTAAATTGCATGATTTTATAAAAATCTAAGTCGCATTAATTTTTTATTTTGAATTTTTGTCTATGAGGTAAGTCCTATTTTTATACAAGCTTAAGCAGCTGGTTTCAAACTTTTGATTACATTTTAGAAAAGCATTATTCAGGGTTACACAGCAAAAAAAAGAATGGGAAAAAGTAAAGATTTGTGGCAACAGTTCTCCAACCTGCCTGCCAAGCGTGGAGATTCTGGTAATATCCTCCTCTTTCGTGGGAGACGATTATTCCCAGTTGTCCCCTCTAGCACCGTCTTCCGGGGTGACAAAAGGGAATTTTCTTCCCAGTTGTCATCCGGGGTGACAATTCGTCCTATCTGCCACCAGGGGGGGTTGCATCGGGAGGTGACAACTGACAACATTGCTTCCCAATTGTCACAGGGGACAGATAGGCCCTGTTGCTTCTCCTGCTGTTATTTTAAGCACCCACTATATTCTTGTAATGTGCAATAAACCGTTATTTATTCATTCATTCATTCCTAGGACGAATTGTCACCCCGGATGACAACTGAGAACTGAAATTCCCAGTTCTAACACGAAGCGCAAGTGTACAGTGGGGATGATTTGTCACCCTGGTGACAACTGGGAAGAAAAGTCCCATTTGTCACCTCGGAGGTTGCTGCTCGAGGGGACATCTAGGAATGTACCGTGTGGAGTGTGGGAGAGGCCGAGCCCTGCAGCCTACTATTTTAGGCTGTGTAATAATGATGATTCTTTCTTATTCGGAAAACAAACAGTACTTAATAGCTAAATAGAATCAATACAAAGAATCTAAAGACCATTTACATGTTTTCGCATATAAAAGTCTATGTAGTGAACACTTCCTTAAATTATTAGGAAACCATAAATTTGATGCTAATAATAAAATAATGGTTAGGGAACTGAACCAAACCAATTTTTTGAGAGTGCAATCTTAAATGTTTTTTTTTTATTTGATTTTGAATCAAATCACTTTTATAAATTCAGTTTGAGATTTTATAAACGCTCATGAATGTCAAAATCTTAAACATTAAAATAATTTTACATAAATAAAAACAAAATGCTCAGGCACCGCGTCACCACCACAGGCCATAAAAAAAAAGAAAAAAAGTCGTCTATCTGTCACTGTGACTGTCAGTGGATGATGCCGCTTGCTCGCAAATAGGTTAGGTACATATTTTGCATGTGCCACAAATATTTAAGTAGTCTTATTCATACAAATGCTCCAGTAATTCGATTAATCTGTAAATATATTTGTTCTTATAATATTAAACTCTAATAAAGTCGCAAAACATAAATGTTAACATTTATGTTTTGTGATGTCCTGTGATGTCTCTACCCCGCAGTATATTTTGTATATTATCCAAATTATGTATGTTTCTTGGCTTCAGGCAATGCCACAGATGGGTAATGCAATGTTTTTTTTTTTTTTTTTTTTTTTTTCTCTTAAACCGGTCAAACTTTTTCAGTGTGTTTTCCTTGCACTTTGACACTGGCAATAATGGTTGTCAAGCTGTTGAACGACCCGTTGCCATTTCATAAAAAAATGAATGAATGAATGAAATATTTAAGTATATAGCGTGTTAGTGGATGTGTTATAAACAAATAATCACATACCCTCCGGTAAGTGCATTTCCACTCACCAGCCTCAGTTTCCGTTACCTTTGCAACTGCAATCTTGAACACATCGGAGCATTTTTCGGTGTCACCCAACTTGGTTGTACAATACAAATTTGTGCCATTATATTTATTTGTAATCTTCTCAATTTTTCCTTTAGCTATAGTTTTCCCCGTTGTGTTACCTGTTTTGGTAAAAAAAGACGAGGACATCCTATTTAACTGCCTTTAAACAGACGTCAATACCCAGGCTGTAGACTGGGGGTTTATGGGGTCCCACTACCATCTCAGGGGCCCAAGCCAACCTCACCTGCACGTGGTCCCCCTGCTGGCAGACAGACGAGGCTCTGGCGAACCCGCTTTTCCCTAACGGGTTGTGCGTATCAGATGGGAGTCGACGCATGCAAAAAACAACACAAATAATGGAAGGTCAACAACAGATACCCGACACAGATAACGACGCGCAAAGGGATCGCCCTACCTCTGTGTTGAATGGGTTAGGGCTACCGGGCCAATGGCAGACCCGTTTAAAGACGTTAGCCCGCTCTGCCAGTTGGAACCTTGGCACGCTGACCGGGCGTGCTCGTGAGCTGGCTAACGTACTCGCCAGGCGTAAGGTGACAGTGGCGTTTCAGCAGGAGACAGGGTGGAAAAGCAACAGGTTCCGTAACATCGGGAACGGCTATAATCTAATATAGGAACGCTGGCTCTCCAAATGGGGATAACGGGGTCGGGGTAGTGCTCTCTGAGGAGTTCCGGGACTGCGTCTTGGCGTGTAAGCAACCGCATCATGGTTGTGGGGGTGCTTATCGAAGGGGTCGTGACCAATTTCAAAAGCGCCTACGCTCCACAGGTCGGTTGCAGCGACGCGGACAAGGCGTTGTTTTGGGAGCAAATCGGGGAAGTACGTAACGTTCCGTTGTCGTAGGGTATTGTTGGGGGTGGCGATCTGAACGGTGATGTGGATGAAAAATTTTGAGGAGTTTGGCCGTATTCATGGCGGTTTTGCCTATGGGAGCCGTAACGCTGAAGGGAAAGAAATTCTCCGGGCGTGCATGGTTGTCGATATGGCCGTTGTGAACACTTTTTTCCAAAAGAAATCCGATAATCTCATCACCTACAAGAGTGGTAAGAGCGCCACCCAGATCGATTACATTCTCACTCGGAGAGACAATATTAGCAAAGTGGCCATTTGTAAAGTCATACTCGGAGAGAGTCTCGCCGCCCAACACCGAGTCCTAGTAATGGACCTGCGCGTGAAGCCCCGAGGCAAACACCGGGAGCAGTGCCGAGTTCCGAACATAGGCGTAGGAAGGGGGGGGGGGGGGCAGCTTGTATCGCAAGAGAACATTTTTAAGTCCACCAGTGCATAATGTATAATCAAATGTTGTGGACGGCAAGTGCAATTGCCACCCTTGAGCCCCGACTCTGACTAGCAATCGCCCACAGTTTTATAAGTCATGAGGCCAAAAATTCAAAGCTCGCTGCGCTCGCTCAATTATTTTATTCATTTTATCAATCACTCCAGCTTTTTAGAACAAAAATGTAAAAAATGTCCAGCTCGCATCTCTCGCTCATTAATTTGCTTTAGTTTTTCATACTATTTACCAATCTTTCAAAACCTAATGATTTTGTGGGTACACACTGCCAGCTTGATTTATTAGTTTGTGTATGAACACATTAAATATAACACAGTTCTTTTGAGCCAAGATTCAAACAATTTGGAACTCGCTAAAATCTCTCATTTTTAAACATTAACATCGCCCACACCGCTCATCAATTCAGATTATAAGAAGGCTCATCAGGGGGTTCAAACTCCCCCCGAAATCATTTCACACCGCCTGCGCCGCATGATCCGGATTTTTACAACTAAAATTCCAAAAATTTCGAGCTCGCTGCGCTCGCTCTTTCATGGTTTTCTTTAATAAGTTGGCTCTAACTGTCTGGTTTTAGACAAAATTCGAAATATTTCGTGCTCGCTGCGCTAGTTTATTTTTTAAATATACACCAAGCGCGCCGCATGCTAATATGTAAGTGTACCAAAAACTTCGAGCCAATCTCGCTGCGCACACTCAGTCATTGGTTTATGTTATATTTAGGTATTAAGTTAACCTCAGGTCTTTTCAAAAGATTCGAAAAAAATTTGAGCTCGCTACACTCGCTCGTTTTTCAGTTTAAGTTATATTTATTACAAACATCCTAAGTTCAATTTGGGTACTTTTATTACGATTACCCCATCTTTTATTAGGGGGGGGGGGACGAATTGGCGTTGGATGGTTTTTAATTGTGCTGATTCGTGCTCCATGACTGTACATTGGCGATCGCCTCGGCTTCATCGGCCACCTCAGGGGCCAGGGCCCCCTGGAAAATAGACCTAGATACGCCAATGGTTCCGAAACTCGATGGTGGCTGCCAAGACCAATGAGTTCGCCGCTGCTATCAACGATCTTAGTGTTGCGTTAGACGGTGAATCCGTCCAACAACTCTGGGAGAGAACTTTCACGGATGGCGAGGACGGTACTGGGGTTGTCAAGGGGCGGACGCAGGCTTGACAAGGAGACCTGTTGGTGGAACGACACAGACCAGAGGGAGATTAATGTGAAGAAGGTGGTCTTTAAAAAGTGACAAGCGTCCAGATCTCCTAAAGACCACGCCGCGTACAGGGATGCCAAACGTGCTATCAAACGAGCGGTAGCCAGAGCCAGACAAGACCACTTACGTCCTTTGTACGATAGTAAGCGCCTGTTGTGCCATTTATTACTTTGCCTGTTATTTGCTATGTATTTCTTGTGTACAATAAACTGTTAAATAAATAATAAGTTGGAATCGTTGGAGTCCCTATTGAGGCGTGGAAATCGATGGGCTCTTGTGGTGTGAGCATCCTTACCGACCTTTATAATCGCATCCTCCTCACCAGGAAGATATCTAACCAATGGAGGCTGAGTGTAATTACCCCAGTCTTTAAAGGTAAGGGCTCAGTGCGGGAGTACACCAACTACCGCTGTATAAAGGTGATGTCTCACACACCATGAAGCTCTTCGAACGCATTGTGGACTCTCGGATCCGACGGGAGTGTACAATCTCGGAGTGTCAGTATCGATTTCGGCCGGGTTGTAGGACCATGGACCCCGTATTTGCCCTAAGAACTCTAATGAAGGGATACAGATCAAGGAACATGCCCCTGTATTTCCTGTTTCTGGACATGCAGAAGGCCTTTGACTGTGTCCCTCGCGAGATGATCTGGTGGGTGTTGCGGTGCAAGTCAGTACCTGAGGCCTATATTGACATTATCCGAGACATGTATCGCGATTCCGATTCCATAGTTAGGACTGCTGTTGGCGATACCAACCCGTTCCCTATTACCGTTGGGGTACACTAAGGCTCTGTGCTCAGCCCACTTCTGTTCAACGTGATATTAGACGTACTGTCAGACAGCATCCGAGATCCTAGGTACCTCCGTGGCTGCTCATGTATGCTGACGATATCGCATTGACAGACTCGGACAAGGGTTGACTTGTTTAACGGGTGGAAAAGTGGAAGGAGTCGCTTGAGAACGGCGGTCTGAAGATAAATGTGGCGAAGACAGAGTACATGGCCTGCAACAGTACAGACCCCCTGCCCGTTCGCATAGGTGAAGAGGAGGTAAAACTAACGGATCAGGCCAGATACCTGGGATCGGTACTAAACGCAACTGGTGACACCGACAGCGACGTCAAAGCCCGAATATCCGCGGCTTGGGCCAGATGGCGGGAGGTGACGGCTGTCATTTGTGACCCCAAGATGCCGATTATGCTGAAGGGACCGGTCTACAAGACCATTATTAGACCTGTTCTCTTATACACAACGAGACTTGGTCTCTACTAGAGCGACACAAGCAGGAGTTGCGAGTGACGGAAATGAAGATGCTGCGGTGGGTGTGGGGTTTCCCGCAAATATCGCGTGCGGAACGCCCACATCCGCAGTAGCCTTCATGTCCATGCGGCTACGTCTTGCGCAGACCAGCAAATTATGTGGGGAACAGATGTCTGGCCATGCCACCCCCGCCAGGTACGGGAAGGAGAGGCCGGCCTACGCTCTACTTTTTCGATCAAGGGCAAGGCGGACCCCGGGGCTTCGCGCGCGAGAGCACAACCTGGATATTGGCGTTAACACGATTATTGACGAACATGATATGGCCGACAGAAAAAGTCAGATAGCCCCCGATCAAGTTTACTTAAACTCAAATGTTTTCTAAACTACAGAACCGATTTGAATGGAACAAAGCTAAGAAGCATGTCGATTGAACTGGCTTTCAAAGAAAGAAATTGGCATCCAAATCGCTCCATCCTTTCGGGAGCTACGATGCCACAGAGACAGATACACAAAGTCACAGAGACACACATCAAACATATAACACACCTCTTTTTGGGTGTTAAAAATATAACATAATGTTTTAAACTATTGCGGTCATTATCACACATTTAAAAGGTAAGTTCCGGGTTTCCTACCGTGTACCTTTCTTTACTAGTAGCCCGATATTTCGAAGCAGTTGCATGCATCATGGTCACGGGGCGACTGGAGTGGAGACAAACAACCAAAGGTACGCGGTAGGAAACTCGGTTTCCTAAAATTTTAAATAGATATGTTACTTTTAAAATTCGTTTTTTTTTTATGTCATACTTTAGGCAAACAGGCAAGCGGGCCACCTGATGGAAAGTGGTCACCACTGCCTATAAGACATTAGCAACACCAAGAGTATCGCGAATGCGTTGCCCACCTCTATAACACGTTGCTATAAAAACTAAAGAAAATGCTCACCATTTAATCCATGCAACGTTACATTCGTCTCCCGTATTGTCCATGGTTCTAGCCTGCAAACGACTATTAGCGTTTCCCCAGGACTTATTTCGTCGCCGGAGTTGTAGTGGTGATTTTTTGTATTCACAACTGATATACTTAAATTGAAATTTTCTGGAACGAGATTATAATCCATTATCGACCCGCATAAATATTTAAAAAAAAAACATGTTGATAGTAGTAAAGTTCTCGAGTGGCGACCACGTGCCGAAAGACGCAGCGTGGGTAGGCCTTCCACAAGGTGGACTGACGACCTGGTAAGGATCGCAGGTTCCAGCTGGATGCGAAAAGCCTTTGTAGAGATCTCTGGGGGAGGCCTATGCCCAGCAGTGGGCGTCTTCTGGCTGATATGATAATGATGATGATGATGAGGTAGTAGTAAAAGATCCGACCATGGAACATCTTCCATCATCTGTTATACCAAAAAATCGTGCATTATACGAAAGAATACTACTTGATTAGCCCCAAGTAGCACTAACATAGAATGAACTAGTTGAAATATTAGATCTAAAATAAATTATCGAAGTGAAGATAAATATTTTAATACCATACAGCTAAAAGAATAAACTAAATAATAATGTTACATTGCTTGGATCGCGTGCGCCACCTATGAGTATTGTTATAGTAGTTAGACAGCTTATGCGCTTATTACATTTGACTAAATTCAGAAACAAAAAGCGTGAGAGCAAATCAAAGTGGAATGTATTGCTCACAGAATAAGGTCCATTTTTGTATCACGGATTTTTTAAAAGCGGAGCGTCACGTGAGTGATGGTCACAAATCTTGTGAAAAAGTTGCTGTTTGTGCTTTCGGGTGAAAATATCTAAGTAATAATAATAATCATCGTGGCGTTAATATCCCGGTTGTGCTCTCGAGAATGAGGGCCCGGGGTCCGCCTTGACCATGATCCAGGATTTGGCAGGCCAGGTAATTACAGTGGAGCGACTGCCATTTGACCTCCATGACCTTGCTACCAGGGGAACCTGACCAGATTGGATCATGGTTACACATCCAGTCGCCTGAATGTGCAGGTTTCATCACGATGTTTTCCCTCACCGTAAGAGCATCGGTTAGTATTCAACTAATGTACATAACTCAGAAAACAGTCATTGGTACATGGCCGGAGCGGGATTCGAACCCGGGACCTCTGGCCCACGAGTCGGATACTCAACCGCCCGGCCACCGACGCTCCCTCTCCAAGAAATAGAAAACAGATATTCCGGGCTAAAAAAGACAAGGAAATTGGTTCGCGCTCTAAATATTAGCTTAAGTGTTGTAATAGTTTGGGTATTGGTTTCATATGTTATTAACATATTCTCAGACAAAAATAGTTTTCCTTGTTCGTCAAGAAGTATAATATGAATGAATTTATAAATACGACGTGTTTATCTCGGTGTTGGGTATAGTGCCACAACTGGCGGCGCTTGTGAGGTTAGAGTAATGACATTATTTAATAAAGTCTATAGTTCCGATTTTGACTACTAAAGAGATAAGTTAGTGGCACTGTAGATACAGTGCCTGACCCGGCGGCTGGAAGTGGAACTAATTGTCGCCATTTTGAAATGTCGTATTGTTGTCACCAATAGCGACGCTGTTCTGGGTCAATCTTATTAAATTTGGCGATTTTAGGTTTCTTTCAGAGCATTAGCAACTGAGGGTAGGTAACAAAATTTAGAAAATTAGAAATCAACCAATTAGTGTTAATATTATGATCCCGAAACGTGTTCACTTTTATCTGAGAGAAAAAAAACATGAACACGGTTCTGCCAAAGATTGTATTTTGATGTATACCGAAGAGAGCTGAATGTGTTGATCTAGAAATTAAAAAAATGCAGATTATTCTAAAAATATATTCTGAAAACTTTAAAACATCTGGCTACCGCGGATGTCCATAGGATAAATGAAAGTAAAACGACAGTAGTATGTCCTCTCTAGTTTCGTGTTGGTTTGAATCGTATCTTCACGCAGCGGGTCGGCTTGAATGAGTCTCACTCAGGCTGGTGTGACCTCGTTGCTGGCGTGCCCCAGGGTAGCGTTCTCTCTCCTCTTCTCTTTTCTTTCTTTATTAATACAGTCTCTTCGGTTATCCCGTGCAATCCATCTCTACGCAGATCACTTGCAACTTTATCACCATTTTTGTGTCTAGGATATTGATAGTGCCATGACCTATTTTAATTCCGTCTTGGCAAATGTCTGTAGTTGGGCGAAGGACTATGGTTTGCTCGTTAACCCCACTAAGTCCAAGGTGATGATAGTCAGCAGTACCTATATGTGTAAACGTTTAAACATCCACGTCTACGTTACCTTCGATCACTTATTCATCATCATCATCACCATCACAGCCCATAACAGTCCACTGCAGGACTTAGGGCCTCTCCCACGAAAGGGGAGGTTGATTGCCATAATCTCCACGCTTGGCAGGCGGGTTGGAGATCGCAGTGCTATTAATATAATAATGGAAAATGCTGCTGCCCATTTTCCGGCCTACAGAGACTCTTGATCTTTAGCCTCAAAAAACGTTAGTCGCCTTGTACGACACCCACGAGTGTAAGGGGTTGGTGCTATTCTACTCTGCCGGACACCACACGGCTAATCACTTATTCAATTAAATTAAATTAAAAATCATTTATTTCAAACAATGTCCATACATTTAGGTCAATAATAGGTCATATATGTATAATTATGTCAAAAATGTAAAATAAATGTCACAATTCAAATTATGATGGTACTATTATTCCTTATACATCTACTGCCAAAAATTAGGGGGTAGTTCTAGGCTCGAATCTGTCGTGGATCGCCCATATCAACAATGTGAGCAAAAAAGTTCACCACACGGTGCACTCTCTCAAGTGTCTCCAATACTTTTTGCCCTTGAACGCTAAAATCTCTATTATCCAAACCCTTATTCTTCCCATAATAGATTATGCTGATACTTGTTATCTTGACGCTACCGAACAAGCTTGAGCGGCTCCAAAATGTTGGTATACGTTTCATATTTGGATTACGTAAATATGACCATGTTTCTCATTTTCGGGCTCAACTCAAGTGGCTTCCAATTCGCCTTCGTAGGAATGTTCATATTCTTTGTGTCCTCTATAATGTCCTATATAATCCTCGAGCCCTTTCCTACCTCCGTGACCGTTTCTGTTTTTCCCGCCCCCAGTGCATGCCTTGTCGCTCTAGCGTCAAGGAACTCCTCTCCATTCCCCCTCATCAATCTGAGTGTTATTCTAATTCCTGCTCTGTTTATGCAGCTAGATTGTGGAATTCGTTGTCATTAACTGTACGTATCAGTCCTTCACTTGATGTATGTATGCATGCTTCGATCCCTCGATTCCCTCGATTTCGTCTAATCAAGCCCATCATACATAGCGCTGCGCTATCTCATCATATTTAAGCACGGTGAAGTTGTCTACTACAAGGAATACGAATACTGTAAGCATGTGTGAGTAAGTACTTCAAAATGTTAGGAAGAAACATTCCATCGATATTCACGGATCATTTTCGTATAAAGTATTGTTAAATTTTTGTTTCGATAGTCCAAAATTAATATAAAGTGTGCGCAAAACCTAATCTAAGATATATAAACACATAGACAATTTCGAAAAAAAAAATCGAAACTAGATATTTGCAAAATTGGCGCCATCTAGCGAGCTCTGAGCTTAGGATGTTCTCGTTGTTCCACTTTAAGGCGCTGTCCTAACGACCATGGGCGGACGAACGAGACCTCAAAACTATCCGTTGCACGAACATGGTACTATTTTGTGCATAAAGTATTAAAGTATTAAATAAATAAATAAATAAAGATGGTCGTACGACCGTTTGCTAATTAGGACAGCGCCAATGACGCCATGATGCCCAAGACCGGGCGAAGTGGACAAGAACAAGAAGAAAAACGGACAGAAGTCGCTATTGATCGCTCGGGTGATGATGATGAAGATGCTAACGCATTATTCAGTGAAATTATTATAGGGTTTCACAGTGCGCGACAACACACAGGGTTCTAACTGACAATACTAGTGACGGTTGGCACTATGCGTCCATCAAAATAAAGTAGCGAGCAAAATTGACCAAACTTGAAAGTCAACGATATCTACTTACTTAACAATGGTCTTAGACCACGGAATATCTTCCATAATCTGTTATTCCAAAAAACTACTTGATTAAGAAAAAAATATATGGGCTGCCTACTCTCACCCTGGTCCTTCTATGGGGTTCCCATGGAGATAAACTACCCTCAGATATTATTTAATCGAGTTACATGTCAAATGAAAGGTATTTCTTTCCCCTATTAAACAATATATGGTTGGTATGGCCTAGACAAAACTTAGTCAGAACGGAAATATTGATAAATATTAATTAATTAATTTTCATTCGTTTATTTCACCCATCCGTTTTTTCTTAATTGAGTCCATTTACACTTTGATTTGCTCTCACACTTTTTGCTTCTGAATTTAGTTAAATGTAATGAGCGCATTAGTCGTAAGACTCAGCTCAATGGCGTAGCGTGAGTTTTTGTCCTTGTGAGTTTTGGCCTGCCTAGGGGCGGATTGTCTAGAACTAAAATTGTTATTTTGTGCTTATTTTATTTCCAATTGTAATCCGCTGCCGCGCCCCATTCGTATGACGCCTGGGGCCATGATCCCCCACGCTACGCCACTGCTTCTTAGGGCTCCCTCAGGACCACTTTCCCATTTGTACATACCCATTGTCAATCTTATGTAACTCGTAGTCCTGGACATTGTTCCATTATACTGCTGACAGAACACTTTTGTGTTATGGTGACTCGCGTTCAGGTACAGCTGTATTCTTCTCTTTTTTTCCCATATCCTTTCTTTATTCTTGTCACTGTAAATTTCTTTGGTCACTGAATTGTGAGACCCTGAAAATCATATGAGTATGTATTTTGACGACCTGAGTGGTTCAGTTGGTTAACGTGCCGGTCGTCACGTAGAGGTCCCGGGTTCGATTCCCGGTAGAGCAGAAATTGAAATGATGAATTTTAATTTCTGTTACGGGTCCTGGTGTAGTATGTATAAAAAAACAAAGAAGAAAAGTGTATAACTAGTATATCAGTTATCTAACACCTATCACTAGCTTTGCTTACTTTTGGTATAGATGGCGTTGCTTTTTTTTTATAACTTACTGGCATATGTCTACTGGTAAAGATACGTCTATGTCTATGTCTATGTCTATGTCTATGTCTATGTCTATGTCTATGTCTATGTATAAGGTACGTAAGCGACAGGATTGCTTGCGACAGACTTATGTGGCAATGAGCAACTGCGTACCGGAAGACGCAGCGTGGGTAGGCCTTCCACAAGGTGGACCGACGACCTTGTAAAGATCGCAGGTACCAGCTGGATGCGGAAGGCACAGGACCGGCCGCGATGGAGTACCTACTCTGAAGGAGGACTAAGCCCAGCAGTGGGGCATCTTTCGGCTGATATGATGATGATGACTTTAATTTTTGCTCGCAAGTGAATCAAGGACGGCGGTGAAGGAGTAAAAGCAAATTAGCTATACCAACGAAAATAATTAGATAGTAACATTTCTCCAAATAATTATAATACCATGACACACCTAGTGCCTACTGGTACTGGCGAACTAATCCTTCATACCGGAACCTGGCTTGCTTGGTAAAAAAGGCACAAAGTCAAACGGCGTGTAAGGCGTGGTTAGTCCAACCGTGGACGTGCTTTTGGTATAGAAATACAGTCAGGGTATAAAAATATATTCATCATACCTGGACATTGGTCGAAAATTTGATACCAAACAAGATTCTCGTTTGAAGAAGTTTTGCTTCCACCATCAACACAAGTTCTTTCAAATTTATCTCCTGCCTTAAATATGACATCGGAGTCGCCTCCATCAATTCTGAGTTCTTTTCTTTCTTCTGAATCTGAATTCTGATTCTCTGGAACATTAGCTTAAAAAAATCATCTTGGCGTTAATGTTCCGGTTGTGTTAAAGAGCACAAAAGCCCGGGGTCCGCCTTGACCATGATCCAGGATTTGGCAGATCAGGTAATACAGTGGAGCGACAAACATCTGCCCACCATGACCCCGCTACCAGGGAAACCTGACAATATTGGATTAGTATGACATATTCAGTTGCCTGAATGTGCAGGTTTTATCACGATGTTTCCTTCACCGTAAGAGCATTCAACTAATGTACATAACTCAGAAAAGAGTCATTGGTACATGCAGCAGCGGGATTCGAACCCGGTACTTCTCGCTTACGAGTTGGATACTCAACCGCCAGGCTACCGACGCTCTATTGAAGCTAAAATAAAAATTCTACTCTTCCAAACAACACACGTCAGAAAAACATCACGCACAAGACTTTTAAAACACTTAGGGGAAGGTGGCCTAAATCGGGTGGGTCGCCTAAGAGTGCGCCTAAGCGCCTAAGCGCTCGTGCCATGTCAATAAGTAGTGTCGACGGGTGTATGTTTCGAGAGTAGCCAAATATTGACTAGTTTCGATCCGTTTTGCTTGGACACCGGAGCATCTTATTGGCGGATGTATGTCTACATAGAGCTTTTGTTAAAAAAATTAAGATATGTGTTCCCTGACTAGTCGAAAACTTGCGCTTATAATTTAGCGTCATCTAACTTTAAATTAAGACAATGAGTTATCTCGGATTAGCTTTCATTTTGAAGTCTTTAAGTTCACACAAAAACATATGCTATTTAGCAATTGGGCAACGGGTAGCCAGGTATACCCGTTTTGTATGGTTTTGTATGAAAAATTTAATGCAAAACGGATTACATGAAGAACTTGTTATAATGTATATATTTCAATCTATATCGTAAAAAGACCTCAAAGGGTTGACGTGATTAAATGAGAACAATACTTTATATATTTGGTATAACTATTTATTTAGTTTATATTACACGTTTCACAACATAGCTGTTTAAGATCAACCGCAAAAGAGAAAGTTATTGAACGAATGACATCGAGTGCTGCCAACAGCAAATCACTTAAATCTACTTAAATTGTTATGGTATTGCCACCCCACAACACCCCCACTCAATACAATAACATTTACTATTTAAAAACAAAAAACAAAATGTTATTAATAACTTATTCTAGGTATATGACATTTTTAACAGTAGCCGTTCAACAGCTGAGATGAAGCTAGACCACACCTCATCAAACATTTCTCAAACAATTGTTTACATAATGCTTTTGTGAAGATATCTGCAGGTTGTTCATCTGTTTTAATATATTTTACATTTAGTTTGTTACTGCTGATTAAATCTTTAACATAATGAAAACGAATATCCACATGTTTTAGTCGTTTCATTGATTCTGACCCTGCACTCAGTATGGCTGACTGGTTGTCACAAAAAATATTTACGGGGCAAATATTTTGGAAACCGAAGTCGCTTAGTAAATTTATTAGCCAACAAGCCTCACTCGCAGCCATGCTCAATGCCACATACTCTGATTCTGTGGATGACAGACTTACAGACGACTGTTTTTTAGAGCTCCACATAACTATACAATTACAGAATGTGAACATGTACCCTGAAGTGGATTTCCTATCATTTACATCCCCTCCCCAATCAGCATCACAATACCCTTTCAAACAAATATTATCACATTTATAAATCAATTTATAATCCAATGTATGTTTTACATACCGCAATACCCGCTTTAGAGCAGTTAATAACATGTCATTTGCACTCTTTTGATATCTACTTAGCATAGAAACAGCGAAACATAAATCTGGTCTAGTACCTGACACAGCATACATTAAACTACCTATTATTTGTTGACACAACTTTTCAATGTTGTGATTTACATCACATTTATTACTTTCAAAAATTTTGGTATTCAAATTTCTATCCATGGGTGTTGACATAGGTTTACAATTTTCCATTTTAAATCTTGTTAGTATAGCTTTCAAGTAATTTTGTTGAGTTAGTTCAGTAATGCCAATATCTAAATTTTGAGTTACATTTATACCTAAGAAATTTGATATCTTTCCCAAATCCTTCATTTTAAATTCATGGTTTAACACAGTTTTAAGTTGCAAAATTTCTGTAGAATTATTTCCAAAAAACACAAGGTCATCAACATACAGTAATACAAACATGATATTTCCATTAGAACATTTCATATAAAGGCAAGAATCACATTTTGATCTTATGAAACCCTCTCTTGTTATTACTGAATTAAACTTTAGATTCCAACATTTAGGTGAAATTTTGAGACCATATAGAGACTTGTTTAATTTAACAATGTTGTTTTCATTAGAATAAGCTCCTTCCGGCAAACATAGGTAAACAATTTCATTTAACTCCTTATATAAAAATGCACCAGTTACATCCATCTGATAAATAGGAAGGTTTAACTTAGTTGCAACTATTACAAACATTCTAAATGTTGACAACTTTGCCACTGGGGCATATATTTCATTTAAATCAAATACATTGTCTTGCTCAAATCCTCTAGCTACTAATCTGGCTTTATATTGCTTACCATCTTTTGACTCCTTGATTTTAAACACCCATTTGCTACTGACGACCTTCTCGTTCACAGGTTGTTTACAAACAGTCCAGGTATTGTTTTCCTTTAAAGTTTCCAATTCTCTATCTATTGCTTCACTCCACTTATGTCCGTCACTGGAGTTTATGGCTTTCTTGTATGACACTGGCTCACTCAAATCACTTTGAACCAAGTTACAACGATAGAATGAAGTTTGTTTCCGAGTACGCTTGCTCCTGTCCTTTTGTGATACAAGGTTTGGATCTTCATCTTCTGACGAACTGAAGTCCTCAAAACAAGGTTCATATTCGCTTCCGGGCGTACTGTCATGGAGTGTATCTTCCTCAGGGGTAAGTGTAACGTCTGATATCTCCTGTTCACTTCCGTCCCTTTCATTTTCCTTTTCCGTCTCTGTCACAGACTGGCCATCCTGTGTTTCAAGGTTTAATCTTACTGTAGACTCTTCTTTTTCCTCCCTTTCTTCTAAGAACACCACGTCTCTTTTAATTTCTATGATATTCTTTTGTGGAAAGTATACCCTATAGCCCTTTACCTCTTCACTGTATCCCACCATTAGTCCTTTCTCTCCTTTTTTATCCCATTTCCTCCTTTTTTCTTTAGTGATGTGTACATAGATGGGCACTCCAAAGGTCTTGAACTGATGAATATTATATTTCTTCTTTGTCCACACTTCATATGGTGTTTTTCCATTTTCTTTGCTTTTCGCAGTTCTGTTCAGTACAAAGGCCGCTGTATACACTGCCTCAGCCCACAATGTCTTGGAAAGATTTTTCGCATGCAGCATGGTTCTTGCTGCTTCCACCAGGGTCCTGTTTTCTCGCTCTGCCTTCCCATTTTGTTCTGGCGTGTATGGTACACTCATTTGGTGCGTTATGCCACGTTTGAGGAACATTTGTTTTGTTTCCTTGTTGACAAATTCCAACCCATTATCGCTTCTAAATATTTTTATTTTGTTTCCAGTAGTTGTCTCTGCCTTGTTCAAGTAATTTTCAATGCAGGTTTTGATCTCATTTTTAGTTTTTACGAAATACACTGATCTATAATTTGAATAATCGTCCGTAAGCAGGACGAAATACCTCGAGCCTCCCACAGATGATTCTTCCATCGGCCCACATGTATCAGCATGTATAATTTCACAAGTTCTTGTGCTCACACTTAAGCTTTTCGCGAATGGCAAACGGTGCATCTTTCCCAACAAACAACTTTCGCACTTTGGGACAGAAATTTGTTTGGTTTCAATGTTGTTATTTTCCAATATTTTTCTAACGTAATCAAAGTTTTGATGAGCCAACCTCTCGTGCCACATGTAGAAATCATTTTCTATCGTTGTCTTAGCGACACTCGCAATATTTTGTTTGTAGCGAAATTGTAAATAATACGAGTTTCCAACTCGATTTGCAATAGCACAAACAACGCCATTTTGAAAAAATTTGCACGAACTGTGATTGGTCGTTATGACGTATCCTTTGTCTGTGGCGCGATTGACCGAGAACAGATTAATCTTCAGTTCGGGAACGAACAACACGTTCTCCATGGTAGTGTCAATCCATTCACTTCCGTTTCGAACTTGCACTGCCATCTTGCCGCATCCTTGCACACTAATCGCTGCGCCGTTACCGATGATTACTGAACTTTGAGACACGTTTGATGAAAATGTTGTAAACAATTTACGATCACAACACATATGTTCGCTAGCACCAGAATCTACTAGCCATTTTGATTCTTGATATTGTTCATAGGTTTTATTTGACATGACGAACGCGTTACTTTTATTAGATTGCGTGTTATTGTCTTTATTTTTCTTGAACCAACACTGAGACTTGAAGTGTCCTAATTTGCCACAAAAGAAGCACTTCTTTTTCACATTTTCTTCATTGTTTTGTTTAGCACTTTTACAGTCACTTTGGAAATGTCCGAATTTATTACATTTGTAACACTTTACCGTCCTTTTGTTTTTAGCCAGAAACGCAGATGACGAATGGTTTTCTTGGGTTTCATCACTTTTTTCTTTCAGCCTCTCCTCTTCAATCAACAATCGGGCCACTAGATTGTCAAACGTTTGTTTATCGTCAGGTGCAGACTCCCATGCCGACACAAAGTGTTTGTATTCGTCTGGCAGGGACATCAGCACTTTAGTTATGACAAGTTTACTGGAGATGTCTTCACCCATCTGTTTTAGTTGATTTTGAAGTTCTTGAATCTTGGACAGAAATACTGACATTTCGATTCCTTTTTCAAACTTGTATTGAAAAAATCGCTGTTGAACAATGTGAATACTTGTTTCACTCTTTTGCTCAAACACACTTTGTAACTTCCTCCACATGTCTGCAGATGTTTCACAGGATATTACGTGTATCATAACATCCTCTGTCATTCGTGTGACCAGTAGAGTCTGAGCCTTCGCGTCCTTGGTTTCCCAAGTAGTTTGCTCCTGTGGTTGATTTCGCTCTGGTTTGACACTGCGTCCTTCGACTACGTCCAGCCAACCTTTACTTCGTAAAAGCACTTTGGTCTGGAATTTCCAAATGTTCCAGTTCTTGGAACCCGCCAGCTTGATCGTGTTGAAGTTATCACCACCTTCCATCTTGCTTGATGTATTTCAAATAGGTATTTTCTCGCCTTCCTGCCTCTCGCCGTTTCGCCGACCACGTTGCCGGGACTAACCTCACTTTTGTACTAAGATCGCGACTGCAGTATATTTATTACCTTTTAATTTAATTTAATCACAATTCGAGGTGTATGTGTCTGGGCCCATAACCTGACGTGATTAAATGAGAACAATACTTTATATATTTGGTATAACTATTTATTTAGTTTATATTACACGTTTCACAACATAGCTGTTTAAGATCAACCGCAAAAGAGAAAGTTATTGAACGAATGACATCGAGTGCTGCCAACAGCAAATCACTTAAATCTACTTAAATTGTTATGGTATTGCCACCCCACAACAAGGGTATTTTGATCTAGAACTCTTGTAACATGAATAGAAAGGTTGACTTTGTTAGGTGGTTGAGGATTTTAAGTTTGAACATTTTAACAGTAAACGTAATGTTTAATGCTTACAGACTAAATGATAAACTATAGTCGGTAGATACAGTGTTGATTCCTAATTGTTAGATTTTAAATTTGATTTACCTATCCTAAAAATTATGACGTCTACCTGTTTTGCACAAATCAGATACCCATTTTAGGCTCATAATCGGGCAAAACGGGGTTTTTTAGAGGTTTCTTATTTTTTTTATTTAAGTATAAAATATTTGATTGAAAATGCTTTAAATTTGTGTTTTATTTTCAAGTTTAAAATTCAATTTTAATTTCAAGTTTAAACATCCTATCTTAAAAACTAAATTAAGCCAAGATATACACCACATTTCTTAATTTTTTTATCCTCTCGCGAAACTTACTCGTTGTAGGCCAACATCCACTGCAGAATATATCACTGTTTACCGAAACTACGGCCACTACGACGAAAATTTCGAAATAATACATGTCAAAACCACGAGCTTGATTCGACTAAAGTTCCACTCTTTGTAATAATTTATGTAGATAATTACCTACAATATACAAACCGCACGAATCGCTCTGTGCATTGTGGATTGGATGATTCATTGAGGTAAAATTTTGTATTAACTCGAACATATTTGCTGCTTGTGCCCCAGTTATTTATTCGTATCGCAAAAATACAATTTACGCAAACATATTCAGCTTCACATTTAAATCAAGCGAAGTCAACCATTTAATTACAATACAGTACATTATAATACAAAAACATTTATTACTCTCAAAAAGGCATCAAATTACATACTTAAGCATTGTACATAGCATTCGAATCCTTATTGAGAGCTGGAGTCTGTGGTAGGTTAATGAAAATCTGTGTTACAGATCTCCAGTCTCCCAACCTCCTGTATCGCTCACAAATAAATATTTTAGTTGATGTACTCAAGGCAGCGCCTATGCTCCCTAGTCCGGCTGCGCCGACACTGAAAAGACTGCAGAGGAGCAAGGAGTTCGGTCGGGTGCATGGTGGCTTTGGCTACTTCCAGCTAAACAGTGAGGGAGAAGATATTCTCCTAACCTCACTGGCCGCTGACTGGGCCATAGTCAACGACTTCTTCCAGAAAAGACCAGACCACCTAATCACCTATAAAAGTGGCTCGCAACAATCACAGATCGATTATCTGCTGATCCGAAGATGTGACAATGGTCATGTATCCCAGTGCAAGATCGTCCAAGGGGAATGAGTTCCGGGTAATTAGTAGACGGCCTACGGCAGAACGCTGCGTACCGTCTATTAAGTGGTGGACTCAGAGCAGCAAGAGCCAGGAGTTCATGGAGGCAGCCGATGGCTTCGATTGGAGTGCAAAGGGCGAAACTTCCAATGAGCTCTGGTGTCACTATCAGAAATCCATCCTCAAACTCGGACAAACAGTACTCGGCACGTCGAAAGACGGCCGACGAATTGACAAGGATACGGTATGGTGGAATGATAAGGTGCAGGAAGCAGTTAGGGACAAAAAGGCATGTTTCAAGAAATGACACAGTAATTCACTATCAGATAAGGAAGTTTACTTGGGAGCAAAGCGGCAATCTAAAACGGCGGTGGCAAAAGCGCGGTTGGCCCAGCTGGCTCTGCTCTATGATTCTGTGGAGGGGCACAAGCTCGTCTACAAGCTGGCAAAATCGCGGAGTCGAGCCAGTCTGAATGTGAAAAAGTGTGTTGCCATAAAAGCAATGGACGGCGTTTTGCTCACAAGCGCAAACTCTATTAAAGACCGGTGGTGTTGTCATTTCAAGGAGCCATCTAACGAGACCAACAACAACGTGCGACCACCACAACTTCCTGCAAACCTTGGCATGATAAGCCCGATTACCCCTGATGAGGTGGAGAGGTTTCTTTTACGTATGAAAAACGGAAAAGCTATTGGCCATGACGGAATACCCATAGAAACCTGGAAAACAATGGGGACCCGAGGCATACTCTTGCTCACTGAGCTATTCAACAAGATTGTAGGTACTGGGCTTATATCTGACACGTGGCGCGTAAATATTATCACGCCAATCTATAAAGAAAAGGGCAGTGTGCAAGAGTGCGGCAACTATCGAGGTATCAAACTTATAAGCCACACAATGATGCTATTCGAACGGATTATTGACCAGAGACTTCGCCAGGAATGCTCCTTGTCGGAATGCCAATACGGCTTCAGGCCGAGCTGCAGCACCATAGATCTAATCTTTGCTCTCTGGGTCCTCCAGGAATCCCATTGTAGTAGGAATTAACCGTTGCATTACGCATTTCTCGACCTGCAGAGGGCTTTCGACAGTGTCCCTTTGGAGATAATCTGGTGGGCTCTGAGAGCAAAGTCTGTACCCGAGGCGTACATTTGTATTATACAGGACATGTATGCCAGTACTGGAGCTGTCGTCAAAGCCATCGTAGGCCATACTAATCCGTTCCTGATTACTGTAGGTGTTCACCAGGGTTCTGTGCTGAGCCCTTACTTGTTTTGCATTGTGCTCGATGCCCTCTCAGCGAAAATTCAGAACATGCCTCTTTGGCTTATGAAATAGGCTCACGATATTGTATTGGTGAGCAAGCTTAGACAGGACCTTGAGACCAGGGTAAATATGTGGAAGGATGTGCTAGAAAACAACCACCGTTTTCTAGCACATCCTTCCACTCATTGGAAGTTTCACGTAACCACGGAATCAACTTTTATTTTAATTATACATACCTATACAACAATTATAGCCGTGTGGTGTCCGACAGAGTAGAATAGCACCAACCCCTAACACTCGTGAGTGTCGTACAAGGCGACTAATGTTTTCGAGGAAAAGATCTAAGAGTCTCTATAGACTGAAAAATGGGCAGCAGCGTTTTCCATTGTTATACATTTTTATTACACTGCGATCTCCAACCAGCCTGCCGAGCGTGGAGAATATGCCAATAACCTTCCCTTCCGTGGAAGAGGCCCAAAGTTCTGCAGTGGACTGATATGGGCTGTGATGGCGATACAACAATTATAATCTGGACACTTTCAAGGCCAGAGTGAAGAGACTGCTTTAGACAGGCATTTTTCATCTTTGGCCGGACCATCACTTACCACTAGTGGCATTCAAACGCCTGAAGTTCTTTTTAAAGAACCTAACCGACTGAAAACATCCATAATAATTAGTAATCGTCCTTTGTTACTTTGTGTTGATTTAAAAATATAGGTACATTTAATTTTTTACAGACACAAAAATAGACACAAAGTTCGTACTTTCAAGGATATGATACTTGAAAGTTTTGAGATTAGTTTTGGTTTTTTGACGGTAATGCGTCTGGTATTACTCCCCCACAGTCAGTACTCGCCAACCTTTTTCATTGAGTCTATTTTATTGAGTGCAGCCGAATGTAGGTAGGTACTGAGGATTCCCATCGTACGTCCTGGTCTCGGTATTGGAGTGGTGGTGGTAGTAGGTAGGTATTTTATCCGCTTTGTACCTGTGCAGATGGCGGCCGTGTCCTTCTTCTCTGTCCAGCATGGTCTAGCCCGTCTGGAAGGGAGTCGAGTATTCCTTCTCTCCGCATTTTTGAGGACATGAAATACCTACGCGCTATCATCCACGAAGAGGGGTAATATTTATTTATTTATTTATTGCAATATCACTGTTAATAGGTAAAGTGCGTTACATTACACATACTATATACATCGATATAGATCTTACATTAATAGTGACACCCCGCTGGGGTATAGCTATTTACAATTTACGAGAGGGCAACTGAAATAATAATTATACTTAATCCTATATGTGGGAGATAATATTATTATTGTATTTGAAGGTAGTGTTCTTAAATTAAAAACCACCGCAGTCTATAAAAAGGCGGCCATCGCTCTCGACAGGTCAGACGTTGTCCGACTGCGGACACGGCACCACCAGTGCTCTGAACTGTCTTCCTCAGGTAATCTTGCTTAACCGTATAACGCATATTATTTCTATGTTCTATTTTGTTATTTCTATAGAAATAACAATTAATGATTGTCAACTTGTCTGTATTTTGCTAAATCTAAGTACATGCTTAAACTACTAAAATATGTCCTCCATCTGTTGCTGTCCATTTATTATGTTATTGGTAATAATATACATAGATTTATTATTCATATTTCTTTGTTTAATTCCTATACACGTTATCCCACATCAGAAATGGGATAAAGGATCCCAACGTCCCACAATATTTCTAATGCAATGTCCTTTGTTTTCATGTTACATCGTGATCTTTTCGCACCGCCCGCATGAGGCTGAGGAAACTGGATGCTTGCGACGACGCGAAGTGTCGAGTGCATGCAAATGTAAAACCAGACATCATAGGGTCCACAACAACTACAGGCTGCAAATTAGCATTCGGTGAGTCGTTACGAGTTTACTTGATTCAAGTGAGTTTATAACCGAATTAGAATCATTTGTTTCCGCGTAGAACGTGTAAATAACAAAATTGAGAAAGTCCGTCTAAGTTTTTATGTACCAAATTACGGAGTTACAATTGAATTTTGTTTTACAATGAATTATTACCGTCTAAGAAACGAATACGAACACAAAAGTAAACGTTGAACAATATTTGTTTGCCGAGGGTATGATTTTATTGTGGTTTTAACGTTGACCGCCAAAATACGATAATTCTGAAAAGCTACCTCCAACATTGAAAAAAAAAAAGTCAGTTTGATTAGTAGGTAACGTCATTTTTGTTGGTGACAAATTATTTTATCGAAAGGAATGTAAATATATTGACGGTAGATAGTTTCAAATTATGTTTTGAGTGACTTAGTTAATCCTGTGACTTACTTAAGTTCGACCTGTTTAAGACTTTGGTAGACGGATTTAAGCAACTAAGTCCATACGTGACGACTATCGAGCAAAGGTTTTTATGACATTTATGTGGTTGGTTTTGTTTACTCAAAGCTTGTGGCATCACCGGATGGAGATGATGTTGGTGTTTTACGTACTAGGCTGATGAAGCCTCTGGGAGCGTGGCCAACAGATAGTAGTTGTTTCAAGCTTTGTGAAAAAATGTTAAACGATGATGATGATGCTAAGAAAGTCCACATATTTTGGTGATTGCTCAATAGTCAGAGTTACATAATGTTAACTTTAGCTTCGAGTACTGAAATTTCATTGATTACCGATACCGAGTAACTATTTCGAGTTCTGTTGTTGTGCCTGTAAGATGAGGCACTTTAAGCAATGGTGAGAGTTCATATCCTTCGGCTAGTACAAGTTTGGTAGTACCTACACTGTTGTTGAGGTTAAACACCGCGATTTATTTTGCTGATTTGGAGTGGCCCGGAGTCGTGTATGTGACTCTTTGGGCTGAGAGCCCCGAAAGTCTCGGATGTTGCAAGTTCTTGTTCTGATTTTTTTGGAAGACGGCTGGATATGAGACCTCTTCGTTATTACAAACATTGTTAAATTGTTTAAAATGGGAACTTACACGTAACGTAGTCATAGAAAGAGTAGACTCGATCGAACAGTGAAAAAAAAGTTATGACGATGACGATTACACAAACACACAAACACACACACCGATAGACACAAACTTAATGAATGTAATATCTTATTCTTTTAGGTCAGAAGTACTAAAAATGTTACATAGTCTGTTTTGTAAATCCATGGGGTGGGAGCCTGGTGGCCTGTATCACAGGTTCTATGGAACCTATTTCAGGCACCAGTTTCTCACAAATAAATATAGCTACAAACATTATATAGTACTGACCTACTTACGTATTATTTATTTGTTTGTGAAGAAATAATAAATGCTTATTTTATTTTTATTATTATACTGTTACCTAAAACTGTTGAAGGCAGAAGCAGAGAGAAGCAGAAGCTTTTCATTTCCAAATTGGGAAATTATGTATCTAATGTAAAGAACGATACATTTTTAGAGACGTTAACACAGTTGAATGAAAGCGTTTTACCGCGCTGGTAGACAAATGAAAGTAGGTAATATTTTGAATTTGATTACTAATGAGACCTGAAGCAAGTGACTTAATGGGAAATGAATTTCCGATTCTGTTATCCACGGACCGTGACCGTGGCAAAACTCAGTTGCTCTTTTATGACGCTACTTTAGATATTGGCTAAATAGAAGTTGCAGCGCTGGGAATTTGCATTGCATACTACTGGCAGTATAGTTGTTTAGGTAGTGAGTAGGGGTCAATGGTGTGGAAAGTTCCTACATGATTTACGATGAATCAAATACAAAAAATATGGAGACTAGTCAATTGTTTTGTCTAGGGTACAAGAGTAGAGTGTAATTTCTTTAATAAAATGTGATTCCGATGAAAAGCCCTAGAGTTGGCTAATATGTAATCACGGGGATTGGAAATCCTACCTAATAGATGATCACGGCGATGATCATCAGGTTGATCACAGATGACGACTGATGGATAATTATAAAGTTGAAATTTTTATTGTAAGTTCGAGTAGAGCAACCGGGATAGCTCTGTGTGATTGTATTTGAAGATACAGACACCTTGCAATAACAGAGGTGACATGTTCTGAGATGTTTATTTTGGGTACATTATTAACGATTAACGACTCGGTAATTGAAATTTGTGACTTTGATGCCTAGAAGCTGTTCATTGGTAAAATCCTGATTCAATTTTGATGTTGGGCGGTAGAGATAATGTTATTTTCGTGGAGATGACACGGTGAATGTTGGTTTGGGTCTAGGACGATTACTTGTTGTGTAACTCACGTGTTTATTATCACGTGTTGTGATGGCAGATAGACTGCAATGCAGTCTGTATACGATGTACTGAATAGATTTGGTCGAAGGACTGACCACGAGCTGATAAAATAAAGTGGGCTTAGTAAAGTAAAGCTTGTTAAATTTACTATTTTACGATTTGAGCAATTTCATATTGAGATACTGTATAGTCTAACAGTAGTTTGTCTACATACAAGAGTACGGCCAGTACTGTACTAGCTTCTATGTATTACAAAGGTACTACTAGAGTCTATAAGTACCTACGGATTACAAAAGTACGACGAATCAACGTCACTGAGTGGAAGCGTTAGCAATGTTTATTGATTTCGATTTGTATTTCCACGAGTTAAGGAATATTGTTTTGAATTTAGAATGATAAGAGGAGAACTAGTATAGTCTCTTACAACCATAGGGTCAGGAATGATCGAGCGAACATGGTACTGTGCTGTGGTATTTTAGTTTCAGATAACACACGAGGGCGGTCTTGAGCCTAGACATCATGTTGAATAAAATACGCAACGTCAATCGAAGCACCGCCTTGCGGATTGCTGGAAATACTGACATCATATTCGGCTCGCGGCCGTGGTCTGGACGTGGAACTAGCTGCTCATCCATTAATGAGAGAAGAAGTCTTGATTTATTGCCTCACGTCACATGGCCGTTCTCCATAAATGCATAAATGGGAGTTGTTGCATAATAGATCATCAAGGGAGTTTCGTTCTTCGTACATCAGTGCTCCGATAAATTGTCCTGTACAATATATCGGTGGCCAGCGGTGTTGTGCTGGGTGTTTGGTGCGATGTGCGGGTCATTTGATTTGACCGTTGCCCTTTGATTTGGCAACTGATTTGAGAATTGGCATTTAGGGTCATATGATTTGACCATTGCCATGTGTTTTGGCCACTGCCGTGAGGATTGGCATTCAGGTACCTGTGATTTGACCATTAGTACCATGTGATTTGGTGTTTATATGGCTCATGTGATTTGGCCATTGCCATGCAATTTGGCGTATTCTACCAACTACAGAAGGAACACCTTTCTATCGTGAGCAATGAATAATTTTAATGTTTTATCCAGGAGAATTAATCTTGATTTATTTAACACAAGTTGTGAGTCAGCGAGAGACCGCATACTCAACTATTACTTCGACGCGTTGTGGCATTTTTTAAACCATGTTATTATGGAGTTGACTATTGTTGCATTACTTTCGAGTATTGTAGGTATATTTTAGTTTAAACTTGAAATCGTAGTCTTGTAGACTGTTCGGTATGCTTGACTTTTAGTTAAGTATGTATTAAATTATACAGTTTTTATCTGTGGAAGCCTGTAATTGGCTCTGTGCTAATATAAAATAATACTGGTATTATATTATATTGTAATCATTGCTGTTGGTTTTCCTTAAGTAAATAGGATAAAAAGTATGATTTCGGTCACGTTTGACAAATTGAATTGTTATGATCATGAGACCTAATCAGTGTTTCCTACAAGGATAATTTGATTGGATTTTACATTGATGCTAGTTTATGTAAATTGATGATGTTTTTAGTAAATTGTCGTAATGTAACTCGAGTAAAGATACGTGCATTGTATTGTCATGATATAATTTGACTCTAAGTATTCTTTAAGCAATGATTTCTTATGTTACACATACATTTTTGTTTAATTGTAATTTTGAGATAGTGTATCGCAAGCCAATTAGGCTGCTCGTCAGTATGGCCGTGTGGGAGATAATATTATTATTGTATTTATCTTCATTTTTATAAAATGAAGGTAGTGTTCTTAAATTAAAAACCACTTGCGGGTACACCGCAGTCTATAAAAAGGCGGCCATCGCTCTCGACAGGTCAGACGTTGTCCGTTTGCAAGACAAATTACTCAAAAAATCGCTGTTTGATCCGTGTTTGTGATAAATACAACCAGCAGTATAAGCACGCCGATATATTTTCACACAGCTTAGCAACATTTAAGATAATATTAAGTTGCGATTCAAAGTAATGAAGTTTTTGTTCTACATGCGCTTTTTAATTTAAATATTAATTCTTGTTAGCAATGTAGATGACAAGTGTACACAAGAACTAAGTAGAAACTTTTTGGCTTGTGTACCTATATCATAGATAACAAATTGCAAAAGTAATATCTTAAGCTGTTTGTTTCGCTTAATAAATAAAAAAAATAAAATACATTCAGGTTGCGGCTAACAAAAATTCAAAATCGCAGGTGCATTGTCACTGTGAGGAATAAGATGAAATGCCTCATGCCTGTAATTGCGCTGGCCATTGCGTTGCTTGGCGGCAGAAATAGATACGGCGGTGGTACTCACCCAGGCGAACTCCTCAGGCTTGACAGAGTCCTACCATCTGATAAACGGAAAATTGTATTTTGAGGCTAACCTAAATATCTTTTCCTATATCGTTGGCGAAGCGAGGTTGACCAAGGTCTTCCGCTTGGGACCCTGACACTAGTAGAACCAAAGAGATTCTAAAGTTAGCTACCTTCAAGGTTTATTCAAATTTTTTTTTGCTCTTTGAGTAGAACCGTACAGGGCGAATAACTACAGGCGAGGACGTCCAGAATCAAAATCTGTTTTGCACCGATAGATCAAAGTGCCATAAGTTGTCATGCAGACATAGTTATTTTATATTTGTTAAAAAGCAATGCCAACCTATCGTGGTTTTATTCTACCTACACACTTTGGCACAAAGAGGTCCCGCGGAAGGCCCAAGAAACGATGGATAGACATCGCCGAGTCTGATGCGAGAGCCAATGGCTTACGACGCATAAGACCGGGCGAAGTGAAGTAAAATGAGTCGGAAAACGGACCCTGGCTGAATCCGGGACTGACCGCTGGGATGATGATGACACTTAGGTACATTTTTATTATTTCACAGGATCCAAACTTGGCCTTGCAGATTTCTCAGCTCACTAGATAAAAATTGTATAGAAAGCAATTTTATCAGGTATCAGCAGCAGGGGGCTTACCATGAGCATTTATAGCAGGACCTAAACAGACTTGCCAGTATTAGAACGAGACAGCGTGTCACATAAGTTTGTCTCGTTCTAAGCAGGGCTGTTCTGTTTAGGTCCTGCTATAAGAGCTCATGGTAAGCCCTCGGGTATCGCCGCCTTGATATTCACAACCGGGGTTAGACAGCTTCTTTGGAGAGATTGTGGAACTCTGTGCAAAAAGTTTTCAAAACAGAGTTAACAGAACGCAAGTGCCATGTTGTCAAACCGTAGACGTCAAACCAAATCAAAGTCAAACAAAACAAACGTCAAACTCACTGTTATTTTCGTAGTAGGTGCCTAAATTCGATAACGTACACAATTTTTGAGAAATACTATTATTTAATGAATTATCGCAACGGTAAATCCACTGGAAACATGTTTTATAAATACAAGATAAGAAACAAGTAATCATTGTGTTCCCATACACGGCGAGTGTGTACGTTTTTTTGCGACGAATCCAATTGGAAGTATTAGCTAAAATGGATGGGACTGTGGTTCTTATTTTGCTTGTTTTGGTGATGCTTGTGGGATCCTACGTTGCTGGGAGCATACCTTTAAATGTTTCTATGTCAGAGGTACGTGTGTCTTTCGTAATTTTGATAATTTCATTACGGAAACTGTCGAATTTCATAACCTACTTTGTAGTTTCCGTAAACATATGTTAGCTCTAGCACACGTAAATACTAAAGTAGGTTTAACGAACGTTTGCATAAAGACTAAGAATATTTATTTTTTCCTAGATACGTATTTGTACAGAATTGTAGAATATTTATGATACAAAAATCAAATCAAAATACCTATTCACCTAACTTTAATTGATTATAAGTGACAGAAAATTTGTAACTATGTGGCAAAATTAAACATGAGATTAGTGACTATGTATTATAATATTTGGCCGTGTGGTGTCCGGCAGAGTAGAATAGCACCAACCCCTTACACTAGCGTGTGTCGTAGAAGGCGACTAATGTTTTTGAGGCAAAAGATCAAGGGAATCCATAGACTGGAAAATGGGCAGCAGTATTTTCCATTGTTATATTAAAACACTGCGATCTTCAACTCCCCTGCCAAGCGTGGAGATTATGGCAATAACCTCCCTTTTGGTTGGAGAGGCCCTAAGTCCTGCAGTGGACTGTTACGGGCTGTGATGATGATTGTAATATTTTGAACAAATTAAACTCTCTAAGCTCTAAGGTTGTAGATAGACCTCCTTGGAGAGGTCTTCCTGTAGAATGCAACATGGAATTCTTTAAAAAAGGTGTAAAAAGGTTTTTACAGGCTTGACAGCACAGGAGTGATACCCCTGGTATTTCAAATGTCCATAGGCTGTGGTAACTGCTTACCATCTGGCAGGCCTTAAGCTTGTTTGTCACTTGTGTTATAAAAAAAAAGTAACAGAATTCAGGAATAGTGTGATACAGATATGTCAGTTGTTCCAACTGCTTGCCTGTTAAGAAATAATAATAACAATAATTCAAGTAAACGGAAAATAAAAAACTGCAAAAACCATTTCACCACTTTCTTTGAGAACTTCTTCATAGGCATGCATAACACAGGTGTTGAAACCACTATTCTTCCCGATTATTATATGACATACGTTAATAATATTTTTTTTCGACAGGATAAACTGCAAAAGGTCACAGTGTTTGGCGCCGGCCTGCTAGTAGGAACAGCTTTAGCCGTTATCATCCCGGAAGGCGTCCGGTCGCTGTTCAGTGAACGGTCACTAGCAACTGTAGTTACGAAGGACTACACGGCCGAACCACCCGGACATGAAGACCACGATCTGCACTCCGTTATAGGGATATCTTTGGTATTAGGTATGTATTTTTACTGTACTATTTCTATTGGATATTTTTATATGATTGTATCAGTAAAGCAGATAGCGTACCGATACAATTGTGCATATGTATTGCTATGCATGGATAAAGAAATGGTTAGCTGTTGTTGCTGGCTGCTATAGCCGGCTCTCAGTCACGTATAAAGGACCAAATTTGAGTCTATGTGAGCTCTTAACTAACCTAAGTTGATAGTATTCGGAAGAGGATAACCCTGGATTTTATCCAAATTAAGGCAGCACTAACTGTCTAAATGCTAAAAGTAAAATAATTAAAAACTTGCATAATAAATAATAATATTGGTATCAATATTCTGGTTGTGCCATAGTGCACGAGGGCCTAAGCTAAGCTTTGACTGTGATTCGATTTTGGTAACTCAGGTAATTATAGCAGAGCTTCTGCCATCTGACCTCCGTGACCTGTAACGGGGGGCCCTGACCGGATTGGATCATACATTAATATTCTTCACAATGTTTTTCCTCACCATAAAACCATGATATTCTGCAGAAAATTTACTTACTTTTCCCAATAAACACAATGGTTTTATGTTGAATAAGTAACATGGATTTAAAGTTGAAAGTTCATCAATAAATCATCCAGGCACAATATTGTTTAAGTGGTATAAAAAACTGACAAGGATACGGGATGGTGGAATAGTGAGGTGCAGGAAGCAGTTAGGGACAAAAAGGCATGTTTTAAGAAATGGCAGCACAGTAATTCACTATCGGATAAGGAAGTGTACCTACTTGGGAGCAAAGCGGGGATATAAAATGGCGGTCGCAAAAGCGCGGTCGGCCCAGCTGGCTCCGCTCTACGCTACGGCACAAGCTCGTCTACAACCTGGCAAAATCGCGGAGTCGAGCCAGTCTGGATGTGACAAAGTGTGTTGGCATAAAAGGTACGGACGGCGTTTTGCTTACAAGCGCAAAGTTGACTAAAGACCGGTGGTGCTGTCATTTCAAGGAACTGTCTAACGAGACCAACAACTACGTGCGACCACCACAGTTTCCTGCAAACCTTGGCATGATAAGCCCGATTACCCCTGATGAGGTGGAGAGGTCTCTGGTACGTATGAAAAACGAAAAAGCTATTGGCCATGACAGAATACCCATAGAAACCTGGGAAACAATGGGGACCCGGGGCGTACTCTTGCTTACTGAGCTTTTCAACAGGATTGTAGCTACGGGGATTATACCTGACGCGTGGCGCGTAAATATTATCACGCCAATCTATATAGGAAAAGGCAGTGTGCAAGAGTGCAGCAACTATCGAGGTATCAAACTTATGAGCCACACAATGAAGCTATTCGAACGTATTATTGACCAGAGACTTCGCCAGGAATGCTCCTTGTCGGAATACCAATACGGCTTCAGGCCGGGCTGCAGCACCATGGATCCAATCTTTGCTCTCAGGGTCCTCCAGGAGTCCCATTGCAGTAGGAATCAACCGTTGCATTATGCATTTCTCGACCTGCAGAGGGCTTTCGACAGTGTCCCTCGGGAGATAATTTGGTGGGCTCTGAGAGCAAAGTCTGTGCCCGAGGCGTACATTTGTATTATACAGGACATGTATGCCAATACTGGAGCTGTGGTAAAAACCATCGTAGGCCATACTAATCCCTTCCCGATTACTGTAGGTGTTCACCAGGGTTCTGTGTTGAGCCCTTACTTGTTTTGCATTGTGCTCGATGCCCTCTCAGCGGAAATTCAGGACATGCCTCCCTGGCTCATGAAGTACGCTGACGACATTGTACTGGTGAGCAACTTAGGCAGGACCTTGAGACCAGAGTAAATACGTGGAAGGATGTGCTAGAAAACGGTAGTTTGAAGCTGAATATCGCCAAAACAGAGTATATGGCCAGCTGCAGCGCGGATCTCGACACCATCCGTATAGGTAACGAAGCTGTCATTAGAACAGATAAATGCAAATATCTCGGATCCGTGATGCACGAGTCTAGCGATATCGGCCACGATGTCAAGTCCCGAATTTCTGCAGCTTGGGCCAAATGGCGGGAACTCACGGCGGTCATCTGTGACCCTAAAATCCCCGTCAAACTCAAAGGGCTTATAAACAAGAGTATAATTAGACCGGTTATGCTCTATGGCCGCGAGACATGGCCAGCGCTGACGAAACACGTTCGCGAACTCCACGCTAACGAAATGAAAATGCTGCGGTGGATGTGCGGAGTTACGCGACTCGATAGAATACGTAACGAGTACATCAGTGGCAGCCTTGGCGTGAGGCATATCGCAGATAAGATCGAGGAGACTCGTCTGCGCTGGTTTGATCACGTGTTGCGTAAGCCTCAGGGATACGTAGGAAATAGGTGCCTAAACCTGCCGGTATCAGGAAAGAGGCCCCGTGGGCGATCCAAGAAGCGATGGATTGACATCGCTGAGTCGGATGCGAGAGCCAACGAGAGCCAAGAGCCAGCTTACAACTCGAGGATGCCGAAGACCGGGCGAAGTGGAGAAGAATTTATAGGAAAGCGGACCCTACAGAGGCCGGGATAAGCGCTAGGACGATAATGGTATAAAAAAGTATACAGGGTGTCCCGTAAGTCGACGTCAAGCCGGAATCGGGTGATAGTCCAAATCATAATAGTTACTAGAAAAATAAAAAATAAAATCTAAGTCTTGAATTTTTTAAATTATAGGCATTTCTTTTTTTTTCGAGAAAATGTACACCCTGTGATGATTTTTTAACTCCTGTTGCTACAAATCTTAACTTTTTTTCAATTTTATTTTTCTTATGTAATCCCGAATAGTGCTAATCTAACCTATTACTTAGAATTCCAAGTCAACTGCTCCAGCTTGGAAGAAAGTGTCACATTATGCCGTACAATGAATAGACAATTAATATTTCGTCCAACTTTAACGGACCGTACTGAAAAAAAAAGAACTGCGCCAGGTTGGCAAGTAGCACTAAAAGTTGACGCATTTAATAAGGATTCTAAAATGGTATAATACTTGCTACATTATTTCTTTGATTACGGGGAAAAAAAAATTCCTTCAAGAAACCCAGTTTCGAAAATTTTTTCTTTACCTACTAAAAATTATTCTAGTGCGTTCAAAGCTTGCCTAAGACCGAGTGAGACGGAGAGTCATTCATGAAATGTGAGTGAGACAGGTAGTGACGCTTTCGAGTCAAGTCAAGTCAAGTCAAAAATTCAAGACTTAGATTTTATTTTTTATTTTTCTAGTAACTATTATGATTTGGACTGTCACCCGATTCCGGCTTGACGTCGACTTACGGGACACCCTGTATATTTATTAAAGTATCTTCATAAAAAAAGCACGCCTGCGCTGGTTTAGTCACGTGATACGTAAGCCTCAGGGATACGTGGGAAATAGGTGCCTGACGGTATCAGGAAAGAGGCCCTGTGGGCGACCCAAGAAGCGATGGATCGACATCGCTGTGTCGGATGCGAGAGCGAACGGCTTACGACCCGTGGATACCGAAGACCGGGCAAAGTGGAGGAGACTGAGTAGGAAAGCGGACCCTGGCAGAGGCCGGGATAAATGCTAGGACGATGATGATGATCTTCTTAAAAATACATTTATTTGCAGGTTTCGTGTTCATGCTACTCGTCGATCAGTTGTCATCGCGATATAACGACCAGAACAACCCCGTTGAGAGGAATGTCACTGCCACAGTTGGCCTCGTGGTTCATGCCGCTGGTATGTATTGAAGATGTTTTGTAATGTTTTTTTTTTTATTTTTTTTACATCACACACAGGACGTTATGGATATTTGCAATACCAGGGGCAATACCTATAAAAACCTTTTCACCCCTTTCTTGAAGAACTCCATGTTGTAATTGCAAACCTATACTGTTGGTTTTCTTTATGTCATACGGTAGGCAAACAGGCAAGCGGGCCACCTGATGGGAAGTGGTCACAACTGCCTATAGACATCAGCAACACCAAGAGTATCGCCAATGCGTTGCCCACCTCTATAACACGTTGCTCTGGCAGCAAAAAGGCAGATGCCCCACCACTTCATGGTACAATTACAGGACACCTTCCCCTGAACAAACTACTGTCAACAATAGGAGCTACAGACAACCCTTTGTGCAGGGGATGAATAGTAGACGAAGAAACAGCGGCCCATGTGGTCCTGGAGTGTGAGGGACTACAGGACTACAGGGCAAGAGTCGTATTAGGAGCAGGGTCCCTCCGAGATATCTACATTAGGATGCCTTAACTACGTACAAAGGACCAAGTTTGAGTTCAATAGGTATCTTCTAGGCACGCATGCTACATCTTCGACCTCATCGTCGCTTTCCATCATGTGAGTTGAGGTCATATGCAAGCCAATAGACAATGAAAAAAATTTAAAAAAGTGCATAAAAAGGAATGAACAATCTTTAAAAATCAGCTGCAGTGTGGGTCTTAAAAAAACGTAACAAGCTAATATATTAGTACAATCAATGCATTAAAGACTTTTAGGTGCGTCGGTGGCCGACTGCGACTCGTAAACGAGAGGTACCGGGTTCGAATCCCGCTGCGGCCATGTACAAATAACTCTTTTCTGAGCTATTTACAGTAGTCGAATGCTAACCGATGCTGAAACCTGAAACCTGCACATTCAGGCGACTGAATGTGTCACCATGATCTAATTTGGTCAGGTTGACCAGGAAGCAGATGGCAGTCGCCCCACTGTAATTATCAGATCTGCCACTGGATCATAGTCAAGGCGAACCCCGGGCCCTTGCGCAAGCACAACAGGGACATTAACCCCAAGGTGATTAATATTGGCCGTGTGGTGTTCAGCAGAGTAGAAATAGCACCAACCCCAACACTCGTGGGTGTCGTACAAGGCAAAATATCTAGAGTCTCTCTAGGCTGGAAAATGGGCTGCAGCGTTTTCCATTGTTATATTTATACACTGCGAGCTCCAACCCGCCTGCCAAGCGTGGGGTTTATGGCAATGACCTCCCCTTTCGTGGGAGAGGCCCTAAGTCCTGCAGTGGACTGTTATAGGCTGTGATGATGATTATTATTTATTGTAACATAAAAATATATATCGTTCAGAATTATTTCTAACCACTACAAGTCTTATCAGTGTATTGTTATAAGACGCTAATGCGTTTTCACAAAACAACTAACTCGGCGTGACAATTATGAAGAAATTATTTTTCGTCGATTCGACAAGTTACTGCATTTGCGATAAGGCCGGTTTGTTCAGCAATTTCTAGATTCTTATCGTGATGCTAGATAGACTTTGTTTTTACACGTGTAAGCGTTAGCTAATTGTTCAGTAAGCGGCCATTAAGGAGAGCTAGCCGTGTGATGTCCGGCAGAGTAGAATAGCACCAACCCCTTACACTCGTGGGTGTCGTACAAGGCGACTAATGTTTCCGAGGCAAAAGATCTAGTCTCTGTAGGCTAGAACATGGGCAGGAGCGTTTTTCATTCTTATATTTATAACACTGCGATCCCCAACCCGCCTGCCGAGCGTGGAGATTATGGCAATGACCTCCCCTTTCGTGGGAGAGGCCCTAAGTTCTGCAGTGGACTGTTATGGGCTGTGACGGAGAGGCAGGCCGTCTATTAAGAACATGCTTGCAGTTTTTATAGTTTTTGAACGCAGATTCTGTGTTATTCGTATTTGATTTGATGATGACAATGACTCTTTTCTGAGTTATGTACATTAGTTGAATGCTAACCGATGCACTTACGGTGAGGGAAAACATCGTGATGAAACCTGCACATTCAGGCTATCGAATGTGTAACCATGATCCAATCTAGTCGGTTCGCCCGGTAGCAGGGTTACGGAGGTGAAATGGCAGACGCTCTACTGTAATTTTCTGATCTGCTAAATCCTGGATCATGGTCAAAGCGGACTCCGGGCCCTCGTAAGCGAGACCGCAACCGCGACATTAACGCTAAGATGATTATTTATACCTTTTTTTTGTATTTATATCGGCCTGAATCTTCCCACTGCTGGGCAAAGGCCTCCTCCCCAATTCATCCATACTTTGCGATCGTTTGTTATTGTTTGCCCAGTCCCTTTCGAATGCCAACAACTCGTCTCCATTTTTTTTTGGGTTTGCCGCGACGTTGTTTCCGGGTATTGGGTGTTCAATCTGTAGCTTTGGCCCATGACTCCTCCGACATGCAGCAGACATGACCGGCCCAGACCCATTTCAGTTTCCCAGCTTTGGCGGCTACATCAGCGATCTGTGTTTTGGAGCGTGGAGTTTCTGGCAAACCCCGATTCTGACTAAAGAACACTAAACTAAACTCACACACAGAGAGAGAGAGACGCACGCACGCACTTACAATTTTTTTTTTATATCATACTGTAGGCGCACAGGCAAGCGGGCCACCTGATGGAAAGTGTTTTGTTTTAAGAGTATTGTTTAGCTGCGGTATTCTGTAAGGTGGAGGTACTTTCCCAGTCGGGCGGCTCCAATTCGAACGGGATACCCCGGTATGCCCTACGTCTCTATGATGTTGTAAAGAATCACTTTCGTCCGTGCTTCACTGTAGGGCGCACTGAAAGCCAGCGGCATAGCTCCAGCCATGGCATACGCTGAGTGTGACCCCTTTGCACGTCTTCCCAAAGCACGGGTAGCGATACATTATGGTTATAATGTCACTGTTTCCTTTTTTTATATTTGAATGTACCTATCGTGTCATGAGTTTATGTGTAATAAACGTCATTTATTTATTTGATATGCCTAAGTATTTTCAATTTACTGCGATATATTTTAAGAGATTTTTACGTTTTTCTCCCAGACAGCTTATGATTTGCATATGTGAAGTCATCACGATCCTATTGTTTAAAGATGGCGACGCTATATTCAAGTTAGGCGTATCGAGTGAGGGATGTGACGAATCAAATACACAACCAATTAGGGACGTAAAGAGGCCGGTCCAAATTGCAAGAGCAGTGGTAGGCGAAGTTGAACCTTTAAAATTTTATGAAGCCATTGGCAAATGCGTGATTACTTTGGTCGTGTGGTGTCTGGCAGAGTAGAATAGCACCAACCCCTTACACTCGTGGGTGTCGTACGATCTAGAGTCTCCGTAGGCTGGAAAACGGGCAGCAGCGTTTTCCATTGTTATATTTATACACTGCGATCTCCAACTCGCTTGCGAAGCGTGGAGACTATGGCAATAACCTCCCCTTTCGCGAGAGGCTCTAAGTCCTGCAGTGGACTGTTATGGGCTGTGATGATGATGACTTTGGGAATGGGATCATGTGCTACTAAACCTGGGGTTTCTTTAGAATAGGGCCGGTTTTTTCACTCCGACCATCGTTCCGTTGGACGTAATTTCAACTCGAATAAATTCAAACTACGCATCTCCATAAAAATATACCATTGATCGTTTCTCGCTCGCAAGATTCGGATGTGGAATGAGCTCCCAGTCAAGGCGTAGCTCGGACCCTCGCGCGCGAGAGCTCAAGATTTTTTAAGAGGTTTTTTATAACTTCAATTGAACTATTTTTACTTGAGGGCTAGGATCGAGTGCACAATAAAGATAAACGTTTGAAATTTTTAATTAGAACAAGAGCGTGATAAGGCCTGACGTCTGGGCTTACTATCGATAATTTGGCTACTCGAAATACTCGTATTCGTAAAAAGTTATTGGAGGTTTATAGAAGGTTTTAAGGTTGCTAAAATATGGTACATGGAAAACATTATTTATAAACCCATATTGGCGCTAAAACGCTCAATAACGGCTTCATAGCCTAAAGAAGGCTGATCCCTTATTAGACCTCTGATGAACCTATATTAGTGACAAACATGGCCGTCGTCACACGAACAGCTGATTTCATTCGCTTAGTCATTGACTGTGATTGGCGCATGACTTCATTCTTGACTTTGATCCTGAAGCGTACAGTCATGACTTCTATAATTTTCCTAGGAACTTCGTTTTGATTAGCTAATGTCAGCACATTTAACTTTTTTTGAGGCGTAGCTACAAGCGATTTTATGTTGTTGGCTATAAATCATCAGAGCCACAATATGATGCCAATATATGTTTTATCAGATCTTTAGCTAATACATGTTTATGGAACGTTTATGAATAACGGATATTTATTTATTTATTTAGGACAACCAACAAGACTTACACTAAGAAAGTTATAGCATCTTATAGTTGAAAATATATTTTCTTTCTAAGTGCAGCCTTAATTATAGGTTACCAAGCCATGAAAGCCACGATATTAAAATGCGTTTTATAGGCCTAATTATTGTTTTAGCGAATTAACGTTTTAATGCTACATATTTTTAAGAATAAAACCGATAGTTTTAAAAGAAATATTGCTCATGAAAATGACTGAGGATTGACAAGTGTATCCTGCGGATCCTGGCTAGGGTTGGGGCGGCGGGAATGAGTCCACGTTTGTACCATTTTGTGCATAGTGATAAATAAATAAATAAATGGGTGGTGGGGCAAAGCCTACCACGGTTGACTTAACTTGCATCCGACAGAGTATTTTATTTTTTTATGTTTAGACTATCCAGGCATTTGACCGCCATCTCACCTGGTGGTAAGTGACGATGCGGCCGTAGATGGAGCACGCCTGTCTAGGAACAGCCTATTCATTCTAGCCTCGAAGGCGTCCAGATTATCATGATCAGGGAACACACTCGCAGGCAACGCGTTCCATTCCTTAGCCGTTCGCATTACAAAGTATGTCACAGCACCGAGCTTTCTACTGGTTCCGTTGCCAGATCGCCCCATTGCTACATGGTGATCATCGTCATCATCGTCTGAACGGTCAATTCCGGATTGTGCCAGCCAGAATTGAATCTGACAGGGGGCCCTCCTGTGTTTAGCTCCGCGATTTGGTCAGTCCTATAAACGGGTACATCTTTCCCCCAGCGGAAACCCATAACATGGGTCCCATAACACCCCCAATCACCATCTCATGGCCAACCTCACCCCTGCTGACAGACGGACGAGGCTCTGGCGAACCGGCTTTCCCCTAACGGGTTGTGCGGGCCGGATGGTAGTCGCCGCACGTAAAAAGCCAAAATACCGCACAAAAAGGATACCATGGAGAGGTCTGCTACAAAAAAGCGGACCCTGGCAGTATCCTGGATTGATCGCTCGGATAATGATGATGATGACACAAGCATTATCTACATGCCCCATAATTACATTATTCCCCCTATTATTTACTCCTATGTACCTATATTTAGTATGTATTTGTTGATTACCTATTTCTTGTATCTTTGTAAAATTATATAAATTTAGCATTTATTGATGTAAAGTATCCCTTCCTTCACCTTATCTCATTGTTTCTCCCGCACCGTCTACCGTTTTCGATCATATTTTTTTTCACGGTTGAGTGGTAGATAAGGCTACTTTAGCTTTAAGTCCGCCAATGTGCCATTAGTGCATAAAGTTTTAATAAATAAAAATAAATAAATGATCCTTTCCCCAGCGGACGGCATAGCGCTAGGCGCGGCCGCGACCACCTCCCACGCTGATGTGGAGCTGATCGTGTTCCTGGCGATCATGCTGCATAAGGCGCCGGCCGCGTTCGGCCTGGTCACCTTCCTGATGCACGCTGGACTCGACAGGTGAGCTTGATGTGTCATGTCTGCAGGTACGTCAAAGGCCGTCACCGCATCAGCTCCCCATAGGTTGCAGATGCCCTGTACGATAATTACGTAACACTGTTGCCAACAACTCTCTGATTTCAATGATTGAAATTGTTACTTTTGCGATTCAGTTGCTAACAACGTTCCATTGCAATAAACTGAGATGATTAAATATATTATACATCAACGCAAAAATTAACAATTTCAATCATGGAAATCAGATAATTGTTGGCAACAAATGTACGTAATTAGCCTACTGGACGACGGTGGCCACTTTCCACCAGGTGGACCGTCTGTCCGTGTGCCTTCAGTAACAAAAAATTCAGTACAGCCTCTTCCAAGAAAGTGCAACATGTCTCGTGATAATGCTTTCCGTTTACGCGATATCCATACAGAGTTCATTTTGTAATAACGCAGAAATAGAAGTAGGACGCTCTCGTTCCTGCGTTTTTGCGGTATTTTTATAGAACCTACATTTTGTATTATTTTGTACACAAACTTGAGATTGTGGAAACAGAGGGCGATAATAACGCAGCAGTGTAGAAAGGACACGAAACGCATTATCGCTAGAACGCATGCGATAATATCCCGGGTTAAATTATACTTATTATACCCATATATACCCAGACCCGTAACAGAAATTAAAATTCATCCTTTCAATTTCTGCTCGGCCGGGAATCTAACCCGCCTCTGCGTGGCGGACCGGCATGCTAACCAACTGAACCACTCAGGTCAAACCTCCGACAAGTCTTAGCAAATGACGAAGGCGGATTGCTACTATAAATATTGAGTAAATAATTCGCGCATGAGTGATCAAGTGTCAACATAGTTGTTCACAGAGTGCTAGATTTGTCGATCACGCTTACTTTGAGGGGTAACCTTGAAAATTGTATCAAGTTTTTACCCAAAGAAACGAATTTTGTAAATTCCTACCGCATAGGGAAGAGCGAAGGATGTAAGTTGTCATCTTGGTGTTAATCTTGGCTGTGCTCCCGCGCGTGAGGGCCCGGGGTCGCCCTTGACCGTGATCCAGGATTTGGCAGGTCAGGTAATTGCAGTGGAGCGACCGGCATCTGACCTCCGTGATCCCGTTAACAGGATAACCTGACCAGATTGGGTCATAGTTAGACATACAGTCGCCTGAATGTGCAGATTTCATCACGATGTTTTCCCTCACCGTATGAGCATGAGTTAATATTCACCATGTACCAATAACTGTTTTCTGAGTTATGTGCATTAGTTGAATACTAACCGATGTACTTACGGTGAGGGAAAACATCACGATGAAACCTGCACATTCAGGCGACTGAATGTTAACCATGATCCAATAGGGTCAGGTTCTTCAGGTCGGAGGTCAGTCGCTTCACAATTACCTGACGTGCCAAATCCTGGATCACGGTCAAGGCGGACCCCGGGCCCTCGTGCGCGATAGCACAACCGGGACATTAACGCCAAGATTATTATTACTATTATTCTCGAAGTGCTACTTACAATGCAACATATCCGGCGCTGTCCTAATTTGCAACCTCCTGTTGGTCGCACGACCGTTGCCAATTAGGACAGCGCCTAACTATCACGTTGTCCTTTGCAGGAATCGAATCCGGCGGCATCTGCTGATATTCTCGTGCGCGGCGCCCTTACTCGCCATGCTGACCTACTTCGGCATAGGGAACGAGAGCAAGCAAACGCTGAGCGAGTTCAATGCCACAGGTGAGCTGAATATGTATTGAAACACCTTACTCAGGTCATGATCATCATCATCGCAGCCCGTAACAGTCCACTGCAGGACTTAGGGCCTCTCCCATGAAAGGGGAAGTTATTGCCATAATCTCCACGCTTGGCAGGCGGTTAGGAGATCGCAGTGTTTAAATATAACAATGGAAAATGCTGCTGCCCATTTTCCAGACTACGGAGACTGATCTTTTGCTTCGAAAACATTAGTCGCCTTGTACGACACCCATGAGTGTAAGGGGTTGGTGCTATTCTTCTCTGCCGGACACCACACGGCCAACTCTTACTCAGGTACCGGGCGGAAAATGATTTTGTAGCGACATCGTTGGCACGGACGCGTGTTTCCTGGTCGTTCACCTGCGGCTTCTCACTGTCCCCACCCAGTCTTGACGCAATGTAGACACGGGAACAGCATCGCTTCGGCACAGCTCACAGCGCAACCTCACGTCAAGGCCGCAAGGGGGTGATTCTCGCGCTGTGACATCTCGAATTCGACATTCTTTCTAGCCAAAAAAACTGTCACTCAAATTGATCTTCGACGATATACGACCGTCGAAGATAGTTGGAAGAATATTTTTTTGCTGCAATATATGTTTTTTAATTACTTGAATTTAATCCACAAATAAATTGTTATGTTGCCCACAGTATAGTTTCACCTAAGCATAGATTAATCCTTATATACAATCTGGCCCCACGATACAGGCGTGTCCTAGTGTGGAGGCCATAATGACCTTTCCATTTATCTGTAACACCAGCTGATGTACTGCAAACGTGTATCAACACAATAAGTATAACTTGGTTTTTTCAATAAACTTATTTGTATTTGTATTTTTTGTAATTTTGTTTTGTATTTTAATGTCATTATTAATGGAGATGTGTGGCTAGAAAAATGTCGGATTCGAAATGTCACAGCGCGAGAATTAGACCCCAGGTCGTTCACCTGCGGCTTCTAACTGTCCCCATCCAGTCTTGACGCACTGTAGACATGGGAATAGCTCACAGCGCAACCTCACGCCAGAGCTTCGCCATTGCTCAACGCATCGTCAGACTGACCTCATACGTCAGCTTCAGCGTCTCTCGCTTCGGTATCGACCTCCAGTCTCCGCAGGGAGTACTGTAGCGCCATATATCGGTCCAATAGGGAAACTCAACGATACTGACATGACGAGTACACGAACACAAGCTTGGCAAGCATCTGCACATAGATGGCGCTGACCGTCCTGCATCGCGCTAGAGAAGTGTGCCAACTTCCGCGGCAAAAATACTTTTTCCGACAATCAACTGTCGGACCCTTAGTCTGGTCACGACACCCGGCCAGGTGGGTAATTATCCTTCTCCACCTTCCCCATCTTCGCTTGTCAATATTGGCGGCTACCTTATCCTTTCACCGCCAAAGCTCTATATGTACCTCAAACTCTAAACTGAGCTATATTTCATTTAAATTTGCACGGAAGGTAAACAAACGACTCATAGAATGGGGTCGAACATTTTTTTAGTTCAAACTTCAAATTAGAAACACGCAGTCGTCTAAAGTCCCACCACGCGGTCACAGGCAATCACAGCTTGCACAAATATGTCCAGAGACATTAGCCAGCCGAATATCCGGCTAGAAGGCTGACCGGATATCCGCTTGCCCTGTATCTGGCCAATCCAATCGGTTTCATCTCTAATATTTATGTTCAGTCACTAGTCAGTAAGTCGCCACATGTAATAAATAAATTTCTATTTGTCAAATTATTCAATAATCACTCTTTTTGTAGACGAACTGTCGAACGTAACAATTACTGTTCATTAGTTGTTAATAAATGACTCATCTTTGTCTCACCCGTCAATGGCTCACCATGGTACGCTACTGCCGCCACCACTAGTGCCATCACTACACTAATCATGTTAACGTTAATGTCCCGGTTGTGCTCTCGCGCACCCGAGGGCCCCGGGGTCGGCCTTGATCATGACCCAAGATTTTGGCAGATCAGTTAATTACAGTGGAGTGACTGCCATCTGACCTCCGTGACCCTGCTACCAGGCGAACCTGACCAGATTGGATCATGGTTACACATTCACTTGCCTGAATGTGCAGGTTTCATCACGAAGTTTGCCCTCGCCGTAAAAGCATCAGTTAGTATTCAACTAATGTACATAACTCAGAAAAGAGTCTGGGATTCGAACCCGGTACCTCTCGCTTACGAGTCTGATACTCAACCGCCCGGCCACTGACGGAGGAGCTCAATATGCAGCTGCAATATCACGCAGAGCACAATATGCAGCTCGAAATCTAACATTTTTATAACTCGCTTTTACAGGTATAGCCATGCTCTTCTCAGCTGGGACCTTCCTTTACGTGGCGACCGTCCACGTTTTGCCAGAACTCACACAGGGGCCTCACCACGGTCACACGTTGCTGCCCACGCAGGAGGGGTCCCCCCCTAAGGGCTTTGGGGGTCTTCGGCCTGGGGAGGTCCTTATATTGGCCGTGGGGGCCATACTGCCTGTGTTGCTGACTATGGGGCATAAACACTAACACTCTAAAGTGATCAAGTGGCCATTGGAGAGTACAGACCAAGTATAGGAGCATTGTAAGGTAGTGAGAGGTTTTCAATGTGACAGTTATAGGAAAGAACAACAAGAAGTCTTATGTCAAGTTGACAGGTCACGTCAGAACATTGTCATTACTAATTTTGTTTTGTTTTGTGTCTAAAATCAATCTGAAATGGCAAGTCCATGTTTACGTTAAAACTTGACGGATTAAAAAATTGTGTGGATGTTTGACACTAGGACCAAGAATACTTGGTCTTAGGTTTGATATATTATCACCGAATTGCGCCACCTATTGACGGTGAGAATAACCCTCGTTTTATTTCATCTTGAAAACCTCTCGTTAATTAAAAATTAATTGTTGCCAGCACATAAGGTACGGGACAAACTTGTACTAAATCGTCGTGGTTGTGGTCTAACTATATTGCTGTGAAAAGCGACTGATTTAAAATGTTATAACAATATATTGAAGTTTAACCGGAATGTACATCGAAATTAAAGTAGTTCCGTGAACATAACCTGTACTAAAAAATTTAATTTACGACATTAAGTACATGCAAAATCACTGACGTATTTTAGGATAGTGGTCGCCCTAGATTGTAACTACTGGGTCTGTATTCTGGAAGATTTTCTCAGCCTGTACTGTAAGTTTGAATGTATGTCCCCAGATTTCTATGGCCAATTGTTTAGCAGTATTCGTACCCTGAGATGGTATAATATGTAATTGTTACGTGTAATAAGGTCTCGACTCAGTACGGTCCTGTAGTCAGTGTTGCCAACTTAATTGTTTTTCTACCAAAACTGGTGGTTGGAAGTTTTGAAGCCACCGTTGTTGATTAAAGTTTCTTGTTGACTTTTAGTGGCTATTGAAAACGAAGTAAAAATATTGACGGAAATCATTCATTTTGGACCAAAATGCATAAAGTGCCAGCCAGAAAAAAATATTGTAATTTTCAGATAGAGTATGCAATTCCTAACATTTTTTACTACGGCGCCATACCTGTTCGCCCACCACCACCTAGGAACAGTCAGCTGCAGAGTGAATGGACCTAGCAAGCATTAAATGTTAGTAGGGGGGTCAGTTCTCACTGCAGCAGGCTGTAACAGTGAAGTGCTAATTATCAAGCGTATAGACTTGACGTCATAATGTTAGCAATTGTTTGCTCTAACGGGAAATATGTTCCTTTTTCTTCTAAAAAGTTAAATGCTCTTTTTTTTAAAACAATTTTCCATTTGGTTTTCGTAGAAATATGTTTTTTCCGTACAAATTACGGTTCGGCGGTTGCTCTAGTGTGTTCATGTTAAACGTCAAAAATTTTCGCAAGTTTCTGGCTTGCAAATATTTTGTTGGCAACACTGTCTGCGGCGCAGGAGGGGGCGAAGTGACGTCGTTGCTTGCCAGCGCAGGGACGTACTCAGTTAACCGCCACATAATGAGAATGCGGGTGTAAGCTTTGACATCTTAGTTCTGAGCCCATATCCTGTATAGTGTTTTAATTGGTACGGTGTCGTAAATCTGAATGAGTAGGAGAACTGATATAGTTTATCTAGATATTTATTTGTAGCAACAAAATTGGCATAAATAAATAAATAAATTCAAACTATTTGTAATCAAAATTTTTGACCAATCGTGAATTGACAAATGAAAAGAGTCACTTTAAAAAACTGCATTTTCAAAGACCACGATCTCTCGATTTTATAGTTACGATGCGCTTTTAAATATTTAATAAAAATTATATTAAAAATATTTAATGCGTATTCATGGTCTCACAAAATATATTATTTCGGTAAATATTTTGTTTTGTACTACAGGATACTGTACTCCAGTATCCTGTAGTATTGCCTTTAGGTATACCAACCCGGCTATTGCCTAAAGACAATTTTTGATTATCGATGAGAAAAGAAATACATAAAAAACCATCATTATAAAACAAATACCTTCAGGTAGAGTACCTACACTTCTACTTTTACTGCGTTCAATATTACCAAGTTTTTTTTCTATTTCTAGATTTTATAATAAAAGTTTGAAAAGACCTTTAAATTTTCTCTGATTTGTAATTTTGTGTGCAATAAAGAGTGTGTCTATCTATCTAAAAGTTGGCTCGACCAAGTGTTACACATGGTTTAGAAGTGGCCTATTGGTAGGATGGTTTTTGTATGATCGTAGGTAAATAAAAAAATTATAAATTTCTTAAAAAGACGTGTAAATTGTGTGATTGTCAGCATGTTATTATGTGTATATCAGAAGATTACTTGTTTTCCGAATTGTAAATTTAAAATAAAAATTAAGAGACTGCCTCTTTACGAGTACATAATCGTCTTTTTCAGCCTGTATATAGTAAATATAAGCCAGGGGTCCCGGGTTCGAATCCCGATACGACCATGTACCAATGACTCTTTTCTGAGTTATGTACATTAGTTGAATACTAACCGATGCTCTTACGGTGAGGGAAAACATCGTGATGAAACCTGCAAATTCAGGCAACTGAATTTGTAACCATGGTAGCAGGGTCACGGAGGTCAGGTGGTAGTCGCTCCACTGTAATTACTTGATCGCCAAATCCTGGATCATAGTCAAGGCGGACCTCGGGGCCCTCGTTCTCGAGAGCACAACTGGGACATTAACGCCAAGATGATTGTTATTACTAATATAATAATCAGTTGTTACTATTTTAAATTTTACTATGAGCTAAAAAAGAAAATTTATTTTAAATGCTTTTAAATTATATTTTATGTCTGAAAAGAAAGGACAACGTCTTGTGATACATTTTTTCCTTTTTTTTTTGTAACGTTCCAATGTTTAGAACCTATGCCAATGTTAATATTTTTTATTCCGCTTTTTTCATTAAATTACTTTTAGTAATTCAGTGATTTATTCGTAAAAAGAGGAATGTTATAATTTAATCATTTTTTTTTTTTTAATATGGCCTAAGATTTTTTTTTAAAGGTGATGCTGTGGTATTAGTAAGATTTGAACATTAGAACAATTTTATATTGGTTCATAATGAAATGTATTTTTATAATCTTTTGCTAGATTTTTTTTTATATTACGGACAAAGTGTGTAATTACGATTACATGTTAGAATAATTTTTGTAATTATACTTTATACTGCTTTTTTTTTCAAAATTGGATTCTTTATATTTAAAACCTAAAATTAGACTTTTAAAACTGATAGAAAAAATTTCTAACCTGACAAAATTAGATGAACAATTTATAATATTTATTTATTGTTCAATATTTTTTTTACATATGGTTAGCTTAATTCCAATTTCAAATGTAAAAATGTTACTACAAAAATAAAACTCTTTGAGAATAAACCGTCGTTTTTACAATAATTTTTTTTTCATTTGAAAGTCTGGAAGTAAGGTTATTTCTATTTTGATCACACTTGCTTGTGGTTCACTAATTATTTTTAAATTGGGTTAGCATAAGTTTAATTGTTTAGATTTGACAGCTAGCTTTATATTTTGCAATTTTGTTCGTTTGACTTCACTGTGCAAATGCGTCTAAGGCGCTGTCCTAATCGGCAACGGTCGTGCGACCATGGTCGTATGACGGACGTCGCCCGACCAATAAGAGACTCAAAACCGCCCGTGGCACGTGATATGCCAAAATCCTGGATCATGGTCAAGACGGACCCTGCGCCCTCGTTCGCGAGAGCACAACCGGGACATAAACGCCAAGTAATTACTTTTTTAAACCGCTCGTCGCACTACCATGGTCGCACAACCGTTGCCAATAAAGACAGCGCCTAACGCATTACGTATTTTTTTTACTTTTAGAGCTCGTCTAAGCTGAAACGACGCGCCCCACTATCGCATTAACGCACACAAGCAAATTTAAAATATGGACGCAATACATATACAAATGCCGTTGTAATTGGTCATTCAGTTGCCGGTGAGACTCAAACGTAGGAGCACGCGTCGTTCGATTGAGCAGTCGACGCTCCCTCACAGATGAAGTGTCGTTATTAATATTTGCACTCGCACATCGCAATCAACTAATTAAGTAGTGGGGCGCGTCATTTCAGCTTAGAGAAGCTCTACTAATTTGCGTTCGACGTGTAGACGATATACGTGAAGAAATACATGTGTTTATTTTTTATTTTCACTTACTTATAAGTTCACGACCGTATCTCACTTGTAGACAATTTTTATTATTTATTTTTGGTAATAAAATAAAATAACTTGTTATGTGATACATGAACGGATTATTTTTCTTTTCAAAAACTTATGCGTTTTGGTCGTTCTTAGAAAATATTATTTTTTTATTTTGAAAAACAATTTAATTTCGTAGATTTAAATTGATGTGAGCTAAAAGGTATCACTTATTTTTGTGACAGTTATTAACGATAGTTGAGATTGACATAAAAAATGTACTTGTGATCTACATAATTGTATTAAAAAAGAAACTCTTGTTTTTTTTTATAAGTATGTGATTTTTGTAAATGGCGCATTGTTGTAAAATTATTATTAGAAATAAATGCTTTTGTTATGTAAAAAATGCCCAATGTTTTTTCATTATAACTAAGGTACTTTCATTAATATTACTTTCTGTTTAACCCCCGACGAAAAAGAGGGGTGTTAAATCTGTGGCATCGTACGGTGAGCAAAAACATCGTGATGAAACCTGCAAATTCAGGCAACTAAATTTGTAACCATAATCCAATCTGGTCAGGTTCTAGTAGCAGGGTCACGGAGGTCAGGTGGCAGTCGCTCCACTATAATTACCTGATCGCCAAATCCTGGATCATGATCAAGGCGGACCCCGGGCCCTTGTGCTCGAGAGCACAACCGGGACATTAACGCCAAGATGTTGATGATCTGTGGCATCGTAGCTCCGGAACTACTAAACCGATTTGGATGCGGTTTTCTCTATTTAAGAGCCAGTTTATTCTGATGTGGTTCTGAGATGGTTCTTAGCTCTGTTTCATTAAAATCGGTTTTGTAGTTTAGAAAATATTAGGGTTTTAGTAAACTTGGTCGGGGGCTATCTGACTTTTTCTGTCGGTTGGGTTGTACCAAGGTGGCAAACAAGCCTACGGCCTGCCTGATGGTAAATAGTCGACGCAGTCTACGCACTAAAATAAATTACAACACCAGATATTAATTTATAAGCTTATTTTAATTTCAGTTATCACAAATTACATCATTTAGAATTAAATAAATACTAATGGTACGTTTCCTATATTTAGGTACTGTAGCATGTGTGCTCGGGCAGGCCCTAGGTTAGGACGGATCCCAAGACAGGTAGGCGTTCGGAGGCCTCATGTCTGGAGGGGCTTTAGGCTAAGTAGGCTTCCGGGTGAGGTTGCTGCTCCCATAGGGCAGCCGGGGCTTTAATCAGTTAAGTAGGTTGAAACATGTAGGAAGAAAGTCGGTAGGCTTGGATAGTTCGGAGCAAGCAGGACTTAGGTCTTTAGCCTGTCTCTATGAGCACACATAGCACTGGCTAGGCAGGAATTGAAATGGGTTATTTGATAGCATTCTTCAGTATACTTTCACGAATATAACTTCAATTAACGAGTTACCAGTTTTTATTCAAAGCCCCTAGATTCCCGAGTGTTACAGTACTTAAATATAAATCTCAGAAAGTTTCAAAGAAATCTCAAACCCACATTTAAAACTTATACATTCAGTATATCCTACTTAAAAAATACTTATTTTGAGCATACAGTGTGTGAGTAATCTCACATAAGTTTAAAAAAAGAAACATATTGATAATCTCTTATCTAATACTTACATTTCATCAAACGAGTAAGGTCACTGTCAAAATAACCTCATTTTATTTTATTGGCTGAAACTGTCTTGATTTTGACCAACAGCGGCGTATTTGGACAACGGACTTTACCAAAGATATTGGACAAAGAGCATAGATGGAATCCCAACATATAGAGAATATACACTGTCAATCTGTCTTAACTGTATACAGATGATTCAATGTCATACAAAAAGCTAGTATTTTGAAAGAAGATGACCAAGGCCACCGAATTTGACAATAACAAGTGGTTATGGAGGGGTATTTGACAACTTATAGCCGTCCCTTTTGGACACGTTATATACACCAAAAAAAAGGAAACAAAATACAGATTGTGACTTCAGCTGTGAGTAGGCTCCTTTTATGCTTCTATGTCCAATTTTTTTGAGCTTTAGAGCTACTAGTAATTAGCGCTAATTAGTGGAATCTCGAACTAACATTAGCCCTCGCTATAATTAATTACAGAAGCAAGTCTTTTGTTTACCTTTTGTGTAACTTGTTAGTTTACATTATACATTATCTAGGGCGAAATATTGTATGCTTTTGTAATGTGAAACAGTTTACTGTGTAGGCTAACTAAAAACACTACTTCTGGACGGATTTAGAATGGCTTAAGAAACTATTAAGTGCATTCTAGATCTGGAGAACTAACGATATTAGAGAGCTGATAAGGAAATAGCCTAAGTAGAGAACGAAGACGACCGTCAAAAGTCGCAAGACTTGGTGAGCCAGGAACAATCTGAAACATAAAATACTGAATTAGGGAAAAATTACTTCTACTGGTTAAATTGGTAAATCTACTAAGCTTAGCTGATGCGCTTATTACATTTGGCTAAATTCAGAAGCAAAAGATGTGAGAGCAAATTAAAGTGGAATAAGGTCTATTTTTGTATAACTTATATTATGTTTGTGTCGCTCCGCTTGTCAATAGGCGTGATACAAAAGTGGACCTTATTTTATAAGTAATACAATCCACTTTGCTTTGCTCTCACACTTTTGCATAAGGTAAAATAAATCATCTTGGCTTTAATATCGCGGTTTCGCTCTCGCGCATGAGGGCCCGGGGTCCCCCTTGACCATGATCCTGAATTTGGCAAGTCAGGTAATTACGTGGAGCGACTGCAATCTGACCTCCGTGACGAAGGTCACTGGTGGACAATCGCTCCACTGTAATCAGGTACCTGATCTGGGAAATCCAGGATCATGGTCAAGGCGTACCTCGGGCGTGCGAGAGCACGACAGGGACATATGGGAGGACAATTAACGTTTTGAATAAGGTAACAAGTAGCTTACTTGAACCATTTTTTCCTTGCTTCAGGCAAAGTAGATAGGTCATCCTTCAGGAAATACACCCTCAAACCTGAAATGTGAAATTTATTTATTTATTTAACCATTTATTGTACACGATATTGTTACAAAACTATATGACAATATATCAGACACAGCAGGCCAACTTATTTCCATAAAGAAATTTCTTCCAGCATGCCTACAGCAACCAATGTAAGTGTAGGTAAGTGTTGTGTGTAGTATGTGTATTTAGTGAAACTAATGTAGGTAAATAAATTATTTATCGTATTACGAACTAACTTTTGCCCGCGGCTTCGTCCGCTTGGAAATCGCTTTAGGGCAGTTTATCTTTTCCCCGAGCGACCATTTTAAATGACTTAATGTATGAAAGCTAGTGGTAGCTAGAAAGTACTTTTACCTAACCGAATTAGGTGAAACATGAATTAGATTTTCAGCTGGACCCCAAACTACCAAATTGTGAAAACTCCATCAAATACCATTCGGCGCCATTTTTACATTTCTTATAAATAGTTTACACAAGTACCACTATTTTTATTTTTATTATAGTGGAACTTGTGCAAAAAACGTGTTTCAAATATTTATTTTTTTTATTATCAGTAGGCTTACATTTGACCTCAACTCACCTGATGGAAAGCGACGATGAGGTCTATCATACAATGGAGTTTCACCAAGAATGCACTATACAAACTAGAAACTAAAATCTGTCCAGACTACCTTGCCTTATTTGGTTATGGAAATTATGTGTTTAAATGGACACTTTGCAGCAGTCACCATCGTCTTTGCGCTTATCCCGGCCTCTGCCAGGGTCCGTCTTCCTACGCATTCTTCTCCACTTCGCCCGGTCTTCGGCATCCTCGCGTCTTAAACCGTTGGATAACTTGCAGGAGTATTCGTTGAAATTCACATTCTATGTGTTTCTTATATAACTCGAGACATCTATACAAGTCTATACGTAGCGTGATTAACACGGCAAGTCGTGGTTTTGGGTGTTGTTTGTTCATCAAATAAGACAAGTCAGTCTGGACAGAACATACGTATTTATCTTCAATACGAACCTAAGAGGAAGGTTTCCGACATGGTCTCCCAATTGAAGTCACCCATGTTGAACGGGAACAGTACCTGGGAACAAGGTTACCATCATCGTCACTGCACAGTGTATGAGAATAATAAAGACATAAGAATAAAGACATTTATTCTTACACATTTATTATTTAAAGACACAAGACACCACGACACAACAGCAAATAAACAAAATAATACAAAAAAAGGAGTTAACAAAAAGAAATACATTGTCCTACGTAGGCCATAGCAAAAGGTTCCCACTGAGCTTGTGCTGGAATTGCAGAATAGTAGTCTATGAAGCGGAACTGGACTAGTGGCTGCGAACCGATAACCAAGGTTAAGCAACGTAGAGTCCGGAAACTGGATGGGTGACCGCTTCGTACTTTAAGGCTAGTCGGAATTCTGCACCGCAACGAGCTCGCCACTTGTTAGGTGTGCCTCATACTTTTTTTTTTTTTTTTAAACTTTATTGCACAAATTACAGCAATTGGCGGACTTAAAGCCATTGAGGCTTTGTCTAACAGTCAACCAGCAGACCATGCAGAGAGTGATTAAGTAGGTGCTACTTAACAGAAAAATATTGATAAAAGTGAAAGAAATACATTTGAGATTCTATTAAATTAAATGAATACTATAAATACTAATACTATTTAAAAAAAAGATACAACAAACATATACCAATTATATATACTTTCAATAGATACAAAATGTGACAATGACTACGCCAAACTCATCACTCAACCTACGACCTCTTACTCAAAATGAAATCTTTTAGCAATTTTTTAAACATGAATCAATTCTGCGCCTTTCGTAAGTCCTCAGGTATGTCATTCCAAAAACGAGCTGATGCCGTTGGCGAAGCGAGGTTGGCCAATGTCTTCCGCTGGAGAGCCTGTGGCTGGTTGTACAGTCACGGGACCCAATTGTCACCCCGTGGCGGTTAGACTGTGAGAGTTATTTATTCATATGGCAAAAACACAATATACGAGAAACACATTCCACTACAAATTTAAATCAAGCGAAGTCAGCCATTTGATTGCTTCGTCACTAAGGGTGATCAGGTCCTCCGGTGGGCCAGGGTAACTTGTGTTTGGGCAATCCGATAGTATGTGCCACATCGACTGAATTGGGGAACCGCACGGACACTGGGGGGATACACTCCATCCACAGCGGTGTTTGTAGGAGGCACAAAGGCCATGGCCCGTGCGTAGCGTATTTAAGTTGGGTGGGTGACTGTGAGGGTTCCGTAGGTTATCCTATGTCATCGAAAACAAGAGAAATTACAGTTTGTAGTGATAGTAGCCGTTTAGGACCCCCACAAAACGTTGGTCTGCTGGTGCAAAGCCTGACACAAAAAAGATCATGATCATGATAGATCATGTTGGTTGCAATGAAATAATTTATAGACTGTGCAGGGAACATAACAAATTGTGTAGCTCCGAAAATTGTGTTGACATTGTACATTGTTCTTTACTACAATATAAAAAATATTTGTATAGTGTACTAAGTACGTTCTCTTGCCGTTTACACTAACAATATCATAGTTTAGTTGTTAAGTTTGAGTGGTGGTAGATTTAGATTTATTTTTTAATTAAGCGCGATCGATTCTATTGTGAACGTAAGTTTGCCTGTTATTGGATTTATATTTAGGTGTTTTGGATGTTTCATGTAATAATTTAGATGTAACAAAAAGTGTAAATCTGTTGGCAAATTCAATAAATAAATAAATAAATGTATGTATCATCATCACAGCCCGTAACAGTCCACTGCAGGACTTAGGACCTCTCCCACGAAAGGGGAGGTTATTGCCATAATCTCCACGCTTGGCAGGCGGGTTGGAGATCGCAGTGTTTAAATATAATAATGGAAAATGCTGCTGCCCATTTTCCAGACTACGGAGACTCTTGATCTTTTGCCTCGAAAACATTAGTCGCCTTGTACGACACCCATGAATGTAAGGGGTCGGTGCTATTCTGCTCTGCCGGACACCACACGGCCAAATGAATGTATGTATAGTATTTATTATATTATATAATATATGTTTATTCTATCTTGATGTAGTTAGTATTGTATTTAGGGTAATTACAATCTATCATCACGCTTTATAAAGCACCTACTCACTTTCTGCATGGTCTACTGGTTGACTGGAAGATAAAGCCTTAATGGCTTTACGTCCGCCAATTGTGTTATTGTGCAATAAAGTTTTACATAAATTAAAAAAATGGTTTTTAGTGACCCAAACTTCGACTTTTCGATAATACTTACAAATCCCCTTGTGGGTTCTATATTTAAAAAAACGCTTTTTTTCGCTGTTCGCCAGTTTCGCTATTCAGCCACATGAGTCACAAAAGAGAAAAGTGACTATTTTTAATGCCAGGCTGTGCAAGGGCAGAAACGATTTGTGGGTCTCCTAAGCGTCTACTATAAATAAATAAATAAATATTCGTGGACAAATTCCCACAGCGCCATCCCCAAACTAAGCAAAGCTTGTACTATGGGTGCTAGATAACTGATATACTACTTAAATACTTTTAAATACATACTTATTATACATAGAACACCCAGACCCGTAACAGAAATTAAAATTCATCATTTCAATTTCTGCCCGGCCGGGAATCGAACCCGGGACCTCTTGACCTGTTGACCATTGAACCACTCAGGTCGTCATTCTATAATTACAAAGTGGATTATTTCTTGTACTCGATGACGTAATAACCTACGGCGCCCTCTCAGTCTAGGCATACCTAGGAAGTGGCAAACAAGCTTACGGCCCGCCTGATGGTAAGCAGTCACCGCAGCCTATGGCCGTTTGCAATACCAGGGGCATCACCCACGCGTTGCCGACCCCGTAAAAACCTAATTCGAAAACACCAACCTTATCAGCATCAGAGAGCGAACTCCACATTAGCTGCACGTTCTGGTCGGAGAACTTCCAGTCCTGGATCGAGAAGTAGAACAGTATGTTGGCCAGCTTTATTACTTTGTTGTACAGCTTGAGTGTGCTGCAATAAAAATGGAAAAATACAGCGTAAGCACGGGGAACAGTAAACATGTGTACAAATAAATAAAATAAATTAAAGAATACGCTTGGACAATTCACACAGCGCCATCTAGTCCCAAAGTAAGCAAAGCTTGTGTAATGGGCTAAATAACTGATAAACTAGATATATACTTTTAAATACATACTCATTATACATATAACACCCAGACCCGTAACAGAAATTAAAATTCATCATTTCAATTTCTGCCCGGTTGGGAATCGAACCCGGGACCACTGCGTCGCAGATCGGCATGTTAACCAACTGAACCACTCAGGTCGTATGTACGAAATACAAAAAGGCTTCATCTACTTAAGTTAAAAAAAAATTTCGCAGAGTTGAAATTGATACCTACAGGTATACCTATTACTTTCAGGTTTGTGGTAAAATTTTACTTTGCCGATGTATCATATTAGTAGGTAGGTACTATTATTCCTATGCTTTTTTATTTTCTAAGGTTTTTTGGCCTCAGGCAAAGCTGCGTATTTCTACCGCTAGTCTAACCATGCAGAACTAAGACTGATTCTAAAATTTTCTTAATATGTACATTTATGGATTTTTGTGATGTCAAAATAAATCATGTCTGTGTCTTTATATTCACTTACAAACGCTTCTTCCCCGCCAGTAAACAGTAAACGTCAGCCAACATCGCAGGCAAGTAATGCAGGAAGAAATTCAGGAACAGGAACATATAGTAGTTGTTTGTGGCCGTCAGTCCGTAGTACCTGCGAAAAAAATGAGTTCCCAAATGAAAAAAATGTTCATAACAAGCTTCTGGCTCTGGCCTAATTGGCGGTCGTGAGGCCATGGTCGCGCGACGGGCAAATTTGAGGTCTGCTGTTGTCAATTAGGACAGCGCATTTACCGCGCAGCTTTCGATTTAATAACATAGGGGTATAGGTAGTACTCGTCAAGACCATTAGAAAGAGCCCAAACACGATTGGGTTATCTTGTTGCGTTCATTAGTTCCTATGACCGTGTATGGGGTTCTTGCTACCACACACTTCTTAGATGCTTTGATTATAAATGACAAGACTAATATCCGAAGTCTGATTTATTTCTTGATGAGGAGTACCACGTGGCTAGGCGTCCGTGTAAGTACTGATACAAAAATGGCGCTATGTTAATTATAATAAAATGTTGTTATGTCGTGTTATTGCTGCGCGCGCAGAATACATGCTGTACTTTGTACAGACCGCCTTCCAACTCCATCATCAAACCCGCTCTAGAGCCGCCATGTAAGTACATACCAATGACTCTTTCGTTGGACACTAACCGATGCTCCTACGGTAAGGGAAAACATCGTGAGGAAACCTGCACTTTGATCAACCGTGATCCAACCTAGTCAGGCTCCTGTCAACAGGGTAACAGAGGTCAAATGTCAGTTGCTCCACTGTAATTATCTGATCGGTCAAAGCATGGATCAAGGTCAAGGTGGCCCTTGCGCCCTCGCGCGCTAGAGCACAACTGGGATACTAAATAAAGAAATAAAGTATATACCACAATACAACGTTTAAATAAAAACAAACAGCACGAACTGTAGATCCGCGCGCAAGGAATCCTGTCGAAGTAAACAGAAATGCAGGTCGATTTACTTCGACAAGGTCCCGGCCCATTCTGGTTGCGCGATTCGTACAGATAGAGAACAAAACTTACCACACAGCCTTCGTTGTTGGCACTTCAATCCCGTATTTTCGATTGACGTCGATGAACTCTCCCCACGTTATAGGCTTTTGGACCCCTGATACGAAGTTGTAGATCGGAATATCCGAAGTTTGACTGCAAACCAAATTAGATTATATTAGTAAAGCTGCCCTGGTGCCTGAACCTGCCGGTATCAGGAACGAGGCCCCGTGACCCAAGAAGCGATGGATTGACATCGCTGAGTCGAATGCGACATCCAACGGCTTACGACGCGAGGATACCGAAGACCGGGCGAAGTGAAGAAGAATTTGTAAGAAAGCGGACGCTGGCAGAGGCCGGGATAAGGGCTAGGACGATGATGAGCTGGCCTGGTCTAGTGGCAGCATGCTTAGGAGACCGTTAACCAAGATTAATCTTAAGCAACGCTTCTTGCGCCTCACAGCACATGCTGAGTGGGTACCATTTATGCTGGCACCGACAGTTGCATTGAAGGCTACGCATTGTTTTAGATGTTGTAATTATTAATGTATCCTTTGGCTGTAACTATAACTGTTATTGTGCCGTGGTGTGCTGTATAATAAATGTTTTTCTTTCTTTCGTTCAACGCCCGCAGTTCGAAAACTGGATGGGTGACCGTTTCGTACTTTGAGGCTAGTCGGACTTGAGGTGTGGCTCCTTATACCGTTGGCGAAGCGAGGTTGACATTCTTCCGCTGGGGACCCTGAGGTGGTAAAACAGTCTCAGGAGCCGATTGGCAGCCCGTGATGGTATGTTTTCATTACCAAGGAAGGCACACGGTCAGACGGTGCACCTGATGGAAAGTAGCCACCGTCGACAAAGCCATCTGCAACGGGGAGCAGATGCGATGCCAACCTTTGAGGTACATGTAGACATACGTATACCTCAAAGGTTTGCCCCATAAAGCTTCTTCATGTCTATTGCTGCTCATAATTCTTGTTGGGTACCTTATATTTTTGTTGTATTTTATTCCAGAGAAACGTTACTCTTTTCTTTTCTGTTTTCAAATATGTACCTATTTAGAGTATTAAACTAGGTATATAAATTTATTTATAGTTTCATTAGTATTAATTAAAATTACCCCAATATGTCTTCAGGTGGAACGGGTTTACTCTCAGTTAATTTTCTTATCTTGCATTCCTGTTGACAGATCTACCTTAAAAAGGTTGCCTGGAAGAAATCGCTATAAGGCCGCCTGTTATTTCGTTTGCTGTTAATTTTTAGGTACAAATTTTTTAAAAAGTGTTATTCATTCATTCATTCGTGCCTTTAAAAATCCAACCCCATGTAATGTATACATATATGTGTAACTCACTTCTCCCTAAAAGCAGTCGCGGTCCTCCAAGTGGCTGCCAGCATCGCGCTGACGCACAGATCTACGGGGACCATATCAGCGACCTTCTCCCTAGCCAGGTACATGGTGCGGAGGACCCCGGTCCCGATACCGATGATGATGCCCGTGGGCCCGTAGACGCTGTCCGTCCAGCTCCGGACGGGCTCCTCGTATGTGGAGATTACTGGAAGAAGGAAGGGTTATGAGGCACTGGATTTTCGCACGAGAACGTGTGCAAGACCACAAGTGTATTAGCAGTTCGAGAAGTTTTCCTTTGCAGCTACAGCGACATTATCAAGTATTGGAATTCATCATCATCGGGGCTTCAATGTCCCGGTTGTGCGGTCGTAAACGAGGGCCTTGACCATGATCCAGGATTTGGCAGATCAGGTAATTGCAGTGGAGCCATCTGACCTCCGTGACCCCTGCTACCAGGTGAATCTGACCCGATTGGATCATGGTTACCCATTCAATCGCCTGAATGTGCAGGTTTCATCACGATGTTTTCCCTCACCGTAAGAGCATCGGATAATATTATAAGGTAATTGAATTGCTGAAAGAAATTACTTTGCTAAAAGAAGGGGGCATTAGCTGTTTTGTAGGCCCAAAGAACTCGTTTTTTACCCACAGGGTAAATTTTATAATATTCTTTCCTATAATATTCTAAAGGTTTCCCTTAAGTGAGGAATAGGTTACGGTTAATCTCCACGTTTGCCGGTTGGTTGTGGTTGGAGTTGGAGTCTCCAGTGTCCAGTGTTGGAAAGCCATCACAGAAAGAGGTGATTTTCTGGTCTGAAGACCATCCAAACACCAATATTAATAAGGAATAAGAGTAATTTCCGAGTTGCTGTAGCCAGGGGGACTGAAGTCTGGTAGACCTTTTTTGTTTGTTACGGGCAAAGGACACCTTCCGGACTAACAGTGGAGGGAGGCGGAGAACTTTCACGAGTACCGGAGCGGCCGGCCGGCTGGTTATTGCTGGACTCACTACGCAAGACCTAAGGGGCCTACCAGCTAAAGTCCACCTTGGGACTGCCTATAACCGGGATGGATTTTCAGGCTTCAACAAATACGACACCCCATGGTGTGCGCATAGGTGGACTGTTCTTGGATGTTGTATTTATGCATCGTAGATGAAACATTTCGTAAGCGCGAGGTTTGATAGGTTTCTTGCCAACTCGTTTTTTGAATGAGCTCGATCTTTAGATGTAGGTACTGCCTTGTTTGTCACGGTCACGCCCTAGGTGTTTACAAAGATTATTAAACTTACCAATAGATGGTCTGATGATGCATACAGGCATGCCTTCTCCATACTTCCTCACAGCCTCCTCAGCTACCGCCTTGGTCAGGCAGTATGTGTTCGGACGATTGCCAAGTAGGCTGGGAAGTAGAAGATAATTAGATAAGTCAATAAGTCAGGGCCGTACATAATCTTAAGCATACAGAGGTATTCATCATCATCACAGCCCATAACAGTCCACTGCAGAACTTAGGGCGTCTCTTACGAAAGGGGATGTTATTGCCATGTCCTCCACGCTTGGCATGCGAGTTGGTGATTGCAGTATTATAAATATAACAATGGAAAACGCTGCTGCCCATTTTCCAGTCTATGGATACTCTAGATCTTTTGCCTCGAAAACATTAAACGCGTTGTACGACACCCACGAGTGTAAGGGGTTGATGCTATTCTACTCTGCCGGACACCACACGGCTAATAGAGGTATTGTCTATACATAATACAAAAGAAAGTCACATCGCGCAGTCTGATATATGTATCTACAAATATGTATGTATCTATATAGGCTTAGATCTTTTAAACTACGGATTTTATGCAGTTTTCAACAACAGATACAGTGACTCAAGAGAAAGGTTTATAAGCACGAAAAAAGGGTAGATATAATTAAAGTAGGTGTACGCGAACGAAGTCGCGCCGGTTCCACTAATTTATTAAACAAAACGACTCACTTGGGTAATATACTTTCGATGACGGCCTCGTCAAGTTCGGATACAGCCTCCAAGGTCTCCACTGACATAGGTGGTTCGTAAAATCTGAAAATATGTTTGATGTTAAGGTGTCAATTTTGTAGTCGATCTGTGGTTCTACATGAGACGTTCCAGTTTCCAAGACCAATTATACGCTATTTGTTGCCCAGGCTAAAAGTAAGTAAGTAAAACACTTTTATTCCACTCAGTTCATTCCAGCTTCATAGCTATACTACAAAATTTTCATTCAAATCTCTACCAGTAGCTCCAGATATTAGTGTGTTCAAACAAACAAACAAACAGATTTTATAAATTCTTATTCTATTATTATTATATCTTCATCGTCCTAAATTATTATTTTTCAAATATATTCAATGTACAGACCACTTATAAATCTTTTATTTGCCTATAGACTATTTGCTGTTTTATTATATGGATAGATTAAGAGTTGCCCTATTACATACTTCTCGTCAATGAAATCCACGTGTGTGTTAGAGAACGCAGTGGACACGTGAGTGAGAGCCTTCAAGTTCTTGCACTCCTTCGCTAACTTCATCACTTCCTTGGTGCCTTTCACGTTGATCGCTGTCGATATGGACAGCTTCTCGTCGAACTTGACTGTAGCTGCTGCATTTATGATTATTGTTACCTGCGAAAAGTTTCGTTTATTAACCAGCGATCCAACCAGGCATTGAAAAGCCGATCCAGGTTCTTGGCGACCACAACTGCCTGGGAATGTGACGCCTCTACAGCTAGAAAAAAACTGTAGATCAATAAATTTTCACATTCCTCCTTTATCCCTCCTACTGAAAGGCTCCCACCCGAAAACAAACTTCCGTGGCCGACCTGGAAGGAGCTAAATAGTCTGCGAACCCAATTGAGAACCTAAACCATTTAAGGACCTCCAACGCACACAACATTTTTTTTAAATCGGCCCAGTCGATTAGGAGGAGTTCTGTAACATTTCTACAACTCGCTCGCTGTACGCTCACCTGACTGTTGGCAATTAAATTAATTTCAAACAAATTTTAAATTTCAAATGTTATCATCGCAGCCCATAACAGTCTACTGCAGGACTAAGGGCCTCTCTCACGAAAGCGCAGACAATTACCATAATCTCCACGCTTGGCAGGCGGGTTGGAGATAGCAATGTTATAAATGCCGGACACCACACGCCGATCAGAGCTCAATCAAATTTGTTAGAAGAAACAGCACATACCCTACGGATGAGCATCTTTCTCTCCTCCTCGTTGATACCCAGCCCCGGTAGCTCCATATCTCCAACGATGGGCACGATTTTGTGGATGCCTTTTGGATTCGCCTGGTGTGCCTTCTCGAATATCTGTAATATAATTAGAATCATCAAGCATATGCTAGTTTCGGTGGCAATTACATATTTGCGCCATTTGGCGTAGAAACCCTTGGACCGTAGGGACCAGGTGCACATTCCTTAGATAAGGAATTATCTAAGCGCCTAGTCGAAATTACGAATGACCAGAAGGCTGGCCTCTTCTTGGGTCAGCGTAAAAGCCTCGCTGTCCAGCGAGGCAACGCAGCCAGCCATCTGGGGACCTTCAGCTGTAGCGACACCAGGGACGATGGGACGGCGAAAGGGTATCGATGCATGTAGCATTCCACACCAGAGGCCGTCCCAGTTTCCAAGGGGCGAGTGTCATTCCGTTGAACCTCTTACCATCGTCGCGGGCTAACCTACACGGTTCTAGCACCGCGGGTGCACCAGCGGTGGTAAAGTCCCGGCGGATCACGTCATTAAGTTCCGCGTGTCCTTGTTGTCATTGATATTTTTCACCAGATTTTCCTTAACTCAAAATTTTTATAGCTATTTAAAAATGGAAGTATATTACCTACCCAATAACCAAACAAGTTTTCTCTTAACTATACGGATCATCGCCAAACACTCAATCAAGCACGGTTTGATGAATTAGCAAAAGCATTATAGCTTGCGTGTACCAATGAAAGCAAATAACTAAATCATTAGTGCTATAAGATCATATAGAAGTCTGTGTATAAGACAAATATTTATTTCGGGTGTCTATTTTATAATTATATTGGAGATGTAAATATGGACTAAGACTAGAACTAATAAATGTGCAGGGAAAAAACATGGCGAGGAAACCTGCACATTCAGGCGACTAAATGTATAACTAATTCAATCTGTAGACTAATTACGTAGCTCAATTGCTAATAATTATCTGATTTCAATGATTGAAGTAGGTAGAGGGATAGTTAAAGATATAACAGGAATAACTTACAAAATCGTCCAGCAGCTCATGTATTCTCGTCCGAGGATCCTTCCCTTTCTTGCCTCTGACCAAGACGTAGATTGTGTCAAAGTCCCCGCAGGTCCTCAATAGCTTCTCTATCAATACTGAAACAAGGTAATAAAATATTGACCAACAATAATTTTGTAAGCAAATTTAAGTATTGGAGCGTCGGTGGGCGAGTGGTTAACTCTAAGCCAGAGGTACCTGGTTTGAATACCACTGCCGCCATGTACCAATGACTCTTTTCTGAGTTATGTATATTAGTTGAATACTAACCGATGCTCTTACGGTGAGGGAAAACATCGTGATGAAACCGACATTCAGGCGACTGGATGTGTAACGATGATTCAATTTGGTCAGGCTCCCCTGGTAGCAAGGTCACGGAGGTCAGATGGCAGTCGCTCAAATGTACCTGATCTGAGAAATCCTGGATCATGGTCAAGGCGCGGCAAGTCATGGTCAAGGCGCGCAATGCCGAAGGCAAGTCATGATAATGGTCATGGTCAAGGCGCGGCAGGCAGTCAAGGCATGGTCAAGGCGCTGTGCGAGAGCACACCAGAACCAGGACATTAAAGCCAAGATAATGATGAATACTTTTCTAAGCAAAGTAGCGTTATAAGACTATTTCCTCTATGTACTCTATACGTCAAAATCTTTAGGCTCTTTGCTATGAACACACTGCGTTCTACACGGCTCTATGGTCAATTTCGTTCATTTGTGTCGGGTGTCGGATAGACTGCCATCTGACCTCCATGACCCTGCTACCAGGGGAACCTGACGGGATTGGATCATAGTTACACATTCAGTCGCCTGAATGTGCAGCTTTCATCACGATGTTTTCCCTCACCGTAAGAGCATCAGTTAGTATTAAACTAATGTACATTACTCAGAAAAGATTAATTTGTACATGGCAGCATCAAGGGAGTGTTTATGCTGTTGCCCATTAGAGCTTTCAGTACGGACATGTCATGTCTTTTTATAACAGTCATGTCACATGTCTTTTTATAACAGTCATATCACATGTCTTTTTATAACAGTGTAAAAATTGATCGTTGATGTCTTTTATATGACAGTGTAATTATGGCTCATTCCTATATTTCGTAGTCGTTGAGATCTTTCTATTGTATTATAATAGGACCACGATAAGTCCGTATTGACTGACAGTAGTAGAAATAAAAAAAAAGTAGAAATGATAAAATGTTGATATGGCAATAATCTAGGGATTATCTGTCCTTGTCAGTCCTTCTAGTAAACATTCAGTTATTTGGTCACTATTAGCTTGAACTTTTGTCTAAATTATTAATCGTTTTGCACATTATTTAATAATATTTTTCTCTGCCTACCCCACCTGTGGGACACAGGCGTGAGATTTATGTATGTAGGTATACATTTTTCATAACTCACGAAAATAAACGATCCTACAGAAATCAAATTGTTTGTTTGACTTTTGTGAATGACGTTCTATGACGTCAAATAGTTGCCATACAGAAATCTTTTTTTTTTTAATATGCGATTCGGACTTAGCGTGGTCTTAGCGTGGTCTTATGTAGATTACATTATTAGTATTCAGAAACGTTTTTACATATATTCTTACGGGGCTTAGATATATATTGAGTTTTACAGTAGGTAAGTACATTATGCTGAGTGACGACCTGAGTAGTTCAGTTGGTTAACATGCCGTTGGATAACTGCGTCTGAAACGCAAAGGTTCGGTTCCAGGCCGAACATAAATTGAACTTCTATTACGGGTCTGGGTGTTATATATAAAATAAGTATGTTTTTTAAAGTTATCTATCACCCATAACACAATCTTTGCTTACTTTGTCGCTAGATGACACTGAGTGAATTGTCAAAAAAAAAAATTAAACTACCCACACTTTTAGCTAAATCCTGATAATATTTGTGTTACCTCTACTATTTAAAAGTTTTTTTTTATGATATATGATAGGTAGACAAACGGCACCTGATGGAAAGTGGTCACTGCCGCCTATGGACATCAGCAACACCAATAATAAAAAAAAATGAACCTATACCTATCGGCAACGCATTCGCAACTCTCCGGGTGTCTATGGACGGCGGTGATAACTTTAAAACAGACCTACTTATAGACTGTAAAGGCACCGTAGGTTATTCTACGTCATCGAGTACAAGAAAAAATCCACGTTGTAGCGATGGTAGAGGTTTAGGAGAGACCCACAAAAGTATGGTGTGCCCGTGCACAACCTGACACATTCGATAAAGTATTAAAAAAATTGTTTAGCCACCCAAACTTTTGACTTTTCGTAGCGATAGTACTACTTATAGAGGTAAAAAACCGGTCTGCCTTACATCCTCTTGACAACTTCGCTAATAACTAAAATTTACCCCAGCCACTATAGGTCGACAACTTAACTGGTGTATCGCCTGCGCGGCTCGGGGGCAGAGTGGGTGACGTCATGTGACGTTTCGGGGCTGAGCGCAGGGGCGCGGGGCAGGGAGCTTAAGTGACGTTTCTCAGTGCGCTCGCGGGCTCCGCACAGCGCGGTTGATTATTTTGTTACGAACGCTCGGAACAACGCACACGAGGTTAATTTACCGAAGATAAATCCTGAGATGGAGGCTCGAAAATGTTCGCTAAATAAATTTGCTAGACACAAGTTCCCTTTCATGCTTGATAACCTACGGTGCCCTCTTAGTCTTATAACTATATGATTAGTCAATTTCGTTAATTGACTAATCATATTCGCAATAAGAAAAGTAGCGTTACTATGCGTTCTCACAGTGCTCGTCTGCTGAGTGACCGCACTGCGTTCAATACGTCTCTCATCATCATCGCAGCCTGTAACATTCCACTGCAGGACTTTAGGGCCTCTCCCACGAAACGGGACGTTATTGTCATAATCTCCACGCTTGGCAGGCGGGGTTTAGCACCAACTTACATCAACCTTACACCCATGGCGACTAATGTTTTCGAAGCAAAATATCTAGAGTCTCTATAGACAGGAAAATGGGCAGCAGCATTTTCCATTGTTATATTTATAACACTACGATCTCCAACCCGCCTGGAGTTTATGGCATTAACCTCCCCTTTCGTGGGAGAGGCCCTAAGTTCTGCGGTAGACTGATATGGGCTGTGATGATGACATGGCCAGGGCTGACGAATACCGTCCGCGAACTCCACGGCGATATAATTATGCTGCAGTGGATGAGGTATTACCTACAACCGTTTTAACCATGTAGTGTGAGACATCGCGGATAAGATCGAAGCGGGTGCCTGCGCTGGTATGGTCACATTACTGGCATACTGCGTAATGCAATTCAATAGTCTAAATTGATAAGCGTGAATGCAAATCAAAGTAGAATGTATTGCTCGTAGAATAAGATCTCACAGGTTTGCTCTCACGCTTTTAGCTTCTAAATTTAGACGAGTGAATTTAGCCAAATGTAATAAGGCTTAAGCCCTAGGGCTTATCGCTATCTTGCTGGTACCAGGAAAGAGGTTACAAGAAGCGATGGATTAACATCGCCTAGCTGGATGTCGGGGTTTACGACGTGAGGATGACGAAGATCAATCGTTAAGAAAATATTTGTGTAAATATTAACTTGGTCGGGGTTACCCGACTATTTTTGTAGGTTAGGTTATTTGTCTTATAATATTTATCCACAATTTTAAATAGCTTTTTAATAAGACGTTTGGTAAATCCCGGTTTCCGCCAGGGACCGCTTTCCCATCCTCTCCAGCATTTCACCCTGGCTTCAACATCATCACGTAGGAAGCCGTTGGCTCTCTCATCCGATTCGACGAAATCAATCCATCGCTTCTTAGGCCTCTTTCCCGATACATCTATCCACATGATCTTATTAATTTTTAAATGCGTAAGTTTGTAAGGTTGAATGGATGGATTTTTGTTGCTGCTTCATATTCTTCTGAACGGATTTTGGTGAATTTAGGAATACTAAAATACGATAATTCAATGCGGCTTCCGCGGGAATGGGTTCTAAATTTAACAACCATACTATGTGCGGACGAAGACGCGGGCAAATGCTAGTCATCATCATCATCATCATCATCCGAGCGGTCAAGCCCCGCTTTTGCCAGGGTCCACTTCCCTTCTTTGTTTTCTCCACTTTACCTGATCTTTGGCATCCTCACATCGCAAGCCGTTGGCTCTCGCGTCCGACTAGGCGATGTCTATCCTTCGTTTCTTGGGTCTCCCTCCACTTTAATAACTAGGATAATAAATAAATTAAAATTGTTTTCCTAAAAAAATTTAACATAAGAAGGTACTTATTAACGTATATTTAGCGGTGTAAATTTTAGACTTAAGTTTTTCTTGAATAAATTATTATTATTATTATTATTATTATTACTTTCATGATACAGACAGGTTTAGGCATCTATTTCCCACGTACCCTGTGGCTAACGCAATACGTGACTAAACCAGCGCAGCCTTGTCACTTCGATCTTATCAGCGATATCTGTCACGCTAAGGCCACCACGGATGTACTTGTTACGCACTCGATCAAGTCGTGTAAAGCCACACATCCACCTCAGCATTTTAATTTCGTGTTCACGTGCGTAAAGCAGCGCGGGCACAAGCTAGTAGCTACATATAAAAGAAAATTATTATATAAATAAAACAACAAAGTAAAAAATGTGTTAATAATTTAATCAAACTTCTTGTAATTGCATAACAGTCACCAAGTTTAATACGAATTTGGATGATAACGACATTAAAAGTTATAACACGACTTTCTCTATGACACGGCTGGCCTTCAAACTTATTCTTCCATCTGGAAACAGAGAAAAAGGGATAAAGTAAGTAATCATACACATTTGTCTTAATTTAGAAGAATAGAATTGAAGGCGGTCCCGGGGCCCTCGCGTGTCACGTGGGAGCGCTACCGGGACATAACGCCATGATAATAAATAGTAAATAAATCTTTTTTGGAACAAAAACAATATACAATAACCACTAGTGTACGGTAACAACAGCATTAGCTTTCACTGTGTCGCTGTCATTAATGCCCACCTCGGTTTAAGATGACAATGATGATGAGTTTTAATTTGCCACTTAAGATATCTACCAACTTCTTTATTAGTTTAACAACTTAGTTAGTGCTTGTCCTGCCTACTAGTTAAGCACTCTAGGTACTTATGACACTGCTGCTGCACCGATCTAGGAGGCAGCTAGACAGACAGTTGATACAAATCCTTTCGTAGTACAAAATAAAGTTGCTTTTCGGATGCGGGGGACGTGGTCGTATGTCCGACCAAGGTAGGCGTGTAGCTGCCTCCTAATTATTTGCTAATAGGACGGCCTCTCATACTTATATACTTACTTACATACTTACTTGAAATAAGTACTACAAGTGGGTGCTAAAAAATGTCACGATAGCATCACTTTGACGTTTCACGAAGGAACTATGTTACAAAATCTGATCGGGTTTGGGGAACCGTGGCTTTGGCAGTGGAGGGGCATTTGTCTTTTTGCTGCCAGAGCAACGTGTTATAGAGGCGGGCAACGCATTGGCGATACTCTTGGTGTTGCTAATGCCTATAGGCAGCGGTGACCACGCACCATCAGGTGGCCGCGTGTGTTTGTAGGTACCTATGTAAGTACGAAGCCGATACTAGTGTAGGTAGGTACCAATTGACCTAAATGCCACATCTGTAGTCATGCATGATCCTTACAAAATAAATCGTTAAGTGAGTAATTCTAGGTAAAAAAATTCGATGTTTGAAAATTTCCTTCTGTTTTTTTTTTATGCTATCAGTGACAAACGAGCCCACCTGATAGTAAGTGGCAACTGTCGCTTATGACATATACATTTCCTACATTTAGGTTGCAGGTAACAAAAGTACAGTTGTCACTGCGAGGATGAAATGCCTCATGCCTGTAATTTCGCTGGCTAGTTATTCTTCAAACCGGAACACAACAATGCAAGCATTGTTGCATGGCGGCAGAAATAATCACCCAGGCGGACTACTCAGGCTTGAGAGAGTCCTACCACCTGATCAAAGTAAGTTAGCAATAATTATTATTGGCAAAATAGTGTAATAAATTAGAAAGGAACTAAAAACGACTATAATATATTAGAACTAAATTAAAAGTATTTTAAAATAACTTGCACTTACCATAGACTAGAAGAAACAGTAGCGGCATTCCGAAAAGCACAAACAAATGTCAATGTCATGCAAAAACACGTCACACAAAGAAAAACGGCATTCCATTCATTGTTTTAAAACATCGCGTCGTTCTAATTTAATTCGTCACCTATCCTTTTCATACTCATCACAACTTAGCACGAGTGTGAAAGGGATAGAGTTACAATTAGGTACGCTCTGTAGGTCACAAACAATGTAATTCTTAGAAATTATTTTTCTTAAATAGTCATCGTAGGATGCTTTCAATTTAGATACAATAACCATTAACCAATAGACTGTGAGGGCGCCGTATGTTATTCTACGTCATCGACTACAAGAAAAATACCACTTCGTAGCTATAGTAGAGATTTAGGAGACCCACAAAACGTGTGTCAAACGTTGCACAAACTGGCACAAAAAATATTATATTTTTACGGAACTTTTCTTAGCAATAGTCGGTAGATAGTCTTCTGTGGGTTCTAGAAGTAAAAAAGAAACTATCTGCCACACATGCTTTTGACAGTTTCGCTTGTCAGCGACATTAAAGTCACTTCTGTGGTTTTACATTTAGTCGCTACGAAAAGAAACTAAAAAAGTCACTAAAAAGGGCAGATAAGTGTTTTGTGGGTCTCCTAATCGTCTACTATCGCTACAAAGTATAATTTTGCTTGGGCTCGATGACGTAGTATAACCTACCTACACAGTGTAACTGGGAACGACCCGGACATAACAAATTTTTTATTCCATGCAAAAAAAGTACAAACACACAAAGTCACAGAGGGCTAAGAAATTCTGTCCGAAATACAGAAACGTCGTAAATACCACACAAAACGCTAAATAACGGAACATTGTAAATAAAAATTATAGTAATATAAATAAAAATAATGCACACGACACACAAAAAATTTCATGCAATTTTAAATCGACCGGCTTAGGTCCGTGGGGCTAACTCAATGGGCAACTGAATTTGACATTTGGTCATTGTACACTATGTCATCTGCGTTTGCCACTGGCCATATTTGACATTTGATAAATGTACACTACTTTAGCCGTGTGGTATCCGGCAGAGTAGAATAGCACCAACCCCTTACACTCATGGGTGTCGTACAAGGCGACAAATGTTTTCGAGGCCAAAAATCTAGAGTCTCCGTAGTCTGGAAATTGGGCAGCAGCATTTTCCATTATTATATTTAAACACTGCGATCTCCAACCCGCCTGCCAAGCGTGGAGAATATGGCAATAACCTCCCCTTTCGTGGGAGAGGCCCAAAGTCCTGCAGTGGACTGTTACGGGCTATGATGATGATGATGATGACACTACTTTAAACTTTATTTATTTAATAAACATGCTTAATTAGATACAACAGTGGTTGGGATCTTCCTTTTAAGTATAAAATACCTGTAGCAGAAAGCCCCGCTCTTCCATAGAATGCAAGTTGATACATGTTTAAATTGAAATTAATAACTACACAAATTAAATTTATTTATTTCACAGTTTTACAGCATATAAAATATAATTCAAAAATGTTACATTTCACCTACGTAGGCCACTGGCCATACCCAAATGAGAATAATGTAGAATCATCAAATGTCAAGTTCAGTTGCTTACTGATCTCAGTAACAGTACTGATAGCCAATAGCCCTGCAGATCCGTATAACGTAGGTAGGTATCGCCCTTCGATCAACTATACCAGAACTTATCTGTGAGGAAAATCCATTCCTAGCTTTCTTCAAGGATTTTATGTTCCTCGCAAATGTCTATTAAAAACAACTGTCTGTGAGGAAATTTCAGCTGCTCTATTTAGTATTTTTAAAATACAGTTTTTTTATAGTTATCTGTGAGGAAATTATATTCCTTATAGTCATACCACTAACGCTAACGTTATGGTCTCCTAAGACACACCAGGTACAAAACGGTCACCCATCCCACCCGGCTTCGACGTGCGTTGCTTAACTTTTGTTATCGGTCTCGCAAGCACGCTGCCACTTGTGCCAGTGTCCAGACAAGGAAAAATGTTTGTAAGTGTTGCAATAAATTTGGTATTCATGTGACGTCTTTCGGATTTATAAGTTGAGACCTTTTGCACACAAACGGAGTTCGCCTGAACGAGAATTGTTTTATTATTCAAATAAACTTAATTTATGTATAAAGGAGTTGTCCTGTTAGAGGGTTATCGAACTGTTTTTATTTTTACTTTTAAAGTGCATTGAAATAAGAATAGTCGCAGCTGTGATTGCCACAGCTGGGCTTGTGTCTCCTTCACTAACTTTGAGGTTTTGGACCTAATCTTTATTAACCTAGTGAGAACTGACGTTTGTCGTCATCGTCGCTTGTTACAGAATAGCTATTGTCAGCTATAGTTGACACTGACTACTGAGTGCGCCGGTGGCCGAGTGGTTAAGGTGTCCGACTCGTACGCGAGAGCTACCGGGTTCGAATCCCACTGCGGTCAATGACTCTTTTCTGAGTTATGTACCTAACCTGTACATTCAGGCGACTGAAAGTGTAACCGTGATCCAATTTGGTCAGGTTCCCCTGGTAGCAGGGTCACGAAGGTCAGATGGCAGTCGATTCGCTGTAATTACCTGATCTGCCAAATCATGGATCATGGTCACGACTGACCCCGGGCCCTCGACGCGAAAGCACATCCGGGACGTTAACGTATATTTTTTATTACGTACATACAGACTTACAAACTTTTCCTCTTTTTATCATAAGTATAGAAGTATAGTCTTCTGACCCGCCACGACTTCGCACGAGTGTTCCTTATTTTAAAAAAAAAGCGACGTCGCGAGAACTGTCAAACATTTATTTTATTTTATTCATTATCTGTCTTAAATCATCTTTTTTTTTAGTTAGACAGCGTTTACTCACGAAATTTTTCTTAGGTAAAAATGAAACTAGGTAGATACCTATGATTATGAATAAGATGATTATGATTTTTTATAGTTCAAGTTGCTTTGTTTAACTTTGTTTAATTTTTTGTCTATACTAAATTCCTTTTCTTTTCCTTTGTTTTATTTTGTTTTAAATGACACTGAACGAGAATGTTGTGTCACCAATATGGGACTCATATTAGGATAACTTTTATGTAAACTGTTTATGATATAACAATATCTGTTCTGCATGTGTATATGTGGTCTGCCTAAATAAATGAATAAATACCTATTAATATACCTAAACTTAAGGGAACAACTTTGACATAGCCTTCCAAATATTTAACGTAAGGTTATAAATAGGTCCTTTAATTTAATAACAATTATCTCGAGAGATATTTTTGTCATGCAGTTATCCTTTTTTGGGTCGACAACTTCCCACTTCCTTGCAAGACTGGTTTCTTGACGTCACCACCAAATGCCAAAAATAACTACCAGGTAGTTTTATAAATACTTTTTCCGAGAGCAAATCAACGGAGACTGTCGAGCTGGCGATTCGCTCGTTGCTCGTTACCTGTTTCCTTAGTCCTATGGAACATACCACTGCTCACTATTACCATGAATCCTGAGTGAGCAGAAGGTAAAGCATGGCATGGGTATTACGTAACTGGAAAACACTGTGGCTGGGAGCTCATTCCACATCCGGATCGTACGAGCGAGAAACGTTCTTTCGAACCTTCGCGTGGTGACCAACAAAGGGTGGTTCTATTTTCGAAATATAGATTTTATTACATTTAGGCTATGGCTACATACATACATACATATAGGTATGGCTTGCTTGACGGTGCAGTGTCAGTGGGTTATTACGGAGCCCACTGAAAACCAGCGTTGTGGTTCGCGGGAAGCGGCCACAATATTATGCTGAGGAGGGTCCATTTACTCTGGAAACCCACGAAAAATGCCACTGGGTGCCCTATAATTGTCCCCGTGTTTTATGTACCGTTTTTTTTGTGTTAAATGTAATAGTATTGGAAAATTATCGTGTCGTGGCGTTCTTGTAAATGTTCGATTTCTTTCTTTCTTTCACGGCCATACAATATTCAGGTTTGAATAATGTACCTACTTACTTGTATTAGCTTGTAGGAAAAGTTCTAAGAGTTCAAGCAAAAGGCTTAGCTCTTTAGAACTGGCCCCTAAGTTGTTTATTTTGTTTAAATAAAAACATAAAAATACACATTCAACGCAGTTTTCGGCAAAAAGTAAAAAACATTAAGGCTCAAGGCTTCGAAGGCTCTTCTAAGAGTTTATCAAACATATATCTACGTCCCGGGCCATATAGTTTATGTAACGAGAAAAAGTCGAGCCAATCACAGTGAAAAACTACCTATTAATTCTATTACAATATTGAGTTACCCCCCGTAAATCAAAAGCGGTATTTACACATAAAGTTCGAACACCGGGTAACGCCTCAGGCGCTGTCCTAATTGTCAACGATACGACGGACGGAAGTCACAAACCTGCCCGTTGCACAACTATGGTCGCACGACCGTTGCCAATTAGGATAGCGCCTCACACCATTCCTACCCTCGTTTCCAACATGATAGTTTGATCCGTGGTAGGAACCGATGGACGGACCGACAGTCTATCCTCGGTTCGGACCTCAGTCCCAGATACGCAGTCCGAACTTTATGTGTAAAAGGCCGCAAAATAGTCCCCACACGATTATGAGCTTTATCTGCACTTCGCAAGATCAAATTCACTTTTCGCCGAAAACCGAAAGCCAAAGCAAGCGAACACTCACCTTTCCCCAGAAACCCCGTGCCACCAGTCAAAAAAATACACTGGTCCTTATAGAACTTTTGTATCTCGCTCTTTTGCCCTTTACCCTTCGTCAGCTTTCTCTTTTCCTCCTCCTTGGCTTCAGCCGTGTCTTCCGTGGCGTAGTAGTCGTCAGCCTGGTTGGCTGACATGAACTCATGTTCGTCAGAATAGTCCAATATTTCTGCTGTCGGACACATCTCCTGGTTGTCCGCCTCCGGATCCCGGACGGAGTTCTCTAGCTCCTGAAAGAGTTAAGGGTCCAATGTTATCCTATTGCGTAAGCCTCAGGGATAATAAGTGTCTGAATATGCCGGTATCAGGAAAGAGGCCCCGTGGGCGACCCAAGAAGCGATGGATCGACATCGCTGAGTCGGATTCGAGAGCCAACGGCCTACGACGCGAGGATGCCGAACACCGGGCAAAATGGAGAAGAATGAGTCGGAGACCATGGCAGAAGCCGGGATAAATAACAGGATTATGATGATGTTATCCACATTCAATACTTCAGGCCTCAGACTTGGCCGTGTGGTAACCGGAAGAGTGGGTTATAGCGTCAATAATAATTTTTATTATTGCTTTGGGAGGCACAAGGACGGACGGTCCATCTGAAGGAAAGCGGCCGCCGTCGCCTAGATGCCCTATTGTTAATTCACTCGCTTCGATTCGAATGGCTTTCAATTATGTTTTCGGCATGAAAACTACAATATTTTTTAAATCACATTGGCAACACCAAAAGAGTATGGTTCAAAAATAGGGAAAATAAGCATCATGCATAAAAATATCGAAATTTACATGTTGAAAATCAAAATTGAACATCGTTCGAATCGAGACAAGCGATTCCAATAATAGAGCCCCTGACCGCTTTCCATCAGGGCCTCAGGGCATCTGCAAACTAAGGGGAGCGGATGTGGTGCCACCCTTTGAGGTACCTGTAGACATGCCTTTTGAAGTACCTTATATTGTAGTGGAAAGAAAAGTCATCGGGAGGAAGCACCTTTTATTAATTGAAGAGTGTCGGTGGTCTAACGGTTAATGGGTTCGACTGGTACCCCGAGGTACCGCGTTCGAAGGTGCGAACCGCAGTGCTGCAGTACCTTCCAATCACTCTTTTCTTAATTATGTACATTAGATAAACACTAACCGTTGCCCATACGGTCAGGGAAAACGTCGTGATGAAACCTGCACATTAAGGTATCTAGGCAAGCATGCTAGATGTTCGACCTCATCTTCGCTTCCCATCAGGTACCTTCGTCCAATGCAATTCAAAAATAAGACCACACAGCAACAATAGTACACTCACATGCAAGTTATCCTGCAGCTCCTTGCTCAGGTTCCTGACATTCTCCAGCTCTTGCAGCTGTTTCGCTGAGGGCTTCCCGTAGACGTCCAGGTCTATCTTCTCTCCGCGTTTCTGCGCTGCCACCCAGCGTTCCATCTTCTCCTGGGTGCCAGGCAGCGGCAGCAGCGGCGAATCTTCCATGGAGTGATTCATTGTCTGTAAAGAAGGAATGAATTGGAGTTCCAATTTTATTCGGTGAGGGAAAACACATCCTGATAGAACCAGCATATTCAGGCGGTTGAATGTGCAACCGTGATCCTATCTGGTCAGGTTTCCCTGTTAACAGGGTCACAGCCGGGAGCTGATTAAAAAGATAAACAATTTCAAATAATTGAAAAAGATGGTGTTGATTAGACACGATTCTCAAAAATAAATTAAAAGTAAAGTGTCGTGGCGTCCTGTGTAATAAATGATTTCTTTCATTCAAAAAACGAGACTGTTATATGTGTAAAAATGAAAATATTTTGCGCTTCCTTCTCAGATACGGTACTAAAAATAAGTATCTTTTTACGAATCACCTTTCCGAGTAACTTCGGTTACCAAATTCAATACTTGAGAATCCAGTCTAAGCAGCGTTATCTAATGCCGCGCCGCTAATGCTTTTTTAATTTCTAAAATAGCTGTCTGAAAGTCCCCCATTTCCTGATTATGGTCATGGTGGACCCCGGGTCCTCGCACGCGAAAGCACAGCACATTGATGAATTTTATTATAATCGGCTCATGAGACAGTTCAACTCATTTCAACCTGTCTTAAGGGTCAACGGAAGACCTTGGTCGACCTCGCTTCGCTTCGATCACGCTTTTTGGAGAGCGGAGCGACACGTAACAATTATTTTAGTGGTACAAAAATGGTCCTTATTTTGAGAAATAAATTCCACTTTGACATGCTCTCACGCGTTTTGCTTCTGAATTTAGCCGACCGAATTAAGCCAAATGTAATAAGTGCACCCTTTACACTCGTGGGTGTCATACAAGGCAAGTAATGTCTTTGAGCCAAAAATGTAGAGCCTCCGTAGGCTAGAAAATGGGCAGCAGCGTTTTCCATTGTTATATTTATAACACTGCGATCTCCAACCCGCTTGCCAAGCGTGGAGATTATGGCAATATCCTCCTCTTCCGTGGGAACGGGCCTAAGTCCTGCAGTGGACTGTTATGGGCTGTGATAATGAATAAACGCATAACACGGGTACAGCATGATCAAATTATACGAGTATAAAGTTACGGATAAAGCTAGAAGTCACCTAATCTCCGAAACAGCTCATCCGAAACAAAATAACACAAGGGCCAAGTCCGTTAATTGTTTTGTTCATGTAAAATAAAAGAACGGCCATTAAAAATCAATTTAATCGAATGGAAATTCTTGATCCAACGCGAGTTCGCTACAGTGAACAGGTTTTATTGTTGACCCAGAAGTTTTGCCTGCTTGCAAGGTGGCTGAGCGAAGTTGATAAATTGCTAGTCGGAAGTACAAATAAAATACGTCGTTGTGCTTTTTAAATTGAGGATATGACATCTTAGTATTGTGAATCATTGAAAAAATCGACGTAGGTCTCTGAAGAGACCTTTAAATACCTTTTGAAGGTCTTTTAATGTATGTTCCCCGTATTTTTAATGAATCGGCCGAAACCGATGATCCCAGCTTTCGCTTAGATGTGCTTCGGCCAATATGACAAAAAGAAAACTTGAGTAATTCATGACTAAAGCCGAACATGACAACCATCTAGAAAACCATTTTATCGCAAACAAACACCGCCCGGCGCTCTCGGCTCTCCAGCCGTCCCGTGACCATGATGCATGCAACTGTGTCGAAATATCGGGCTACTCATCAACAAATGTACGCGGTAGGAAACCCGGAACATAGCTTTAAAATGTGTGATAATAACCGCGATAGTTTAATTTTTTTTTTACTTTTAATGTGTTATCAATAACATAATTTAAATGTTTGATCCTATCACGAGAAAAACTTCAACGCACGTTGGATAACACCTAGTGAGCCTTTGTATGAGGCTCTTAAGGCACTTTCTGATCTGAGTCATCACTGGCAACACACTACTGGTCCACACGTACGCTCTCAAGTATTTCCTTGGTCAAGTACATATTTGTCGCATGGCATAAAATCGAATAGATAGGTACCTAATCTTTCAATCTTTTTTTATTGCCTATGGAGGCTCACGAACGGACATGGACCATACACGGAAACTGGCTACCGTCGTCAAGAACTTCTGCAACATGTGGGGAGCGGTTGCGATGCCTTCCTGTCTTTGGATACCTGTAGATATGCCTTTCGAAGAACCCCATATTGCAGTACATAGGAAAGACTTCGGAAGGGGAGCTTATTCCACATGGAATCTCATTCAAAATCCTTCAAACTGCATAATCTCTTTACAATCAGCAGTGTTTGCGTGAAGAAGTAACAAACATCCAACCATACTTCCGTCAATCTTTAAAAGATTGCGCATTTATTTCTTAAATTAGTAGGATGGAGTGACTCATCCGCTATTGATTGTGGAACGTTCTATATGGAAATTAGTTGTCATTAGGATTGCCACCAGTACTATAAGAAATAGTTTCGTACTATATTTTAGACAGTTGTACTATAGATTATAGAAAAATAACATAGTACGAGAAATACTATATTTTCATTGATACAACTGTCGAACTTTTTTATACTAAGTTGTAACAGGAACGCATCCCCAGCGCAGCATGGAGAGTTTCAGAAGGAAACATTCACCGTCACGCCTTGTTCCTGTAGGTAGGAAGAGACCACATTGTTCCACTTGTTGGCCAAAGCCAAAAGCTGCCATAAATATTAATGAAAAAATTAATAAGTACCTTACAATATAAATAAATGTGTATTTTTACCTACATTTCCTAAAAGTACCATACATATATTTTTGATATTAAAAAAGATAAATATTATTTTTCTACAAAAAAAAGGTGGCAACCCTAATTGTCAAAGCAAGAGAATATGCTAATGACAGGTCAATATCCTATCTCAAATTCGGCCATATTGTTTATATATAACAATGGTTTATGATTGTACTTTCGTCCTTTAGAATTAGATATTTCTTTCTGTAAGTATCTTATATCAACGCTGTAAAACTTGTTGCCTTTTTAATGCTAATTAGTAACAAACGAGCATACAGTCCACCCGGTAAGTGGTAACTGTCGCCCATAACATCAACATTAGGTTGCATGTAACACAAATGCAGAACCGCAGGTTGGAAAATGAGCAGCAGCGTTTTCCATTGTTATATTTACAATAACACTGCGATCCTCAACCCGCCTGCCAAGCGTGGAGATTATGGTAATAACCTCTCTTTATCTGGGAAAAGTCCTAAGTCCTGCAGTGGACTGTTGTGGGCTGTGATTATGATATATTTATTTTGTTAAAATAACAATTATCAATATATTAAACAACAACAGACGTAATATAAACAAAACATAGATGAAAACAACCGTCAACAACCGGTGCGTCGGTGGCCGAGTCGTTACAGTATCCGACTCGTAAGCCAGAGGTCCCGGGTTCGAATCCCGCTCCGGCCATGTACCAATAACTGTTTTCTGAGTTATGTACATTAGTTGAATACTAACCGATGCTCTTACGGTGAGGGAAAACATCGTGATGAAACCTGCACATTCAGGCGACTGGATGTGTAGCCATGATCCAATCTGGTCAGGTTCCCTTGGTAGCAGGGTCATGGAGGTCAGATGGCAGTCGCTCCACTGTAATAACCTGACCTGCCAAATCCTGGATCATGGTCAAGGCAGACCCCGGGCTCTGGGTTTTGAGAGTACAACCGAGACATTAACGCCAAGATGATTATGATTATTTTTTTTAGATGAAAACAACCAACTATCAATACCATACATTAAAAAGGCAATACGAGACGGCAGGATGTGACGAATGTGGTAGCTTTCCGTGATCCGTGACAGTGGGTAGCTTTTTGCTAAGTTTCTGCTATGGTAGGTTTCCGTTGAGCTAAGCAATGTTGCTATTTCGTTGCACTAATTTAAATACAGCAGGCAGTCGGTGGCAGGGCGGGTATTCGACTCGTAAGCGAGAGGTACCGGGTTCGAATTCTAACCGATGCTCTTACGGTGAGGGAAAACATCGTGATCGTGAAACACTGTAATTACCTGATAGCCAAATCCTGGATTATGGTGAAGGCGGACCCCGGACCCTCGTGCGCGAGAGCACAACCAGGACATTAACGCCAAGATTATTAATTTTTTTTTAGGAAAGTATTGGTAAAAGTACCAAAGTACCTATAAAAGGATTGGTAAACATGTGCGCGCGAAACTTTTCGGCGTTTCTAATGTTATTATATATACTTACGTCGTTTAGGATATTGTTCGATGTAGCCACCTATAAAACTCTTGAAACCCGTCCTTTTTACAAGAAAAAATTCCAGCTTCATTTATTCACAACAATGGCCGCTATATTCCCCGGGCCTAAACCTAATGGATCTTTCCATATTATCCAAAAAGATCGGAAAGTTAGCTACCCTCATGGTTAAGTGGCAAATTTCTTTTTGCTCTGTGATATTGTCCATTCGTAAGGCCAAACTATCAGCTAAACAATATGAGACAGCCGATGCCTTAAATATCCTTCTTTGTCGAGAATACCATCAGATCGCATTCATGCAGCGAGCGAATTCTTCGAGACAGACTCGATGCTGTTATCAGGGCGCTTAAAGTGGCTACATCGATCAATGACATATTTTTATAAAAAAAACATGTTTTTTGAAATAGTAGTAGATATACAAGCTAAACCTGAATTGCTAGTACAATCAAGCAACGATGAATAATTTATTGGTTTTTATAGCTCGGAAAAAAACATTAAAAAGCGAAATTCTAGAAACAAATTATATTACTTTTAGGTAACCGATGCTTTCTTGCTTCGACCCCGCTAAATCCAAAAATGTCGGTTACCCACACCTTTTGCTGTGGTTCCATGGTTCAATATTAATGTATTGTCATCCAAGTTACATAGGCATACCAAACAGCTCAATCGGGTACCAACAAATGGTCGAACAATAGATTGCAAAGACGGACAACTCAGAAACATACATACAAACAGTGCAAGTTAAATAACAGCTTGTAAAAATGTAGACATTTTGCTCTTTCTTCACAGAAAAGGTAATAAAACTAAGTATTTTTTCACGCAACACCTTTCCGAGTAACTTCGGCAACCAAATGCGATAGTTGAGAATCCTGTCTAAGCAGCGGTATCTAGTCTAGGCACGCCGAATTACACTTTTAACTTTATAAAGTAGGTGTCTGAAAATCTCCCATTGAGTCGAAGCCTCTTGCTTTCGAGGCCCACCCGCTACCCACTACACCGCCGACGCTCCACTGCCAAATACATATTAGGTAATTTATAAGTCGATAATTCGTGATCGAACTACAGTAAGTCCACCCACGTTTGCTATGATACGCCGTTCGACATCAACTCTATCAGAACCGCTGATTCATCGTCGATCCGCAATTTTCTGTAATGACCACTTTGTCACGTATATAACTCGACCCTATGTAATATATAAGGAAATAACTCGGTACAGAACAGCGGTACGTGCGTAATTTTTTAATAGTGAGTAGGTAGAGTTTTGTACTTGGAATTTAATTGCCTTTGGTACTGACGATTGTTTATGTACTTAAGCTTTTGTTATGTGAGATTTATATTTGAAGACTATATAGTATATGATTACTTAATAGGCTTTGGATGGAACTGTTGCGTAATTTAAGACTGTTTTTGTTATCACGTTTAAACTATAAAATAAGTGATAAACATAAAATTACTCTTAAAGATTAAAACACTTGTATCTTATAGATAAATGCTTTTATTCAGTTCAAGAATTTTTTGAAAGTAAGTAACGTGATGGTCTCAATTTAAACATAGATTAAGATTTTGTTAATATTAGTTTTTTAAGTATATGTAGGAGTTTCAAATTGTTAATTAAGTTATGTAAATCTATATTCTTAGGCCAATAAAATAAAGTTGTAATTTTGTATTTGTACAAAAACGTTGTAACTTGCAGTGCCCTAGCAGGGTTCTTGTATGAAACTAAAAAACATTGTAACATCTGTAACAACCACAAGAAATCAATAAAGTTTGTGATTATTATTATGATACACTAGTTCCACTAAATATATTACATTTATAAACTTTAAATTAATTGCCACCTACCACATATCTTTGAAATGTAAACATTGCCAGAACATGATGTTCAAAACCGGTCGCAATTAATAAAAAAATTACAAACATAATATATTTAGTGGAACTAGTGTATGAAAGTGTTTTAACCTTTAGGATAATGGAGTTTCATTATGAATGCACAACACAAAGTGTCACACATACAATTATAATTTGGCCGATGGGGCAGTAAACCAACTAGGAAAGAGCCGATGTAGGAAAATGACGATAGAAAACAAAAACATGTTTAAAATTAGTCGAGTTAGGAAAGTGTCAAGTTTGAAAAAGGTCAAGTCTGTCTGCTTGTCACTGTGTAGCATAAAAAAAAGTTTAAGAAAATGACGAAATCGTCCAGAGCGAAGTTTTCGAGTGGCGACCATGTACCAGACGACGCAGCCTGGGTAGACATCCCGCAAGGTGGACCGACGACTTGGTAAATATCGCAGGTACCAGCTGGATGCGGAAGGCACAAGACTGACCTTTGTGGAGATCTCTGGGAGAGGTGTATGCTCGGCAGTGAGCGTCTTTCGGCTGATATGATGATGATGTATGTTGATGATGAGCTATTAGTCGGAGTGTTGGTGACGTAATGGTTCGTAAGCGAGAGCCGACTCGTCAGCGAGAGCTTTCGGGTTCGAATTCCAGTGCAGCCATGTTTAAATAACTTATTTCTGGGTTATGTACATTAGTTGAACACTAACCGATGCTCTTACGGTGCGATAAAACATCCAGGCTACTGAATGTGTAACCATGACCCAATGTGACCAGATTACCTGCGTCACAGAGTTCAGATGGCAGTCGGTCAACTGTAGTTACCTGATCTGTCTAGTCCTAGATCACGGTCAAGGTGGACACTCGCGAGTGCACAGTCAGGACATTAACACTTTACTAGACTAGCACACAAAAGGATAAGTAAGTTACCTAAAGAGATTCGACACTTCAAGTCACTGAGCTCCTTTAAGGCAAAGCTGCGCACGCATCTCCTCTCGGCTGGCATATGAATATTTATGTCCTTAATTGGCAACATATTATTTAGTTTATGTAGGTGTATTGTCTATATGTATTTGAATGTAGGTGTATATATCTACTTTGTATTAAGTGTAAGTTCCCTAGTATAAGTTCATATTGTTGACTTGCCTGTGTATCAAGCGGTTCTTTAGACAAAGACTGCCTGGTAGAGATCGCTTGCAGCGATAAGGCCGCCAGTAGTGTTGCTTGTGTGAGCAATAAAGAATGTATCTATCTATCTATCTATCTTTCGCTAAGAAAAGTCGAAGATTGGGTTACTAAAAAGTAAAAAATAAATTGTGCCAGGTTGCGCATGGGCGACGTTTCGTGGGTCTCCTAAACCTCTACTATCGCTTCAAAGTGGAATTTTACTTGTATTCGATTACGTAAGATATCTTTCTTCATCTGTTATAGTCTTATAATCTATACATATAATAAAACAGGTAAAAAAGTATGTAAAGTACTTTGAAAATAGTTACAAAAAAATAATTTAGTGCGATGAAGAAATACCTAGTAATTATTAATATTATTGTATAATATTTTTGTCTGTCTGTTTGTACACGCTAATCTCTGGAACTACTAGACGGATTTGAATCATTTTTTTTTGTATTGTAGCTACATTAGCTATTAAGCCCGGGCAACATATAGTACGGACGAAGTCGCGGGCAAATGCTAGCTTAAAAACGTTTCTTGCCACAGCTATAATAAGCTGGTTGTCTTGGAAAATAGTGATGTATGTTATTTTAACATACAATAGTTCAAACAACACTTCACAATCGATGGTAAATAATGAGCTCTTGGGAATCCATGGTAAACACATAACAGTTTCACACCACTCTGTGCTTGAGCGCAATAAACACTAGCTTACTGTTCACCTGAAACACCATAAACATCCCATAGGGATGAAACTATCGACTGCCACAAGTTACGATCCTGACACACCTTTTGCATCTTACTCGTTCAATGTTCATACATCTTTTCATCTACACAGAGCATAAAACAAAGTCGCTTCCCGCCGTCTGTCCGTGTGTATCTATCTACGTATGCATTTGTGTACGCTTTGATCATTTAAATTACGCAACGGATTTTGATGCGGTTTTCAACAATAGACAGAGTGATTTAAGAGGCAGGTTTAAAAGCAAGACAAAGGGTAGGTAGGGGTAAAGTAGGTGTACGCGAACGAAGTCGCGCGGGTCCACTAGTTAACTTACATTTAAAAATACTGGAGGAAATTTTGTATGATTGTAAGTTTAGATTTTGGATGTTGGAGGTGTAATCTCCGAAACTACTAAACCGATTTCGACTTATTCTTCAATAACGGGATCATCCAATCTACTACTATAATAGGAAATGTTATGGCTGTTATTAATCATCATTTGCCTGCCTTAATCCCATTCATTTGGGGTCGGCACAGTATGTTTTCCTTCTCCATTCATCGCTATCCAGTGTCATTTCCACGCTCACATCTCGCTCACTAACATCCCTCCTCACACAATTCATCCTTATTTTCTTTACGGGCATTATGGATCCTGGCAAAGTAATATAATCTCCTTACAGAGATCTCCACTGCGCGCGGAAGAACGCAGGGGACGACTCATCAGATAGACTGCCTAAAAAACCACTGAAGAACTGCAGATGGCCTTTGCGCGGCCAATCTAGACACTTTGCAGAGTGACAGAGGACATCATTACAAAGAAATACTTTACATGGCAAAATATCCTAACGTATCCAAGGGTTTCGACTTCCAAAACACTTATATCAACACTTTGAAGTGGAATATTTCAGATAAACTGCCGCTAGCCTGTTTGCCCAACGAATGACGTAAAAACAGTTCGTTAGGAGATTTTCCATTGAAAATTGTTTGTTTCAAATTATGTCCTCAACCTATTTGCCCTCTCAAGGTTGGCCAGGTAAATTTAAAAAATCAAACATTAAAATTTATAAAAGTTTAGGTAAGTATCCCAAATATTATTTTCAGAATGTACCGATCACCCAGAATATGATAGAAATATTAGTGCAAAAGAACTCAGGGCTAACTCTCGAGTTCGGACAGAGACATTTGGCCCACTACTAATATTTAGGTCCTTACTTATGAAATTGGCGTTTTGTACGGCAAAAATAACAGAAACCGTAATTTTCATTCAACTATTTTTTTCAATTTCTTTGAAATTCCAAATTCGATTACAATGAAACTTTGTAGATATGTGCAGACAACATTAGGCTAACTGGTGCATGAAATTTTTTTGTGATAACTACTACCCTCTGCATAAAATTACACCTGTTTAAAGACTCGAAATTGACGACAACTGGAACGGGGGTGTTTTCATACCCTTATAAAAACTTAAGAAAATATATTTATTTTAATTTAAGAGACTTATTGACATCAAAATATACTCTTTTTTTCGAAACCAAGTATTCATTTTGATATGTTATGTACAAATAAAAATATTTTAGTAAAAATACGAAAAAAATGACAATTTCATACGAAAGGACCCAATAATTATAACTTGGAAGACCTATCCGAAGAGCACGCGAATGTGCGCGAGCAAAACCTTGACATTGACGTCAAGTTGTTTATAAAATGTAATAGTAGATACCTGTCTAATACACAGCCTGTTTATAAGTGGTCAACGCTCGTATTAAGTACCCATCGGTGTTTTCCAAAGCGTGCCATGTGTTTTTAATGGTAATGGTAACCTGCCTACATTTATGACGTACGCAGTGACGTGTATTAATAGACGGAGAAGCATGTACGGTTATTTCTAGAGACTTGTTTATTTTTGTAGAGATTTCGTATTTCTACGGACACTTTAGGGTGCCACAAAGGATGTGCGGGTTAGAATTTAAAAAAAATTGGGCTACCCTAATATTTTTTTAATTTGTTTTTAAGTATTTTTTTTCATTTTGGTCAGCTAATCTTGAGACCTTTGGCAACCTCGCGTCTACAACGGTATTGTTGAATGAGTGGCGAGTAACAATAAATTATACATATTTATCTACTTTATTCTATTTCTCACTTTACATAAAAATTCGAAATTCAGAATTTCTTTATTGATTAAAACATTAAATATCTCTTTCAATCGTCAAAAAGGAGGAGGGTAGGAAACTAGGAAGGAAGCACACAGTAATACACTGGCCGCCCCATGACCGCACAAACCCATCCCACGCCAACCACGATTGAACCGTGCCCGACAATGCCAGGCAGAGCCGGACCGCGCTCAATATATTATATAGGTATGTCTAGTATAATTAAGAAAACCAACTAACACTACAGCAAGAGTAAGCCTGTCCACCAAGGCAGCACCCGTTCACGAGTATAACGCAGGGCCTCGCCATCGCCCAATTTAACCATATTTGAGGGAAAAAAGCGAACCGGCCCCCACGCCACCGCCAGACAGACTTCAGTGAGCGTATATTACACATGCTGCCAGTGATAGATAGCCGCTCCCACGCTACTCTATCCTGTCCCTACCCTACCCCTACCTTACCCCTACCATATTCTACCACTGCCTTACCCCTACCCTACCACTATCTTACACCTACCCTACCCCTACTCTAACTACTACCCTACCCCTACCCAACCGCAGACAGAAGTCACCATGTGTGGGAAAGGAAGGAAAATTAACGCCGCTTCCAAGGTGGTGCTCCGTGGGGGAAAGAAGCGGCAAGAAACCCACAGAGCCTACTTAATTCTTTTCTTTTTGAACATGTCTTATGTACTAATACATTATTTGTCCTATATTCTATCTTAAAAGTAAATACCTGTATAGAACAGCAGTTCAGTCCCATGGACTTTTGTCATTAAATATTCAAATATACTTTATATTTTAAATATACTTTAAATTTATTCAATGGTAAATTTTGTATATCTGTTGGAACCTTATTATAAAAGCGTACACATTGACCCATAAATGATTTCTGGACTTTGGCCAGACGACAAGCACTCGTAACAAGTTTATCTCTATTTCTAGTATTCCTATTATAAACCACACTGTGAGGGCATTGTTATAATGTCAATACTCTTGAATTTATCTCTAAGTTAAGTTCTAGGTCTCAATTGGTAAATCGCGCGAATAGCCCTTTTCTGCAGTACAACTACATCATGCCAGTCGGCAGCGTGTCCCCACAGCAGTATGCCATAAGTCATAATACTGTGGAGATAACTAAAATAAACTAATCTTGCTGTAGTCTCATCAGAAATACCTCGTATCTTTATTACAGCATAATCTGCAGAACTTAGCCTTTTCGCCAATTTATCAATGTGAGGATATTGTAGTCTACTATCTAGTGTAAAGTCTAAAAATACTGCGGAATCAACAAGATCCAAATTTTCGCCTCTTTCTTGTATATTAGTGGGTACCTTTGGCAAGGAGAATTTTAAACATTTTGTCTTTTTGCAATTCAGTAATAAATTATTAACCGTAAACCAGTTTACCACTTCTGAAACAGCTTTGTTCACGTCGTCATATGTTAATTGTTGTCTTTTCATTTTAAACACTAAAGATGTATCATCAGCGAACAAAACAATTTCGTGAGTATCTTTTACAAAGTACGGCAAATCATTTACATAAATAAGAAACAAAAACGGACCCAGAATTGACCCCTATGGGACCCCCATAGAGACAACAGACCCTGCAGATCTTTCTCCGTTTACATCAACCTTCTGAATTCTTTTACTATCAAGTTTAGAGCTAAGCCCTTTATTCTATAATGTTGCAATTTCCTGACCAAAGTTTCATAATTAACACAATGGAAGGCCTTGGACAAATCACAGAAAATCCCTAGGGCATCACGTGATTCCTTCCAGGCCCCGAAGACATGTTTAATTAGTTCAACACCTGCATCGGTTGTTGAACGACCCCGAGTAAAACCGAATTGTTTATGATGCAATAAATTATTTCCATAAAAGTGAGCTTTTAGTTGATATGATTTTCTCAAATATTTTACTTAAAGCCGGTAACACCGAAACTGGTCTAAAATTTGTGGGCTCTGTTATGCTACCTGTTTTAAACAAAGGAATAAATGCTTCATCAGGTCAGAAAATTCCCCATTTTCAACACATTTATTAAATATATTCGCTAAGTAGACAGCAATGAAATCAATTACAGAGCTAATAATTTTTACTGACATATCATCAATGTCGGCAGTCACTTCCATTTTGATGCTTTTAAAAGCCTTAACTATATCTTGAGGTGTCACATGCACGAACCTAAAATCGATGACACTCTCGGGTACATTCTGTTTTAACAAGGATTCAGCGAGAGCAGGAGACGAATTTAAGGATTTCGTAGTTGACACTGGAATATCTGTGAAAAATTCATTGAATGCCTCCGCAACTTCTGAGTTTTTGGGACCAACATTATCATTTATTTTTAAATTGTATTTTGTATCGCGAGTTTTGACTTTCCCAGTTTCACTATTTATTATCTGCCATGTGGATTTTACTACATCGGTGCTATTTTTTAGTTTGTGTTTAACGAAATTTAATTTAGCTGTAGCACAAACGCGTTTAAATAACTTCGAGTAATGTTTAACATAGTCAGCAAATTCTACGCTATTATTATACGCCCGCTCTGAATAGAGCTCATATAATTTATTTCTACTTTTATGTATTCCTGCTGTCGCCCAATCGCTAAACATAAGTTTGCTGTTTATTGCCTTCACCTTTGGTTTGAATATACTATTACTCTCAATTTTTGTCATGTGTAAAACTGAATTATAATATTCATTTGTATCATCACAATACTTTAAATTAGACGACTTCTCTATAATGTTATTTCTAAAACTATTCAGACGGTTGTTGTTAATTAATACAAATTTAATAGTATTTTTTATCTCTTTTCTCATATTAACATTAAACACAGCTAATAGACCACAATGATCGGACTGTAGTTTGTTAATTACAGACTGGCTACATGGCTGGATATTACAAAAAATGTTGTCTAGACAAGTTGATGTAGTACTTGTTATTCTGGTAGGTTCTAAAAATAAGTTGTTTATATTGTGACACTTAAATAATGTTATTAGCGTACCGGTATATTTACAAGATACATCTAATAAATCTATATTAAGATCTCCACAAACAACAATATTCTTATTAGAATTGCTAACTTTAACAAGGGCATAGCATAAAAAAGTCGCTTACCGCCGTCTGTCCCTATGTATCTTGTGTCGATATGCAACGGATTTTAATGAGGTTTCCAATGATAAAGTTATTCAACAGGAAGGTTTATAAGTTAGAAAAAAAAGGGTAAGTAGGGGTAAAGTGGTGGGTAGGTGTAGTGTAGGGGTACCGGAAGGGTTGTGTATGGGTAGGACCCCACGCGAATGAAGTCGCGTCGAATCCACTATTGAAAGTACAAAATAATTATAAAAATTAATAACATATCTTCGATAGGCTCCTTAATTAATCAATTAATGCTGTTGATTAGTGTAGGTAGTAACAAACGGACGTTGTTTCGACGTTCGACGAAACACGGCTTCGACAAACGCCAGGCCAAGCAAATTTAACTTTTAAATGTAAATAAACTTTCACCTTTATAATGGGCGATAAACGTGGTCAAGTGCCTAAACAATCTGAATATTCAAGTCGGTTCAAGTTCAAAATGTCAAGAAAACAAATGCGTAAATGAAATTTACAACACGAAGTAAGGGAATAATAATATAATGGTGTAAATAGCAGAACAAAAAAGTTTATATGTCTTAACCATGAAGGCAGCTAACTTTCTAATCTTTTTGTATAAATAAAGTCGCTTCCCGCCGTCTGTACCTACCTATGTATCTAAGTATGATTAGATCTTTTAAACTACGCAACGAATTTTAAGCGGGTTTCAACATTAGATTTATAAGGAAGAAGGGTAGGTAGGGGTAAAATAGATGTACGCGAACGACGTCGCGCCGGGAGCCGCAAGGGTACATTCATCATCAATAGATAAACTTTTGTCTATTTCTATTTTAACATACTAAACTTTAGATTTAACACGCAATTATAATGAAAAATGGTGTCAAAAGAGCGTCGGTGGCCTAATGTGTAAGGTATTCGACTCGTAAGCAAGAAGTACCGGGTCCGAATCCCACTGCTGCCGTGTTCGTAACGGCCTTGTACCAATAACTCTTTTCTGAGTTATGTACATTAGTTGAATGCTAACCGATGCTCTTACGGTGAGGGAAAACATCGTGATGAAACCTGCACATTCAGGCTACTGAATGTGTATCCATTATCTAATCTGGTCAGGTACCCCTGGTAGCACGGTCGCAGAGGTTAGATGGCAGTCGCTTCACTATGTTGAAAGCGGATACCGGGCCCTACACAACTGAGATATAGACGCGACAAACAAAAAAAAATTTGCCGTTAATGTTCCGGTTGCGCTCTCGCGCACGAGAGCCCGGAGTCCACCTTGACCATGATCCAGAATTTGGCAGATCAGGTAATTACAGTGGAGCGGCTGCCATCTGATCTCCGTCAACCTGCTACCAGGGGAACATGACCAGATTGGATCATGGTTACACATTCAATCACGATGTTTTCCCTCAACATAAGAGCAACATTCAACTAACGAAAGTACATAACTCTGAAAAGGATCATTAGTACATGGCCACAGTGGGATTGAACCTGGCAGCTCTCGTTTACGAGTCGGACACACGGCTGATATTAAAACGATGACCGTAGTTATAATAGTCGGCACATCTCTTAGGCGTACCGGAACAGATTCGTAACATCATAACATCTCCACTATATAATTGAAGACAATGGCAAGGTTATCCCCGTCGTTAGGCCACACGCGCGTAACGATCAAATTGTGTACCTGATAAAGAACATCCTAGTTTTGTTTTGTTAGATTAGTTAATACTGGTCGTTACGCTTTTGTTATCTATTAATGTCACAGTGAAGTTTGAGAACCGTTAGTTTAGTATGACGCGTCGGTGGCCAGACGGTTGAGAATTCGACTCGTAAGCAAGAGGTACCGGGTTAGAATCCCGCTGTGGCCACGTATCAATGACTCTTTTCTGAGTTATGTACATTAGTTTAATTCTAACCGATGCTCTTACGGTGAGGGAAAACATCGTGATGAAACCTGCAAATTTAGGAAACTGAATTTGTAACCATCATAAAATCTGGTTAGGTTCCCCTGGTAGCAGGGTCACGGAGGACAGATCGGATAGTCGCTCCACTGTAATTACCTGATCTGCGAAATCCTGGATTATGATCTAGGCGGACCCCGGGCCCTCGTGCTCAAGAGCACAACCGGGACATTAACGCCAAAATATGTATTTTTTTTAGTTTAGTATGACGCGCTATATTCTCAATTTGGTAACCGAAATTACTCGGAAAGATGTTTCGTGAAAATATATTTAGATTTAGTACTTTTTCTGAGTAGAAAGCGCAAAATGTATACGATTTTATACATGTAATGGTCTTGTTTCGATTCATTTCTGAGAATCCTGCAAAGAAATCAATGAAAGTAGTGTTCTGTGGAATCCTGTTAATCAGCGCCATCTATTACAATTACTTGACCTATTTCTTTTTTAATTTATACTATTATCTATATTTCTACAAACATTTACATACATATAATACAAAATGAAATACAATAAATACCAACACAATTTACATAGTCAAAATAAATACCTAAAACTAGATATCAGTATAACTTCGTCATAAAACTTAAACTAGATGTTTAACCCACTCTTTGCCATTCCCGGTGCAAAGGTGCCTCGGTTCTCGGAAAATCATCCCGGTTGTACTCTCGCGGAGGAGGGCAAGGAGTCCACCTTGATATTGATCCAGGATTTGGAAGATCAGGTATTAATTACAGTGGAGCGACTGCCGTCTGACCCCCGTGACCCTGCTACCAGGGGAACCTGACCAGATTGGATCATGGTTACACATTCAATCGCCTGTATGTGCAGTTTCAAATAAGTACAATTCTCATTAGGTATTTCAAATAATTGTTGTAGGTAGTGGTAGTTACAGTACCTGTACTTTGGAAAAAAGTGGATTACCGGTACTGCGGTAACTGTGGTACCGGGAAAACCGGAAAATACTGTACTTTTCGGTACCAAGGATTTTTTAGCTGTATCGTAGGTAAATTATTATTGTTTTATTCTACGCAGTGACGAAACGATTAGACAGCCCAACTGATGGTAAGCGGTAACTGTCGCCCATAACATCTACGATTCATGCATTTAGGTTGCAGGCAACACAAATGCAGGAACGCAGATGACGACTAAGATGAAATGCCTCATGCCTGTAATTGCGCTGGCTACCTTATCCTTCAACCCGGAACACAACAATGCAAGCATATGTTAATAAAATAAAATTCTCTATTTTCAATTCAAAGACTTGATTTTAGTAATATTAATATGTTAATGTAACTGTAAATAGTAGGTAATTCCATTAATTAACCTTTCGGCATACGTTTGTTTTTCGTACGTTGAATAAAAAATTAAACATTTCTCGGTTTCAAATATTTTTTAAATGTCAGCACATTTAAATTTAGAATCGTGTAGATTTTAAATTTCTATAATAAGTATCCGTATCAACCTAGGTATATGAAAATGAGGATTATGTGTAAATTAAACTAACATTTGTATTTTATATACTCATTTACTTCCAACATTCAAGTTCTTTTTAACTTTTCAGATTCTTAATAGCAGTCGGGGTTTTTAGTTTCTGAACAACTTTTTTGTTGGTAGTGAATCAACTGTTCGGCCGATTTTAAAAATTATTTCTCTGATAGGAAACCACATTATCACTGTGTATATAATAGGATAGATCGATTTTAGTACATAAACGACGCCACGACATGATAATATTAAAAAAAAACGAGTAAAAAAGATGGGTTCGCGTGGGAAGTTGATTTTTTACAGAGATCCTAACTGTGGGCGGGCGAAAGCCGCTAAGAACGGCTACTCTCATATAAAGTCAATTTTTAAAATTCAGTCATTCATTAAATATTTCTGTTTAAATATCAAAATAGCTATAAATAAATCAACACATAGTTTAATATTGTCTTAAGTTTAATAAAAAAAAAATTAAAAAAAAATTTGCTTGGACAAATTCACAGCACTATCTAGCCCCAAAGCCCCAACTTGTGTTATAGGTGTTAGATAACTGATACTTTTTTTTAAATACATAAGTACTTATTACACCCAGACCCGTAACAGAAATTTAAATTCATCATTCCTATTTCTGCTCGGCCAAGAATCGAACACGGTTACCGAAAGTACCGAAAAAGTAGAGAAAGTACCGAATTTCCCGGGAAATGAATTCTCAGTACAGAAGTACCGGTACTGCGTAAAAAGCCAACGTGTCACTGTGTGTTTCCTTCCTACTTTCCTACCCCCCTCCTGTTTGACGATTGAAAGAGATATTTAATGTCCTAATCAAAACAGATATTTTTAATTTGAGTTTTAGTCAATTTCCTGGGAAGTACCGGAAAATTCGGTATCAGTATTTCCTGGGAACACACCCTAGTTGTAAAAATAAACGTGAAAAATGTTGACTTTAAAGGCGTTGAACGTCACGATTAACGCTTTCGAATAAAGGAAACCGCACCGAAATGTGTCCATCCCTTCGGGAGCTACGATGCCACAGACACACATATATACACACATCGCCACCTTGCCCCAAAGTAAGCAAAGCTTGTGTTATAGGTGCCAGAAAACTGATAACTATTAATTATTATACATATAACACCCAGATCCGTAACAGAAATTAAAATTCATCGTTTCAATTTCTGTCCACCGGGACTTGAACACGGGACATCTGCGTGGGAGAGCCACGCAAGAGGTCCCGGGTTCGATTCCCGGCCGAGCAGAAATTGAAATGATGAATTTTAATTTCTGTAACGGGTCTGGGTGTTATATGTTTAATAAGTATCATCATCATCATCATCATATCAGCCAGAAGACGCCCACTGCTGGGCATAGGCCTCCCCCAGAGATCTCCACAAAGGCCGGTCCTGTGCTTTTCGCATCCAGCTGGTACCTGCGATCCTTACCAGGTCGTCAGCCCACCTTGTGGAAGGCCTACCCACGCTGCGTCTTCAATAAGTATGTATTTAAAAGTATTTAAGTAATTTATCAGTTATCTAGCACCCATAGCTCAAGCTTTGCTTAGTTTGGGGCTAGATGGCGCTGTGTGAAATTGTCCACGAATATTTATTTAGTTATTTAATATTCACTATAAATTTTAATTAAATATACCCTAGTTTTAACAATGTATACCTATCATTCTTAATATTTGTAACACTTGTTTGATATAACTGTAGTTATTGACAAATAAAATCTAAGTCTATGTCTAGTTTTTATTTAAAGCCACACTTATGTTTATCCTAACCTACTACCTATTCCTAGTAAGGTCAATGCAATTATAGTACAACTACGGGCCGTACTACATATTAACAAGATCTCTATTGAATGAATTATAGTTAGAATGATTATTAGTTAAGTATGTTTAGGTATTATAGACTGTTAGGGCGCCGTAGGTAATCCTAAGTCATCAAGTACAAGAAAATTCTACTTCGTAGCGATAGTAGAAGTTTAGGAGACCCACAAAACGTGGGCCTGCCCAAGCTGGAATTTTTTTTTCGTTTTACCCAAACTTTGACTTATTGTAGTGGTAGTAGTTAGGTACATACCCAATGAAAGTCACTTTTCTTTTTGATGACTATAATCGCTTTATTAAATAAAGGCCAAAAAGTTAATACAAATAGTATAAAGTATCTTTATTTATAGATCATGTATAGTATTTATTATATAATATAATATATGTTTATTCTATCTTGATGTAGTTAGTATTGTATTTAGGTTCATTACAATCTATCATCACGCTTTATAAAGCACGTACTACTCACTTTCTGCATGGTCTACTGGTTGACTGGAAGAGAAAGCCTTAATGGCTTTAAGTCCGCCAATTGTGTTATTGTGCATTAAAGTTTTAAATAAATAAATTAAAAAATATAAATAAATAAATATGCTTGAACAAATTCACACAGCGCCATCTAGCCCCAAAGTAAGCAAAGCTTGTGTCATGTAACAGAAATTAAAATTCATCTACAATGCGATAATAATGTGACTATAAAGCAAAGCTGCCAAGAGGATGTGAGGCAGACCGGTATTTTTTTGCTTCTAGGACCCACACAAGAGGCCATGTAGCCATACTTTATATCGTTACGAAGAGCGTCGGTAGCCAGGCGGTTGATGATCCAACTCTTAAGCAAGAGGTACCGGGTTCGAATCCCGCTGCGGCCAAGTACCAATGACTCTTTTCCGAGTTATGTACATTAGTTGAATACTAACCGATGCTCTTACGGTGAGGGAAAACATCGTGATGAAACCTGCAAATTCAGGCAACTGAATTTGTAACCATGATCCAATCTGGTCAGGTTCCCCTGGTAGCAGGGTCACGGAGGTCAGATGGTAGTCGCTCCACTGTAATTACCCGATCGCCAAATCCTGGATCATGGTCAAGGCGGACCCCCGGGCCCTCGTTCTCGAGAGCACAACCAGGACATTAACGCCAAAATGATTATTTTTTTTTTTACTTAATATCGTTACAAAGTGGAATTTTTCTGGTACTCGATGACTAGAATAACCTACGGTGTGATCACAGTCTATAATGTTTAAGTATGTCTAGGTATTAGATACATAATTAGTACAATCTATAAATGTATTACCATACAACTTTGTTGCAACGAGAAACAATTTCAATTATGTTAGAAAATTATCTTCTGTTTCCGATAACAGCTTAGCATTAATGTCCCCGGTTGTACTCTCGCGAGGGCCCAGAATCCGCCTTGACCATGAACCAGGAATTGGCAGATCAGGTATGTCATTACACTGGAGCGACTCTTAACAAGGGAACCTGACCAAATTGGATCATGGTTACACAGTCAGTCGCCTAAATGTGCAGCTTTCAGCACGATGTTTTCTCTAGCCGTAAGAGCATCGGTTAGTGTTCAACTAATGGACATAACTCAGAAAAGAGTCATTGGTACATGGCAGCAGTGGGATTCGAACCCGGTACCTCTCACTTACGAGTCGGATCCCTTTACCTAACAACAACAGGCCACCGATGCTCTTCTAGACTTCTGTTCCCGATAACTTACTTAGCCTTAACCAGTGACTCAAATACCACTTTTATAGAAAAAAAAAAAAAAGGTAAAAGACATTTAGCGTAAAATAAAAATATATACTAAGTTATGTAATATTTAACAGACATACAAATAAAACAAAAACTGAGTAAATAAACAAAAAAAAACCAAGCAAGAATAAAAAAGAAAATACAATAAATAAACCGCTAAAAAGGCCAAAGCCCAGGTCCGTCGAAACGCAAAGTTGCCTACTAAGCTTAGCATTCTGCCTTGGCCTAAAAAGATTCACAGAGAAAAATTTATTAAAAATAAAACTTATTTATGACATTTAAAAGTCACATCATATGATATTTACATGTGTTTCATTCCGAACTTGATGGACGAGTTCTGATAGAAGAAAAAAAATATTAAAAAAAAATAGCGACCCGGTTTATAAAAAGAAAAATGTAGATTCCAAAATAAAATAGCATATTTTAGAAGGTTAGCAAGTGCGTTAAACAAGTTAAGTGTGCGCAATTTTTATGTTATTATCGCACCAATACTTTTTAGGTGTGTTAAATAGGTGCAAAATCTGTGAGATGATAACGCACAAAACTAGTCCTTCAATGAAAAAAAAACTCAGCCCTACTCAATGCGTTTATTATCATTCTTTATCAAAAGCTAACTGGTCCGGCGAGACTTCGATCGCGTGGTGTCCTACCCCTACCCTACCCCACTCCACCCCTACTTAACCCTTCTCCACCCCTACCCTACTCCACTCAACCCCTACCCTACCCTATTCCACCCCTACCCCTATCCTACACCTACCCTAACTCTATTCTATCCCACTCTATCCCTACCTACCCTATACAAACTCTGTCCTGGAAACTTCCATGTTACTAGGTAGTGATACTGGTAGTACCATGGACAAAGAAGGACAATTCACAAACCAAACAACATAAAAAAGAACTAGCCAAATAAAGCTAAGTAAGCTTGTTTGCCACCTTAGTGGTATATAAAAAAAAAACTTTCTGAAGTTATGAACAGATGGATCAATTTCGATGCGGTTCTCTTTATTTGAAAGCTAGTAGAATCGAGAGTATACGACAATCGGCAAATTTATTTTGTGATGACTTCGTCTGCGTGGAAATAGGTTTTGTGATACAGACCATTTTAAATGACCTCTCTAGTGTATGGCTGCTAGTACTAAGGAGAGGTCAAGCTGTATCTCAGGTTCTATCAAACTAAATTAGATTTTAAATTGGATACCAAGCTACTAAATTGTGAAAATCCGTTGAGCTGTTTTTGCAACAAATACAAAAAAAAATGTTTTAGGTCTGCTTACGTTTTAGTATCCTACAACGACTATTTTGTCTGAAATATCTTAATAGAATGCACAGACACGGCTTCATGGCAGTTTTAAAATAGAATTGAAATAAATGTTCGCGCCTATATTTTGAACTGGCTGCACCTTCTGACAAATTCTTTTTCATTGGATTTGTAACTTTTTCAGGACAAGGTTTGCATACAAGAAAAATAAGGATAGGTAAGGTATGGATAGGTGTAGAGTAGGGTAGAGGAGTGTAGGGTAGGGGTACGGGTAGGGTAGATGTAGAGTAAAGAAGTTCGTAATTTTCGAAAGATTGTGAAAAATTTATGAAAATGTTTAATTTTTCTTTTTGAACTTTTTAAATTTTTTTCAACAGCAGTTTAGAAATTCAATATATGAGTAGAGTATATTTTATCATAGAATTTTTTAATCAATTCTAATCTGCAGGCTACCCAGAGTTTTTGATTTTTATCCAGAGAGGACGGCATTCAACAATACCCAGAAAAAAATCACAACGTAAATAATTCCAATTAGAAAAATTTATCATTAAATCCTCATCATCACCATCATCATCACCATCATCATCACCATCATCATCTTGGCATCAATTCCGATTAAGAAACATCTTAAAGGCAAAAAAAAGTACCTAGATAAACGTGAAAAACAAAAAAAAAAAAAAAAAATTACACTTACAGAAAAAGTAACACCGGTCCCCGCACTAAGTTACACTAAAGTCAGTTACTAACCCGACAATACTTTCACTATATTTAAGTAATTACTACTTAAACTCACTGCTGAATATGCGTAAATAATTTTATACTCGTATATATCACACGTCCAAACACAACAGACTGGTGCGCAACACTGAAAGAAAGATCAAGAGCATACAAAGCGCCGTGTCAACAATATATAGTAAAAACCAGTATAAGCAAGTTTGACCGATACTTCTGTGCATGTACTTTGCCCTTTAAGAATTACAATTTTGAAATTGCATTCTGTCTAAATATTTATAGTCACATGCATTAATACTACACAAATTTAAATAATCGACTTATATGCCTATTTAAATTTCTGTGGTAGTAAGTATTGGGTTAGGCCACTGACTGACCGTGATCTAATCCGGTCTGACTCCCCGCTGATGACAGTCGCTCTAATGTAATTACCTGATCTGCTGAATCCTGGATCATGGTCAAGGCAGACCCCGCGGGCCCTTGCGCGCGAGACTTCAACCGGCATATTTACAACATATTTACGCCAAGATCAGCCACCGACAGGAAGTTCATCCTCACACCTTGGAGCCGAACTGTGTGGTTCCAAAGGAACTTTCTCCCACGCACACTAAGGTTGTGGAATGAACTACCTGGAGAGGTTTTCCCTGGAGAGTAAAACATGGATTTCTTCAAGAAAGGGGTTAAAAAGTTTTTACGGGGTCAGCAACGCGTGGGTGATGCCCCTGGTATTGAAAACGTCCATAGGCTGCGGTGACTGCTCACCATCAGGCGGGTCGTAAGCTCATTTGCCACCTTTGTGGTATAAAACAAAAATTATGACCTATCATTTACCCCTTTTGAACGCAGTTGAATACAAAGAAGTTAAGAGGTTATCAGACAAAAAAAATGAATACGAGGAATCGGGTACGGTTCCTCCAAAGATTCGAGTCAACATGGAGTCCCTCAAGAAAGGGGTGTAAAGGTTTTTACGGGGTCGGCAGCGCGTATGCAAACGCATACCCCTGGTATGCAAACGTCCATAGACTGCGGTGGCTGCTTACCATTAGGCAGGCCGTAAGCTTCTTTGCCACCTTGGTGGCATAAAAAAAAGATTATGTTAATTATTAAATGAATACAATAAAGACATACATAGCTCTTATAAAGTTGCTTTTTGAATGGCAAAGATGGCGGAAACTGTAATTTTTATATCAAGACATCGATTACACCTTTGCTTAATCCAGCAACCTACGTCATCAGAAAGTATGCTCATAGAATAATATCTATTTTTGTATCACTTATATAATTAAAATTCGTCATTCCAATTTCTGCCGTCAGGGCGTTTTATTTTGCATTTCTTTCATCATCATCATCATTTCAGACGGAGGACGTTCACTGCTGAACACAGGCCTCCCCCCAAGCCATTCACAGCAATCGACTCCATGCCTCCCGTCCACCGACTCCCCACGACCTTCACGAGGTCGGCCGTCTATCTCGAGCGGCCGTTCCACGCCGCGATTGCCTGTACGTGTCTTCCGCTAGATCGGCCAACGTTTCTGCGACCTACGTGGCCTGACATTGCAATTCATTACATAAAATTCCTGTCAACTACATGAAAGTTGAAATGAATTTTACTTTTATTAAGAAGAAATAGTTTTAGAGGAGAACTAATTGTAAAAAATGTGATTATTGCGGCAAATGGTAGGTAATACGCTTCTAATCAACATACTACAAATATACATCTGTACACATTTTAAAATGTCAACAATTTTAAAATGATAAATTATAATATTTATGATATTAATATATAAGAATTCGACATATTTTTAGTCTAATTCAAGCGCGAGAATTATGGCCATAGAAATATAAGTGAAGTTATAAAAGCTTGTAAAAATTGTATTAAAAGACGCGTCTTAAATAAATTCTAGGTCTTTGAGCTGCCAATCTTTCAGCAGAGTTTCATACAAAAGAGGGACGCCCCCGTTGATGTCTTTATATCATCATCATCATCATCATATTAGCCGAAAGACTGCTGGGCATAGGCCTCCCCCAGATATCTCCACAAAGGCCTGTCCTGTGCCTTTCGCATTTACCAGGTCGTCGGTCCACCTTGTGGGAGGCCTACCCACGCTGCGTCTTCCGGTACATGGTCGCCACTCGAGAACTTTACTGCCTCATCTGCCATCTGTTCTTAGAGCTATGTGTCCTGCCCACTGCTACTTAAGCCTGGCAATCCCTAGGGCTAAGTGACCTTGGTTCGCTTGAGGATCTCCTCACTTCTGATTAATACGCGCGTCTTTTATATCATCATCATCATCACAGTCCGTAACAGTCCACTGCAGGACTTAGGGCCTCTCCCACGAAAGGGGAGGTTATTGCCATAATCTCCACGCTTGGCAGGCGGGTCGAAGATCCCAGTGTTTAAATATAACAATGGAAAATGCTGCTGCTCATTTTCCAGACTACGGAGACTCTTAGATTTTTTGCCTCAAAAACATTAGTCGCCTTGTACGACACCCATGAGTGTAGGGATTGGTGTTATTCTACGTCATTCTACAACATGTAAGTCTATTATTTATTTATTTTTACTTATGTAATAGTATTGATTTATTGATTAGGACATAGAACCTTATTATAATATGTACAATAAAAAGAAAAATAAATTAAGTAACTTAAAATATGTAAAAAATTTGGGCCGTGTGGAAGCGTACCCAAGATGCTGGCAGCATTACCTCTCTGAATAGCAATGCTTATTCTTTGTGCGAGGTAACTGCCAGCTCTTCGGTCACCTGTGGTGTCGACCAATTTCTTTGCAATTTCTCTGTACAAAGCAAGCGCACCGGGGCCCCACGGACCCAGGGTCTCGACACCAAATGCAACAAAATTGTATTGGGTGCCGATACCCCGGTATTTCACCATTTTTTGCCTTTCGGCGGTCTCAGCCGCAGCAGCAACCTTTTTCGAAGTAAATGGAAGATGGGAGGGTGCCAGAGTGTCGACACACGTTGCATCCCACACTAAGGCCCGACCCATCTTCCAAGGGATGAGCGACATTCCGTCCGGTCTCTTGCCATCGTCACGTGCGATACCGTTCGGCTCTAGAATAGCCGGCACGTTGACGGTAGCGAGAGAGAGACGGTAGCGGCGCAAAATGTCGTTCAAGGCTGCATGGCGTGAAAAGCGGCCTGCGCTTTTTTGGCAGGATAGACCGTGGTGTCCCAGGTGGTCGACGTCCACTCCACACGGGCATTTATGTGGGGTGCAGACCTCAGCACCGAGGCGGAGAGCCACGGCCAAACGAAAGGTGGAGCTATCTAAAAAAGTGCCAGTATTGGCCGATGGGTAGGCCTGGAGCCACTGGCCAGACTCCCACCTGGACACAGCTTCCAACCTGGCGCGGGTAGAGTCGGTACAGTTGCTAAATAGTGTTGAACGTATAAATTTGGATTGAATTTCATCCCAGCTCCTTTGACTGTTAGGGCATAATGGTAAATTTGGACTCGGGACAGCCGTAAGCCAAACGTTAGTAGCCTCGCCCAGACACGCCACCTCAAAGTTTGGGACGGAAGGATTTAGAATTTTTTCTATGAGGTTGGACGTGCTGTGGATTGAAGATAAAAAAGCTGGTAAAGATACGTTTGAAATTTTGCGGACACCCAAGCCCCCAAAACGGATAGGCAGAGAGGCTTGAGTCCAGGCCTGCTCGGAAAGGTTGACATTTAAAATTGATTCTAATTGACTTTTGACCAGATTGTCAATAGAATCAGTTAAATTTTTGAATTTCCAGAGAGGACAACACCGGACTAGATAAGTAAATTTGGGTACAAAGCAGCAAAATTTCAAAATAAAAATAGCCGAATGTGTGTTGATTTTAATTAGGCGGTCTGAATATGAGTTGAATTTAGAAATCGAATATTATCGAAATTAAAAATAGGGGTGTTATGGAGTCATCGAAGATGGGTGACCCTAGGGGGCTAAGTGATGTCTTGGAAATAATTTTGAAGTTGGGGGCCAGAATGTTGAAGTTATTAGTAATGGTTATGACATCTCCGGAAGGGATGTTATCTGATATGAACAGTTCACATTTGTCTAAATTCAGTTCGAGACCTATTGCTTGAAATTTCTGAATTACATTGGCGAGGTCAGCTAAGACGGAATCTGCTGAGCCTCCCAGGGTCCCATCATCCAAGTACCAGACGTTAAATTTAGATACCAGACTTTGGATAACGGGGTTAATGGCGAGGCTGAAGATGGCTGGCCCGAGAGGGTCACCCTGTTGACAGCCGATGGCGGAAGATATTTCATTATTTAACATGTAAGTAATTTTTTATAAAGGATGTCTCAGTAGCAGGTTTCAAGTAAAAAATGAAGGGAACGGTATTAATGTAATATTTCATTTACATAATTTTTTCTTTACAATCTACCGTGGAAGGATTGTGATTAAGGGCGGCCTAAACCAAATTCTTAAACGCATTTAAGTTGTTATTTAAACTAAAACGTGTTTAAGAATTTAGTGCAAGCCGCCCATGACACCAAATTTTTGTTTAAAGCCTCCGTTGTTTTTTTATCAAGTTGTAGCACTTTTGATAAAGTTTCGCAATAGAATAAGGGTTGTTGGATATCACAACGCGTGGGTGATTTTTCTTGTTTTTTTTGTTTGAGTCACTGTTTTTTACTTTTTTGTTTCATTTGTATGTCCTTTTGTACTACCTTTGTACTACCTAGCATATTTTTTTTATCTGTACTTGTGTCCTCTGGTGTGCAATAAAGAGTTTTGTATTGTATTGTATTGTATGTCTGTTATAAGTTTGTATTTAGTATAAGTTAGTATATTTCTTTATTTTACGCTAAATAAATATCTTTTTATTTCTTGTATAAGTGGTATTTGAGTCACTGGTTAAGGCTAAGTAAGTTATCGGGAACAGAAGTACGGAAGAGTGTCGGACTAATTTGGTAACTTTTTAGCATTAGCCTAGCGTTATCGGTTTTTGAGATAGATAAATAATGAGTCCTAAAAGTCCTATTCGTAAGAAGTTTTCGCTGTGTAGTACTCACCAAAACCATTCCAAAGGGCCCAACCGCAATGGGGTTAACTTAGGTAGGTACCTACCATTTATTTTTGGCCTCGGTGCCAGCATAGTCCTATTCACCCATAGAGAAAAAAAAATTATATACAGTAGTGTATGTATTGTGTCTGTGTATTTACCAAGGAAGGGGCGGGGGAGGGTTGGTGTGTTTTGCCGAAAGTGGTTTTTTGCCCGGAGCTGGCCGAAGCCGCAGCCGAAGCTTGTGTCGGACACTCATCATCATCGTCCTAGCGTTTAACCCGGCCTCTGCCAGGATCCGCTTTGACAGCTTCGTTACCTATACGGATGTTTCGAGATCCGCGCTGCAGCTGGCATAGTCTCTTTTGGCGACATTCAACTTCAAACCACCGTTTTCTAGCACATCCTTCCATATGTTTACCCTGCTCTCAAGGTCCTAAGCTTGCTCACCAGTACAATGTCGTCAGCGTACTTCATAAGCCAAGGATTCATGTCCTGAATTACCGCTGAGAGGGCATCGAGCACAATGCAAAACAAGGGCTCAGCACTGAACCCTGGTGAACACCTACAGTAATCGGAAAGGGATTAGTAGCTTCTGTCGGGCTCTATCTATTTATAACCTGTTTGTCTATCGTATGACATAATGTACCAAATTTAAATAATCATCTATCAATTATCATTTTGAGAGAATGACTATGTCGATTTTTTTCTGCTCCTTTTTATTTTTTCTATATTACATTCTACCCAGTAATAACGTAAAAGACCCTTAACTGAGTGTGATCCATCTCGTTGTGAAGGTTCTTCGTCTACTTGTTTGTTTACTATATTGTATCAAATCTGGAAATTCGTATAAAATACGCACGCTACAAATAGGCTCCCAAATCGAGTCAAGGGTGCATGCCTGTATAGGTAGGTGCACGGGCATGTACACCAATATTATTGACATATTTAACATACAAACATATTTAAGATTTGTGTGCGGCTAACGAAATCACTACCTTCAGAACGAGATGGATCACTAATGTTCCTATCTACCGTTTACTGCTGAGCTTCTGGTAAAAGAAAAATTCAACATACAGGGGCATGAGTCGGGCCCCTAAACCATTAGGCCCCCGACGCTCTTCAATACAGTATCAAAATTAACAGCTTAAATACGGCACAGAAATCAGCAACACATTTTATACAAATAAATTTGCACATCAACCTTTACCGACCTCCGTTGACACACACTGAGTTCCGTGAAAGTTTCTGCCAATTAAAAATCACCTTCGCCTTTTCCTTGTCCTTCCCATAAGTACGTACTAGGTACTTAACAGGTACTTCTTACTGACATATGTTTTATCCATAATTATAAACTGAGTGGAATCCATTTGCACTGGCCTTTGCGACATTGCGTTCAGTTGGCGTGGCCGGTCGCCACGCAGAGGTCCCGGGTTCGATTCCCGACCGAGCAGAAATTGAAATGATGAACTTTGATTTCTGTTACCGGTCTAGGTGTGGTATGTATAATAGACATGTATTTAAAAAAAGTATACCTGTAGTTTAACAGTTATCTGACACCAATAACACAAGCTTTGTTTACTTTGGGGTTCTGTGGCGCTGTGTGAATTTGTCCAAGCATTTATTTACTGCAGAAGTGTCTACAATTAATACCTACGATCATATTTCTAAACCGCTCGCCTCAAGTCGAACGATTTTCGAATTTGCCTGCTAGAGTGTTCCCCGAACAATACAACATAGACTCCTATAAGGCCAGAGTGAATAGACTGTTTCTCAACAGGCATGCTCCATTGTCGGCCGCATCGCCACTTATTATCAGGTGAGATGTGATAGCGGTCAAATGCCTACCCTGTAAGTTATAATAAAAAAATCCATCAGAGCGGAAGGTGGGCCATCTGATCTCCGTGACTCGGCTGCCAGGGGAACAAGACCAGATTGAATCCAGACCAGAAAATATTTGAACAATTATATGTAAAAGTTTACCAAGTAGTTACCAAGTGGTCGGGGGTTTCCCGACTTATTCTGTCGGTTAGATATTTGGTTTGCCGCTCGTCGAACCTGGCTAAACAGTAAGGTATCTAGTTGCAGCGGTCGGAGCAAGTGGTGGGGCTTTGCCCTTTGCAATTACCTATACTTACGGGCTTTGCCCTTTGTGAGTACCTAGGTATACTTACTGTTTAATAATTAAAATGCATTTCTTGAAGAGTACAATCGCTAAAACTAATTCACGTTCGATTTAACACTGATTAATATGCATCTAGATCCATATTTATCAGTGTTAGGAGACTCGGTGGCTGAGTGGTTAAGGTATCCGACTTGTAAGCGAGAGGTACCGGGTTCGAATCCCACTGCGTCATCGTACATTAGTTGAATGCTAGTTTACCGATGCTCTTACGGTGAGGGAAAACATCGTGATGACCTCTGCACATTCAGCCGACTGAATGTATAACCATGGTCCAACCTGGTCGGTTCCCATGGTAACAGGGTCACACAGATCAGATGGCAGTCGCCCCACTGTAATTACCTGATCTGCTAAATCCTGGAATGGTTAAGCCGGAGCCCGGGCGCTGCGCGAGAGCACAACTAGGATATTAACGCCAAGCATATTTTTTTCTTGGTCGTGCCGTGTGGTGTCCGGCAGAGTAGGATAGCACCAACCCCTTACACTGGCGGGTGTCGTACAATGCAAATAATGTATTCGATTGAAAAGAATAAAGATCTTTAGTCTCCGTAGGCTGGAAAATGGGCAGCAGCGTTCCATATTTATAACACTGCGATCTCCAAGACTTCAACCCGCCTGCCTTGGCAGATTATGGCAATAACCTCCACTTTCCTGGGAGAGGCCCTAAGTCATGCAGTGGACTGTTATGGGCTGTGATGATGATGATGATTTTTTTCTTAGCCAAATGACTTACACGATGGTCGCCCGCTGGTCCATCATCAAATAATTTAGCTAAGAAATCGGTAGAGAGTGCTGGTTCTACTCTACATCCTACTCTGGTGGCCACCAAACGCCGAAAACACATACCTACTTCCACAGAGCTCTCTGTGCGTACTTCAAGCGTTAAAGTAACGATAAATACTCAAATAAAGCATACATTACGTCCATAGATCAAAGGCCACATAGCCATCTACGGTAATGTCATTTTAATCACTCACTTCATTCAATTTAAATTAGATTTAACGAAAGGAAGTGGCACCAGAGAGGTCGTTACTTCGTATTGACGTATGAGAATCCATTTATTTAATGGTAAATTAAATAAATAAGCATATTGGCGTCACTTAAAACCCTCATTAACATAAATTTTAAGTATTTTTCGACATACATTAAGGACAAAGCAAAAACAAAGCAAAAAGTTACCTAATCGGTTTTCATATTCAAATTATCTATCGACAATGGTTCTGCAGAATACTGAATGTCACATTCTGCATTTTTGTTGCACATTTTGCATCGGTTTTTGTAAAAGTTTTTTTTTATGTCACACGGTAGGCAAACAGGCAAGCGGGTCACTTGATGGAAAGTGATCACCACTGCCTATAGACATTAGCAATACCAAGAGTATCGCCAATGCGTTGCCCACCTCTATAACACGTTGCTCTGGCAGCAAAAAGGCAAATGCCTCTCCAGTGCCAAAGCCACGGTTCGCCAAATCCCCACCCCATGGAGCACTGGAGACCTTACTCACCGGCAGAAACACAATACTATTTAAAAGAGTAGATATTGTTTAGCTGCGTAATTCTGTAAGGTGGAGGTACTTCCCCAGTCGGGCGGCTCCAATTCGAACGGGATACCCCGCTATGCCCTACCTCATTTTCCCAATGAAGGGCATAATATTGCGAGTTCTGAAAGTGCAAGGTATTCAGAATGTATCCATAAATATTCACTACCTATCTATAAAATCTAAATTGTTGAAACTTGATGTATCGAAAATCAGTTGGTCCCGACAATATAGGAACTTTGTTCAAAAACTGTGCCTCACATCTATCTAGCAAAAATTCAATAAGAAAATATTGTTCTTAAATATCCTTTCTCACACAGAAGAGTGTTGTTATCCGGGCTAAAAGTGGCTACATCGAACAACAAACTATTTTTATTAAAAGACATATTTTTTCGATATACTGAAGTTTTTAATTTAATAAACTCAACAGTAGTTTACCAGCATTTTCAACAGTAGAACGACTGTCAGCTGACATCCATGACCCTGTTAAGAGGGGAATGTCCCTTTGGTACACAGGTATAACTTGGAACGGAGTAATTGGTGTAAGACGTCATTGAAACTATCTACACATTGTACCTATAGACCAAAGTCGCTTCCCGCCGTCTGTTCCTTTGTATCAATGTGCTCTTAGATCTTTTAAACTACGCAACGGATACGAATACAATTTTCAATAATAGGTAGAGTGAGGAAAGAGGAAGGTTTAAACGCAAGAAAAAAAGGGTTGGTAGGGGTAAAGTATGTGCATGTAGGGGTAGGTTGCCACGCGTACGAAGTCGCGCCCGGTCCACTAGTAATAAGTAAATAAATATTCTGGTTGTGCCGTCGCACGCAAGGGTCCAGGTCCGCATTGACCATTATCCAGTTGGTACACCAGGTAATTAAAGCAGAGCGACTGCCATCTGACATCCGTGACTGTTAACAGGGGACGACCTGAGTGGTTCAGTCTGCCACACAGATGTCCCGGGTTCGTTTCCCAGCCGAGCAGAAATTGAAATAATGAATTATAATTTCTGTTACAGGTCTGGGTGTAGTATGTATAAGTATAGATTTAACAAAAAGTACATTAGTAGTTTATCAATTATCACCCCGTCCCTATGGGGTTTCGCATTCGATGAAACCTAAAAAGGGGACCGTATTACATATTGATCTGCATCCGACAAACAGTAAAAGTGTTTGGTATACAGAGAAACGATTATTTAACAAAACAAACATTAAAAAATTTAAACATGAACTTGGCACAATAGACTGGCAAAGTATTTTGAAACAAAATAACACAGTGGATGAAAACTACGAAAACTTTCGAAATACATTAACAAATATATTAAATAGATGTATTCCTAAAAAAAGAATAAGACTACAAACTAAAAATAAAAAATACTGGTTAACAGTCGGCATAAAAAATCGTGTGAGCACAAAAGACTTTTAAAAATTCTTGCAATAAAATCAAATGACAAAATACTTAAAGAACATTACCAAAAATATGCAAAGACATTAAAAAAATCAATATATATAGCTAAAAAAGTAATTTACATAAATCAACTAAAAAAGTCAAATAACAAAATAAAAACTATGTGGAATATCATAAATGAACGTACAAATAAAACAAGAAAAAAAGAGAAATCTAATATCCGCTTAGTAGTTAATAAAACTGAGTATTCGAAACCAGAAGAAGTCGCTGACATTTTTAATAGATACTTCGCGTCAGTTGGAGAGAAGGAAGCACAGTGCACTGAAAACCGGCAAGGATGTCCGGTGCTCAGTCCTACTGAAAATACCATGTTCCTTGCCCCAGTAGACTACGGTGAGATACACAAGATTATTAAAAGCTTGAAAACTAAAAATAGTTACGGAATGGATGAGCTCCCGCCTTCTCTAATTAAGCAGTGCGCTGACGTAATTACGTTACCTCTAACATTTTTAATAAACCAGTCTTTTGAAAGTGGTATTTTTCCGAATGCACTGAAAAAAGCAATAATAAGACCAATTTACAAGTAAAATTCAAAAACGGATCCATCTAATTACCGTCCAATTGCTTTATTACCAACAATTTCGAAAATTTACGAAAGAGCGATGTACAACCGCGTTTATGCTTTTTGTGAAAAGTTTAAAGTTTTTGACGATAATCAAAACGGATTCCGTAAAAAAAGATCAACAGTACTGTCAGTTTATAAATACATTCAAGAAGTAATAAACATTATTGACAAGAAAAAATATGCGGTGGGAATGCTTCTAGATATGACAAAAGCCTACGATAAAGTCCAGTATGGAATTTTACTTAACAAGTTATATGGGATAGGAATAAGGGGAATAGCACACGAATGGTTTAAGTCATATTTGTCAAGAAGGGAACAATTTGTAGAAGTAGAATATTACGATGACAAAACGTCTAGAATAGAAATGATACGATCTAAAATGACCAGTTTAAATGCCTCAATCCCTCAAGGAAGTATTCTAGGATGTCTTCTATTCATTATATACATTAATGACTTACCTAAAATTGTGAACGATCACTGTACTTTATTTGCAGACGATATTTCACTATTGACCTCATGTGAGGATGGTACTGATATAGAGAATAAACTAACTTCCATGCTCGACTCTATAACCGATTGGATGTACAAACACAATTTGGACTTAAATTTTTCAAAATCAAAAATAATGACATTTTACCCTCGTCAGAAAGATCCCTTACACGTAACTTTTAACTACAAAAACAATACAGTGGAAACAGTAAATGCATTCACATTGTTGGGTGTAGATATAGATAGACATATAGATTGAAAAAATCACGTTGGAAAAATCTGCAAAAAAATATCAAAATTTTCGTACGCGCTACGTGAAATAAAAAAATCTACCAACTTAGATACTGCCCTTGCTACTTATTATGCATATGCTCATGCGTGGTTGAACTATGGAGTAATCCTGTGGGGATGCAATACAGATGCACCTACACTCTTCATTTTGCAAAAAAAACTGATTCGAATATTGGCTAACATTGAACAAACTGAAACATGCAAACCACACTTTCAGAAACTGAAGATTCTTACACTTCCAAGCATGTATATTTTTGAAATGTGTAAGTTCGTAAGGAACCACCTAGGCTCATATACAAAACGTGAAAATTTGCCTACGAACATGAATTTACGCCACAAAAACAAGTTAATGCTCCCAGTGTCCAGACTAAAGATCCACTCTACCAGCACATATACCATGTCCATCAAAATATATAATAAATTACCTGAAACTTTGAAAAATGAAACAGATGGCAAAGTTTTTAATAGGAAGCTTAAGAAGTTACTGTTATTTAAGAGCTACTATAGTTTAAATGAATTTCTAAATGAGAAAAATTGATATCTATACCCTATCTTGTATTAATGCTCAATATCTGTACTTGTATGACTTAGAATATAATTTTTATAATGATTTTAATCGGTGATTGACATTTAATTTAATTATTATTGATAATTGACGTGAAATTTAATTTGAAAAGGTGACATTTAACTTAATTTAATTTTTGATAATTAATTGACATACTCACACTCTTATTTTTGACGTATAGCTAGTTGATTATTTAATTAATTTATTATTAATGAACATGTAATAATTTATGCAATATGGAATCTAGAGTAATTGTAAGGATAATTTTGTTTACTATATTTTTTATTATTTTGCAGTGCCCTCACAGGGTCACATGAGATACTTATTTACTGTTAAGATCCAATGTTATTATATTACCATGTGAAACAATAAATGAATATGAAATATGAATTAAAAAGCGTTCCCGGTTATAGGTACTCCCAAAGGCAGAGTTAAGCTGGTAGGCGCCTAGGTCTCTCTTGCGAGGCCTGCATAACCAGCTGCCGACTGCGCTGGTACACATGAGTGTTCTCTGCCTGCCTCCCTCCCTCGTAAGTCCAGAGGGTGCCATATAACATAAAAGGTAGGCGCAAAAAAAAATTCTAACACCCACAACACAAGCTTTGCTTCATCATCACAGTCCGTAACAGTCCACTGCAGGACTTAGGGCCTCTCCCACGAAAGGGGAGGTTATTGCCATAATCTCCACGCTTGGCAGGCGGGTTGGAATCCGCAGTGTTTAAATATAATAATGGAAAATGCTGCTGCCCATTATCCAGACTACGGAGACTCTTGATCTTTTGCCTCGAAAACATTAGTCGCCTTGTACGGCACCTATGAATGTAAGGGGTTGGTGCTATTCTACTCTGCCGGACACCACACGGCCAAAGCTTTGCTTACTCTTGTCTAATAACTCGGAATGGACTAATAATTGGACTAAAGCGTCACATAGTAACTATTACTCTATATTCAAAGAGTCATTGCTATTTAGGCTCTTTAAAGTCTGGTACCAGGTCCCAAACATACTGTCCGTTCGAAGTTGTAAACAGACTAATAATTAGAGTAAGTCGTCTTAGTAACTATTATTCTACACTCAAATATCTATTCAACTATATCACTCATAGTTATTGAGCCTAGTTAGGAATGAGGTACCAGGTTCCAAACAAAATGCCCATCATTATTTCTAAAAAAATCCTCATTTCTGTGGATGCAGTGCATCATCATCACCCGATGCGGGCAGTCCCGGCTTCTGCCAGGGTCCGCTTTCGACACATTCTCCTCCATTTCGCCCGTCTTGGGCATCCTCGCAAGCCATTGGCTTTCGCATCCGACACAGCGATGTCAATCCATCGCTTCTTGGGCCTTCCGCGACACCTCTTACCTGATACCGGAAAGTTTAGGCACCTATTTCCCAAGTAGCTCTAAGGCTTTGACAACACGTGACCAAACCAGTATGGATGCTGGTGATAGTTTTGTATACCTACTACATAATGACGTCACACCTTATTGCTTTAGCCGTAGGGCTAAGTACAGCTTACATAAAAAATGCATCTTGGCGTTATGACCCGGTTGTACTCTCGCGCTCGAGGGACTGTGGTCTGCCTTGACCATGATCCAGGATTTAGCAGATCAGGTAATTACAGTGGAGCGACTGCCAACTGACCTCCTGCTACCAGGGGAATTTGACCAGATTTGGATTATGGTTACACATCCAGTCGCCTGAATGTGCAGGTTTCATCACGATGTTTTCCCTCACCGTAAGAGCATCAGATAGTATTCAACTAATTCAGGACTCGAACCCGGCACCTTTCGCTTACGAGTCGGATACCGTAACCGCTCGGTCACTGACGCTACTTTAAGGATCCGCTCTCAATAGTCGTTTCTGCACTAGGGTTGTAAACACAATAAAACACTTGAATAATTTTCATACATAATTGTATTCCTTATCTTATAAACTTTTCTTTACAATAATTCACAGCTTTGGTCTATTAGAGCGTACAATTAAAAATATCTTTTTTTTAAACTACTAATTAAAACCCTTTGCTTATTAAAGAAAATCTTACGACTTTGTTTTTATACGATTAAATCTAACTTTTCCAAAGAAAATATAGGAGACTCGAAAAATAAAAAAGAATAAAAATGCACGCTCTCCTTTCTTAATCACCTCTTCCCGACTTTCCTTACAATGTACCTTATAGCCTATGGTATATGAACATAGTAAAGAAAAAACTAAAAAAAAAACACTAGCGATCTGCCTAATGTGCGCAAAATATTTCAAAAAACATTGTACTTTTCCGTCATTTTCTTAAAAAAAAAAAGTATCTATAACAAATGCAGACAATGGAAATGCTGACCAGTGAGAGCACCAAAAATAACAAAAAAAACTATAACTCTTTGCTAAAACAGAAACACAAATAAGTTTTTTTATTTAAATTACGATAAAAAAATATTTCTCACGTTTTATAAACTTTTCAATAACTTTGGCAAGACTTTTACCTAAATATATATTTCAAAAAACACCATTATTGTGACAATAAACAAAAAGAAATTAAAAATACTAATGTTAAACTATATTTTCTCTTTATTTTTTTTCTAAAAAGTGCCACGTAAATTCGATAAATATCACTTCCATTCAAAGATTTTTTCTTTCCCTTAAACCTGAGATTGAAGATCAATTTTTACCCAACCACGGCAAAGCCAAAAGGAGGGTTAGGTTACATAATAAATTTTGTACAAACCGCCACACGACAACGATCACCACAGCTTTTTTTTCAACACTGCATACAAAAATGGCATTATAAAAAAATCTACACGGTAACTATATTTACGACTATTCTTTTAATTAATACATAAATATCTTAATGCGAGAAACAAATAATATTCTTTAATAGAGAATTTCCACTTAAACTTAAAATATCGGAATCTTTTCAACAAACCTTTCAAAGTCGAACAGAAAAAAATTGGCTTAAGTATATCTAAATTATAAATATTCATCTCTAAGTGTACTATTTTCAAAATTGCACAACGGTTCATTTTTTTTTTAATTTGGTTTTCTTTTGATCGGATGACTTTTTGCTACTGCAAGAGAAAACTCTTTTGCACAGGGGCAACATTGCCGAAAACAGGAGCTGGCAATACTTTGAAATAAAAACAAAAAAAAAACAAGCATGAAAAAATACCACGATTCAATTTTATAAAACACACATATTGTACGCAACTAGTGATTAAACAGTATCAATTTGTGTATTACAACAAAACAGAAACGTTCCCATGATTTTAACTATTATAACAAAAAAATAAATTTTAAACATTAATATTGATAACCATATTATTGTAATCTGACGAAAGATCAACCAGGACCAAAAAATAGTACAAAGTAAACAACTAAACATCGAACCAGATTAAAATCTTTCCAACAACTCTGTAATACCAGTAACTATTCCAAAAAATAATACAAAATATCAGAGTAATAAAAAAGTACACAAAATATTGGAAAAGATCCGATGGACATTTGGTACCAGTATTTGGGTAATCCTATATATCTTATTTTCGTGCCTTCATACGGAATTCTGTTATGACGAAGTAAATACACAATAGTAACACAAAGTACGTTGCTAAAATTGCGAAGTTGATCACCAAGGTCTACCGCTGGGGACCCGGAGTCCTTAGAAAAGTTGTGGGTAAATATAGGTTATAAGACTTTCGTGGTTATTCACTACACACATTATCGGGTTTCCACGGTTAGTATTGTTTTTACCTCGATATTTCGACGCAGTTGCATGCTTCATGATCATAAGTTGATACCGAGGAAACAAACCCGATAATGTGTAGCGAAATTGTACCTAAACATCTGCTTAGGTATACGGGAGTGTACCCTCCCCCCTGCTATAACTACCCCTGCTATCAATGTTTTAACCATCTCGGTTACTATCATAATGCATGCAACTGTGTCAAAATATCGGTATATTCGTTAACCATGTACCTTAGCGGTAAAAAACTATAAAATTTATTCCAAAGGGGTTAGAAAATTATTGGGATAAGTACCTATTCTTTTTCTTTTCTTTTTTTTAATTTCCCACGGCCAGTTCTTAGAATTTGTATAGGTATCGATAGAGGATAAAAATCTCTGTTTAACGGAGATATTCGACTCAAAGTTTTGATATAGGTATCTCAGGCTTCATACAAATATATTTGAGCGCCTTTCATATTTTGTTCATAAATATGATATAATATTCAGTATAATACGTTTAGTATAAGTAATACCACATGAATGACTGTGAAGAAATTTTCACGATATCTCTTAAACCAGAGAAGATATATGCGCTAGAACACCTGTGATTTTGACATGTCTGATGACGTCATTCGATACCCGGGTAAACCTTACGTAACACGTAATAATGCACATATTTCATTGCGCCTGACATTTCATTCAAACCCATATAACTTAGGCATTTCAAAATGGACTTCAAAAATTGTTTTACTGGGTTTCATTGCTATGAAAATGCGTTCAGATTTCATCAACTAACTCATATTTCATAAATTCCTAAAATTTGAAAAAGCCTAAATTGTCATTGCAACTTTGAATAGTACAGTTTAAACTAAATTTCATTCCTGTACGGATATAAATAAATAAATATTATATATTGCCCCTGGTATTGCAAACGTCGATAGGCTGCGGTGACTGCTTACCATCAGGCAGGTCGCAAGGTAACTGTGGTACCTGTGGCAAGCACCTGTGGCTCAACACTACCTGCTGTAAAATTCCTGTCTCAATTTCTGTAAAGGTTGCCTGGCAGAGATCGCTTGTAGCGATAAGGCCGCGTTTGCTCATATGTGTTCCTTGTTACTGTAAGTGATTAACTGTTATGTTTTATGAGCAATAAAGTATTTATCTATCTATATATCTAGCTATCGTAGTATAAAAAAAACAATTCTAAAATTTTTACCAATTTCGTATAATAACTACCCCCACGAGGTCCTAAGCTGTTCAACCAGTCTCCAGCGGAAGACCTTGGCCTTTAAAGTAGGAAACGGGCACCCATCCAGTTCCCGGTCATTGCGAACATTGCTTAACCTACCAAGACTAGACCCATATCGGTCTCACAAGCACGTTGCTCCTAATTTTTTTATGTTATACGGCAGACAAACAGGCAAGCGGGACTCCTGATGGAAAGTGGTCACCGCCGGACATCAGCAACACCAGTTACCAATACGTCGCCAGTCTCTAAATATTGTTTAGAGGCCCTCATGCTTTAGAAGATACAGTTGATTGCATGGGCAGCCAGCCATATTTGATTTTTGCAGGCGAGAAAGTCAACTAGGATCGCACCCAATACACCGGTACTAAAGCCAACAAACGCATGTCAATCATTAGAAAAGAAATGGACACGAGATACATCGAAATAACCGTGCTCGATGACATTTACTAATGGCGACTGGAACAAGAGAATTTAAAGAAAACATATTAAAGGCTTCCGCTAACAGGGAGGCGATTCTCGCGCTGTGACAACTCAAATTCGACCTTTTCTCCAGCCAAAAAACTGTATTTAAACGTTACTGAAATTGGTCTTCGACAATATACGACTGTCGAAGATGGCTGAGAAAATATTTTTTGACTGCAATAGACATTTCAGTGTCATTATTAATGGACATATGTGGCTAGAAAAAATGTCGAATTCGAGATGTCACAGCGCGAGAGTTAGGCCCTAAGTACAAAGCGCGATCAAATCGCATGCATTCTTGCGACAATGCGTTCCTATCCACACTGCTGCGTTATTAACGCCATTTGATTAGACAAAAGTTCGTGTACACAATTTAAAATGTACTAAAAACAAATATCGCAATAACGCAGAACGCTGGAACGCAAGTGTTCTCCTATTTCTGCGTTATTTTCGCAGCTGTGTGTATGATCGCGTGCGTTTTTATACAAAATGTAATAAGAATAGATATCGCAAAATTTAACGCAATGTCGCGGGATGCGTTATCGGACCTGTTTTTTTTTTTAGATTTCTACTAAGTATTTCATGCCCATTTGTTTAATAAATAACTTTAAAAATAAAGGTATGTATTCTTTTTTGTTACTGTAAACCAAAGTCCAAACTTAATACAAAGTTGTACGACACCACCGTATAGTAGAAGTAGAAGAAATAATTTTTTTCAGAAAATATACGTCGACCTCCCGGATTTCATATCTTAAATTTTGTTTTTGAGAAAAAACAATTCATGAGAGATTTTTTTGTCATAAGTGTTTAAGGATTTAAGATAGATAAAACAAATTAATTTAACATTTACGTTGGAATGTTTCACATCACTGAAGCATTCGCGTGAGATCCTGGAACAAAAAAAAGATATAATTATTTACATGTTTTAAATACCTCTATTTTTGAATCGTTCGCTTCGATACGAAAGGGACAAAATTTGGAAAAAAATTAATATTTTTAAATCACAATGCCCATGAAGTTTGCCAATATCGAAAGAGTGTGGTTAAAAATAGGGAAAATCAGCATTATGCATCAAAATATCGAATTTTTCATGCTGAAATTACAAACGAAAACCGTTCGAACCGAGTCGAGCGATTCAAAAATAGGGCTCCAAGACATCGGAAGCATAATGGACATAGACAAAATTTTATTGGGAAAAATGTTAACAAGTCATTATTATAATGGCTAGCGGTACCGACTCTCAAGCGGGAGGTACCGAGTTCGGCCCTAAGAGCCGCCATGTACCAATGACTTATTACGAGTTATGAACACTAACCGATGATCTTACAGTCTCATCAACTTGGGCCCAGAGGATGGTGGAAGGCCCAGGTGAGGTTGCCTTAGGCCCAGAGGATGGTGGAAGGCCCAGAGGAGGTTAGCTTGGGCCCAGAGGATGGTAGAAGACCCAGGCTAGGTTAGCTTGAGCCTTGAAGATGGTGGAAGGCCCAGGTGAGGTTGCCTTACGCCCAGAGGATGGCTGAAGGCCCAGGTGAGGTTCGCTTGGGTCCAGAGGATAGTGGAAGGCCCAGATGAGCTTGGCTTGGGCCTAGAGGATGGTGGAAGGCTCAGGTGAGGTTGCTTTAGGCCCTGAGGATGGTGGAAGACCCTGTAGGCCTATTACGTAACTCTGATGCCAACATTTATCCGATTTCAATGATTGAAATTGTTACTTTTGCGATTACGTATGATGGCTTTAATAGTTTCAGTATATTGGAATGGAACATTGTTAGCAACTGAACCAATGAACTGAATCGCGAAAGTAACAATTTCAATCATTAAAATCAGAGAACTGTTGGCAACAGAGTTACGTAATTAGGCTCTAGGTGAGGTTGGCTGGGGCCCAGAGGGCGGCGGAAGGCCCAGGTGAGGTTGCCTTAGGCCCAAAGGATGGTGGAAGGCCCTAAGAGTGAGTATATCTACATAATTTGGCTTCATTTAAATTTGTAGTTGAAAGTGTTTCTCGTATATTGTCATCATCATTGTCCTAGCGCTTATCCCGGCCTCTGCCAGGGTCCGCTTTCCTACAAATTCTTCTCCACTTCGCCCGTATATAGTATTTTTTAAATATATTTAGACAAGACAGGCATTTGACCGCCATCTCACCTGTTGGTAAGTGACGATGCGGCCGAAGATGGAGCATGCCCGTCTTGGAACAGCCTATTCACTCTAGCCTTGAAGGCATCCAGATTATATTGGGCACGCAACGCGTTCCATTCCTTACCCGTACGCTTTATAAAGGATTGTATTTTTCCATACGAATAAATAAAATAGGGCTCCAACACTGACCTCTGTAGTGTACCTATGCAGCAGCTGCGGCCCGCTATAGTGTGGGCTGTCACCGTAGAAGAATGGTCTCTTCATCGTGTTTTGCCCTGGGAACAATAATAATAGTTTTAGGTTTTTTATAGTTTTAGGTCTTTCATAATGGGTATTGGGTATCACATTTGTATTGTAAAAAGTTTAAATTTAAGAAAGGAAATTAATAAAGAGGACAATAAGCATGGGCCTCGCCTCGTTGCTGGCGGCCATCTAGATTTCGGTTTTTTATAATTTCTATATGGAAATATGTATTGTAAAAACTTATAATTTTTACAGTTTTAGGTTGTTTATAATTTTATTTTTGTATTGGAAAATACTTAAATTTAAGACAAACTGAATGAAGGGAATAATAATAATATTATCGTCAGGAGGTTCCTGTCTATGCAGCCCTAACCACCAGTAGCTTGGGAATCGCACCTTTCCTCAAGGTACTCAAAAATTAGGTTTTTATAATAAATATATGTTGTAAAAACTTAAATTTTTTAGTTTTAGGTTTATATTTGTATTGTAAAAAATTTAAATTCCAGAACGAAAGTAAATTAAGAAAGTACTAATAATATACCCAATGTCGCCAAATTGAATTTATATATATGTCTGTGAGGACAACCAACCACTTTCTCAGCGATCTTCTGGAGACCGAAGGGTCTCTTGAATTTGAGGATGTGGGTTGGCAGGAACATTAGTGTAACCCAAACTATATTTTCCACCCTCACGTAAAAGAGGCGCAAGGTCGTCGAGTTACGGTAAATGCCCGGGTATATCTAACTTTAGTCTGTATGTGTTGTTGTGTATATGTGTCATCGTCGTCGTCTTAGCGCTTATCCCGGCCTGTGCAGCTCCGCTTTCCTACTTATTCTTCTCCACTTCGCCCGGTCTTCGACATCCTCTTGTCGTTGGTGTGTGTATATGTGTGTCTGCACTCACAGAGCTGCGAGTGTGCGGCGAGCGCGTTCTGCTTGGCGATTAGCATTTCGGGGCCGGGCTGTGTATGTGTGTATATGTGTGTCTGCACTCACAGAGCTGCGAGTGTGCGGCGAGCGCGTTCTGCTTGGCGATTAGCATTTCGGGGCCGGGCCGCGGCGCGTAGTAGGCGCCGTCTGTGACCAAAGGGCCCGCTGTGGCGATAAGAGAGAAACAACATTTATTTCACACATACACAAACACAATATTCAAAAAGAACGAGAAATACAAAATGGCATAAAAAGAATACAATTATATATAGGGGTACCATGACTATAGGGTTACTTTGACAGATTGCGGAAAAACGGGCATACTAAATTTATTTTACTGGCAAACTATATAGAGGAAATATAACTCGACGATCTCGAGTATTCTTTAACCATAATAAGCCGCCTTCGTTATTGAACACCATTTAAAATTAGTCGGTTTATACTGTCAAACTTTGGTAGAGCTCGTCTAAGCTGAAATGACGCGCCCGACTATCGCATTAACGCACACAAGTAAATTTAAAATATGGACGCAATACATATACAGATGCCGTTGTAATTGGTCATTCAGTTGCCGGTGAGACTCGAACGTAGGAGCACGCGTCGTTCGATTGAGCAGTCGACGCTTCCACACAGATGAAGTGTCGTTATTCATATTTGCACTCACAAATCGAAATCAACTAATTAAGTAGTGGGGCGCGTCATTTCAGCTTAGACAAGCTCTACTACGTCAAATGTTGACACATTTTACAAGAATCTCAATTCCATGAAGCGCTAGGTCTCTTTCTGAAACGTCATTATTCTAATTTCACAATAGGGCCATGTGTTAGTTTCTTTTTCCGTCACGTTCCTTGTTATCCATGTCGCATTGTTGGCGACATGCGTATTCTGTAACAGAATACTACATTGACAGGTCACTACTTTGGGAGGACTATTCGAATAGTTTTCGTCTTTATTTATCGATGTCTTATCACAGCAGATTATAAGTACATTGCTGGGTTCCTAAACAAGACAGGCATTTGACCGCCATCTCACCTGATGGTAAGTGACGAGTGGTCACATAATCATATTCAAAAGGGAAAAATGCTTACCTGAAACATTACTATGTCCATTAGTATAGTAAGCGCTGTCCTGCGAGTGCATCGCCGTGTCGCAGCCTGCAACAATTCATTTATTCATTATTTATTTATTCATTCGTGGTACAAACAGGTGTAATGGATGTTAGAGTGGTATACAGTGGACCCTCTACCACCGCCAAGATCTTGGAAAGGGTTAGATCTTTTAAATAAACAAATGAATTATCATTTATTTCAGAATTTAAACAATTCCATATTTTTAGATGAGGTAGGTAGGTACGTTCATTCCATTTATGATATACAGAATAGCTATTATAACAATGTCAAATAAATCAATTCAATACTTATGTCAATTCATCATCACAGCCCGTAACAGTCCACTGCAGGACTTAGGGCCTCTCCCATGAAAGGGGAGGTTATTGCCATAATCTCCACGCTTGGCAGGCGGGTAGGAGATCGCAGTGTTTAAATATAACAATGCCCATTTTCCAGACTACGGAGACGCTTGATCATTTGCCTCGAAAACATTTGTCGCCTTCTACGACACCCATGAGAGTAAGGGGTTGGTGCTATTCTACTTTGCCGGACACCACGCAGCCAATGTCAATTAATCAAATACAATAATACAAATATAAAAACATCTTAGGCCTAGTGGTTATGAGCTTATTACACCTGTAATCCATTCTCATGCCTGTAAACTCAATTATTTTATACCCTATATGTTGCTCAGACTTAATAACTATACAACAAAAACAGTTTCATTCAAATCCGTCCAGTAGTTCCGGAGATTAGCGTGTACAGACAGACAAAGAGAATGACAACATTTTTTTAAATTCTTATTCCTAATACTATTCCTTCATCGCCCTAAATTATTTTCTTGTTCACTAAATTCTTTACTGTTTCATTACATATGTTTTCTAAGCGCAATTATTATAGACTTGGTGAATTGACATTTAATTGCAATTTGTTATTTCTTATATGTATAATGTCATGACATTGTGTTATAATAATTACTGAATTTCCTTGTGCATATGTATCGCCTCACTGCGGCCATGTACCAATGACTGTCTTCTGAGTTATGTACATTAGTTGAATACTAACCGATGCTCTTACGGTGAGGGAAAACATCGTGATGAAACCTGCACATTCAGGCGACTGGATGTGTAACCATGATCCAATCTGGTCAGGTTCCCCTGGTAGCAGGGTCATGGAGGTCAGATGGCAGTCGCTCCACTGTAATTACCTGGCCTGCCAAATCCTGGATCATGATTTAGGCAGTCCCCGGGGCCCTCGTTCTCGAGAGCACAACCGGGACATTAACGCCAAGATGATTATTATTATTTTTTATTTTTGCATGTCGCATTGGGTAGAACATAATTATCTAAAACAATAATTTGTAACCTTGTATTTACTATGTTCTGGCAATAAAAATCTTTTGAATTTTAGATAAAAATATATATAGATGCTTACCGCTGACATCGGGTTCCTGCTTGACCTGTGGCAAGGGCCGCGGCGCGCGACTGTACAGCGACGCGTCTGTGGGCAATCAGGATCATCATCATCATCATCATCATCATCATCATCATCATACATACACAAATCTATCCATACTGAGTTGTCTTATTTAGTTATGGAAGTATTAAAATGGAAAATTGCAGCTGTAATTGTTGAAATTCACGTTCAATGTGTTTTTGAAATTCACATTCAATTGAAGAATAGATAGTGGCTCAATAGGATTTTTTTTAACCCCCGACGATAACAGAGGGATGTTTTTTTTTTGCTTTGGGGCTAGATGACACTTTGTGAATTGTCCAAGCAATATTTATTTTTATTTATTATATTTATTGGTTTTTTTTCGGTCCTATTAGGCACCTACCTAATTGTTCTTTGGTCCTCTCGTACATGTATTTGTCATCATCTATGAGGTCCACTTCTTGCTTTATCGGGCTCTCGTTGAAGAAGTTCTGGTTCTCCATTAGCTTGTGTTGCTCTTGTAACGCCTGCGGGATGGACAAATATCGATTAAATTCTTGGGCTTGGGGGGTAGCGTATCTTTTGAAAAACATGTATTGCCCCTGGTATTGCAAACGGCAATAGGCTGCGGTGACTGCTTACCATCAGGCGGGGCGGAAACTTGTTTGCCACCATAGTGGTATAAAAAAAAATTGGGTATAGGTAGCGTATCTCTTTAGGTACAACTATTCTATTGCCTAAGGTTAAGTTTTAGAGTAGCAGAACTGAAGTGGCAACGGGCGAGCCACATTGCCACACTTCATCAGGTCATTGGCCAAGAAAGTGGTTTACCAGCACCGCTAGCACAACTGTGCCCGCGACGCAGCTCGCGCCGCGAGAGAACGTTTGTGTCTCTCTCTCAATACTAAGATGAAAGAGATAGAAGTATATATGTCGCGCATTATCTCATTTATCGCGACCAAGACCACACTTGGTACAATTTTTTATCCCATTTTTTAGGCCCAGCTATTGGCTATGTCAGTGAACAACTGCATTTGACATAAAACAATCTTACAATACTCTAATTTGATAGACGCTATAACCAGTGACCAACTTAGATGATGTAGTATAGAATTATCTAATGTCAAATTCATTTATCCACTGACACTGCCAATATCCCCTCTGGTCAAGATAACAACCAACCTGAATATTATGCTGTTGACTCCTCAGCATCTCGACAGAGTCGTATCTCCCGTCCGAATGGCTCTGATACCCTATACCCTGATACTCTGGCCTGTGGTACTCCTTCTCGTACCCATACATGTCTGGCAGCTTCTGATACCCATTATCCAGCTTCGGGTATGGCGTACTAGTATTGGTAGGCTCAAGTTTCTCGTAGGAGTTATGGGATTTCCTCTCCAGAGCGTATTTCTCTGCCTCCTTGTTGTACTCCTCATTGGTCTGTGGCATATACTCGTCGTTTTTCGAGAAGTCCTTTGGTGTCTCGTACTTTTTCTCCTCCTGGAACTTCTGGTACTCCTTCTGGTAGTCTTTGGAGTCCTTGTACTGTTGGTACTCGACTTCTGCGTTGAAGGATGGGGAAGCCGAGGCTTCGGATGGCTCGCTGTAGCTGTTGTTTGGCTGGGTGTCGTCCTCTTCCGATTGTACTGGGTCGGTTTGCATAAAGGCATCCTGGGGGGAGAAATAAGGTATTTTGTGAAGGTTCTTTCTGCCTTCATAAGAAAGAGTACAGAAAGTCGTGATTTTGACAAAATTGAGTTAGTTACACAGAAATCATCATCATCATCATCACAGCCCGTAACAGTCCACTGCAGGACTTAGGGCCTCTCCCACGAAAGGGGAGGTTATTGCCATAATCTCCACGCTTGGCAGGCGGGTTGGAGATCGCAGTGTTTAAATATAATAATGGAAAATGCTGCTGCCCATTTTCCAGACAACGGAGACTCTTGACCTTTTGCCTCGAAAACATTAGTCGCCTCGTACGACACCCACGAGTGTAAGGGGTTGGTGCTATTCTACTCTGCCGGACACCACACGGCCAATGAACACAGAAATGATAGCTGAAAACTAACGCGTCTTTCTGTATAGGTTTCGTTGCTGTATTATGTTTTCCTGCGATTTTGCATGTATGAGTATAAACGATACAGTATGTCTGAGTAACATGTTAGGAGCGCGCAACTTTTAAACTCAAAACCGATTTTGGGTACTCTTTGTTAGGACGGCAGTTTTGTTACAGACGCCTTGGAAAAATCGGGCACATAGACAAGACAAATATGAAAATTATGAAAAAAATTTGTAATACACTCCCTTTGCAAAAAGAACGGGCACATGAACAATTTTCGTACAATCGAGACAATTTGGAGACCTAAGATGACCTCTTACGATGAGACAGAACATCGTGATGAAACCTGCACATTCAGGCGACTGGATGTGTAACCATGATCCAATCTGGTCAGTTTCCCCTGGCAGCAGGGTCACGGAGGCCCGACTGCAGTCGCTCCACTGTAATTACCTGACCTGCCAAATACTGGATCATGGTCAAGGCGGACCCCGGGCCCTCGTGCGCGAGAGCACAACCGGGACATTAACGCCAAGATGATGACGATGAGACAATTTGAAGACCTAGGAGCTCCCCCTGGGTGTATTAGGGATGACTGGGTTAACATTTTAAAAATTCTAATTAGTCCGTCGGTTAAATTATAAAAAAATAATAATAGACACGTATCTTTTATTATAGAACTCCATGGGGTGGGGATTTGGGGAACCGTAGCTTTGGCAGTGGAGGGGCATTTGTCTTTTTGCTGCCAGAGCAACGTGTTATAGAGGTGGGCAACGCATTGACGATACTCTTGGTGTTGCTAATGTCTATAGGCAGTGGTGACCACTTCCCATCAGGTGGCAAGCTTGCCCATTTGCCTACCGTAGGTCATAAAAAAAAATTACCAAATCAATAAAAAATTACAAAGACAGCGTATCAAAGTTTCGGAGTGGGGGGCTCGTGACGTCACTAATTCTGAATCAAATTTCACCTCAGTCGTAACATCACGCAACATTTCAACGCACTGCGTCGGCGTTATTTTTTGTTTACGTAGGTAACAAAAGAAAAAATACGTGTCCAATAAATACTTCTTGGTAATCTATCTGATGAAGTAAATAGAATTTAAAAAATGTTGCGTTAGTCATCATCCCTGATAAACCATATCGCCACTACCTAAAGTCCAAACTTGTATAAACACGCAGACTTTAGCCTCGCGCAAGCCGCGCGTCATACGATTTTGTACTTTACGCAATGGTGATATGGTTCATTTGTGAATGGCGGCAAATAAGTGTGTAAGGACTTTTTCGTTCCGTACGCGCCGTCCACTTAGGCAGTTAGCTACGCACTAGTGCCGCCATTTCAGCGCTTTCGGCGCTGGATCTAGCGGATTTTTAGGGCAATCAACACCCATTTCAGGAAAATCTAGCCCTTCATCGAAATATTTGTTAAATACCTAAAATAGAGGTAAAACATACCGAAATATGTCGAATTTTGGCTCAAAAGACCTGCGTTTAATATGCTATAGGTATCTACATAATATAAACCACTGACTGAGCGAGTCACACTAGGAATTTTGATTTTCGGCATGAAAAATTCAATATATTTCAAATCACATTGGCAAAAATAGGGCAAATCAGCATCACGTCAAATCATGACGATAATCAAAATTGAAAAATGTTCGAACCGAGGCGAGCAATTCAAAATTAGAGCCCCAGGTCTGTTTGAGTGTTGGGCGCTAGATCAGTAGGCTAATTTACGTAACGCTGTTGCCAACAATTCTCTGATTTCAATTATTGAAATTGTTGATTTTGCGATTACGTATCGTTGGTTTCAAAGGTTTCGTTGCTAACAAAGCTCCATTGCAATAAACTGAAACTATTAAATCGATCATAATCGTAAAAGTAACAATTTCAATGCTAAACTAAATTAGTTATTACTACTACTGATTTGTAAAAGTTTGCAAATAAATAAAGACATTTTAAAAACAAAACCAAATCATTCATTCATTCACTACCCCACGTACCTGTTTCTTCGGCTTGCTGTGTGTCTGGTGCGCTGCGGGCGCTGTGGGAGCCGGCGCGGCGGCGGCCGGAAGGCTGCTGGCGATCGCCGACAGCGTTTGTAGGCGGTAGCTCAGCTGGGGGGATCATCAGGGATACTTATAGATTCGTCATCATCATCATCACAGACCGTAACAGACCACTGCAGAACTTAGGGCCTCTCCCACGAAAGGGGAGATTATTGCCATAATCGCCACGCTTGTCAGGAGGGTTGGAGATCGCAGTATTTAAATATAACAATGGAAAACGCTGATGCCCATTTTCCAGACTACGGAGACTCTTGATCTTTTGTCTCGATAACATTAGTCGCCTTGTACGACACCCACGAGTGTAAGGGGTTGGTGCTATTCTACTCTGCCGGACACCACACGGCCATGATTTGTAACGCGACGATGTGATCTTTTACGGTGAGGGAAAACATCGTGATGAGACCTGCACATTCAGGCGACTGGATGTGTAACCGTGATCCAATCTGGTCAGGTTCCCTTGGCAGCAGGGTCATGAAGGTCAGATGGCAGTCGCTCCACTGTAATTACCTAATCTCCCAAATCCTGTATCACGGTCCAGGCGGACCCCGGGCCGTCGTTCTCGAGAGCACAACCGGGACATTAACGCCAAGATGATTATTTTTATTTTTATGATTCGTAACATGACGATATTACCGTGGACGTTCAGGATATAGGGGAGAGGTGCCATGAAAGACACACGTATTTAAACGGATACAGATAAGTCAAATAATCGGTAAAATAAGAAACGTCTCGAGACGACAATATTTTGTTTTCTGTGGCAAGGGAAGAAGCCGTTTAACAACTGCACAGTAGCGCAAAGGAATACGATTCTTTAGTTATTTTTAAAGTAGGTAAGGTACTCTATTATTGCCTCTGCCGCTCGCTAAAGCTCCTTTCGGCTTGTCTAAGGTTAGCTGGAAGAGATCCCGTTGTGGGATAAGTTCGCCTTTGCTTTGTAATAGTTTCCTATTGAAATGTTCTATGTTGTTGCAATAAAGAGTTTACATACATACATACATACATTCTTACGGTGGTCATGCACTTATGCTCTTGCATTATGCATCGGGGGGTCTAAAAAGGTCACATTAGCGATTCATAATATGATTCATAATAATTTGTCACAAAATAATCTGCAGCGTCGCTGTTGTTGACATTGACATGACAATTCAAAATGGCGTCATGCATCAGATAAGTTTGTGGCGTTCTTAATGCATCGTAGCTATAAGATGCTATACCTTTGTTAGTGTTAGTCTTGTTGGTTGTCCTGAATAATTAAATAAATAAATATACCATATCGATGAAACTAGCTTTCAAATAGGGAAATCCGGATGCAAATCGGTCCATCCGTTCTTGATCTACGACGCCACAGACAGACACACAAAGCCACAAATACACACGTCCAAATCATAACACTCTTCTCTTTCGTCGGAGGTTAAAAAGACTTACATTATTCTCCTGTTCGTGGTGCAACAGGTCCGACGCGCCATGGGGCAGCGAGTGTGACAGAGGCAGGCACCATTTGTCAGACTTGTCGCTGGAAATAGAGATAAACCATAGTTAATAATCATCATCATCACAGAGCCAATATCAGTCCACTGCAGGACTTAGGGCCTCTTCCACGAAAGGGGAGGCTATTGCCATAACCTCCACGCTTGGCAGGCGTGTTGGAGATCGCAGTGTTATAAGCATAACTATGGAAAAAGCTGCTGCCCGTTTTCCAGTCTACGGAGACTCTAAATCTTTTGTCTCGATAACATTAGTAGCCTTGTACGACACCCACGAGTGTAAGGGGTTGGTGCTATTCTACTCTGCCGGACACCACACGGCCGGACTCTTGTTATATCGGAAACAGTCGGAATGTCAAAACTATGGTAATATCGTGGCTTTCCTTATCGACAAAACAAAAAAAAACAGACCTAAAAAATATTTATTGAATTAATTACGATAATTGGCATAACCTGTTCAGTCACTCTATAATAGTTTGTTTTTGTTCGATGTCGTCGTCGGATATGGGTTTTTTTATGTTATACGCCAGACAAACAGGCAAACGGCTCACGTGATGGTACATGGTCACCGCCGCCTATGAACATCAGCAACACCAGGGGAGTTACCACTGCGTTGCCCGCCTCAGAAAAGACCTCTAATATACCTCATGTCATAGTCCAAACGAAACACTGTGGCTGGGAGCTCATTCCACATCCGAATCGTACGAGCGAGAAACGTTCTTTCGAACCTTCGCGTGGTGACCAACAGAGGGTATACGTAGTGGGGATGAGTACCCAGCCCACGGCAGATTTTTTTTTTTTTTTTTATATTTTACAAGGCAAGCATTTGACCGCCATCTCACCTGTTGGTAAGTGACGATGCGGTCGAAGATGGAGCATGCCCGTCTTGGAACAGCCTATTCACTCCAGCCTTGAAGGCATCCAGATTATATTGATCAGGAAACACACTTGCAGGCAACGCGTTCCACTCCTTAGCCGTACGCATTATAAAGGTCGAGCCAAAGCGGCTCGTGCGGATAGCTGGAACATCCACGACATAAGGATGAAGCGCTCGCCCGGATCGCGTCTCCCGATGGCGGAAAGGGGCCGGCGGAATGAGGTCGTGCAGCTGCTTCGCACACTCTCCGAAATATAACCTGTAGAAGACCGACAGACGCGCAACCCTACGCCGATGTTCGAGGCTCTGCAGCCTAGCCTCAACCAACTGCGGGTCACAAATTATCTTCTTAGCACGTATTTCAACCGAATCCAAAGCCGCTAGTTGATATTGTTGTTGTCGCAGATGGTGCGATGGCGGAGTTGTGATGTAGGCACCAAATCGAAGAGTTCCTCAGGATAATACCTATTGTACAGTCGATAGAACACACACAGGGAGCCAAAGTCCCTTCTTGTTTGTATTTTGTTGTGCCAAATAACATGTCGCACCGAATAGGAACGCCTTCTTTACCGAATTGATTTTCTTGTTTATCTAGATATTTCCGGAAAAACAAGTATCCGACAAAACAAAAGTCCTGAGTGGTTCAGTTGGTTAATTATCTGGTTGGATCATGGTTGGTCTGTCAGAGGTCCAGGGTCCGATTCCCAATATCTGTTACGGGTCTGGGTGTAGTATGTATTTAAGAAAAAGTATATAGGTAGTTAATCAGTTATCTAACACCCATAATACAAGCTTTGCTTACTTTGGGGCTAGATGGCGTTGTGTGAAATTATCAAAAAAAAACGAAAAGAAGATGAATCCGAGGAATCGCGTACGGTTCCTCCAGAGTCAACATGGAGTTCTTCAAGAAAGGGGTGAAAAGGTTTTTACGGGGTCGGCAACGCGTGGGCGCCCCTGGCATTGCAAACGGCCATAGGCTGCGGTGACTGCTTACCACCAGGCAGGCCGTAAGCTTGTTTGCCACATTCTTCTTCTTAGCCCGACACTCTTCTCAGAGTGGTCGTGAGTCGCAGACTTTCCCGAGGATTGCTTTCTTAGCGATTTGCTTCCATTTTTGCCGGTTAGAGACGTTGCGAGTACATTGGACTATAGCTTGCTTTATCAAATCAGTCCACCGAGTTGGTGATTGGCCCCGTGTCCTCCTGCCTTCGACCTGGCCCTGAATGACGAGTTCTCATTTCTGGAGATGTGACCACATTAGTGGTGGCCGTGGCCGTGTGGTGTCCGGCAGAGTAGAATAGCACCAACCCCTTACACTCGTGGGTGTCGTACAAGGCAACTAATGTTTACGAGGCAAAAGATCTAGAGCTGCTATAGACTGGAAAATAAGCAGCAGCGTTTTCCATTATCATATTTATAACACTGCGATCTCCAACCCGCCTGCCAAGCATGGAGATTATAGCAATAACCTTCCCTTTCATGGGAGAGGCCCTACGTCCTGCGGTGGACTGTTACGGGCTGTGATGATGACCAAAGAACTTGAATTCAAGTATGAAAGAAAAACTGTCCCGCAACAAACGAATACAATGAAAATTAATATAAATAAATATTATTGCATTGCCTACAATACCTATTTAGGTAAAGGGTATTACCAACGCGGCCGTGTGACGCCGGGGTATTTAGCCACACATTTTCCGGCCAGCTAACAATTGGATTGAAAACATCTTACTAATTCATTCATTACACAAACGGGGGCCAATTGTGTGACACTGACGTGTTGGGTTGGTTTTGTCGTTTGCGTTTCGTTTCCTTTGCTGAAGAAAGGGATGCGAAAGCGATGTCGTTTTCATAATTTCTTGATAAAATAAGATGAATGCGAGGAATAAGGATACAATAATTTCTTGCCAACTACCTAGAATAGAATAGCACCAACACATTACCCACACTCGTGGGTGTCGTACAAGGCGACTAACGTTTTCGAGGCAAAATATCAATATCAATATCCGTAGGCCGGAAAATGGGCAGCAGCGTTTTCCATTGTTAAATTTATAACACTGCGATCTCCAACCCGCCTGCCAAGCGTGGAGATTATGGCAATGAGCTCCCCTTTCGTGGGAGGGGCCCAAGGTCCTGCAGTGGACGATTATCGGCTATGATGATGATGACCTAAAATAACTATCAAATGCCTGCTCTATAATTATTTTTAAATAGCATGTTTTTAGTAGACAACATATATGAAGAGCTCAAAAGAAGAGCTACCTAAGTTGAGCGGAAACCTGCACATTCAGACGACTGACTGGTCAGGTTTTAACAGTGTCACGGAGGTCAGCCAGAAGGCTGTAACTCTAGTGTAACTAGGGCCCTGATCTGTCAAATCCTGGATCACGGTGAAGGCGGTCCCCGGGTCATTGACGCCAAGATGATGTTCATTAATTAGTAAGAGGCAGGTTTAGCGAAGACGAAACGATACCGCCACAGTTGTCAGGACAACGAAACGTTAGCGTACCCATAACGACTTGATTTACATAATTGCATACGATTATACACATGAGGTAAATGTTATCACGACTGTACCACCATAAAAATGAGTAACGTATAATATGTTATTAAAATTACGTCTGACCGCAAGCTTTTTTTGTTGATGCTCATACGTAATGTATTTATTGTTTTATTCATGTAATTCTAATAAATTATTGTAAAACGAGCGGGCTGTGGCAATGTCTTTATTTGTAGACGGTACTGAGCTCTGGGACTATAGAACATATTACAATTTTTTAAGAATTCTTTTTCAGTTCACTCTTACCAATTTACAACTTATCATCGTAACTTTTCTTTTTTTTGCCTATGGAGGCACACGAACAGCCGGACATTATCTTGAAGAAATATAACGGATATCAGCCCCACTTGGGACGCCACGAATGTATTGCCTGCCTCTAAAGAGGCTTCTAATATACTTCTTGAACGATCCCATGTCTTAGCCCAAAGCAAACACTGTGGCTGGGAGCTCATTCCACATCCGAATCGTACGAGCGAGAAACGTTCCTCCGAACCTTCGCGTGGACACCAACATAGGATCTTCTTAGTGGTGATGAGTACCTACAGCGGGTGGTGCGATGGCGAAATTGTGATGCGGGTATCAGATCAAAAAGTATCGCAGAACATTCCCAATGAGGGAATTTCCTAATGTAGATATTGCCATTAATATATAAAATATAGATAAAAAGTAACGGGCGAGTTAAAAAAAATTTAAAATCGAAATCGAAATTTAAGTTTTCATTTTTTCTCGCGAAATTATTACTGCTGCGTTCTAGCTGTAACGTCACCAGGCAGGCAGCCTGGAAGCCCCTATGGCGCTACCCATACACTCGTACTCTTTGTGACTGTATCATATGACACATGAACTTCACAGAGTATGTGTCACTATGGCCGCTACAATAACAAATAATAATAATAAAAAAAATATCAAAAGTAAGGGGGGTTTCATACCCTGTGCGGAATCAAGAGCAATGGGGAGAAGGGAGCAATACTCCATATCCGGCCGCACCACGCGAAGGTTCGAAAGAACGTTTCTCGCTCGTTCGATTCGGATGTGGAATGAGCTCCCAGCCACAGTGTTTCCTTTGGACTTGGATGACATGGGATCGTTCAAGAGGCTTATTAGAGGTCTCTTTAGAGGCGAGCAACGCATTGGTGACTACCATGCTGATGTCCATAGGCGGCGGTGACCACTTTCCATCAGGTGGCCCGCTTGCCTGTTTGTCTGCCGTATAACATAAAACCTGTGCCTTATACAGGTGCCGCTCTGGGGTAGAGTATCGCTTGAACCGGTTAAGCATTTTCAACACTCCGATTTCCTTCTTATACTACTAACGTTGCAAACAAGCTTACGGCCTGCCTGATGGTAAGCAGTCACTGTCATCCCAGAGGTATCACGCGCTGCCGACCCCGTAAATGCCTTTCCACCCTTTTCTTGAACTCCGTGTTGTACTCTCCAGGAGCTCGTTCCACTACCTTAGTGTACGCTGGAGAAAGTTCCTTTGGAACCGCACAGTCATAAATAAATATGCTTGGACAAATTCACACAGCGCCATCTAGCCCCAAAGTAAGCAAAGGTTGTTTTGGGTGTAAATTAAAAAAATTAATTGTATAAATTTCTGCTCGGACCTTTGCGCGGCAGATGTTAACAATCTAAACAATTCAGATCGTCTAAACAGTTTGCGACAAATTTTCTCCAAGGATGAAGTCCCCGTCGATGGCGAGCGGTGTGATAATGTAGGCCGTGGCCTGTGGGCCCTGTGGCCTGTGGGCATCCCAGGCTTAGCAGAAGTTACGCACGCTACACCCCATTCCAATGGACAAAGACGGTATTGCAAATCCGGTATTACCCTGCGAGTGAACAAAGCGGCGAAAACATGGGAATCCCTGTGGCGATCGAGGCGCACGCGTGACACATGGGTCGGGCAAAAATATTGCTGTTTCTCTATTCGACTTACGATGTTTTCCTCACATGCAACGCACACGGGAAAGATTGGTATCTTAATTATATTATAATAGAGTATTTTTAAATATACACAAACAAATAATGTCGCTGAACGTGCTTGCTCTCAGTTTCTGTGTAAACGTGTCGCTATTAATAGTTCGCTAATTAAACCCAAAGGTTGCCTGGAAGAAACCGCTTTAAGCGATAAGGCCGCCTGTTGTTTTCTGTGATGCTACCGATATGAACCGACTGTATCCTGTATTTATGAATTAAAGTGTTTATCGAGCAATGCAATTTCATTTCATTTATTTATTTATTCATCAACATAGGTAATATATACAGCTGTTTTGAAGTTATTCAAAGCACCTCTATGTTGCGCCGGTTGGCACACGAATGTAGCAGGTGAAAGTCACAAAATTACAAAAACTCAACTAATTAAAACTACAATTAATCCAGTCCAATAATTAAACGATCATAATAAATAGCAAAAAATAAAAAACAATAAGAAAAGAATTAAAATGTCGTGAAAAACAAATGTCAAATTATAAAGGCAATAGAGGATAGAAGATAGAAGGTCAGGAGCGTAGGTGGCCGAGCGGTTAGGGTATCCGACTCGTAAGCGAGAGGTACCGGGTTCTAATCCTGCTGCAGCTATGTACAGTACAAGAGCATGAGTACGTTACCACTTTAAAAAAACTTTCCGTTGCCGCAACAGCAACATTCACAGTATTTGGTGCATCTTCAGCCAAAATCAGTTTGCTGAAGGAAGGGAGCATTGGCTGTCCCTTATGCCCAAAGGACTCTTCCTTTATACTCGGGGTATTTTTTATTTTAATGAAAAGAAAATTACATTTATGAATGCTATAAAAACCGTTAAACAACTGCATAGTAGTCCAAACAAATATGATTATGCTCTTACATTGTACCAATAACTCTTTTCAGAGTTATGTACATTAGTTGAATACTAACCGATGCTCTTACGGTGTGGGAAAAACAACATAATAAAACCTGCACATTTAGGCGACTGAATGTGTAACCATGATCCAATCTGGTCAAGTTCCCCTGGTAGCAGGTTCACTGAGGTCAGACGGCAGTCGCTCCACTGTAATTACCTGAACTGCCAAATCCTGGAACATGTTCAAGCCGGACCGCGGGCCCTCGTGCGCGAGAGCACAACCGGGACATTAACGCCAAGATTCTTATTTTATAGAGGTAATATGTTATATGTTGGTAATATGAAATATCTATACATAGTATAAAACAAAGTCGCTTCCCGCCGTCTGTCCCTATACAGGGTGTTTGGAAGGGAGCTGTACATACGCCTAGGGTAGAAACTAGGGATAGTCTGCTACCTACCCCCGCCTATTATATTGACCTTGGCCTCAAGGTTTTTTTTTATTTATTTTTAATTTTTGTTTGACTTTTTTGTGAATTTTTTACTAAAACTACCTGTAGCTCAAAATCTATCCATGGGACCGATCTGTTAATGGTCTTGTTTTAATCGTTAGAGTCTTAGGGTCCTGCAAAAAATTATTTTACACCAGAAAATTATGGAGAAGAAAAGTTATGGGGCCTGAAGTACCGTAGTAAGGTAAAGAAATAATTTTAAGGGCAACTTTCTATGGGGTTTAAAAAAAAACTAACAGGGTTGGAGTTCTTCTGATTTTTTTAAAACATCCTCAGTCCATGCCCTCTCTGACGATATGCTAAAAGTGTAATTATCACTTTTAGTTTTAAAGTTATTAATTAATTTCCGCAACTAGGGCACTTTAAGCAAAAATTTCAACTAATGAAAATTAAATGTGTTTGATCGTAAAAGGATGGCAAATGAAACAAAAAATTTGGTAATGACTAATGTCATAAAATTACAAATTTTAAATAATTACAAATTTTGTTTAAATTGATGACCATTGACCTGTAAACATGCTCGGCACCTCTTCCTCATCTCCACGGTCACCGTTCTAAGCAGCAGTTCCTCGCGCATTGTATCGAATGCGGCGTGGATCCTGTTAATTAAAACCTCCCTTGTTGGTACTTCTTCTGCGTACACCAACTCTTTCGCCCTTCCCCAGACGTAGAAGTCGAGCGGGGTAAGGTCAGGCGACCTTGGGGGCCAGGGAATTGGCCCACCCCGACCAATCCAAGAATTAGGAAAGCAGTTGTTCAGAAGCTCCCTCACTGCTAGGCTCCAATGAGCAGGACAGCCGTCGTGCTGGAAGACTGTGGGCCGATCTTCGTCAAACACTTCTTCCACTAAATCAGGCAAATCGTTTTCGAGGAAATCTAAGTAGTTTTGCCCGTTTAGGTTGTCTGGCAAAAAGTGCGGCCCTATCAACCGATTACCGATGACGCCTGCCCATACGTTCACGGAGAACCTTCGTTGAAAACCTCTGTTCCTCTTGACTCTCGGGTTTTGATCTCTGGGTGCCCAGTGATGGAGATTGTGGTAATTTACAATTCCTTCCTTGTCAAACTTGGACTCGTCAGTCCAGAGAATACTCCGTAAAAAATTATTATCTTCCACGTCCGTATGGAGCAAGTGGCGGCAAAACTGCATCCTTCTTGCATAGTCGTTATCCTCTAAGCCTAAAACAATAAAAATATCAACGTTAGCGGTTTCCTTATGAATTAGTAGCTATGTAACATTGATTGCTATCTCTGTCTTTCCATTTCTCTCTCTCTCACACACATGCTCATGTTAATTTAAAAATTGCCTATGAAATTCACATGCTAGTTCATTACATAAGAGCTAAAAACAAAAACTTAATGTAAAAAATTACCTTGAACAGGGGTGTAGCGGAAAGGATGACGTCCATTTTCGCGAAGAACCGACCAGACTTTCCACACGCTTAAACCAAGTGTCCGGGCTACGGTTCTTACGCTTCTGGTCGGATCTTCCTCAAATTCAGCCAATATGCGTTCTTCCGCAGCCAAATTTGGTTGAAATCTGTTCACGGCTGGTTCCCGTAAATTTAAATTTCCGGTTTCTCGCAGACGCCGATAAGTTGAGCCAAACGTTTGGTGGTTTGGCACTCGCCGGTTAGGATACCGTTCTTGATAAATCCTCCGTGCCTCGCGCCCATTGCAATCAGCCATTCCATACACCACCAGCATGTCGGTGTACTCTTCACTGGTAAATCCAGCCATTTTGCCAACAACAAGGTAACAAATAACAAAACTTAACAAAAACGAAGTAATAACAAACTCAACAAAATTAACGAAAACAGTGGAGCGTCGTAACGGCAAGTACGTAAGTTAGCTAAGATGGGTAAATCTCGACTGACTAACAAAGACCCCAACGAGTTGCCTGCCCGGCCCCGTCGACCCAAGAGCGAAAGAGACAGAAATACGTGTTGCTCTCGTGTAAGAGTGAGACAACAAATTTTACCTGCCAACTGTAGGCCAAACTGGTTTAAATTCTGGAAATTACATTTGTCTTACAAATGTCGACTCGTGGTGGTAAAAGTGCCCTAGTTGCGGAAATTAATTAATAACTTTAAAACTAAAAGTGTTAATTACACTTTTAGCATATCGTTAGAAAGGGCATGGACTGAGGATGTTTTAAAAAAATCAGAAGAACTCCAACCCTGTTAGTTTTTTTTTAAACCCCATAGAAAGTTGCCCTTAAAATTATTTCTTTACCTTACTACGGTACTTCAGGCCCCATAACTTTTCTTCTCCATAATTTTCTGGTGTAAAATAATTTTTTGCAGGACCCTAAGACTCTAACGATTAAAACAAGACCATTAACAGATCGGTCCCATGGATAGATTTTGAGCTACAGGTAGTTTTAGTAAAAAATTCACAAAAAAGTCAAACAAAAATTAAAAATAAATAAAAAAAAAACCTTGAGGCCAAGGTCAATATAATAGGCGGGGGTAGGTAGCAGACTATCCCTAGTTTCTACCCTAGGCGTATGTACAGCTCCCTTCCAAACACCCTGTATATCAATATACGCTTCAATATTTTAACCTACGCAACGGATTTTAATGCGGTTTTAATAACAATAGACTCTGTGGCTTTCGATTATGGACATATGGGCAGAAGAAGGGATATGTGGATGACTAAACGAAAGTGAATCAAGAGGAAGGTTTATAAGCAAGAAAAAAAGGGTAAGTATGGAACTGATTTTAATGAAACAACGTTTAGAACCATCTCGATGAAACTGGCTTTCAAATTGAGGAAACCTCATCTATAACGGTCCATCCGTTCGGCAGCAACGATGCCACAGACAGATACACGCATAATACGCGCATCGAACTCTGGGTCAGCCTGAAAATCAGCGCTGTGATTGGCTGCTGCCCTTCATAGCATTACGCTGAGGCTGGTCGTTTGGTCCGACGTCACATCGCCCTACTTTGCTTCTTTGGAAAATTCAATTTTTTAATTGTTCTGGATGTGTCGTCGTCGTTGTCCTAGCGCTTATCCCGGCCTCTGCCAGGGTCCGCTTTCCTACTTAATCTTCTCCACTTCGCCCGGTCTTTGGCATCCTCCCGTCGTAAGCCTTTGGCTCTCGCATCCGACTCAGCGATGTCAATCCATCTCTTCTTGGGTCGCCCACGGGGCCTCTTCCCTGATACCGGCCGATTCAGGCACTCGTATGCCTAATAATTGTTTTGGATGTGTATTTGGGTCAAATAAAGATTTGTCTACGTCTATACACAAAGCCACAGATCCACAGATACAAACGTGAAACTTATAACACCCTTCTTTTTCCATCAGGGCTTTAAAAGACAATGCTCACCTGATGTGCTCCTCCTTCCTGGACTCCTTGTACTTGACGGTGCGCGACTTCCTGATCACCATGACGGTGCCATCAGGGTTCAGCTTGGGCAGGTTCTGGGAAGGCACGGCATCCTTGCTCAGCGTCTTCCATTGGCCTGGAATTGGCAGGGTATGAGAGTCACTGTGTGATAAGTGAAATGGTGGTACAGGGCATATGGCTCAGTCAAGATGTGAAAGTCAAATAGAATAGAATAGAAATGGCAAATGGCAGTGGGGTATAGCTAGCAGAAAAGATAGCCGATGGGGCAAAGTTCTCGAGTGGCGACCACGTACCTAGTCCTTGCTCAGTGTCTTCCATTGGCCTGGAAGTAGCAGGGTGTGAGAGTCAAGGCGTGACAGGCATGAGGTGGTACGATTTTTATAGCACAAATTTTATATAACCTTTGATCGACTTTCCTTCAAGGATTTGACGTTTTTAATGCATGTTTGTGCAATTGCCAAGTGTGGTGTCCGGCAGAGTACAATAGCACCGACCCCTTACACTCGTGGGTGTCGTACGAGGCAACTAATGTTTTCGAGGCAAAAGATCTAGTCTCTGTAGGCTGGAAAATGGGCAGCAGCGTTTTCCATTGTTATATTTAGAACACTGCGATCTCCAACCCGCCTGCCAAGCGTGGAGGTTATGGCGATAATCTTCCCTTTAGTAGGAGAGGCCCTTAGTCCTGCAGTGGACTGTTATGGACTGTGATGACGATGATACAAAACAATTTTTTTTTCTTTTGAATTAAAAATTTATTAAAACGACAATAAAAATTCTCCCACAACGACAATTTCGACTTGTGCGTATTTTTATTCGGTCCGTCTGCCTATTGCATATAATTGCGTGATAGATAATTTTAATATTAAAAAAAAAGAAGAAGAAATAGTGTAACCTAAATGTTAATTTTGATTTATTCGATTTATTTTATTTGTAAAAAACCGATTTTCGATAGTATTGCGTACTATACCGTATACCTAATTATAAGCTAATTATTATTGTACCTAATTGATATGGATTCTTTCGGAAATAAATTATTATTTATTTATTATCATTTATAAGCGTTAGCTTAGGACCAAGAATAGCTGCCAAAATTATCATCGTAAATTTGACAGAGCATAGTAAAGTGATCAAAACCCTGTGATAAAAATATATGATACAGGGTAACTTCAAATTCATGATACCAAAGGGTACCGGGTTTTACCCGGGTTGTACGGGGTAATGGGGTTGTGGATACATGAGAGGCTAAGGAGTTGTGTCAGGACAGAGCAAGAGCAGAGCAGGACACAGGCGTGAGGCATGACACACATCACTATTACACACACGCACACATCATACACACACAGTACCCACCCTAATTTCCTCATACACACATTACATTAGTGCGTGCACACAAACAGATTCTTAAATAATATTTTAATCATTCATTCTTACTATAATGATGGCCGTATAAGTTTGTATTTGTATTAACATAGGTAGGTACGTCTAGATGTAACAGCTGTTATGTTTGCAATAAATAATTAATTAATACATTTTGACAGAATTAATTTTCAATTGCGATTTCAGAGTTGGTGCCATAGTAAAAGGTGTTTCTTATCACGAGCACATACTCTTACATAGGGTACCCCTCGGTACCATGAATGTGAAGTCACCCTGTATAAAGTCAGAAAAAAATGACGACCTGAGTGGTTCAGTTGGTTAACATGCCGGTCGCCACGCAGATGTCCCGGGTTTAATTCCCGGCCGGCAGAAATTGAAATGATGAATTTTAATTTCTGTTACGGGTCTGGGTGCAGCATGTATAAAAAAAAAGTATATACGTAGTTTATCGGTTATCTAACACCCATAACACAAGTTGCTTACTTTGGTGCTAGATGGCGCTGTGTGAATCGACCGAGTATATTTATTTATTTAGTAAAGCGTGATTAGTACGTTGAAGCTGTTTCATTTGGAATGTCTGGGCATCGAGTGAACAGAAAGAATACCGTCTCAGTGACTATCATTATTATGATTATCATTAGTTTAAAATAGTTTATTCACTTTCGTAAAATTAGCCTGTAGAAACTTCACCGGCTAACGTGTGAATTATTCTCTTATATTTTTAGGTGTTTGTTTTCCTTAATAAAGAAAAATAAAATAAACAAACACACTGCGTCGAAGATACACGACCAGGGTTGAAAAAAAATTCAATAATTTCCATTTAGTGTATCAAAAACAATAGTATTCATTGAATATAAAAAAAAATTGATCCTTACCTATGCAAGTAGCGTTTTGTATGGCGAAAGTAACGGAAACGGCTAATCCGACTACGATAAAACTTTGTAGATATAATCCAACAACATTAAGCTAACTGGGGCATACGATTACGTTTTGATAACTACCCTTTTCATAAAATCGCATCTGGTTAAAGTGGCACAACTGACGACAAAGGAAAAGGGGTATTACTTACCGTCACTCACCAACAGATGAGATGGCGGTCAAATGCCTGTCTTGTCTAAAAACTAAAAAAAAAAAAAAAAAAACGTACCAATAAAAAAAGTTAAGATATTATTGTTTTATAAATTTTATGTGCTTACTGGCATCTAAGTTTACTATTATATGTTATTTACAATTAAAATACGCCAATTTCATTGGTAAGGACCAAATAGTATCCTTTATTTATTATTTTTAAGCAGATTTTTTACAATTTGTATGGCATGACACCCTTGTCGAAGGTGTTGGTGGTCTTCTGAGGGACCCTACATGATAAAATGGTTTAAAAATTAAATTACGTACGTAGGTACTTTTAATATACAGAAAAATTGACTCTGGCGTGACCAGATTTGGCTACTATATATTCTTCCAACAGTACATAGTAAATGACCCAAAATATAGCAGGATACTATACAATATTGGGTCATTATATTATTTTTCATTTTCACTATATTAATAAATACTAAATAAAATATTTATTTTCTCCCAATAATTTACAGTTCACAATTCATATCTTGTTTAAACACTTGCAGGTGCAGAACTTAGGGCCTCTCCCACGAAAGGGGAGGTAACTGCCATAATCTCCACGCTGGGCAGGCGGGTTGGAGATCGCAGAGTTATAAATATAACAATGGAAAACTCACATCACACCTACTACTACCATCCAACTTATAGAGAACATATTTTGCCTCGAAAACATTAGTCGCCTCGTACGACACCCGCGAGTGTAAAAGGTGACTAATTCAGGGCGGTGCAAAATCATAGAAGCACAAATAAACATAAACACTAACTAAACTAAATAAGTATGAGCAAATTAACAAATATTCACAAACCACGATTGATAGTACCTACCTATACTTAACAGAAAAGGAAAATAGAGGAAAAGAAAGAAAACAGAATGCAAACAAGAATAGTAAATCGTGTCGAAATAGTAATCTCAACTACACAGAAGATGATAATGAAAAAAACAATGGTGTGTCATATTATTGTAACAGCCGCTAAATGGACTACGCACGGGCCGGCATGGCCTTTGTGCCTCCTACAAACACTGCTGTGGATGGTGTGTATCCCCCCAGTGTCCCTGTGGTTCCCCGATTCAGTCGACGTGGCACATACTATCGGATCACCCTTAGTGACGAAGCAATTAAATGGCTGACGTCGCTTGATTGATTGAATTTGTAGCTGAATGTGTTTGTCGTATAATGTATTTTTGTTATACAACATCACAGCCCATAACAGTCCACTGCAGGACTAAGGGCCTCTTCCACGAAAGGGGAGGCTATTGCCATAATCGCCATGCTTGGCCGGCAGGTTGGAGATCGCAGTGTTATAAATATAACAATGGAAAACGCTGCTGCCCATTTTCCAGACTACGGGGACTAGATCTTTTGTCTCGAAAACTTTAGTCGCTTTGTACGACACCCACGAGTGTAAGGGGTTGGTGCTATTCTACTCTGCCGGACACCACACGGCCAAAGGTTGCCTGGAAAAAATCGCTTTAAGCGATAAGGCCGCCTGTTGTTTTCTCCGTTGCTACCGATATGTACCGACTGTATCCTATAAATTGTTCATTCATTCATTCGTCCTTCCAGTATTACTGACATGGGATCGTACAAGTGGTATATTAGAGGTCGCTTCAGAGGCGGGCAACGCATTGGTAGCGCCCCTGGTGTTGCTGATGTCCATAGGCGGCGGTGACCACTGTCCCATCAGGTTGCCCGTTTGCCTGTCTGTCAGCCTTATTAAATAAAAATGAAAAAATCAGCTGCGGATCTTCGGTCGCGTACCTTCGTCATAGTGTGGTCGAGGTGGCATAGTGTCGCGATCCACAAACCACCACGTAGCAAGAAAGTCAATCTGCTGTGTGTCAAATGGAATTAAAGATCGCGGGGTTATCACTTTGCGTAGTGAGTGTCAGATGTTCGTGACTAACGTACGTACAGCGAAATAAGCTGTCGATTAGACTGGCCTTGTTCGGTGTAGATAAAACGATGGGGAAGCGTGTGGCTAATCTGTGTGAAGGGTTCCGGGGGAACGGGCGTTGTTAACAATAAAAAATGTAAAGCGTATAATATATAAAATTAAAAATAATTGAGTTTCTGTTTAGGTTAGGTAATACTGTAGAAATAAATGTTATTTAATTGTAAGTGCTCTGTATTGCCACCACCGCTCTTTAGATCTTCTTTCAAAGGGTCTGGGGTTGGCTGAAAGAAATCTCATTGTGGGATAAGCCCGCCCAGGACTACCTGCCCGCCCAGAACATGGCCAGATTGGATCTTGTACATGGTCCAGGTTTTGGCAGATCAGGTAGTTACAGTGGAGCGACTGGCATGTAACCTCCGTGACGATACCAGGAGAACATGGCCAGATTGGATCATGGTTACACATTCAGTCGCCTGAATTCGAATTGATATTATTGATTCGTTCGATATATAAAAATTCGGTCATGTGGTCATTGGCTACCCCTACAGAAAAATAGGAGTGACGTTATGAATATGTATGCATTGAGATTCGAATGAGTCTTTTTCATTCAAATAATTTAACTTACGAATTTAATTATTTGAAAGAAGAAAGGTAAAGAATAATACTGTTTTATTTCTATTCTTACATAGTATGAAATAAAGTCGCTTCCATCTGTATCTACGTACCAACCTTACCCTTTCAATGCGGTTTTTCAACCATAGATAGTGTGATTCAAGAGGAAGGTTCAAGAAAAAAGGGGTAGGTAGAGGTAAAGTACGCGAACGAAGTAGCGCCGGGTGCACTCGTTTTTTATATACAATACAATACAATACAATACAATACAAAACACTTTATTGCACACCAGAGGACACAAGTACAGATACAAAAAGTATGCTAGGTAGTACAAAAGGCGGTCTTATCACTAATGTGATCTCTTCCAGACAACCTTGGTATGGAGAGCACAGGATTATGACAGCAGACTGGTAGTACACCCAAAAGCAACACTTACAACGACAACAAAAATAAAAAACTACCCACAATTCCACAATAAATTACCCACAGACCTATATACCTATTAGCTTATCTTGTGAATTGCGACGGCTTCGATTATACAAGACTTTTGAGTTAACTTTATAAAATAGCGCCGAAAACCCGCCATTTCGTATTTTTTTTTAGAACATCATTATTAAGTACACAAGGTTTTTGAGACGAATCTAATGATACCTTAAGTTCCGAAATCCATCCAACCGTTTAGAATATACGAAAATCAAACATATATATGTGTGAGATAGATGTAATAAATGAATTTTATTTATTTATAGTTACAAGATACGCGCGAAAAACAACCCTTCCTTGGCAGTTTGAAGACAGAATATTTTGTCCAACCCTTAGTTGCAAAACTGTCCCTTAGACTCTTAAGGTACGCATTTGCAACTAGACCGAACATTTTGCCCTCCATCACTCTCTATAAACAACCTATGTTCGTATATGATATATAATAACCAAATAATATAAAAATTAAGTACAGATATTTCAACTCAGTTGTGCGCGCGGCCCTATGTGTGGGTAACCCAGACACGTCACAATGACGCCACGCCATTGGCACGCCAAGTGGTCGCGTCACTGCCACATAAATGAAAGCTGTATATTTACAAGCGCACGCACACATAGCGCCGCGCGGACAACTGAGTTGAACTATCTTTACCTAAGTAGATATTTCGTAACACTTGTATGTCACACAAGCTATTCTCCAATCAAATAAGTCAAGCCAGTGACTCCTCTCTACCAATTTGCTGTGCCCAATCCGGGTCCATGTTGATTCTTACCATTATTGTGACATGTATATGTAACACATGGAATGCGAAATAAAGAAATTGAAATTGAAACGATGATGAAACTATGGCCTCATATATTTTTTTTTTTATAGTTGATTGGGAGGCTGGAGTCCAAACTAGGTTAGTCTGTGTTATGAATCTCCTGGCCCCCCCTCTTAGATAAGTACAACTCAAAATAACAAAAAAATTAACAAAGTAATCGTTTTAAAAATAATCCAGTCACCTCTTAGTACTGATATAATACCGTTTTTGGGTCTAGTGCGAACATTTTGCTATCTCTCACTCTCTACGCGGAACCCTAAATGATACAATAGAGTTCGCGCAATGCAACCGATGTGTTCCTCCGGACAGATACAGCATCACCATTATAATTACAATATTTATATTAAAATTGCGCAGCTCCGACTTAGCTACTGCGACACGATATCTAGCAACAAATCAAGGCGATAACCGAGGTTAAGCAACCCTCGCAATCCGGGAACTGGATGGGTGACCGTTTCGTATTTTGAGGTTGGTCGAACTTCGGCACTGCAACTCGTTAGGTGTCTCCTAATGCCGTCGGCGAAGCGAGGTTGACCACGGTCTCCCGCTGGGGACCCTGAGGCTGGTTGAACAGCCCGTGAGAGAATATTATTATTTTTGCAAATCTCTGCTCGAAAGAGGCTGCAACGGCATTAGGATCTAAATAATAAGGGTGATGACTGATACTGAATATTATAATAATCATCATCTTGGCGTTAATGTCCCGGTTCTGCTCTCGCGTACAAGGGCCCGGAGTTCCGCCTTGACCATGATCCAGTATCTGGCAGATCAGGTAATTACGGCGGAGCGACTGCCATCTGACCTCCGTGACCCTGCTACCAGGGGAACCTGACCAAATTGGATCATGGTTACACATTCAGTCGCCTGAATGTGTGGGTTTCATCGCGATGTTTTCACTCACCGAGCATCGGTAAGCATTTAAGTAAAGAGTCGTTGGTACATGGCCGCAGTGTGGCGATACACAACCGTGACGTCACGGTTGAGTATCGCCAGCTCTGTCTAATTAGGAATTTCAAACGATAATATCTCGCCTATTTTTGAAGATATTCAATGACCAATTTCACTTTCTATTCATTAAGTAAAACGCTATCAGATAAAACAATAAACAATTCAGTAATTATTGCCTATTCTTACAATGTTTGATACAAAGCAAAAGGCAAGGGAAACGACTGCAACTACTATGCCAGGAGAATCTAAACATAGTATGAAAAAAGTCGGTTCCCGCCGCCTGTCCCTATGTACGCTTAGATCTTTTAAACTACGCAACGAATTTAAATGCGGTTTTCAACAGTAGATAGAGTGATTCAAGAGGAAGGTTGTATTGTATTATAATTATTTTATATTATATGTGTATGTATTATCTGGAGTATTGCACTGTACGGGAGTGAAACGTGGACGCTAACAGCGGAGGATAAGAAGAAATTGGAGGCATTCGAAATGTGGTGCTGGAGAGGAATGGAAAGGATTAGCTGGACGGAAAAAAAGACAAACGAAGAAGTGTTGACATTAGTGAAGGAGAAGCGAAATTTATTAAAAGTTATTGAAAACAGAAGGGGGGAATGCTGGGACATTTAATAAGACATGACCACTTTTTGAGAGTGATAATGGAAGGCAAAGTTGAGGGAAAGAGAGGAAGAGGAAGGCCAAGATTTGAATATTGGAAGGACGTGAAGGAGAAAGTGAGCGCCGGGGATTATAGAGATGAAGAGGTTGACAGACAGGAGAGAAGAGTGGCGATTGCTCCACCGACAAGAGTCATACTCTTAAATATATGATGATGATGATGTATAAGTGTAAGTGTTAAGTATATTACATTTAGTTACATATTATTATTGTGCAAGTCTTGTCTGCAATCGTTTGACACATCTCTCTTTGTTAGGCCTGCTGAAAGAGATTACTTGTTAGAAAGACGTAGCGCATGTTGTGTTGGATTTAATTTTGTACTTTTATTTTAAGTTTATGTGTACAATAAACGGCCAAGTAAAACCAAGGTTTTTAAGCACAAAAAAAAGGGTAGAGCTCGTCTAAGCTGAAATGACGCGCCCCACTATCGCATTAACGCACACAAGCAAATTTAAAATATGGACGCAATACATATACAAATGCCCTTGTTATTGGTCATTCAGTTGCCGGTGAGACTTGAACGTAGGAGCACACTTCGTTCAATCGAGCAGTCGACGCTCCCACACAGATGAAGTGTCGTTATTAATATTTGCACATCGAAATCAACTAATACAGTAGTGGGACGCGTCATTTCAGCTAAGACAAGCTCTATCTAAGTAAGGGAAAAGTAGTACGCGAACGAAGTCGCGTCGGGTCCACTAGTACTTTTATGAATTGATCAAGAGTGCCATGCGAAGCAAACCGATCGGCGGAAGAGCAACCATCACATGGACCGGCCAAATAGAATCTGCTTTGGTCTGTCCCTTGCACGTGTCCTTTAGTCGCAGAATGTCCAAGTTGCAAATTGTCCAGTGGCAGCAAAATGTCCAGTGGAAGCAAAATGTCCAGCGAGGCTATTGGCTAAATAATTGCACACTACGTCATCTACGTAGGCCACTGACAATAGCGTCTTGGTAGACGCAGATTAGAGTAGTCTTAATATTTTTTTATTAGTATTTTTTTATATATTTTCCGTTACCTACTGAGCTAGCCAATAGCCCCTCAGGCTGCAAAATGTGCAGTCTGTCATGTCTGTCATGCTGTGCCGCAGAGACACCTAAATAAATACAGATCAATTATAACCTAAAACGATGTACGTCGAACACGCATTGTGTAAATAGGTACGCCGTCATGTTTGGACAAATTGCAACTTACGACATTCTACGCCTAAAGAGCACGATTGTTTTTATTTATACCACAAAGGTGGTAAAACAAGCTTACGGCCCGCCTGATGGTAAGCAGTCGACGCAGCCTATGGACGTTTGCAATACCGTGTGTATCAGGAAGACAACTAACAGGTCAAAATGGCGGGAAATCGTAATGCGGGTGACATCTGCCCACTAGCCTACAACCACGACCCGGCTCCGACAAGAGCATCATCATCACAGCCCATAACAGTCCACTGCAGGACTAAGAGTCTCTCCCACGAAAAGGGAGCTTGGCAGGTGGGTTGGAGACCGCAGTGTTAATATGATGATGATGGTGATAATGTAAATAAGGCAAACTACGATGGAACATTGCATCGTAGAAACACGAGCTCGCATTACATCGCAATGATTAGCGAATCCGAGAGTTGACTAAATGTCAAATAGGCAACACTTTAGGATCTGTCAAAACGAATCACATCTGTGAAGTTTGTATGAGATGAGTTAAATAACTCTTTTTACGGTCTAGTGACAGTACAATAGAGGTATAACCATTTTTTTTATGTTTATTGCTATGGTAGACAAACAGGCACGCTGGCCACTTAATGTGAAGTGGTCACCAAGAGCAAGACCAGGGCTTCAGGACACCAGGGCTATCATCATCATCACAGCCCATAATAGTCCACTGCCACGAACGAGGAGATTATTGCCATAATCTCCACGCTCGGTAGGCGGGTTGGAGATCGCAGTGTTATAAATATAACAATGGAAAAAGCTGCTGCTCCTTTTCCAGCCTACGGAGACTCTAATTATTCGCCTCGTACGACACCCACGAGTGTAAAGGGTTGATGCTATTCTGCTCTGCTGGACACCACACGACACTAGAGCTATACATTTACTAATATAGGGCTTACATAACAATCTGGATGGAAAGTGGAGTGTAAAATATTTCAAGACTAGCACAAAAATCTCTCTAATTAAATTTATTTAAAAAAACAGCGTAAATGGGACAGGATCAATGACCTCTCAGCCAGGAAGACTGGATGGCCAAGAGCTCGATCGCGGTCTAACGGTCGACCGCGAAGGCGATTTAGGTAGCCCGCGAGAGGTAATTAAAATAAAAAGAAAATTGTGAAAAAATCATTGTTTTAAAATAGGGCAGGTTAAGGTTTAAATAAAAGAATAATCAGCTTGGCGTTAATGACCCGGTTGTGCTCTCGAAAACGAGGGCCCGGGGTCCGCCTTAACCATGATCCAGGATTTGGTGATCAGGTAATTACAGTGGAGCGACTACCATCTAACCTGCATGACCCTGCTACCAGGGAAACTTGACCAGATTGGATCATGGTTACAAATTCATCACGATGTTTCCCTTCACTGTAAGAGCATCGGTTAGAATTCAACTAATGTGCATAACTCAGAAAAGAGTCATTGGTACATGGCGCAGGGCAGGATAAGGTAAAACCTTAACCAACTGAATTATTTTGCCAATAAATTCCACTGCTGCGGGTTGTACGTCCAACCGGTCAATTCTGATTTCTCTTCTCTTACTCTTACTCTGGCTCCTCTTCTCCCAGTCTTGGGCATCCTCTCATCGCTCTCGGATCTCGGCAAACAGGCCACCTGATGGAAAGAGGTCACCACTGCCTATAGACATTGGTAATACCAAGTGTATCGCCAATGCGTTGCCCACCTCTATAACACGTTGCTCTGGCAGCAAAAAGGCAAATGCCCCACCACTGCCAAAGCCACGGTTCCCCAAATCCCCACCCCATGGAGCACTGGAGACCTTACTCACCGGCAAAAACACAATACTAAAGGGTCTTTCAAATAGAGCGGGTCGATGTTAATAGTCTGTGGCGGCCATTTGGTTATGGCGGCATCTGTCAAATCTATTTTTTCTTATTCAGTCACTGATGCCAAATAACTATGGCAAGTTACACGGTTGAGCAGCATGTGCAAATGATAAAACTTTATTATCAAAATGAGTGTTCGTTAGTGCAAACGTTGCGCGCATTGCGCTCATTTTACGGCAGACGCGGTGGCCCTTCAAAGTCTACTCTCCAACGATTGGTGACCAAATTTGAGACGACCGGTTCGGTGAACAACCAACCAACACCTTTACGTCAAAGGAACGCCAGATTGGCCGAGAACATCGCCGCTGTTCGTGAGAGTGTTCAGGAGACTCCGAGGCAGTCGATTTCTCGCCGTGCACAAGAACTCAACTTGGAGAATTTTGCGTTGGGACTTGGGCCTGCATCCGTACAAGATCCAACTGACCCAAGAGCTCAAAGTTAATGACCATAGACAACGCCGTGTGTTCGCTGAATGGGCATCAGAACGCTTGGAAGAGGACCACGATTTTAGCCGAAAAATAATCTTTACCGACGAGGCACATTTTTGGATGAATGGTTTTGTTAATAAGCAAAATTGCCGTATATGGGATGACCACAACCCACATGAGGTTCACCAGGTAGCAATGCATCCACAAAAAGTTACTGTTTGGTGCGGATTTTGGTCTGGCGGCGTCATTGGTCCGTACTTCTTCGAAAACGACGTTGGCGAGACCATCACCGTCAACGGCGAGCGCTACAGATCAATGATAAACAATTTCTTTTGGCTTGAATTGAACAATATGGACGTGAACGATATGTGGTTCCAGCAAGATGGCGCTACTTGCCACACAGCGAACGACACAATAGAGATTCTGCATGAACGGTTTGAGGGTAGGGTTATCTCTCGCAGAGGTGACGTGAATTGGCCCCCAAGATCGTGTGATTTGACTCCGCTGGACTTTTTCTTGTGGGGTTTTCTGAAGTCGCAGGTCTATGCCAATAAGCCACAATCGACCGTTGCCCTGAAAACCAACATAACGCAGGCCATCGCTCAGATTCAGCCGGATCTATGCAGCAGAGTCATTAAAAATTGGACCTCTCGGATTCGTGCCACCATACGAAGCCGCGGCGGACATTTGAACGATGTCATATTCCATCCGTAATGGCATAAATGGGCCTTTCAAATAAAAAATAAATTTCGTTAATATCTTGCACACATCTTGTTTTATTCAATTTTAACATCGACCCGTCCTTGTTGAAAGACCCGTTATTTAAAACAGTATTGTTTAGCTGCGGTATTCTGTAAGGTGGAGGGACTTCCCCAGTCGGGCGGCTCCAATTCGAACGGGATACCCCGCTATGCGCTACCTCTCTTAAACCTCATAATTCATCGCCCAAATCAAACCAGCGCAGACGTCAATCAACCTCGTTAATTTTAGCCACCATTAAAAATACCTAGACCCTTATCACAAAAATGTTTAATAAGTATCTCTCTTGTAAACTGTAGTTGACCGCAAGAAATATTTTTTAACTCACAGGCCAAAGTTTGGCCACCCCTGCTAGATAGCTACTTATATTATTTGACGACCTGAGTGGTTCAGTTAGTTAACATACCGGTCGCCACGCAGAGGTCCCGGGTTCGATTCCCGGCCGAGCAGAAATTGAAATGATGAATTTTAATTTCTGTTACGGGTGTCGGTGTAGTATGTATAACAAGTATGTATTAAAAAAGTGTATAAGTGGTGTACCGGTTATCTAACACCTATAACACAAGCTTTGCTTACGTGTTAAACGTGATACGTGTGAATTTGTCCTAGCATGTGTATTTTATTACACAGGATATCCAAATACTTGTATAAGTACTAGAATAGGATAAAAAATTATATTCTACAAGAAATAACTATCCAGTTAAGATATTATAAAAAGCGCTGTTATAGTGACGCTAAGAGGAAATGTCAGTGGTTTGCAAATAAATTAGGAAATACCCTGTGAATGCGGCTGACCATATGTGATACTGGCACAGAATATTAATACTGGGTATAATACTGATACTGAGAAAGCATTGGTGGCTGAGTGGTTAAGCTATCCGACTCGTAGGCAGAAGTTCGTTTCCCAATGACTTTTTTCTACATTAGTTTTATGCTAACCAATGCTTTTATGGTGACGAAAAACATTGTGATGAACCTGAATGTGTAACCATGATCCAATCTGGTCATGTTCCCCTGGTAGCAAGGTTACGGAGATCAGATGGCAGTCGCTCCACTGTAGTTATGTGATCTGCCAAATCCTGGATCATGGTCATGGCAGACCCCGGGCCCTCGTGAGCACAACCGGGACATTACCGCTAAGATGATTTATTGCCCACTATTATATCAAACAAGTTATAACAATATTAACATCATGTAACATGTTCATCTAGTAACAGATGTTCCGTTTTGGCTGGAGCCAACCAACCTTCAGTTGTTGATACTAATCCTTACGCAGTATAAAATAAATGAAATATATTAAATTAGCTTTTGTGTGCAGGGGTGCATTATCGGACGACCAACCAAGGTCGGCTTGCCCATGCATCCGAATTAAACCAAAAGTGACTTTATTTTGTACGTCCTAAGGATTGGTATCAACTTGGTCTGCTCCAGTCTGTTACTGGTATTAAAAGTTATTCATCAACCTATATTAATATTATTAATAGAAAACATTTCTATTTTTGTTTGTAATTAATTAAACTCAAGAACTACTGGACCGATTACAAAAATTCTTTCACTAATAGGAAGCCACATTATTCCCGAATGACAGTCTACTTTTTATCCTGGAAAAATAATAGAGTCCTGCAGGAATATTTAATGTTTACAGAGATCCAAAATGCGTAGGGTGAAAGCCGTTATGAATGGCTAATTATTATGGTGAATATTGTTGTGTAATGCCAAACTAGAACTCAACTCAGCATATGCTAAAGGCAGCAACACTACCAACACTGTTACAAGAAATAATAAATCTTGTTACACAAATAAATTGTTGGCCATTAGGCCAGCTGGTCCGACTTGAAGTTATTGTGGTTTGATCCATGTACACATTAGTTGAACACTAAGCAATTCTCTTACTGGCAAAACTGGACATTTTGTGAGGAAACCTGCACTTTAATTCAACAGGTTCACCTAGGTCAGATGGCAGTTGTTCCACTGTAATTACCTGATCTGAAGGCTTGACTGCATCCTTTTTGGTATTTTGACTGTTCAAATCGGTGTGAATGATAGCAAAGGATGGATCATAGTCAAGGTGGACACCAAGCTCTTCCAAGTGGAGCATTTGTATATATGAGGCCTATACAACAAAGGGGGCCATTCAATATTCTACTTAACCGGACACAACACATATCTTAGTTTATATTTTACATGTCTCTAATTGTATTTATAATAATTTATGTCTCACACAGTTTCTTTATCAGAAGATGATGTTCTGATTTGTCATAATTTTCACATTTCATACTTGATAGCTTACTGACCTCTGAGTTATTGACATTCACTCATAAAACAAGATGGTACACTGGAACAACTTATTGGGAATTTCATGTTTATGAAGTATATTTGTTTGTTACCCATTATAGCAATATTATATCAATTGGGAAATACACACATTGTCTTGCCCTCACAAACCACTCTACAAAAGTTACAGTAATATTTATTTAGTAGCAAAGATGGATTCAAAGTCAAAACTTTATATTCTTTTAGCTTAGCTCACTATTTCATAGTCTAGTTAGAATCTAGTTTGAATTTTGAGGGATGAAAGTGGTATGCAACTGCATGCCATGTTACCGAAAACATGAGTCACATGTAAATTATAGAAATTTGGTTATGATAGTAATTTACAAAGACTTCTACGATGAAATCTGGTGTAATGTAGTTTGATCATAAAAAATTGAGAGCCTGTTATACAGAATGAAATACCGTGTAAGTAATCATTATGATAAATTACAATAACTGTCGAAGTACTTATAGTCACAAATATTTCAAGGACAAACAAAGTAATTCATGGGGGAATCACAGTTATCGCATCCTTCCTTTTTTCACGCGAAATCAGTATCCTATCTGATTTCAAGTGAAAATACAGATAAATGTAACCAATAAGATAACGTGTCGGACATAAAAATTAAACGTAGAAATGCACGAAAAAAATTATGACGAAACACATAACATGTAAAGTCCAAAAGATCATGGTTATATAGAGATTTCGTGAAAAATATGGTTGGTGAGTATGACTCATGCTTCGCCCAGCGGCTTTATATCGGGCGTATACAACTTTTATTGCAATATTGGAGGAAATATACGATAAAATATTAAAGGGAAAACCCAAAATACCTTTATTCTTACCCATAGTTGTGACGTTATAGTCGGACTGTGTGAAGTGAAGGCTGCATACTTTTGAGTATTTCGTGTATGGTTTGCCGCGCTTCAAAATTATGTTCCATTTATCAGCCATAGTCACGTCACGGGGGAATCTGTGGAACTTTACGTTCTTCGTCTTGCCGGCGAGCGAAGTGCATTGCGGAACCGTGCAGTAATAACCCATGTTTCGAAAAGGGATTCTCTTTGTTGTTACAAGCGGCGAATGACACCTCCACCTAACCCCACAACCACGAGAACTAACATGAAATTAACGAACAACAACGCCCGGCGTGTTTTAAAACAAATTATTTGTTGCACTCGTTATCACGGTCGCAAAAAAAAATGGAATCATCACATGAAACCTTGAAATATTTGACATATCACCTTTTCCTTCCCCACTTCACAACTTATTTCAATGGCCTCGCGCCAAAGACTACAGAGATTTTTTTGGTTTAACGGCAAGCAAGTCAACAACATGGCAATCAATCAGCCAACCAAAGGAAAATATTGCATAAAGGACCTTCTAAACGGGCAGTATTTTCATTTATGGCCATAAAAAGATTGTTGCAACTTGGTGGTTTATTAAATGGTCATGTGGGCCAGATGAGCCAGCAGCGGTACCGCCGATCTTTGATAGCACGCCGCCATTTTGATCCCTCTTCATCCCACCCTGTAAAGTGACGTCATAACATGCAATTCGGATAGGTTCTACTCCAATAGGGCCTACCCTGTGAAATGGACTGAAATGTACGATTTTGAATTACATGGAGTTGATTAAACTCATGGGGTAATTTTATGTTCCGTTCTACTAACATAATTGTCAAGCTTTTAAGTTTTAATTTTATCTCGTTTTATAAATCAATTTAACATTGCAGAATACTTAGGATGCACTCAAAATTGCTATTTACAAAACACGAAAATAATCTGAAAATATTATGTTTTTCTAGTATTTATTCAATTTAAAAATACGATGTTTCAAAACCAAAATGTGAAACGGATCGTTACTTTATACTCCATTCTTACTTTATACTTTATTCTCCATCCATAATGGCATTCATTTCGTTCATTCTGACCGATACTGAGTTCCACCGTACGAATTCAGTGACGTTACCGCTGTAGGAGGTCGTCGAGTGGATGGGGGCTTTGGCGACGGTCAGCGAAACAGTAAAGGAGAAGAAATTCACCGAACCTCACTGGCCGTCGAATTAGCCGTACGTAGTTAACACCTTCCAGAAGATGGTACAAAGGACGCGGCCAAAGATGGAGCATACCTGTCTAGGTACATTACGTAACATCCGTCCTCTTTGTCTTTCTACGGAATTATTCGATAACTTACATCAGAGATTTAATATTTACACCAAAAATTATAATAAAAACTCCTATGTGCACAGTGACTCCCATAGTGACTTCGTAAAATATTTACATAGATGTTTCTGCGCATGGTAGATAATCAAAAAGAGTTTTCAAATGATCAGTTTTGCAGTTGGTACTATCAGATGGTATCAACAATTATCAAGAGATGGCGCTCTCAGTAACTTGGTAAGACTAAAATTATAAAATACGACTATTAAGTAAAACTATTGATGCGGTGCCTGGTCTTTCAAATCGTCTTTTTATACGCAGCTGAGACGTGGACGCTGAGGACGAAAGACCTTTAGAAGAAGACTTCAAATGTGGAAAGAATCCCGTGGACCACGCACCGAACCAGGATCAAAGCATATCCTCAAAGAACTTAACATCAAAGAGAGATTATCGTCGTCTGAGCAAATACGAATTCTCAAGTTCTTCGAGCTCATCAACCGTAATGAAGGCTCCATTAAACGTGGACGGACATCATCCAGTCTGCGACACACTCCACCATAAATGAAAACTCTCACTCCGCCAAGCACAGGGACACATGGCGCTGAATTGCGAGGGCGGCTTTGACGCAAGACCCGACCGACACATTACCACGACCACTCTATCAAGAGTGCACGACTAAGAAGATTAAGTAGAACGAATTTAAAATGAACGGCGTAAAATATCTTGAGTTTATTTCATTTTCCTTGATAAATACAACTATTTCCAAACTGTCTACTGCGCAATCTAGTAAGAGCTTAGCAATGCTCTAAATACCTCGTAAGAAACTGCTTATTCATGTAAAACGTATTTTCGACAAAACTTACACATTGACAAATATCTCAAAATTATAACATTAAACACTTGACCGTTATTTGAAGCATATTATTTTGAGATAGGCGTTTCCGTTTCCGCTTTATTTTACCTCCTTGTCTACCCTATTGCGCCTTCTCTGTCACTCATCGCGCCATCACCAGGCAGCGAGTGGGGGGTTTTGCTTTGGGTCCCCCAGCTCGACTTTGGTCATTGGCGTCCTGTTTTCCGCACCGCACAGTCGTGCCCAGGAGTCTTACTAATACTTACAAGTAAAATTTTTACATACTTATTTTACGTAAGTTTTTTATAGTGATACTTCTTCTGGTTCACGTAAGTTTTTATTCTACCTCCGTATTATATGTATTTTTCTATACAATCTAACGGTTTTACCGTTCGGTTCATTAGAACTTATAAATTTTTGTTGTAACTATTTATTCTACCCTAGGTTCTGTGTTGGTATAAAGAAAATGAGCAGTGAAAGTGATGAAGTGCCAAATAGAACGGTTGCGTCGGAAATTATGCAGCCTAGTAATAAATTATCGGTGACACCTCCTGCAAATAGTGTAAAGAAAACCCGGGAAGTTGTTCGCAAGCGATCTAAAAAGCGTGCTAGGTCAAGTAGTAGTTCGTCCTCTTCGAGTTCGGAGAGCAGCTTATCCTCATCGTCCAGTTCTGCCTCGCGTGGCAAACGAAAATCTAAGCGCCGCCGCCGCCGCCACAAAAAAGGGGGGGACCAACGTAGTCGCCGCCGTGACTACCGCCTCGATAAATTAACACAAGAAATTTGCGAACTTCGCAATCAAGTTACCTTTTGTGACGGCGCGGGCAGTGACCAGATATTACAAAATAATGTAGTGAATTGTAGTATTGACGGCAATATTAGTGGTGATTTGTACGATGAGCAACCCGCGAGTAATTTACGCGAAACTGAACCGATATGTAACGATTCTACGAGTATTCAACCAAATGTTGTTTTTGATATCGAGACTAAACTCAAAGAGCCCGCGGTTCCGAAAACGCCCCAAGATCTTTTGAAAATCTTAAACGGCATCCAACATTTTAATAGTAACGAATGGTCAGAGGTTCGTTATGCAGAAGTTCAAAAGCTGTATAATCACAGCCCCGGGTTCGTGGATCTAGAAGTAAATGATGAACTCAAAGCCTATGACTCACTAAAACATTTATCTTATTCGGATAAATCATATGCAGCATTAACTTTTTGTGTACTTAGGCAGCGCGAAGTATTGCAATCTGCTCTTAAAAACCTATTGCAATGGGCACAGATTTCTGATGTAACTTTTGAGGGTATAAATGAAAAAGTTAACGAGTTGTTTCTTAAGGGTGATTTGTTTAAAGTATCGTCAGATCTTCTCCAACTAATTTGCGGCCACAGGGCCGAGGTGATCCAAATGAGACGCGACGGTATAATAAATAGTGTTAGAGACCCGATTCATAAAGCCGCCTTGCGAAAAATTCCCCCTTCGTGTGATTACATTTTTAAATCTGAGTCGCTGACGTCAGTTCTAGAGAAAACAGGAGGTGTTAGAAAAATGTTTTTCCCTGTGAATAAGCAAGGTACTGCTGTTCCCGCTTCGCAAGCGAGTGCAAATAGCAACAGGCCTGCGCGCCTCCCCTCGCAGGGGCAGGCTGTTCGTAATGTACCCCCGCAGGGTACTTCTCATAAGTGTTGTGCCCTATCGCACACTAGCCACACTTATCAGCCCTCGCAGGGCTGTTCTCACACTCGTCCCTCGCAGGGACGGGGAGCTCAGGACAATGAGCCGCGTTCAGCATTCGCTGGCTATGCAAGAGGTTCCTTTCGTTCAAGAGGATCACGACCGAGTTATAGAGGAAGAGGTCAGGATAGAAATACCCGAAAACGTGCCGGATCTCCCTCGGACTACAATGCCTTTAATAAAAAACGTAAGTATTGACAATCAGAGTTTCAAGGCCGGCCGGCTACTTCTATATCGCAACCAATGGAAGCACCTAGGTGCTCCGAATTATATTTTAAAGATAATAAACGGGTACCGCATACCCTTTGCCGAAAAGCCTCCTCTTGTCATGCCAAATTTAAATCAAAACAAGTTCTGCACCATTGTATCGCAGGAGATGACTGCTCTTATTCAGCAAATGCGGCACCAATGCGTATTAGAAGTAGTAAGGCCGTCCCCAAGCTTCATTTCGTCAATGTTTTTGGTACCCAAGAGCGACGGATCTTACCGTCCTATCTTCAATCTGTCGGCTCTGAACGACTATGTGATAACTCAACGTTTCAGTCTAATAAACACTCAACGTATCCCGGACTTTCTGCAACCAGGGGATTGGATGTGCAAAATAGATCTATCTCAGGCGTATTTCCACCTGCCAATTGCACACTCTCACAGGCGGTTCCTAAGACTGATATATCAAGGCCAATTAATGCAAATGACGTGCCTACCATTCGGCCTCAGTACAGCGCCGAAAATCTTTGCCTCGTTAACGAACTGGGTAGCTCAAACTCTCAGGGAGCAGGGGTTACGTTTAATTGTTTACCTAGACGATTTTCTTCTAGTCCATCAGAGCCGACAGGTTTTAGAGTCGCATGTTCAAATCTTACTTCAAAGACTTTATTATCTGGGATTACAAATAAATCTAGAGAAATCAGTTTTGATCCCTCAACGGGACCTAGTGTTTCTCGGTGTTCGCTGGAAAACGTTGACAAACGAAAAAGTCCTTCCAGACGAGAAGAAAACCAATGTGCATTCCAAAATCTTACCGGTTCTGACAGGTGGCCTTGTAGACACAAAAACCTTACAAAGTATTGTTGGCCTTTTGAACTTCGCCAGCTTCATAGTCCCGAAAGGGAGACTACATTTCCGAGCCCTGCTATCTTTTCTTATCGATCTCGAGAAATCTCAAATAACCAAACGCGGTCCCCTTTCAAGGCCAGCTATAGAGGACCTACAGTGGTGGCTTCACAATCACCATCTTTCATCTCCAATTCATTGGGCCTCTCCCTCGCATTTTCTGGCGACAGACGCATCAGACCTGGCGTGGGGGGCTCAGCTAGACCATCTCTCTCTGACGGGAATGTGGACCGAGCAAGAAAGTCTGTTACACTGCAATCAGAAAGAGCTTCTTGCCCTGTTCAAAAATTACAAGTCCAGTATCAAATTCTATCACGCTCTACACTCCTTTGGCAGAGCGACAACCGGACAGCAATCGCCTACATCCGCAACGAGGGCGGAACAAGGTCTATGGCCCTGTTAGACATAACTGCCCAGATCTTTCATTTACTAGACAAATACCAAATTCATATTACTGCTCATCATATTCCGGGAAAATACAACGGGCACGCCGATCATCTGTCACGTTACCGCTCTCCCCCAGAGTGGCATCTGTTACCCATGGCCATGGAGAGGGTTTTCAAAAAATTCGGAGTGCCTGTAATAGATCTCTTCGCCTCGGCCAATGCTCATGTAGTTGCCAATTACGTATCCTTCGACCTAAACGACCGACAGGCAATGTACCACGATGCCTTTTCCCGTCCCTGGAACTACCACCTAGCATGGATATTCCCACCACCTTATCTGATACCCAAGGTCCTTGCTCACCTCAATCATGCTCAAGGAATATTTCTAATTGCAGTCCCACGTTGGGAACGCGTGTTTTGGAGAGCAGACCTGAAATCGAAGGCAGTAGCAGCACCGTTCACAATCCGACATCTGAACAAGCATTTAATAGACACTTCGACAGGCCTCCCACCTCCCAAAGTTCAACAAATGACCCTAGAGGTTTGGAAGTGTGGGGGTGGTCGCAAAACTTAACTGACTGGAATGAGGCCCAATTGAACCTATTATTATCGTCATGGCGTTCATCAACCCGTAAAACGTACAAAGTTGCCTGGAACAGATGGTTATCTTGGTGCAAATTACACAAACTTGACGCTTTTAGACCTACTGGTTCTAGTTTAGCTAAATTCCTTGCAGACCTATTTTTAAAAGACAACCTGTCTTATAATACTATTTTATTACATAAGTCTGTAGTGTCCACTTTATGTGATACTGAGGTCTCTGGAGGATTAAGTTCTCACGTATTAGTTAAGCATGTACTGAAATCTATTTCCTTGAAAAAACCCGTGCAACATAAAACAGTGATCTGGGACACAGATACTTTAACCACTTTTTTGTCAACATACACTGTTGACGAAAATAACACATTTTCAACTTCTTTTATGAACAACTTCTTTTTAACTTTTATTATGTTCGGGCAGACGGGTACATGATCTTACCTTGCTTGCAGTGGACGACCAGCATTGTATACAATTCGAAGATCATGTCCTAATGTGGCCTTTGTTCGGTTCTAAAACTGATAATTGTAATTTCAGGCAATCGGGCTGGAAGATACTAGCAAATTGTAGCAACAAGCAACTCGACGCAGTTTACTGGGTGAAACATTGTATCAGACTTCTTCACAACAGACGGAACGAAGCTAACAGCTCCAGTTTATTTGTGAGCGTGAGAGGACAACCCAAGGCTGCATCTAAAACTGTGATTAGTGGATGGATCAAAACTTTATTATCTGAGGCGAATATTTCTGCTCCCCCTGGCAGTGTACGGTCGGCCGTTGCTTCGAAGAGTTGGTCAGATAATATTTCAGTTGACGAGATACTTTCTCGTGGAAATTGGAAATCTGGCAATACGTTTCAAAAGTTCTATAGACGAGAATTGAGACCAACCCGTAGTAATCATTTAAGAGATTCTTTTGTTCCTGTTGATTAATGTAGCTCTAATCGCAGAGCCTTTTCAGTTACGTATTAAATTAGGGAAAACACGTTATTATGTTATGCATAATCCGCTTGTATCCCAGTTAAGTAATAGATTATTATGATTATTTTTATGTCTTCTCGAAAGAATATGTACTGATTATTATGTTAAGTACTATAGGTACAAGTATAATTGTTAATAAAACACTTGTGTTCTGTGCATATATTGGTTTAATTCATACTGTTATTTTCCTGATAAATATAACAATGTCATTAGGAATTCACCTTATTTCTTTCATACCATACGAATGGATAACAATATTAATCCTTTCGTATCCATCTTCATATCTATCTTGTCACATTGGCGCCCATCACCACCAGGCGATAACAAACACGTCTCAAAATAATATGCTTCAAATAACGGTCAAGTGTTTAATAGCAGCGTTTTACCTGAAATAAAACGCTTATTAAATACTTACCTTATTTGAAGCATAACTTTAATTCCTGCCTGGTGGTTTTTCGACTCAATGACCAAAGTCGAGCTGGGGGACCCAAAGCAAAACCCCCCACTCGCTGCCTGGTGATGGCGCGATGAGTGACAGAGAAGGCGCAATAGGGTAGACAAGGAGGTAAAATAAAGCGGAAACGGAAACGCCTATCTCAAAATAATATGCTTCAAATAAGGTAAGTATTTAATAAGCGTTTTATTTCAGGTAAAACGCTGCTATTAATTAATTTTGTTTTAGAAAAAAGAGAAGAGATAATATACAATATCTTTGTCTTATAGGCTGCTGGTGCGAACATACCTGCAGTTACATTAAATGGTATCCATCTGGAAAGAGTGCCACAATTTCAATACCTGGGGCATTTACTCACCGTCGACCTCAAGGATCATGTTGATATGGAACGGGAGCGAAGGGTGCTGTTGGCCAGAGCAAATATGATTGCGCGTGGGTTTGCTCGATGCTATAGGGAAGTGAGGGTCACGCTCTTTATAGCGTACTGTACATCTCAAAGTTACAGCGTGCAGTTACAAAAAAAAAGTTACAGCGCCCTCCGCGTTCAATATAACAACGCGTTTAGGGCTGTGATGGGGCTTCCCCGATTCTGCAGCGCCTCAGGCATGTTCGCGAAGGCGCGCACCGACTGTTTCCACGCAACTATGCCGTAAACGTGCCGTGTCTCTGGTGCGCAGGGTACGGGCCAGATCCAACACCATCATGATGAAGATTGCAGCTAGGTTGGACTGCCACATAATTAAGAAATGCTGTGCCAGACATATCGCTTTATAGATGCCTGACAGAAAATACAATGATTAATGCATTAATTACTTACATTATAAATTTCATGTCATTCTGACATTTTAAAATGTTTTTTTTTTATTAGAGTGAAAAATTTTTTTTATTAATTTGAGATTTTCCGAAAGCCGCTTAAAAAGAAAAATAATTCAAATCATTGTAATAGATGGCGTTGATTAGACACGACTTTCAGAAATAAATCAAATCGAGACCAATAAATGTTTAAAACTGTAGACATTTTGCTCTTTCTTCTCAGAAAGGTACCAAAACTAAGATTTTTTTCACAAAACACCTTTTCATGTAAATACTTCAGAATCCTGTCTAATGATGAGGTAGTGAGGCACGCCAAACTACACTTTTTTACTTTTTTTAAGTAGCTGTCTGAATATCCCCCATTTATGTACATTTCTTTTATGTTAAAAAGTAGGTTATAGAGTATGTAGGTGTGGCATGAACGTATCGGCGTAAATGTACACTTATAAATAAATGACAGTCTAAACGTAGCCCTCGTAGTTTTATTATACGTCAACACTTGGAGACAGCTGAAAGCCTGGATTGGAGCGCTAAGGGCAAAACCAGTAATGAGCTCTGAAGCAACAGAAGTCCATCCTTAAACTCGGACGAACAGTACGTCAAAAGGCGGCCGAAGAATTGACAAGGGAACGGGATGGTGGAATAGCGAGGCGCAAGAGCCAGTGGACAACAAGACATGTTTCAAGAAATAAATCTAGTCGGTATCTAAATTGTACCGATAGCTATTTCTTAGATAAAATATTATTGTATGCACCACCTAAACTTCCCCTTTAAATCTTATAAAGTACATTACAGGTAAGTAATAATACATTTTTTACATACAATTTTTTTTTAATATTATACAAGACAGGCATTTGACCGTCATCTCACCTGTTGGTAAGTGCCGATGCGGCCGAAGATGAAGCATGCCCGTCTTGGAATAGCCTATTCACTCTAGCTTTGAAGGCATCCAGATTATATTGATCAAGGAACACACTCGCAGGCAACGCGTTCCATTGCAAAAGTAAACAACTGTAAAAGACCGTCTGACGCGCAACCCTACGCCGATGTTCGAGGCTATGCAGTCTAGCCTCAACCAACCCCGGATCACAAATTATCTTCTTTGCACGTTTTCCACCGAATCCAAAGCCGCCAGTTGATATTTGACTGATCCATCCCAGAGGTGGCAGCAGGTACTCCATGCAGGATCGCACTTGTGCTTGATATAACTGAAGCAACTGCTTTGAAGTGAAGTACAGCCTAACCTTCGAGAGGATACCAAGTTTTTTTGCTGCAGTCTTTGCTTTGGATTCGGTGCGAACCCAAAGGTACCTGGTACAAGCAGATTGTTAATATGTAGTAGGAATAAAGTCGCAGACAGTACAGATTCTGAGGAACTCCCGCGTCGATAGATGGGAGATTAGACGAGTAGCCATCGATAACTACACGGATTGATCGTCCACTCAAAAACTCCGATATCCAGCTGCAAAAGCCAACAGGAATACCAAATGAAGGAAGATTGCTTAGAAGGCCCGCATGCCAAACCCTGTCAAAGGCCTTAGAGATATCAAGAGACACAGCTAGGGCCTCGCCATGTCTCTCAATGGCCTCACTCCATAATTGTGTGGCATACACTAGAAGGTCCCCAGTAGACCGACCACGGCGGAATCCGTACTGATGATCTCTCAGGAGATCGTTACCTTCAAGATGCAAGTGACCGATATAGGATGGTGGATGGCAGGGTCGGCGCGGCTGCCTATGTTGAGCACGGGTTGCACATTGGCAAGCTTCCATGACTTAGGTACAATACCAGTCTCAAGTGAGAGGCGATACAGGCGCGTGAGAACAGGAGATAACTCAGGGGCACATCTATGCAGGACTATGGCCGGTATACCATCAGGTCCACTAGCCTTGTTCACGTCCAGACTCCGCGTGATTTTTAATATCTCTTTCAGATGTATTCGCATCTCTGCCATAGCGCAGTCAGTACGGGGTGAGATAGGTGGTGTTTTTCCTGCAGTATCCAAACGTGAATTTGCCGCGAAAAGAGAAGCAAGCAAATTCGCTTTCTCTTCAGCAGCATGGGCCAATAGTCCGTCTGGCTTCAGCAACGGTGGCAACGAAGACTGATTGAAATTAGATTCGACCGCTTTTGCAAAAGACCAAAACGCCTTACTCCCAGGAGGGTAAGATGCCAGTTTGGCCTAAGTTGTCGTTTTTACAGTTTGGAAATACGTATATAACCATTTCTGTAACAGTTTTCGCAAAAACAAATGTGAGGGGGTACTATATAGGCTACTCTCCCCTATAACGTAACGCAAACTAAGTCTAAGAAATCTACTTATAGCTTGACCGAGACAGAGGTGAACTGTACATGGTGGCGCTAGTTCTGCGTTTTATGTAGAAACACCGCAAGCATGCAGTATTCTATGACAGAATTCGAACGCCACCGACAATGCGACTTGGATAATAAGGAACGTGACGGAAATAGAAACTAACATGGCCCTATTGTGAAATTAGAATAATGACGTTTCAGAAAAAGACCTAGCGCCTCCTTCATGGAATTGTGATTCTTGTTAAATGTGTCAACATTTGACATAGTAGACGTTGACACTAAAGTTAGACAGTATAAACCGACTAATTTTAAATGGTGTTCAATAACGAAAGGTGATGGCAGCTGCTCTACTGTAATTAATTGATCTACTAATATCCTGGATGATGGTTAAGTGTACCCCGAACCAGTTACGGGAAAAAGCGCTAGGAATATAAATATAAAATCGATCGAATCGAGAAGACCACAAACTATCCCTACTTGGTCTATGAAATAGGCGAGACATGCCAAACATGCACGGGACTACACTAATATAGGCGAATACTCCCTCTACATTCTCGTGTTCCCGCGGAACTGTCCACATGTGGAGTGCGCTTAAGGGTTATAAAATATTCAATAGCGTCGAGTAATATTTCCTCTATGTAGTTTATTATTGCCAGTAAAATAAAGGAGACAGTATAAAATATTCCTGACCACCAGCCGGCATGATCAGAGTTGTAATGGATCAATTTTATAAAACGTAATGTCCTCGCGTAATTATTGAAATTCTTTAGCTTGCAATTTTTTTATATTAATGTTTAAAATATTACTAATTCGCTATTAAATGAACTCATTATTGGCATGAAATTATAAACACACCCGGAAAAAAGGTATGGATGAACAAACTTATCTGACCTGATGGCTAAAACTGAAACAAAGTGTCGCCATTTTGAAATGTCATGTCAATGCCTTTGACAGCGACTCTGTTACCGGTTCAGATTAAGTTTGTGGCGCTGCATTGACAGACAGGTAAGAAAATCCAACGTTTGGTCATTGACAATGATAGGCATGTCGTTGTCTTTGTCATACATTGCCACTAATGACGAAAGAAACTCCTTACTCCGTTAGGAGGACCTGCCCTGTGGTTGTGATTTCTATAGCGATGATCGGCTGTGAAACCAAGTTTCACTAATGACTCTTTTCTGAGTTATGTACGTTAGTTGAACACGTCTAAGCCATTCTCTTGCGGTGAGGGTAAACATCGTGATTAAACCAATACGCTAGTTACGATTAAGATTTCAATGACTGAAATTGTTCCTTTGCAATAAACTGAAACTAACAAATCGGTCATACGCAATCGCACAAGTAACAATTTCAATTACTTAAATAAGAATTGTTTGCAACAGAGTCACGTAATTAGCCTACTGTACTCAAGTCATAATTAGGCGACTGAATCCATGATCCAATCTGGTCAGGTTCCCCTGTTAACAGGGTCACGGAGGTCAGATGGCACTCCACTGTAATTACCTGATCTACCAAATCCTGGGTCATGGTCTAGGCAGACCCCGTGATTTCACGCGCAAGAGCACAACCTGGACATTAACGCCAAGGTGACCATGTTGTACTTACCATGATGCTAAGGAAATCTAGTTCTTATGCTAGTTCATTTTGGGCACATCCATGTAACATCAAAAGGTATGTCACGCGTACCAGCGATTTCTCAATGCAAACGCAATACACGCATTATTGAATATCATGCCCTCTCCTCTTAATAGGAGGTTTTTCTTTGCTCATTGATTTCTCTTCGCTATGATCTTCTTTTGTCATTTACTCTACGGCTTGTTCCAGTGTTGCATGAGTGTTGCAGTTTTGCTAAAAATATTTATTTTTCAAAAAATTATTGTTAATAAAATTCTAGACTTAGATTTCGTTTTTCAACTGATATGACTTCCGTATTTTACATTCTTTCCATTTTCAATCACTTTGTACCGGCTGGATCTTAGTGTACGAACACCTATGAACTCTTAGTGTACTCATATTTCCGCAATCTGTCAAAGTAACCTGAAGTCGTGGTACCCCTATGTATACCTTCTGTATATAAATTTTTTTCTCTATGATGTATACACATTCTAAGCAATCCAAAAATAATTTTGTAATGAAACGTTAGTGAGGCCCCTTATAGTCATAGACAAACATTAGTTTTTGCATGTTGGCAGCCTTGTTGCAGGTTGTCATTTTTCTTTTTTCTTTTGCTCTTTCGAATATGGCGGCGCTTGGTGTTTATCAGCGGAGTTTTGTTTATTTTTATTGCATTTTTGGGGCTATGCAGTTGATATAACAACCAAATCGGGTGTTAATTATGTTAAATTGTGATATAGGGCTCGAATTGAGTTAGCAACATGCCATATTATTGCACAGTTCCACGTTGTACCTCTTTGGCCGGTAAAGCGAAAAATGTATCATTTCATCAATTTCCAAAAGATCAGCAGCTGGCCATTCATTGGAACAGGATCCTGAAGCGAGGGAAACCCTTCACGAAGTACTCCAAAGTGTGCAGCTTGCATTTTACACCTGCAGACTACGTAATTACAAGTGTAGGTAAAAACAAAGGTAAGTTGACTTTAGGCATAATAATTATAGGTACCTAATCAATTATCTAGGTGGTAGGTACCTATCCTTAGCACGTTGTGTTTTATTTACTGAATTGTTTTGGCGTCGCTGCGTCTAATGTAGTTAGCCTACTTTTTTGCATAAAATACCTACCTTCATACTAAAATTACCATGCTTTAGGTATTTTTAAATAGAATTGTAGTGTTTAATAGTTTTCCATACCATGGCAGTCATAGGTGTAGGTGAGTTACTACAAGATAATTTAGGAATATAGAAAACCCACATTATGGAAAATAAAACCCACACAGTACAGTACATATCTACAAATCGTAAATTCATGGGAATTAATAACTACAGGTTATGCAGGTAACTTTAAAAATAATCATCAATACATTTTATGAATTATAGGTATCTCATTGTAAAATACTTGTCTAAGTATGTCTATTGGGCAACATGTTTGAACATTGTTTGGTTTTGCTTTTTAAAACATTGATTCTACTACATTTCTTTAATCTCTACTCTGATCATGTGGTAATTTATATTTATTGCACAGATACACCATACTCGCTTTTATTGGTATAGGTTAGGGGCTCCCATTTTCCGTATTTGGACTTAAAAGTCTGTTCTTTACACATGATTGAGAACCGGCTATGATAGCCAGCCCAGCTCTTTCCATAAGTCTATTAGTCTCATAGGCTGTCCACAGACCTCTCGAAGGGACATAGTAGCTATTGCCTACATGCTAGAACTATGGATAAGTCAAGCTGTATCCCTGGTTCTACCCATCCAAATTATATGACACATGACTTAGATTTTTAGTGTAATCCCAAGCTAGCAATATGTGAAACCCAATCGAAATCCATTGAGCGGTTTTTTTTTTTTTTTGACAAATTTACACAGCGCCATCTAGCCCCAAACTAAGCAAAGCTTGTGCTATGGGTGCTAGATTACTGATATACTACTTAAATACTTTTTAAATACATACTATTATACATGGAACACCCAGACCCGTAACAGAAATTAAAATTCATCATTTCAATTTCTGCCCGGCCGGGAATCGAACCCAGGACCTCTTGCGTGGCAGCCCGTCATGTTGACCATTGAGCCACTCAGGTCGTCAAAGGTCGGTTTGTGTGATGCGTGCACAACAGACAGACAATACTTAAATTAAAATTGGCAGTTTTACTACAGATACTACAAATAGTGATTTGGTTGAATATTGAATCTGAATATTCTCTTTTTCTAAGTATGGTACTTGGGTATGCCTACAGTACACCATATTATGTTCTCTGACAAGGAGTTTATCATCACAGCACGTAACAGTCCACTGCAGGACTTAGGGCCTCTCCCATGAAAGGGGGGGTTATTGCCATAATCTCCACACTTGGCAGGCGGGTTGGAGATCGCAGTGTTTAAATAGAATAATGGAAAATGCTGCTGCCCATTTTCCAGACTACGGAGACTCTTTATCTTTTGCCTCAATAACATTAGTCACCTTGTACGACACCCACGAGTGTAAAGGGTTGGTGCTATTCTACTCTGCCGGACACCACACGGCCACGGACAAGGAGTTGACTGTGGTAAAAATTAGAAATTATTGTAACAAATTTGCCCAAAATAAGATGCCAGAATAGACTGATAATTGGATAATTTTAAAACATTTAAAAATTTATAAAGGTAAATGGTATTGACATGCATAGCTGTAATATGGGATGTAGTTAAGTGAAATCAATTAAAAAGGGAGCATCGGTGGCCGAGTGGTTAAGGTATTGTGACTCGTAAGCGAGAGGTACCAGGCACACTCAGGTAACTGAATGTGCAACCATCAACCTGCTCAGGTTCCCCTGTCAACAGGGTCACCAGGTTAGACGGTAGTCGCTCCACTGTAATAACGCCGATCTGCCGAATCCTGGATCATGGTCAAGGCGGAATCTCCAGGCCTTTGCGCGCGAGAGCACAACCGTAAAAACCCAGAATGGCTATTTAGACATATCTTAAATTAAGTTAGTGTGTGCATTACTCGCCAAATGGTCAGAATATAGTGCCGTATCATCATCATCATATCATCATATCAAGACTGCTGGGCATAGGCCTCCCCCAGAGATCTCCACAAAGGCCGGTCCTGTGCCTCCCGCATCCAGCTGATACTTGCGATCTTTACCAGGTTGTCGGTCCACCTTGTGGGAGGCCTACTCACGCTGCTGCTTCCAGTCCGTGGTCGATACTCGAGATATTTACTGCCCGATCAGCCATCTGTTCTTCGAGCTGTGTCCTGCCCATTGCCACTTTAGCCAGGCATTCCTTAGGGCAATGTCGGTGGCCTTGGTTCGCTTGCGCCGTGTATTTGCCCACAATATCAATCAATTTCTATTCCAGGGCAATGGAGGACGCTGCGAAAGGACGCCGTCCCCTCGCGGAACCTTCCAGCGGAGACACCGTCCACGACGACCCACCACCGACGGACTTCGACCATCTCCCACAGCGCGGTGCCAAGTATCGATCCGGTATGTGAAATATTGTGTGAAATAGGGGAAATAGGTGCCTGAATCTGCCGGTATCAGGAAAGAGGCCCCGTGGGCGACCCAAGAAGCGGTGGGTTGACATCGCTGAGTCGAATGCGAGAGCCAACGGCTTACGACGAGAGGATGCAGAAGACCGGTAGAAGTGGAGAAGATTGAGTATGAAAGCGGACCCTGGCAGAGGCCGGGATGAGCGCTAAGACGATGATGATGATGTGAATCATTGTGTGAAGCTAGGGAACCGGCACTGCAGCCGTACCTCCGATCTCCGATAGTACGCCGCCATTTTGATCCCACCATGCGGAATGACGTCACAACATGCAATTCGGATAGGCTCTATTCTCAATAGGGCCTATCCTGTGAAATGTACGATTTTGAACGACATGAAGTTGGTTATACTCTTAACTTCATGGGAGTGAATTTTATGTTCCGTTCTATTAACATAAGCTTATCAGTTTTAATTTGATCTCGTTTTATAAATAAATTTCTAGTCGGTCGTCGGTCGGTAGGCCTACTGGAAGAGATTTCTTTTAGAGATAAGAAGTTCCTGTTGTGTCGTAACTAATCTGTACTTTCTGTATTTGTTATCTTGTATATAATAAACTGAAATAAATAAAATAAATAAGGTCTATTGCCACCGATAACCACGGTTAAGTAACGTTCGCATGACCGGGAACTGGGTGGGTGACCGTTTCGTACTTTGATGCTTGTCGATCTTTTGATATTCAAACTGGAATATTCCAAAAAGTATATCACTAACAACATTTTGTCGAAGTAGTTTGTTGTTTGCAATTATTTTCTCTGCCGATTGGCGTACGTTTCATAGGTGTAAAGCAAAACAAATACAAATAAGATTAATGAAAAAAAAAAAATAAAAAAAAAAACCAAGTTATACTTATTGTGTTGATACACGTTTGCAGTACATCAGCTGGTGTTACAGATAAATGGAAAGGTCATTATGGCCTCCACACTAGGACACGCCTGTATCGTGGGGCCAGATTGTATATAAGGATGAATCTATGCTTAAAACTTGACATTATAGGCACTTGCAACTTTATGCCATAGAAAATAGTCTTGTAATTGCCAGCAAGAACACAATCTAAAACCAAGGGCCCGGCATCGTTCATGCCGCTGGGGACCTGACTGAGACCCCACTAAAACAAGGGCCTCCAAAAATTGTCGGCGTGGTTGCCATTCCATTGCCTAACTCGACCGCGGCGGTTAATATCAAAATCCTCCAGATGGCGCTACTGAGCCCTGAGATCTGGGTCCTAAATCTGCAATGAGCTGTGTGAAGAGTAGCTTCCTGAAAATTCCCATTTGTTACTTATTGCTTTAACTTCTCAAACTATATTAGTATCAGTTAATAACAATGGAACTTTGTTAGCAACTGAACCCATGAAATTAATTATACGGAATCGCAAAAGTAACAATTACAATCATTGAAATCACAGAATCGTTGGCAACAGAGTTACGTAATTATCATATGGTTTTAACTTTTCAGTAGCGCCATCTATGGATCCCGCTATGAATAATAAATATCTGTTTTGTTGCAGCTCCAGATGGCGCAAGCGATTTACATGCAAACGATATTAGCACTGCACACGTCCAATTGTAAGTACCGACACATTATATTCTATTGTTGAAACTTTGAGGTACTGCTACACTGTTATCAATTTTTTTTTATGTCATACGGTAGGCAAACAAGCGAGCCACCTGATGGAAAGTGGTCACCACTGCCTATAGACATTAGCAACACCAAGAGTATCGCCAATGCGTTGCCCACCTCTATAACACGTGCTCTGGCAGCAAAAAGACAAATGCCCCTCCACTGCCAAAGCCACGGTTCCCCAAATCCCCACCCCATGCAGCACTGGAGGCCTTACTCACCGACAGAAACTAGAATTCTATTTAAAAGAGTATTGTTTAGCTGCGGTATTCTGTAAGGTGGAGTATTTCCCTAGTCGGGCGGCTCCAATTCGAACGGGATACCACGCTATGCCCTACCTCTTTTAAAAAATGAGAGAATGAATCTTAACTATTGCAAACAGTTTCTTAACTGTTTTCGGATTGTGGTAGGACTTTGTGAAGCCTCAATGACTACGCCTTATCTATATCTGCCGCCAAGCAATAATCTTGCATTGTTGTGTGCCAATTTGAAGGATAAGGTAGCCAGCGCAATCACACGCATGAGGCATTTCATCTTAGTCCTTACAGTGGCTTGTGGTTATTCTACAAACCGGAACACAACAATGCAAGCATTGTCGCTTGGCAGCAGAAATAGATAAAGGTACTCCGGAAAATTTATTCGCAATCACATGTTCTAAGACAAAAATTTGTCTAGCTAGCTAACGTCTAGTATACGTAATCTAGGGGGACATAGTCGTCGTCCCCCCAGTCAGTCAAAAACCACGATTGTGAATTGCCATAGCTCATTTTACACTTTTGGTTACAGCTTGTGCACCCCAATTGAAGGCATGGGGTGCTCATGCAGAACGTTCGGCTCTAGAAGAGGGTGTCAGCGACCGAAGCGCTTCCCCAGCCACCAACAGTCAAGACCAGTGCACGAGCAACACGGAAACAAACCACAAGAACCAAAATCAGTTCGTCAACAAAGCGTCCTACAAGTGTGATGAGTGTTCCAAGTGTTTTAAAGATCCTGACGTTTATTTGATACACAAGCGTACACATCACGTAGACCCTGGACACCAAGAAACAGTACAAGGGAAGGAGAACAAGCACACCAACGGGACAACTAGCCAAGATACTCTTCGAGCTAATCCGATACTGGCAAATCTGCTGAACACCGACGGTGCAGGGCGATTGCCGGACAGAAACGTCTATGATACCAACGCTCTATTGAGTCTTGAGAACCAAGTTATGGCAGCACTGAATGCAAACATGCACAATTACATACTGAATTTGACAAGGTCGAATACAACGGGGCCTTCGAGTGAAGAGAGGATGGACGAAGAATCAAACGGTGACAACGATGAGCCCAGTGATGAGGATAGTGATGGTGATGAGCACAACGACGAGAGCTCCGAAGGTCAATTGACTAGTGTTGCAATGGATCAAGCGGATATGCGGGTTGATGAAGAGTTGGTTCGCGATGCCCAAACTACAGCAGGCGACCAAAGCTCGTCCCATGGTGACCGAACTGTGGTAAACAGTAATCAAAACCTGGTCAACGACAAGGATTTCGACCAGCAAGACCCAGTTCGGAGTGTCCAAAATTCGATGCAGAATGAACTGATGTTGGCTCACGAGGCCCAACAGGTTCACAACCATCTAATTGGCCAAAGTGAGGATATCAGAGGGAGTGGTGAGAAAGAATCTCAGGGTTCAGATGAAATGGAAGAACCCATCTGTGATAATAAAGACTTAGACTATTCAAAAGACTCAACAAACTTATTAATAGATGAAAACACGTAAGCAGCTCTAAGGTAATGATGTAAGTCTTTTTTTTTATTTGAGAGTTCAAATTGGCCACTTCATGTGATATCGATAATATTATATATATTATTATGTAAATAATAACAATCTTCCCTACATTTAATTAACTGTTGAAAATGCGATTCAAGTGGTAGATAATGTAGAGATGTGGTCAAATGAGTCTTTTTTTTTGTACTATACAATGTACAAGTATTTTCAAAAAGTTAGTATAGTAAGGACCACTAGCAAATATGAAATGTCACTGGGTCATATAGTATGAAAAGAACCCAGGCCCTGTATTAATTAGTAATGAAAAACTGCATAGGGGTCCGCACTAGTAATAATGGATTCATGGGTCAAACAGTAAGTCATGTAGCGACATCTATATGTCATCCATACCATTTACGAGTAACACGAACACATGGTTGGCAAGGCGTTGACTGCCCTAAAACGCGCTAGCGAAGTGTTCCAACTTTCTCAATATTATATATGGATGAATTAATCCTTTTCTAGTACGAAAAGATCTGGTTCGCGCGCATTTTAGACTTGACCCTGAAATTGCATCTCAAAATATGACATGGGTTTAAAATCGACTGATAGGTTGAACCAAAATGCTCGTGGTCCTTCTAAATGCAGTTTTTTTAATAATAAAATCATGGATGTTATTTGAAGTCTTAAGTGGTAACTAGTAGGTGTAGCAAGTATCAATATTTTTACATTTTGATATCAGTAAAAGCATTTTTTACGAAATCGGAAAAAAAACTGTGAGGATGAAGTACTCATTTAGTCTTCCTTGCAGCCTTTGAAACCATAATCCCTGACAAGTGAGTGACAGATAAAGGGTTGCCAGAGTTAGACGAAATTAAATAGTGATGTGACCGTTATCGATAATCGGTATCGACTCGGTAGGACATCGTAACTTATTAGTACCACTGGTAGCCAAAGCCGTATTTTTTTAAATCGTTACGGACATCACTACTCTGATTGTGGCAACACTTGTGCAAAATGAATTGTAATAGTTAAGAGGCATTTCATGTTAGTCCTCACAGTGACAACGCACCTGCGGTTCTGTATTTTTGTTGCCTGCAACCTAAATGCATGAATCGTAGATGTTATGGGCGACAGTTACCGCTTACGATCAGGCTGTCTGCTTGTTTGCCACTGAGAAGTATAAAACAAAAGTTGTCTCCGGGATTATGGTTTTAACTTTAGTATATTAGTGACTGAGTAACAGATAAAAGTAATTTATTAAAAATATACCCACCTTTTCATATGAGGTCTATTATTCCATTACTAATGTAGGTATATTTTTATTGGAAGTATATTATTATTGATTGCATCATAATGAACATTCGTGCGTAACGACTAGTAAATGTTGTTTTTCATCTGATTTTCTACAATCAACTAATACATATTTTCAGGGTAGGTAAAAAAAATTGTAGCAAACGTTCCCATACTCGAAATCGGCGTCCCGTTCCCTTTTGGTCCAAATGGTGGATCGTTCAATTGTCTGGTTTCAATTTTGGCAACCATTTTTTTCCTGTCAAAAATTGTATAACCCACTGCTTGGTGATTCGAAATACAAGTACAGACGACGGTACCACCGATGATGGCGACGCCATACCTGTAGGCTTACTACGTGACCCTGTTGCCAACAATTCTCTGATAATTATTGCAATTGTTACTTATGTAAGTACGTATGATCGATTTATTAGTTTCAGTTTATTGTAATAGAGCTTCGTTAGCAACTTAAGTCATGAAATCGATTATACGGAATCGCAATAGTAACAATTTCAATCATTGAAATTAGATAATTGTTGGCAACAGCGTTACGTAATTAGCCTACAGGAGTGCGGCAACTATCGAGGTATCAAACTTATCAGCCACTGGAACCATCTGGGAATCGGGACATTTGAGACTGCGTGACCAGTTTTGGAATGGGTCCATTTGCTACCCCAAAGTTCGGATCATACTTAACAATACATAAGTATAATTTGATCGTATATGGATCTCTGGAGATGGCAAAAATCGTTGTCTCAACATAGAGGGAGGGGGGGAATAATTGGATGCTCTTCTTCTCTCTCTCCCTCTAACTAAGTTACCATTACGGCTAGCACAAGTTACTCTCGCGCGCGATAAGCGAGAAAAGGCGCGGATACTGCTGTCTCTTTCATCTTAGTATTCAGAGATGGAAACAAACGTCTGCGGCGCGAGCTGTGTCGCAGACACGCTTGTAATAGCTGTGCATGATTCATTGTGATTTAAAAAAGACCGATTTTGAAAATTCTCGATTTTGAAACTAATAGGAAGCCAAATTATTTATAATACTTTTTATCCCGGGAAAGTAATAAGGTCCGCGGGAAAGTATGTTTACAGAGGTCCGTACTGTGCCGCGGGTGAAAGCCGTTGGTAAAAGGTAGTCTTTCAATTAAATAGACTATGTATTTAAAAACAAATAGCTCCTGAAAATATGTATTACAGTTTCAGTCGTGGTCCTGAATTTTTTGAGGCTGATTTTGTGAACCTTTTTTTCTATTTTTAATTTTTAATTAAGGCATGTTTTTTTTTCAAGATAAAAAGACTGTACCCCACCGATAGGGCGTTCGTAAGATGTCCTCTATAGTTATGCCCTGTACCTATAGTGTAAGTACTTTACATTGGTGTTTATATATTTAGTATGTATGTGTAACTTAGTGCCTTTTAGAGTTTTACATTTATAAAAATTTTGTATAAATGACAAAACAAAAAAAATGGTGGATTATGTGACGTCATAAATGTTTTCCAACGTTGTATTTTGTCAGTCAGTTGCTAGCTTCCGTCCGCTGGTTTTTAAATTCTAGAAAATGTGGCATTATTTTTTTTATTGTAGTAGTGATTTTTTCGTATTTTTTTTTCGTTTTGAGCGGGTGGTAGCTTCCTTTTTTAAGACGTATTGCCATTTATTGTTGACTGGAGTAATATATATTCCGGACATTTTCGACGCAACTCGCGATTTTGTGGCATTTTGCGAATTGAAAAAAAAACGAATAAGCGGATGGCAGCATCCCTTTTGAAGACCATCGTATCGCCATTTATTATTGATTGGAGATACCTTTTCGAGGTATAAAACAAAAACGAAAAACGCCAATTGGCTATTTTATGGCGTTTGCGAATTAAAACAAGAAACGCAAAAAAAGCAACTCGCGATTTTGTGGCGTTTTACGAATTAAAACAAAAAACGCAAAATACAACTCGCGATTTTGTGGCGAAGAGAAATTAGTGCCTAGAATAGCGCAGACAATGTAGACTTGTCTAAAGAGGCTTCTAAACAATCAATATTTTTAATGCAATGCGATTACTGTAGGAGGTTCACCAGGGATCAGTGCTGAGCCCTTACTTGTTTTGCATTGCTCGATGCCCTCTCAGCGATAGGACATGCCTCCTTGGCTTATTAAGTACGCTGACGACATTGTACTAGTGAAGCAAGCTAAGACAGGATCTTGAGACCAGAGTAAACATGTGGAAGGATGTGCTAGAAAACGGTGGTTTGAAACCGAATGTCGCTAAAACAGAGTATATGGCCAGCTGCAGCGCGGATCACGAAACCATCCGTGTAGGTAATGAAGCTGTCAATAGAACCGATAAATCCAAATACCTCGGATCCGTGATGCCTGAGTTCAGGGAACACAATCGCAGGCAACGCGTTCCATTCTTTGGCCGTACGCATTTTAAAAGTCGAGCCAAAGCGGCTCGTGCGGATAGCTGGAAGATCCACGACATAAGGATGAAGCGCTCGCCCGGATCGCCATATGCTGCATTGAAAATATATTTTATCATGGCCAGGCCATAGTAATACATAATATTGGCCGAATATTGCCAGTATTGCAACCATATATTGCCCGTTTAGAAGCCTCATTAAGAACATTCATTGACGATTCGAGCTCGCCTGCGTTAAGCACCCAGCATGTGCCACAAAATGCGTGGTAAAATTAATTTTAAAGGTTATATTTACCTTTCCTTCCATTCTCGGTACGGTGGTTAACCCCACCGATTTGGTTGTAGACATAACCCCATAAAATATCACTAGGTATATCAGAAGGCGACAGGCAGGAAGAGGCGTCCATAGGTTGTGATAGAAAGATTTCAGTGTCGGTTGCCCAAAAATGAACTCTATGTTCGGCACACATAGATGTCTTTGTCAGATATCGGAGGTCCAAAACGTCCGAGACCCACGTCTTATGCGCTTATTATACTTGACTAAATTCAGAAGCAAAAAGCGTGAGAGCAAATCAAAGTGGAATGTATTGCTCACAGAATAAGGTCAATTTTTGTATCACGGCTTTTGAAAAGCGGAGCGACGCATAACCAACGCTAGGGAAAACAAATTCATAGTAGGTGATATATATAGTAGGGACATTAACGCCAAGATATAGACGAAAATCTGAACAGATGTATAGTTTCGTACCTACTATACTCATCTTCGTAGGACACTGGCGTTTTCTATAGACAAAAGTTATACTGAACTGAATACCTAAGTGTAGATCTTATGGCTAACCCAGTAATTTACACCGGCACAACTCGCTCACCCCATTGTTTTTCGTTTTTAACTTCAAAAATCCTCAATCGATTTTAATGAGGTGCCCACGGTTTGATAGCCAATAAGACGATGGTTACCTCTGTATTTAATTATTTTTTTCTGTAGACTAATTTTTTATAGGTTGTTCAGATTGTGTTTTAGTGTTTACGTAACTTATTGTATCCCATCTTTAAAATATATGCCCAAAAGAGCGATCGTGTTGAAGAATACAGAGGTAAGCAGTCATTGTCTTATTGGCTATCACACCGCGAAACTCTCATTAAAAAGTATGTATGAAGTTAAAGACTGATTTATAACGATATGATACGATTTGATACGATATGGTAAGATAAATAAATCTTAAACTGATTTTCCTGTCCTTTTCTCTCCTTTTTTTGTTGCACCGCCTTGTAATTTTTTGTTAATTGCTCTCTGGTTGACTGGCAGAAAAAGCTATGTAGCTTTAAGTCCGCCTTTGTACTGTAATGTGCATTTAGTTTTAAATAAATAAATAACGCCAGAAATGTATGGAAAAATATGGGGTTCGCGGTGTATTGTGCCGGTGACTGTACCCATAGATGCTATGTAATAAATAAAGAAGCTTAAGTGTTTTAGTAAACCCTTAAGTTTATATGTTTAGCTACTGTATAATCTGATCTCTTTTTATTCGTTATGGAATAAATCCTGTAAAAATAGCACCTAAGTACCTTTTAAGTATTAGCGCCTACCTTACGTTCAAATTTATAATTTTTACTGTAATTAAATTCTTTCTACCCTAAAAGTGTTTTTTTATTTATTTTTCTTTCGTTCTCTAAACGAATTTAACTGGAAAAGGAAGACCGGCAGGAATGTCTTCTAATGGGACCATGATAAGTCCGTATTGACTGACAGTAATAATCATTATGAAGTGTGTATGTAAGTCCTTCTTGTAAACATTCAGTCATTTGGTCATTATTAGCTTGATCTTGTATTTTTAGTTTGTCTAAATTATTAATTTAATTTAATTGTTTTGCCCATTATTTAAAAATGTTTTCTTTTGTGAAATATTTAATTATTTTTTATTTTTTATCAAATTGTTTATGAATGTTACGCTTATAAAACTTGGCATAAGTTGCCTTCGTCATCATCATATATTGAAGAATATGACTCTTGTCGGTGGAGCAATCGCCACTCTTCTCTCCTGTCTGCCAACCTCTTCATCTCTCTATAATCCCCGGCGCTCACTTTTTCCTTCACGTCCTTCCAGTATTCAAATCTTGGCCTTCCTCTTCCTCTCTTTCCCTCAACTTTGCCTTCCACTATCACTCTCAAATTAGTGAAGGAGAAGCGAAATTTACTGAAATTCATTGAAAACAGAAGGGGGAAAATGCTAGGACATTTAATAAGACATTACCACTTTTTGAGAGTGATAATGGAAGTTGCCATACAGATTTTCAAATTTTTTTTTATATCGATTCGGAATTAGCGTGGTCTTCGTACTGGGCTACCGACGCTCCCTGAATTTTTATTCAGGTAGCCCGTAGACTCTTCAAAATGGCGGTGCATAGTACCAGTTTTGGTCAGCTGATCTGATAACTTTGTGTCACTATATTAACCCCTTATGCTAGAAGATCGAAATAAAATGATCGGGAATGGCCAAAAACTGAGGTTGTGGAATGAACTACCTGGAGCGGTTTTCCCTGGAGAGTAGATACAATAACATAGAGTTCTTCAAGACAGGGTTGAAAAGGTTTTTACAGGGTCGGCAACGCATGGGTGTTGCCCCTGGTATTGCAAACGTCCATAGGCTGCGGTGATTGCTTACCATCAGGCAGGCCGTAAGCTTGTTTGCCATCATAGTGGTATAAAAAAAACTGCTCGTGGATGAATTTGCCGGTAAAAGGTAGTAAAGTGACGAAAAGGATTTCAGGGACTTCCCGATTCATGATCATGGACCTAGGGTTCTATTTTTGAATCTCTGGCATCGATTCGATCGGTTTTCAATTTTGATTTTCGGCATGAAAAGTTTGTTATTTTTTAAATCCCTTTGGCAACACCGAAAGGGTACTGTTCAAAAACAGGGACATCAGCATCATGGCATCAAAATATCGAATTTTTCATGCCGAAAATCGAAATTGAAAACCGCTTGATTCAAAAATAACCCATGACCCTGTTCATAATATCAGCCGAAAGACGCCCACCGCTGGGCATAGGCCTCCCCCAGAGATCTCCACAAAGGCCGCTCCTGTGCCTTCCGCATCCAGCTGGTACCTGCGATCTTTACCAGTACGTCGGTCCAACGCGGGAGGCCCACCCTGTTACAGGCCACAAATACATGGTAAGTGCTGAATCGTCCGCGTGCACGGACTGCTGGTTACCAAAGAAAGTTAATCACGAATATTGTTTTGATATGCTCACAGAAAACTCTTCAATTGTTATGATTGCTTTGGCGAAGGGCAACGTAAACAAACCGAATCACATTCTAAAATGTACACGGTAAAGTCTAAATTGACACGTCATGTTGTATATTTTGATATTTTTTGGTGAGTACGTCCAGTACTTTAAAGGGTGGTTTAAGTTTGAACTGTGTACCTATCTGTGTATCTGTGTCTTCGTATCTCCCGAGAGGATGCAGCAATTTCGATGCGGTTCTTTATCCAAATAGCAAGGTAGGAATCGGACCGCTGCTCGTTTTGTGCGACGAATCCTGGACCGGTATCGAGATGGATAAATAGATAAACACTTTATTGCTCAGTAGATACAGTTAAAATCAGTGACAGTTGAGCAAAGGCGGCCTTATCGCTGCAAGCGGTCTCTCCCAGGCTTCCAGAAATAAAGAAGAGAAATCGAACAGGTAGAGTCGAGCACTTAACAAATATTATGGCAATCAGCCAGGAATACATAATTATAAAGCATACATACAAATAGTAGTACAAAAAAATTGAATAATAATAATAATGAATTGACAATCTAATTACCATAAATTCGTAAATCGAAATGCGCAGAGTGAGACGAAACGAGCGATCGACTTGATATCATGACATGACAATCAAGGCGCAAATTGGGAAGAAAACACCACTTGAACGTCATCCTCGTCTATGCTCCTCAGTCAGAAACCCTCACACCAAAAGAACTATAATAATCATCGTGGTATTAATTTTCCGCACACCAATGACTCTTTTCTGAGTTATGTGCATTAGTTGGATACTAACCGATGCTCTTACGGTGAGGGAAAACATGGTGATGAAACCTGCACATTCGGGCGACTGCATGTGTAACCATGATCCAATCTGGTCAGGTTCCCCTGGTATCAGGGTCATGGAGGTCAGATGGCAGTCGCTCTACTGTAATGACTTGATCTGCCAACTCCTGGATCATGGTCAAGACGCGAGAGCACAACCGGGACATTAACGCGAAGATGATATATTTCCGGACACGAGAGCCCGGGGTCCGCCGTTGACCATCCGCCGTTAGTCCCGGAATTGGCAGATCAGGTTAGGTTAGTGGATCACAGTGGAGCGACTGCCATCTGACCTCCGTGACGTTGCTACCTGCAGGGGAACCTGACGAGATTGTATCATGGCACACTCAATCGCCATCGTTTCATCACGATGTTTTCCCTCACCGTAAGAGCATTGGTTAGTGTCCAACTAATGTACCTACATTAGGGAATGCAATACCGGGATCCCTCAAACATTTTGCGGAACTTATCTCGGTCGAAGATTTTGCGGGATCCCGCTGGACTGGCGGGATTACAGAGAAGCGTGGTTCATACGTGTTACTCTGCCGTTGATTGGCTGGCTGGGCACTAGCTAAGCGATGCGAAGTTACACCTGCGAGCTTAACTATCGAACCACCACATAATTATCCATATATGCTCATACATTTCGCGGTTTTATATCCAATAAGACAATAACCTTAAGATGAGCTAACGTCTCTATAGACGCGCATAGTAATGTTAGCTCCGTTTAAACTGGTTTTGAGTAAACATATATTGTAAAAGCTGGAGTCCGAAGTGGTAAGAATAAAAGGAGATGTATGAAAAGAGTTGTGGATATATGCGAGGCTAGGGAGTTGTGTCAGGACAGAGCAAAGTGGTAGTCCATAGTCTCTGCCTACCCCACCTGTGGGACACAGGCGTGAGCTTTATGTATTTATGTATGTATGTATATTGTAAAAATCTTCTGTAAAAATATTACCTGGCGTAAAGCGATCGTGTAGAAGAAATTATACAAGTATACAGAGGTAATCATTGTCTTGTTTGCTATTAAACGCGAAAACCTTATTAAAATTCATCAAATATTTATAAAGTTTAAGGACTGATTTGTAACGCCAGAAATGTATGAACGTATATGGAAAAGTATGCGATGGTTTGATAGTTATGCTCGCAAGTATATTTTCAAATAACGTTTCATTCTCTTGTGATTTTTACGTGAATTAAAAAAAGGCCTTAAGTATTAAAAAGGCCTTAAAATGTTTGTGGTGCACACGTAATTATTTCAATTTATGTTGATGTTGACCTAGTCAGTGCCTATGTCAATTTATATCTTAATCTTTAAGTCTAAAATTACTAATAAACCATTAAAAATGTACCAAAAAGCTTGTTAAATGGTCTTTATTACGATTGATTTCTGGGGTCTAAGTCCACCCTGCGGGATCCCGCGAATACCTGGATCCAGCGGGACTAAAATGGTTCACTCCCGCTAATACCTGGATTGGAATTATCTTCCGGCATTGCATTTCCTAACCTACATATAACTCAGCAAAAAGGCGGTCCGAACCCGGTACCGCACGTGCAAGTCCCCTTAACCACTAGCCCACCGACGCTCTGCCCTCTTGATTAAAGTATAGTGCTACAAACTTCACGAACTTGCACTAGCATGTTTCAAGAAACGGCAGCGAAAAAACTCCTCTTCGGATAAGAAGTGGTCTTTCTAGCAAAGCACCGACCTAAAATGATGGTGGCAGAGGCGTGGTTGGCTGAGCAGGATCAGTAAGCCTTCGACTTCGCCTTTTTGTTATCGCGGGGGTCAAAGAGTTTGGAAAGTTAGCTATCTTCATGGTTAAGTATAGAGGCCCTCATAGACAAAATGCGTGCCACACGTCAGTTTGACAAGCAATTTGACTGTCAAACACAAATTCTGGCATATGTCAATAGACTGGCAAGATTTTTTTTCTCTAGTGCCCCGCGGGTATAGAACCGTCGCCACACAAAACACACAGCAAAGACCGGACGCGGACGCGATGCAGACACGTCTGCGCCCTATTGCAAAACATACGAAAAGGACCACAAAATACCCCCCCTAAAACATACAAAAATAATACTAATAATATCTAGGTTACTTAATGACTTAATAATACATAAATAGACATAGTATAGGCGAAGGTGGGGGCCTAAAACGGGTGGCCCGCCTAAGACGCAAGCTAAGGGTAAGCGCTCGTAAGCTGCCTGCACATGTTTTTCCTGAGCGCTATAACTTGGGTCTCTTTAAGACAAGAGTGAATAGGTACTTACAGGGCCGGATTTAGGGGAGGGCAACCGGGGCGAAAGCCCCGGGGCCTCCACAAACGGGGGGCCCCCACAATAGAGACTTCGGAAAAAAAATCTTTCAAATTCCAATTAGTAAACACTAGTAAACATCTTTTCCTTTGATATTTTTTTTTTGCTCTTTTACCTTTACCTACAAAGTAAAATAATAATTAAACTGGATTTCAACGAAATTATCAACGATTTTTCGGCGAAAAAAGCTCGAAAGGTTCTGTTCGTTAACCCTAAAATTTATTTTCAGATAATTCTTGTTTCCGATTACATTTATATGTATTTGTTCAATACTAAGAGAATCTACTTGGTTTCACAATAAATTATTTATTGAAAAACTTGACTTAACAAAAATTTTCACTTTATTTGGAAAATAATTTGGGGCGAGGGGGCCTTCGCTCCTTCGTTGCCCCGAGGCCTCTGGACCTCTAAATCCGGCCCTGGGTACTTAATAGGCAGGTATGCGTCATCGAAGACTGCATCTGCACTTAACATCAGGTGAGATGGCAGTCAAATACCTGTCTATTTCATATATAAAAAAAAATTACAATAAGTAGTGCATGTTTTGAGAGTAGCCGAATGATGACGAGTTTTGATCCGTTTTGCTCGGGCACCGGAGCCGCTTAATGGCGGACGTATGTTTAACGAATGTTTTTTAGTGCTTTTCTTAAAAAACATTAAGATGATGTATTCCTTGATTAGTCGAAAACCGTTATAGTTAGTGCATTGTTAATATTGCGCTTATATTTTAGCGCTATCTAACTTTAAATTAGGACGAAGAGTTATCTCGGATTACCTTTCATTTTGAAGTCTTTAATTACTTTACAAAAATATGTGCTATTGGGCAAAACGGGTAGGGGCAAAATGGGTATGGTTTTGTATGAAAAATTAAATACAAAATGGATTACATGACGAACTTGTTATTTCAATCTATATTGTAAAAATACCTCAAAGGAGTATGGGTATTTTGATCTACAACTCCTGTAGCTATTAATATTTATTAATATTTAGACGACCTGAGTGGTTCAATGGTCAACGCCGGCCTGAAACGCAAGAGGTCCTGGGTTCGATTCCCGGCCGGGCAGAAATTGAAATTATGAATTTTAATTTCTGTTACGGGTCTGGGTGGTCTATGTATAATATGTATCTATGTATTCAAAAAGTATTTAAGTAATATATCAGTTATCTAGCACCCATAGTACAAGCTTTGCTTAGTTTGGGGCTAGATGGCGCTGTGTGAATTTGTCCACGAATATTTATTTTATTTATTTTATATTACATCAATAGAAAGGTTGATTTTGTTAGGCGGTTGAGGTTTTTAAATTTGCATTTTAACAGTAAACAAAATGCGAAATGCTTACAGTCGAAATAATAAACTATAGTCGGTAGATTAAAGTAATTTTTTCCTACTTGCTACATTTTAAGTTTGATTGACTTATACTAAAAATTATGACCTCTACCCGTTTTAGGCTCATATGCGGACAAAACGGGTCTTTTTAGAGGTTTATTATTTTTTCTATTTATAAAGTATTTGATAGAAAATGCTTTAAAATTGTTTTATTTTCAAGTTTAATAAATATTGTATCTTATAAACTAAATCAAGCTAAAATATTCTCCGCATTTCTAGTTTTTTTTTATCCTCGCGCGATAATAATACTATTACAAATTCATAAAGAGATAGTGCTCTTTTAAGCTTCTTTTAAATGTAGGTATGAAGTGATGGACACTCTGGGATGTGCTTTGGAAGTTTGTTCCATAAGCAGCTCTGACAAATACTGAGTTGATAGAGATAGTAGATAAATAGATGTTAACAACAATTTCCGATGCTATACGCTGTCCGACGTGCCCCTATTCTAACGCTGCGACATAGACTGGCATGCTCCATCTTTGGCCTCATCGTTACTTACCACCAGGTGAGATGGCGGTCAAATGCCTGGATAGTCTAAAATTTGGAAACGTTTTCGAAAATAAGCTTATTGCCTGTACGAGAAATTTCTATGACTTTTTAATAGAGATTAATGGCTAGAGAAAAACATAAGCGAACATTTTGCTTTATCACGTCGTAAACCCTCGACCAAGAACATATACAGCCATATTTCCTAAATTCCTGAACCGATTTTGATTAAACATATATTTATTTATTTATTAAATCTTCATGCACAAAATAGTACAGTGGCGGACTTAAAGCTAAAATAGCGTTATCTACCAGTCAACCAGGAGATGATGGATAAGAAAAAAGTAGGCGGTGCAAGAGCTACTAGACAAAAAGGAGGAGGGGAACCGTTTATGCAACTATAACTAAACCAAAGATAATGTACAGATAAATAGATAGATAACTGAAAATAAATTAATATAAATATAATAAATATATGACATTGGCTTTCAAATGAAGAAAGCCGCATCGAAATCAGCCTACTCGTTCTTGAGCTACGATGCCACCACAGAAATTTTTTCTCTATGGATGCCACAAACAGACACACAGAACCACAGATACACGCGTCAAAGTTATATAATAAGTCCGAATCACTTATTAAAAAAAAAGAAAACTCGTTAAGACAAGTTTTTTAAAAGTAATAGAACGTCATTCATAAAAGTCATAACAAACAATTTGAATTCTGTAGGATTGTTTATTATGGGCAAAACAATTAAACAGGAAGTGAGAGTAATAATTTTCAGCATTATTAATAATTTAGTCAAACTAAATGTACAAGTTCAAGCCAAATATCTAAATGTTTACTAGACGGACTGACAAGGACAGATTATCCCCAGAGTATTGCCATATCCACACTTTAAAATTTCTACTACTGTCAGTCAATACGGACTTATCGTGGTCCTATTATAAAATCCTTCTTTTTTCTCCGAGGGTTGATAAAAAAGCGCACGACATTAAATCTGAATATTACATTTCAAAGTCAAATTGTTTGCAATAGATACAAATTACTGTGTGGTAAAATTAGGACCTTACCTACGAAACTGGCGTTTTGTATGGCAAAAATGACGGAACTTGTAAGTTTCATACAAGCAAATTTTAGATTTTTTGGAAATCGCCAATCCGATTACAATGAAACTTTGTAGATAGAATAAGACAATATTAAGCTAACTGGTGCATATCATTTCATTGTGATAACTTCTCTCGACATAAAGTTATACCCAATTACAGAGGCAAAATTGACAACTAAAAAGGGATATTTTCAAACTTTTTAAAAACTAAAAAATATTTTTTATTTAATTTTAGAAAGAAAGAAAACATTTATTGCAGTAGACACCACGACACGATAATTAGGTACAACATAAAATACAAATAATATTTGAAAATAAAAATAAAAAGGAATAAAGGAATAACAATAATAACTGTACGAGTATCTATTCCCAGTGGCATTGTTTAATCTCCGTGTCGCGGCTTCCAGTGCAACTGGACCCCCTCAGCATAATGTTGTGGCCGCTTGACGCGAACCACAACGCTGGTTTTCAGTGGGCCCATTTCCCATTTCCTTTTAAAGACTTATGGCTATCTAAATAGAGTCTATTTTCGAAATCAAGTATTCATTTTGATATAAGTACAAGGTGTCTCAAAAGAAAGTTTATATTTAGTGGATCGATTAAAAAAAAAGTAAGCCGTGTATCGAAAAAGTGTTTACTTATTGATTATTAAAAAACACAATTTGGGAATTTATTTCTTAAAAATAATATCGTCCAAATGTAGACCCTCGCGTTCGCGGCACTCATTTAATCGAACAGTAAAATTACTAATGACGGCTCGGCAGGTGGGCTCAGTGATGGCTGCCATTTCGTGAAGGATATTTTCTTTCAAACGCGCCAGGAAAGTCGGTTTATTGGCGTAAACTTAAGATTTAAGATAACCCCATAGGAAAAAGTCCATAGGGGTTAAATTCGTGGACGAGATGTATTGGACGTGTGACGTTGCTCCGTCCTGCTGGAACCATGTTCTTTGGTTATAGCCACGAAAGTTTTGCAGTTCAGGCACCAAGAAGTCGTCTAACATCTACACATAACGCTCTGAGTTCACTGTAATTGCACGCCCCCTTTCGTCTTCAAAAAAGTGAGGGCCGAAATATCCTCGCGCCGACATCGCTGCCCATACGGTCACTTTAGGCGAATGAAGGGGTTTCTGATGCTTGCGTTTCGGATTCGTTGCACTCCAGTAGCGGCAATCCTGCTTATTTATGTGTCCATTAAGATGAAAATGAGCTTCACCCGAAAACAAAATGTTGGTAAACGTTGAAAAGCGCTCAATTGCCTAATTAACGAAGTCAAGGCTCTGACTGGCATCTTGGGGCTTTAATTATTGCACCAATTGAATTTTGTAGGGGTGCAGCAATAGATCTTTGTGCAAAATGCGGTGTAATGATGATCTATGCACATTTAAAGCACTTGCGCGCTTCCAAATTGAAAGGTTCGGGTCATCACGAACAGACTGATTAACACTTCACGTTTTATACCGTTCTTGATGACCTTGGTCGCCCGGATTTTGGTTTTTCCAGCGTTGTACCGGTCTCTTTAAACTTTTTGACCCATTTTTGAATAAGAGGAATGCTTGGCGCATCATTTGAGTGGCGAAAACCTCGAATACTGCAGAATCTCCTACGCGCTACAGTCGCAGAATCACCGTTTTTGTAAAATTCTCGCACACACAACGCGCGGTCTGCTCCTGAGAAACGCTCCATAGCGACTGAATTCCCAAGAGACAGGCTACCGATTGACATAACCCCCGCGCCCCTCGGATCCGTTGCGTTCACGCAGTAAACTAAATAAATATAAACTTTCTTTTGAGACACCTTGTATTATGCACAATAAAGTAAGTAAAGTTCTCGAGTGGCGACCCAGTACCGGAAGACGCAGCATGGGTAGGCCCTACCACAAGGTGGACCGACGACCTGGTAAAGATCGCAGGTACCTACCAGCTGGATGTGGAGGGCACAGGACCGGCCTTTGTGGAGATCTCTGGGGGAGGACTATGCCCAGCAGTGGGCGTCTTTCGGCTGATATGATGTTGATGATGATGATTATGTACAATTAAAAATATATGAGCAATTATATACTTGCGAAAAAAACGCCTATTTCCTATGTAAGGACCCAATATTCTAGTATAGGTAGGTACAGTAAGATACCTACTGGTGTCAAGTGCCACGTAATTTAAAAACTAAATATTTTATTTTATTAAGACGTAATTCTAACACACATGCTATTAGGACAATAATTAGTTTATCATCAATCAATCAACATAGAGCTCGTCTAAGCTGAAATGACGCGCCCCACTATCGCATTAACGCACACAAGCAAATTTAAAATATGGACGCAATACATATACAAATGCCGTTGTAATTGGTCATTCAGTTGCCGGTGAGACTCAAACGTAGGAGCACGCGTCGTTCGATTGAGCAGTCGACGCTCCCACACAGATGAAGTGTCGTTATTAATATTTGCACTCACACATCGAAATAAACTAATTAAGTAGTGGGGCGCGTCATTTCAGCTTAGACAAGCTCTACCATCATTGGTACTTTTTAATTTTTTTTGCTACTCGGCGACAAGTGAGCAAACAGGCCCACCTGATGGTAAGTGGTGACGACGATACCACAACATCTAGGAAAGGTAAAAGGAGATAAGTAAAAAGAAACAGTCAAGTGTGACGTCTCACGTTGACATCTGCTGACATCGCGCCGCACGCTGCACGATGGGGCCAAATTGAAAAAATGTGAACAATATTCATACAGAACTGACATTTCGGGCTTGGATTGCGGGTTTTGCCCCATCAAGCAGTTCACAGTGGGGCATTTCGCCAACTGTCAATGTACTTGCATACACATTGGTCGGCGTGCAACAAGTTTTGCCACATCGTGCAATACGCCGCGCGATGCACCTCTTCAATGTGTCTCGCCGATAAATGGCACTACATTATTTATTTTTCCAATATAACTAGTTTTACTAATTTTAAACATTTTTCCTTACCATATTTCAAATGTAAAACGAAACCTTTAAATACATCCTTTACCCGTTCGGTTTTCAGTTCTGCTGCGTACCAGTAATGCTGTCGCCCCCCCCACTTTGTTCGATGAAATTCCGACCGTACGTGTAGATGATAAGACCTATAAACGCACGGCGGCCCTCATTGAGCAAGTGCGGAAGCTGGAGGAGAGGCTGAATGGGGAACATAAGCTGTTTCCCAAGCATGTGCTTAGGCAGTTGCTAATGGGCAGGCGTGGTGAGGGTAAGTTGTAAACTTAAGTTTCAGAAATTTGGATTAGAAGTAAACTTAAGTATCAGAAACCTGGATTAGAAGTAAACTTAAGTATCAGAAATTTAGATTAGAAGTAAACTTAAGTATTAGAAATCTGGATTAGAAGTAAACTTAAGTATCAGAAATCTGGATTAGAAGTAAACTTAAGTATCAGAAAGCCAATTCGAATTCTTACAGATTAACACAGATTAAAATATTATCCATTACATCATCTTATAACTGGACCCTTTTCTCCAAGACAAGTACTACAAACGAAAAAAAGCAGTTTATCATTTTAACTGCCCTGGTACGTCCAGGCACAAGTGTACCCGCGACATAGCTCGCGCCGCGAGAGACCCTATGTTACCTTCTCTCAATACTAAGATGAAAAGGATAGCAGTATCCATATCGCGCCTTTTCTCGCTTATCGCGCCCTTGTGCTAGACGTGCTGGCGCAGATACAAAACAGTCGTTTTTGGTCGTAAGGAGAATAGGGGATTTTCAGACAGCTGTAAGTTAAAAAGTGTATTTCGGCGTGCTTCACTAGATGGCGTTGCTTAGACAGGATGGTTTAGTATTGAATTTGGTAGCCGAAGTTACTCGGAAAGGGGTTCCGTGAAAAGATATGTGACGATGAATATCCACAAACTATGAACTATACAGACGACCGTCTTCATACAAAAAAATTTGCACAATAGCTGAGCACGCACACACGTGAGTGTTTGAGTGTGGTGCGTGTTGTCATGGGATGCAATCTGTCTCTTTCTGAGGAAAAGAGACAGTTGATTCTAATCCTTAAAAGATAAACAATAAAGTCGCTTTTGTTTAATCATCGGTCGTCGGTTGTTTCCTCACACGCAACTACTACAGTTGATTCTAATCCTTAGCAAATAAATAATAAACTCGCTTTTCGCATATAGTCGTGCACGGGATGGAGGGAAAGGGACAAAATTCTTTTAATATGAGTAAGTAGAGATGGGGACATCCTAGAGTGATTCTTATTAGACACATTAAGGTATTGCAACTTGGACAGCCCTGATGAATATCGTCCCCACTCACGCACACATAAAATCAGCGAGGCGCGCGGGAGTCGGCCCGAGCTTTGATTCCTCTCGCCTCGCCCCCGCGCCCGCAGCGGCCACGGAGTTTGCTAACACGCGGCGCAGAGAGCACACGCGAACCGTGCCATCCGCCGAGGCTCGCTCGGACTCCCACGTGCGTCGTCCTTACAGCTCCACCTTACTGAATAGACTATTTCTACCAGTGTCTTTATTCCGTGGTTGTGGATTTAGTATAAGTGAACAATATAGAACGTTGTGCTAACTCTGAGTTTCATTCCGCTGGGGCCTCGTTCCCCTGCGTACCTACTCGAAGATAACCTGCTAGCCCAAAGAGAGAAGGAAGAGGACCCTAGGGTCCATGAATAGTAACTTCCTTCAGATACTTAGTTTTAATACCTTCTCTGGGCCGCGATTACGCTAAATTAAAACGTTCACGTTCATTTGCAGTTCGTATCTAGTTCAGCTCCAATCATCCAATTTCGTTTTAGCCGAGCAAATGACCCGAGCTAAACTTCAAATGCCAACCGTACGAATGTTAAACCATACGAAATGTACGAATGATACATTTTTAGGTTTTACTCAGAAATAAACACAAAAAAATGTCCTAAACAGTTCAACAGCAATTGAAAAGTAGTAGTGTCTGTCGTAACTTTTCGTTTGACAGCCATTGCGTTCCAATTGTGTTCCAGCTTCGTTTCAACTTGCTGTCAAAACATTAGCATGATACGGATGTCGTTCAACGGTCGCCGTTCAATTGCGTTTCAGCTTCGTTTCAGCCGGCATTGCGGCCCTCTGAACATAAATATGAAAATGTTTACATTTTTATACTTACACCTAACGGTTGTTTTTGAGATACGTGTCTAACCAACGCCATCTATTACTATTATTTGAACTATTATTTCTTTTTAATAGGCTCTCGGGAAATCTCCAATTGCGCCCGAACCTAAAATACGCGACGCGCGCCTCGCTTTGGCAGTGGCTGCAATAAACCTTTGTCCCAGGCTTTTGAAGAAGGCAGAATAGTCATCCTCTTTAAACTTGTTTCGGAGGGCTGTATATGTATAGCTGATACTGTTAGGGGGCTAAACCAATCCTTCCTAACAATGTTTGTGGCCTGTATTTTGTCTGAACAATAATGAACTGTCTCATGGTGCTTGATGTTGTTTTTAATTAGTATTGCACTTCCATCGTGTGCAGGGCCGTCGGGATGTAGAGTGTGGTAGAATTAATAATTGGGTATACTAAAATAGCTTCTGTGTGTAAAGTGGGTTTCAGAGATGAGTAGAATGTTCACTTCATTCAGTTCCGTGTATTTCTTAACTTCTAGTGAGTGTTTTGTCAGCCCATTGGCATTCCAAATTACGATTTTTATGTAGTCGAATTTGTTGTTAATTTCGTTGTGAGTGTCATAATTAGATTTGTCATAGTTGCCAGTTGTTGCATCACTGTTTCATCATAAACATTAGTTCACGAATATCACTATTATTAGTTGTGAAATTCGTATTTTCTTTTTCTCTGCCTCTGTCTTCATCGGTAGTCAACACGCCTTGTGTTTGTGGAGCTGCGTTTTTTACTACACTAGCGTAGGTAGTTCCTGCATTTACTGTGGGTTTGGCGGAAAGACTTTCTTTTATTTGTAATGCTCGAGAATTTGTTTTTCTGTCAGGTTCAGCCTGTAGTCTTATTTTTTATAATTCCCTGTATACACTACAGTCCTTGTAATTAGCGGGATGATTTCCATCGCACAGCACACACTTCACACTGTCCGATCTGGTCCTTCGGAGACAGTCAGTAGATAGATGTTCACCAGCACATTTAATACATTTCGGCTTCCTTCTGCAGTACGCCTCAGTGTGTTCATATTGTTGACAATTTGCACATTGTGGTTTGTCTCGTTCCGGCCTTGGGGGTTCGAAAATTATTCTGCAGTGTAGTAGAGTTTTAACAGCGTAGGTATATCGATTTGTTGTTCTCTTTTTGTTTAAGTTCGATCGTCAACGTCAAAACTCGATTCCAATGAGATTTTATGTTGATTCGATCATCGCTTGGTTCGAATTGTCGAGTTGAATCGAACCTTTCATTACGCGGCACTTTTTTATAGATTTATTATACGAGAAATTCGTTTAAGTATTTTTCGTTTTAAACAAAGTTGTTTTCGTAAAAATAATTTATTTTTAGAAATATATAAAATTTATATTTCGATCGAATATCTAAGTATTAAAGACGTTTTTTTATTTATTTATATCTATTTGTATTGATTCGAATCAGTTTGAATGAAGGGTTCATTCGAATCATGATTCGAATACATGCCGGATGATTTGAATTCGCTAAGAAACTTGGCGCAATGCGCCTACGGCAACGGGTAAGGGGCACCCTCCGAGATAGCGCGAGAGGGAAGCTCTCATGAGCACCAGCGCGACCCTTATTTGCAGGACTCGCGACGATACATATATACAGAGATGTCTGTAGTTACTCGGGAAGGCCTTTAAGGCTATATCGTCTGATACACTCGTTTTTTTGCGCCCAACGCAAAGGAAATGGGCACCCTCCGGTAGCGGTTGGGAGGGAGGAGGTGAACTCTCATAGAGTACCAGCCGGCCGGCCGGACTGGTTTTGCACGACTCGCTGAAAAAAGCCTAAGCGCCTACGTGCTAAAAACCCCCTGGGAGCACCTGTAGCCGGAAAGGCTTTTCAGGTTTCATCGGACGCGACACCCCGTGGTGACGCAGGAACACTTGATGGTAATGCCAAGATCATGATTATGCAGAGTCATCTCGCTACCGCGTTTAAAACACAACCAGAGACATCGCGTGAGCAAGTACTGGACAATTTATTTTCACGCAAAGGGGATGCAAAATTTTAGAGGTGAAACGAGGTTGGCGCCTTTCAAAATACAAGCAGCGACATCTCGTGTCCAAGTGTTCACGCGCCGCCATTTTGATCCCACGCTGTAAAATGACGTCACAACATGCATTTCGGATAGGCTCTTCTCTCCATAGGGCCTTATCCAGTTAAATGGACTGAAATGGACGATTTTGAATGACGTGAAGTTGGTCATAGTCTAATTTCAAGGGAGTGAAATTTATATTCCGTTCTGCTAAAAGAATGTTCATGGTTTTTAGTTTTAATTTGATTCGTTTTATTAATAAATTAAACCTTGCATAATACTTAGGATGCACTCAAAATAACATACAACGTAAAGGATCTGAAAATATTCTATTATAAAGTAATTTTTTCTAGCATTTTATTTATTTTATTCAGTTTAAAGTTACGATGTTTCAAAATCAAGATGTGAAACAGATCGTTACTGTATACTCCCAAATTTCGTTCATTCTGACCGATACTGAGTTCGGCGATACGCATTCTGTGACGTCATTCCAGAGGGTGAGATCAAAATAACGACGTCAATTGAAAAATAGGCGGTACCGCTGCTGGCGTTACAATACTCATATTGGTAAGATAGTTCAACTCAGTTGTGCGCGCGGCGCTATGTGTGCGTGCGCTTGTAAATATACAGCTTTCGTTTATGTGGCAGTGACGCGACTACTTAGCGTGCCAATGGCGTGGCGTCATTGTGACGTGTCTGGGTTACCCACACATAGGGCCGCGCGCACAACTGAGTTGAAATATCATTACCTATATGTAACATTAAAAAAAAAGCGAAACACAGTTATCAAATGTTTTTAAGAAGTTGCTTGCCAGAGCTGAAAATCAAACCGACATATTCTATCACTTCATGTCGTTGAATATATGTCGTTTCTACATTTCGTCGAGTATCTGCCTATACGTCAAAATATACGTCTTTTAACATCATAGATGTCGTCATCATTGACGTCGGCTCATGTCGTCGAGTATACGTCGAAATAACGTTTTTTAACGTCGTTAATGTCGTCCATTTTAAGGGTGTGGTCCGGGATTTTTACCGCGTACTATTGTTGGAGGACCCGGCCCGTCCCGTTTCCATGAAGCACACAAATGCGTCGAAATCTCGGCCTACTCGTCAAATACCCGAAAAATATATCATAAATGTCATCATCATTAACGTCGTTAATGACGTCATCCTCGATGTCGAAAACGTCGTTAAATATACGTCGAATAATAGTAGTAATTTTCTTTATTAAGGAACGTGACAGAAAAAGAAACTAACATGGCCCTATTGTAGAATTAGAATAATGACGTTTCAGAAGAATACCTAGCGCCCTCCTTCATGGAATTATGATTCTTCTTGGCGCCGTGGGTTGTCCTACGTCATGGAGTACAAGAAAAAATCTACTTTCTAGCGATAGTGTAGGTTTAGGAGGGGGTCCCCTCCTCTGTGGATACAACACATTGGTCTGCCCGTGCACAACCTGGCATAAAATGCAATTTTTTAGTGAACTTAATTACGACTTTTAGTGATACTATATGTGGAGCGTCTGTGGCCGAGCGGTTACAGTATCTGACTCGTAAGCCAGAGGTCCCGGGTTCGAATCCCGCTCCGGCCATGTACCAATGACTGTTTTCTGAGTTATGTACATTAGTTGAATACTAACCGATGGTCTTACGGCGAGGGAAAACATCGTGATGAAACCTGCACATTCAGGCGACTGAATGTGTAACCATGATCCAATCTGGTCAGGTTCCCCTGGTAGCAGGGTCATGGAGGTCAGATGGCAGTCGCTCCACTGTAATTACTTGACCTGCCAAATCCTGGATCATGGTCAAGGCGGACCCCGGGCTCTCGTTCTCGAGAGCACAACCGGGACATTAACGCCAAGATGATGATGACAATATATTATTTTAGAATGCTTAATAGCGTCGAGTTATATTTGCCAGTAAAATAAATTTAGTGTACCTGCTCGTTTTTCCGCAATGTGTCAAAGTAACCTGAAGTCGTGGTACCCTTATACATGATTTCGACGTGATCTTTCTACTTGGGATACTCGTAGTCGACAATTTGGGCCGCTCGAATTTTTTCTTTATACCACTAACATGGTAAACAAGCTTACGGCCCGCCTGATGGAAAGCCGTCACCGCAGCCTATGGACGTTAGCAATGCCAGGGGCATCGCCCACGCGCTGCCGAATTCTCAGGAAAAGTCAATGCTACCTTCGTGGCGGCACGGAGGATTACAATTTTTTTTTGTTTTTACAATGAGTATAAAATGAAAAAATACACTTATTTATTTTCCAGAGGAAACCCATTCTCTCTTTGATTACAATCAATGGGCTGTAGCTGATACGGAGAGTCTTTCCCGTATTTCGGATGTATGTACCTATACTTAATACTCGTAAATAATCATATTCATAGGTAAGGGAAAACGTCGGTGGCCTAGTTATTACGGGGTCCGACTTGCAAGCGAGAGGATCGAATCCGACTGTGGCCATGTACCAATAACTGTTTTCTGAGTTACGTACATCTAACCGATGCTCTTACGGTCAGGGAAAAGAAACATCGTGATGAAACTCGTCAGGTTCCCCTGGTAGCGGGGTCATGGAGGTCGAAGGCAGTCGCTCTACTGTAATCTATCAGATCTACCAAAATCCTGGATCACGGTCAAGGCAGACCTCCGACCCTCGTGCACGAGATCACAACCGGGACATTAACGCCAAAATTTTTTTTTTATTATATTCAAAGTTATACAAAGAGAACTGGTTGTGACATTTTTTCAATAATAGTGTCTTATTTTTTTTATTATTTGATTTGTTGGATTAAATACTATTCAGGTTATCAATTTTAAATTGATTTCACGTGATTAGATATGAAATAAAAAAAAATGCTCTTTTGTTAAGTTGTTTATCGCCTCTATGATACTTCTGATCTTTATCTTAATACTTTTTGTCAATATATCTTCACATCCCACGAAAGGGGAGGTTATTTCCATAGGCTCCATGCTTTGCCGGCGGGTTGGAGATCGCAGTGTTATAAATATAACAAAGGAAAATGCTGCTGCCCATTTCCCAGCCTGCGGAGACTAGATCTTTTGGCTCGAAAACATTAGTCGCCTTGTACGACACCCACGCGTGTAAGGGGTTGGTGCTATTCTACTCTGCCGGACACCACACGGCCTGTCTATATGTACTCGTATGCTAATTGCTATATCAATGTCTCTAGCTATAATAAAACCACGCTCCGACCAAGTCCGAATCGCCTATTGAAAGAAAGTTGCAAATCTCTGTATGGCAAGTTTTTAAGTCATTCGTAAAAGTCATAACAAACAGTTTGATTTCTGTAGGGTTGTTAGGAAAATAAGGAGGAGTGATTGTTTTGCCCATTATTTAATAATATTTTTCATTACTCACGAAAATAAACAATCCTACAGAAATCAAATTGTTTGTTATGACTTTTATGAATAACGTTCTATGACGTTTAAAAACTTGGCGTAAGTTGACATACAGAGATTTTTTTTTTTTTTTTTAAAAAGCGATTCCTACTTTACTTGGTCTTATTATATTCAACTAATGTACATTACTCAGAAAAGAGTTATTGGTACATGGCCGCAGAGGGATTCGAACCCGGCACCTCTCGCTTACGAGGTGGATACTCTACTGCCCGGCTACCGACGCTCCTACACCAAACCTTAACATTAGTTCATATGGGGCCTAGCCTATCGGGCTAAAGCTGCAATTACACACACCCTAATTCAAGGGCTTAAGGGCCTATTAAACCACTCGATAATCAGTCTGTCTTAGTAAGTCTACGAATAGTGTAATAAGACTAAGTCATGTTAGACAGTCTGATTAGTCTGTCCAAGTGGATTCGGCCGCGCTGTACTTTGTCAAATATAGGAAGATAATTTTGACAGTTCACAGTAGGGATGGGGTAGTGTAAAATCGTTAACGAACATATTCGATTATGATTTTCATTGTCATAGAACTTAGAATCGACAGTTGTATGGTTAAATCGTATGTATTATCCAAACCAATGATGTTTTTCTTTTAAATTAATAATTTATTATTACAACATTAAAACCCTTCCGCTACGACGATTTCAACAAGTGCGTATTTTTATTCGGTCATTCGGCCTATTCTGAAGAATACATACGAGTCGAAATCGTTGTTGTGAAAGGTCTCTTATGGTGAAATTCAAACAAGAAATAGGAATTGAGTTAAAAAATAATAAAATTACCTAAATGTTAATATTAAATGTTCGATTATTTTATTTGAATACCGATTTTCGATTGTTTTTTGTTATTTGTGGCACTTCACTAAAGGGCACATTATCTACATTTACCGAAAAACAGTACATTTTTCCTAAAAAAAAAACACGACACTACTTAGGTGTGCGCCAAAGAATAAGAATTAGTGAGTTGTTAAAATTATCATCCTATATAAGACAAAGCATAGACTGAATCGCGTCGGCCGTGCGGTGACCGGCAGAGTAGAATAGCACCGAAAACAAACGCTGCTACCCATTTTCCAGTTTTATATTTATAGCACTGCGATCTCCAACCCGCCTGCCAAGCGTGGAGATTATGGCAATAACCTCTCCTTTCGTGGAAGAGGCCCTTAGTCCTGCAGTGGAATGTTTTGGGCTGTGGTGATGATTAACACGTGGTGTAATAAGAATTAAGCATACTCCACATGTTCGCCGAAACTCCGAAACGCCGAAACAAAAAACAAAAAGTCCGATAACATTAAATTATTTTTAAATTTTATTGGAACTTACATTTTTGTTTTTGTTATAAGCAAGTTAATTATCAAATATGCTAAATACCATGAAAATAGGATATATTGTTATATTTGAAACGGACAAAATATATTTTTTATATAGTACTTTTATGGGTTGCTATACCTTTATCTACGTAGGTATCAGTGTAATCGTTACTCGTACAATATTTAGTAAAGGGCGATGAACCTCAGAGCCCGAATTACCTACCCTTAACGGCAACTCTGAATGAGTAAGCCTTTGATATTCACTGCGGTGCCCTAATAGCCCTTTAGACTAAACGATATTCAGTCGTGATTAATTAGACTGTCTTACTGTATAATTAGACAAGCTCGCTATTACACTGCGCTTCATCACCATCATCATCTTGGCGTTCACGTCCCGGTTGTGCTCTAGCGCACGAGGGCCCGGGGTTTGCCTTGACCACGATCCAGGATTTGGCAGATCAGGTAATTACAGTGGAGCGACTGCTATCTGACCTCTGTGACCCTGCTACCAGGCGAGCCTGACCAGATTGGATCATGGTTACATATTCAGTCGCCTGAATATGCAGGTTTCATCACGATGTTTTCCCTCACCGTAAGAGCATCGGTTAGTGTTCAACTAATGTACATAACTCAGAAAAGAGTCATTGGTACATGGCCGCAGCGGGATTCGAAACCGGTACCTCTTGCTTACGTGTCGGATACCCTAACTGCTCGGCCACCGAGGCTTTCTTATACCGCGCCGAATATCGCACGCGTTCTCATTCAGAGTCGCCATTCGAGAGAGAGTTAATGTGATATTACATTTGACTAAATTTAGTAGCATAAATTCAGAAGCTTTTTTCTGCGTGAGAGCATATCAAAGTGCAAATGTATTGCTCATAAAATAAGGTCAATTTTGTGACTGATTTTGAATCTATTGACTCGAATTATTTGAGGAATTCATAAAAAGCGAGCCGGATAAGTTTGTGAACTTAAAAAACCGCGTACTTTAAGTTCGTACGTCTATCACTTACGTCGAGCCGAGTAAGTTTGCGAACTTAAAACCCGCGTACTTTAAGCTGGTACGTGTGTCGCCTACTTAAAGTAGGCTACTGAATTTACTTGAATGTAAAAAGCGTTACTGTAATAATTACTTGGTCTGTGTGACTAATATTATGTTACGCGTCGCTCCGCTTTTCAAAAGCCGTGATACAAAAATTGATCTTATTTTACGAGCAATACATTCCACTTTAATTTGCTGTCAAGCTTTTTTCTTCTGAATTTAGACTACTGAATTTAGTCAAATGTAATAAGCGCATAAGTTAGATGTGATACTGAAAAGGAAATGGCTTAGTATGAAATATGTAAGAATAAATATCATCATCGCGGCCCATTACAATCCACTGCAGGACGTAGGGCCTCTCCCACGATAAGGGAGGTTAGGGGAGGCTTGCAGGCGGTTTGGAGATCGCAGTGCCATAAATATAACACTGGAAAACGCTGCTGCCCATTTTTCAGCCTACGGACACTAGATATTTTGGCTCGAAAACATTAGTCGCCTTGTACGACACCCACGAGTGTAAGGGGTTGGTGCTATTCTGCTCTACCGCACACCACAGGGCCCAGGATAAATATCAAACGATCTAATTATCATTTGCATTTCAGTGGATCGTCAGTGTCAACCATAACGGAACTACGCCTTCCACAACCTACCGGTGGTTTGCTAAGAAAATAGAAAGGGAAGGCAAAAAAGAAGGGTAATTTTTATCAATACTGTTACGTGCTAGGGTACGTTATTTTGAGTGAAACACTGATGATAGGTTCCGAAGGTTTATTCTCTTCCAAGGTTTCCACTGATTCCACGTCAAGCTGCCAACAATCACAGGTCTCTCGTAATCTATAGGTATTGCCGAAATCGCCGGTACTTGCAGGTTATTGCTCAGTATTCGCTCCGATGTTACCTCTCCGGTAGTCAAAACTGCACTGTCTCACGCCACGATAGCTGCGGCTTATATACCCTGGCCCCAATACAATGGAATGTTCTGGAGAACTAGTCCGAACATTTTTCAGGAACGACGAATCGAGAATAGTGGCTGCAACACGACCGGGTAAATTCCAGACGGACGTGTGTAAAATAACTATAGACCTTATGGTCCAGAGCATAATTCATTCATTCATTCTGGCTTGCCGCATACTTATTACAACGTAATATATCACAAGTGTTCTTGAATGCGTGAACGTGACTCTGCCCCATTCTTAGAGATGCCCGTCCCAAGCGTCACTGTCGCTGCCGTGATAATGTGCTAGTGGTCTATGTGCACAACTTTCAACCTCTCGACTGTCGTTGTATTCGATACGTTACATCGTTCATTCAAGTAACTACTTTAGACCTTCCCATCATGTCTGCAGTTTCGGAGATTTTTCTGTTCAAGGAATCGGGTTGTGCAGCCAAACCAACGCTCTTCTTCAAGCCGCTAGTGTTTGCCCTTCGCTCATATCTGTTCTTAATGTGTTTACTTGATTTCAAGCCATTTCCCCGAACCAAGGCGTATATATCTCGCATCCTCTCTCATAAATCAAAGACGTAGGGGAATGCAATCCCGCAAGATAATTTCAATCCAGGTATTTGCGGGACTGAACCACCTTAGTCCCACTGGATCCAGGTTTCCGCGGGATCCAGCAGGTTGGACTTAGACCTCAGAAATCAATCGTAATGAATACCTGTTGGACCTTGTTTTCATGGTTTTAATTAAAACCCAAATAAAAGAAGCTTTTCGGCACATTTTAAATGGTTAATTAATACTTTTTGACATAAATCACATAGAATAAGATAAGAAGATCATTATTCAATTTATAAAAATCAGGTGACCGAAGAGCTGGCAGCTACTTCGCACAAAGAATAAGCATTGCTATTCAGAGAAGTAATGCTGCCAGCATCTTGGGTACGCTTCCACACGGCCTAAATTTTTTACATATTTAAAGTTAGTTAATTTCACTTTCTTTTTGTTGTACATATTTATTATTATGTTAGTTGATATAATGTGTGAATATATATTTATAAAACACTGCCTTACGTTGAAGTATAAGTCGTAACTGGTCCAGTTAAGTCCAGTGGATCCCGCAAAATTTTCGACCAAGGTTAGTCCCGTCAAATGTATGCTGGATCCCGGTATTTCGGGATCCCGGTATCCCGGTATTGCATTCCCTAGGCATAATGTTAATTCTGGCTTGCACTTACTAGTTACCTTCCTACTCAGTCAGTGGCGCATCAGGGCTCAAGGCGGGAACGGTGTTCATTTAAGGGTTGTAACGGGACTTCGCCTCCGCCTCCGTCACTACAGAAGTTCTTTTTTTATTATTATTTGACTAGCTAGGCATTTGACCGCCACCTCACCTGGTGGTAAGTGCCGATAAGGCCGATGATGGAGCATGCCTGTCTAGGAACAGCCTATTCACTCTGGCCTTGAAGGCGTCTAGATTACAATGATCAGGGAACACCCATTTCTTTGTTTCCGAAAGAAATAATACCTCCGCCTCCGCCTCGTAACGGAGGTTTATTAACGTCATAATACAACACGCAAGCAGCGACGTTAAACTGAACCGGAAGGATGAATACGACCTGAGTGGTTCAGTTGGTTAACATGCCGGTCGCCACGCAGAGGTACCGGGTTGGATTCCCGGCCGAGCAGATATTGAAATGCAGAATTTTAATTTCTGTTACGTCTGGGTCTACATGTAGTATGTATAATAAGTATGTATTTAAAAGTATGATGTAGTCTATCAGTTATATAACACCCATAACACAAGCTTTGCTTAGTTTGGAGCTAGATGTCGCTGTGTAAATTTATCTAAGCATATTTTTTATTTATTTATTTATTTATTCTTGTTTCAGTAAGTATATATACGTATAATAATATGATTTGTGCATTCTGTTGCAGAGCAAGAGACCGTTATATCGCCAATCCTGAAATAATAAATCAATTTAATATGGAAAGAACGAACAAGTAAGAAGTATCGTAACATACCTATTCAAGTTTTGACTATTTCAGTCCTTTAGACCTTTTAAACCAAGGACCCCGTTGGCCCGTGTGTTGTCCAACAGAGTAGAATAGGACCAACCCCTTACACTCGTGGGTGTCGTACAAGGCGACTAATGTTTTCGAGGCAAAAGATCTAGAGTCTCTATAGACTGGAAAATAGGCAGCAGCGTTTTCAATTGTTATTAGAAGACTTGTGTCTTTTGGGTGCGGGACGTGGTCAGACGTTTGACCAAGGTCGTCTCACCCGCGCATCAGAAATAACCCAAAAGAGACGGTGTTTTGTGCATCGTAAGGATTAGTGCGGACTGCAACTGACGGTTGGTCGGCTCCAGCTAAATCGGAGCGTCTGTTACTAGTTTGTCTATACGGCACCCACCGACACGCGCCCACGGCAAACGTTGGCAACGTTCCTTTAGTCTAGTAATAAAAATGAATCATCTTGGCGTTAATGTCCCGGTTGTGCTCTGCCTTGTGATCTAGGATTAGGCAGAACAGATAATTACAGTGAAACGACTGACATCTGACCTCCATGACGCCGTTAACAGGGAAACTGACCAAATCATTCAGCCGCCCAAAAAATTATTTCAGACAGATACATCCATAGCGTTAGTTACAATATCTCTTAATTAAATACTAGTGTTAGTAGTTATTGTATAAGACGTTTGTCTTCGAAATTTGTGTTCGATGTGGATCTTCATCCAGTTACGCAGCAGAGGGGAATCCCACCAAATGTACAGGTTTCATCACGATGTTTTCCCTCACCGTAAGAGCATCGGTTAGCATTCAACTATATAACTCAGAAAAAAAGCATTGGTACATGGCCGCAGTGGAATTTGGACCCGGTACCTCTCGCTTACGAGTCTGATACATTAACCACTCAGCCACCGACGCTCATCCGCTCGTAGGTATATTATACTCAAGTATCTACCTACTCATTTACAGACCCAAGAACACTTTTCGACGTGGCATAAATAAAATGTAAGTGTACCAAAAATTTGTCTGACCCGACGAGGGCCTCGCTGTTATTCTATTTAGTAGGGCTCGGATCATCATTATCATTATATAGGCCAGAAGACGCCCACTGTTGGGCATAGAGCTCCCCCAGAGATCTCCACAAAAGCCGGTCCTGTGCTTTCCGCATCCAGCTGGTACCTGCGATCTTTACGAGGTCGTCGGTCCACCTTGTGGGAGGCCTACCCACGATGCGTCTTCCGGTACGTGGCCGCCACTCGAGAACTTTACTGCCCCATCTGTCATCATGGCCATCTGTTCTTCGAGCTATGTGCCATGCATACTGCCACTTCAGTCTGGCAATCCTTAGAGTTATGTCGGTGACCTTTTTTCGCTTGCGGATCTCCTCATTTCTGATTCCAGGGCTCGGATACTGATATATTTTTCAAAACCATTTTGCGTAAACACTTACTTAGCTAAGGAGCAATTTGTTTCGTTTTCGTTGAAACAAAGATTTGAGCATCACCATCATAAATCCAAGAGTTCGACTCTTGTCGATCGAGCAATCGCCATTCTTCAGCTGTCGTACAGCCTAGTAGGTTACTCCGATGATAGATACACCGCCATCTTGATCCAATTGTATAGAATGACGTCACATAATTCGTACCGCCTAACTGATTATCGTTCAGAATGAACGAAATGAATGCCAATGGGCTCTTTTATAAATTGTAAGGTGACGATATTATCGTGGATGTCGACGATATAGGGGAGAGGTGGCATGAAAGGGACACGTATTGAAAGGGATAAGCCAAATAATCGGTCTAATTAGAAACGTCTCGAGACGACAATATTAAATGGCAACGGCCTGCGAGTGTTCGAAATCGTACATAAAAGAAAATGTTCGTTGTTTTTAAAGAAAAGAAATGTCCCCTTCGTGCCACCTCTCCCCTATTTCGTGGACGTCCAAGATAATATTGTCACGTTACAAATTATAAGACGCCCTGGATGCGCTTGCACGATTAGGATGTGGAATGGACTCCCAGCCAGTGTTTTCTTTGGACTATGACATGGGATCGTTCAACAGGTATATTAGAGAGAGAGTGAGAGAGAGTCTCCTCAGAGGCGGGCAACGCATTGGTGACTCCCCTGGTGTTGCTGATGTCCATAGGCGGCGGCCCGCTCGCCTGTTTGTCTGCCATATAACATAACATAAAATTAAATTCTCTGTCCAGAAATCGAGGTCCACTGTTCAAGAACCATCTTTACTTCCCAGTTCCAATTGAAAATTATTTTAGACGAAACGGCAATGAGTTAGTAAGAATTTTTTTTATTTATATCAAAATAATCTATGCGTTTATGTTGACCTACTATCCTACGACAACTGAAAAGGGGTACCTATTTTTAAACCCATAATAAATTTACGAATATATTTTTTATACCTACAATTTAGAGACATGATGATCATCTAAAAATACTCAATTTTCGAAATTAAGTATTAGTTTTGATATATTATCATGTACTTATAATAAAAAATATTTGGCCCTATAGAGCGTCGGTGGCCGAGCGGTTAGGGTATCCGACTCGTAAGCGAGAGGTACCAGGTTCGAATTCCGCTGCGGATAATGACTCTTTTCTGAGTTATGTATATTAGTTGATAATACTAACGGATGCTCTTACGGTGAGGGAAAACATCGTGATGAAACCTGCATATTCAGGCGACGGAATGGGTAGCCATGATCCAGTCTGATTTGGTTCCCATGGTAGCAGGGTCATAGAGGTCAGATTGTAGTCGCTTCATTTTAATTACCTAAAAAATCCTGGATCATGATCAAGGCGGACCCCGGGGCCTCGTGCGTGAGAGCACAACCGGGACATTAACGCCAAGATGTTGATACTTGCGAAAAAAACGCCTATTTCATAGGCAATCATTCATACAATCATTAATTCATGAATGTGTGCGTGTGATTCTGTCTTTTTTTTCTTATTTGGTCTGGGGTCCTATTTTTGAATCGCTAGCCTCGATTCATTCAATATGAAAAATTCGATATTTTTATACATGATGCTGACTTTTCCTATTTTGGAACTTTCGGTATTGCTGTGATTAAAAAAAATGAATTTTTCATGCCAAAAATAAAAATTAAATACCGTTCGGAATCGTGGCAAGCGATTCAAAAATAGAACCCCCTGAGGTGTCTGCTTACCATCAGACAGGTCTTAAGCTTGTTGCAAGCTAAGTGGTATAAATAAAAAAAAAAATTGGGGCCAATATGTTGCTGGGAACTTGTTACCTACATACTAATTAAAAAAAAACAGGTAGGTATAGGAGGTACCTACTTACTTAATAGAAGTTTACTTTTATTAAACTATCTATTCCTGCTGTAAGTTTTTCCCGGACAAAATTATCTCCCCTACTTCACTCGTACCGCTATTTTTTACAGGAATCCTAGAAAAATGATTGCAGTGACCCATTTTGATGGATATGGAATGGGAAGGGACAAACGTAAGTACTTGAAAGTATTATAACAAAGATACTGGAATCATCATGATCGTCAAACCGAAACACAACAATGCCAGCATTGTTGCTTGGCGGCAGAAAAAGATACGGCAGTGGTACTTCCAGGCGGACTCCTCAGTCTTGACAGTCCTACCACCTGATGAGGTGTATTACTACAACCAACGTTCATTTGTCTTTCACATCCTTCCAATATTCAAAGCTTGGCCTTCATCTTCTTCTCTTTCACTCAACTTTGCCTTCTGGCTACTATCAGCTGCTGAGACGGGACTTGGAGAATAAAAGGTGGTCCGATTACAACTAATCGGATTACATCATGTTTATTACTGAATCATAATAAAAAGGTACACAGCTTATATCTAATGTATCTTATGCCTATTTACTACACACTACACAGCTTTAAAAAGCTATCATGTCTTATTAGAAAAGAGCTGGCGAGTTATAAACACACAGCTCCTTAGTTACCTAGAGGAACACGATCTCTTGAGCGACTGTCAATATAGTTTCCGGCATTCCGGTGATCTTCTAGTGCATCTAACACACCGTTGGGCTTCAGCTGTTGAGAGTCAAGTTGAGGCACTGGCTGTTGGCCTAGATATGGCGAAGGCGTTCGATCGAGTATGGCATAGGGGCCTTCTATCGAAGTTACAATCATACGGTTTTCCCGAGGGATTGTGCAAGTGGATAGGTTTTTGCCCAGCGGATGCATAAAAGCCGTAGTTGACGGCTGTTGCTTCGATTGTTTGGACGTTAACACTGGTGTCCCGCAAGGCTCGGTGCTGTCCACAACTCTGTTCCTCCTGCATATCAATGATACCCTGTCCATTGACGACATTCATTGCTATGCGGATGATAGTACTGGAGACGCCGTTTATAGGGGTCGTGCCAATATCCCTCTTGTCATAGTCGAGGAAAGTCGCGAAGTACTTGTGTCTAAAATCGAGAGTACTCTATCTAGAATCTCCGATTGAGAACGACTAAATCTGGTCCAATTTAACCCCACTAAGACACAATTTTGCGCGTTCACAGCCAAGAAAGCTCCATTCGTTGTAGCTCCTCAGTTCCAGGATACACCGCTTACCATCTCTAAGAGCATACATATCCTAGGTGTCGACATGTCCAGTGACGTCCAGTTTCGCAGTCATTTGGAAGAAAGGGTCAAGCTGGCACCTAAAAACATGGATGTACTTAACAGATCGAAGCGATTCTTCACGCCGGGGCAACGACTTCTCCTATATAAGGCTCAAGTCAGACCCCATTTGAAGTATTGCTCCAATCTATGGGCGGGTGCACCGGCATATCAGCTTGGTCCTTGTGACTCGATCCAAAAGCGAATTGTCCAAGAGAGAATTGTCGATGGCACCATGTTCTCAAGTGGTATTGAGCCGCTGAGTCAGAGGAGGGATTCACCTCCCTTTGTGTATTCTACCGCTTGTGCAATGGTGTTTGGTCTGAAGAACTGTTTCACATGATGCCTACAGCTACATTCTATCATCGCACCGCTCGCCACCGACAGAGGGTTTGACCTCACACCTTGGCGCCAAAGTGGTCGCGTACTGTTCGGTTCCAAAGGAACTTTCTCCCACGCACACAAAGGTTGTGGAATGAACTATCTGGAGAGGTTTTCCTTAGAGAGTACAACATAGAGTTCTTCAAGAAAGGGGTCAAAAGGTTTTATGGGGTCGGCAACGCGTGGATAATGCCCCTGGCATTGCAAACGTCCATAGGCTGAGGTGATTGCTTACCATCAGGCGGGTCGTAAGCTTTTTGCCACCTTTGTGGTATAAAAAAAAATGATTACCTATAATTTTTCCCCTTTTGAACGCAGATGAATACAAAGAAGTTAAGAGGTTAGCAGATAGGAGGGAAGAATAGCGATTGCTCTATTGACAAGAGTCTGATACTAGAGTCTGTATGATAATTACGTTATATGCCCGCGTTTGGGTCACAGAAATTGATATGTGTAGTGTATCGACCTTTCAACGTAGTCGGTCGGTGTTCCTTTAAAATGAAAAATAAAATCTTACTTACCTAGCACTTTTCATCCCGCAACCGTGGTCGAAGGGATTCAACAATAACAAGGTGGTAAGCCATTTCTAAACTAAACTATTTTGTTTCACAGTGCATTCAGACTTAACTTTACTAAACTTGGAGGACATGAACAAGGAGGTCGTTGATCCTCAATCAAAAAAATATGACAATTACGTTCGTGAGAACGAAGATACTGAAGATGAAGAAGAAGGTGAGGACGAAACTGAATTGAAAAGTGATTGGCATCCCAAAGGGTATGAACAAGTCACAGTTGATTATGGTAGACCGGACATAGTGGAACCAAGAGGATCTTATAATGAACGAAATGAAGAGTCGCAACAGATGAAAGCGGTGGACGATGAAGATAGGCACCACTGGGATGCCAGGGGGAGATATGGCCAAATAGACGCTTGGAAAGGTAAAGGAGGAGAGGGTCGGGGCGATAATGGCAAGCTAAATGAGAATTGGGATCACAAAGTTGACAACGAAGGCCGGCCAAAAGAAAACTGGAACCAACAAAACAAACAATCAGGCGGACCAAACGAAGAGTCTCAAGGTAATAATAAGTACGAAGTAGACAACAATGACAAGTATAATGCAAACGACGAAAGACATAGAAATATCAATTGGGTCAAACCTCGAAACAAGATTGGTGTACAAACTAGTGTTCCAGAAAGGAATAACAACATATATGAAAAACCAAAAGAAGGCTGGGTCGAACACAACCTCCCCAAAAATAATTACGATCCACCGCCTAAAACGAATAATCGAGAGCATGCGAAACAAGATAGGTTTATTATTCACCAAAGGGAGGATGAGCTGCCACCTGAAAGGAATGACTTCAATGTTAAAAAATATCGCAATAAAAACGTCCGCGACCCTATAAGAGGCAACCATGCTCATATAAATAATAACTGGGGTAAACAAGAAAGACCAAGAAATGATAGATACGAAACTAGGAATAGGCACAAAAAAGAATTCCCAAAACCGAAGAAAACTGAGAATTGGAGCCAAGAGAATAAGAATGAAGACTGGAGTCACAAAAGTGAAGAAGTGGAAGATCATACAACTCCAAAATCGGACAAGTGGCAGGAAATTAACGAGGACTGGAATAAGCAAGTTTTCACAAAACATTACATTTGGGGCAAACCATCACATGAAGAAGAAGACGAAGAAGAACCCAAGAAAAGTGATTGGGACAAAGAACAAGAACCCAAGAACAACGAATGGGACAAAGAACATAAAAATAATGAATGGGATAAACCTAAACCGTCGAAAGATAAACGGAACAAACCATATAATAAAGACGAGTGGGACGAGCCCCACAAGAAAGATGAGTGGGACGAGCCTCACAAGAAGAATGAGTGGGACGAGCCTCACAAGAAAGACGATTGGGACGAGCCTCACAAGAAAGATGAATGGGATAAGTCTCACAAAAAAGATGACTGGAGCAGACCAAATGACAATGAAAACTGGCATAAACAAAATGTGGACGATGACGGGGACAGAACAAGGACAAAAAATAATGACGACGGAGATAAGCCTGATAAGAATAACTGGCGCAAACCGAAACGAGACGATTGGGATAGACGCAATAAGAAAGTGTTCCTAGAGAGAAACATTAAAAGAGACCTCTGGGACACTAAAGATAACTTCGAGAGAACTAATAAAAAAATCGATTGGAATAAGCCCCCGTCTAAGAAAAGCGATTGGGACAAGCCCACTAAGGTAGGCGACTGGGACAAGCCGACGAAAAAAGACGATTGGGATAAACCGACCAAAAAAGATGATTGGGACAAGCCAACTAAGAGAGACGACTGGGATAAACCGACTAAGAAAGATCGGGACAGACTGTCTAAACCAGACGAACCGCACGAGCGGAAGAAAACATTCACCAACGTCGTTCGTCATGAGGATGATAAGCCCAAGAAAGCGTTAACCAATAAGGAAGACTTCCCGGTCCACAACAGCAACAATAATATGCATCACGAAGGTAATAGCAATAGCAATAGCAACAATAATAATAATAATAATAATATGCATTACGAAGGAAGTAGTAATAATAATAAGAAAAAAGAAAAGTTTTCCGACTATGACTATGGCAAGCCTAAACCCAAGAAGACGTCTCCAAAGTGGGACTTTGATACTCCTCCACCAAAGAAGAAGCAACACAGAGATTATGACTACGACAGACCCGTTCGCAATGTACACAGAAATGGCGCGCCAGAAGGGATAGGAACACCAATCCCGTACAGAGGGAAGAAGACAGTGTACGAAGACGTAGATAAATGAGTTAATACCTACTAGTTTTAGTTAGAAATAACACAAAACACACACAAAGTTAATAAATTTGTTTATATTTATGTCCTTGTTTGTATTTACTTGTGTTATTGGGATTGATTCTAGGATTAAAGTAAGCCGTTTTCGCCGATGGCGCGCTCTAAGGATTCAAACATTATTATTATATTTAGGCTACGAGCAGACAGCCCACCTGATGGTAACCGGTAACTTTCGCCCATAACATTTACAATTCATGCATTTATATTGCAGGCAACAAAAATGCAGAACCGCAGTTTGTCACTGTAAGGACTAAGATGAAATGCATCATGCCCGTAATTGCTCTGGCTACCTTATCCTTCAAACCGGGACTCAACAATGCAAGTACTCACCCAGGCGTACTACTTAGGCTTGACAGAGTTCGACCACCTTATACCTCCGTCGTGACCTAGTCTAATAAGCCGTTTTCAAGTATCGTTTCTCAAAAATTCACACAGATGGCGCGCTCTAAGGATTCAAACATTATTGTAATATTTAGACTATATGGGGCTATTGTTGTAGTTATATGGCCAATCATATGTGTGACTTTCATAGTTCATTGCCTCAGAATCAATTATACCGTGTTAAAACGCTAGCTATAATTTAATATTTGGTAAAGAGATACCATGCTATCCTAAAGTTTATTAATTAATTTAAACTTCATGGACGATAAGGTACAAAGGCGGACATAAAGTTACACAGCTTTATCTTCCCGTCGACCAGAAATCGACAAAAAAAATTGTAAAGGCAAATCCCAAGGAGCACTTACATTTAAATAATGATTAATAGATCTAAAATGAATTGCATTGAAATAAATCGTCGTCAGTCGTTGGTGCGCGCCATCTATTATTATTTGAGGGAAGAGAGCCTTGAAAACGGCTCATTGTTGGGGCTAGAGCACATTGCAATCGAAGCACGAATTCTCATTGTGATTGCAATGGTGGAAACTTGGGACTAAAATTAAAAAAGTCATGCCTGTAATTGCGCTGGCCACTTTATCCTTCAAATCAGAACACAACAATACTTGCATTGTTGCTTGGCGGTAGAATTGGATAATGCGGTGGTACGGACCCAGGCGGACTGCTAAGGCATGACACAGTCGTACCCTCATAGTCGTACCCACAGCCCATGACAGTCCACTGCAGGACTTAGGGCCTGTCCCACGAAAGGGGAGGTTATTTTGCCTTAATGTCCAAGCTTGGCAGGCGGATTGGAGATCGCAGTGCTATAAATATAACAATGGAACACGCCAATATACCAACCTAAGGAGACTCTTGATCTTTAGCATCGAAATCATTACTCACCACATAGAGAAAAAATTTTCTGTACAGAAGCAGAGAGTACATTTAGAGTTTAAATATGAGACAAAATGTCACACATCTCTATAACACACACACTAATGCAAATGCAGGGACGGAACAAGGCAGCCCATCATGAGTTATATTTTACTACGACTTTCTACTCGTAACGGACACAAACAAATCTGACTTGTTGTTCGCTCCAGATGACTATGCAATATTTTTAAGCTTGTCCTTATATATTTTAATATTGACATTATAATAAAAGGAAGGTGTCTAGTGAATCAAAGCCATGCCCTGATACCTACCACCGTCTTTTCGATCTCTCGATCCTACATACCGTGAATCGGCAGTGCTTGCTTTAGCAAAGAGGAGGGTTATGATTCTGACCGGTATTAATGTTTATTTGTTGCCTCATAACTTCTAAACTAAGTAGGTACCTACCTACTTACTTATAGTTAAAAGCGTCTTCATTGTTCACAGGTTGGCCTATGTGACTTCACAAATTTAATATGATGCCCTCTAGAGGACATAGTCATGAAAAAAAAAAAAATAATGAAAAGGATAGATACATTAATATATTAAACAAGCAGCATATTCTTTATTTTCAGTAAAAATTCATATTATGCTGGTGCAGCAGGACAGAAGGGACTTGCATCTAATTATTATCTTGTTCTTCAAAATGTTTACAACGCAGCACTTCCAATTTGCAACCCAGACATAACCATGTCTGGTCTTTAGGAAACCTAGAAAAACAAATATTTATGTAAATAAACGTAAATACGCGATTAATCCGTTGTTTCATATAATGTCTGAACATTTAAAATGTCATCTAGGTACATTTTTGGTATGGAACCCTGATACATATAAAGTTGTGGACCGCTATTCACAAGATTTGAGTAATAAAATACTATACAATAAATACTAAGTCCGACCCTGTTAGCATCAAAATATTTTCGTACCTATTTAGACACCGAAATATTGCTCAATTTGCCAATAATTTTAAATCGATCTCTAATGGCATGTTGTTTTAAGGTAAAGCATTTCAATTAATGCAAATTCACACTATTTCGATGCATATTTTTGTCACAATTTCTAAAATTTATTTCGGATCGCCTCGACCACGAATGTTTACTTACCGGTGAAAGGATAATCCAGGTGTATTTCCATACTTTGCGGTTTTACATAAATGTGCACTAAATTACACACAAAATTACAATCTTTTAAATGGTTTAATTTAAATTTTATTAGGAAATTATAAAATTTACACCGATGTTTCAAAAAAAACGTCAGGTCGATAGGCCCTCGAGCAATATGTCGAACGTTCAAAACATTGCGCACGTCATTTTCTTGAACTTATTCCAAGGGATGAAAAAACGGGATAGCAAGATTCATAATCATTGTAGAGCGAGCGAACAGGGAATATTTGTGATTTGTGTTTAGTCTGGTATGTCTGTGTCCAAGACTTACTAAGTCCAATAGGCCTTATCTCTCGGTATACAGAGTGAGAAATCTAAACGGGTTTTTTTTTTGCTAAAACGCGGTATTACCGGATCGATTGCGAATATTTTTCGTATCATGTATAAATAATTTTCCCGATCGAAGGTAATGTCTTTACATGACTCACACATACACAAATTATTGACTCTATGACTGCATGGGAGATGCTACACACACGATATTTATCGTCGATACGGATCGTGGAATTTTGATTTTCTAGAAATCCTGTGATTCGCATCACGATCCGTGGATCCTACACACTCGATAAATATCGTGATCCACGTACCACGATAAATATCGTGTTAATCTATGACTACGACAAATACCTTTATGACTCATACACCCACAAATTAGTGAACCAAATCCTCCATACGTACAAGGCTTTGACGTGGCAAACTCGTGATCGATACATTACGGCGATACGGTTGACTCGCCTTGCGGAAACGAGCGCTCGGAATCGATTCGGAAAAACGAGTAGTAGAAAATAAGCCCTACTCTCTTGGTAGGTACTCTTGATGTGGCTTTGGCAGTGGAGGGGCATTTGCCTTTTTGTTCCCAGATCAACGTGTTATAGAGGTGGGCAACGCATTTGGCGATACTCTTGGTGTTGCTAATGTCTATAGGCAGTGGTGACCACTTTCCGTCAGGTGGCCCGCTTGCCTGTTTGCCTACCGTATGATATAAAAAAAAGTCCCCGGGTCAATGAAGAAAAATTAAAAAATATGAAATAGCATAATTTGTTTTAAAAACCACGAGGCCGAATAATAACTGCATTTTTTCTATCTCTCATACTAAGTTGCACTACTAAAAATACCTATGGACTGGGTTCGATTCTCGGCAGTAAATTCTCTTCTAAGGTCGCAGATCAATTTCCCATATATGTTAACATTCCACTTTTACATATCTCTCATATGTTTTTTAGTGTTCAAATAAAGGTTTTTTTTTTCAATTCAATCCAAATTTTCTTTATTGAGTAGGAACATATCTAGGAAGTAGGAAGGAAACACATAGTGACATGTAGTTGGCCACTCCGGGACCGGAGCACAAAGGCGCGGATCCAGCCTCTAAAAAGGTTGTGGGCATGATCACATGAAAATCACCCAAGTGCGAGCCGGATTTTCGAAAAAACGCACAATTTATCTACACATGCAGCGCACGTTTGCTGGAAATCGGGAGCTAAATAAATTCCATCTTACATACGTTAAGTAAACAAGGACAGCTCTGTACGAAAATTTAATGGACTGACTTAAATTACCATTACGGCCTTCTTCTGCTAATCCTTAGAAGCTGAAATTAAGGTAATCCAATGAATTAGCGAGTGCAGTGAGCTCCGAATTTATAACGCCATTCTGAAGTTTTTTAGCACTTAAAAGCTGGGATTAATAGTATCTATTATAAATAATAGAAAGCAAGGAAAGAGCGAGCGGAGCGAAATTTTCGACATTTTGGCACTCAAAAAGATAATTAAACTAACTTTTCTATACAACGTTAGCCTTGGCCCTCAATTAGGGTTGTGGGCATGCCCATCGTGCCCACAACGCTGGATCCGCGCTTGGGATCACATCTACCCACGCCAACAACGGCCGGACCGTATCCGACAATACCAGACAGAGTAATATATAGGAACCCATTTTATACTTTAAAAAAAATTACCTAAAACTACAGCAAGAGTAAGCCAGGAACGGTACCGCGGATCTCCAATCGCACGATCACTTCTCTGGAATGACGTCACAACATAATCATCATCATCACAGCCCATAACAGCCCACTGCAGGACTTAGGGCCTCTCCCACGAAATGGGAGGTCATTGCCGTAATCTCCACACTGGGCAGGCGGGTTCGTAGTTTTATAAATATAACAATGGAAAATGCTGCTGCCTATTTTCCAGCCTACAGAGACTCTAGATCTTTTGCCTCGATAACATTAGTCGCCTAAAACGACACCCACGACTGTGCTATTCTACTCTGCCGGACACCATACGGCTGACGTCACAACATGCATTTCAGATGTAACGTCATTCCAGAGAGTGGTATAATGCGATTTTAGATCGACGGTGCCGCTGCAGGTCACCAAGTCAGCACCCGTTCACAAGTATAATGCAGGGCCCAGCCATCGTCGAATTCAACCATATTCGAGAGAAAAGGGCGACCCGGCCCCCACGGTACCGTTTGGGTATTTACAAAACACAAATAACACATAATCTAATCTAAAGCTATATATACAAATAAAAAACCTCTTTCAGGGTATCCCCGAGAGGCAAAGTGCCCAGAAGGCTGGCAACATTTCCCCTTTCTCGTGAATACGCCAAAACAAAAGAGGAGATGGGAATTCACACCATGGGTCCAAAGACTTATAAACCTAATAGAAGATATTTTAATTTTATAGTGTATTTATCATCATCATCATCATATCAGCCGAAAGACACCCACTGCTTGGCATAGGCCTCCGCCAGAGATCTCAACAAAGGCCGATCTTGTGCCGGTTCTCGAGCGTTCGCCACTTAAGAACTTTACTGCCCCATCGGCCATTTGTTCATGGAGCTATGTGCCCTGCCCATTGTCACTTTAGGCTGGCAATCCTTAGGGCTATGTCGGTGACCTTGGTTCGCTTGTGGATCTCCTCATTTCTGATTCGATCGCGCAACAAGACTCCAAGCATAGCCCTTTCCATTGCCCTTTGGGTAACAGTAAGCATTCTTATAAGGTCCATAGTGACCGGCCACTCGCAACATACATTACAGTGTAGGTATTGGTCGTCTGTAATGCTGTAGTTTGTTTAAAATAAATACCTAATGCTTGGGTCACACAGAGTTAAGTACACTTGCATTGTATTATTGTTGCTTTATATTTTGTACTAGTTTTATTTATTTATATAATCGGTTATTTATTGAATCGTACGTAATACCACTGTCCCATTTTTAAAGGATAAATATTTGGTTATGTGATCGATAATTATGTTATTACATTTGATTAGAATTTTGCATAAATGTTGTTTACCAATGGTGCTTTGTTTGTTTTATAAAATGTCGTTTAATTCAGCTAATGTTGTCTAAATAAATACCTCATTTTATAATGGATTACATTGCTTATTCAAATATACCTAATATGTTTAAAACATGCTTTTGTTTGATTAAATAATGTCCACTAGAATAATACTTTATCCTAGATAACAAATAGCACTACCTCCATGAACTACATTTTACATAACATAGATATATATTTATTAATATTCTCTTGTTTACCTAATTTAGCGTTTTCCATATATTTCACTGGGGTTTTGGATAAATACTCACACTCTGTTATTATTCTGTAGCTTAATTACTAAAATAAAGGTTTATAATAATAAGTCACTATAATTATAAGTAGGGCATATATTAAATCTAACATCAGAAGTGGGATTCGTTAACTCTTTATATCGATATAAAAATCACTATTTTGCAGATTCTGCGTCATGGGCAAATCGCCGACGACGGTGTTTGGAACGACCAATCGACGTCGGAGGAATCGAGGGACCGAAGAACCAAAGGAAATGTGCTGTGCTGTTTTCGCGGACCATCGCTGTCAAGAGCTTCGCAGATCCTGGTTGAAATCGTCACCCGGAACAGCATCACCAAAGCTGTCATGGCCAGGTAACACCCCGAACGGTTCTGTATCTGAACATCTTGGACGCCAGGACACCCACTGCTGGACATAGGCTCCCCCCCCTGGCCTTCCGCAACGATCGGCTTGGTGCCCTTACATCCACCAGTTCCGTCCATCTCCTGGAGCTGTCCTACATATAATTTTCTGTACGTGATCGCCATTCGAAGACCTTTGTGCCTCATTGACCATCGGTCCTATGAAATTTTGTGGCCAGCCCACTGCCACTTTAGTTTTGAAACTCGTGGAAACTATGTCGGTGACTTTTGCATCCACTATGGCACAAATCCTGGACACTGTGGAATCACGATTGTTTCTTTCACGTCGAGCGTCACTACATCGAGATATAAAACGCCGCTTTTATTATAATATTTTTAGAATTGCAAAACATTTATGTGAGAATGGCATCCTTAATTAGCAAAAGAACACCACATCGTAATTGTTTAACCCTCTTTTCCATGCTAAAAACTACGTAAACGAAAGTAAAATGTTTTAAGCAATTTTTCTTGTCGGTAATTAGACGAAAAAAAAAAATATTTTGTGCGGTTGACCGAAAAAAAAGTTTTGCAAATATTAAGTTAAAGATAATCGGAAACTTTATATTCCCGTAAATTTTGATAGGTATCTTTATATGATAGGCAACTTAAGTACCTACTTGTAATAGTCGGACCGAGTTATTTCGAAAATGAAAACGCACATATATTTATTTTCCATTGTAGTAGATACCCCCTTCCAACATTGAACTATGTTTGGGTTGATAATTTTATTAGACAATTTTTCAAAGCTCCTGCTCCACAGTTCCCAATGAAAGTGTTGTTTTAACAATTGTCCCTAATTTACGAAAACTTTTATTTTCCCTGTCAAAAATACTATGATACATATTTTGTTGCACAATGTTTCCAACGTGTGGCATATCTTTAGAAATCACTAAAATTTAAGAATAGGTTTGCATTCTTATTAATATTGGATTATCAATTCCCTAAATGCTTATTTGTCAAAATCTTATTTCAGTACGTACCTTTGGACCTACAAAGGATACATAAGTTGAATATTACGAATCTTTTCATTTATTGCCCTTTAGACACAATTTGTTGTATATTTTCTTTTTACGTTATATCCCGTAAATACTTAAATTTCCGTTTAAAATTCCGGATCCCTATTTTACAAGGTGGCTCAAACCAGCCAAAAAAATGGTGATGCAAAAAATAGAAATCATAGGGTCGGCACAGTAGATATAATCAAGGTTGTACCGTTATAACACTTTACGTTTAGCAATTTTCAGTCCTAGATCAACTAGCTACTTAAATCATGACATTCATGATAGGGAATTGAGAAGAATGAAAAATAAATAATCCATTAAATTTCTTGAATAAGAATTTAGACTTTGCATAAAAGCGCTTCTCCGCCGAAAGGTGGCAACATTTTGTCATCAACACGTGTTGACAACACAAAGTTTTGTTCGGTGGATACGCAGCTTAAGGCAAAATATTTATTTTGTTTACTTCATTTTAATTTCAACAAACTTTCACGATACCATAAATATTAAATTCAAGCTATTTATTAAAGTACCTACATAGACACGATTCGTGTAAAAAAAAAAGAAATGTTTGCCTACCTTTGTTTGCATAAACTATATTTCGTTTGTCTACCGCTAGTGGTCTCGAAATAAAACGTCAGTATTGGCCGAGCGAATTGAAAAAGTAGGTAGGTACTACCTGCAATGACGTCATTCATATTTTCTATTTTCTTGTTGATTGATCGTATCGTTAGTAATATGCGATTTCAGTAGCAGCGGATTCGATTACCGCCCGAGTAGAAATTGAAGTAATTAGTAATTAGGTACCTACCATAAAAATCTGCTCCATTATAATAATCTGCTCCGTATCTGTGTGATGTTTCGCATTCCATTAACCACAGGATATTGTTATTTAAATTGATATTTTGGTGATAGATAAACATTATAGGTATCAATTGCGATGTGGGTCTATAAGAACAACGCTATTGAAGATGCTATTCAGTTTGAATTATTTCATAATTCGTAATTATTCAAAGAAAGTTTGTGTACAATATTTTATAGAAAATCATGCTAATGATGTACAACTTTTGAAATGCCACCAGTTATTCAGTCACATGTAATAAGTAAATTATTCGATAAATAGAAGTAAAAGTGTAATAACTTGAAAAATGCCAATTATGACATGATTATTTAGATTGTTTGAATCCAGCTGTCGGAAACTGTGTTACAATATGGCTGCTAGGTTACTACCTAGCTTACTAGCTTGGTTAAGTCCACTTCTCGGGCAGCAGAGATGGGACCATACCTGAATTCAGCATAAAGTATTATTGATAAAAAAAGTTTGCTAGACCCGTAGACGATGCTAATCTGGTTTTCATCGGCACGGGTGAGGAGATTAGCATGAGGGGACAAGTGACTTTGAAAGTACAGACTAGTATTTGGTTATTTACAAATGTGCACAATAAGAATAACTGCAATATATTTTAATTGTTATATAAGCTGAATGAACCGATTTGTTTTTTATACTTTACAAGTTGTGATTGAATTATTTGTGGCATTGCAAGAAGTTATTATTTTATGAAATTCTGATACCTGTGATTTTACGTTGCTGGAATTTCGTGGTTAATTTAACTATTTGTGGTATAATATTTTGTTGAGTCCTTTTAAATAAGTAAATGACACAAAATAAAACATTAATATATTTTGAAGTAGATATTTGTAACATACATCTAAAATATGATTCACAAATGGAAATTTGTCCTAAGTTTTATAAAAATAGGTACTTCAGGGACGAAGTACTTGTCAGTATTGCCGTGTTAGATATAAGGTATTTTAGTATATTTTAATTGTTATTTAAAGTTACATATATAATTGAAATTATTGAAAACTATCGTGATTATTAATAATTAACATTTCAAAATACTTTCATAAAACATTTTACCAACTTCAGAACGAAATGTCTGGATTTCTGAACGATTGTGACTTTTGATCAGATTAAATACTGTTTATGAGAAACTTCCTTAATTAATTATGTAATAAATTTATTATAATGTTAAAAAATATTAAAAGTATTGTAATACATTAAATTAACATGTAAGCTATCTATCATTAAATTTAGGAGACCGGAAATGAGAATAAGAATGACATTTCCAGCTAGATCGCTAGTATAAAGGTTCAGTCGTGACAGTGAGAGGGACTTTTGCTCCAGAGCCGGCGCAGAGTTAAATGCACTTGCATTGTATTATTGTTGCTTTATATTTTGTACTAGTTTTATTTATTTATATAATCGGTTATTTATTGAATCGTACGTAATACCACTGTCCCATTTTTAAAGGATAAATATTTGGTTATGTGATCGATGATTATGTTATTACATTTGATTAGAATTTTGCATAAATGTTGTTTACCAATGGTGCTTTGTTTGTTTTATAAAATGTCGTTTAATTCAGCTAATGTTGTCTAAATAAATACCTCATTTTATAATGGATTACATTGCTTATTAAAATATACCTAATATGTTTAAAATATGCTTTTGTTTAATTAAATAATGTCCACTAGAATAATACTTTATCCTAGATAACAAATAGCACTACCTCCATGAACTATATTTTACATGACATAGATATATATTTATTAATATTCTCTTGTTTACCTAATTTAGCGTTTTCCATATATTTCACTGGGGTTTTGGATAAATACTCACACTCTGTTATTATTCTGTAGCTTAATTACTAAAATAAAGGTTTATACTAATAAAAGTCACTATAATTATAAGTAGGACATATATTAAATCTATTGAACTATGAACACGAAATAAATAATACATTACACAATATAATCACATGGTTATCAACACTAAATTTGAAAGTTAATATAACCAAAACCAAAATAATGCAATTTAATAATTACAAAAGAACACCTATTAAATTAAACATCCATAACTCACATACAAAAATAGAAGTAAACTGGATTAAATTCTTAGGCATTAGCATTGACTCAAATTTAAACTGGAAAAATCAAATTAATAGTATAAATAGTAAAATATCCAGCTATTGTTATTTAATATCGATGCTGATTAACACTACATCCATAAATGTTGCATTAAATGCTTACTACGGATATGTGTATCCCGTTCTTACTTATGGGGTAATTTTCTGGGGCAATTCGGTGGAAATTGAGAGAACCTTTATCATGCAAAAGCGATGTTTACGAATAATTTATAATAAATATGGTAAGCAATCCCTAAGAGATACTTTCAAAAATAATAATATCCTAACACTTACTTGTATATACATACTGGAAATATGTATGCTTATTAAGAAAAACAGACACTATTTCATAAATAAAATTGATACACGAATAAATAGTCGAGATGTATACAAATATGATTTATGTATTGAACAGATAAATAATAGAATTTTCGAAAAAAGTACATATATAAGTGCCATAAAATTTTTTAATAATCTACCTCTAGAATTAAAAATGTTAGAGGGTAATACATTTAAAAACAAACTAAAAACGTGGCTTAATCTTAAAACTTTCTAAAGCTTAAAAGAATACTTTGACAAATAAACATCAAGTATTAACAAAATAAGTAGGTACTTACCTACTTAATTACATTTTTAATTGTAACAGTTCATTCATAATATTTTAGATTATAGTGTTCGATTTAGTGGTGTTTTGTTTCTTATCTCTTGGATAATACTTGTACGTAGTATTTTTATTTTTCTTTGTCTGTGTCGTTGCGTAGGTATGGAATATTTTAGTTTAGGTGCATACCTATAGTTATAGTAACGTCATTGGTGTAAACATAAACTCTTGGACATTGTAATAGTTTATTTAACTATATATTAACTGTATATATGTTGTTCTAGTTACCATTATCCAACTATTGTATATCCGAAAAGGATAAACTGGCCTATAGGCTATGTTATTGCAATAAAGAACTTACTTACTTACTTATTCTAACAAATGCTAGTACTACGGAGAGGTCAAGCTATACCTTTAGTTCTTCTTCCCGAATTAGATGAAAAATGGCTTAGATTGTACCCTGGACTTCAAGCTATCAAACTATCAAAACCAAACTTTCAGTAGTTTGATGCGAACAGACGAGCAGACGGACAAAAATTCCAAAAACATATTTTTTGATCACCTACGCTACGTCCCAGAATCCTTTCTGAAATATATTTAATGTACAGACACGGCTTTTTGCAGTTTTATAATAGTATAGATTCCAATATCAGCCTCGTGGTTCCTAAAAACAAATTATTACATTTGCTCTTTACCTATGTGTTCGGTCGCACCATTTTTTACCTTTTTTTCACGTCAGGAAATTCTTTTACAAATCCCCATCCGCAGGGGAAGCGGAATGATACGAACGGCTTTTAATGCATTTTTTTCCTGGAAATCATTGGTCCATTACCAAGCTCAGTTATCTAAGCGCTGCACCGTCGAAATTATGAATCACCAGAAGGCTGGTCTCTTTTGTGGCCAGCCTTCTGGAGACCCCACCAAATTCGGGGGACCTGGGGGTTTACCATGAGCTCTTATAGAAGACCTACACAGACCTGCTTAGAACGAGACAGCCCTATACGTGTCACATAAGCTTATTTCATTCTAAGCAGGCAATTCTGTTTAGGTCTTGCTAGAATAAGACCACGCTAAGTCCGAATCGCTTATTAAAAAAAAAAAAATACAAACCTCTGTATTAACGGCAACTTATGCCAAGTTTTTTAAACGTCATAGAAAGTCATTCATAACAAACAATTTGATTTCTGTAGGATTGTTTATTATCGTAAATTATATTGTTTATCGATCTATCAAAGTTTTTATATGCGGTTTTATCATTGGCATTTCAACCATAATGTACTTATTTTTTATAAGTATTTAACTGCTGTAAAACTGTGAAATGAACTAATAAATAAATAAATAAACTCCAATTGAACGTCGCGATCTTGAGCTAGGGGTGTGCTCTATGTAGAGTATTGTAGAGAATGAATGCTCTAATACTGAGTATTATAGGTTTTCAATCCCCTTCCTGGCTTGTTGTACCAATGACTTTATCTGAGTTATATAGGTACGGGGACTTATTTAATGGTTTTTTTTTGTTTAATAGGTAGGCAGGGGAAATCCGTCATGGACACCTGGAAAACCGGCACTGTGTAGTGATCAGGGGCATCTGAAAATCAGTACTGCAGGGCTTAGTTCTCGGCGTAAACTGAGTCTGTGCCCTTACTTACTTAAATATTAATCTTTTCGATTTATTTTCTTATAAATTCAAAACTAATTTGGGGAAATATTATAGGTATCTAAAGCATTCCTAACCATTCACTAGATGGCGCCCTCACCATTTAAGTAATTGAAGGTAATTTGAAATAGGTACTTTGCCAAGTCGATTTAAATACAGTAGGTACGTAATACTGCATAATATTTATCAGTATTCATCAATATTTTTCATCTAGATACGTAGGCTGCCGCCGGAGAATCCAAAAAAAAGCAATTTCATTTAATTAAAATTTAATTATAAAGAATATTACAATATAATTTAAAACTAAGGGGTGATAGGTGTTCGAAGTGTGAACCAAATATGACGCGTGTTACAAATTCGATATTGCATTAAAGCAACGTTTACGTAAACACGCGGCACGTTCCGCCGACACTGCACCGCATGGTGGAGCCGTGTGCAATGTTGATCGAGGTCGATGCAGTGTCAGCGATCTTCATAGATTAGCATCGCGTAACACCTCCCCCCGAAGAGCAGCCACCACCGATGATTTTCGTAGTAAATTGAGGTGGGGGTTGATTGGAGATTGTCCTGTCTCTAGGTTCTGGAAGTGCATAGATCCTCCCCCGATGACTTGGACATTCTTTGACGACCTGAGTGGTTCAGTGGTCGTCGAGTTCTTCATATGCTGGTTGGTCTAGTGCTATGGTGACGGGTTCACATATTGAGCTTCTTTTCTGCGTAGTGATGAGTTGATGTATGCAGTCTTGGGATGGTCGGCTTTGTAGACTTCGTTTCCCCTCGCATAGAAAACATATACTGGTCTTCGGGTATTCAGCCTCTATGCACTTGAAATCTTTCTGGAAGATGGCTAGGAATGGAAAGGGAGGAATAAGGATTTCCTGGTTCTTATTGGGTATTATAGATAACTTATATAGATCATATGTGTGTGGTTGGAAAATAGGGAATTTAAATACTATAACTATATTATTACCTACATAATATGAACCTAACTTAACAATGTTGTAATATTCTCTAATGTCTAAATCTACTACTTTCTCACTACCATATAGAGTTGTAAGTTTATTCAGGATAGTGCGCATTTCGTCTTTACTAAGGATCGAATGGTGCATAGTGGATGTTTTTATAAATGCTATAACATTCTGTAATCGATCTAATTCCTGAGATATTGAATCTACGTTGTCACTTAGAATAATAAGTAGTTGCGCTAAATAGGCGTATTTGATTACGTCATAGTCTCTATCTGCATAGCTCTCACTAATCTTAGTAATTAGGGTTGCCATTTTTTCCTGATTATCTACGATGGTATCGATAAGTTTAGAATGTTGTGTGGTAATATCCTTTGTCAAACTAACGTGATTATTAAATTCGGTGACTAACCTATTTTCGTTTTCTTGAGATTTTATAGCCTGATTATAATGTAAAGCATCTGTATAGTCGAGGTTGCCGCTTATGCTTTTTATAACGCTACCGAGACCATCTATGAGACCTCTTTTTACGCGATTTATTTCAAAAGACTGTAACTGTTGGGATACGCTATTTAGTTTAGATCTAAGGTAGTCTATGTGAGGCTGGAATAAGGACTTGGTATTATTATTAAGTTCAGGGCTGATTGCTAATAACTGACTATCGATAAAATAATTTTTTTCCTGTAAATTATCTAAACCAACATATTGGATGAAAGAATGATGGTGAGATAAAATTCTAGTTTGGCCTAATTTAAAGGGTAGGACGCCGGGTCCATTGCCCAAGCTCTCAATTCCTATTTCCTGCGCTAGAGCTGTTCGCAGGAACAGATGAAGGGCCAGGAGCATCCTGCAACAATTGGGCGGTTTTAGGGACTCTTTTAAGCCTGGATTTTGCGACGGGGCCACGTTTCTTCTTAGTGTAGATATGGATGGGGAGATCTGCCAGAACTACATAATGAGTGTAACGAGCAGCTAATTTTTGCCTAGAAGCGAACGGATTCTTAACAAAGATCTGTTGCTCGGGCGAGTAGTGGACCTCAGGCTCACGCTGATGATTTCTATTATCTGTAAGATCTTTACGAGTCTCGCTACATAACTCATGGATAGCATTATAAGCCTTAATCATCTTTTCTTTATGATTAGTTGTATACAGTTGTAGAAGATGAGCAGAGAGATCTACATCAAATGGATCGCGAGGGTCAAAATGTCCGGTAGTAACTTCGATTGGCTTACACTTAGTGAAACTATGGATGCTGTTATTATAAGCTAGAAGGGCGTAAGGCATCAGGTTGATCACGGATTCTCCTTTCTGACCGACTTTAAGAATGCGAAGATGTTCTAATATAGTGGCGTGAAATCTTTCCACTATCGCATTTTCGTTAGGAGCGTGCGGGGCTACCCTATGATGCTGAACTTTGTGTAATCTCATGAATTCTGATATAAGTTGATTAGTGAACTCTGGCCCATTGTCAGTAATAATGGTGGTAGGTATTCCATGATGGGTGCAAAAGTTAAGCAAACCCTGTACAACACTTATAGCGGTTCCGTCTCGAAAGTAATACGCCTGAGCATACTTAGAAAACGAATCTACAATTGTTAGGAATTTTTCACTCTGAATGGTTAATAGATCTAAGTGTACTATTTCAAAAGGTTTACTTGCTGGTGGGACTAATTTGAACTGTTGTTTAAAAGGATTGCGGTCGTATTTTGCTTGACCACACACTGCACACTCATTTATAAATTTTGTTATATGTTCCCGCATCTTCGGCCAGTAATACTTATGAGACAGAGCTAGATATGTTTCGTGAATTCCCCGATGGTTAGTTTTACCGACATGATATTTGTTAATGATTTCCTGTTGCCCTAGATACTCTTTAACGTTAACCAATTCCTTTTTGGTTAATATTAAGTTCATGGATGCATTTTTCAGTCACTGTCACTGAGTCATCGCGAGTGCACCTGTCATCGTGCGACTATTGATCAAGGGCAATGACCTCTAACGTAGTAAAGTGTAGTACATGCAACATTGTTATCAATGAACTGTTATGTTTTGTACAAAACAAAGTGGATGTTATGACGGAGGATAGTATTGTGCGTTTATGTATATAGACGTTTACACCAGAAGAGATTTTGGACGGGAAGAATTTATTGTTTAATTCAGTGCCAATTAACCCGAAGCAGAATAAACGGCGCAAGCAAGGTAAAAACGAGGGCAAGGACGGGAAGACTAACCGTGAGTTACAAGATATTATAGACCTTATAAAATGCACAGATCCTGAAGACGCTCCAATTTTTGTGTCGCGGGAACTACACCGATTGCCTCCGATTACGTTCGATCATGTCGACGTGAGTAGGCTTCTAAAAGACATAATCACCTTACAAAACGATGTCAAAGAAATAAGATCAAGTTATGTTACAAACGAGCAGTTGTGTGCTTTACAGACGAAATCTGTTGCTCAATCTGACTCCCTGAACACCACATTTGCACGGCAAAATTATGTAAACACTCGCAATAGAGGACATCACTTGTTAGATAATAGTTATGATGAATGTAATAGCGGGCCAATCGGTTTACTTAATATTCCATTGACAAATAAGGAGGTAGTTGGAGAAAAGCGAGTAACGGTCCCTGCGGCCGCGCATGTCGGTCGCCCGTCTCTTTCACCCACACAGGGTGTGTATACAGTCGTTGGTCAATGCAAAGTGGATCGGAAGGAGACAGATATAGGGCACGTGGAGGCCACCACGCTTTCGAAAAATGTAGAAACCGAGGTGCGTGAGGCCCGGGCCGTGTCAATGACCGATAGTGGGGCACGTGTAACTGTTTGCAATGAGCAGCAAACCAATAACGTAGCGCAAGCGGGTACTTATGCTGATTGTTTACGAAAAACGGACACACGATCAAAGAATGCGGATGAATGGATTGAAGTGAGGCGAAAGAGTTTACGTAATAAATTCATTGGTAGCAGAGGCAGAGCAATGATAAATTCAACGAGCACTTTTAGGGCGGCGGACATAAAGATTCCTTTGTTCATAAATAATGTCGACAAGTTGGCAAAAGAATGTGACATAGTACACTAAATCTTTGAACAAACAAAAGTTAATGTAACCTTAGAAAAAATACATATGAAAAAAGAAAAGCAGTATAACGCTTATAAAATATTTATTCCAGAAAACAAATTGAGTATTTTTATGAATGACGAATTGTGGCCGGAGGGTATTTGTTTTCGGCGTTTTGTTAACTTTAAGATTCGAGAGTCCACAGGTGTGAGCGAGGGTAACAAACAAAAATAAACAATACCGTTATGGATTTAAGTACAAAGAAATCGGCTAAATTCGTAAGTTTTAATTGTAGAAATGTCCAAAGGTCTATAGATGGAATTCGTGGGCTATGTCGAACTGCGGATGTTTTAGCACTCCAGGAGACCTGGCTGATGCCTCATGATGTGACGTTCATAGGCTGCATAGACAACGATTTTGAGTTACGAGTAAATCAGCCGTAGACACATCAAAGGGAATTATACGTGGTAGGCCTTATGGAGGCGTGGCCATTATGTGGCGAAAGGGAGTGTTTTCGTCAGTGTCTGTCATACAGTGTACTAGTGATCGTTTGGTAGCGATAAAGGCATGCACAAGTGAGTGCTCATTCTTAATATTTTCTGTGTATATGCCAACTGACTCACAGGACTCGCTGACGTTTTTTTTTGGGCGGTAGGTGTTAAAAAGATTGGACGTGTTTTTCGGCACTGCTATTTATTTACGATTTAAAATTAATTACAAGTATAATTTGTACTTACGGTTTTATTAAATGGTTTAATTTAAGCATAATCCATAATTGCCGGTAACATTTTTCAAATTTCCAACACTGAATCACATATTTTCACAATCACTATGGACAACATTGCGCAACTGAAGAAAGATTTAGAAGAAACTACACAGTTCTTCAAGGAGAAGATGGCTGATTTTGAAGATGCTCTGTCTGCTCAGTCTCCAAGTCATAAAGAGGACGCCTTGACAAAAATGTTTAAAAATTTTAGTAGTCTGATGTGAAAAACTGTCTCTGGTATGCAGAAGCAAATGGAGATGATACTGTCTACATTAGACACTATGGAGATGAGATCCCGTGCCAAGGTGCTTCTGCTGCATGGGCTGCCTGAGGAAGATGAAGAAGATCTCTCCATGCGGGTTACCAAACTGTGTACTGATTCGCTTAAGGTGGCTGGGGTGACTACGGCTTCCTTTTCGGCATGCTTCAGGCTTGGGAGGACTGCAGAGCACGATAAGGCTCGTCCAACTCTAATCCGGTTCGCAAATTCTCATACTAGGTATGAAGTGTGGTCGTCCAAGAGAAAGCTTAAGGGTTCCGGCTTGACACTGTCTGAATTTCTGACGACTGTTAGGCATGCTGTCTTCTTGGCTGCCCGCAAAGCACTGGGGATTAGCAGATGCTGGACCAGTGATGGAAAAGTAGTGGTAGTTGGGGCTGATGGTAAACAGAGCAGAGTGGTGTCGATTACTGAACTGCAGCCTTTTCTGGTGAAGAAGTCCGAAATCAAATCCAGTGAGAATGCGTCCCCCGCTGCTACAGTTAGACCAAGTGATGGGTCAGTTAGATCAAGCAAGCCAAGTGATGGGAAGTCCAGTGGAGAAAAGACAAAGACGGCTAGTACTGGCACCCGTAGCCGTAGGACGGTTCCATTGAAGCCTACAACAAAAAAGTAAACTTGTTATTGGTTACTATATAATTCGGTATGTACTTAGTTTTCTAGTTTCTTTATTTTGTTTGAACTGCTTGCCTTAGTATATTTTTTTTTTAATATTTATGCTTTGGATTGCTTTGCCGTAGTAAGCAGAAAACAAAAGTTACAAAGGTAGATTTATCTGGGTATGTATTTGGTTTAACTTAACCTTTGCTTTACTTCGCTGTAGTAACCAGTTTACTGTCTTACCTTTTGTTCTGATCTTTTGTTAAACTGTACTGTGTACCTATTGTGTAAATCATCATATATTGTAGCACAGCTTTGGCACTAGTTATTGGTAGGGTAGTATGGTAATAATAGTTTTTGCTTTCTCACAACCGATTGTGGGTGTTTAAATCAAGTTTTTTCTTCTTTTGCGGCCCGATTAATTTCGGGTGGATTACTTAATTTTGCTTCTTGTTGTTTGTTTTTGTTGTTAACAATGACTTAATGATTTATATTTTGGGAACTGTTGTAATGGTTAAGGACCATGAGTTTATACAGCCATCGAGTCATTATTTTCGTTGCTTTTTTCTTTTTTTTTTTTTTTTGGCTTGGCGTCTTAACTTCAGGCACTTACTATGTTCTTTTTGTTTCACTCTAATATTAAGTGTTACCGGCGATAATTCGATAATTCGAATTAATTGCCAGGTTGTTTTGGATATAGATTACATTTATAAATTATTATTTATATTTTAGTACGTAGGTATTCTTATATTTTTAAGTATTATACATTTATATATATTGAGCTCTATGACTAGTACGTTAAGTGTTGATTCTCATGAAGAGTTCTATTCATTATTATCTTCGTCTGAAGGTTCGTTCCATTCATTAGATCTTAGTGCAAGTAGCGAGAATGATATCTCTGCTGGGCTTCGATTCTGGTACGGAAATCGTCTCAGTTGCAGTAACATTACAATTGCATCGCATGTCAAACGTGCGATTGTTATTCAAATGACAGATGTTGAGTTGCAACTTTACTTGAGTTAGAACTTTTCCACAATACTTTTTCTGGTACTTTAGTTGCATTATGGTTGCATACTTAAGTTGCATCTTTCTTAGTTGTCAAATCGCCTTCAGTTCTGTCAACGAAAATGTGTCAAAGGTGTGATCGAACAATGATTTAACTGCAATGTTACTCTGATGTTACTCTGATGTTACTGTGATCGAGCTCGGAACTCTTGGAGTTGGAGTTAAACTAAAGTTGCTACTTTACTACTGTCAGATGAAAGTATTTCATCAAACGTAATATTCAATACGATTTTGACAACGCAAGGCACTGAATTGTTGCTTATTTATAATTACATCATTCAATAAGAAGAAAAAAGTGCTAGGAATCCAGTGGATAGATGAAGCGGCGGTGGCGCTCGGTGCTAATCAGACCGAGGTGATGGAAAAGGAACTCGGTCCCTAAATAGGGCTTTCTCCTAATAAGAATCTGCTTTTGTCAAGAGCTACCGCCTCAATAGAGAACAAACCATGTACCTTATTGATACAGCCGCTTTATACTTTCCTTCGCCAAGAAGACAGGATCGGTAGGACGTAGAGACAAAGGTATGTAACTAGTGTTTTATGCCAAAGGGAGGTACGTAGCTCTTTTATGTTTAAAAAATCACTAATAATCTTAAAGGCTATATAGGCTCCTTATTCTCAAATTTGCGCGGTCTTCAACACCCTCGCATCGTCGTAGTCTATCGCTTCTTCCTAATACGGGTAGGTTTAGGTCCTTAAAATAATGTAATAATCACCTTGGCGTTAATGTTCCGGCTATGCTCTCGCTCACGAGGGCCCGGGTTCCGCCTTCACCATGATCCAGGATTTGGCAGATTGCAGTGAAGCGAGTGCCATCTGACCTCCGTGACCATGTCAAGGGAAGATTGGATCATGGTTACACATTCAGTCGCCTGAATGTGCAGGTTTCATCACGATGTTTTCCCTCGCCGTAAGAGCATCGGTTAGCATTCAACTATCTACATAACTCAGAAAAGAGTCATTGGTCACTCGGCCACCGACGCTCTTTAGGTATAGTCAGGTTTAGGTCTCTATTTCTTATATATCCAAACCAGCGATGCCGAGCCTCCTTAATGTTATTAGCGATGTCTTTCGCGCCAAGGTTCTCATGGATGTAACCATTACGGCCTCGGTCGAGTCGCGTAACGCTACACACCCACCGCAGCATTTTCATTTCGTTGGCGTGAAGTAAACGGACGTAGTTCGTCAGCGCCGGTCAAGTCGCGCAGCCATGGAGCACCACAGAGATAATGATGCTCATGTATAAAGACAAGTTCCTTGAGTTTGATGTGGATTATAGTCACAATCCCGCCGTTTGGCCCTAGTTGCACTGTTTTCTACCACTCCTTTCCACGTATTTGAGTAGAACGTGAACGTGAACTCAAAATCCAGTCTGTCAGTACGATGACCAGCGGGCATCGAGAGGGCATTAAGTACAACACAGAACAACTAAGGCCTCAGAACAGAAACCTGTTGAACATCTACAGTAAACTGGAAGAGGTTTTATAGACTAAACTAACACCAATGATTATATATTTAATTAAAAATCATTGCTAATTAATTTCTTATTCGTGTTAGATGCTCGAGACACAGTGACACAGGTGGTTTTTGGCCATCGGCAGCTACCAAACTGTAGTAGGTGATGCCAAGAACGACAGTGTCAGCCAACCCAACTCATCTATTGTATTGTCTAGTAGTTCATCATATGCTGCATTATGAACCCGAAACCACTGGTGAAATTGTAAACTTGCGGCTACCTCCAATGTGGCTCATGCGGCGATGATGCCGTACGAGCCATGTCAAGACAGAAGTGGGTAGAGGATAGGCGGTTGACCAGCGAGGAGAGAGGCGCTGTGCGAAGAATGGTGGACCTGCAATTAGGCCGGGAGCGACAGCAGAGACTTGTTCAAAAGCTTTAGAGGGAGGATTCCTAAGCAGCTCATAACAGCCCTCTGCTGGAGTTAGCCACCAGCTAAGCACTTAGTACTATCTATTTTTGTATTTTGTTTAAAACTGTAATTATCTTTTTAATGTTAATAATGTGTAATATTTCTATTGAAAATAAATATTCTACATAAGTAAGTATTAGCTTTGTAATTAGTAATATACCTACTTTTCGTAGTGTAGTTTGAGTTTAAATTTAATAATTTGCCAAATGTTATTAACAAAATTCAAATATTATGTTCCTTTAGACTAGGTGTTCTATCGTGTGAAGTGTGGAAAAATACGTTGTTTTTGTTCGTAAGATGAGGGAGTGGGTCTGAGTCGTGCGGCCCGCGCTCCAGAATGTATTAATTATTATAATTATTATTACTAAAAAAAAAATACCTATATATAAATATTATTGGTTTTAGAAAACGTGTTGTGTATGAGATTTGGGGTTAAAACCTATGGTAAAGGAAATACTATGTGGGAGACAAGGCTTAAGTCATCAGCAATAAGAAACCCCGGGTTCGATTCCCGGCCGGGTAGAAATTGAAATTATGAATTTTAATTTCTGTTACGGATCTGACTGTTACAACCCTTTCCAAAAGTAATTCGGGTCACAATACGATTTTTTCCTAGGTGTAAATTAACTGTAAAAACATTAGAAACACAAAGTTAAGAATTAAAGAACTTGCGTCTGGAGGTTTATTTACAAACAAATTATGTGTTTTGTCAGCTCTAAATTGCTCATTTGACTAAGTATTGCCGAAAATATCGATCAGACTTCAAAAACAAAAAAAATACTTTTTTTATGTCGGTTTAAAAGGCGCAGTGGACAATATGGCTAAGATATTAGTCGCTTCATATGCTATCCAAGGTTTCCCTAACACCATACGACCCAAAGGAAAATGATTTGAAAAATTGCAAAATCCAAACTATTATTTCTTTTTATTTAGAAGTTATTTATTTAGTTATTCTTATAGACACTACCTTAGATAACAAAATACATGTTATGCGTAGGTATAGTTATACAATTCAGCACTGATAACAGCATTGTACATTAGTACAGCATTCTTTAATATGTATACAACAAGCAACAACAAATTAGATGTAAAAAAATAGGAAATAAAATTAGGTATCTAAAATTTAAGTTTTAAGTTTTGACAGAGGTACTTTAAACATGAATTTGAATCTATTTAGTTCAAATATCTATACATATACTCTAAGCTCAAGGTAGACCATTTAAATCATCAAATTTGGGCTCAAACTTTAGCAGAACATCTAAGATCTGCAGATTCTTCAATTCACAAAATGTTCTAGCAGTGTATAAATCGATCCAATTATTGGTTTCGCTCAGAGTCAGGTATCAAACTCCTTGTGTCTACAAAATGAATCGGTTAAACCAAAGGAATGATCGTCGACCGCATGACCGCACATATGAGATGTAAAAAACAAAATACGTACAGAAGTCAGCCACAGCACAACACCTGACTTAGAGCGAAACCACTGATAACCCCCAAGTACTGTCGACGGAATGCCACTCTATGTTCCACGTCTAATGTGGAAGGCAATAGAAATAACGAAATACAATAATGTTAATCTTAATTAAATACAGTCCTCTAAGTTCAAAAGCAAAAAGCGTGAGAGCAAATCAAACTGGAATGTTTTGTCCATAAAATAAGGTCCATTTTCTATTTCACAGGAATATCTTCAAAAAAAAAGATATTCCCATATAGGAAAATTGCAATAATATATCCCAAGGTATCAAAAAGTTGCATGTTCGCGTTTAATTTCAGTAGGACTTCTGCTATTTAACTAAAACTTGTTTCTGTTGGTTTTCTAATTTTCAGTACAGTTTGTATGCAAGAAAAAAAAGAGTAGGGTAGGTGTGGGGTAGGTGTGGGGTAGGTGTAATGCGCTGATTACATTAGACTAAATTCAGAAGCAAAAAGCGTTATATCACGGCTTTTGAAAAGCGGAGCGACACGTAACATAATATAAGTGATTTTGATTTGCTCTCACGCTGTTTGCTTCTGAATTTAGTTACTGAATTTAGTCAAATGTATATACATACATAAAGCTCACGCCTGTGTCCCACAGGTGGGGTAGGCAGAGACTATGGACTGCCACTTTGCTCTGTCCTGACACAACTCCCTAGCCTCGCATATATCCACAACTCTTTTCATACATCTCCTTTTATTCTTACCACTTCGGACCCAGCTTTTTTGAGAACATTACTGATCTGATCAGTGAATGTTTTCCTGGGTCGTCCCCTTAAGGGCTGGTTTTCCAGATTCGCGCTATATATCTCTTTTGTCAATCGTCTATCATCCATTCTCTCTACATGCCCGAACCATCTTAACATCCCTCTTTCTATTTTTGATACTACATCATCTTTCATGTCACACCTTTCACGGATCACTATATTTTTCACTCTATCACTCAATTTTACTTTACATACTTTCCTTAGGGACCTTATTTCAACCGCATTTATTCTACTTTCATTCCTCTTCTGCCATACCCAACATTCACTACCGTATGTTAGTGTGGGAAGCAAAACTGCGTTATGCAAAGCAAGGCGTGTTTTTTGTGGAAAACTTTTACTTCCCATCACACGATTAATGGCTCCATTCACTGCGTTACTCTTGTATACTCTTCTTTCAATATCCTTCTCATACTTTCCATCACTTGTGAACATACTTCCCAGATACACGAACTCTTTCACTTGCTCAACACTCTTCCCTTTTATTTCAATCGAAGTGACTGTCATGCCCTCATTTCTTTCAAACACTTTCGACTTCTCCACATTTACTTTCATGCCTTTTCTTTCCAACGATTCACTTACAATATTCAACATCCTCTGCAGTTCGCTTTCCGACGATGCAAGTAATACTTGATCATCGGCGTACAAAAGGCATTTCATGTTGGACATTCCCATTCGCAGTCCACAATCACTCTCTCGCAGTTCACCAAGACAACTATCCATAAACAAATTGAAGAGCCATGGCGATGCCACACATCCCTGTCTGACACCTTTAGAGATGCCAAACCAGTCTGAGCAACTACCATTGACCCTAACACATGCACTAGAACCCTCATATAGTGATTGTAGTGCACGTATAAGGCGGCCCTCCAATCCGAACTTGGGCAGCACACCCCATAATATACCCCTCTCCACTCGATCGTAAGCCTTCTCCAGATCTACGAAGGCGCAAAACACTCTCTGGTGGTTAGCCAGGAACTTCTCAGTTATGCACCTTAAAGAGAAGACTTGGTCCATACAACCCATTCCCTTTCTAAATCCCGCTTAAACATTCCATATTCTCTCATTCGTCTTCGCTATCACTCTCTCTACAAGAACCTTTGCATACAATTTGCCTACGATGCTAAGTAGGCTGATACCGCGATAATTGTTTGCTTCCTGGTGTGATCCTTTACCTTTATACAGTGGTACAATAACGGCTTTGCACCAGTCTGTAGGTACTAAGCCTTTTGCCCAACACTTATTAAAGAACATACACAACCAGGAAGCTACCAGCCCTTTTCCAGCCCTTAGCATCTCAACACTCACTCTATCATACCCTGCTGCTTTTCCTTTTTTCAAACTCTTAATAGCATTAATCACTTCTTCCTTACTAATTTCTCTCTCACAACTTTCCATCTCAGGTTCCTGGTTGCGGTCCTGAACCTAAGACGAAGACTTTCAAAATAATCCTTCCATCTTTGCAACATACTTTCCTCATCTGTCACCAAAATACCATGTTCATCCCTTAAGCCATTTATTCCCGAACTTTCAGACACTCCCCGTGACAAACGAACCTGTTTCCAGAACAGTTTCTGATTGTCCCGGAAACTGTGTGAAAGTTTCTTCATATACTTTTCTTTCATAAATCTCTTCTTTTGTGCAACTCTTTCTTTTGTAATCTTCTTAACACTTTTATATATACTTTCAACTTTTCTGACCTCATCATCTGTCACCCTTGCATCCGTTTTCATTCATTAGTTTCATTAGTCAAATGTAATAAGCGCATATAGTATGTGTAGGGTAGATGTATGGTAGGCGTAAGATAGGTGTAGGGTAGGCGTACGGTAGTTGTAGGGTAGGGTAACTGTAGAGTAAGGTCGATAGGACGCCACGCGAACGAAGTCGCGCTGGGCCTACTAGTACTATCTATACATGATAGATAACCTCTTACAGACTCGTGTTGGGGAGGACGGCCAGTGTCGTTCACCTGTGCGCCTGCGCCGTACTAGTTTAGCGACGCTTGTTGCATGGCATTGAACTATGTGGTACCTATCATGCAGGACTTTAATAATACTATACTAATTACCGTATGTTAGACATATTGTTTTGAGTCAAATACCTTAATAATATGCTAACATGTTCATTTAAAGAATAAATTGTAATTAAATTATTTGCATATTCTTCCGTGTTACACTCGTTTGCTTGCTGCCGTGGGCGACGACGAATAGGACGGCGAGGTACTGAAGTTCGAGCTGCATAACGATAATCAGTTACTTTTTATATTGTAGTAGATGTTAGAAAAGACGTATTTTCTTCATAATTTGTAAAACAGCTGCAATAAATAGGATACAACCAACATTAATTTTTATTAAAGTGTACTTATTTAAATTATAGCCTCGGAGCGTCGGTTGCCGCCATGTACGAATGATGACTCTTATCCGAGTTAGTAGTAGTGTAGGAGTTAAACAGTAACCGGTGCTCTTACAGCGAGGGAAAACATCTTGATGAAACCTGTACATTAAGGCGACTGAATGTGTAACTAGGCAGGTTCAGGATCAGATGGTAGTCGCTAAACTGAAATTATCTAATCCGCCAAATTCTGCATCATACAGTACAATCGGGACATAAACGCCAAATTCTGAAAAAATTAATCTAAAACATAGCCGTGTGGTGTCTGGCAGAGTAGAATAGCACTAACCCCTTACAAACGTGGATGTCGTACAAGATGACTAATATTTAAGAATTTAAAGATTTAGAGCCTCTGTAGACTGAACAATGGGCAGCAGCATTTTTCATTGTTACATTTAAAACACTGCGATCTCCAACCTGACTGCCAAGCGTGGAGATTACCTACCCATAAATGGGAAAAGCACTAAGACCTGCAGTGAACTGTTATGGGCTGTGACGATGAATCAAAAATGTTTGTTTTGATGTAACAGAGCTCAGTTTTTACTATGATTTATCTCCAACTTATAGTCCAACTGATCCTTGTAGCGACATCTGTTTGTACCAAATCTTACTAAATATAAATTGTATGTGATAGTTATCCTGTACCTATGCTCATTTGTCACTAGTACGGGGTCTTAAAATTGTTTAATACGATATTTTCTTACGTTGTCGTCTAGGCCGCCGCGTCGGCGTGTATAGAATGTTCACATAGCTGGACGCAGGAACCACAGGGACATAGCTGGACACAGAACCCTGTGGTTCCTGTGTCCCTTCGACCAAAATAAAGAAATGGATGGATGAATAATCCAGTAAACAAATGATGTTATAACATTACTTTAAAATGATTCGCCTGAAGCATTCATAAATCATGTTTTAGCTATGTAAGTGTTGGTCTCGAGAATCCGTAATTACCAGCGCTAGAACGAATGATAGCTATAAATAGCCCTAAACACTATGATTGGCACCCACACCAACCACTGCGTAAATCCGCTATACGTCTAAGGCGAGACATGTGATGAAAGCAGAAAAAAATGTACGTTTTCGAGTAGTGAAAAGTGGTTTCAGCTGATTCACTGTAATCATTGCGGTAATCATTGTCTTACGGTCAGCTAACTTATTAAATTCGAGATTAACAACTTTAAGAATTATCTAGGAACAACCTATATTATGTAATTCATAGCTATATAATTTTTATTTGCTTCCAAATTTTAATAATTTCATGTTTTGGAATGTCATCATCATCGTCCTAGCGCTTATCCCGGCCTCTATCAGGATAGCTTTCCTACCCATTCTTCTCCATTTCGCCCGGTCTTCGGCATTCTCGCATCGTAAGCCGTTGGCTCTCGCATTCGACTCAGCGATGTCAATCCATCGCTTCTTGGGTCGCCCGCGGGGCCTCTTTCCTGATACCGGCAGGTTTAGGCACCTATTTCCCACGTATACCTGAGGCTTACGAAACACTTGACCAAACCAGCGCAGGCGAGCCTCCTCGATCTTGTCTGCGATATCCCTCACACCAATGCTGCTACGGATGTACTCATTACGTACTAGATCGAGCCGCGTAACTCCACACATCCACCGCATTTTGGAAGGCAATTATTTGGGTGTTCATTAAAACACTTGGAAGGTAATCACGTTCCATTAGTATGTAACATTGTCTAACCGCAACCATTGACTAGCCGGTTGGTGAAATTTTCTGTGAAATCTTCAAGATTACCCCAGAACATTTTTTGTGTTCTCCATAAAAATCTATGTGTCAGAATAGCCCAGTGGGGGGAGTGTGACATCTTGGTGACATTTGTTCCATTCCCATTATTTTCCCAGGGCCTTTTTTTTCCAATGCTTTACCAGTAACGTAATTTGTACTCCCGTTTTTCCCCATTCCTTAATTTTGCTAGTAGCGTAATTTCCAATCCCATTTTTCCCCGTTCCTGACTTTTGTATCAATAAATTTCTCCTCTCTACAAATTTATCTTTAGCAGATTTCCCCAGTTTTAATTATCAGAAACGTGGACCAGAATAAGGATGCTGGTCACGGGTCATATTTTTGAACCGTTCTGATTACATTCGTATGTGAATTAGCTATATTTTTCACACCCGTCGCAATTGACCACAAGTGTGTAAGAGATAAGTAGCTAATTCGCATCCGAATTCAATTCGAACGGTTCAGAATTACGGTGGCAGGATCAGAACAAAGTCCAGGTCCAGGTCCAGGCGCAGGTCCAGGTGCCGCATTTTTAACCCGTTCTGATAACATTTGTATGCGATTTAGCTACCTATGTTTTTCACACTCGTTGCAATTTATCACAAGTGTGAAAGATATAGGTAGCTAATTCGCATACGAATTCAATTCAAACAGTTTAAATATACGGCGCAAGGACAAGATCAAGGATCAGGACCAGAACAAAGTCCAGGTCCAGTTCCAGCTCCAGGCTCAGATCCAGAAGCCGCATTTTTAACCCTTTCTGACTAGATTCGTATACGAATTTGCTACCTATCTCTTTCACACTCGGTGCAATTTACCACAAGTTTGTAAGAGACAGGTAGCTAATTCGCACACGAATTCAATATGAAAGGTTCAAATATACGGTGCAAGGACAAGATCAAGGACCAGGACCAGAACAAGGAAAACGTCCAGAATAAGGACCAGTACCCGCATTTTTAACCGTTCGAATTAGATTCGTATGCGAATTTGCTGCCTATCTCTTTCACACTCGTCGCAATTTACCACAAGGTTAAAAGAGACATGTAGCTAATTCGTATACTAATTCAATTCGAACAGTTCAAAAATACTTTAATTAAGAAAAAAGCGAATGGAAATGAAGCTATCGGCAAAATTCAGGAGTTGGAGAAAACGTGGTTGGAATCCACGCTGACTCTAAATAAAGCATTGGCAAAAAATTGCTCTGGAAAAAAGGGGTTGTCATTTCCTTTCTCAGCCTAAAATTACAATCTTTGCAAATGTCACCACCATCCAGGATGTCACAAGTCGTCGTTTTCCTTCAAATAGATCAAATTGACAAATCCTCGGTCAGGTTCCCCTGGTAGCAGGGTCATGGAGGTCAGATGGCAGTCGCTCCACTGTAATTATCTGACCTGCAATATCCTGGATCATGGTCAAGGCGGACCCTGGGCCCTCGTGCGCTAGAGCACAACCGGGACATTAACGCCAAGATGATGATGATGAGATCAAATTGTCAAATCCTGAATCATAATCAAGGCAGATCCTGGGCTCTCGTGCGCGAGAACACAACCGGGACATTTCCGCCAGTATATTTGTAATTGATTGACAAAAGAAAAGCTGACACAACACGTGTGTGACAGACAGATGCGTGAAGAGATTGCAGTTAGTAAGTAGATACCTATAGACGACAAGTCCTTTTACTGCAGTTCTTTATATTAGTTTGATTGACGGACAATAATCGTCAGTATTTAATAATTTTATAACGTACCATGTGTTTACCCCTGGGAATCGGATCTGGGCGATGGAGACGTTGACGCATCAGATGCAACTGTATAGTTAGCTTCAATATTAAAGTAGCTATAAAATAAATGTAGTTCTGAAAATGTAATACAGAATTGTGGATCATCATTTTACGATATATTTAAAAATAAAATAAATATTCTACGCTAATGGATCAACCAAATACCAACTGGCTTCGGATTCGATGGAAAAATGTGCAAAGAAGATAATTTGTGATCCGCAATTGATTAATAGATCATCAGTGTAGGGTTGCACGTCTGTCGGTCTGCACAGTCGGTCGGTACTAGTTGCATTTCGTAGAGTTTGCGATGCACTTGCACGACCTCATTCCGCTGGCCCCTTTCCACCATCGGGAAATGCGATTCAGGCGAACGCCTCATTTTTTTGTCGTGGATCTTCTAGCTATCCGCACGAGACGCGTTGGTTCAACCTTTATAATGCGTATGGTTAAGGAATGGAATACGTTATCTGCGAGTTGATCATTATAGTCTAGACGCCTTTAAGGCTAGAGTGAATAGGCTGTTCCTAGACAGACATGCTCCATCTTCGGCCGCGTCGTCACATACTACCAGGTGAGATGGCGTTCAAGTTCCTGGCTAGTCAAATAAAAATAAACATTGTAAATAGATAGAGGGAAGACATACAAATTTGTAATTGTTATGATTAGTTGACACGCTGCGTCTTCCGGTACTTGGTCGCCACTCAAGAACTTTACTGTCCTATCGGTCATATGTTCTTCTTTCATCTTCTGTCGGCTATTTGCCCTGCCCACTTAAGGCTGGCAATCCTTGGGGCTGGTTGGTGACCTCCAAATTAATGAAATTCATTATTAACCAATAACTCCTACGTCACCTAGAGCAACAGCTCATCAGCGATCACCAGTGAGGACTCCATCGGGCCGATTTACTGGTGATCTGTTGGTATATCTGACCCACAAATGGGCAGCAGCCATTGAATGCATGGGGGATAGCCTTAGCGGGCAGCTTAGACATTACAAAAATCTTCGACCGGGTCTGGCACAAAGCGCTTCTTTTGAAGTTTAGAATAGAAAGGATAGGATTTTTATGGAAAAATATAATTTGCCAATATCTGACTTCTTTGGAGTTGTCTGACTTGGACAATAGGCCTATCCATTTTAAACCTATAAAATAAAATGCACACCCTAGAAGCGGTGGCCAAGTGGTTAAAGTATCGGAATCGTAAGCGCTAGGTACCGATGGTCCGAATCCCACCGCGGCCATGTACCAATGACTTTTTTCTGAATGTAAATTACTTGAATACTAATCGATAATCTTACGGTAATGGAAATCATCGCGAACAACCTGCACTTTCAGGCGACTGAATATGTAATCATGATCCAATCTGGCCGGGTTCCTATGGCAATGGCAGTTGTTCCACTCCTGTATCATGGTCACGGCGGACCTCGGGCCCTTGTGCGCGAGAGCACAACCGGGACATTAATGGCAAGATGATGAGCTTTCTTGATGAAGCAGGGTACGTTACCATTTCCTTCGTGCTCTGTCTAAAGGCGCACTAGGAATTATGTATTATTGTGATCGCTGTGTACTTTTTACACATGTAATCAATGACTAGAATAAATACATTAAGTAGTACAATTATTTTAGAACAATACAATATTGTTTGATTGGTTACTATGACAGCTAACCATAGATTTATTGTCAACTTTTCCGTCACTTGACCTCTTTCGTATGATTTATGTGTACAAAATGAAAACGAATGAGATAAAGCCGGGCTTTCACTGTAATTTGTTTCATCATCACTACATATCATAAAACAAAAGTCCTACAACGCGTCTGTGTGTCTGTCTGCCTGTTCGCGATAAACTTAAAAACTCCTAAACGGATTTTCATGCGGTTTTAACCCGACAATATAGAAATAGAAAACGTGCTACCCATTTCCCAGCCTACGGAGACTCTAGAACGTTTGCCTCAAAAACATTAGTCGCCTTGTACGATACCCACGAGAGTAAGAGGTTGGTGGTATTCTACTCTGCCGGATATCACATGGCGACACCCTAGCATGACCTATATGTATTTATAGCAGTAGACTTTTCCATTCTTGTGAACTGGTAGTGTAGGCGGTAGTCGTCGTATGTAGAAAGCCACAACATCAAGTTAATTTTACATCAAAAGCAATGAAAGAAGACACGGACAGGATGACGCGCAGGAAGATCACCCTACTCCTGCGATAAGCCTCAGAATATTAATATGGTTACGCTAAATGGGTTTGGTCTACCGGGTCGAGAGCGGACTCGGTTAAAGACTTTAGCCCAGAAGAAAGTCCGCTTGACCTGCTCTTACTGTAAGGGAAAATATCGTGTTGAAACCTGCATATTCAGACGACTGACTGAGAAATCATGATCCAATCAATATTTAAACTCATCTGTACTTCTGCCGTAAATAAGATTCTGCTTAATCCTGTTTCTGCTTTATTCCAAACCTGCCGAATACCGCGTAAAAGAATCTGGTCAGGTTCCCCTACTAACAGAGTCATGGAGGTTAGATGTCGCTCCAGTGTAATTACCTGATCCGCCAAATCCTGGCCCAAGACGGACCCCGGGCTCTCATGTGCGAAAGCACATATCGCCAAGATGATGATGGTGATACCTTATAAACCTTCCAGAATAAATTATCCAAATCGTAGTGAAAAATTCATGACGTGATTTACGAGGAGTTAGCGGATACAAACAGACAGACGCGAAAGGCAACTTTATTTTATAATATGTAAGGATTCCGTAGTGAAAACGCGCCTTAAGAATCACAAACAATTAATTTGTCAAAAATACTTAATTTTTGAGTAATAAAAAAATTATAAATATTCTCTTTGCATGGTTGCATGATTTTGAATCATAGAGAGAAAAAATGCAACTAACGATTTAACTGCAATTTAACTGGGATGATGCTGGGATGATGCTGCGATGTTACTGCGACTGAGTTTATACCTCGACGTAGTTATAGTAACATTACAGTAACATTGCAATATCATAACAACTGCATTGCACACCAGAATCGGTACCCTGGGCCCTCTTTGAGCGAAAACTTACAAGTCTGTTTGTCTCCTCTCAAAAAAAACTTTAACGTTGTCCATATTAACGCTCAGAGTGTTGCAGCTCATTATGCAGATTTATCGGCCACTTTTAGTGGTCAGAATATTCATGCCTTATTAATTTCAGAGTCTTTTCTCAAGCCCTCATTACCTTCCACGTTATATCCACTACCTGGATTTAAACTTGTTAGGAATGACAGAGCGTATTCTAGGAACACAGGCGGAAACGAGAAAGTTGTGGCTGGAGGTGGGTTTGCAATATATCTGCGGGGTGATATTCCATGTAAAATCATTTCGCAATCCCCTTCTGTTCATAATACTGCAGAATATTTATTTTTGGAAATCTCTTTATATCATATTAAGGTATTACTGGGTGTTGTTTACAGTCCTGACTCGCATGTTAATTATTTTGCGAATCTGGAACAACTACTTGCAGATTTGCGTCCGCAATTTGACCACACTGTCATTATGGGTGACTTCAATACCTGCTTGGTGAGGAATGATGCTCGCTCTAAAAATCTCCTTTAACTTTTAAACTCGCTCGATCTTCATTCCTTGCCCCTTGGTCCCACGCATTTTCCCCACAATGGCCCACCATCACTTCTTGATTTGGTCATTACATCTTCTCCGCAGATAGTGGACTCACATGGCCAGTTTAAAGCAGCCGCTTTCTCGGCGCATGACCTAATTTTCGCTTCCTTTAAGATCCGTCCACCTAAGAAGAAGCATAAAGTCCTTATGCTTCGGAAGTTCGCTGAGATTGACGAGGAGGCTCTCCTTGAGGATATGCAGACGGCAGATTGGGACTCGGTACTCTCCGCTAATAATATCGACGATAAAATCAAGGCATTCAATTCCATTATCTTGGCTGTATATGACAAACATGCTCCTGTCGTACCTGTGAGAGTGAAGCACCTTCCTGCGCCTTGGCTCACGTCGGATATCAAGGCTCTTATGGCTAGGAGGGATAGAGCCAAGTTGAGGCTTCGGCACGATCCTTCAACCCGTAACAAGGATACCTACATAACTTTAAGAAACTTCTGCAGTCGTCGATGCCGTGCAGCCAAGCGGAGCTACATACACAGGACCGTCGATGATTGCCCGCCCTCGAAACTTTGGAGATTTCTGCGGACCTTGGGGGTGGGGGAGGAAAAACAATCTGGCTCAGTAGGACCTAAACAATTTAAATAAGCACTTCTGCTCGTCATCGCCTGCTATGGATCCTTGCATCAAGAGTTGCACCCTATCTAAGCTGGATAGCAGAGGGCTCGTGACGAGCCATTGGATCTGGGACGGATCTCTGATCAGGAAGTTCTGAAGCTGCTGAAGACTATTAAGACAAAGGCGACCGGGGATGACGGGGTGAGTCTGGACATGATTAATCCAGCCAAAGAGTTTTTAGCACCTGTTCTAGCTCATATGATTAATTATTCCCTATCTTCTGGTGTGTTTCCTTCCTTTTGGAAGCGAGCACACGTTACTCCACTCCCCAAGAAGCCAAATCCTTCGACCTACGCTGATTTTCGGCCAATTTCTATCCTTCCCATTCTGTCAAAGATTATCGAAAAGTTCGTTCAGCGTGGTCTGTGTTCGCATTTGTCGAGGTTCAACCTTCTGAACCAGTATCAGTCGGGTTTCCGTTCTGGGCACGGCACGGCCACTGCACTAGTAAAAATTACCGACGACATACGATTGAACATTGAGAATAAAGAGCTAACTATGCTCGTCCTTCTTGATTTCAGTTGTGCCTTTAACACGGTCGACTTTGATATTTTGCTGGCCGTGCTGAGAACGCTGAATATGTCTGCCACTACTCTCGCCTGGTTTAAATCATACTTGGAGGATCGGGTCCAACAGGTTAAGATTGACGACAGCCGCTCCGACTGGTGCTCCATAACAGCTGGAGTACCTCAGGGAGGAATTCTCTCACCTATCCTTTTCTCAATATTTATAAATGGGATTACTTCCTCCTTGAGTTCGTCATATCATCTCTATGCAGATGATCTGCAGCTCTACAGATCCGCTCCCCTTTCCGATTTTAATACTGCCGTTGACATGTTAAACAGAGATCTCAACACTATAAAGAGCTGGGCTAAAGAGTTTGGTCTGAGGGTGAAAGCCTCGAAATCACAGGCTATTGTGATAGGCAGCCGGCATTTTGTTTCTAAGCTAGGAAGTGTTGCACAACAAAAATTGTTTTTCGATGGCACTGTGATTGAATTCAGTGACTCAGTGAAGAATTTGGGGGTCATATTTGACCAAACACTGTCCTGGGCGACGCACATCGGTGAGGTCAGTCGGAAGGCTTTCGCATCATTCCATTATCTTAAAAGATTGCAGCACTTCTTACCCTTTGAGACGAAGGTTCTTCTGGTGAATTCCCTCATTCTGCCATTGCTGGACTATGGGGACGTTGCCTATTTAGACCCCACCGAGCAACTTCTAACTCGGTTGGAACGACTTCAGAATCTTTGCATCAGGTACGTGTTTGGGCTACGTAAGTTCGACCACGTCTCCGAATTTAGACGCAAATTAAATTGGCTTCCTATACGGCAACGAAGAGAGTGCCATGTACTTGGGTTGTTGTTTAACGCACTTTTTAATCCCGCTGCTCCTCTGTACCTCAGCGAAATGTTTAATTTCTGTCCGCCCGCTAATCCGCGACTACGCCCCCGCAAGGAACTTCAGCTTGAAATTCCTGCTTACATCTCAGCTGGTTACGGAAAGTCGTTCCGAGTATTAGCTGCGCGTCTGTGGAACGCACTACCGCAAGACGTTCAGAGTGCTCGCACCTTATGTTCCTTCAAGGAACTTGTGAAAAAACACCTCCTCGGCTGTGAATAGAGCATTATTTGTTATACAATTAATATATATTTATAGTATTTATTATTGTATAGTGTAGGCATAGTTATTTATATCTGTGTATTTATATAGGTTTAAATATATTTATTTAGGTTAAGTTAATTGAATTGGTACGATTACAGTATAGGTACTTATTGTTGCCTCCACCGCTCGTTAAAGCTCCTTTCAGCTTATCTATGGTTAGCTGTAAGAAATCCCAGTGTGGGATAAGCCCTCCTTTGCAATGTATTTTATATAATTTTTGTTATTTAGTTCTAAGGTATTTGATGCAATAAAGAGTTTACATACATACATACATACATACTGTATGAGTGAAATTAGTGCAATAATTGTAAGTAGTTCTATAAATACAGCCTTTATTTTGGGAGACTTTAATGCCCATCCTGGCGAACTATTTTTCAGGGAACTTTCAGAGTTTTGTTCTGAACAGATCTGGCAGTGTGTAGATTTTAATATGCTGGGTAAAACATCCAATTCATACACGTTTGTCAGCGATGCTCATGGATGCGAGAGATGGTTGGACCACTGCATCGTCACTGAGTCGGCTTTGCAGGCGGTTACTAATGTATTTGTATAGTACGATGTATTTTGGTCGGACCATTTCCCGCTTGAAGTTGAGTGTGATATTGGAAAAATGAATTGTATTCATGGGTTAAGTCGCACACCAAACAATGTATGCTGGGGAGAGAGAGATAGTGTGCAAATTCAATAATATGGTGAGTTATGTAACAACAGGTTAAAGGATATTGATTTTCCTAGGGAATGTAGCTTGTGTTGTGATGGTTACTGTGCTAATGGGGAACATAGAGAGGTCGTAGATACGCTGTACCATAGGTTGGTGGAATCTTTGACGGATGCGGCCATGGCGAGCTCCAAAGAGCGACAGCCTAGGAGAGGGAAACGTGTCACGGGCTGGAATAAACACGTTCGCGAAGCGCATCTGGAGGCTCGACGCTGTTTTCAGCTCTGGTTATTACATTGTAAACCAAATACGGGTGTACTGTACTCTGAAATGTGTGCATCCAGAAGGGCATTTAAGAGTAAGCTGAAGCGGTGTCAAGACAATCAAGCACAGATACAAATGGACATTTTAGCTAGTAGTCACTCAGCAAATGACTTTAGTAACTTCTGGAAACAAACCAACAGACTAAAGGGGGCGTCGAGTATGCCAGCTAGCGTGGAGGGGTATAGTGATCATAGACACATAGCCCAGCTTTTTAAGGATCACTTTAGGGTACCTAGTTCTCTTGTGTGTGATAAGTCGATGACCGAGGGGGAATCTGGATCCTTGGCGCAGCCTCTGAGATTTACATCTAAAGAGATATCTTTAGCTGTCCAAAAGATGACTAGAGGTAAGTCACCGGGGCACGACGGGCTCAGTATTGAGCATTTGCAGTTCGCTGGGCCGCATCTGTCTAGGGTTCTCGCGGATTTGTTCAACCTGTGTCTGTGTCACTCCTATTTGCCGAGGGACCTTATGAGAACAATTGTAGTGCCGATTGTGAAGAGTAGGGTAGTCGATGCCTCTGACAAGTCCAATTATAGACCTATCTCATTGGCAACTATTATAGCCAAGATACTGGATCGACTTATTGATGGTAGGCTGGCAAAGTGTGTGAGATTGCATGATGCCCAGTTTGGTTTTAGACCGCAACTCTCCACTGAGTCAGCTATACTGTGTTTAAAGCACACAGTCAATTATTATACACAAAGGCGTACGCCAATTTACGCATGCTTCTTGGACTTGTCAAAGGCATTCGATTTAGTTTCTTATGAGGTGCTTTGGCGGAAGTTGGGGGCGCATACTAGTGCTCCGACAGATATAGTGCAGTTGTTGAGATATTGGTACGGTAATCAGAACAACCAAGTAAGGTGGGGTGGGTCTTACTCTGATGAGTATAGATTAGAGTGTGGGGTTAGGCAGGGTGGTCTATCCTCGCCTAACCTTTTCAATTTGTATATTAATGATCTGATCGTCGAGCTCAGCAACACCAGGGTCGGCTGCTCGATTGATGGTAACATTGTCAACAATATTAGTTATGCAGACGACATGGTGTTGCTGAGTCCGTCGATCAGAGCTCTGAGGAAATTGGTTCACATATGTGAGGAATATGCACGGACCCATGGTCTCAGGTATAGCACCGAAAAGTCTGAGCTCCTAGTTTTTAAAGCCGGCAACAAAAAGCCTGAGAAGGTGCCGTCGGTCACGCTTGGTGGAAGGCAGCTGAAGCTCGTCTCGCGGTTTAAGTACCTGGGACACTGGGTCGCTGAGGATCTGTCAGACGATGCAGATATTGAGAGGGAGCGGAGAGCCCTGGCTGTACGGGCGAATATGTTGGCTCGTAGGTTCGCACGTTGTACCAGAGACGTTAAAATCACTCTGTTTAGAGCATACTGTCAGTCGTTTTACACGTGCAGCCTGTGGGTCAAATATTCGCAGAGGGCATTCAGGGCGCTCCGCGTCCAGTACAATGATGCGTTCAGGATACTGCTGGGGCTGCCTAGATATTGCAGTGCATCCGCTATGTTTGCGGATGCAAAAGTGGACGGCTTCAACGCCATTGTGCGCAAGCGCACAGCTTCCCTGCTGAGGCGAGTGCTGGGCAGCGATAGTAGTCTCCTGAACCCTATCGCGGACAGAATACAGTGTCCTATTGTTAGGCACTGGAACGATGTCCATATGGGATCTAGGCCGGTTTTGTTCAGTAAAGGGTAGTACATATACAAGTGCTCTTTACTGGACCAAACTGCTAGACGGATAGATTTAAGATTTTCATTTTATTTATTTTTGTTTTTATTTTTATTTTGTATTACATTATGGACATGTGTCTGAAATAAAGTATTGAATTGAATTGAAATTTTTAAATGTCCTTTGAATTATGGGAATATAGTATAGTATAATAGTATACATTCCCAAGGGTGGATTGATTAGTAGACCGGTTTTAATTTTAGGCTGGACGTACTCTTTTATTGCGTTAGTAACGTCCTCCTCTAAATTGGATTCTGATAACTGTACAGTGATGCGGGTGTGCGTATCACAGGGTTTTGTCATAATATTTCTACCCTTGATATCACCTACAATGTTAAATATAATTTGTCTTGTAAATTTATTTATTGGATCATCAGATATGGGTACTTCCAAAATGGGATTCTCATTGTCCGTGTGTACAGTTGCAGTACATGAGTTATCGCCGGGTTCTGTAGCAGTGATTGTTCTAGAATCGTTAAATGTAGGATTATTCTCGGAAGGGTTAGCCACAAGAGACATTAATTCTTCGTTATTAAGTTCGATGCGTGATAAAGCGTCTGCGTTGGTATTGCATTTACCTTGCTTGTACTCTATTGAAAAGTCGTACTCACTTAACTTCAAGCGCCACCGGGTGAGTCTCGAGTTGGGCTCTTTTAAACTCATTATCCATTGGAGAGGCTTGTGGTCTGTAATTATTTTAAACTTACGACCAAACAAGTAAGGCCTAAAGTATTTCGTGGCCCAGACTATAGCTAGAAGTTCCTTTTCAATGGTACTATAATTTAGTTCACTCGAGTTGAGAGTACGCGAGGCGTATGCTATGGGTTTATCCGAGCCTATTGAGCCTTGGGATATGATGGCGCCTATTGCTACATTGGATGCGTCAGTTGTTAGTAAAAAATCCTTATTAAAATCGGGATATTGTAGAATGGGATCGTTAGTAAGAAGCTTTTTACAGTGTTCTAAGCAATTTATGTCATTTTGATCTAATGTTATTTTACTACCCTTCTTTAAACACTGAGTTAGTGGTTTAGTTAATCTGGCAAAATCAGGGATGAACTTCCTATAATACCCGATTAAACCGAGAAAACGTTTGATTTCAGTGGTCGTTTTGGGAAGGGGATAGTTCTCTATAGCTGAAATCTTATCTGGATTTGGCTTGATTCCGTCGTTGCAGATAATATGGCCTAGAAAACTGGTCTCTAACTTTAAAAATTCGGACTTGTCCATTTGAATTTTAAAGTTAGATTCCCGCAATCTTTTAAATACCTTCTCCAGGTTTAGAATGTGCTCCTGAAGGGATGTACTAAAAACTACAATATCATCCAAATACACTAGACAGACTTGGTTTAGGTCTTTAAGGACATTGTCCATAACTCTCTGGAATGTCGATGGAGAATTTTTTAAACCCATCGGCATTCTAAGGAACTCATAGTGGCCGTTTTCAACGTTGAACGCTGTTTTATGTATATCACCTGGATTCATTTCCACTTGGTAGAACCCACTGGCCAGATCCAGAGTGCTAAAATACTGGCATTTCCCTAATTTGTCGAGTACGTCTGTAATATTAGGTATGGGGTACTTGTCATCAATCGTTTTCTCGTTAACCTTTCTAAAATCCACGACAAGACGCCACTTAACTTTGCCGGAAGCATCTGCTTTTTTAGGCACAATCCAAATAGGAGAGCTCCATGCAGAATCGGATGGTCGTATGATATTTTGCTCCAGCATCTTTGTGATTTGATCTCTGACCTCCTGTCTATGGATGTAGGGGTAGCGGTATGTTTTAGTATGCACTGGAATTTCATCGGTTGTTCGGATACGATGTTTAACTTTATTGGTGAATGTTAAAGATTCTCCTTCGAGATAAAATACGTCAGCGTAATTCGCGCAAAGGTTTTTTAAATTAGCCAGTTCCTCAGGGTTTAAATGATCTGTTCGGAGACGAGAGAGAACTGCGTCTACTCGATCCGATGAAATTTCAGTGCCTTCACATTCAATGTTAAATAGTTCGGCTACTACTGGGCGATCCATTGAAAATATTATATCATTTGATGTGGGGTTAGTAATCTCCACCCAACCGCGGTTATTCCTGACAATCGTTACGCAATTGGAAATCAGACAATTGCATAAAACTTGATCTTCAACGAACACTTCACCGTCGAGCGTATTGATTGGCAATTTGACTAGCTTAGATGAATTAGCGAAAATGATGTCCTCGTAGAAGTTGACGTTGCGTGAGTCATACATTTCTATGGGAAGTTGTGCGTTCCGTGTTATTAACAATTTACGATTCAAGTCTATCTTACATCCCCAATTTTCTAGCAAATCGAAGCCTAGGAGTCCGTCGAAGTAATTATGGAATTTATAGACAAATAATGTAATATCGGTATTTTCTTTAAATTCTGGAAAGCATGGTAAAGTGATAGAGTAGTCATTCTTAGAAATCCCGTGAACGTTGGTTACTTCGAAGGGCTCGTAGTTTAATGGTATATGATTGAAATATTTATTAACTGCTTCAGGGCTAAGGAACGATTGGTTAGCTCCTGTATCGATCAGTAGTTTAATTGGTGGGTCACTAATCCTTATAAACCCGAGTTGCCTCTGAATGTGAAGATTTAACTCTATTTTGGCTTTTCTGATTGGGAAACCTGCTAAAAATTTTCAGTTGGTGTACCCTCCCGATCTACTTCTTCTACTACCGGGCTGTCCTGGTAGGAATATGGATTCTCATAATATCCATGGTCGGGGTACTGTTCAGCAACATAGTAATAGTCCTGATCGTAGTCTGCGTAATTATAGTTATTATAATAATCGTAATTATAGTCAAACTCATTCATATTAATTTCCCGGGTCTTAAAATAACTGCTTGGAGGTGGGTTGCCAAACTGTCTCCAGTCACGACCTGTTGGTGGCAAGGTCTTGGGGACGAAATGGCTGACGCCGCTCATAGGCTTTGGGCCGTTATTAAAGTTAAATGATGACTGAGGTCTAGGGGGCAATTTGAAAGCGTTATTTTGCGGGTTGTAATTTGGCGGAGGGGCCCGCATCATTTGTTGGGTGCGGGTTAAGCCATAGGGTTGTTGCATGGGTACATTAAGCCTCCAACCTTGAACGTGAGGCTGCCTAGATTGCGGCCGATGTGGACCGGGGATATTAAATGCTGATGGCCTTGATGGTCCGGGCATGACAGGAGTGTTAAAAGGGCCTAACTTAGGGGTAAAGTTATTCAAAGGCAAGCTAAATTGATTAGATTGGGACTGCGGCCAGTCCTTTCTACTAGGCCTGCCTTCATTGCGATGTTGCAAGTACAGCGTATTTAATTCGTCCTGAACGTATTCTAGAGCCTTTTCCATAGACTCCGGACGCATACAACGTATTCTAGACCCTAGCGAGTCTTTAAGGCCCCTCAGGTACGATTGCAGGGTTAGCTTTTTATAAAGCGTGCGTTTAGCCTCAATAGTGGTGTTAAGTGTCTCGTGAAGCGAAATGTAAGTCATTATGGTGCTGAAGAGATTCTGGCACCTTTCGTAGAACTCGTGGGGTGTACTAGGGCCCTGAGTCTGTAATGATAGGTCGCTATACAAAGCGGTCTCATCCCGATGGTCTGCGAAGTTATTAACAAGGGCAGATCTAATGCCGTTCCAGGTATCTGGAATACCGTTTGAGTTTATGTACCTAGCTGCGGGTCCAATGACCTTTCAGGATCCCGTTAATAAGGGCTAGGTTCGTGAGTTCATTACCCGGTCCTGCACGAAAGTGAGTTAGTACTAATTGGTCGCATATGTTAATAAAACGCGTTAACACGTGCGGGTTGCCGTCGAACTCTGGCACTAATCGCAAGGATTTATAAATGGTATCTATGTCGCTTTGGGCCATACTGTCTAAATTTCTATTGTCGTCTATTACCGCGAGCCTATCCCTAACTCTACCACTTTTATCTAACCTAACGTTTCGAGATTCCCTAGGGTGAAAAATCTTGAAGCCTATAAGTACCTATTACATAGAAAGTTGACAGTAAAAATAAGAAAGTATAATATCGTGCACACAGATTGAACAGGATAGGAATAAACTAAGGATTAGGTGTATAAGGACTTGAAAGATTCAAGGACTTACAGCATTGCTTCTTCTTGACAAATCGATAGCCGGATTCACCTCTGGACTGCAGCTCTCGTAGGTTCAGGATACCCGTGGTCGATTGTTCGATACAACACTGACTCTATTTTACAGGTATCCTACCGACTGCGCCAGATACGTAGGCTGCCGCCGGAGGATCCAAAAAAAAGCAATTTTATTTAATTAAAATTTAATTATTAAGACGATTTTCTCGCCACTCTAGTCTCAACGATATCATTCGTCGAGCCTTTGCTAGCGCCAAATGTGCGGCCGTATTAGAACCTGGCGGCCTCATGCGTGACGATGGTAAAAGGCCTGATGGTATGACCCTGGTTCCGTGGAAGTTGGGAAGGCCTTTGGTGTGGGATGCAAAAAGCCGTGTCTGTACATTAAAGATATTTCAGAAAGGATTCCGGGACGTAGCGTAGGTGATCAAAAAATATGTTTTTGGAATTTTTGTCCGTCTGCTCGTCTGTTCGCATCAAACTACTGAAAGTTCGGTTTTGATAGTTTGATAGCTTGAAGTCCAGGGTACAATCTAAGCCATTTTTCATCTAATTCGGGAAGAAGAACTAAAGGTATAGCTTGACCTCTCCGTAGTACTAGCATTTGTTAGATTTAATATATGTCCTACTTATAATTATAGTGACTTTTATTAGTATAAACCTTTATTTTAGTAATTAAGCTACAGAATAATAACAGAGTGTGAGTATTTATCCAAAACCCCAGTGAAATATATGGAAAACGCTAAATTAGGTAAACAAGAGAATATTAATAAATATATATCTATGTCATGTAAAATGTAGTTCATGGAGGTAGTGCTATTTGTTATCTAGGATAAAGTATTATTCTAGTGGACATTATTTAATCAAACAAAAGCATATTTTAAACATATTAGGTATATTTTAATAAGCAATGTAATCCATTATAAAATGAGGTATTTATTTAAACAACATTAGCTGAATTAAACGACATTTTATAAAACAAACAAAGCACCATTGGTAAACAACATTTATGGAAAATTCTAATCAAATGTAATAACATAATTATCAATCACATAACCAAATATTTATCCTTTAAAAATGGGACAGTGGTATTACGTACGATTCAATAAATAACCGATTATATAAATAAATAAAACTAGTACAAAATATAAAGCAACAATAATACAATGCAAGTGTACTTAACTCTGCGCCGGCTCTGGAGCAAAAGTCCCTCTCACTGTCACAACTGAACCTTTATACTAGCTATCTAGCTGGAAATGTCATTCTTATTCTCATTTCCGGTCTCCTAAATTTAATGATAGATAGCTTACATGTTAATTTAATGTATTACAATACTTTTAACATTTTTTAACATTATAATAAATTTATTACATAATTAATTAAGGAAGTTTCTCACATATATAGGCAGAGGCACTGAGGGTGAGAAGGCAGTTAGTACAGAGGCTCTGCCATTGATTATGGTTTAGTGACTTTCTATAATTACTTGGTTGCAAAAGCACCAGCATATCATCATGGCCGTTGTGACTATATTAAAAAACACGCTGTGAAAATTGTAGTGTTTGTTCTGAAGAAATATTTGTCTTGATGCCTATCAACGCACCGCTCGCCATCGACATAGTTCATCCTCACATCTTGGTCCCAAAGACACATGCGAGTTCTTCAAGAAATTGGTTAATAGGTTTTTACAGGGTCGGCAACATGGAAATTTTACCACTGGAATTGCAAACGTCCATAGATTGCGGTAACTGTTTACCATTGGGCAAACCACAAGCCTGTCTTCTTTGTTTTGTGAACATTGAAATGTGTTTTTTTTATTTGTTCTAAATGCATATACATATGTAAATTTTTTATATCTTTCCTTTTATTTCTGTTTAAATTAGGTAACTAATTAAATTATTATTTATAAGAATGCTTATTCTCTTTTTCTAACTATAATAACCCTTAGAAACCCTCTAAGAAATTATAACTGTTCGTTATTACTTACAACAGTACCGATCAGCTGATCACATTTTTATAAGAGAGTTCAGTTCAATGACTAGGACATTCCTTTTGCGGACTTCTTACACCCTTCCTGATATAGGTATATTAATAAAAATATATACAGTTGTAAAAAATACTTTACTAATTATACTTTTAAAATCACAATTCAGTTACTTATTTAAATCAGACTCAGTAAAATCACAGCAAAAATTAAATGATCACTACCTTATTTACTAATAACCTAATTTTAGGTACATTTAAAATCACAATTCAGTTACTAATTTAAATCACAGAAAAAATGCTGTCTTAGTGCTTTTTGTATTTTCAAAGTGTCATTTGGTAAGTGATACATACAAAAGCATATCTCAATTATGAAATTTGTTTAAAAATCAACCTACATTGCTAATTATAACTTTGAATTCACAGTTCAGTTACTAATTTAAATCAGACTCAGGAAAAATTAAATGATCACATAAAACTAATAAAATAATAAAGTTGAAATTTAGTGAGTGGTTGGTAATCAAATTAAGGTAATCACTTAGTTAGATTTTCTATGGCAGTTGCGATTCGTGTGAAAACCTCTACAAGATTTTCTATCGCAACGGCCGGTCCAATTATGCCCTCTGACACTTTATTCACCGCTGCAGCTTGCACTTTGGCTGCTTCAGCTTGGCGTACAAGGGTATTAAGCATTGGGTCACGCCCACCACCAGTGCCAGATTTAAATACCCGAATTGTACGGGCTTTATTTTTTATATCTGACTTCCAGTCCTGCCAAGTCTAAAAATAAACACCAATTTAATAAATATGTTATATTCAACCTACAACAACCTATGTTATATTTAAAATTAATCAATATTTACTTCTTCGACCTTCATCCACTTGTCTGCAGTTTTAGTTGCACCATCACCGATAGCATTTAATTTTACGGCGAGGTCCGCTAACATTTTTTTCTTTTCCCTTGCTGCGTCTGGGCAATTCAGTCAACCCGTTGCGAGTGCGGGATGGGCCCGCATGTATTCTAACATCGCCACTCGTTGGCCGTATGATGTACGTGATGGCTGGAATCGCAAGAAAACAGGCAGTTTAAATAGCTATTTATCCAAAATTTAAACACCGAGTTTGTACTTGATTCAAGTGAATAGGTACTATAAATATTTAGTCAAGTACTTACTGTTGACATAGTTTCTTCGATTAGATTAGATACGAAAGGGTAAAAATTAATTTAATCACTAAACTAGATCGCTCGAAGAAAAACGGGGACCTTTTTGGAAAACTTTAGTTTGACAATATTTATGAGTGTTCATAACGACAGAAAGAATTTAACTTTCAAATAATTACTGTATATTTTTGAAAATTACTTCAAATAAAAAAAAAATTCTACATATAAACAATCAAATATCGTATAAAAATTAATATATAGCGCGAAATATAACATACTAATAGCATTTTTTACAAATTCATGTTATCAATTACCAATAATCCATTTTTCAATCAACAAAAGTGTCTTCGTAAACGCTCTTCTTTTCCGAGGGAGAACCATAGACATTTCCCAAACGATAGAGTTTCCGTGGCCGAATTTTCGACAAAGTTTTCGAATCATTGTGAATACGGCTACAGGGAGTGGGTTTGATTCACTACACATCTTACGTTTTATTATAATGACAAAATTAAATTATAAAAACAAGTTTAAAAAAATTACGAAGTCGTCAGGAGCGAAATACGCCAACAAGTCAGATTTTATGTGTACGTTACTAGTAGAAAGTCGTATCAAAATATAACATCTGCAGATGGGCTGCCTTGTACCATCCCTGCATTTGCATTAGTGTGTGTGTTATAGAGATGTGTGACATGTTGTCTCGTATTTCAACTCGGATTGTACTCTCTGCTTCTGTATAAAAATTTTTTTCTCTATGGTCTTGGAGTGTATTATGAGTAAGTGAACTAAGTCAGTCTAATTAGACTGTCCGACTATTTATCACATCTCTCCTCTTCATTTAGTTAGCAAGCAGTTCAGTGCTGCAAGAAAAAGTCTGAAAACAAATGAAAAAATACCCTTAAAATTAATTTTAAATTTGATGTAGTTAAACTAATGTTTTATTTTTGTTTATAAATGAATTATTGAATTTTCTACATATCATGAAAATAGAAAATGTTGTACTTGGAACCAAAAATATTATTCTTTTAAATGCCTTCATGGGTTACTAAATCTTTTCCTACGTAGGTAACGATATCACTATAATCGTTACTCGTACAATATTTAAATAAAGGACGAAATACCCGCTTAGAGCCTGAATTACCCGAAATCGGGTAAAATACCCGTAACATCAAAGCTGAATGAGTAATGGTGTGATATTCAGCGCGGTGTAATAGCGAGCTTGTCTAATTAAGCGCGCTCCACATGTGGACAGTTCCGCGGGAACACGAGAATGTGGAGGCAGTATTCGCCTACATTCGTGTAGTCCCGTGCATGTTTGGCATGTCTCGCCTATTTCATAGACTAAGTAGAGATAGTTCGTTGTCGTCTCGATTCGATCGATTTTATATTTATATTCCTAGCGCTTTTTCGAATAATAGGTTCGGGGTACCCTTGACCATGATCCAGGATATTAGTAGATCAAGTAATTACAGTATAGCAGCTGCCATCACCTCTGTGACCCTGTTTAAAGCGGATTAGCGATATTACACCGATGAATCGATATAATGTCGACGCGTTTTGACACCCACCACATCCCTAATAGGCGAGAATGTAAGAGAGTCGACCAAAGTCCCGTCCAAAGTTTCGCCGAAAGTTTCGGCGGACATGTGGAGTACGCTTTATACAGTAAAACTGTCTAATTAGTCGAGAGTAGTCGCGTAGTGTAATAAACCATAGGTTGTGTTAGGTACATTCATACAACAGTACCTATATGGTCAAATGAATATTAGAAGACTAGAATAAGTAAGACTACTCATCATCATTTGCCGCCCTTTTCCCATTCATTTGGGGTCGGCACAATATGTTTTCTTTCTTCATTCAACTCTATCCGCTATTTTCTCCACGCTCACCTCTCGCTCACTGATACTCGTCACACAATCCATCCATCTTTCCTTTGATCTTCCCTTTCCTCACACCACATTCATAATATTCAATACTCAATAAGTAAGACTACTGCAAACCCTAATCAACTCTATCAAATCAATAGTATATCAACTCAAAAGTAATTTTTAGAATACCTACACTACACAACGCCCATGCATTTAAGGCCCTTCCATACAGTGCTTAGCGTAGCTTGCCTTACAGCCCCCATATAACTACCGATCCAAAACACGACACTTCATAGGTGTACGCCAAGGTTCAAGACTTAATGATAATCCAAGCATAGTTTTTCTAAAATCCCTGGGTTCGCGTGCGCTAAATGCCTCTTTCACACTGGTGATAAGTAGCTAGAGATAGAAAAGACAAGCATTAAAAGGAGAGCTCTGTCGTGGATGTTTCAAAAAAACCCCAGGAGCCTTATTTTTTAATTGCTCGAGTCTATTTGACCGGTTTTCAATTTTGATTTTCTGCATGAAAAGTTCTATATTTAGATGCATTATGCTGGTTTTCCCTATGGCGGATGCTACACATACGAAATTTCTTTTAGAAATAAGTAATGCCTGTTGTGTCGTCTTTATGTATGATGTTTCTCTATGTATTTTACTGTGTGCAATAAACTGTTAAATGAAAATAAATAAATATTTATCGTGGATTACGATCTAGCTTTCATACAAAACAATGACACGTACAATCTGACTAGATTGACAATCAAATGATCTCGTTTGCACTCTCCAAGGGCAATCTGATTGACAATTAGATTGTGTGGTGTGGACGGGCAAATCAAGATCTCTCAATTGGGGGGTATTTGGCCATTTCGGGTAAAAATAAAAAGTGTAGCGAATAACAACGAAAGTCATTAAATCAATAAAAATATAAATTTTAGAAATGAAAAACTATTTTTATTTATTCCGCCCACTCCGCGAACAAGACAAAGTCATTTTTAGCTTCTGAATAGGAACCTAGTGAACCATCCCATTTTATTGAAAATCGGCAGTACGGCCCCTGGAGTGTAACCGCATATCTCCGATAAGACGCCGCCATTTTGATGCAATTGAGTTTAAACCAATCGCAGCAATACAGCTCTGGCTCCCCCTTGCTGCGATTAGTCCCGACTCAATTGCATCAAGATGGCGACGTACTATCGGAAATAGGCGGTACGGCTGCTGATTGGGTATTCGGATTGTATCGTATGGCAGGGTCCTTAGTTAGACTCTACGTTAAGCGTACTCCACATGTCCGCCGAAACTTTCGGCGAAACTTTGGCCGGGACTTTGGTCGACTCTCTACATTCTCGCCTATTAGGGATGTGGTGGGTGTCAAAACGCGTCGACATTATATCGATTCCTTGGTGTAATATCGATAATCCGCTTTAAACAGGGTCACAGAGGTGATGGCAGCTGCCATACTGTAATTACTTGATCTACTAATATCCTGGATCATGGTCAAGGGTACCCCGAACCTGTTACTCGAAAAAGCGCTGGGAATATAAATATAAAATCGATCGAATCGAGACGACAACGAACTATCTCTACTTAGTCTATGAAATAGGCGAGACATGCCAAACATGCACGGGACTACACGAATGTAGGCGAATACTGCCTCCACATTCTCGTGTTCCCGCGGAACTGTCCACATGTGGAGTGCGCTTAATCCTACGTCTTCAAAGAGCAGATCAAAATGGAATGTCTTCATCACTTTGTAAATTTCATTTTTGTATCATGCGTGTAAAACGGAGTGGGCGTAAAAAATATATATGTGATATAAAAATATACCTTATTATGTGAAAATAGAATTCATTTTGATCTGATGTAATAAAAAAGTAAGCCACGGTGGGCGAAGTAGATTTTTCTTCTGGTATCCCAAAAAGCGACAAGCCATTTGAAGCCATGGGGAAATTCCCTGCGATTCTCGTACACGACAACACTAGTGATGAGCATGTCAAGGTTTTAAATTGAGTTTTATAAAGAATGCCTCATCTTATTTTGAGCCAGTACAGCTCCTACTTCAAATAGCCCACTATTTTTAATACTAAGTGCGTGTCTTTAATTTTTCCTTGCTGTACACTTCTTTCATCTGCCCAACACCCTTTCTTCTCTATCCACTTCGCAATATAATCACGTAATTGAAGTGCGCAGATCGCGTCACGGCGTCATGCCATTACAATTTTCGGTTTTGTACCGGCTACGCGGCTGTACCGCACTTCGCTGTCCGCCTCTACGTTCTGCCAACACTAGTCGATCGACACGACGCGCCAAAAAATCCAACCTAAAGATAATTGTGAACATATATATAGTTCATAGTTTGTGATTGTGAAGATAAATGCGTTGCGTGATAACGTACGGCGAGGTTTAATACCTAAAATGAAATATCGGACTATCGGTTCGACAAATGACAATTCGTATTAGATATTGGTGTCGAGTGTCTGTTAACAGTTTTTCGCGATTCATCGTTGTTTATAATCCACTACAGTATTGGAAAATGTGAATAAGTTTAATTCAGTGATTTCAGTGCAGTTTGTGCCTGTTATTTCATTGTTATTGTACGTGGGCACGCAATTTATGTTGTCTATTTCGAACTTAATAAATAATATAAACCCTGAAGGTCGGACGTTGGTCACAATGTCCGAATTGCGAAACATATCGACGGAAAAAAACAAGATTGTCATAAACCCATTGCGGAATCGTCCAATTCTTCCAAAGATTCCAATGCCTATTTTCACTATGTACAGGAATGGCAAGATAACATTTAATAACAACCTGGGCCTGCCAGCTGAGCCAATGAGGAGTCTAAATAGTTCTAGTAACGATACGACGAGGTCTTACTTCAAGGAGGATGTAATATACGAGTCGAAAGCGGGGGACTTTTTGGGGAATACCCAGTACAATGTCACAATAATCAACAGACTTAGCCTGCCATCAAACTGCAGCCGCACTATTGCTAAATACACAGCGTGCAGGAACGACCTGCTCTACGAAAAGACATCCGATAGTGTTGCGAAGTTGATCGGGCAAAGCAATTACGATACTGTGTTCTTGGCACTCTGCTCAGTCATCAGCCAAGAGTTGAAGGTGAAGGGCATGCTTGCTTTGCTCACTCTGCATAAGAAATTTGAGACCGGTACCTCCCAAATGGACACTGCTGAGCCAGTAGAATTCAAGAGCTTCAAGGAGCAATCGTGCCAGACTGATGAGAGTGCAATAGATTTAATGTTCAAAGAGCTACCTAAGAAGAGAGTGAGGCGGGCACCGCGCACACCGTATGTAGTCAAGGATAATAAGAATAAAATTGTGGTGGATCCCAAAGAAGCTGTTCACAAGAAAGAGGGTAACAAATCTCCGGAAACACCAGCCAAATCCGAAGCAGAGAAACCAGTCAAAGTTAAACTAGAGACCGAAATATTGCAAGACTTGAAACAGGACGTGAACGCACTCTTCATGGATGAGACTAGCAACGGCAGTATTGGCAGCATTGGAAACCTGTCAACGGCAAGTAAAGAGCGAATGTTGACAGAGGAACCTCAGCTATTGATCGACCTTGTTTCAAAACAGACTGAACAGTATAGTAAGCCGAGTTTGTTGCCAAACTCAACTATGATCAGGCTATTGGACGGGTCAGAGATATTAGTGCCCGTAAAACCGGAAGATCATTTCCACATCGCCACCCCAGAGATCCTGGAGAATGTAACCAAGGAAGAAAAGATGAAACTTCTGTGCTATCAAGCATACATCGACTGGAAGCTGTGCATGATACCTGATGAAGATGGCAATTTGTAAGATTTTTATTTACTTATTTTTTTTTTAGTTACAGCAGCAGGAATTTGCAAGAAATTTAAAAATTACAATTTCAAGGACCCATATAGATATAGTTATTATTAGTATATATAAAGCTCGATTACCACTGACTGATTTTATTTAGTCGAGTAACTGAAACGTCTACATTATATTTAGCAAATCTTTCAAAAGTCTGTACCATCCATAATATGTATGGTAGAGATTTTTGAATTATATATATCTTAGATTTTATTTGGGTGGAGAAATAGGTGGTAATCACTGGAGTTGGAGCCCAAGATCCACTGAGGGCCACTGAGCCAATGCAGAAAGTAAGTAAGATTTCAATAAAGGAAAGAAATTTAATAAGCCTATATTGCTAATTAAATTTCTTTCCTGAAAGGAAAAGATTTTAATGAGTCCTTACAAATAAATTCAAATCTGTAATGCAGACGGGCATTTTGCTTCAAAATATTTTGTGTTGGATTTAGTCTGGTTTGGTTTTTGAGAAGTCTGTGAACTTCCCAAGAGACTAATAGACTTCTTGAAGGAGCTGGACTGGCTACAATAGCCGGCTCTCCGTCACGTATAAAGGACCAAATTTGAGTCCAAGTACGGAAAATGGGAGCCCCAACACAAACCAAGTCTGGTTTGATACTTCTGACACTGATTATGCTACCAAAATAAACAGTGTAGTGTAGTCATAGATAGAATTACTTTAGTAAAACAATTAACAATAGCTAGCCTCGTTACCCAGCGGGGCATGGCGGCCTCCGGAACACCCACTTATCCAAACCCTGCGGACCTGGTGCAATTTATTGATATTTAGTTTAATTAGTGTATTTTTTTATTATACTGGCTGTGGGGAAGGTTTGTGTAAAGATTTAGAACAGAGCCAGTATAGACCATTTGATCCCTACTTCTCTTAGTCAAAGTATGACTATTTTTTTACCACCTTTGGTACAAAAAAATCAAATTTGGTCCAGACAACCCAGCCTTTATGATCAATAGTGTTGAGGTATATGTCATTGGAAAGGATTTTTCATTTTCTACAACTTTTACTGAACAACTCTTGAATGGCTGTGGGAAAAAAGTTATTGCCCATATGAACATTGGCCAAACTTTTTTCCCACAACGGTTTGAGAGTTGTCACCTTAATAAAAGTTGTAGAAAATGAAAAATCCTTACCAATGACATATGGCTCAATGTTATTGGTCATATAGGTCTAATTTTCCAGTAGAAAATGAAGTTTATTATAATTGTCCATAACTTTTTTCCCACAACAATTCGAGAATTGTCGCTGTAGTAAGTTGTAGAAAATGAAAAATCCTTTCCAATGACATATCGCTCAACGCATATGATCATATAGGCTGGGGTCCATACATTTCTGCCGATCCTCTTTTTAATTTATTTTTAATTAGTACAAAAAATTATTACAAGACCTAAAATTTTGCACTTAATTGCAAATAACAGTCAGTTTGAATAATACACTATTTATTTAAGTAAAGTAAAGAATCTAATAAAATATGGTTAAGGCATCTGTGTCAAGAAACAATTTTTTTACATACACTAGTAGTTCATATTTTTTTTTAAAAGACATAAAAACAATTTTTTGACGGCATAAAAAACGAGGTTTTTTTTAGTTCAAACATTTTTGAAAACATGACTTGTTCATTCTGTTGATATATCAACAACGCGGAAAGTACTCAAATTATTGAAATTAGAACCTACTAACGAAAACAAAGGGGAAAAATAAAATTTTTAAACAAAATGATTAAACAACTCTCGTCCTTTTAACAGTTACTTTTAGTGTTGGAAATAATAACAGAGTTCAACTCTAAGTATTCTATGCACATTCGATTAACATTGAGGGGAGCAGACACCTACAAACCAAATTGAGGAAGAAAACCAAAATTTTATGTGAAATTTCCCGACGTTTTTTTCATCTCAGGAAAATCGAAAAAAAACGTCGGGGAAACAAATCGAAAAGGAACGTCGCGTGTAAGTCCCGTCTAATATAATAAATTCATTATTCGTATTCAAATACTTGACGATATAATAATAGGTACATAGAATACTGACACTATACCTGACTTTACCTGAGACTGGTTAAACATAATGTTTTTACGGGGTCGGCAACGCGTGGGTGATGCCCCTGGTATTGCAAACGTCCACAGGCTGCGGTGACTGCTTACCATCAGGCAGGCCGTAAGCTTGCTTCCCACCTTGGTGGTATAAAAAAAATTGAAAAACCTCTGGAACCGATTTGCGGTGTGACGGTATAATCTACCGTTACAGTACCGGACATAGACCCAATGGACGTTTCCATATTGTTCATTCGGAAGGCCAAACTATCAGACAAACAAAATGAGACAGCGGATGCCTTAAAGGTCGCTCTTTGACGAGAATGGGGCAAAATACCACGAGACCGCTTTCGTGCAGCAAACGAATTATTCGGGACAGACTGTTATCCACGCTAAAAGTGGCTACATCGAACAATAGCCTTTTTGAATTAAAATTTTACACTTTTTTTTTCGATATATTAAAGTTTTTAATTTAAAAATCTACCGTTACGGTACCGGACGGTATAATATATACCGTTACATGGTGCCAATTGACTCCCGAAAATGTTTAACAGTCTCAGATATAGTGTCAGTGTTCTGTGGAGCCGTTTGGCACTGTGACGGTTCAATTTTTTTTTTTTATACCACCAAGGCAAACACGCTTACGGCCTGCCTCATGGTAAGCAGTCACCGCAGCCTATGGACGTTTGCAATACCAGGGCCGAGGCCGACCTCGGTACTGCAGTACTAGCACCTCCGTAGACTAGCTAGACAATCGGCAGAAACATTTTCTGTCGTGTGCTTTCAAAAGTCAAGAGTCAAAATTTCTTTATTGACTAGGATATTACACATCTCTTTCAATCGTCAAAGAGAACTGCGATCTCCAATGTTTAGGACGCTTTAGTGGCTTAGTGTTGGAGGTCCAACAGTGGACACGGAAATCCGATTAGCTGACATAATCTCGTACCTATGGTTAAACCTTTTCGGGTCATTTGTCCTAAACTCGAAATATCTGGCCTTGTCCGATGCTGTTATCATAACACTATTTTTATTAAAATTTTACGCTTGTTTTTCGATATTCTTAAGATTTTAATTTTAAAAACTCAATAATTATAGCATTTTCAATTGGTAACACTTCGAATGGCGCACTCTGTTGATAACATTACGAATAACCTCATGTCTTTTCGCGTAGGGGTAGTCAGAGACCACATCGTTCCACAGTCCTACCTGACTATCCTCTCTCGCATCTTCCACATTCATCAACCTTTTGAAGAAAGAAAGAAAGAAAAGATATTTATTGCACATAGCATACCACGACACAATAACAGTTACAGCCAAAGGAAACATTAGTAATTAAAACATTTAAAACAATGCGTAGCCTCCCATGCCACTGTCGGTGCCGCGGCAGCCAGCGTAAATGGTACCCACTCAGCATGTGCTGTGAGGCGCAAGACGCGACTCACAGCGCTGGTATTCTGTTAGCCCATTTTTTTCGTACATGCTCGTCGGTTCAGAGTAGATACATACTCTTTTTTTTTTCAATAATAAATATGCTTGGACAAATTCACACAGTGCCATCTAGCCCCGAAGTAAGCAAAGCTTGTGTTAAGGGTACATAGTATAAAACAAAGTCTTTTCCTGCCGTCTGTCCCTATGTATCTATGTACGCTGAGATCCTTCAAACTATGTAACGGATTTTAATGCGGTTTGCAACAATAGATACAGTGATTCAAGAGGAAGGTTGATAAGTAAGACAAAAGGGCTGGTAGGGGTATAGTACGTGTACACGAACGAAGTCGCGCCACCGGTAGCTGATAAACTACTTATATAAATACGTTTTTTCTTAATACATACTAATTATGCATTCTCTTTATATGGCCCGTCCTATCGAAGGGCGGGACGTTATGTTATGTATTTCTATGTATGTGCGTAACATACAAACATAGAGTATCTTGTGTTGTCTAGATTAAAAGTGTTTTGTAGCTTGTTTACTCAAACATACGTAATACATACAACTACTCAAACAGTAGTGAGATAAATGAGCGTAGCGCAGTGCAGTTGGCAGTTAATGCAGTCAAGGCTATCTCGCTTGCATCTGCGAGAAGCTATATGTTTTAGACGGTTAGGTATTTACTCGTGACTGCCATTAATTGAATGCTAACCGACGCTCTTACGGTGAGGGAAAACATCGTGATGAAACCTGCACATTCAGGCGTCTGAACTTGTAACCGTCATCCAATCTGTTCAGGTTCCCCCGGTAGCAAAGTCACGGAGGTCAGATGGCAGTCGCGCCACTGTGATTATCTGATCTGCCAAATCCTGGATCATGGTTAAGAACCCGGGTCCTGGTGTGCGAGCACAACCGGGACATTAACGCCAAGATCACTTACTCGTGACTGACGCCTTTCTTATATTGCATTCGTAATTTTTGCAATGCCATAATATAGTGGCAGCCTGATTTAAGTATGCTGAGACCTTCGTGAAACTGTTAACTGGGGAACGTCACTAATTTCAAATTCATATTTTTATTAATTTAGGTACATTACACTTATTGAAAGTCACCTCAACAATAAAGAAATACTCAACAATGAGTAGGTACTTTTGTGAGAATGCGTCTCGCGCGGCATTATCGAGCTGGCAACGACTTTGTCAACGGATCAACATATTTCACCATATTGGAAATCATAGTTACACATTCAGTCGCCTGAATGTGCAGGTTTCATCGCGATGTTTTCTCAGAAAAGAGTCCTTGGTAGGTACGTACATGGCGGCACTGGGGGTTCTCGATAACGCTCGCTTACGAGTTGGACCCCTCAAACATTAATACTACTAACAGACCTGCCTGGAGACTCTAGCCGACCAACCGTCACTTGCGGACGATACAAATCCTTACGTAGTACAAAATTAAGTCGCTTTTGGATTAATTCGGATGCGCGGGCGAGCTGACCTCGGTCGGACGTCCGACCACGTCCCTTGGACCCAGAAGCGACTTTATTTTATACTTCGTAAGGATTAGCATCAACTGCAACTGACGGTTGGTCGACTCCAGCCAAATCAGAACTTCTGTGACTAGTTTAAGCCATTAACTTTACCGTTCCCAGTTGAGAAGAGTCATCTTATTCATAGACATAGACATAGACATAGACATGATTTATTTTGACATCACAAAAATCCATAAGCGTTTACATATTAAGAAAATGATAGAACACTTCAATACTAAATTCTAGGAAATAAATTCCAGGCCGATCCACATGGCTGTGCAGAACAATGATGCCCATCTGCTCCAACGTCAATGTATCATGCTAAAGAACCGCAACGAGTCTGTCGACATACCTGCCTGCAATATGGTAAGTACCCGACGAAAAAAGAGCGTAGTTATAAATTTGACGTGCGTATAGAGTGGCCGTGTAGTGTCCGGCAGAGTAGAATAGCACCAACCCCTTACACGCGTGGGTGTCTTACAAGGCGACTTTTGTTTTTGAGACAAAAGATCAAGAGTCTCCGTTGCCTGGAAAAGGGGCAGCAGCTTTTTCCATTGTTATATTTATAACACAGCGATCCAACCCGCCTGCCAAGCGTGGAGATTATGGCAATAACCGCCCCTTTCGTTTGAGAGGCCCTAAGTCCTGCAGTAGACTGTTGTGGGCTGTGATGATGATACCTATCTGTGGCTCTGTAGCGGTGTGGTCTCTGCGGCATCGTAGCTCCCGAACGGATGGACCGATTTCGATGCGGTTTTCTCTATTTAAGAGCCAGTTTATTCGAGATGGTTCTTAACTATGTTTCATTAAAATCGGATCAGTAGTTTAGTAAATATTTGAGTAAATATAAAATTGGTGGAGGGTTTCCGAATTTTTCTGTCGATTAGGTTCTACAACTCGCAACGTCATACCTTTTAAAACCTTAGAGAGGTAGTCAGGTACGGCATAGCGGGGTATCTCATTCGAATTGGAGTCGCCCGTCTGGCGAAGTACCTCCAACAGCCAAACAATACTATTTTAAATACTATTGTATGCCTGCCGGTGAGTAAGGTCTCCAGTGCTCCATGGGGTGGGGATTTGGGGAACCGTGGCTTTGGCAGTGGAGGAGCACTTGCCGTTTTGTAGAAAGGCCGTTTGTACTGGAACCGATGTCGCGGTTTTTTTTTTTTTTTTTTCTCTCCCTACGCAAAGGAAATGGGCACCCTCCGTTATAGCGGTTGGGAAGGAGGAGGTGAACTCTCATGAGTACCAGCCGGCCGGCCGGACTGGTTATGCACGACTCGAAAAAAAAATACCTAGGCGCATACGTGCTAAACACCCCCTGGGAGCACCTGTAGCCGGGAAGGCCTTTCAGGTTTCATCGGATGCGACACCCCGTAGGGACGGGGTGCGCTGTTCTCGCTGTTCCGGGTCCCACTATTTAATTACTACTCGCTGCGATTAGTCCATCGGTCACAACCACATACACACATGCGATGCGTGTGTGCTGTGCAAAAGCCAAACTCCACCCCAAATTTACATTTACGCTAGGGATTGACAATATCTAATTGTTATCGATATTAACATTTCGATAAAATTCTAACTAATGTCCAATAAATATTTTGTATTAATTGGAGTGGTAGAGTTCATCGTTCAATTGAACGAAGTCTCATGGGGTAGTATAAACAAATTTCGATATTATTTTTGTGTTGTCTTGGAGGATTCTTTTTTAATCTGCACTCCGCGGCGTAATCAGACTTGTGACGCAGATTTGAACAAAAGAAAGTATATTAAAATAATAGTCGATCAAAATAAGAATCTTCTCTTTGTTTGATGTCAATTCAAATCAATATAGGTATTATACAACAATATATTTGATTGATAAACAATATTATTTATCGATAAGGTTGGTACTTGTGCACAGCAGAAGGTGACTTTGAGCGCAGGTGAATATTTTTCCTAAAGTACTAATAAATACAGGGTTTTTAAACTTATCGGTGAAATTAAATCCCTCCTTTTGTTTTCTAAGTCTTGGCTTCTTGCTTTGTAATTAAATATTGCGCAAGGCAGCATATTTTTATTATTTTAGGCACAGCTTTTTCTTTATTCTTTATGGTACACAAACATGACATGATGATACATTACAGTAACAGAGATGTAAAAAGGCGAGCTTAACTCATTAATTGAGCTTTCTACCAGCAAAACTTTTTTGTGATACGCACTTCGTTGGATTCCGTGAGAGAAGAATAAGACATTTATTGCCACAAGACACCGCGACAGGGCAAAAAAAAAAAAAAAAAAAAAAAAATACATTGTCCTGCGTAGATATGTAATGTTGCCAGTGCAAAAATGACTGGCGGAGCGTTCGCGCCTTTTGGAAGAAAGAGCATCTGTTCATGGTTGTGGCGCGCCTGCGCCGTCCACTTAGCCTTTCTAACGCGCTTATAACACTCTAAGTTGGGTAAATTCAGTTGACTGAATTCAGAAGCAAAATGCGTGAGAGCAAGTCGAAGTAGAATGTATTGCTCAAAGAATAAGGTCCATTTTTGTATCACTTATATTATGTTTCGCATCGCTCTTTTGAAAAGGCGTGATGCAAAAATGGACCTTTTTAAGCACTTAATTACATTTTGATTGGCTCTCACGCTTTATGCTTCTGAATTTAGACGACTGAATTTTGACAAATGTAATAAGCGCATTACTTCTGCGGTGATACCCCACGTGTTGATTATGTCAAAAAAACCTTTTTTCAATTGATTTAAGGCGGGGATTCTGACGACCTACGATAAAATAGCGGTTATCACGAATTGGGTACCTATTATTTAATCGGCGTCAAAATTATCAGATTACAGCCCACGTTGCCGTATTTCTTGAAATGCCCATTCAGGAAATGACCATTAGGCATACAATTCATACAATTTCTTAGTACTGTTAGAGCACGGCTACGCTGTAACCTACCGACTTGCTTGGTTGTTTTTTTTCCTGTTCGAATAGGATGGCACATTTCAATGTTATATCATAAGATCTCGGTTCAAAAAGAACCGGTAAAAAATATTTGGGACGTGTTTTTTTTTGTAGGGTAGTGCATTATCATCATCATCATCGGAGCGGTCAATTACGGCTCCTGCCAGGGTCCGCTTTCCTGCTTTGTTTCCTCCAATTTGCCGGATCTTCGGCATCCTCACGTCGCAAGCCGTTGGCTCTCGCGTCCGACTCGGCGATGGCAATCCATCGCTTCTTAGATCTCCCGCGGGACCTCTTTCCTGATACAGGCAGGTTTAGACACCTATTTCCCACGTATCCCTGGGGCTTACGCAACACGTGACCAAACTAGGGCGGCCGGGCCTCTTCGATCTTATCCGCGATTTCTCTTACGCCAATGCAATGCAATACCAGTAGAGTAGTGCATTATATATATGCATAATATATCCTCTCTAGAGGGGACGGAGGGCCTGTGTGGGACTCCCAACAGTCGCCGGTGTACCCACAAAACCACACGGCGCTCTTGCATCGCCTGAAAGGAGGTGCCATTAGAACAGCCGAAGCCTTGTCATCCACGCTGCTGTCATAAGAAAGAGTACAGTAAGTCGTTATTTCGACAAAATTGAGTTAGCTACATAGAAATGATCGCTGAAAAATAACGCGTCTTTCTGTATAGGTTTCGTATGTTTGAGTAACATGTTAGGAGCTAGGAGAACTTTTAAACGGCCTTATCTCAAAACTGATTTTGGGTAACTTACTGTACTCTTTCTTATGACTATTTTTAGGAACTCTCGGTCTATTCTGTATATATTTGATTAAATATCACAGCCTTCTGCAGTTGTTCAGTTTAATTGTTAGAAAGAAACACGGCCATTCATCACCGTCAATTGGAAGGGGTGAAAAGGTTTTTACGGGGTCGGCAACGCGTGGGTGATGTCCCTGGTAATGCAAACGGCAATAGGCTGCGGTGACTGCTTATCATCAGACGGGTCGTAAACTTGTTTGCCACCTTTGCTGTAAGTATATAAAAATAAAAAAGAAGGAAGAATTAGCAGTCCCTTTTGCCCGTGAATTTATGGTCAAAAGGGATAGCTGATTCTCCCTTCTTTTATCAAACTGATTTTGGCTAAATATGCACCAAATACTGTGAATGTTGCTGTAGCGACAAAGGTAAATTTTCTCGAAGTGGTAATGCTCTTATACACTTGTACATGGATGCAAATAAATACAATTGAACAAACCCCCCCCAAACCCTACTACTACTGAATCTACTCATAGTCAAATATCTTCAAAACTACTGAACCGATTTCGATTAAATAAAGCTAGGAATAATGTCTAATAAAAGAGCTTTCAAATAAAGAAACCCGCATTGAAGTTGGTTCGTCCGTTCGGGAGCTACAGATAGACGATACACGCGTTAAACTTGCAACAAAAATTAATCTAAAACAAAGCCAATATACAAAATACTTTATTTCACAATAATATACCCACACAGGATGCCACTCGGCTCTCGAGACTGTTCAATTAGTCTCCGGTTCCTAGCGGTAGACCATGGTCAACCTCGCTTCGCCAAATACCGTTGGCATTTGGCACACCTAAGAAGTGGCGAGCTCGTGGGTGGTCTCAAAGTACGAAACGGTCACCCATCCAGGTCCCGGATGCTACGAACGTTGCTTACGCTCCTCAACTCTTACTCAGCTAGCAACTCCGCGTAGCACTTGGCGTTGTACCTACATCGCCTACCACTTGCCATGCATATGGCGTTAAATGTGACCAGATTCCAGACATCGATTTCTGCGTTTTTAGATGAACACTCCTTTTTTTCGGAATGGGACTTTACCTAAGTAAATTACCGACTCGCAATACGAGAGGTACCGGGTTTTAAATCACACTGCCGCCATGTACATGTGGCATCCCGCGTCGGTATATTATTATGAAATAAAGTATTTTGAATGTTGTTGAGGAAGGAGGAGGTTGAGGAGAGCGGTTCGAGTAGGAAATATAGTATCCCGACCTCCTCCCTCAAAAAGCAGAGACAGCTTAAAACAAAAACCACTGTTGCCGGATTTTTTTTCGTGGAAAACGTTAGTTTTTAACGTTTTAAGTACAATAGCGAGACGTAAGACGCCGGACGCGAGACATGGTAATAAATTGGACAATTTTAAAATCATTTGCAAATTTCGCGTCCGGGAAAGATAATATTTAAAGTTAATATGAACTTAAATGAAGGAAACTAAATTAAACACATAAACTGGGGCGTCGTAGGTTGTCCATCGTCATCGAGCACAAGAAAAAAACCACTTTGTAGCGATAGTGTAGGTTTAGGAGGGGGTCCCCTCCTCTGTGGATACAAAAAGTTGGTCTGCCCGTGCACAACCTGGCATAAAATGCATTTTTTTAGTGACCTTATGTTCGACTTTTAGTGATACTGTATGTGGAGCGTCGGTGGCCGAGCGGTTACAGTATCCGACCCGTAAGCCAGAGGTCCCGGGTTCGAATCCCGCTCCGGCCATGTACCAATGACTGTTTTCTGAGTTATGTACATTAGTTGAATACTAACCGATGCTCTTACGGCGAGGGAAAACATCGTGATGAAACCTGCATATTCAGCGTCTGGATGTGTAACCATGATCCAATCTGGTCAGGTTCCCCTGGAAGCAGGGTCATGGAGGTCAGATGGCAGTCGCTCCACTGTAATTACCTGACCTGCCCAATTCTGGATCATGGTCAAGGCGGACCCCGGGCCTTCGTGCGCGAGAGCATAACCGGGACATTAACGCCAAGTGATACTGTATGTAACCGAATTTTACACGGATAAAGTCGCGAAAAAGGCACCACCCACAAACTTCAGGAAGGCACTTTCGTAAATCTGTACTATGTATAAGATAGCTAGTGCCTCTATGAACGCGCATAGCAATGTCAGCTCCTTTGTACTGGTTTTAGGTAGGTGTATACATTTATTTTTTATAAAATACTGCCGACAAAGAGGCATGCGGTCGACCTGATGGTGCGTGGTCACCGCCGCCTATGGACATCAGCAACACCAGGGGCGCTACCAATGCGTTGCCCGCCTCTAAGGAGACCTCTAATATACCACTTGAACGATCCCACGTCATAGTCCAAAGGAAACACTGTAGCTGTGAGCTCATTCCACATCCGAATCGTACGAGCGAGAAACGTTTCAAATCTTCGCGTGGACACCACGAGTGTGAGAGCACGTGGACGCCTTTTGTACTGGTTTTGGGTACCTCTATGTGGTAACGTGTGTACCTACCGTGACACAACTAGTTACGCATGTGAACAATAGGTATCTAACTATTGTAGGTTTATAGTGAATAACGCAGAAGGTAGGCAAATAAATAAAAGTGAATAATGCGGAAAACCCGTTTTGCATTCCCGGTATACGCCATATTGCTCACAGTTCGCATATTTCTGTGTTTGTTATCAAATTCTGTGTAAAAACCTACGTACGCTACAGGCCATGTGGCCATCTGCACTGGCAGGCAGTGTTTCCAGTACCAGGGGATGATACTCAAGCTGTGAGGGCCGTTAAAGATAGTTTGGAAAATATTGTTTGGCTGCGATAGATCATCTTGGCGTTAATGTCCCGGTTGTGCTCTCGAGAACGAGGGCCCGGGGTCCGCCTTGACCGTGATCCAGGATCAGGTAATTACAGTGGAGCGACTGCCATCTGACCTCCGTGATCCTGCTGCCAGGGGAACCTGACCAGATTGGATCATGGTTACAAATTCAGTTGCCTGAATTTGCAGGCTTAATCACGATGTTTTCCCTCACCTTACGGTGAGGTTAGGTTAGGTTAGAGCATCGGTCAGAATTTAACTAATGTACATAAATCAGAAGAGAATCATTGGTACATGGCCGCAGCGGGATTCGATAGATATTGTCATATAATGTGAGATATGTGGCTATAAATAATGACGAATTCGAATCAGCGACGAGTTTTGAACGATTCGATATCGGAAAAGAGACTATTTTTTTACTTTGAAATAATAATTTATTGTGGTTAAATGAAAAACGTCATAAGCATTTATGAGGGGTACAATACTTATTAAAATTTAGAGAAAGATTGAATCAAAAACCATTTTGAATATTTGTATGAAAATTGTATGTATCACAAATTCACAATTCGTCTATGCCGAATGTATTTTAAAGTTTCATGTGGCTGTGTTTCGTTGTTGTAAATATCGTGAGCTTTTAATTTGAAAAAGGACGGAAAAGGGATGGAATGTATGAACGGAATGTGTGAACGGACATCGAAGGGGCGTTATGGCTAAACTGAAGAAAATCATCCTTTTTTGGACGTTCTGTCAATCGCCCAGTCGGCATGAAGCTGCCGTGTGTGGTGTATATGGACGTACTGCAGATTGGATAAAGCCTGCAGTGTCATGCCGATTGGACGCCATTAACTTGCATGGGCGGAGCGTAGCACCTAAGAATTGTGTAGTGCAGGCTATAGGTCCACGATGTCGATGTAACCAAGTTACGAGAGTTAAGTAAAAAGAAAGTCGGGGAAGTCCCGACAAAAAGCCGGATACAGGCAACACAACTACCTGCCTTAATAATAATAATATTTTCACTATACATATTATCGAGTTTGTTGCGGTTAGTGTTGTTTTTACCTTATATTATTTGTACGCAGTTGCATGCGTCATGGTCACGAGTTGACTGGTGCCGCTGTGTGAAGTCGCTCCTAAGGACAAACCACGTGGTAACAAATCCGATAATGTGTGTATTGAAAGTGAATAACCACGAAAGTCTTAAAGCATATAATAATAATATTTTTTAAAGTAGATGTTGTGTCTCTTGTGCTCTTCAGTACGGGCGTCATACCAAAATATTTAAAACACTACCTAAAGACGTTAGATTTGCCAGAATTTGGCAGAAAGATAGATAGTTAGATAGATAAATTCTTTATTGCTCACACAAAAAACATTACATTAAAAAGTTCCGACAAAAACCATAGCTGGTTGTGGGGAAAGGCGGCCCATGGGGAAGGTGGGGAAAGATTGCGCGCATGTTCCTACAGGAAGGTTTTTACGGGGTCGGCAACGCGTGAGTGGTGCCCCTGGTATTGCAAACGTCCATAGGCTGCGGTGACTGCTTACCATCAGGCAGGCCGTAAGCTTGGTTGCCACCTTAGTGGTAGATATACTTGTAAAAAAAGCAAGATATCACTCGCAACCAAATTGAAAGTGTAGATCACTTGAGTCCCCGAAAGAGAATCCCGATCACTCATATCACCGGTCAGACAATGTGGCTGAGATAAAATAAAAGAAGAAAAAATCAAAAATCCTAATGAGATTTTATCTATTACGATGAGGGAAAACATCGTGATGAAACCTGCACATTCAGGCAACTGAATTTGTAACCATGATCCAATCTGGTCCCGTTCCCCTGGTAGCAGGGTCACGGAGGTCAGATGGCAGTCGCTCCATTGTAATTACCTGATCGCCAAATCCTGGATCACGGTCAAGGCGGACCCCGGGCCCTCGTTCTCGAGAGCAAAACCGGGACATTACCGCATTATTATTTATTAGTAATTATAAAATCCGACAGGTACACTTTCTGTCTCAAACCGCCAGTTTTATTAGTTAAACCACCAAAGTGGCAACACTACTGCCGCTCGCTTTACGAAACGACATACGTAACACGTACGTAGCACGATAGCTGACTGTACCATTCCGTAAACATAAAAGGGTCTTACCTTTACAAACTTTCTCAACGGAGTAAATTACCAGCCAGTCGGGGAACACCCGCTCTTTCAATATTGACCGTACGTATCGGATATTGTTCTTTTCTCGTGGCTCTTGTGCAATGGGGGGTTTTAAGTGCCTTCTAGATTGAAGGTACGCAGTTGTGCACTTATGTTTGTTATGATTACGAAAATGCGTCGTACGTCCATTATATGATAATGCGACATTCTTTCAATGACTTCTTTGAGTTATACGTATAGGTACATTTGTTGATTGCTCACTAATGCTCTTACGGCGAGGGAAAACATCGCGATGAAATCTGCACATTTGGGCGACTGGATGTGTAACCAGTATCCAATCTGGTCAGGTTCCCCTGGTAGCAGATGGCAGTCGCTCCACTGTCATTATCTGATCTGTCAAATCCTGGATCACGGTCTAGGTGGACCCAGGGCCTCGTGCGCGAGAACACAACCGGGACATTAACGCCAAGATGATGCATAAGTACAGCTTTGGTTTGGCCGCGACTTTGTTCGCGTAAAATTCGACTGAATTTTCGATATAAATTGTAGCCTATGTTCTGAACTTGATTTTACCTTAGCCACAACGCTGCACAATTTCACCGAAATTCGTTCAGTAGTTTTTGTACGAAAGAGTTACAAACATTCATCCACCGGTTTGTCTACTGACTAACATTAAACCTTTTAAAATGAAATTTTTCACTCATTAAGACCGTTCCAAAGGGCCCAGACACGATGGGGTGATCTTGCTGCGCTCAGTAGTTCCCAAGGCCACTTTCCGACTCAATCAACTGACCAGCTTCATGATACCATATTAATGCATTGTTATTCAAGGAAGGTATACTAAATTTTAGCTCAATTGACCCCCGGAACGTGGGTCAAATTAGGCTTGCAAGATTCCAGGATATCCAAGTGAAGTTTTTCACTCTCGTATTCTCGTGAATCTATGACTTTTTCACTCGCGAATTGAATTTATAGTGTTAGTAAATTACATTTTCCTTTGGGGCAAAGAAATCGTTAAAATTCTTCAGTAGTTGCTCATAGGTTTTATCAAACTGAAGAACGATACACAGTGTTTCCTTTGGACTATGACATGGGATCCTTAGAGTCCACAATTTATATTGTACATAACATATTTTTATCATTCATGTCATTACAGTTATAATATATATTATAACACATCTAAAATAAAGTAATACCTTAAAAACCAAAAATTTACACTAATCATCACAGCCCATATCAGTCCACTTCAGGGCCTCTCCCGCGAGAGGGCAAGTTATTGATGGTGATCGTAGTGTTATAATATAAAAATGGATGGCTGTGATTATGATGCACGTTTGGCTGCACGATCCTCTTCTATTCCCTCAATGTGTCCGAGCCAGCGAAGTCGAGCAGCTTTAATCTTTAAAAATGGATGGCTGTGATGATGATGCACGTTGGCTGCTCGACCCTCTCCCATTCTCTTAATGTGTCTGAGCCAGCGAAGTCGAGCAGCTTTAATCTTTCCGATTATATTATCCTAACAACATAAGTGATTGTGATTACTATGATTATAATTTGGTCGATATCACTGCTGTTTAAGTTACCTGTAAGACTCGTGTATCTTGCAAACCTTGACTTTAATGTATGTTCCGGGTTTCTTATCGCGTACCTCTGTTTACGAGTAGCGGGTATGTGTGATAATAACCGCGATAGTTTAAAAAATTATTTTAAACCATGGTTTATACTTCGGCCACTCTTCAGGGATGGAAAGGCGCGGCCTGGGCAATCCGATCTGAAAACCGACTTTCTCCCCCATTTTCTTTGCAGATATTCTTTTCGCGTTGATTTTTCCTTTGCCATGCCGATTAACCGCTTCTACCTTGTGATATTTTGGTTATTTATTTAATAATTTATTGCACACAAACATTGTAACGGAGACATGGCAAATATATACATGACACAAAAGGCACTACTTATTTCTAAAAAGACTTCCAGCAAGCTTACAGCAAAGAGAATGTGATTACTGGAAGCAGTTTAAGACGTGCACAATAATAATAAATAATTAAGTACATAAATGTTTAATTATTAAAACTAGACTATACTATCGATAAATTTCTACATATATACCATATACCTAACAAAATACATATGTAGATACATATAAACAAAACATACATATATACAAAATATTAGACAGATAGAGAGAGATAATGCTCTTTACGCTTCTTAAACATCGCGATAGAGGAACTATCACGTACTTCACGTATTTATTACTAATCAAAATAAAACCGCATGGCGTTACATTTCAGTCCATTTCATAGGGTAGGCCATATTGAGAGTAGAGCCTATCCGAATTGCATTGCACATGGTGGGACCAAAATGACGGCGTACTATCAGAGATCGGCGGTACCACCAGGCTGCAATTTGGGATGCTGTTCGAATACGCGTCATCCAACAGGGAAATGAAAGCCTTTGATAATAATAAAATATCTTTCTCCTACAGACCGCCCTACAGATGTCGCTGTTTCAAAACTCTCAACTCTGCACCGCCACGCTGCTCCAACATGGAGCTGATCCCCTGGCCATTGACGATGAGTCACGGACCCTGCTGCATCTAGCGGCCGAATTGAATACCGCCCATCTGAGGACTATTGTGGCGTTCTGCCGGATCAAGGCTGGGTAAGGGACGGTTCTTCTTATACGAGGTACGTACGTACATTAATCATCTTGGCGATAATGTCCCGGTTGTGCTTTCGCGCGCGAGGGCTGGGGTCCGCCAAGACCATGATCCAGGATTTAGCAGTTGTTTTTCTCTATCCTCGACTCTTTTTCCTAACGCTTTTTCCCGTAACAGGCTCGCGGTACGCTTGACCGTAATCCAGAATTTGGCGAAGCGGCTGCCATCTGAGCTCCGTGACCCTGTCAACAGAGGAACCTGACCAGATCGGATCGCGGATACACATTTAGCCCACATCATTCTGTATAGACCGTATGGCCGTGTGGTGCCCGGCAGAGTAGAATAGCACCAACCCCTTACACTCGTGGGTGTCGTACGAGACGACTAATGTTTCCGAGGCAAAAGATATAATCTCCATAGACTGCAAAATGGGCAGCAGCGTTTTCACGTATGATTATAAAAAACATGAAGAGTGTTACCGTCTCAGGAACGGATCAAGTCGTCGTGGAACAAATACAAAGCGACACCACCTAACTTTATAGAGGTTAAGAACACAATACTAGAGCAATGGAAACTCACAAGACAGGTTCCAATTCCAAAGGTCAAAAACCCTAAAAGGGTGTCCGACTTCCGGAAAATATCAATATATTGCATATTGATCGGTTACAGGATATACGCTAACTTCATATTAGATAAAGTATATCACGTACGTTTCAAGCATGGGGATTATGGCAATAACTTTCCCTTTCGTGGGAGAGGTCATTAGTCCTGCAGTGGACTGTTATGGGCTGTGAAGATGTTGGGGATGATTCAGCATAGATTGAAACATAATTTAAAATGTTAATATTTGTCCGAAGGCCAATCATGCGTGAGCACGACGATCTTTGGAGTCCGGAGTACGAGGGCGAATCCAAGGAGGAGCTGGCCAAACGACTCCTGGACCACGCCTGCAGGTCGTTGGATAACCAGGGTAAGAGTTGATAGATACATACATACATACATAATGCTCACGCCTGTGTCCCACAGGTGGGGTAGGCAGAGACTATGGACCGCTACTTTGCTCTGTTCTGACACAACTCCCTAGCCTCGCATATATCTACAACTCTTTTCATACATCTCCTGTTATTCTTACCACTTCGGACCCCAGCTTTTTTGAGAACATTACTGATCTGATCAGTGAATGTTTTTCAGAATGAAGAGTTGATATTATCGTCATTTAAAAAATTATCATCATCATCATCATTTATTTCAGAGTATAAATATCTCTTGCGAGGTAAGGGAAATTCATTTACATTAAAAGAGATATTTACATAATACAAAAATATCACTAACAAATGTACCTATGCGATTATTACATTTGACTAAATTCAGTCGTATGAATTCAGAAGCAAAAGCGTGAGAGCAAATCAAAATGGAATGTATTGCTCATAAAATAATGTAAATTTTTGTATCACGCTAATATAAGTGATTAATTAATAAATCTTATTGTATAGGTTACGCGTCGTGTCGATTTTCAAAAGGCGTGATACAAAAATGGACCTTATTTTATGAGCAACACATTTCACTTAGATTCGCTTTTTGCTTCTCAATAGAGGCGACTGAATTTAATCAAATGTAATAATCGCATTAGGTATATTCCTTAAATATATGATGATTATGTCTTTTTAAATTACACTTCATGGACGACGAGGTACAAAGGCGGACATAAAGTTGCACAGCTTTATCTTCCAATCAACCAGAAATCGAAAAATAAAATTTATAAATTGGGCTCATTCAAGGAGCGCTGACATTCAGAAACCGTGAAATTAATAGATAAAATAGATTGTATCGAAATAAAAATAAATAACAATACCATACAGCCAAGAGTTTTTATAATGTAATGTTGTCAGTCGTTAGAGCGCGTCATCCCTGGAGAGCACAACATGGAGTTCTTCAAGAGAGGGGTAAAAAGGATTTACGGGGTCGGCAACGCGTGGGTGATGCCCCTCAATTTCAATCTTTGAAATCGGAGAATTGTTAGCAACAGAGCTACGAAAGTAGCCTACTAGTAACATAATCTTTTAAACTATTGCGGTTATTATCACACTGATTAAGGGATTTTTATTGAAATATCGCTACTTGTCATAAAAGGTACGCGGTAGGAAACCCGGAACATACCCTTAAAATGTGGTCTACTGGTATTGCAAACGGCCATAGGCTGCGGTGACTGCTTACCATCAGGCAGGCCGTAAGCTTGTTTGCCACCTTAGTGGTATCAAAAAAAAGAAATCTATGGGAATTTATTGGAAGCGAGCCTTGAAAATGGCTCATTAGATATTATGGAAGAAACAAACATGCCTCCTCAGCTGCTCATGGAGCACTGGAGACCCTACTTTTTTTTTATTGGTAAGGAAATTGGCGTTTTTACCCCAATATCTATGATCGTACTCGAAAATTTAACCGGTTAAGAGTCCATTCGATAAAGAAGCTACCAGAAACGCTGCCAAAACTAAAGTTAGATACTCGATAGACGCGCCCTAAATCAGCATCTGGCAGTGTTTAAAGTTAAACAGTGTTTAACAATTATTATATGGTATAATTATTATTATTACGCACGCGTTTTACGAGTATCTCAGTTAGTTGCATTGAGGTTATGCAATTTATGCGCGATGCGCGCGTGACGACGGTCCCGGTCGACTGCAGGTAAACAGCGCGTGGTAGGGGTCCTCATGGTGCGCCCCGGATACCTACGTGTTTGTACTACTCATGAGTTGCCGCTTATATTTATATATTTCACGATATAATATGTATCTATAAATTATTAATATATTTATTGTATGTATTTATAAATTATTAGTATATTGCCGACTGTGCGGTGTTTCCGGGTAGGAAATGGGCCCACTGAAAACCAGCGTTGTGGTTCGCGTCAAGCGGCCACAACATTATGCTGAGGGGGTCCAGTTGCACTGGAAGCCGCGACACGGAGATTAAACAATGCCACTGGGAATAGATACTCGTACAGTTTTGTTATTCCTTTATTCCTTTTTATTTTTTATTTTATTTTCAAATATTATTTGTATTTTATGTTGTACCTAATTATCGTGTCGTGGTGTCTACTGTAATAAATGTTTTCTTTCTTTCTTTCTTTCTTTCTATTAAGCTATTGCATAGCTTTTATCGCGGGCTTTGAGCGCGGCGACTGAATCAATAAATTCCGTAACGAAAATAAACCTAACACCCCCCACACCGACCGGCACAGCGGTGCGGCGGCGAAAGCCGTGCATGTTTGTATTTTTTATGCTACTCACTGACAAGCGAGCAGACAGTCCACCTGATGGTACCTAAGTGGTAACTGTCGCCCATAACATCTACGATTCTTACATTAAGGTTGCTGGTAACAAAAATGCAAAACGCGGGTGCGATGTCACTGCAAGGACTAAGATGAAATGCCTCATGCCTGTAACTTCGCTGGCTACTTTGTCATGGCAGAAATATATAAGCCCTAGTTAACTGCTTAACTCTAGACAACCGTTAGTCACCATTTTGTGGTACGACTTTTTCCAAACATGTGTTCAACATATATCAAATACTTGTTTAACTTTTTGAGTACCTATTGTTTGTCTGTGGTATTCTGTAAGGTGACGGTACTTCCCCAGTCAGGCGGTTCTAATTCACACTGGCTAGCCCCGCTATGATATCGATTACCATCACGTTTACATGACAGTAACCGTTATCTATCTAGAGTCCTGATTGTCTATCAGCAGTGGAGATACAGAAAAAATACCGCAATATAGTGATAGCGCTGCTAAAACTAGTTTTGCTAGCGACTTCGTTTCGTCCGCCTTCAATTCACTAATGGTGGCAACTATTGTAGATACTTTACGGTTTGGCGATAGTTGTCTTTTTTTATGTTACTGAGTGGCAAACAAGTTTACGGCCTGCCGGAAAGCAGTCACCGCAGCCTATGGACGTTTGCAATACCAGTAGACTACATTTTAAGGGTATGTTCCGGGTTTCCTACCGCGTACCTTTTATGACAAGTAGCGATATTTCAATAAAAATCCCTTAAACAGTGTGATAATAACCGCAATAGTTTAAAAGTTTATGTTACTAGTAGGCTACTTACGTAGATCTGTTGCTAACAATTCTCGGATTTCAATGATTGAAATTGTTACTTTTGCGATTACGTATCATCGATTTCATGGGTTCAATTGCTGGAAAAGTTCAATTGCAATGAACTGAAACTATTGAATCGATGAAAGTGACCATTTCAATCATTGAAATCAGATAATTGTTAGCAACAGAGTAACGTAATTAGACTACAGGAGTATCATCCATCATCATTATCATCGTCGTCATAATTTTCTTAGCCGAAAGACGCCTACGGCTGGGCATAGGCCTCCCCCAGAGATCTCCACAAAGGCCGGTCCTGTGCCTTCCGCATCCAGCTGGTATCTGCGATCTTTACCAGTGGTAAAAATGTAATCACCAAGGTTTATACGGGGTTGGGAGCGCGCGGGTGATACGCAGCGTGGGTAGGCCTCCCACAAGGTGGACCGACGACCAGCAGGCTATCGTAACTCTGTTGCCAACAATTGTCTGATTTCAATAATTCAAATTGTTACTTTTGCGATAACTTATGATCGATTTCATAGTTTCAGTTTATTACAATGGAACTTTGTTAGCAGCAACCCAATCGATGATACGAAATCGCAAAAGTAACAGTTTTATTAATTGAAATCAGAGAATTGTTGGCAACAGCGTTACGTTAGCCTACTGGTCGTCGGTCCACCTTGTGGGAGGCCTACCCACGCTGCGTATCACCCGCGCGCTCCCAACCCCGTATAAACCTTTGTTATTTAATTTTTATCTTTTGTTCCAGGCTACACACCGCTCATGATAGCCAGCAAAACAGGGATTGCTGCAAACGTGAAACTGCTGATCGAGTGCTCACCGGAGACGGTCAACATTTCTATGCCGAACTCGGGTTACACCGCTTTGTATTTGGCTGTTGGAGACGCCAGTTTGGATGCCGCAAGTGAGTTTAATGGACTAAAATAAAATACTATACATTAGTTTGAATGCCGCTAAACTAGAATAGTACCGAATAATTTTTTTTTAAATGCCGCAAAACTAGAATAGAACCGAATACATTTATTTAAATGCCGCAAAATGTGCAGTTTTTAGGTGCAGGGGACGGGCGTACGTTCGACCAAGGTCGGCTCGCCCGCGCATCCGAATTAATCCAAAAACGGTTTTATTTTGTACATCTTAAGGATTAATATCGACTGCAACTGACGGTTGGTCGGCTCCAGCCAAAACGGAGCGTCTGTTACTAGTTTTAAGCCTATACTATTACTATATATACTGACTGAGGGCGTCGCACAGTGGGCTGAAAATCGAGCTTCATAGACATAGGCAACTCAACTTTTAATGTGTCGTTTTTTTGGCGGGAATTGCTTCCATGAGCTATAACTATACATAAAAATGTTATCCGAGTTAACTCTGCGCAAAAACAAATGAATTATATTTTTTTTACGAAAAAAATGTATGGAGCCAATATGAAAAATCCAATTATCTCTGAAACCGCTAGGAAAACCGTAATATCCTTACAGATGGTTATAAAACTAATTATTCATGATTTTTTGACATACTCCATATAACGGTTACTGCTGCAGAATTTTTTTAAAAAATCGTCGAAATATTTTATTTATTTATTTATACACGGTTCCTTTCGGTGAGAATTTAGCAACACGTTAAATCATATAGTATTAGGCTTGGTTCCTAGAAATAGTAGGTAGATGTAGGTAGGGTAAATTCTCACCGAAAGGAACCGTTTATAAATAAATAAATAAAATATTTAGAAGATTTTTAAAAAAAAATCTGCAGCAGTAACCGTTATATGGAGTATGTCAAAAAATCATGAATAATTAGTTTTATAACCATCTATAAGAATATTACGAAAAAAATGTATGGAGCCAATATGAAAAATCAAATTATCTCTGAAATATTTTGCTTGGTTATAAAACTAATTATTCATGATTTTTTGACATACTCCATATAACGGTTACAGCTGCAGATTTTTTTTTTAAATTATTGAAAAAAAGTATTTTCAAATTTTAAATGGTAGGCAAATATATTTGCTCAAATGTTTAGTAGGTATATATATAATAGGTATATGTATATAAAAACCGTTTAATCAAATTGATAATTGTTTATATTGATAATTTACATTTATATAAAATGGTGGGTTACAAAAATGTGGTTTTTATTAATATAATATGTATTGATAATAAAAAGATAGTAATTTATAATATCTTACAAACTATTGATAAGAAGAAACTTAACTTCTTCACTTTTTATTATTATGTACAAGTAATAAGAAATAAGGAATAAAAAAAATAACAAAAAATAATTAAATATGACTTAATCTAAAACACATTATTCAGTTTATTCATTTTCCTTATCACTCTCGTCGTCTTGGGTATCCATTTCTGAGTCATAATGCACATTGGAAACATCTAGAAACTCAAAGTCAGTTTCTCGAAACTGAATTATCTCGAGAGTTTCAGAAAAATACTGCTGCCTTTTCTTGGTATCTAACTTGGGCCTTTGTGCACTTATTATAGGATCTGAAGAAATAATAAGCATATTAAGGATATCTTGATTACTATCTTGCCTGTTCTTTTTCCGCGAATGATGTTCTCGAAACCTTCTAAAATCTTTATTTCGAGCTTCTGATGCTTCTTCTGAGAGACTTCCAATCGGTACAATATCATTATTTTGGATTATATCTGCCCCGTGTATAAGTATTTTATGGACGGTTGAAGACATATAATACCAGTCATATAACTCCACGTACTTTTCTGCGGTTTGGCGAGCATAATCTTTGAACTTACTGACATCGATGTTCTCACCCGAAGTGATTGTTTGCAAAATTACAGCAAATCTTCTTACAAGTTCTTCATCCAACCCGGTAATGGCTGCAGTTTTATTTGGGAATTCAAAGAACCTTCTTGCTGTATTTCCGTCATTGGTAGTTCCCGAGCCTTGTTTTACGATGTCAATCAAAAGATTGAGTTCATTTTTGAACTTATCCTGGATAATCTTTTTTCTTCTTTTTAACATTTCTTTGTGCTCATTTCCTCTCGCTGCCCACTCTTTGAAATCAAGACGATCAATCTGTACGAAATATGTAACAAACATTCCATACAATTAATACGGGCGTGTAGAGATGACAACCCAAATTCGTAAACGGCAGCGGACACGGTCTTTGACGTCACAGCATCCAAACGGTTCATTTCAGTTGGTTTTGCTAAACACAGATAGCATGATGAATTTGATCTGGCATCAGATAGGTACGTGCAGACTTTAGCATCGATCATTGTCATCATCAGTTGATGGTTCACCTTATTTCCATTATTGCACTCTGTGGGAATAAGAGCCTTGATTTCATCATCCATGTGTCTTTTATTATCAATGACGACTGCTTCGCTCTCCTTCACAAAAGTAAACTGAACTGGGCGACAATACACCGCTGAGCACGGTTTCGGGTTCGTCCATAAAGTGTTGTCTCCATCAGTCAGTTTAAGTGGCACTAAGGACGTCATAAAAATGCTGGAATCATCTTGCTCACCCTCCATTTTCTGCTTGTATCGGCTTTGGTTTGAAGCACCATCAAATCCCCACTTTGATATCAGTTTCAAATGTTTATTTTGCACATTGTTAGAAAGAGTGTGGAGGATTCTCTTCACTGTGATGTCAAGTAAACTTTGAAGTGTAATCCTGGCTGATGAATCCGTCACCGACACTGCTTGCTTTGGCGGATAGCATTCAAGCTTCGCTTGTTGCACTTTATAGTACGATGGATAAATGTCCTTAGCACCTTCTCTAATGGCCGTCTCTCGCAATGTGATATATTGCCACTTCGATAGTTTTAAAGAGAGCAATAATCCAAGCGCTTTTTCTGGGGTAAATATATCAGTTTTCACAGTTTTTTTTATTGATTCCTTAATTTGACCAGCTGCTTCAGGATTTTTTAATATATATTCGATGACAGATGCGATATCCTCGTGGCCTTTCTCTTTTAAACGTAGTGCAGCTGTATATGCCAATTCACTTGGGTCTTCGTCTTTATGATCATCAGATCTTCTCTTTTTCTGTTTGCTTCCTAGATCTTCAAAAGGTTTTCGAAGTATCTTGGTCATTGTTCCAACAGAGGATGATGTCGATGGCTCTGGTGAGACTGGTCGTTCATCAACAGTTGCTTCTTGAGTGTTTAACATTGTTTGTACGCAACTTGGCCAATCGATATTTGCTTGTAGCCAATTATCGTACTGTTTTCTGAATGTATCTTTAATTCGGTGAGATCTCTGCCATCTCTGTGATGCAGCTCGTGTGAATTTCCGACAAAATTCTTTTAAAGTCACACAATCTTCGGCACCAATGCAATCGCCTAAGCGAGACATAACTGCACCAAACAATACTTTATAGTCAAATGAAGTACTTTCACTTTTTAGAAGAACAAACAAGTCTAAATTAGTTATTAAACTTTCCATTCTAACACTTTTCAGTCGCAGGACAAATGTAATGTTAACGGTTACAAAGTTTTGTAAATACTAAATTATAACACAAAATTTTAGTCCTTTTATTGTAGTGGTCGCTCATTAGTTAATTACTACCCTCATTAAGGGTAGTTACCTAATGATCATTAGTTAACTACCCTTAATGATGATCATTAGTTAACTACCCTTAATGAGCGACCACTACAATAAAAGGACTAAAATTTTGTGTTATAATTTAGTATTTACAAAACTTTGTAACCGTTAACATTACATTTGTCCTGCGACTGAAAAGTGTTAGAATGGAAAGTTTAATAACTAATTTAGACTTGTTTGTTCTTCTAAAAAGTGAAAGTACTTCATTTGACTATAAAGTATTGTTTGGTGCAGTTATGTCTCGCTTAGGTTACGGGTATACGGTTTTCCTTGCTGTTTCAGAGATAATTTGATTTTTCATATTGGCTCCATACATTTTTTTCGTAATATTCTTACAGATGGTTATAAAACTAATTATTCATGATTTTTTGACATACTCCATATAACGGTTACTGCTGCAGACTTTTTTTTAAAAATCTTCGAAATATTTTATTTATTTATTTATAAACGGTTCCTTTCGGTGAGAATTTACCCTACCTACATCTACCTACTATTTCTAGGAACCAAGTCTAATACTATATGATTTAACGTGTTGCTAAATTCTCACCGAAAGGAACCGTGTATAAATAAATAAATAAAATATTTCGACGATTTTTAAAAAAAATTCTGCAGCAGTAACCGTTATATGGAGTATGTCAAAAAATCATGAATAATTAGTTTTATAACCATCTGTAAGGATATTACGGTTTTCCTAGCGGTTTCAGAGATAATTGGATTTTTCATATTGGCTCCATACATTTTTTTCGTAAAAAAAATATAATTCATTTGTTTTTGCGCAGAGTTAACTCGGATAACATTTTTATGTATAGTTATAGCTCATGGAAGCAATTCCCGCCAAAAAAACGACACATTAAAAGTTGAGTTGCCTATGTCTATGAAGCTCGATTTTCAGCCCACTGTGCGTCGGTGGCCCATTGGCTAGCGGGTCCGGCTCGTAAACGAGAGGTACCAAGTTCGAACCCCAATGCCGTAATGTGTCAACGACTTTTTCTAAGTTGCTGGTCCGCCGCGACTTCGTTCGCGTATTGGCCTACCCTATAATCCTTCCTATTGAATCTATTGTTAAAAACCGCATTAAAATCCACTGCGTAGTTTAAAAGATCTAAGCAGCGTACATAGATACCAAGAAACAGACGGCGAGAAGCGGCTTTGTTTGATACTATGTAAAAATAGATAATGCTAATACATACTTATAGCATTACTCACAAATACGTTCTATTTTACATCCTTAGCACCTAAAGATAAGTATTTTTTTTCTTAATAGTCATCGAAATAATGACTGTTCTATTGCATTACAATTTCACAGCTTGAAGGGTCTAGTTCTTAGTCATGGATATAATAATACTTACTTACTTCGCTGGCTCATAGACCCGAAGTGGATCTTGGCCTCCGACACAAGATAACTATAATAATAACATTGATCTGCCTACATAAGTATTTTACACAATGCAAAAAGCCGCAATTCTTAACACCTGCCGAATTGTGCGAAAATTTCTGTCTGGTGACCCAGAAAGTACTAGATCATAATTTTTTATTCCAGTGATATTTGGTCAGTTGCCCGTATCATCTGGCTAAATTACCCGTTAAAAGGGATAATCTCAAATGAGAGAAAAATAATAATATTACAATGCGTGGACAAATTGACACAGCGGCATCTAGCCCCGAAGTAAGCAAAGCTTGTGTTATACACAGAGTGACTTCAAATTCATGATAGCAAGGGGTACCTACTGTGTATATGTGCTCCAGAGTCGTAATAACAAGCAACTTTTACTATGGCAGCAACTGTGAAATCGTGAAAAAAAAATATTAGTACCTAAGAAAAGTTCTTTTTTCTCAACAGTCATCGATATAATGACTGTTCTGTTGCACCACAATTTAACATAAAGGAACTAGTTCTTAGTCATGGGTATACTGGGTAACTTCAAATTCATGGTACCAAGTACCAACCGTGTGAATGTGCTCATGAGTCGTGATATAACCTGTTTTTCAGCTACTATCATACATACACATTTTCAGATATTCCGTTTTTGATGGAGCCGACCAACCATCAGTTGCAGTCGATATTAATCCTTACGGTGTACAAAGTAAGCCACTTTCGGATTAAATCGGATGCGCGGGCGTGCCGACATTGGTCGGGACGTCCGACCACGTCCCCCGGACCCAAAAGCGACTTTGTTTTATACTCCGTAAGGATTAGTATCGACTGCAACAGACGGTTGGTCGGCTCCAGCCAAAACGGAGCGTCTTTTACTAATTCTAGGACATTAACTCTGAAATCGTGAAAAAAAAATAACATTGTTAGTACCTAAAGATAGATAGATACACTCTTTATTGCACACAAAATTACAAAAAAAAAACAATATGTAACAGGTCTTTTAAAACATTGTGGGCAAAGGCGGCCTTATCGCTACAAGCGATCTCAAGATAAATATTTTTCTATCGAAAGTCATCGAGCACAAGCATATAGATTTAGATTTTTTTTTAATTATAAATGATTAAACAAATTAATAAATAAGATTTGACAACTCACACAGCGTCATCTAGCCCCAAAGTAAGCAAAGCTTGTATTAAAGGGGATTTATTTATTTTCCCATAACAAATACAATGTCATTATGAACTTTCAATATTGTCAAAACTGTGTTTCCATTCAGGGATCGTCATAGTCAAAGTAGGCATCAATTACATAATTTCTCAAAAAATAATAATGGTAGTTGAATGTCACATCTAAATTAAATTTAAGATGACGTAACAAAAATTAATTCATTATTTCAATTTCTGCTCGGTCAGGAATCGAAACCGGGACCTCTGCGTGGCAGACGGCATATTAACCCACTGAACCACGCAGGTCGTCATATTTTTGAGCAAAGGGTTACTTCGTACACATTGTTGTTCAGATTTTTAGCATTAAAAGCATTACATTTGCCTTTTTATTATTGAGAAAGAGCCCGGTTGCAGAAAACCACCTTTTAAGTCATAATATACTTGATGTATTTTTAGTTTTACACTCAGGCCTCTCTAAGTGTGGCTACTAATTAATTTATGAGCATTATCCTTAAATCCGTACACACTGAAGTTATCTAACAAAATCCTATGATTGATCATATCGAAGACTTTCAAAAATTCCAGTGTTTACTCGCAAAATATTTGTAAACATTCATACCGCCATCGCCGCGTGTGTGACCAAAGATTACGAGCCGAGCTCGCTGCGTTCGCCTGAGCGACTGATGACTGATCATTCAATTCTATTCTATTTATTTTGATTTGATTTGAAATAATAATTTACAAGTCAAATGTTCTTAATTTATACATACAATTTTTAATTATTTTGGCCAAACATTATAATATAACGTTGCCGTACAAAAATTCAAATTCGGAATGTCACAATGTTATTCATTATAGTAATTACATTGGCCATGCATTATTAAATTCAGAATAATGTTACCTTCAATTACAATTTCAAAATATCATAGTTTTATTATAATACAAAATCATGTGGGTTGAACATTACTCATGACGTTATGTTGTCCTATCTGTATAATTCATAAAATAATTTAATGGTAGGTGCAATAATTTCGTCATGGCAGGTTTTCTAATACCTCTGTTTATTACAAACATAATAATGTCAATTAGCCTCAGTGGCCGAGCGGTTAGGGTATCCGACTTGTAAGCGAGAGGTAGCGGGCTCGAATCCCGCTGCGGCCATGTACCAATGACTCTTTTCTGAGTTATGTACATTAGTTGAACACTAACCGATGCTGTTACGGTGAAGGAAAACATGGTGGCGAAACCTGCACATTCAGGCGACCATGATCCAATCAGGTCAGGCTCCCCTGGCAGCAGGGTCACGGGGGTCAGATGGCAGTCGCTCCACTGTAATAACCTGATCGCCAAATCCTTGATTATGGTCAAGGCGGACCCCAGGCCCTTGTTCGCGAGAGCACAACCGGGACATTAACACCAAGATGATTTTCACACAGGATCATAGGGCATGTTTCTATGATACACCAAGATGAAAGAGATAGCTGTGTCATGTCGCACATTTTCTCGCTTATCTCGCGCGAGAGAACAATTGTGCTAGTCATACAGGTTATTTGAGCCAAAATTCGAAAAATATAGAGCTCGCTATGCTCCCCTCATTTTATAAAGTAAGTTAATTTTATTATCATATTAGGTTTATAGGAATCCGTCCTAGTTCCGTTCCGGCCGTCACGAAACCTCGAATTGCGCATTTAAAAACAAAAGATAGTGGTGCGTCGCCATCTTGAGCCAAGAAGCTTATGTGGCAATAGATTACAACTTGCACAGTTGAAAGATTTTTCAACTGCGCAGTTATGGAAGTGTACGTATCTATCGTGCGAATGTGAATGGACGGCAGAGGGCGCCGGGGAAGGACATGTACTGATCAATGGGATATTTTCCGGGGCCCGATTAAAAGAGATAAATAACATAATGTTTTAAACTATCGCGGTTCTTATCACACAGTTTAAGGGTATGTTCCGGGTTTCCTACCGCGCACCTTTGTTTACGAGTCGCCCGATATTTCGACGCAGTTGATGCGTCATGGTCACGGGACGACTGGCGAAATATCGGGCTACTCGTCAACAAAGGTACGCGGTAGCAAACCCGGAACATACCCTTAAAATGAAAGAAAAATTAGTTAAAATTATTGTAATAGATGGCGTTGATTAGAAACGATTATCAATTATCAAAAAAAAATCTCAGCGTAATGCTGTGAGGGCTTATGCCTGTCACAGCGCTGGTTTTCAGAAAAGCCTATGCATCTCACGAGCGTTACGCGAACAGTTAAAGATATGATTTCATTATAAATTTAAAATAAAAAAAAATTTTATTAGTATTTTCTAAAATCTATATTTTATACGTAGTTATAAAACAAAGTCGCTTCCCGCCATCTGTCCCTATGTATCTATCTACGCTGAGATCTTTTAAACTACGCAACGGATTTTAATGCGGTTTTCAACAATAGATAGTGATTCAAGAGGAAGGTTTATAAGCAAGAAAAAAGGGTAGGTAAACGTGTCCCACAGGTGGGGTAGGCAGAGACTATGGACCGCCACTTTGCTCTGTCCTGACACAACTCCCTAGCCTCGCATATATCGACAACTCTTTTCCTACATCTCCTTTTATTCTTGCCACTTCGGACCCCAGCTTTCCACCCCTATATATTATAATTGTGAAACTCGATAGTCTCTAGTCGCTGCCCCATCCCTATGCGATAAGGACTTAAGAGTATCAAAAGTCAAAATTCCTTTATTGCGTCGGACATTACATATCTCTTTCAATCGTCAAAGAGGAGGGGGTAGGTATGTAGGACCAAAACACACAGTGACATGTTGGCCGCCCCTGGGGCCTAATTCTCGCGCTGTGACATCTCGAATTCGACATTTTTTTTAGCCACTTTAATTATGACATTGAAATATCCATTGCAGCCACAAAATATTTCGCTCAACTATCTTCACAGATGTATATTGTCGAAGATCGATTTCAGTGGCGTTCTAATACAGTTTTTTGGGTAGAGAAAATGTCGAATTTGAGATGTCACAGCGCAAGAATCCTAGACCGGAGCAACGCAGGGACATATATGTGTATATGTATGTATGTTATTGTGTTTTCCGGGATCGGTCGGTCCGGTATGTAATGTTTACTTAAGTGGATTATATATGTTTTGACAATAAATCTTCTTATCTAATCGTCTATGATGTCTTTGTGTACAGAGATAAAGCTGTAATAGATAATAATCAAGTTAAATTGCGTGTTTGTATATTAGTGGGGGGTCATAATAATAAATAACTGTCGCATATATGTATTATTTATTGTAATAAATAATTATCTTGGCGTTAATGTCCCGGTTGGGCTCTCGCGCACGAGGGCCCGGGGTCCGCTTTGACCATGATCCAGGATTTGGCGGATCAGGTAACAACAGTGGAGCGACTGCCATTTGACATCTGTGGACTGATGATGGATGTGGATTGTTTGTGTGTGTGTGGGTGTTAACAGTGAAACCTGACCAGAATGGATCACGGTTAATTCAGTCGCCTGAATGTGGGAGGTCCAAGAAGAAGCGAAGGATCGACATAGCTGAGTCGGATGCAGAGCTAACGGATTACGACGTGAGGATGTTAAAGCAGAGCATAGTGGAGGACGAAAAGGAAGACAGTGGATCCGGTAATTAACCGGTCGACCTCTAGCGGTAAATCCCGATTCAGCGGCTAGCGGTAAATCTGGCAGCCAGGGTCTGCTCTTCTACTAGAATAGCGCTTCCAGATTTATTGGAAGCAGTTTCCTACTAGAATCGTTAATTTAAAATGAAATGTTTTGGCTTTTCGCCTCTGTGTTATTTAGCACTGGTATTGTATTGTATTAGCGTCAGGGATATCGCAGATAAGATCGAGGAGGCTCGTCTGCGCTGGTTTAGTCACGTGTTGCGTAGGCCTTAAGGATATGTGGGAAATAGGTGCCTGAACCTGCCGGTATGAGGAAAGAGGCCCCGTGGGCGACCTAAGAAGCAATGGATTGACATCGCTGAGTCGGATGCGAGAGCCAACAGCCTACGAGACCATGCCGAAGACCGGGCGAAGTGGAAAGTTTTAGGGAGGAAAGCGGACCATGGCAGAGGCCGGGATAAGCGCTAAGATGATGATGATGATGATGATGATGATTGTATTGTACATGCGAAAGGAGCGTCTTTGGCAGAGTGGTTAAGGTATCTGATTACATTGTAAGTAGGCATGCAGTTACTTCATGCTTCTTATGATAAGAGTACGGCGATGTGCGTTATTGTATAACAATGCGACATTCTTTCTTTCTGAGTTTAGTTGTAATTTGTAATGCTTTAATAGCAAGTGGCAACAGTATTTCATCTTGGCGTATACAGGGTGTTTCATAATATATGTATAAAGCCGTGAACTGGGTGGAGTGCTACACGTATTAAAACGATAGGTACAATCATTTTTTTCTTGCGTGGAATAGTTAGCCAGAAAATGACTATCGAACTTTTTCTTTTTCAATGTCGATAATGACATTTTAAAAACGAAAGACCGCATCTCTAGAAATCAGTTGTAATAGGTTAATCAACCGCCGACAAACGCCCCGCCCCGCCACGGGCCGAGGCGAGCCGGCCTATGGCGGTGCCTTTGATCTACGGCGCGGCTTCCATTGACGAAATTCACCTACTTTCGTGTCGTGTTCGTTCATTCGATTTAGTTGTTCACTTGAAATAGAACTGCGCTTCAACGTAGTCGATATGATTATTTTTCTTTAAAAACGAAGATTTTTTAATGAAAATTAAAATTCAATGTCCGGATAATTTGAAGTCGCTAGTGTACTCTTTGCAAGCTATACTTTAACACCCTTTCACCCATGTATATCCCGCTTCTGCTTCCCTCGTACGCGAGGGCCCGGGTTCGCCTTGACCATGATGGAGGATTTGGAGGATCAGGTAACTACAGTGGAGCGACTGCTGTCTGACCTCTGTGACCCTGTTAACAGGGGAACATGACCGGATTGGATTATGGTTACACATTCAGGCGACTAAATGTGCAGGTTATACTTCTCCACTTAGACCGGTCTTCGGCATCCTCTCGTCGTAAGGTTGGCTCTCGCATTCGACTCAGCGATGTCGATCCATCGCTGCTTAGATCGCCCACGGGGTCCCTTTCGTGATACCGGCAGGTTCAGGCACCTATTTTCCACGTATCCCTGAGGCTTACGCAACACGTGACTAAACCAGCGCAGACGAGCCTCCTCGATCATTTTTGCGATATCCCTGACGCCAATACAATACAATACCAGTGCCAAATACTACAGAAGCGAAAACCCAAAACATTTCATTTTAAATTAACGATTCTATTAGGAAACCGTCTAAAATAAATCTGGAAGCGATATCGTGATAGAAGGGCGGACCCTGGCTGCCAGATGTACCGCTAGCCGCTGAACCGAGACTTACCGCTAGAGTGAGGAGGTTACCCGGTTAATTCCCGGATCCGCTTTCCTACTTTTCGTCGTCCGCTTCGCTTATTTATTTTTATTTTATTTATTAGGCACATACAACAAATTACAGCCATAAAACAATATTGTGCATAATTTCTTAAGTGTAAGTACCAGACTATAATTCTTTTACATTATGTGCACAGCATGGCATAAAGTATTTCTAAAATAGTGTTAGTAGTATTAATATTATAACTTTTAAATCATGAAAATAAAATTAATTTAACTAAAATATATAATATACTTAACATCCTCAAGTCGTAATCCGTTAGCTCTGCATCCGACTCAGCTATGTCGATCCTTCGCTTCTTGGGCCTCCCGCGGGACCTCTTTCCAGCACGGCTAGCTCTAGTGTATCCGCGACACGCTCGCGCCGCGAGAGAGCCTTTGTTTCCTTCTCTCAATACTAAGATGTAAGAGATAGCAGTGTCTATGTTTGACGACCTGAGTGGTTCTATGGTCAACATGTCGGTCTGCCACGCAAGAGGTCCCGGGTTCGATTCCCGGCCGGGCAAACATTGAAATGATGAATTTTAATTTCTGTTACGGGTGTGGGTGTTCTATGTATAATAAGTATGTATTTAAAATAGTATTTAAGTAGTATATTAGTTATCTAGCACCCATAGTACAAGCTTTGCTTAGTTTGGGGCTAGATGGCGCTGTGTGTATTTGTCCATGAATATTTATTTATTTATTTATTTATGTTTTCTCACTTATCGCTTGTGCTGGCCGTGCTGGGTCCGCTTTCCTACTTTCCCTCATCCACTTCTATCTTCTTATTTTTTTATTCCCACATATCACGCAACACATGGCCAACCGACGACCACGCCATGGAGTGTTTTGAAGTTGTATTATTATTACAGAGTAGATAAGATTGTAGATAATGTATTACGATTATCTCTCTATATTGCGATTTAACCTATTGTGAGAGATACTAACTCTTCAGGGATTCCCAGACCGAGTAGTAGGTTACATGAGGAAGGGTATCTTAGTGCCTATACCTACCTACCTACTGATAATGACTACAAGTTCAAAGATACCGGGAAAAAACCCCGGTTAGTAAGTCCAATGGCTTCGAAAGTAGGTAATACAAAATTGTCTTGACGTCAATATACCGGATGGTCTCTTGCGCCCGAGGGCCCGTCCGCCTTGACCATGGTCCAGGATTTGGCAGATCAGAGGGCTCACCATGACCTCTTATAGCTGGACCTAAACAGAACTGCCCTGCTTAGAACGAGACAAACTTATGTGATACGTATAGCGCTGTCTCGTTCTAAGCAGGGCTGTTCTGTTTAGGTCTTGCTGTAAGAGCTCATGGTAAGCCCTCAGGTAATTACAGTACAGCGACACCCATCTGACCTCTGTGACCTTATTAACATGGGAACCTGACCAGATTGGATCACGGTTGTAAATTCATCGCATTTCCTCACGATGTTTCCCTCACAGTAAGAGTATCGGTTAATGTACAGTACAATTTATATACTCAGAAATGACAATGAGGACGTCTCACAATTTGTGCTAAGTAACTTTTTAAGTAGCTAATGATACTATATGAATAACTGTTAAAAAAATTTCAACCTTTTCCTTAAATTACATCTGGTTAAAGACGCAAAACTGACGAGAAATGATTAAAACTTAATATAATATTTTTATGAAATTTTAGAGGCTGGCACCTAAACATACTCTATTTTCAATTTATAATTAAAAATATTTGAGCAAATATGTAATTGCGAAAAAGACGCCAATTTCATAAGTACCCAATAGTAACACAACAATTTCAGACGTACTATTCGACAACTTGCAAAATATTCTGTTGCCTCGATTCTGCATGGCACTGGGCACCTACGCTCTTGATTTTGTAGTAGGTACTTCAAATATTTATTTAGATATGACGTATAACGTTTCTCTCTTACTTCCAGGGCGCGGCAACAAATCCAAGGTGGTCGACAACTTCCGTGAGACGATCAAGACTTTAGTCGCCAACGGTGCAGACCCTGGCATCGCCACCCACGCCGGCTCCAACGTCAACGACCTACTGACAGAATTCGCCATACCAGACCTCACAGTCCTTGTAGCCAGCGCGTCGAACACAACCAAACTCGCCCTACCTGAAGACACGAAGGGTCTAGAGAAACGTATGCTGGTAAAAGTGGACGGCCAGGTATCCATAGCTGATATTGATGCAAAAGGTAAGCGAGCGAAATCTAAACCTGTAATACTAGAGAATGTTAAAGTAAAGATTGAGGATGCATCGCCTGCGCGCGCCGGTAGCCTTAAGACGATCGAACTTAGTGATATACTCAACAAATGGAAGCCTGAGAATGCAGAACTTGAAAGTCAAAATGTAGCCGGTAATAAGCACCCACAAGACGGCAATATGGTCGTACAGAACGATATGTATGTGAACGAAGTGACACATGCGAAAGCTCGTACGGTTCGTATTAGGAAACTGTACAATTTCTCATCTGGCAGTACGAGCAGTACTCGAAAGAGGGGCCTTAATACTGTAGTTGATAATTCTGCGACAACTAATGTAGATAACTTTGACGTGACTGTCAATGAACGATTCCCACACTCCGACGTTCAAGATGAAGTGCCAATACATGTCATAAACAAATGCATTAGTAGAGCAAGCACCACATATACACCCAAAAGACGGAAAGGAAAAACAGGGAAAACGTAAGAGATGCTGAAAAGCATTTTTCAGGAATTCCCAAAATGTCATTGGTGACTGCCTAGTAGAGGCAAAGGGACAGGGTGGTTGGTAGGGCATGAACGTCATTACATTACGAGCAGTAGGTTAAGTGTTAACACTAGGGGAGCTAACTTTTGTGTAAAATGTTTTGATAAAAGTTTACTTACGTTTTTACTTGGCCGGTGAGCAAAGTAAATGCTTCCGTCACGCCGGTGTTTCCTTTGGCTTGTTGGGAACAGTTCCCAACTGTTTATACCGTTCCCAGGGCGATTCTCGCGGTGTGACATTTCAAATTCGACATTTTCCCCAGCCTAAAAACTATATTAAAACGTCACTGAAATTGTCTTCGACGATATACGACTGTCGACCATAGTTGAGAAAATATTTTTGACATTTCAATGTCATTTATTATAATTGGAGATTTGTGGCTAGAGAAAATGTCGAATCCGAGATGTCACAGCGGGAGAATTTGGCCCCTGACTGATGTCCGTAGTCGCAAATAGATTCTTCTGAATATTGCAATGCGGTTTTTGAATTTATTTATAGTATATGTGTTTATACCTAGCGAAGCCACTCCAGCTAGACCAAAACAACTAGTGGCAATGCTGTGCTTGTTCAATGCACCTCACGAATTTATGAACAAGGTCCAATATACCACAACCATTTAGATAGAAATTACGATAAACTGCGTCTTCTATCCAACGGGGCCCCTCGCTTGTATTACGTTCGGAATACATTAAAGTAATGCTGATAGTAACTTGTCTACATTTTCCTCTCGATTCGTGTTTTAACTCTAAGGATTCTAAATATAGGACAAGAGAAAATCGGCAAGAAAGCTTTGTCTTTCCAGCAAGGCCATTTGTAGAGATCCCTAGGAAAATTCAATGATAAAACTAAAGGCATCAAAATGTTGCATGTTCGCGCATAATTTTACGGGTATGGGTAGTAGCTGTAGGTTAGGTTTAGGGTAGGGGTAGTTTTTTTAATGGTTTAGTAGGTAGGCAGGGCAAATCCGTCATGGACACCTGGGAAGGGGACACAGTTATGCCGGAGTCTTACTGGCTAAAACCCCTACCTGCCCTCGAAAGCCTCTGGTGAGCCAGAGTCTTTCGGTGGTGAAATGAGTTCGCGGAAAAGAACGTGGGTAAGGTACCTGTGCACATCCGGCGTGCCATTGGATAAATGCACCCTGTGTGCACAGATTTGAAGGTCTTAAAGCTATTAAGGATTAAATATATATAATATAACGTTAAATAACATATCATGCACCTAAAGTACTTGAGCTAAATATTGGGCTGATGTTCTGTGAATTTTTTAAATTTTTAAATATTTTTTTTAATGTGTTGTAAGTGTAGGGTAGGGTATGGTATGGGTAGCGTAAGTGTAGGGTAGGGGTAGTCTAAGTGTAGGGTATGGGTAGTGTAAGTGTAGGGTGGGGTAAGGATAGAGGACACCACGCGCGGGAAGACGCGCAGGGCCCACAGTAGTCTAGAAAAAGTAAAGAATCCGTAAAAATTTGTAAAACCTATACAGCGGTGAGGTACATTGGTAAAACGTAACAATGGTGGGTTTTTTCTGCACATATATATTCATCATGGCGTTGATGTCCCGGTTGTGCTCTCGGGAACGAGAGCCCGGGGTCCGCCTTGACCATGATCCAGGATTTGGCAGGTCAAGTAATTACAGTGGAGCGACCGCCATCTGACCTCCATGACCCTGCTACCAGGGGAACCTGACCAGATTGGATCATGGTTACATATTCAGTCGCCTAAATGTGCATGTTTCATCACGATGTTTTCCCTCACCGTAAGAGCATCGGTTAGTATTTAACTAATGTACATCACTCAGAAAACAGTCATTGGTACATGGCCGGAGCGGGATTCGAACCCGGGACCTCTGGCTTACGAGTCGGATACTGTAACCGCTCGGCCACCGACGCACCAGACGTTTTTTCTGCACATATTCATTCGAATTACAAAGGGCCCTGCTGGAAAGACAAAAATATGTTGCTGATATTCTCCTGTATTTTTATGGATTTCTTCGATTTAGGAGATGAATCGAGAGGCATATTTTGACAATAATCCCTGGATAATCATAATTGCAAAATGGTTCTTGTTCATAAATTCGTGAGGTACATTGTACAAGTAAAGCATTGCCACTAGTCTTCTTGCTATAGCTGTAGCTCTACTAGGTACACACATTCATAGTATAATGTTCAGAAATGTTGCTAAACGTTTATAAAAGTTTGTGAATGTTTACAAAAGTATCTAAATTGCTTGCACACCTTTTCTAAATGTTCACAAACGTCTCTCAATACCGGCGTGGGAGCTTTTTAAAAACGTAAGTAAAAGATTAAAACAATTAATTTCTTTCTAATTAATTAATAGTAATTTCATAATTGTGTTAATTAAATAATACCCATACTTACATTTATGTAATACATAATTATGAATTCAATCACTTTTTGTACACTGGTTCCACTTTATTATATAAATTTTATTAAATTGCAACAGGTTTCGAATTACTCATCTTCAGGCAATGGTTTTATATTTTGTTTACAATCTATACCGACAAATAATAATAGATATAGATTATATATAGATAAATAAAAAATAAATAAATCATCTTGGCGTTAAAGTCCCGGTTATGATCTCGCGCACGAGGGCCCGGGGTCCGCCTTGACCATGATCCATTATTTGGCAGGTCAGGTAATTACAGTGGAGCGACTGCCATCTGACCTCCATGACCCTGCTACCAGGGGAACCTGACCAGATTGGATCATGGTTACACATTCAGTCGCCTGAATGTGCAGGTTTCATCACGATGAAGGAACACCCTCACCGTAAGAGCATCGGTTAGTATTCAACTAATGTACATAACTAAGAAAACAGTCATTGGTACATGGCCGGAGCGGGACTCGAACCGGGGACCTCTGGCTTACGACTCGGATATTGTAAACGCTCGGCCACCGACGCTCTTTATAGATTATACAGGGTGTCCCGTAAGGTTACGATAAGTTGGGATAGGGTGATCGAGGAAGTCACTAGGGTCACTAGAAAAATATAAAAAAAAATCGCTCTTGGATATTTTTAAAATTATGCCAATTTGGTTTTTTATCAAAAATTGAACGCCCGTTGAGCCTATTTCATTAACTGTGACTACAAATATTGCTTTAGAAAAAAATAAAAATCTGTTATGTAAGCGTAAATAACCTTTCTACAATCTGAAATAAAAAAAACAATACATATCTGACCAAGATCATAAAGAAAATCATGTTTTCCCTTGCCAAGGACTTAACAATTACGATTTCACTCAACTTCATCAGATTGTCCTGAAAAAAAAATGTACTATGCAACTCCGGCAAGTTTCTTCAAAAGTTAGCTTATTTTATCACCATTCTAAAATGGTATAACACTTATTTGGTTAATTCATAATACGACAGCTAAAATAAATTTTCAGGAACAGTACCCTAATCTTGAATGAAAAAAAAGAAGACGCTAAAACTTAGTCCCAAATTCGTATGGATTTTTATGTCTACAGTCTAGACTCTAGGCCAAATGACATAGGATTTACCCTGTGACAAGAAAAATAACCAATACTACATTGACATAACACGTTCAATATCAAAGCTTGACATGGCCTAGACTGTAATTTTGTAAAGAAAATTATGATTGAGTGAATTTGAATTGGTAATCTAGTTGTGTTTTAGGACGGTGCCATATTAATTCATCATATCAGTGAATCCATAATCAAGTGTGAGAATATTCATCATCATTTCAGTCCATAGACGATTACAACGATTTTTTTACAGTTAACGTTTTAAATGAAACTGAATAAATAAGACAAAAACTAAATTATTTATTCAAATACCTAATACAAATTTAGTCGTTTTTATTTAAATTAGATGCTCAAAGTGTTTTCCACCAACATAAATACACGCCCTACATCTTTTTAAGAATGATCTAGATATATGACGTGCAAATCTTCTATTGTTAATAGTATCCGCGGCCTCTGTTATCCTTATTCTCAGTTTCGTCATATCCTGCACAGGTTTTCCATAAACTATTTCTTTAATTGTTCCCCAGTAAAAAAAATCTAACGGGTTTAAGTCTGGTGAACGAGCCGGCCACGGTATAGGACCGGATCGTCCCATCCATCTATCAGTGTATTCGTTATCTAGGAACTGCCTTACAGGGCGTGCGTAGTGTGCCGGACACCCATCATGTTGTAGCCACATACTTCTTAATGTGTTCAGCGGCACATCTTCTAACTGATTTGGTAACTGATTTTGTAAGAAGTCTAAATAGGCCTCGCCAGTGAGTGCCTCTGGTAACTCGAACGGTCCGATCACTTTCCCGTTCAGTATGCCAGTCCACATATTAACTTTAAAACGGTATTGACTTCGATCTCCTCTCATCAGATGAGGATTCTCGACATGCCACTCATGTAAATTATGTAGGTTCATGTACCCGTCCTTTTTAAACGTAGACTCGTGAGACCACAATATTTTATTAAAGAATTGTGGGTCTTCGCTGTGCATTCTTAACATTGTTCGACAGAATGCGAGTCTCACTGGATAATCACGTGGTAAGAGACCTTGTACTCGTTGCACATGGAACGGGTGTACTGATTCCTTTTTAATATTCTGTGGGCTATAGTTTTTGGTATTCCTGTACTGGCCTCAATTGCTCGGGCTGAAATACTCGGGTCTTCCTCGATGGCTTGAAGCACTTCTTCTTCATACGGTGACGAAGGTCTTCCTTCAACATTGGTTTGATGAGGAAATTGGTTTGGAAGACACGGTAATCCGGGTAACGTGCAGCATTCAGGTATCTCTCTCGATAGAGTCTAGCTGCGGCACTGGCACCACCTACATCTGCATTCACCATAAATTAGATGCATGTTAGCATATTCCTGCGTAGTGTAAGTATTTGGCATGGCGGTAAAGTATCTTCACTATCACAAACGATTAAACTCAGTCCTTAAGAAAGCCGGGTCGTTAGATAGTACGAGTAGAAATCAAGTCCAGTAAGCGAAGCAAAGTGGTTAGTACGAAATAAACAGAGACGAATACGAAACGGTGCGCAGTAAACAAAAGAGCTTAACGTACTGATGACTGGATTGAATTGATTGAACTGCTTTAGTATCGCAAATAACTTATTACCTGTCTCACTACCTCTATTAACAATGTATTGTCCTTAAAACCGGATTCGTCAAACTCGCTTTTCTCTTGATTTTGGGGTGCATTTCTCGGAATTTATTTTTAGCTGTCGTATTATGAATTAACTAAATAAGTGTTATACTATTTTAGAATGGTGATAAAACAAGCTAACTTTTGAAGAAACTTGCCAGAGTTGCATAGTACATTTTTTTTTCAGGACACTCTGATAAAGTTGAGTGAAATCGTAATTGTTAAATCCTCGGCAAGGGAAAAACATGATTTTCTTTATGATCTTGGTCAGATATGTATTGTTTTTTTTATTTCAGATTGCAGAAAGATTATTTACATTTACATAGCAGTTTTTTATTTTTTTCTAAAGCAATATTTGTAGTCACAGTTAATGAAATAGGCTCAACGGGTGTTCAATTTTTGATAAAAACCAAAAATTGGCATAATTTTAAAAATATCCAAGAGCGATTCTTTTTTATATTTTTCTGGTGACCCTAGTGACTTTCTCGATCACCCTATCCGAACTTATCATAACCTTACGGGACAGCCTGTATATAGATATACAGACAAATATATTGCAAACAAAATTTAAAACCATTGTCTGAAGATGAGTAATTCTAAACCGGTTGCGATTTAATAAAATTTATATAATAAAGTGGAACCAGTGCACAAAAAGTGATTTAATTCATAATAATAGAGTTTTATCATAAAGTCACAACACAAAGTGTTAAATATGTGAAACATAATGTTACTTTTCTATTGATATTATACTCAACTATGCCGTTCATAAGTAAGCTTGAGGTGCAAGTACGGAGAAACAGCACGCACGCACGTAGTGGATAGTATTTTTTTACACATTCACAAGATGGAGAAATATATTAGAGTTAAAAAAAAAAAAACTTTAAATATTGAAAACGAAATAAACAACAGATATTGAAGTGGGAAATAGAGCAGAGGGCCGAGGGTAAGTTTTGCTTTACGATTTTCATACAAATTTTATGTAACGTTTGATCGGCATTCCTTCAAGGGTTTGATGTTTTAATGCAAGTTTGTGCAAATTTGTGCGCGAAATAGATATTAGATGTTAATAATATAAAAAAAAAAATGAAAAAAAATAATAATGGAATCTCAAAACAACGCCGTTTTTTTTTCCACATTGTTTTAAATCAATAAACTTAAACGAATGAAAGAATGTTTACATGGAAATTAGTATGGAAAAAATGTATAGCGCCATCTAGTGGCACGTAAATGAAGTTTTTTCTTCATAGTGATTTTCATGTAAACGCAATAGCAAAGTAAAGTTAAAGCAAAACTTACACTCGACCCGTAGGAATCTAAAAAGGCTACATTAACGTTTGGACATCGACATAGACATGATTTATTTTGACATCACAAAAATCCATAAGCGTTTACATAGTATATAAAGGTAATTATGGAACAGTTCAATGCTAAACTAAAACAAAGTAGGTTTCATATTATGTTTCATATTAGAGCGGCACAAACTTATCTGATAAAATCATCTTGGCGTTAATGTCCCGGTTGTGCTCTCGAGAACGAGGGCCCGGTTTCCGCCTTGACCATGATCCAGGATTTGGCAGGTCAGGTAATTACAGTGGAGCGACTGCCATCTGACCTCCATGACCCTGCTATCAGGGGAACCTGACCAGATTGGATCATGGTTACACATCCAGTCGCCTGAATGTGCAGGTTTCATCACGATGTTTTCCCTCACCGTAAGAGCATCGGTTAGTATTCAACTAATGTACATAACTCAGAAAACAGTCATTGGTACATGGCCGGAGCGGGGTTCGAACCCAGGACCTCTGGCTTACGAGTACCGCTACTGTAACCGCTCGGCCACCGACGCTCTCCATAAACTTATCTGATGCGGTGGCCAATACTGGAACGAAGTGACGCCATTTTGAATTGTCATGTCAATGTCAACAACAGCGACGCTGCAGTTATGTTTGTGGCAAATTATTATGAATCGTACATATTATGTAGCGTTAATTTGGCCTTTTAGACCCACAGAGTAGTTACGGTGAAATTTGATTGGCTGAATAGGCAGCCATCTTGTTTTAACCTGCAAACGAAGGGAGAGAAATATAAAGAAAATAGTAAAAATATATATTTGGGAATTACCGTACCTATTAATAGTGATATTGCAATAAATAAATAAAAATAAATAAAAAATAATAGTTGTTTAAGCGAAGCAAATACTATTACAATACTGTTATACTATTTGTGTACTATTTACTTTATAAATATTGTAAATGTTATTGAGTAGGCAGTTTTCCAGTAGGTATTCTCAGTTGATTCCAAAAAGCATCAATAGATGGCGCTCCCACAATTTTTGTACCTCTTTTTTAAATCTGTTTGATTGTGGCAGTGATGTCATGCAGCCAACTAATACTAAACTAATAAAAAGTTTATTTATATAAACATTACTTTTAAAGGTTGAAAGAAATGTAAAAAAATAATATTTATATAAGTATCCTCTTTGCTAAGTACCTATTTCAAGCGATCTTCCATCACCAAAATTGGCGGGGCGCCATCTAGCGAGTAGTTAGGAATGCTTGAGATCCCTATTGGAAAGCTGCTCACTGGCTGAAAGGAAGGGCCATTCGCTATCTCTTTTGTTCTAGTTTTAATCCTTGCGTCATTAGAATGGGACGGAACCTTGATACAGAAAATCGAATGACGGCTCTCGGGCAAATTATTGGTAGCGTTCGAAATGGGGTAAATAAATATTTGACATAGAGAATAGATGGAGCCTCGGGAATGTACACTGTCAATCTGTCACAATCACTCAATGTCATCGAAAAAGCTAGGGCTTTAAGATGACCAAGGCCACCGAATTTGATAATAACAGTGGTTGTGGAGGGGTATTTGACCAATTATAGCCGTTTTGGAGACGTTAAAAAATTATAGAAAATATAGATTGTGACTTCAGCTGTGCGTAGGCTCCTATGTCTCTATGCCTAATTTCTTGGGGTTCATTCTTGTGGATGAAAATCAATATATCAATATAAAACTACGCTTAATCCCTCCGTCTACCTATATTTTTTTTTGTTAGAAATATCCATTCTTATAAATATAATAACCTAACCTAGTACCGATATAGATTTATTACTATTATATTCTTTTTTTTTTGTTTATAAAATATGCAATTGATTCGGATGGGGTAATTAATTTTAAACACGATTAAGTTTTTAACACTTACTTAAGTTTAATATTGAGTCCTTACCTATGAAGTTGGCGTTCTTTTTCTCAAGTACACATTTGCTGAAATATTTTTGTTTGTATGTTACATATCACAATACTTGATTTCGAAAATAGAGCATGATTAGATGCCAGTCCCTAAAATTGAATAGAAAATATTTTTTCAAGTTTATTATGTGTTTGAAAATACCCCGTTTCATTTGTCGTCAGTTTTTTCTCTTTATCCAGATGCAATTTTATGATTAGGGTAGTTATCAAAATGATATGGTATGATCAAGATAACTTCATGTTGTCTGATTATACATACACAGTTTTATCGTAATCGGATTGGCAATTTCCAAGATATTCAAAGAATTTCCGGTATTTTCCTAATATTTCTTTTATAATTTATTTATACATCTTGTCAATAACTTTGAACTATATACTTAGGTAGGATTTAATCTTGTGTTTCTTTATTGAGAAAAGCTTGTTTATTCTTCTAACCTAACCTAACCAGACCTGATAAAATTCTAGATTTTATTTATACAATTTAGGTGGGTATCTATAACCACCTACAATTTGCTATCCAGTATTTTTTACTTGCATTCTAAGATTTATGCTAAGATTTAATCAACTAAATAGAATCGAATAAATTCAGAAGCAAAAAGGTCCATTTTTGTTCTGCATAAATAATTGTTCACGTCGCTTCGCTTACCAAAAGGCGTGACACAGAAATGGACCTTATTCTATATACTGTACATACTACTTTGACTTGCTCTCACGCTTTTTGCTTCCGAATTTAGTCGACTGAATTTAGACAGGTGTTGGAAGCGATGCCGATTGCACTAATTGATGCAGTAAGATATTTCGAAGCATTTAGGAGTCATACAATTTAGAGATTGACACCCGTTTTCACTAAACTCGAATTAAGCATTACCTAAATAGGAAACTCTTATCTTTAGGAATGACCTTAGCCAATTGGTCTAATTCACCAAGCCTCTACCTCTTGGTAAAATTTATCTATTGATTCGCTATGTAATGTTGGCAAACTGTAGAGTGACCCAAACAGACGGCGTCGCTGTTGTTGACAACAAAGTGACATTTCATAATGGCGACACTTAGTTCCAGTTCCAGGCCACCGGGCCGGATAACTTTGCCGTGGGAAACAGAACGCAACTGTCATTTTCGGCGATGCCTTTTAGCGTTACCTAACTGCGATAGTTATATCCTAGCGGCTCATGAAACATATTTTCATCTTAAGTAATTCGCTAAGTATTTGGGCATCGGATTTAGACGATTCCTATGTTTAGTGAAAACGGGCGTTAGCGGTTTAGTAGAAGTTAGTGCCGTTTGGTTGGGGTTAGTGCCGTTTGGTTGGGGTTAGTGCAGTTTAGTTGGGGTTAGTGCAGTTTAGTTGGGGTTAGTGCCGTTTGGTTGGGGTTAGTGCCGTTTGGTTGGGGTTAGTGCCGTTTGGTTGGGGTTAGTGGCGTTTGGTTTAGGGTTTTCTGCAGTTTAATTGGGGTTAGTGCAGTGCTTTTCTAGTTAGGAATATTTTAAATGACCTTAAAGCGTCGCTTGAAGTTTAGTGCAGTCGGGCATTATTTTTCAATTACTTTATATGTTAAACGAATTGTATTTGTGTTGTTTACTACAGTAGGTACATAATCCCATGATTTATTGAAAACCGTCGGAATCTTATGTTTCTGCAGGCGACTATACATTTACTTGAAAGTTGAGATCTGACATTCAACTACATATATTAGACAATATCTTTAATTTTTTTTTGTTTGTACCTGTAGAAGTATTTTTCAGGAACATGAGTGCCTAACTTTATTAACTAATATATTTAGATTATAGATAGGTAATAATAATATGAAATGTAAAAAATGTCTGTCCACACTTGACTCGTCTTATTTCGTTATGGAATTTATGTACATAAATGGGTAATTTGCAGCAGCACTCGTTGAAATTCACATTGTATGTATTTCTTATATAATTCAAGACATCAATACGCATTGTACATAGCGTGATTGATACGGGAAGTCGTGATTTTGCTATGAGTGCTGCTTGTTTACCAAATAAGGCAAGTCAGTCTTGGTGGATCGTATATTTAATAATTATTTGTAATTATTATGGTGCTCCTAAACAGCAGATATACATATAACACTATAGCTTTTACTGTTGGTTATTGCGTTCCAGATCCATTCCCATGGGAACCTCATTGAATTTCTGTAATTATAACCTATGTATTATTTTTAACTGTGAACTTATACTGCTGCAAAGTTTTATATTCTATAACATAGTGACAATTTAGAAACAACAAATGTTACGTAACATAGATTTAAGAACACATACATACCCTAGGCTGTTTCTAGACAGGCTCCAGCCGCATCGTCATTTACCAACAGGTGAGATGGCTGTCAATTGCCTGGCTAGTCTAAGTCATTAAGGGATTTTAAAGTCCTCACTAGGCGCCCCTCAATCCCATATGTTAGAAACAGTCCCACCACAAGATATTCCTGAGCACCCGGTCATAAGCCTGGATAAACACTCTATTGGTCATAAATCACAACCATATCAATCACTTACAAAAATAGGTAGCGATAGCGATTATTCCAGGCAACCTTTACAGAAATTGAGGCAGGAATTTTGCAGCATTTTGAGCACACTTTTATCTAAATATTACAAACAGCCAGACACAATTATTCCTTGTGGCACTTATGTCCGTGCATCACTTAGCCACTGAAAAACAGCGTCACGGCGACTTTCGTGGGATAAACTCTCCACATGGCACAAGTAATGAGATTAGAGTATCTTTTTCCGTTTATGTCTCTGGGTTACCTTTTTTTCTCTATGAATATTTTGTATGTTGTGCCGTATCTGAGTGGAATAAACGTGTTTTACTGTACTTTACAATTACTCGCATACTTTAGCCAGGCATGCTTTATTTATTAGGTATATATCTGCTGTGTAGGAGCACCTTTACCTCGCTGCTTTTTTAAATTACGTTATTGGAACATTGTTATTTTACAGCTAGGTATATTATATTTTGTAAATTGGTCTAAATTTAAAATAACGGTCTCTTTGTAAATTTTGTTTATCATTTTAAAAACCTACCTGTAATTTAATAATGGGCAGTGCAGTTATTTACAATATGGCTTCTTATTCAATGGGAGATTTTGCGAGAGCCGAATAAAAAGAAAAAATAGTTCAAATTATTGTAACAGGTGGCGTTGATTAGACACGATTCTCAAAAATAAATCAAAACAAGACGGTTATATGTATAAAAACGTACACATTTTGCGCCTTCTTCTCAGAACCTTTCTAAAACTAAGCATCATTTCACGAAACACCTTTCCCGAGTAATTTCGGTTACCAAATTCAATGCTTGAGAATTCTGTCTAAGCAGCGCCATCTAGTGAGGCGCGCGGAACTACACTTTTTACTTTTTAAATATATCTGTCAGAAAATCCCCCATTGAAGCAATGGTTTTTTTTTCCTTATACATAATGTGTTTCATACTCATAAGGTCAACTATCTCAAGTGCGGGGCCTATTGCCTAAAGCGCTTATTACATTTGGCCAAATTCAAACGCTTAAATTCAGAATCAAAAAGCGTGCGAGCAAATCGAAGTCAAATGTATTGTTCATAGAATATGGTCAAATGTCATATTCAGTTTACCACTGAGATAGCCAAATACCACACTGGTCTGATCTGCCGCTATACCTGACTAGGAATATAATTATAAGGTCTGTCAAGTGTCAAGAGGGCGCTGTTGTTGCTGTGACTTCCAGTTGCGAGCGTAAGAAATTAGTTCTAAAAAAATCCGCAAAATGGCGGATGTATTGCTAGTCAGGCTTTTATTGTTCAATGTTTTCGAAAGAACGCCGATCATTCTAAATACATAGAGACCTGAAAATAAGTACAACGCACTATTAATATACTGAAATAATAAGTTCGTTTTTAATTTCATTATTAGTATGTATGTTGTTATTAAATTTAGTTCTAACTTTGGTGAAAATAAAATGATTTTAAAACATAATTGTCTTTATGTTTATAACCTGGGCCCCTATTATTGAAACCGCTCGCATTTACGCAAGCGCTCGCCTTCTAATGCTTGTCTTTTCTATCTCTAGCAACTTACCACGAGTGTGAAAGAGATAGACAGCGCACGCGAGCGCTCCCGTGGATGCAAGCGGTTTCAAAAATAGGGCCCCTAAATAGCTTTTATCTGCGACTTAAAAGTCGTGTTATTTTGCCCGTTCGTTTTCAGCAATATTTTAAGGTGACATAAGCAGGTATAGCTTTTGCCCGAGTTACCATTTTTAATGACCTCCGTATTGTATGATTGCTAAGTACTACGGGGATGTCAAGCTGTATCTCTGGTTGTACCGACCCGAATTAGATGAAAAACACGGCTTAGATTGTACCCCGGACTTCAAGCTACCAAACTATCAAAACACCGTCAAAATCTGTTCTGTAGTTTTTGCGTGATACGCGAACAAACAGAGTATAAGAGAAACCGCCACAAAGGCTTTACGTATAGTGCATTCACGCATTCACGCTTGAGCGCACCCCGTCCTTACGGGGTGTCGCATCCGATGAAACCTGAAAGGCCTTCCCGGCTACAGGTGCTCCCAGGGGGTGTTTAGCACGTGTGCGCCTAGGTCTTTTTTTTGGCGAGTCGTGCATAACCAGTCCGGCCGGCCGGCTGCTACTCATGAGAGTTCACCTCCTACCTCCCAACCGCTATACCGGAGGGTGACCATTTCCTTTGCGTTGGGCGCAAAAATAAAATCACGCTAGCTGCCGCACAGATTTTCATAAATATATTAAGAGTGGTAGGTAAGTATTTTCATAACAAAGTGTTGTAATGATGCCGCGGTTGCAGCGTCAGCGCGATTTAGAAATTGGCGTGACTTATCGGTCACGTAATGCCGTGTACTCACACGTATGATCTGTCCAGACCGACTTGTATGTATGTATGTATGTAAACTCTTTATTGCATAACAGTTAAATACAAAATGCGAAAAATGAAAATTTTACAAAGCAAAGGCGGGCTTATCCCACAATGGGATTTCTTCCAGCCAACCCCATACCCTTTGAAAGGAGATCTAAAGAGCGGTGGAGGCAATACAGAGCACTTATAATTAAATTACATTTATTTCTACAGTATTAATTAACCTAAACAGAAACTCAATTATGTTTAATTTTGAACATAGTGGTCTTCTAAATAAATATAAATAGATATTAATATAATACATACTATACATACTATACTTGTCTTATTTAATAAACAAACAATACCCAAAATCACGACTTGCCGAATCAATTACCTTACGTACACTGTGTATACCTTGTATATGCCTTGAATTATTTAAGAAACACAGAATGTAATTTTCAATTAATACTGCTTCAAATTATCCATTTAACTACATAATTTCCATAACCAAATAGGACAAGTCAGTCTGGATAGACCATAGGTGTACACAATTGGGAAGTACACGGCAAAAGTATGAGTAATAGTTCCTTTTCGTCATCCGTATCAAGTTGCGAAAATAAATTAGTGGTGGGAAGGAGGGGGTAATCGACGCCTGTGGCTGGTCTCGTTCGGCGATGTTGATAGGCGAGTTTGCCCGTCCGCTTCGGCCAGGGGCTGTGATGACGTGGCTGACAGCCCGTCACAAATGTTTTTGCAATGTGGACGAAAAGCCGATTAGACAACTGCAACAAAGAATTCCCCACTTTTTGGGAAATTTTCCAGTAAAAAATCTAGCCACGTCGTTGTAATTGTTGTAAGTTAATTAACTGATTAGTAAATAAAAATAGACGTGTTTGTGTTTTCCACCAAACGGAACCCATTCCATCTTACTTAGACCTGCAGTGGTACCGCCTATCTCTGATAGCACGCCGCAATCTTGATCCTACCTTGTGGAATAACATCACAAGATGCAATTCGGATATGCTCTACTCCAATGAGGCCTACCCTGTTAAATGGGCTTAAATGTACGATTTTGAACGACATGAAGTTGTTTTAAATCATCGCGGTTATTATGGCACATTTTAAAGCGTGCTTCACATGTCCGCATACATTTCTTTCAACCTTTCAAAGTTATAATTATAATAATAAACATTTCTTGTTAAGTTTGGTATTAGTTGGCTGCCACAATCATACAGATTTAAAAATCAATCAATCAATCAATGTATTTATTGCGTTCATGAGGTTAAGGTCTTACAATTTTAAAGTACTTACATAATGAAACCCATGTGGGTATGGCAAATATATTATGTAAACTAATAATCGAAATATACAATTACAAAATGTCAATAGATTAGTTTATTAATTATTATTAGTATTATTATTATTTTTAGTTTTAGTTAAATTTAGTTTTAGATTAACCTAGTTTTAATTAGTTAAGTTTTGTTATATTTTGTAAATTGTGAATAAAATAAGTAAAGTGCATAATTGAAATAAAGAAATGTCAATTAAATGGTAAAAAGTTCAATTCATCAATACTCATGTCATCTTATACCTATATGGAACACTATAATCATAAATAAAAAAAATCATTATAATCATTAATAAAAAAGTTTTAAGCTCCATCTATTGATGCTTTTTGAAACCAACTGATAGAACCGACTGGAAAACTACTCATTGTATCTTTTTGGAGAAAATTAAAACCTGATTTGAGGAAATTTTACATGCATTACCTAACCTAACCTAACCCTGCTGATTCGACAATCAGATTAGCAACCAAATTGTCTCGTGTGGATGGACAATAAAGCGTACTCCACATGTCCGCCGAAACTTTCGGCGAAACTTTTACCGGGACTTTGGTAGACCTCTACATTCTCGCCTATTAGGGTGGTGGGTGTCAAAACGCGTCGACATTATATCGATTCATCGGTGTAATATCGCTAATCTGCTGTAAACAGGGTCACAGAGGTAATGGCAGCTGCTTTACTGTAATTACTTGATCTACTAATATCCTGGATCATGGTCAAGTGTACCCCGAACCTGTTACGGGAAAAAGCGCTAGGAATATAAATAAAAAATCTATCGAATCGAGACGACAACAAACTATCAATACTTAGTCTATGAAATAGGCCGGACATGCCAAACATGCACGGGACTACACGAATATAGGCGAATACTCTCTCTACACTCTCGTGTTCCCGCGGAACTGTCCACATGTGAAGTGCGCTTAAGGGTATGTTCCGGGTTTCCTGCCGCGTACCTTTGTTGACAAGTAGCCCGATATTTCGACACAGTGGCATGCATCATGGTCGCGATAGGAAACCCTGAATATACCTGAATATGACATGAAGTTGGTTGTAGTCTAACTTCATGGGAGTGAATTTTATGTTCCGTTCTCTTGAATTTGATCTTGTTTTATAAATAAATTTAACATTGTTAGTTATCTAACACCCATAACACAAGCTTTGCTTACATTGGGGCTAGATGGAGCTGAGTGAATTTGTCCAAGCATATTTATTATTGCAGAATACTTAGGATACACTTAGGATAACAAAATACGAAAAGAATCTGATAATATTCTATTATAAAGTAAATTTTTCGAGCATTTTATCCAGCCCCTTAAACCTATGGGAACGCAAACACAAAAAATAAAATAACTTTTATATAACTTACACCTTTATTTACAATTTACGCACAATTTTATATCGATTTAAAGTAAATAACTAAGTGATGTCTAAGTACCGATTTTGAGCAAAACAGTGATTTCTCCATACATTTGCTTAGAAAAATATAATCAGACTATAAGTTCTATAGTCACAATATACAATTCTTAAAATATAATAATTATACAAAAATAAATCTCTTGATTCGATTACAATTAACATTTATCCATTTTGCGCCCTTCAGATCGATGCCAGGTGCAATAAATAAAATAAAAGATATATAAAAAATAAGTTCCAAGTTTCTAGATCAGATTTTGACTTTTTAGCGGGAATTTGTGGAGTAAAGTTATCGAAAAAATGTCGCGTATCTCTGAAGTGTGTTAGAGGAAAATAGTGTGTATTTTAATTTACTATGGGTATTTTACCATGGACTTAATAATGTTGCACCAACTTTTCACATAGGCATGTAGTTTTCGAGTTTTACTGAAAATTTGTATATAGGTAATACATTTACTTAAACAAAATAAGGAAGACTTACTCATTGCACCTAGGATAATTGTATGGAATTTTACATGTGAGTAGGTACTTTGTGTTGTGGAATGGGGGTAGATACCATTCTGGAATTTAAGAGTTTTAGGTAGTTCAAAATAAGCACGCTCAAGATGTTAAAAAATGGAAATAAATCATTTTAGTGATATAAAAATATTTAGATCGATTTTGTTTATTGTAAATAGGTAACCAAGATATTTATTTATTTATTTATGCCGAATAAATAAACTCAATTCCAGAAAAGTGGTTGGTATTTACTGAAATAACAAAATTAAATAGGTACTCAATCTCCCAAGCTAGCAAAATACCTGTTTTTATTATCTACCTATTATAAACAACTTACATCTAGAACCTAACCGCTCCACGAATAATTTTCTAAGTTATGAAAAAAGTTGTATAAAAATTAGATTAGGATTAATAATAATTGTAATAATAAGGACGGACCCGAAAAACAAGATTAGACTAGTAGCTATCGGTAATAATTCATTTAAAATTACAATTTTTTATTTAAATATATATATATATATATATATTTATTTAACTTTATTAACTAAAGTACGTCTCATCTAAACCGATTAAAGAACGTTAATATAATAATAATAATAATAGTAAAATAAAAAATGGCAACCTGAAGCCCAATTAAAATTTTATAACGCAAATATTTAATTAATTTTACAAATTTTATTTTATTTACAGGCATCCAATACCGATATGTCTTTTTCAAGGACAATCAAATTGTCAATTTTTTTTTTATAATAGTAAGTAAAATTTAATGTAACATAATAACAAATTTGTTCAAAATTCAATTAAAATGGAATGTTTTTATCACAATGCGTTAAGGTTAAAATAATTGTGATATTATGTAGAACAAGATAACTTACTTAGGTGGTAGGTACCTACAGCTTGGACCCAAATGTAGGTACCAAATTGATCAGGCTAAACTTAGGTATTGTAATAAAAAGAAAATACTCCTCAAATATTCTTTTAAAATCCACCAAAACTATCAATATATAGATTTTTTTTCTCATCTATTTATCTCATCAATATGAGAAAAAAAACGACTAATTATGAGATTACGTGCTCCAAATATTGACGAAAAATGTTAACAATTTAACAATACGATGTTGTGTTTTAGAAATTATAAATGTAGGTAGAACTGTCTTATTCTATTTTCTTTGGGTATACGCATGGAGTTATTACTTTTATGAAAGAACGTCATTATAAATATGCAGCAACGTATGGACGGATACCGAGACCAAATTCCATTATTTAATAAAAAAAACATTATTTTTTAATTATTTACTAAAAAGTTCGTTGTTCTGTACGACCAATGTCCATTAAGCGATTTTCAAAATCACAGACGTCGATAAATCGCTCTCTTGGGTCGCGGTCAATATAAAAATTTAACTCTCGTATCCTAAACAGATACTTGGTCCATGATTAGTTCATATACAGACTTTTACATTAGAAAAGGCAGCCTTGTCACAATTATTGTCCACAGAACAATGCCAGTCGGGCAACTCGCTAATATGCTATCAAAACCTTCTACAAAACATTCAAGTCAGACTGTCACAAAAAAATGTGGAAGGTTTTGTGTGGTAATCAGGAGTTCTTTATACAAATTGTCTTTAGAAAAAACAACATTGAACAGCTGATTCTTAGGCTGTTATTACACAAGCCCTACTTTAGGCTCTTACATAAAGGACTCTTCACATGTTGGCATGTCTGTTACGGGCAGTGTTGCCAGTGGCCAATATTGAAAATGAACACAAGACAGCTCAAAAAGTAACATTTTCACGAGAACAGTAACTATAAAAATATAAAATATGATGATGTTACTTTTCTCGTGAAAATGAATTTGAAAGTTACTTTTGAATATCGGCCACTGGCAACACTGCCCGTAACGGACATGCCAACATGTAGAGCCTCCTTTATGTAGGATTCTAGATTAGTGCGCGTGTAATCGCAGCTTTAACATTCATGTTGACAATCCTACAGGAGAAATTGTTTTGAGCTAAATACCCTTTTTGGAGTCCCGTGTAGGTACATAATAATGGAGCAAACCAAAAAGAGTGGTTGGGCGCATATTTTATCGCAAAATGGCAAAATTTATCTCAAAATGTCTTTTGACATTTAATAAGAGCGTGGTGACTTTTTAATTTCAATTTATTTTCGCATTCCATGTATTTTATGTGATTTACATATATGTTACAAATTTTCAAAAAATCTACCGAAGTATTTAGTAATTAAATTTATGATAATATTCATTACACAATTAAGTTAATTTAAGCCTGCCCAAATAAAATGAAATTGCAAAAATCGCCTTGGAAAGTCGCTTTCTCTAAAAGCACAGGTTTGGATAAGGTACAGTAATAAGTACAGTAAGTAGGTGGTACCTAGACTGAAACAATTATTTAGGGTATATTTTAGTAATGCCATTATGCAATAACGCCGAAACACACTAGCTCAAACACTCATCTATGCACAGCATCTTGTCTAAAATAACATTTTAATACAGACCCCTAATATGGGAGAATAGGGCCCCATTGCACCAACATTTGTCTTAAACTTTGGTTAAATATTTGAGTAAATGTAAAGCCCGAAACACAACAATAACTGTAGCTCAAATAATTTATTGAACTTGGGTACAAGGAAATAATTAATAATTGAATTATAAAATATATGACATTGAAAATAAAAATAAAATTATATTGAAATAAAAATTATTTATAAAAAAAGATTACTGTTGTTCTGCCCGGCGAAGATTTTTTCATATTTTAACATTATTCACAACAAGAACCAAATTAAAATTCGGCCTAAACCGCTGTATTATACCTTGCTTTATTTAGGTTAGTTATGCTACCTGCTTAGTGGAATCTTTAAGAGGCTTAATCATATTTCGGCAATGAAAAAAAAAGAGTACTTAGTTAGAATTTCGTGATTAATGAGGTAATAGTTTGACGATTTCGAATAAAATTTTATAATTTGTATGTTAAAATAGGATTTAATAACAATATATGGGATGCCAATTGACTTTTAAAAATAATATTTAGAAAGTTTTTGTAGGTATCAATAAGTTTCTCAGGTTAAACAACTTAGTATCTGGCCATACAGAAATATTTGAAGATCCTCTATAGTCAAAATCGAAAAGAAATAGCAAACTATTGTCTCAAACAAAAAACGTGTACAACGATGTATAATTAATTATGACCAGCAGACTCAAGTACGAGTTGTTCCACGCTCACGCTAGTGAACATAAAACACCAAAATCGTATGAAAAAAAATCCGCCGAATTTCTACAATATTTTACCAAGAACATATAGACAGAATTTTTCCCATATTATTCTAGCACAGACGCTCACTCTAGCGCTACCGTAAACTATAAAAAAAACACGCACAGAGTCCAAAATTTGAGCACTTTAACCCGAGTTTAATCTGGGCCAGTGTTAAACCAGGTTGGTTCACTCGGGCCCTTGGTGCCACAACCGGGTTGGTTGTACCCGTATAGTCTACCGGGGCTTTCGGTACCTTAGGATTGGTTCACCATGGCCCTTGACATCCCAATAGATAATAACCGTGTTGGTTCAATGAGGCCCTTTGTGAGACAACCCGGTTGGTTCACTTGGGCCCTTGGTGTCACAACTTGTTACCATAATTGGGTGGTTCGGTGTCACAACCAAGTTGGTTCAATAGGCCCCTAGGAACCCTACTTGATTCACCTAGGTGAAAGGTTAGTTCACAAGGTGTTTTCTTACTATAAATGGATGGTTCGGTGTCACAACCAAGTTGGTTCACTAGGCCCCTTGGAACCCTAGGTTGGTTCACCTTAGTGATAACCGGGTTGGTCCACCGTGTCCCTTCTCGCAACCGGATTGGTTCAACGGGGCCCTTTGTTTAGTACTAGCTATAGTTATCTCCTGCTGTTGAGTTCGTAGCCGTTCTGTTCTTTCGGTGGTGTCTTCGGTGGGGGAGGCTTGGCCACCACATGGCCTTCAAGGCGTAGGGTGCTTTGGCGGTGGGAAGATCTGGAAAAAATATATTTTTTTTACTAAGACATGACAACTTTTTAAGAGTGATAATACAATAATACTTTGTAGAAGGCAAAGAAGGAAAGAGAGGAAGAGGAAGGCCAAGATTTGAATATAGGAAGGACGTGAAGGGAAAGTGAGCGCCGGGGATTATAAAGAGATGAAGAGGTTTACAGACAGGAGAGAATAGTGGCGATTGCTCCAACGAGAAGAGTCATAATTTTAAAAATACATGATGATGATGAAGATTTTTGAATCTCTAAGACTTTACACCACTAAGACGTTTGCAATTTACTGGTAGGTAAGCCGTCCTTGTACATCTCTGTTACGTTCTGCGTGATTTTACACAATCCCTAAATGAAAACACATTTTTGACATATTGAATATGATGATAATGAAATTGTATTTACTTTTGGGAAACAAATGAAATCTAAATCTATATAATGTTTTTGTACAATAAGGAAAAACAATTTTTCTTGTTATTTTTAAAGCGTCCTTATCGGTTACAGCGATTTCTTCCAGGCAACCTATGGTATTTAGTAACTAATCCACATTTGATTGTGTAGGATTGTTGTTTTCGCACCCTTATTTATGTAAGGTGCGTGCGTGCGTGTATGTGTGTGTGTGTGCACGTGCGTGCGTGCGTGGGCGTGCGCGCCGTGTGCGCGCGCTTAAGTGTGTCAGTTTATGTGTGTACTTTTTACTTTCATACGTGTGCCAGCAACTCACCTGATGAGACAAGTGACGGCCAGCAGCAGCAGCAGCACGCCGAGCGCGCTGAGCCCCCAGCCGAGCGCGGCGCGCGCCACCGGCGGCACCAGCGTCGCCAGCCGCAGCAGCGACGTCACCTGCTCGGGCAGGTTGTCTATGCCCTGCGGACGGGTCGGCGGCTCAGTGACTAGCCGGGAAGGCGCTATGTCCTATATCGACCCTATTGTACCCTACTGCCACCGGCGGCACCAGCGTCGCCAGCCGCAGCAGCGACGTCACCTGCTCGGGCAGGTTGTCTATGCCCTGCGGACGGGTCGGCGGCTCAGTGACTAGCCGGGAAGGCGCTATGTCCTATATCGACCCTATTGTACCCTACTGCCACCGGCGGCACCAGCGTCGCCAGCCGCAGCAGCGACGTCACCTGCTCGGGCAGGTTGTCTATGCCCTGCGGACGGGTCGGCGGCTCAGTGACTAGCCGGGAAGGCGCTATGTCCTATATCGACCCTATTGTACCCTACTGCCACCGGCGGCACCAGCGTCGCCAGCCGCAGCAGCGACGTCACCTGCTCGGGCAGGTTGTCTATGCCCTGCGGACGGGTCGGCGGCTCAGTGACTAGCCGGGAAGGCGCTATGTCCTATATCGACCCTATTGTACCCTACTGCCACCGGCGGCACCAGCGTCGCCAGCCGCAGCAGCGACGTCACCTGCTCGGGCAGGTTGTCTATGCCCTGCGGACGGGTCGGCGGCTCAGTGACTAGCCGGGAAGGCGCTATGTCCTATATCGACCCTATTGTACCCTACTGCCACCGGCGGCACCAGCGTCGCCAGCCGCAGCAGCGACGTCACCTGCTCGGGCAGGTTGTCTATGCCCTGCGGACGGGTCGGCGGCTCAGTGACTAGCCGGGAAGGCGCTATGTCCTATATCGACCCTATTGTACCCTACTGCCACCGGCGGCACCAGCGTCGCCAGCCGCAGCAGCGACGTCACCTGCTCGGGCAGGTTGTCTATGCCCTGCGGACGGGTCGGCGGCTCAGTGACTAGCCGGGAAGGCGCTATGTCCTATATCGACCCTATTGTACCCTACTGCCACCGGCGGCACCAGCGTCGCCAGCCGCAGCAGCGACGTCACCTGCTCGGGCAGGTTGTCTATGCCCTGCGGACGGGTCGGCGGCTCAGTGACTAGCCGGGAAGGCGCTATGTCCTATATCGACCCTATTGTACCCTACTGCCACCGGCGGCACCAGCGTCGCCAGCCGCAGCAGCGACGTCACCTGCTCGGGCAGGTTGTCTATGCCCTGCGGACGGGTCGGCGGCTCAGTGACTAGCCGGGAAGGCGCTATGTCCTATATCGACCCTATTGTACCCTACTGCCACCGGCGGCACCAGCGTCGCCAGCCGCAGCAGCGACGTCACCTGCTCGGGCAGGTTGTCTATGCCCTGCGGACGGGTCGGCGGCTCAGTGACTAGCCGGGAAGGCGCTATGTCCTATATCGACCCTATTGTACCCTACTGCCACCGGCGGCACCAGCGTCGCCAGCCGCAGCAGCGACGTCACCTGCTCGGGCAGGTTGTCTATGCCCTGCGGACGGGTCGGCGGCTCAGTGACTAGCCGGGAAGGCGCTATGTCCTATATCGACCCTATTGTACCCTACTGCCACCGGCGGCACCAGCGTCGCCAGCCGCAGCAGCGACGTCACCTGCTCGGGCAGGTTGTCTATGCCCTGCGGACGGGTCGGCGGCTCAGTGACTAGCCGGGAAGGCGCTATGTCCTATATCGACCCTATTGTACCCTACTGCCACCGGCGGCACCAGCGTCGCCAGCCGCAGCAGCGACGTCACCTGCTCGGGCAGGTTGTCTATGCCCTGCGGACGGGTCGGCGGCTCAGTGACTAGCCGGGAAGGCGCTATGTCCTATATCGACCCTATTGTACCCTACTGCCACCGGCGGCACCAGCGTCGCCAGCCGCAGCAGCGACGTCACCTGCTCGGGCAGGTTGTCTATGCCCTGCGGACGGGTCGGCGGCTCAGTGACTAGCCGGGAAGGCGCTATGTCCTATATCGACCCTATTGTACCCTACTGCCACCGGCGGCACCAGCGTCGCCAGCCGCAGCAGCGACGTCACCTGCTCGGGCAGGTTGTCTATGCCCTGCGGACGGGTCGGCGGCTCAGTGACTAGCCGGGAAGGCGCTATGTCCTATATCGACCCTATTGTACCCTACTGCCACCGGCGGCACCAGCGTCGCCAGCCGCAGCAGCGACGTCACCTGCTCGGGCAGGTTGTCTATGCCCTGCGGACGGGTCGGCGGCTCAGTGACTAGCCGGGAAGGCGCTATGTCCTATATCGACCCTATTGTACCCTACTGCCACCGGCGGCACCAGCGTCGCCAGCCGCAGCAGCGACGTCACCTGCTCGGGCAGGTTGTCTATGCCCTGCGGACGGGTCGGCGGCTCAGTGACTAGCCGGGAAGGCGCTATGTCCTATATCGACCCTATTGTACCCTACTGCCACCGGCGGCACCAGCGTCGCCAGCCGCAGCAGCGACGTCACCTGCTCGGGCAGGTTGTCTATGCCCTGCGGACGGGTCGGCGGCTCAGTGACTAGCCGGGAAGGCGCTATGTCCTATATCGACCCTATTGTACCCTACTGCCACCGGCGGCACCAGCGTCGCCAGCCGCAGCAGCGACGTCACCTGCTCGGGCAGGTTGTCTATGCCCTGCGGACGGGTCGGCGGCTCAGTGACTAGCCGGGAAGGCGCTATGTCCTATATCGACCCTATTGTACCCTACTGCCACCGGCGGCACCAGCGTCGCCAGCCGCAGCAGCGACGTCACCTGCTCGGGCAGGTTGTCTATGCCCTGCGGACGGGTCGGCGGCTCAGTGACTAGCCGGGAAGGCGCTATGTCCTATATCGACCCTATTGTACCCTACTGCCACCGGCGGCACCAGCGTCGCCAGCCGCAGCAGCGACGTCACCTGCTCGGGCAGGTTGTCTATGCCCTGCGGACGGGTCGGCGGCTCAGTGACTAGCCGGGAAGGCGCTATGTCCTATATCGACCCTATTGTACCCTACTGCCACCGGCGGCACCAGCGTCGCCAGCCGCAGCAGCGACGTCACCTGCTCGGGCAGGTTGTCTATGCCCTGCGGACGGGTCGGCGGCTCAGTGACTAGCCGGGAAGGCGCTATGTCCTATATCGACCCTATTGTACCCTACTGCCACCGGCGGCACCAGCGTCGCCAGCCGCAGCAGCGACGTCACCTGCTCGGGCAGGTTGTCTATGCCCTGCGGACGGGTCGGCGGCTCAGTGACTAGCCGGGAAGGCGCTATGTCCTATATCGACCCTATTGTACCCTACTGCCACCGGCGGCACCAGCGTCGCCAGCCGCAGCAGCGACGTCACCTGCTCGGGCAGGTTGTCTATGCCCTGCGGACGGGTCGGCGGCTCAGTGACTAGCCGGGAAGGCGCTATGTCCTATATCGACCCTATTGTACCCTACTGCCACCGGCGGCACCAGCGTCGCCAGCCGCAGCAGCGACGTCACCTGCTCGGGCAGGTTGTCTATGCCCTGCGGACGGGTCGGCGGCTCAGTGACTAGCCGGGAAGGCGCTATGTCCTATATCGACCCTATTGTACCCTACTGCCACCGGCGGCACCAGCGTCGCCAGCCGCAGCAGCGACGTCACCTGCTCGGGCAGGTTGTCTATGCCCTGCGGACGGGTCGGCGGCTCAGTGACTAGCCGGGAAGGCGCTATGTCCTATATCGACCCTATTGTACCCTACTGCCACCGGCGGCACCAGCGTCGCCAGCCGCAGCAGCGACGTCACCTGCTCGGGCAGGTTGTCTATGCCCTGCGGACGGGTCGGCGGCTCAGTGACTAGCCGGGAAGGCGCTATGTCCTATATCGACCCTATTGTACCCTACTGCCACCGGCGGCACCAGCGTCGCCAGCCGCAGCAGCGACGTCACCTGCTCGGGCAGGTTGTCTATGCCCTGCGGACGGGTCGGCGGCTCAGTGACTAGCCGGGAAGGCGCTATGTCCTATATCGACCCTATTGTACCCTACTGCCACCGGCGGCACCAGCGTCGCCAGCCGCAGCAGCGACGTCACCTGCTCGGGCAGGTTGTCTATGCCCTGCGGACGGGTCGGCGGCTCAGTGACTAGCCGGGAAGGCGCTATGTCCTATATCGACCCTATTGTACCCTACTGCCACCGGCGGCACCAGCGTCGCCAGCCGCAGCAGCGACGTCACCTGCTCGGGCAGGTTGTCTATGCCCTGCGGACGGGTCGGCGGCTCAGTGACTAGCCGGGAAGGCGCTATGTCCTATATCGACCCTATTGTACCCTACTGCCACCGGCGGCACCAGCGTCGCCAGCCGCAGCAGCGACGTCACCTGCTCGGGCAGGTTGTCTATGCCCTGCGGACGGGTCGGCGGCTCAGTGACTAGCCGGGAAGGCGCTATGTCCTATATCGACCCTATTGTACCCTACTGCCACCGGCGGCACCAGCGTCGCCAGCCGCAGCAGCGACGTCACCTGCTCGGGCAGGTTGTCTATGCCCTGCGGACGGGTCGGCGGCTCAGTGACTAGCCGGGAAGGCGCTATGTCCTATATCGACCCTATTGTACCCTACTGCCACCGGCGGCACCAGCGTCGCCAGCCGCAGCAGCGACGTCACCTGCTCGGGCAGGTTGTCTATGCCCTGCGGACGGGTCGGCGGCTCAGTGACTAGCCGGGAAGGCGCTATGTCCTATATCGACCCTATTGTACCCTACTGCCACCGGCGGCACCAGCGTCGCCAGCCGCAGCAGCGACGTCACCTGCTCGGGCAGGTTGTCTATGCCCTGCGGACGGGTCGGCGGCTCAGTGACTAGCCGGGAAGGCGCTATGTCCTATATCGACCCTATTGTACCCTACTGCCACCGGCGGCACCAGCGTCGCCAGCCGCAGCAGCGACGTCACCTGCTCGGGCAGGTTGTCTATGCCCTGCGGACGGGTCGGCGGCTCAGTGACTAGCCGGGAAGGCGCTATGTCCTATATCGACCCTATTGTACCCTACTGCCACCGGCGGCACCAGCGTCGCCAGCCGCAGCAGCGACGTCACCTGCTCGGGCAGGTTGTCTATGCCCTGCGGACGGGTCGGCGGCTCAGTGACTAGCCGGGAAGGCGCTATGTCCTATATCGACCCTATTGTACCCTACTGCCACCGGCGGCACCAGCGTCGCCAGCCGCAGCAGCGACGTCACCTGCTCGGGCAGGTTGTCTATGCCCTGCGGACGGGTCGGCGGCTCAGTGACTAGCCGGGAAGGCGCTATGTCCTATATCGACCCTATTGTACCCTACTGCCACCGGCGGCACCAGCGTCGCCAGCCGCAGCAGCGACGTCACCTGCTCGGGCAGGTTGTCTATGCCCTGCGGACGGGTCGGCGGCTCAGTGACTAGCCGGGAAGGCGCTATGTCCTATATCGACCCTATTGTACCCTACTGCCACCGGCGGCACCAGCGTCGCCAGCCGCAGCAGCGACGTCACCTGCTCGGGCAGGTTGTCTATGCCCTGCGGACGGGTCGGCGGCTCAGTGACTAGCCGGGAAGGCGCTATGTCCTATATCGACCCTATTGTACCCTACTGCCACCGGCGGCACCAGCGTCGCCAGCCGCAGCAGCGACGTCACCTGCTCGGGCAGGTTGTCTATGCCCTGCGGACGGGTCGGCGGCTCAGTGACTAGCCGGGAAGGCGCTATGTCCTATATCGACCCTATTGTACCCTACTGCCACCGGCGGCACCAGCGTCGCCAGCCGCAGCAGCGACGTCACCTGCTCGGGCAGGTTGTCTATGCCCTGCGGACGGGTCGGCGGCTCAGTGACTAGCCGGGAAGGCGCTATGTCCTATATCGACCCTATTGTACCCTACTGCCACCGGCGGCACCAGCGTCGCCAGCCGCAGCAGCGACGTCACCTGCTCGGGCAGGTTGTCTATGCCCTGCGGACGGGTCGGCGGCTCAGTGACTAGCCGGGAAGGCGCTATGTCCTATATCGACCCTATTGTACCCTACTGCCACCGGCGGCACCAGCGTCGCCAGCCGCAGCAGCGACGTCACCTGCTCGGGCAGGTTGTCTATGCCCTGCGGACGGGTCGGCGGCTCAGTGACTAGCCGGGAAGGCGCTATGTCCTATATCGACCCTATTGTACCCTACTGCCACCGGCGGCACCAGCGTCGCCAGCCGCAGCAGCGACGTCACCTGCTCGGGCAGGTTGTCTATGCCCTGCGGACGGGTCGGCGGCTCAGTGACTAGCCGGGAAGGCGCTATGTCCTATATCGACCCTATTGTACCCTACTGCCACCGGCGGCACCAGCGTCGCCAGCCGCAGCAGCGACGTCACCTGCTCGGGCAGGTTGTCTATGCCCTGCGGACGGGTCGGCGGCTCAGTGACTAGCCGGGAAGGCGCTATGTCCTATATCGACCCTATTGTACCCTACTGCCACCGGCGGCACCAGCGTCGCCAGCCGCAGCAGCGACGTCACCTGCTCGGGCAGGTTGTCTATGCCCTGCGGACGGGTCGGCGGCTCAGTGACTAGCCGGGAAGGCGCTATGTCCTATATCGACCCTATTGTACCCTACTGCCACCGGCGGCACCAGCGTCGCCAGCCGCAGCAGCGACGTCACCTGCTCGGGCAGGTTGTCTATGCCCTGCGGACGGGTCGGCGGCTCAGTGACTAGCCGGGAAGGCGCTATGTCCTATATCGACCCTATTGTACCCTACTGCCACCGGCGGCACCAGCGTCGCCAGCCGCAGCAGCGACGTCACCTGCTCGGGCAGGTTGTCTATGCCCTGCGGACGGGTCGGCGGCTCAGTGACTAGCCGGGAAGGCGCTATGTCCTATATCGACCCTATTGTACCCTACTGCCACCGGCGGCACCAGCGTCGCCAGCCGCAGCAGCGACGTCACCTGCTCGGGCAGGTTGTCTATGCCCTGCGGACGGGTCGGCGGCTCAGTGACTAGCCGGGAAGGCGCTATGTCCTATATCGACCCTATTGTACCCTACTGCCACCGGCGGCACCAGCGTCGCCAGCCGCAGCAGCGACGTCACCTGCTCGGGCAGGTTGTCTATGCCCTGCGGACGGGTCGGCGGCTCAGTGACTAGCCGGGAAGGCGCTATGTCCTATATCGACCCTATTGTATCCTACTGCTACCGGTTTTTTTAATAAATAAGGTTGCCCGAGCGGCTTAGGTCGCATAATGTTTTACACCTACCCTACTCTATCTTCTTCTAAGTCGCTATACTCTTGACAGAGTGGTCGTAGACATAGACATAGACGTATCTTTATTTGGTCCAATAACACATTTAAAAAAAAAACTTAAAACTAACATAATAAGAAAGCAGGGCGATGCATCATCGGATGCATCATCGCACGACGTAGGTTCGTAGGTTGGCAGATTGGCACGCTTCACTATCCGGTGCCACTCTTCTCGAACTGCTGCTTTCCTAGTACACTCATAGAGAGTACCATTAACGGCAGCTTACGACCTCTACTCCTACCCTACTGATATCTACCCTTAATTTCTTGGATACCTAAAATTGCCCAAGATAGGGCGAAATGGGGGAAAATGAGCTGGAGAACGGGACCCTGGCATAAGCCGGGAATGACCGCTCGGATGATGATGATGATGACCAACTATACTCTACCCATACCCTACCCTACTCTACCCTAGCTTGTTACTGTTATTAATTAGATGGAACTCAGAAATTATGATTTCATATATATATTTATGAATCGCTTGCCTCGATTCGAACGGTTTCCAATTTTAATTTCGCCATTACAAATTCAATATTTTTAAATCACATTGGCAACACCGAGAGAGTAAAGTTCAAAAAAAGGGGAAAAATATTTATTTATTTATTTTGGTTCACCAACAGTTTGTACACAAGATACATAGGCATAATCTATTTAAAATACATTTTGTAGTCTAGTTTTAAGTGTAAAACCAAGTGTAAATACGCATCAAACTATCGAATTTTTTTGTCGAAAAACAAATATGAAAGGCGTTCGAATCGAGATGTCCATAAAACTCTGAAAGTCATCAGTGCAAGTTAAATAAAAGCTTGTATGATCTGACCAGGCTGTCTTGTCTTATTTGGTGAACAAACAATACCCAAAATCACAACTTGCTGTATCAATGACACTACTTACAGTGTATATAGACGTCTTGAAATATAAAACAAAGACATAGAATGTGAATTTCAACTAATACTGCTGCAAATTATCCATTTAGAATAAGACCACTTAAGTCCGAATAAGCATATTAAAAAAAAATCTCAGTATGGCAACTTATGCCAAGTTTTTTAAACGTCGTAGAACGTCATTAATATAATAAGACCACGCTTAGTCCAAATCATTTATTAAAAAAAAAAAATTAAAATCTGTATGGCAACTTATGCCAAGTTTTTTAAAAGTAATAGAACGTCATTAATAAAAGTCATAATAAACAATTTGATTTCTGTAGGATTGTTTATTTTCGTATTTTTTATGAAATATTAAATAATGAGCAAAACAATTAAAAGGAAGTGAGAAAACATTTTCAAAAAGGAAGTGAAAGTGATAATTTTCAGCATGATTAATAATTTTGTCAAACTAAAAGTACAAGTTCAAGCCAAATATCTGAATGTTTACAAGAAGGACTGACAAGGACAGATTATCCCCAGAGTATTGCCATATCCACACTTTATAATTTTTACTACTGTCAGTCAATGCGGACTTATCGTGGTCCTATTATACGTCAAATGTTAACATATTGACAAGAATCATAATTCCATGAAGGAGGGCGCTAGGTCTTTTTTCGAAACGTCATCATCCTAATTTCACAATCGGGACATGTTAGTTTCTTTTTCCGTCACGTAACTTCTTATCCATGTCCCATTCTTGGCGACATTCGAATTCAGTCACAGAATACTACATCCTTCCGGTGTTGCCACATAAAACGCAGAACTAGCGCCACCATTGACAGGTCACCTCTGTCGCCGGTCAAGCTTTAAAACTTTACATAATTTTCATAACCAAAACAGACAAGTCAGTCCGGACAGATATTAAAAAGACAGCTTACCTCTTCGAACCACAATATGGGGAACACGATATCCGGGAAGTTGGCCACCTGCTTGATATCCACGACCTGGGACACAGCCAGGTTGATCTGTATGCGGGCGCGGGCTCGCATCGCTATGCCCATCTCCTGGTTGGCAAATATAGAATGAATGAATGAATGAACAATGAATAATGCTTTATTGCAGATTTAAAATACAATGGGTACTTAAAATTAACTGCAGGAGCTCGTGTGTCAGTGCGTCAGCACTCGTGTGACAGTGCGTCAACGTTCATTTGTCAGTGCGTCAACGTTCATTTGTCAGTGCGTCAACGCCCGTGTGTCACTGCGTCAACGCTCTTGTTTAGTGCGTCAACACTCGCTGGTCAGTGTGTCAATGCGTCTGCGCTCGTGTGTCAGTGCGTCAACACTACTTGATCAGTGCGTCAACGTCGCTCGTGTGTCAGTGCGTCAGCACTCGTGTGACAGTGCGTCAACGTTCATTTGTCAGTGCGTCAACGCCCGTGTGTCACTGCGTCAACGCTCTTGTTTAGTGCGTCAACACTCGCTGGTCAGTGTGTCAATGCGTCTGCGCTCGGGTGTCAGTGCGTCAACACTCCTTGATCAGTGCGTCAACGTCGCTCGTGTGTCAGTGCGTCACGAACGCTCATGTGTCAATGCGTCACCAACGCTCGTGTGTCAGTGCGTCAACGCTCGAATGCGTCATCAACACTCAAATGCGTCATCAACGCTCGTGTGTCAGTGCGTCAACGCTCGAGTGCATCGTCAACACCAGATTGCGTCATCAACGCTCGAGTGCGCAATCAACGCTCGTGTACGCCATCAACGCTCGTGTGTCAGTGTACCAACACTCGTCGGTCAGTGTGTCAAGACCCACGTGTCAGTGCGTCACCGCCCGTGCGTCAGTGCGTCACTCACCGGCTGTACGTCGATAAACAGGCGGTGCTTCTCCGGGTCGGGCGGGGACATGCCGTCCACTGCGGCTCGCAGGGACTCGTCAGCCAGGTAGAAGTGAGGGAACGACAGCATTATAGGCGAATCTGGGGGGGGAAAGGGACACTTTCGTACATTAAATAAATAATCATCGTCATCATCATCATCACAGCCCATAACATTAGGGCCTCTCCCAAGAATAGGGGAGGTTATTGCCATAATCTCCACGCTTGGCAGGCGGGTTGAAGATCGCAGTGTTGTAAATATAACAATGGGAAACGCTGCTGCCCATTTTCCAACCTATGAAGACTCCTATGCGTCGAAAACATTAGTCGCCTTGTACGACACCCGCGAGCGTATGGGGTTGGTGCTATTCTACTCTGCCGGACACCACACGGCCAATTTTCCGTACATTAAATAAATAACAATAATAAATATGCTTGGAGAAATTCACACAACGCCATCTAGTCCCAAAGAAAGGCAAGAAATAGAATAGGTTTTTTTTTGCATTAAATGTGGCAGACAGTGGGTAAAATCGTTTCGTGACACACACTTAACCAATTAGATTTAGATTTAGATTTATTTATTATCTCATTTTACATCCTATATTTAATTATCACTAGTATAGTAATTGATATAAATCTATAAAAGAGATCGTCAATTTTTTGCTATAAAAACATTTACAATATGTAATTAATCAGAACAAGCGTACCTACATTTACTTTCATCGTTGAAAGCAAATTAACATTAATAATTAATATTAGGAACAATAATAATAATGTAATGAGATTATAATAAAATACAATACAAAATTACTCAGTGGTAATGTCAGTGTCAAATACAATAATATAAAATGTCGATACATAAAATATTACCATAGGTAATTTATCAATAGGTATAGGAAATGTCAAGTATATTGTTTTAAAATTACTCTTTGTAGGCAAACATTGTGACATTTTCCGTACATTTCATAAATAATAATAATAATAAATATGCTTGGACAAATTCGCAGAGCGCCCTCTTGTCTCAAAGCGTCTTGTCTCTTGTGTTTTTTGTGTGTTAGATTACAATGCGTATACCCATTGTACCAATATTACTTATTCATCTATTTGAAAATCGTACATCTGCCATTCTGACCCTTTATTCTTAGGTATGCGTCGGTGGCCGAGTGGTTAAGGTATCCGACTCGTAAGCGAGAGGTACCGGGTTCGAATCCCGCTGCGGTCATGTACCAATGACTCTTTTCAGAGTTACATACATTAGTTGAATGGTAACCGATGGTGAGGGAAAACGTCGTGATGCAACCTGCACACTCAGGCGACTGAATGTATAACCATGATCCAATCTGGTCAGGTTCCCCTGGTAGCAGAGTCATGGAGGTCAGATGGCAGTCGCTCCACGAGAGCACAACCGGGAAATTAACGCAAAGATGATTATTTTACTGAAGTAACCTAACTCTTTGAAGCCTCGACTTTTATAATGCGTACGGCTAAGGAATGGAACGCGTTGCCTGCGAGTGTGTTCCCTGATCAATATAATCTGGATGCCTTTAAGGCTGTTCCAAGACGGGCATGCTCCATTTTCGGCCGCATCGTCACTTACCAACAGGTCAAATGCCTGCCTTGTCTTACATTAAAATTATAACAAAGTTTCACAATGAATACTGAATGACCTCCCTAAAAATCCACTATCACTACCACTCACCATATTGGCACAGAGACACGTTGAACAGTCCATTGGGAGCGCAGGGCGGGCCGGCCGGGCAGAAACACTTGTTATGGTCGTCGGCCGCGAAAACGTCCTCTGGCGGGGTGAACCGGTAGGCTTCCACCCCTGAGGGGGTGTCCACGGCTCGGAGGAACCTGGGGGTGAAAGGGGGGTTTAGGTTTGTAGGCTGTTCGATTGTTCTTTATTTCACAGGACTTCGTTTTTCAAGAAAACAGGAGTACCATCAACCGGCGTGTATGTATTAAAAGATATATTTACTACCCTCATTGACTACCCACATTTTGGACGAAGCATTATTGTGAATTACATTGTGCTGACGGTTGTATTATTATTTAATGATATTGACATTAATTTAACGTGACATGTAATTAATGCTTAATTATCTTATGGATTTGTAAATTTTTATTCGGAATGTCAATACCTAAAGAATACTCTTACTTAAAATAGATGTTTGTCGGTGTAGGATAAGGTAGCCAATGTTGGCAAGCGACGATGAAAAAGGTGGAAAAGGGTACCACCTGGCCGAGTGTTGTGGCCAGGGAACCAAGGGTCCGACATACGATCGTCGGAAGTGGTATTTAAGCCGCGGAAGTTGGCAGCATGTAGGAACGGTCAGCGCCATCTATGTGCGGATGCTTGCCAACCTTGTGTTCGGGTACTCGTAATATGAGTATTGTTGAATTTCATATTGGAGCGATAGATGTCGCTACAGATGTATGAATGTGGGAGAAGCAAGAGGTGTGTGTCAGGATCGTAGCTTGTGGCACTCCCCTTACCCCTATGAGATACGGGCGTGAATGTGTATGTATGTAAGCCAGTATGTATGTATGTAAAACCCACTCACCTCAAAGGCAAAAGCCGACACAGATCCTTATCGTACACAGCCAGCGTGTCGTTCTCCTGTATATGAGGCGGGAATATGCTGCCGTCGGAACCCGCGATGCTGTTGCACTGGTCGGTGGTCCAGTGCGGTAGTCGGTCCCGCGCGTTATAACGCTCGATTATACCGTAGCGCGTTATGTCATTCGCGCCCGTGAACATGGTTACCACGTCTGGGGATGTCCCGTTTTTCTGGAAGGCGGGTGGTTGGTTAGTAGCACATTCATTACTGGGTAGCAAGAGCTAGGGCTTTTGAGGTAGTTAGGAATTATCTGTCAAACTTAAATTCGAAATCGGTTCAGTAGATTCGGAGATTAACTCGAACTTCTGATACAGTGGTGATTCTGATACAGTGATTATTCTCATACAGTGGTCATTCTGATACAAAAGTCATTCTGATACAGTGGTCATAGTATTGGACTGAACGTTTTGATAAAGTGGATCATATGAACCTAAAGGATATGGTAGTAAGTGCAATTACAGGGATGAGGCATTTCATCTTGAGTCCTCACAGTGACACCTGCATTTTTTACATGCATTTAGCATGAATCGTAGATGTTATGAGCGACAGTTACCGCTTACCATCAGATGGGCTGTCTCGTTTGTCACTGCGTAGTACAAAAACAAAATAGCTTGAGGTTCTTCTAAACCTTTCAATCTCACCCCAAGAGAGACTCACCCCATAGAACAGTCCAAACTCCTCGTACGGCAGCTTCTGTTCCTTAGGCACCACGTCCTTGGCCAGTTTCAGCAGCGGGTCCTCATATCCCCAGAGCAGTTGGCCAACGGATACTTCAACGAATGGCTTGATCTTGAGGATGTCCATGATGGACGCCATCGCCAGCCGGAGGAACCGAGCCGCGTGCTTCGACTGGGAGGTTGCGCTCTGGAAGAGTGGAGAAAGAATTTCCTCTATATAGTTTATTTTTGCCAATAAAATAAATTTAGTATGCTTATTTTTCCGCAATGTGTCAAAGTAACCTGAAGTCGTGGTACCCTTATATCTATAATATCTTTAGAACAAAGATAGTGGACATAGAGTATAGATGGAGCTCTATAGGTCGAGACCTAAAGAGAATGTACACTGTCAATCTGTCCCAACTGTTTGAATTATATAAAAAACATAGTATCTATAAAATATACTTGTATTTTATGTGTTCTTGGCGTTAATGTCCCGGTTCTGCTCTCGCGCACGAAGGCCAGAGGTCTACCTTGATCATGAACCAAGATTTGGCAGATCAGGTATTTACAGTGAAGCGACTGCCATCTGACCTCCGTGACCTACCAAGGGAACTTGACCAGACTGGATCACGGTTATACAGTCGCCTGAATGCGCAGGTTTCATCATGATGTTTTCCCTCCCGTAAGAGCATCGGTAGGTATTCAATAGTAGTTAGTATTGCGTCGTAGGTTAAAGTATTAAGTAAGAAATAATGACGAACATCATCACATGATAACTTGGTTTAAAATAGCGTCGATGAACTCACTAATTACATAATTGCCTTCGTTTATCAACCATAATAAATTATGTATGAGTAACCTCTGGAGCGTCTTTGGCCGAGTGGTTAATGTATCTGACTCGTAAGCGAGAGGTACTGGGTTCGAATTCCACTGTGGCCACGTATTAATGACTCTTTTCTGAGTTATGTCACATTAGTTGAACACTAACCGATGCTCTTACGGTGAGGGAAACATCGTGATGAAACCGGCACATTCAGGCGATAAAATGTGTAACCATGATCCAATCTGACAGGCTTCTCTGGTAGCAGGTCAGATAGCAGTCGCTTCACTGTAATTATCTAACGCCAAATCCTGGATCATGGTCAAGGCGGACCCCGGTTCCTCGTGCGCGTAAGCAAAAGCTGGACATTAACGCGAAGATGATTATTATTTTTTACTTGGTTCAAAATAGCGTCGATGAACTCACTAATTACATAATTGCCTTCGTTTATCAACCATAATAAATTATGCATCTTCAAACGCAAGTCAAAGTTCAGCACCATTAAAGTATCAATGCAGTGGTTATTATAATTTATATTTGGTACAACAGAATTCAATGCCAGTAGGAAGTAGTTTACGTTTTCAGACCTTCAAGCTCTCGATTTGTTATGTTTAACTTGTTTATTTTCCAAAATTAATTATTATGAGTATTTGTGTCTTGTTGAGGTAGAGTGAACGTTGGGTGAGATCTTGGATTCACGCGGTGTGACATCTCACATTCGACATTTTATGTAGCCAAAAAGTTGTATTCAAACGTCATTGAAACTGATCGTCCTCAATATACGATGTCTATTGCAGCCAAGATGTCTGATATTTTGGCTGCACTAGACATTTCAATGTCATTATTAGTGGAGATATGTGGTTAGAAAAATGTCAAATTCGAGAATTAGGCCCTTGGTAGATCAGTTTGCCGAAATCATAGTGTATCTATAGGTAGTAGCCGCCTCGCGGTTTTCACCCAAAGATACGATTTTTTCTATATCAAAGGTAGATAAATATGACACGGGAATCGTACTTTCCTTCGAAATCGGTTCAGTATTTTCGGAAATTAACCGAATGTGCCCCTTTTTTTCACCTAATTAACCAGCAGATTCTTTTTTTTTTCACTCAGTGACAAGCGAACAGACAGCCCATCTGATGGTAAGTGGTAACTATCTGCCAACATCTAGAATTCTTACATTCAGGTTGCAGGTAACAAAAATGCAAAACCGCAGGTGCGTTGTCACTGTGACGACTAAAATGAAATGCCTCATGTAATTTCGCTGGCTACCTTATTCCAATTCATACACCCACAGCCACCCACGTGGCCTTAGCGTAGACTATTTTTACAAACGTAACGGTATACCATGTATGGTGTCCATACGAGTTCACCGTTACGCGGTCCGGTCGAAGCGTGGGCGAGCCGCGAGTCGGTCAGGCCCAATTGGTCATCTTGGCGTTAATGCCCTGGTTGTGCTCTCGCGCACGAGGGCCAGGGATCCGCCTTGACTATCATCCAGGATTAAGCAGATCAGGTAATTACTGTGGAGCGACTGCCATCCGACCTCCGTGACTCTCGTTTGCGAGTTAGGTTATTTCAGTAAAATAATCATCTTAATGTCCCGGTTGGGAGTCCGCCTCGTCCAAATTCCAGGATTTGGCAGATCAGCTAATAACAGTGGGGCGACTGCCGTCTGATTTCCGTCACCGGCCCAATTGGTCATCTTAGTGTTAATGTTAAGGTTGTTCTCTCGCGCACGAGGGCCCGGGGTCTACCTTGACCATGATCCTTGGCAGATTAGATTTGGTAGAAAAGGTAATTGCAGTGGAGTGATTGCCATCTGACCTGCGTGATCCTGCTACCAGGGGAACCTGACCAGATTGGATCATGGTTACCACATTCAGTCGCCTGAATGTGCAGGTTTCATTACGATGTTTTCCCTCGCCGTAAGAGCATCGGTGTTCAACTAATGTATGGTAGTTAGGCATTTATCGGCATTTAAACATTCTCTATTTTCGAAATCAAGTAGTAATTTTGATATGTTAAGCACATTTAAAAATATTTGAACAAATATATTACAAAACGCAAATTTCATGGGTAAGGACCCAATATGTAAGAGTTACTCGTACCTGTGAGAACCAGTTTACGGTTTCCATTGAACCTTTATTGGTTTTGTGGACCTGCCAAAACGACCAATGTCAACAGGCAAGGTAGTTGTTTGAACTCGCAATGCACTTATTCCAATGCTAACAAGCTGCACGGAAGCAGAGGATAGTCAAAATACATCTACTGTCCAAAGTATAGCAGAGCATCGGTGGCCGAGCGGTTGAGTATCCGACTCGTAAGCGAGAGGTACCGGGTTCGAATCCCGCCGTGGCCATGTACCAATGACTCTTTTCTGAGTTATGTACTAGCCGATGCTCTTACGGTGAGGGAAAACATCGTGACGAAACCTGCACATTTAGGCAACTGAATTTGTGACCATGATCCAATTTGGTTAGGTTCCCCTTGTAGCAGGGTCACGGAGGTCAGATGGCAGTCGCTCTATTGTAATCTTATGTATCGAAATTCTGGATCATGGCCAAGGTGGATCTCGGGTACTCGTGCGCGAGAGCACAAGCGGGACGTTAACGCCATGATGATGCTGACTAAAGTACCTAGGTATTTATAAGTGATGCGTACCTGGAAACCAGTTTAAGGTTTCCATTGGAACTTTAATAGTTCCGCGAACCTGCTAAAACGACCAATCTCAACGGGCAAGGTAGTTGTTTGAACTCGTAATGCAATATTCCAATGCTAACAAGCTGCACGGATGTTGAGGATTGTCAAAATAATGTCTACTGTCCAAGGTGTCCAAGGTAATACCTACCTATGTGTCGAAACTTGTGCTGACTTGTTTTAGTAATTTGTTTCATACAAGGAAGAAAAAGCCTTTGATAGGGACTGCACCCTACAAGGATGAAAAAATCGTTCGCAACTTATTACGAAACCGCGGTGTCGTACGCGGCCGAAGGGGCAGTTTGGCGTAAAAAGAGGTAGGTATATATTTTAATTTAATGTTATTTTTATGCCACTTTTTGTTCTTTTCTCTTCTTTTTTGATGCACCGCCTTGTAATTTTTGTTAATTGCTCTCTGGTTGACCGGTAGAAAAAGCTACGTAGCTTTAAGTCCGCCATTGTAATTAAATGCGCATGAAATCTGAAATAAATAAATACTTAATAGGTTTCTACATGAGTACTTGTTCTTAGCAGTACCTAATATAACCTTGCAGTCTTCAAGTAAAGAGTGAATAGGTATAGAGCCGATTACACCTTTGCTATTTCGCTTAATCGAGCAACCTAAGTCATCAGAGAGCAGATCAAAATGGTATGGTATTGCTCAAAAAATAAGGTCAATTTTTGCATTACTTATATATTTTACTGACCCCAAATGAATGGGATCAAGAGCAGGCAAAACATGATGATATACCTACCTATTTTACGCGCACGCTCCACCCTCCAAAGGGTGTGATACAAAAATGGACCTTATTCTATAAGCAATACATTTTATTTTGATCAGCTCTCTGATGACTTAGGCTGGTTTAAGTAAAAGTATAAACGGCCCTATCGTCTAGGCAATCATGATCTTGACCTCGTCGTCGCTTCCCATCAGGTGCGATGGGGTCAAATGCTAGCCTATTGTTAATAAAAAAAACCTAAGTTTCTTGGTTGTATGGTATTGATACCTATTTATCTTTATTTTGAAGCAATTCATTTTAGATATATTAATTTAACGGTTTTTGAATGCTCAATTATATTAATCGTACCGATAATTCGATATTAATCGAAATAAACTTTAATAATCGATTTCTGGTCGACCGGAAGATAAAGCTGTGTAACTTTATGCTCGTATTTGTACCTCAAAATAAACTTGAGGTTAGCAATGTAGCACTTTAGCTGATATTAAATAATAACTAGTGTTTTAACGCGGTTTAATTTGTTCTGAGGCAACGAATGATGACAGTCACACATATAATTTGCCATACAACTACAACAACAGCCCAATATAAGTAGTCAAAAGATTATAATAACGTTTGCGTCCTTAGAGCGCGCCATCTGTGTGAATTTTTGAGAATCTGTACTTGAAAACTGCTTATTGCATTAGCTTCCAGTTAATGGACGCTTTTATAAATTGTAACGCGTCGATATTATCGTTGACATCCACGATATAGGCCATCTCCATATTTAATATGACAGCAGTGTGACATTTTAGGTGCGAATGGTTGTGCTGCGAGGGTACCACAGAATAAAAATATTCTCGTCTCGAGACGTTTCTTATTTTAACGATTATTTGACTTATCCCTTTCAATACGTGTCCCTTTCATGCCGCCTCTCCCCTATATCGTGGACGTCCACAATAATATCGTCACGTTACAAATTATAAAACCCAATAAATTTCAGAAAAGATACACCGATGTCGCACGATTCCGACACAAAGTTTCAAATGCCCCACAATTTTCACAAGTGACGTCTAGAAACTGTGTCCGTTTGCCGGCACAATGGCGACAGTGGCGGTCCAAGTTTCTAGGCGTTGGTTTCTAAACACTAATGCGTGGTTTCTAGCGCGGTCAGCGTGGATGGTTTTACGCTGTGCTCGTATGCTTGGCTGGGTGTTTAGCCTAATTAGGCTTGGTCGACAACGATGTGAAGACCTTAGTGTTAGAGTGTGAGGGCGACGTAGGTTATCCTATGTCATCGAGCAAATGGAAAATTCCACTGTGTAGCGATAGGCGACGTAGACAGCAGTATGGCTAGCGCACAAGTGTGGTCGTGAGAGCGACAAGTGATGAAAGGCGCGACATAGAAACGCGATATGCTATCTCTTTCATCTTTGTATTGAGAGAAGGAAACAAATGCTCTTTCGCGGCGCGAGATGTGTCGCGGGTACACTTGTGCTAGCCGTGCAGGAAATTTTAGAGTCTCGCCGGTCTCGCGGCGCGCTCGAACTATGTAGTGAATAAAACCCGGTAGGGTCAATGAAAATTTTCTCAATTGTTTTGTGCAAGACGTGCACCAGATTAAAATTTAGTGGGTCAATAGGGAACTGTTCCCACTTGTACGCAAGCAAGGAAAAACGTAGTTGGGTCAAATGGGAAGTTTTTCAATTGACCCGGTAGGGTCAATTGGTTTTTTTTTTTTTTTTAATGTAGTGCAGACTCACCAGCATAGGTATGTTGGGCACCACGACCGCGTCGTCGTCGTACCCGGCGCTCTGGTCCGGCAAGAAGGTGTAAGTCCGCCGGTAGTGGAACGAGAGGGTCCCGTTCTCGTTGTCTGTTATGTTCACCTTCTCCCACTCCTCTCTGCGGGGGGGAGGAGAAAAAAAAATAAGGTTAGTAATTTTTTTCGTCTACACCCGATGGTGCGCGGCGACCGTAGTCCAGGACATCAGCAACCTAAGGAGAGCGAATGCGGTGCGGGCCTTTAAGGTACAGTCGGCTGCAGAGAGAACTGACCCCTTACTATACACTCTGCAGCTGACTGTAGTTGTAGGCGTGCCTTTTGAAGAACCCCATGTTGTAGCGTAAAGGAAAAACTTCGAGAGGGAGCATTCATTCTATATCTTGCACGTGCACGGTAAAAATGCGGTAAAATGCCATAAAAGTTTCACTGATATTAAAAACTATTTTCTTTGTTATATTTCCATTTGAAGTTCTCCGCCTCTAAAAACAAACCTTTAACTTACATTTAGTTGCATACGTGACATAATTATGTAATAAATTGTTTAAATCATTAACATTCGATGTCTAAAATCGATCGAATGTTAAATTATTTCTTGGAAGCCATTTTCCTGAATTCAAATTTAATAGATGATTGTGTCTTGGAATTACATCGTTGGAATTCTTATAGACAAAGAGATCATTAGTATTAGTGAAATTTAAAATTTTCCGAGAGCCGATTAAAAGAGAAAATAGTTCAAATAATTGTAATAGATGGCGTTGATTATCACTTTCTGAAAAATACATCAAAACGAAACCGTTGGATGTATAAAAATTTAGACGTTTTGCGCTTTCTTCTCACTAAAACAAAGTATATTTTCACGAAACACCTTTTTCCGAGTAACTCCGGATACCAAATTCAATATTTGAGAATCCAGTCCAAGCTGCGCCACCTAGTGAGGCACGCCGAACTACACTTTTTACTTATTAAAGTAGCTGGACGAAAACCCATGCTTAACATATGCAGTGTTATACAAATTTTATATAGTCTAGATGACGATTTCAATTCCTATCCGGCCAAGTTCGAACCTGGGACCCTCAGCATAACAGACCGGAGTGGATAATCACTGTGCTACTCAGGTCGTCAACCTTGAATTTTCTTAGGTAGATACGTTATTGACGTCACAAATGTACGTCAAAACATAATGTACAACTAATAATCCGGTTATGTAGTACTTATATCGAAGTAAACATCTTATTACGATCTTGCTTAACGTTTAAAAATAATAATATAGACTGTGAGAGCGCCGTAGGTTACCCTATGTCATCGAGGACAAGAAAATTCCACTTCGTAGCGATAGTAGATGTTTAAGAGACCCACGAAACGTTGGCTGCCCGTGCGCAACCTGACACGAAAAAAACTAAAGCAGTAGTACTTACAAATCGATCAAATTTGACGACCTGAGTGGTTCAGTGGTCAACATGCCAGTCAGCCGCGCAAGAGGTCCCGGGTTCGATTCCCGGCCGGGCAGAAATTTAAATGATGAATTTTAATTTTTGTTACGGGTCTGGGTGTTCTATGTATAATAAGTATGTATTTAAAAAGTATATAAGTAGTATATCAGTTAGCTAGCTCCCATAGTACAAGCTTTGCTTAGTTTGGGGCTAGATGGCGCTGTGTGAATTTGTTCACGATTATTTATTTATTATTTATTTAAATGTTCTTGGCAGATTCGTTTTCAGACATATTAAAGTCACTTTCCATTTCGGTGAATATAATTTTTTTTTGCCAGGCTATGCACGGTTACGTTTTGTTGGTTTAAAAGATCTAAGCGTACATAGATACATAGGGACTAACGGCGGGAAGCTTTTTTGTTTTATACTATGTATAGAGAAAGTAAATAAGACAACAAAATAATCCGCAAAAAATAAACTATAATTATTAAAACTTAAATCGAAACGAGCACCTTCACACTACGCCAACGAATCCCGCCCAAAACCGCCACATTCACAGATGATCACCCATCTTGGCCCTCGAAGTCAAATAGACCCCAACAATCAAGCCAAAGAGGCCAATAGCCGATCCAAAGATCTCAATCACCAGGATTTTCACAAACAAACTGGAATTGGCTGCATCGCTCAGCGCCGCCCCAGATCCGACAATACCCACAGATATCCCACACACAAGGTTCACAACCCCAACAGTGGTCCCAGCACCGAAGAGCACATATCCCGCCATAAAGTTATGATTCTTAATATCTCTACTCCTCGCTGGCTCCGTATACTGCTCGACTATACCGGCTAGCACTATGGAGTTAATCAGTCCATATATGGCCACAGCCTCGCAGAAGATGATTGAGATGAGATTTTTCGTCTTGATCCTTGGAGCGCGGACCCCGCCACCGATTATGCTGACTCCAGTGGTGTGTATGCCGACGGACGCGCCCACAACTGAGAGGCTGACGGACAAGGATATGCCTAGTGCTGCCCACATATAAGGTGACGTGAATTCGAAATAGTACCAGAATTTCAGAGTATCACTTTTGCCGGTCAAGAGATTGGCCACAGCGAAACCTAACAATGCAGCGCTGGCGCCTCCAGTGAACAAGTATATTAATAAGTATCTCATCTTGGCAGGCTTGTGTTAATATAGCTTCAAGTCCTCGAGAAGCAACTTCAATGAGATTCGTTTGGTTTGTTGTCTTATTCTTTAAAAATTCTCTTGAACAGTTTTTCACGTAAATGGAGAATAGAATTTGCCAATTTACTTGACCGTTTTACTTTCTACAGTAAGTTGTCAAAGATGACAGACGTAATGAATTAAAATATTTTTCATTCGTCACATTACAGAGCTACTGACGAAAGAGTTTTATCACTAGAGAGCGGTGTTAAAAAGATTTTGGACTATTCTTAGGCCATAGAATAAGAAATGTCCTCATACAGGAAATGCCCATACGCGACATGGAGCACGGAACGTCAACAACATGGAGTCCTTCAGGAAAGGGGTGAACGGGTTTTTAAAGGGTTGGCAACACGTGAGTGATACCCCTGGTATTGCAAACGTCCATAGGCTGCGGTGACTGCTTACCATCAGATAGGCCGTAAGCTTGTTCGTCACCTTAGCGCTCTGAAAAGTTATATATTCTTCTTAGTTTTCTTTTTAATTGGGCTAGTCAGCCATTTGACCGCTATCTCACCTGGCGGTAAGTGACGATGAGGCCGAAGATTGGAGCATAACTGTCTAGGAACAGCCTATTCACTCTAGTCTTGAAGCGTCCAGATTATAATGATCAGCGAACACACTCGCAGGCAACATGTTCCATTCCTTAGCCGTACGCATTATGAGGGTTGAACCGAAGCGGCTCCTGCGGATAGCTGGAAGATCCACGACTTAAGGAGAAAGCGTTCGCCCGGATCACGTTTCCCGAAGGCGGAAAGGGGCCGGCGGAATGAGGTCGTGCAACTGCTTCGCTCACTCTCCGAAATGCAACCGAAAGATTATGATAAGTATACCTAAGTCGGCCATCCTGTGTGATAAACACGAGACTAAACGTTTCAGATCACGCCACATAGCGTGTGGTATTACATGGTTGATGTAACTGATGTGTCGATAAAATAGTAGACCTGTGGCAGAGGTATCCGGCCGGACGGTTCGACTAATTGGGTAATGGACGAATAGTGAAAGGATTGCGTGAACCCCAGGGATGCGTTCATCATTACATCATCACAGCCCGTTGTTACGGCTGTTGTCCACTGCAGGACTTAGGGCCACTCCCACGAAAGGGGAGGTTATTGCCATAATCTCCACGCTTGGCAGGCGGGTTGGAGATCGCAGTGTTTAAATATAACAATGGAAAACGCTGCTGCCCATTTTCCAGACTACGGTGACGCTTGATCTTTTGCCTCGAAAACATTAGTCGCCTTCTGCGACACCCATGAGAGTAAGAGGTTGGTGCTATTCTACTCTGCCGGACACCACACAGCCAACTTTACCCTTACCTACCCTTTTTCTTTGCTTTTAACCTTCCTTTTGAATCACTCTATCTATTGTTGAAAACAGCATCAAAATCCATTGCGTAGTTTAAAAGATCTAAGTACACAGATACATAGGGACAGACGGCGGGAAGCGGCTTTGATTTATACTATGTACCTATAGATAGATACCTATCTACTATTAAGGTTGAGGTCACACTATGACTCAACATATTATAGTATTTATACCTAGTACTCTATACATTAGTTATTAGTTAACGCTTGTTATTTATAAATAACTATCCTATTATTGACATCATTACTATCATTAATCCATCATGGTTACCGAGGTTTTAAGGCCATTGAACAGGTGGGGTATAATAGGTTATTGAATAGGTATTTATAAGTAGATTAAACTTGTATAGAGTACTTCCCGTTGACCTAGAATCAAGAAAATTACTTATGATTTTAATTTTATTTTATATTTAATAGATTTGCCTGTTTTTTACTACATTTTTTTTGTGTTGTTGTGCCGTGGCGTCTTTAATGTAATAAAAAAAAGGTTACGGAAACTTTGTTTACGTTAATCATCGGTCTAAAAATGAAGTAATAAATAAAAGATAAAATGTAGGTAGGTAAATATTTTATGTGTATTTTAAAATAAAATATTTAAAAAGAAAAAGTTCTACAAAATTATTATAAAAAAGATATCGGCGAAGCCGTCACAATCTCAAAGACTTTTGAAGTGTCAGGCAAGAGATCGAAACTCATGGGAGGACCAAGAACCTAAAACTTCAGGAACCTCGACAAGTTCAAACAATATCAAGAAATACATTTTAAAGGTAAGTTCGATGGCTTCCCTAACTAAACATGGAGTGTAGTCTCGTTCAGTGATTATTGCCAGATTCTACGAGGTGTTGGGCAATGGGAGACTTATTGGGAATAAAAGTAGGAATTGAAATATCGGACTACTCGTCAACAAAGGTAGGCGGTAGGAAACATTATGTTAATATTAAGAAATTCCCAGAACAAAGCAGCGTTGCCAACAAACTTATAAAGTGTAGTTGGATTAGCAAATTTCATAAACAAGTTGTATTAGAACTAAGTGCATCCTCATCTAGGTGCATCAAAAGCCCTCATTTAAGCATCCATATTGGCAGGCAACTACCCTACACTACACTTGTCGTAACACGTATTGGTCTTATTGTTGTATGTGTTGAATAACTTCGTTCTAGTTTTTTTTTTTTTTTTTTTTTTAATAAAATAAATATATATTCGTGGACAATTCACACAGCGCCATCTAGCCCCAAACTAAGCAAAGCTTGTAATATGGGTACTAGATTACTGATATATTACTTAAATACTTTTTTAAACACATACTTATTATACATAGAACACCCAGACCCGTAACAGAAATTAAAATTCATCATTTCAATTTCTGCCCGGCCGGGAATCGAACCCGGGACCTCTTGCGTGGCAGACCGGCATGTTGACCACTGAGCCACTCAGGTCGTCAATCATGACCTCAAGATCATGTCCCTTACTACCTACAGGGCCTGAGTATATATATACCTTTATTAATATCATAAGCTGAAGGCATATTTTAAGTTTGTTTGAACGAGCTAATCTGTATGCAATGATGAAGATTAACTCTAATACGTATTTAAGAACGTGCCTACAACTAAAAAGCCACTGAGCTCCCTTTCATAGACAATTTATGGTGGGCTATGTCATGACCTTGATAGCTTTGAGGCTATGTATAAATGATCTTAGTCTTCACTCTTCCTGAACGTGAAACATATTCCCCTGTATTAATAAACGTAGCGTAAGTTTACATCTAGAATTAACAATAGAAATTTCTATGGCTATTCCTACGTACGATTTGGATGTCTAATGAGCTCCCAGCCACAGTGTTTCCTTTAGACTATGACATGGGATCGTTCAAGAGGTACATTAGAGGTCGCTTCAGACGCGGGCAACGCATTGGTAGCTCCCCTGGTGTTGCTGATGTCCATAGGCGCTTGCCTATTTGTCTCCGTGGCAGCCTTGGCGTAAGAGATATCGCGGAAAAGATCGAAGAGGCATAGCTGCGCTGGTTTGGTCACGTGTTGCGTAAGCCCCAGGGATACGTGGGAAATGGGTGTCTAAACCTGCCTGTATCCGGAAAGAGGTCCCGCGGGAGACCTAAGAAGCCAAGCCGAGTCGGACGCAAGAGGCAACGGCTTACGACGTGAGGATGCTGAAGATCGGGCAAAGTGGAGAAAACAAAGCAGGAACCGGATATGATGATGACATTATGTAAGTATGTACCTATGTTATTATGTATTTTGTATATATTTAATTATCCAATTATTTGTGTATTTATATTATGTATTATATGCGGTATACTTAGTACCTATATTAACTAATAAACAATTTCTTTTGTGTTTTTGTAATTTTTGTCAGCTTTGTTAATTGATGTTTTACATTTGTTTAAACTCGTCGTGATATCCTATTATTGGCTTATATAAGATTGACATGAACTGTTGTTATACATGAAATGTAAATTGTGCTGTTGAATATGCTATAATAAAAAAATATATAAGATAAGCAATAAAAAGGACAAGGACTCACTGGTAGACATAAGGCCCGAGCTCGTGGAGCTGGGGCCTCGAGCCGTTGTTGAGGAACTCGTCGGCGTTGGTCACGTTGTACACGTACACGCTGACCGTGGGCCTGACCGGCGGTCGCGCCCACCACTCGAAGGTCATCGAGCCGGGGCGGAGTACCAGCTCCTGTTGACAAGGTGGGGTGGTGAAAATTGATGCGTACAGACTAGACATAGACGTATCTTTATTTGGTCCAATAACACATTAAAAAGAACTTAAAACTAACATAAGTAGAAGGAGAGTAGAAGTAGTTATTACAATATCAATCATCCGAGTCAGTGTTCCCCGATAAGTATAACCTTGGGGTCTTCAAATCAAGAGTGAATAGGTATCTTCTAGGCACGCTTGCCACATCTTCGACCTCATCGTCGCTTTCCATCAGGTGTGTTTATGTCAAATGCAAGCCTTTTGACAATAATAATAAAAAAATAATGCTTTGGCCGTGTGTTGTCCGGCAGAGTAGAATAGCACCAACCACTTCCACTCGTGGGTGTCTTACAAGGCGACTAATGTTTTCGAGGGAAAAGATCTAGAGTCTCCGTAGGTTGGAAAACGGGTAGCAGCGTTTAACATTGTTATTTTAGTGTAAAATCTATGCGATTACATATTTATGCCGATTATATGTCGTATGAGCCGATTATAGTTACATGGTTATGCTGTATGTATTACCTATTACAAAACAAAATATTGCTATTCTTTTGAATTATCAATTTACTAATACGACAATAAAAATCCTTCCACAACGACGATTTCGACTCGTATGTATTTTCATTCGGTCAGTTAGCCTATTCAGTACCATACGCGTGAGTCGAAATCGTTGTTGTGAAAGGGCTCTTAGGGTGAAATCCAAACAAGGACTATGAATTTAGTTACAAAAAAGAATACAATAAAACCTATATGTCAGTTTTAAAATACCAAGTTTTAATAGTAATAAAAAAAAATACCGATTTTAGATAGTCTGTTGTTATTCGTTATGCGTGGCAACTGGCACTTCACAAAATGGGCGGTACCCGTCTATGAAGTACGACAGTATCCGTAGTAGATATTACACAACCTGGCGGCCTTAGTTCCTAATTTCATAATTTCACAGATAAACTTATCTTATGTATGACTGTGAATGTGCGCAAATCAGCTGCCTTATTTGCTTATTTCACCCGTTTTCTCGAATTGATACCGAGCGCTCGTTTCCGCAAGGCGAGTCAATGGTATCGCCGTAATGTTTCAATCACGAGTTTGCCATGTCAAAGCCATGTATGTACAAAGGATTTGGTTCACTCATTTGTGTGTGTGTGACTCATAAAGGTAGAAGTGTGAGTACGTCACTCGCGATCGGGCTCCGAGGGCCAAAATGTCTGTACATTATACGAAAAATGCTGTCCGCAATCGATTTAGCAAAATAAGCCCCCAACAGGGGACGGTCTGCGGTGTCGCCTAAGTTCAACAACTCCCACGTCTGAGACGGTATCCGGAGCAAACCAGTTCTTCGGGTGATAACCGTGCCATTCGCTCGGTTGCTCAAAATACAAGTACAGACGACGGAACTACTGATGAGAGAGGCATACCTGGTTCTTGCTGATATGACCTACATACACCCTTGCAGAAGCTGCGGCCATGTACCAATGACTGTTTTTTGAGTTATGTACATTAGTTGAATACTAACGATGCTCTTACGGCGAGGGAAAACAACGTGGTAACCTAACCATGATCCAATCTTGTATACTTTTTAATTTATGTTAATTAATTGATCTAATAATTATTACATAATAATTGCTACCGATAATAATTATTTTACACCGTCATGGTGTAAAATATTTACTAAATAAATGAATATGGCCACGTGGTGTCCGACAGAGTAGAATAGCACCAACCCCTTACACTCGTGGGTGTCGTACAAGGCGGCTAATGGTTTCGAGGCATAACCTCTGAGTCTCCGTAGGCTGGAAAATGGGCAGCAGCTTTTTCCATTGTATAATAACCTCCCCTTTCGTGAGAGTCCCTGCTGTTATGGGCTGTGATGAAATGGATATAAATATAAAATGAATACCTATCTACTTATAATTTCTACAGTATCCACATCGACCACAGCTCGACGTTAATCAAAATAGCTGAGCCGGTTCGCCTTAACCCAGTTCCAAGTGCTAAGCACCTTTCCGGAAACGCAGTCGATCGCTTTCATGCGCACACGCACCGAATGTTGCAAGCGGCGTGGATACGGACGGCCTATAATTGCATGCAACGGCGGCGTACAATGTCATACGATACACATGTAACAAATGTTTTTTTGATGTGCAATATCCTGCAATCTGTGGGAGTAGTGAAGGAAGGAGTCAAAATAGGAAGTCTATTTAGTACCCTTACCCTGGGTAGGGTGTTGACCAATGAGCGTGCGCTACTTCAAAACCTGTAGGGTAGCTAGGTACTTCCTGTTAATATAGATAGAATCTTCAAATTAGTTACCACCGAATATATAGGTACCTATATATATCACGAGTCGCCTAAATGTGCAGGCTTCATCATGATGTTTTCCCTCACCGTAAGAGCATCGGTCAGTATTCAACTAATGTACATAACTCAGAAAAGAGTCATTGGTACATGGCCGCAGTGTGTGTCGAACCGTAACCACCGACGCTAGGACGGCACGCGACGACCGATCGCAGATGATATCTACTAGTTGAAATAGAACGCGTGTAATTTTATTATAAAAATGTATTTTATTTGAGAACTTATTATTATTTTCGCGGCATTCTAATTTACGACTTCTGGCTTGGGCGTTTACAAACGTGCTTAATACACATGCGTCTTGCCTAATGTATAGGTTAATGGGTTCCTTTTTCCGCCCTTGAACTCAAACGTGGTCCTTTGTACGTAATGATGGCATACTAATTTAGCCAGCCCAGATGTCCAGCAGCCTCCTCGGACGCTCGCAGATCTCTCGGAGGGACCCCGTTCCTAATGCGACTTTTACCCTGTGGTCCCTTAGTCCCTCACAATCCAGGACCACATGCTTGCTTAATGTAATGTACCGAACTCTACCTCGCTGTGTGTCTTGAACTAGTAACAGATGTTCCGTTTTGGCTAGAGCCGACCAACCGTCAGTTGCAGTTGATACTAATCCTTACAAAGTATAAAATAAAGTCGCTTTTACGTGCGGGGGACGTTGTCGGACGTTTGATAAAGGTCGGCTGACCCGCACATCCGAATTTTATTTATATAGAAAATAGCCAAGTTTAGGATGGCGCATACCTGTCTATTAAATACCTATTCACTCTTGTCGTAAAAATACCCAAGTGGTAGCGCTCAATAAATCCAAAAGCGACTTTATTTTGTGCATCGTAATCGACTGCAACTGATGGTTGGTCGGGTCCAGCCAATCGGAGCGTCTGGTACTAGTTTCAACTCTTACCATAAGCGTCTAGGAATTCGTTAGGTACTTCAAATGTTGTTTTCGCAATTGCGTATAATAATTATAAGTCGCACATGTCGACATGTCGCAACATGTAACAAGCGTACACTTTCGGACATGCATATTAGTACAGTGCGTAACAAAAATCCCGTCCAAACTTTAGTCTAAAGGTATTATCAGGTATTGGTACCTCATCATTCATTTGGGTCCATCCACGCTCATCTCTCGCTCACTGATATCCCTCATCCCACAATCCACCCATCTTTTCTTTGGTCTTCCCCTACCTATGTATGTACCCATCCACATTCATATTCAATACCCTTTTGGTGACATGATTTTCTTCTCTCCGCATAATATGGACGAACAATGACACGGCTTCTTTGAATTTTGTCACAAATTGGGGCTACTTTCAGGCTTCCTCTTGTGTATGCTTTCCGTACTCTGTCACACCTATTAGACAGTATTTTCAACCAGTCTCTGGGCCCCCAGCAGGGCACCGTCAACCTGGCTTCGCCAAAAGCATTAGAAAGCACGCCTAACGAGTGGCGAGTCTGCGGTGCTGAAGTTCGACTAGCTTCAAAGTAGGTAGGAAACGGTCACCCATCCTGTTCCGGGCACCGTCAACCTGGCACGTCAAAGGCATATGGAGGCACACCTAATGAGTAGCGAGTTTGTGGTGCTAAAGTTCGACTAGCTAGCTTCAAAGTAGGTACGAAACGGTCACCCATCCTGTTACGAACACCGTCAACCTGGCTTCGCCAAGGAATCAGAATCAGAAAATTTTATTGTTAAGACTGTGCTAACAAATAATTCTGATTGTGATTCTGTTTCTGAAAGGCATTAGGAGGCATACCTAACCAGTGGCGAGTCGGCGGTGCTGAAGTTCGACTAGCCTCAAAGTAGGTACGAAACGGTCACCCATCCTGTTGCTTACTTTGGTTATCGGTCGAGCACGAAAGTATACTACGTCACGTCCTTCAGCACCGCTCACCGCAACACTTGCGTTCGCCAATTTATTATGCCATATGACATTTAGCATAATTTGGCACACACAAAAATATTTTTAATTTTTGCATAACTGTTACTAACAGTTGCTTCACCATACACCTTCGGTTGTGAGGACAGCGTTTAGCAACACTTTGTCTTGTTTATGCTACAAGTTTGACATAAACAAGACAAGAGCCTCCTCGATCTTATCCGCGATATTCCTCACGCCAAGGCTGCCACGGATGTACTCGTTACGTACTCGGTCGAGTCGCGTAACTACGCACATCCACTGCAGCAATTTCATTTCGTTGGCGTAGAGTTCGCGGACGTGTTTCGTCAGCGCCGGCCATGTCTCGCAGCCATAGAGCATCACAGGTCTAATTATACTCTTGTATAAAACCTACCCCTTGAGCTCACAAAGATTTTAGGGTCACAGATGACCGCCGTGTGTTCCCGCCATATGGCCCAAGCTGCAGAGACGTAGAGCTTGACTTCGGAGCCGATATCGCCGGACTCATACAGCACGAATTCGAGATATTTGAATTTATCTGGGGGGCGATTCTCGCTCTGTGACATCTCAAATTCGACATTTTCTCTAGCCAAAAAACTGTATTAAAACGTAATTGAAATCGATTTTCGACAATATACGACTGTCGAAGATAGTTGAGAAAATATTTATTGACTGCAATAGACATTTCAATGTCATTATTATTGAAGATATGAGGCTAGAAAAAATGTCTAATTCACGATGTCACAGCGCGAGAATTAGGCCCCAGTTCTATTGACAGCTTCGTTCCGCGTTGCAGCTAGCCAAATACTCTGTTTTGGCGATACTCAGCATCAAATCACCGTTTTCTAGCACATCCTTCCACAAGTTTGCCCTGGTCTCAATATCCTGCCTAAGCTTACTCACCAGTGCAATGTCATCAGCGTATTTCATAAGATAAGGCGATATGTCCTGAATTTCAGCCCGGAGGACATCGAGCACAATGCAAAACAAGTAAGGATACAGCACTGAACGCTGGTGAACACCTACAGTAATCGAGAAGGGATTAGAATGGCATACGATGGTTTTGACGACGGCTTCAGTATTGGCATACTTGTCCTGGATAATCCTGACGTACGCTTCGGCCACAGACTGATCCCTGAGCCCACCAGATTACCTCCCGAGGGACACTGTCGAAATGCGTAATGCAGTTTGCTACGAAATAACCTACTTTGTAAAATTGTCCTTAGTTTCGCCTCTTTAAAAAGAAAAACAGACTTGTTATGTGTCTGATTATACCGACAAAGTTTCATTGTAATCGAATTTGTCGTTTCCAAGGAATTGAAAATTTCCGTCATTTTCTCGGTCTAATTGGCAATTTCATAGGTAAAGACCTATTAAATACCTACGCAACTGAAAACACATACTTAAATGTAAATGGGCGTAGATGTATGAATGTGGAAGAGGCGAGAGAGGTGTACCAGGGTCGTAGCTTGTGGCACTCGATAGTCCATTGAGAACTTTTTAAGGCTGTGCTATCAAAAAATATTTTCAATGTTAATTAATAAGACAAAGTATGGAAATTCTTGTTATGCTCTCGCGCACGAGGGCCCGGGGTTCGGCTTGGCCATGATCCAGGATTTGACGGATCAGGTAATTACGGATCAGTAATCGCGGTTTTTATATTGAGAGTAATCTCCGAAACTAATTATTTCACTAACCGAAACTATGTGCATTATTCTCGAGTGTCATCATAGGGTACTTTTGATCCCGGTAAAATGATAGGATCGCACTAGCTCGTTGAATATTTTTAGAGATCCGAACTTCGCACGGGTGAAAACCGTGGGGACGGCAACAATAAACTAAATTTGTTACTATACGTTAGTAGCAATTGTCCGTCGTGAGCGTCGGTGGCCGAGCGGTTACAGTATCCGACTCGTAAGCCAGAGGTCCCGGGTTCGAATCCCGCTCCGGCCATGTACCAATGACTGTTTTCTGAGTTATGTACATTAGTTTAATACTAACCGATGCTCTTACGGTGAGGGAAAATATCGTGATGAAACCTGCACATTCAGGCGACTGGATGTGTAACCATGATCCAATCTGGTCAGGTTCCCCTGGTAGCAGGGTCATGGAGGTCAGATGGCAGTCGCTCCACTGTAATTACCTGACCTGCCAAATCCTGGATCATGGTCAAGGCGGACCCCGGACCCTCGTTCTCGAGAGCACAACCAGGACATTAACGCCAAGATGATTATTTTTAAGCCAGTAGCAATTGTCCGTCGTCGAGCATTGCCAAAACTAAAGAATGCCCACGGCCACTTTTTCAAGTCCGACTTTCCATTGTTTTAAAATCTTAATTACCGTCAAAGACTGGCTTTAAGAACGCTGCTAGTCGAGCAGTTGGTTTTTTAATATCCCTTTTTGTTAGTATTTATCTCAATCTAAGTACTTGTTACGCAATTTGTATACACATATAGAATTATCACATTGGCCGTGTGGTGTCTGGTAGAGCAGAATAGCACCAACCCCTTACACTCGTGGGTGTCGTACAAGGCGACTAATGATTTCGAGGCAAAAGATCTAGTCTCCGTAGACTGGAAAATGGGCAGCAGTGTTTTCCATTATTTATAACACTGCGATCTCCAACCCGCCTGTCAAGCGTGGAGATTATAGCAACAACCTCCCCTTTCGTGGAAGAGGCCCTAAGTCCTGCAGTGGACTGTTATGGGCTGTGATGATGATGAGAAATTGGGTCATATTAGGCTTGTAAGATTTGCCCATTTACAACTCACATACAAACATTGCAAGTTAAATAAAAGTTTGTAAACAGGCGATGTTCACTATGCCTTAACCTCAAAACAAGACATTAAATTGTATCTCACGCTAGTAGTCTACCGTCTGAGGATTATTAAAGCCAATGCCAAACGCGTTTCAATCTAATCGAGCCTATCTCTGTGTCAAATTGTATCATAATTCACACAGCCTTGACATCGCTGCGATCGCGCGTAACCCCAAAATTGTGCAAGATGAGGTTCTCTCGGATTCGAGAAAAAACGAAGAAAAAAAAATAAAGCGTATAGACTGTGAGGGTGTCGTAGTACTCATCGAGTACATGGAAATATCCACTTTTTAGCATTAGTAAGCGTTTAGTAGACCCACAAAACGTTGCTCTGCCAGTGCGCAACCAGGCACGAATAAATTTTTCCGACCCAAACTTTCGTCTTTTCGCAGCGGTAGTACTTACTTATAGATAGATAGATAGATAAACACTTTATTGCTAATACAAAACATTTACTTATCCTCTTGTGTGGGTTATAGAAGTAAAAAAGAACGGTCTGCTTTTGGTGGACAATTGGAAAGATATGTAATATTTCCAACTGTCAAAAAGGAGGGCTCTTTATTCGCCATTGTGTCGAAATTTTGAGGTTATGTGGCGAAATTTTTTAATGTGGTATACGTACAAATGTATAATTATGGCGAAAGATAAATTAAGAACTGGCGAATAGAATAGAACTTGATTGCTTGTAATGGACGTGCTTTTCATACAAATGCATCATTTTGGCGAAAAATAAATTGAACTCTATCCAGCTGTGAATCTGTTCAGATGTTCCGGAGTGAAAATCTCTGCTGGACTACAATGGACACAACGCGGCAAAATAAAGAGTTGTTGCAATGCACTGCACGCATGAAGGAGCAATAGCTGTGTATGCATGCGCCGTTACATCGACGCGCACCATCGCCTAAGCTGCGCGCGCGCATGGCGTCGGGATCATGCTAACAAACGCTTTTTAATGATAATGATATACCGTCACAGGGTGCCAATCGGCTTTCAAGATTGCACAGCCCATAACAGTCCGCTGCAGGACGTACGGCCTCTCCCACGAAAGGGGAGGTTGTTGCCATAATCTCCACACTTGGCAAGCGGGTTGGCGATTGCAGTGTTATCAATTTATTTATGGAAAACGCTAATGCCCATTTTCCAGTCTACGGAGACTCTGGATCTTTTGCCTCGAAAACATTAGTTGCCTCGTACGACACCCAAGAATGTAAGGGGTTGGTGCTATTCTACTCTGCCGGACACCACACGGTCTCTTTTCGAGTATAGACAATTTTGGTCCAAGACTCAAAGTACGTAACAAATATAAATCTTACTTCAAGAAAACAATAGTTGACCGCCAATGGCCTTAACCCATTAAAATTAAAGCGTGAACTCCGATTTGGGTAAATGAAAAGAAAAAGCCGCGTAAACACAAAAGCGTTCGCCTTCGACGCCTATTATTACCGATTTACAAAAGAAAAAAAACGACAACCGAACAACTTAATGAAATATCATTACAAATGAGCAGGCTGTCGTGTATTAATGTGTGTGAGAACTCGCGGCCCGTGCCCATTCAAACCCATTCAAATTCGCCAAGGTCACTGTTCATGTTCCCCGTGCCATCTGATTGTGTGGCAGTGTGGCACCGTACCAACATGGCGGTCCAGTCGAAGACAATGATTTTAGTCGCTAATTATAACAATCGGGATATATTTGGGATCCGCCATTGGTCTAAGTCGTCACTTTCTACGCTAACTAAGTCGTGGACAAAAGCTAGTATCTTTGTTTGTGCCAAATAAAATTAAAAACTACTGGACCGATATTCCCACTTACGCTTAACTGTGTCGTAATTGACACATCTACAGAACGTACATTTTATGTATCTTTTATGACAGCAATTTTCAACATTTTAAAAAATGATTTTTTAAAATATTTTTTTACTTTTTGCCATTTAGATGTGTCCAAAAATTCAAGCTTGTTACAACAATATGGCGTTCAGTCACAAGTGAGTTAAAAAAACTCGTTTACTAATAGAAAGCTATGTTATTCCCGAGTGACATAGGCTACTTTTTCACCAGGAAAAATAACAGGGTCGCTCGGGAAAGTTGAATGTTTACAACAAACTACGAGCGGGTGAAAGCGGTTGAGAACGGCTATTTAAAAAATAAAGATGGGGTGAAAAGGTTTTTACGGGGTCGGTAACGCGTGGATGATGCCCCTGGTATTGCAAACGTCCATAGGCTGCGGTGACTGCTTACCATCAGGCAGGCCGTAAGGTTGTTTGCCACCGTAGTGGTATAAAAAAATATCTTACACTAATACAAAGCTTCCATACTCCCGAGTGACATAGGCTACTTTTTATCCCTTAAAAAAATAGGGTCCCACGGGAAAGGCTGAATGTTAACATAAAAACTACGGGCGTGTGAAAGCCGCTAAGAACTGCTAATAAGAAATAAAGATGCACTCACATGGTCTATGAATAGTCGCACCCAGGTGCCGAAGAATATGGCGCACAGGATCCCCAGGAGGAGCAGCACCACCGCTGTTGCCAGCACGAACCCTGGAACGAGACAGAAAAAAATATTTTAATTTTCAATTGATTAAAATTAACAAGAATCATCTTGGTGTTAATTTCCCGGTTGTACTCTCGCGTACGAGGGCCCGGGGTACGCCTTGACCATGATCCATATTTTGAAAGATCAGGAGGAGCGACTGCCATCTGACCACCGTAATCCTGGTCCCAGGGCAACCTGACCAGATTGGATCATGGTTAAACATTCAATCGCCTGAATGTGCAGGTTTCATCACGATGTTTAACCCTCACCGTAAGAGCATCAGCTAATATCCAACGAATGTACGTAACTCAGAAAAGAGTATCTCGCTTACATTTAAATATTTCCAGAAATAATTCGAAAATATTCTCAGAATCGTAAGAGGTTTGTCAGTACCATAGTACGTGGAATAGGGGTCTCTCCCTAGACCCCTACGTTAAAAGGGCGGATAGTTAGGTACATCTATACATCGTATAAACCAAAGTCGCTTCCCGCCGTCTGTCCCTATGTATCTACGTGTATTTACGCTTAGATCTTTTAAACTACGTAATTACACGGTTTTTAGCAATAGATACGAGTGATTCAAGAAAAATATTTATAAGCAAGAAAAAAAAGGTAGGCAGGGGTACAGTAGGTGTAGAGTATGAGTAGGGTAGTTATAGGGTAGGTGTAGGGTAGGATTGATTCCGGTTGCGTTCTATTGTGATCCCGGAGCCCATCGAACTGCACCGAGGTGGACCACCGTGGAGTTATCAGTGGGTAGAAGCTCCACATAACCCAGCTCTTCCCCCGAGAGGCTGGGTACTTGGATCGCAGGTTTTTTAATCGTTAGAAACGTTAGAAGAAAATGAGTAGGGTAAGGTAATGTGGGGTATAGTTACGGTAGTGTCGGGGAAGGACACTAGTATGTATGTAAATATTTCCGTACAATTCCACGCAAACAACGGAAAAAACCTAAATCGTAATAAATCATAAAACTGGACGTCGTTTCCAGCATCCAACATCGCACAGAGTTGCCAAAGCAACATGTCATGTTGCGTTTGCAAAACAACCAGTCACGCACGTACATACAGATGACATATTATTATTATGCGAGAAGATTTTGCTGACGATAACTTCCACATGTCTTTGAGTACGTCCAAACAAGTTGCTTAACACACGACTGTATCTTGTTAAGTTACGGATAAAGAAGGTACCTACCTAAAATATAGAAGCTGTTGTATGACGTCACGCATATCTTGTGGAATCTTCAGTAAAAATAGTCGAATTCCTAGTGTGTATTGAACTAGCACCACCACCACTAGGTAGAGAAGGCAGCACAATTTCAATTTCATTTCATTTATTGCTAACTTCCCATGACAGTCCACTGTAGGACTAAGGGCCTCTCTCAAGAGGTGGTGGTTATTACCATAATTGCCACGCTTGGCAGGCGAGTTGGAGATAGCAGGTAAATATAGAAATGGAAAACGCTGCTGCCCATTTTCCAGCCTACGGAGACTCCAGAACTCCCCTCGAAAACATTAGTCGCCTTGTACGACACCCACGAGTGTTAAGGGTATGTATACATATATGTATGTATGTAATCTCTTTATTGCATAAATTTATAACATTACAGGAAATAACAGTTTATAATGCAAAGGCGAGCTTATCCCACAACGGGATTTCTTCCAGCTAACCTTTGATAAGCTGAGAAGACCTTTGATGAAGGGTTAATGCTATTCTGCTCTGCCGGACACAACGCCACACAGATACAATGCAAGAGCATAAGTCCATGACCATCTTAAGAATCATATTCTTTTCCACTACTGTGTAGTTGTTAAATGGTTTTTACAGCATTTATGAATTAAATTTTTATTAATTATATAAAAAATACAGAGGGGGTAAAGGTAGAGTACTTTGGGCATAAGGGACAGCTAAGTCTCCCTTCATCTAGCAAACTGATTTTGGCTTAAGATGCACCAAATGCCGTGAACGTTGCTGTAGAGCTGCACAGGAAAATATTCTCGAAGCGGTAATGGACTTATGCTCCTGTCATAATCACAGCCCATAACAGTCCACTGCAAGACTTAGGGCCTCTCCCACGAAAGGTGAGGCTATTGCCATAATCTCCACGCTTGGCAGGCGGGTTGGAGATCGCAGTGTTATAAATATAACAATGGAAAACGCTGCTGCCCATTTTCCAGCCTACGGAGTCTCTTGATCTTTTGCCTCTAAACATAAGCCGCCTCATATGACACCTACAAGTGTATGGGGTTGGTGCTATTCTACTCTGCCGGACACCACACGGCTTCTGTGCTGTGCTTTAAAAGGCAGAACCATTCGTCCCTGTCACAAAGAATCTGCTCATTGTAGCCATCAGCACAATGATATGATAAATAAAAACTGTTTAAGCGCAAGAGATGTTTCTTTATACTCGCAGCGAGTTATGAAACATCATAATGGGTAGGGGTTGCGCAACATTCATAATGAATGTTATGATTTGTTATGACACACTGTCTATAAACTTTGCTGGAATCGAGCATCGAGATCTTTGTAGAAAACAATGATACGTTTATATTTTCTCCGCCGGCTTACACACATACAAATACATACATACGCACCAATCAGATATGACTGATGCGTGATTCATACAAATCAGTAATGTATAATAATCGGCTTAATAGAAACACCAACATACTTTTTTTACCAACTTGTAGAACTCTGTCAAGCCCGAGGAGTCCGCCTGGGTGAGTACCACCGCCTTATCTATTGTTGCCGCCAAGCAATAACGCTTGCGTTGTTGTGTTCCGGTTTGAAGGATAAGGTAGCCAGCGCAATTACAGGCATGAGGCATTTGATCTTAGTCCTCACAGTGACAACGCACCTGCGGTCCTGCTTTTTTGGTGCTCGCAACCTATATGCATGAATAGTAGATGTTATGGGGGACAGTTACCGATTACCATCAGGTGGGCTGTCTGCTAGTTTGTCAGTGCGTAGTTTAAAAATAATAGTATAAACAAAATATGATGATGATTTCAATGGTCGAACGAAATACAAACAGTAATTCTATTTGTGGTCTGTAAAAATTTTGGCGTGTCTGAATCTGTCCTATCAGTGGATCTGTGTGTCTGTCTGCGGCATCGCAGCTCCCGAACGGATGGACCGATTTCGATGCGGTTTTCTTTATATGAAAGACAGTTTAATCGAGATGCTTCTTAGCTTATTTACATAGTATAAAACAAAGTCCCTTTCCGCTGTCTGTCCCTATGTATGTTTCTATCTATGTATGTTTGTAGGTACGTACGCCTAGATCTTTTAAACTACGCAACGGATTTTAATGCGGTTTTCAACAATAAATAGATAAATTTTCGTGGACAAATTCACACAGCGCCATCTAGCCCCAAACTAAGCAAAGCTTGTGCTATGGGTGCTAGATAACTGATAAACTACTTAAATACTTTTAAATACATACTTATTAAACATAGAACACCCAGACCCGCAGAACAATATAGAGTGATTGAAGACGAAGGTTTGTAAGTAAGAAAAAAAGGGGGGGGGTGAAGTAGGTGTTCGCAAACGAAGTTGCCGGGTCCACTAGTAGCAAAATCGCTTTAATAGTTTAGGAAATACGTTTCTTGATCGGGGGTTTTCCAATGTTTTTCCATCGGCTATGTTATTTACACTCATAATATTTGCTCATCTGTTTCCCTAAGTCCGTATCTAAATATAGTAGATGGCGCTGTTTATTCTATTCAACTAACCATAACTAATCACAGCCCATAACAGTCCACTGCAGGACTAACGGCCTCTCCCACGAAAGGGGAGGTTTTTGCCATAATCTCCACGCTTGGCATGCGGGTTGGAGATCGCAGTGTTATAAATATAACAATGGAAAACGCTGCCCATTTTCCAGCCTACGGAGACCTTAGATCTTTTACCTCGAAAACATTAGTCGCCTTGTACGACACCCACGAGTGTAAGGGGTTGGTGCTATTCTAATCTGCCGGACACCGCACGGCCAGAGTAGAATAGTACCAACCAAGTTAGGTTATTATAACCATAATATTTGCTCACCTGTTTCCCTATTTTAATATAGTAGATGGCGCTGTTTATTCTATTCAACTACGTATGTAGGTATAAGTACATGTATTTGCATACCTATGACGCATCCATAACTGCGTTTAAGTTAATTAAACGATAAATATCGGGATTTAATTGAAGATACGTGTTCTGTAATGACGCATTAGTTAATGAGAATCTAGGTTTAGAAATATATCTATCTACTTAACTAAATGGCGGAAAATCACCTGCGATTATTTAAATATTTATTTCACAATTCAAAAGCTTAAAAATTATGTCTCAGAATGTGTTTGCAGTAGTAATTAATAGAATGCCTGAATCTCCAAAGTGTGATAGGAACAGCCAGCGGAATGGACCCCCCTCTTAGCATACAATAAATGTATGGTACAGGGGTCAGTTCCCCTTATTTATGGTTGGACTAGCCAGGCATTTGACCGCCATCTCACCTGGTTAAGTGTTAAGTGACAATTGTCTGTCTAGGAACAGCCTCTCTGCAGCTGATTGCACAAGAGCGATTCCAATCAAATAACTTGGACCGTGCAGTAGACGATTTTTGGGTAGGACCCCTTGAGTGCAAGTGTAATGCGTGAATTGTGAATTAAGTGAATTCTATCAGACACGGCTTTTTTACAGTTTTATAATAGTATAGATAGATATACGCCAAGATGGTCGTTCACTTATTTTAAGTCATAAAACCATTGTGACTTTTAAACGGAAAACTGACAGTGTTACATAACTCAGAAAAGAGTCATAGGTATATAGCGGCACTGATATTCGAAACCGGTACCTTGGGGTACGAGTCGGAGTCCTTAACCACTAGGCCGCCGACGCCGAAAAATTAGTTCGATAATATCATAGTTAAGAACGGTTAATATGTAAATAATATGTAAGTTTTAGATGCCTCATTGACATTATCGTTCTTGATCGTTTATCATTCCATTTAAAAGGAAAAAATAAATCATTATTACACACACGAATGTATCGACAACCGTATTGTTTTACACAATGGGAACAGAATAAATACTTACGATTTATAAATTTTATTTCAAGGTTGTGTTTTGCAAACGACTACAAAATTACGATAGTGACTGGCTTTTGCCATTTTGTTTTACGCTGTCTCCGCGTTTTGAGGGGGAAGTCGGAATAACTATCTTTCCTACTCCTACCTATTGCTTCTTCATTAACGGAGTTCTTCAAGAAAGGGGTTAAAAGGTTTTCACGGGGTCGGCAACGCGTGCTCCCGCGCGGATTGCAAAATTCCAGGACATACATTTTGCAAGTAAGGTTAATTAAAAGTTTGTAAAACACACACACTCTCGTAAGGTTAAGTTATGTTTAAAAAGTGCGTGTAAATTGGTCCTGGTACGAAAGTTTCCGATATAAAAATTAATAAATAAAATAAAGAAATATATATATATATATAGAAGAGCGGAGCCAGCTCCCACAGGCATTAAGCTTAAAAGAAGACTCCAGTCATGGATATTATGAAAAAGTAAAAATAATAAATATTTCATTAAAAAAAATGATGTCCACACCGAATTCCGAAAAAACATCGCCCAATTTTATAGCTTTGTTTCCGTACTTTCCGGTCGTGGCGAAGTGTTGCGAAATAATAGAAGCCATGTGAATGATCAAATCGTCGTTTTGCATGTCTGCGATCACATTCACAATGGTGTGACGGTGGCATCGCAGTTTTTAATGGCCGTGTCGTAATACAGCTGCGAGACGTGTCGGTGGCGACATGCAAGTGACGATATGAATTTGACGATACGACTTTTCTTTTTATTAGACTGGCCTGACATTTGACCGCCATCTGACCTGGTGGTAAGTGACGATGCGGCCGAAGATGGAGCGTGCCTTAGGAACAGCCTATTCACTCTAGGCTTGAAGGCGTCCAGATTATTTTATTTTTTATACATTAATTTATTTAGGCAACTGAGGCGCATATTTATAAATACTCACATTCAAATTATTATAGATTATAAACTAATGCATACAATAAAACTTTAAACTTAATATCTACACTTCAGTTCCATTTTACTTGTTTCAAAGTCGTTTCGGCGGCACCGGAAATCCTAGGTCGCCCACGGAATAGCCACAACACCACACCTTTCGGCCAACACTCTTCCCTCATAAAGAACCACGAGGAAAAAACTCACGAAGAAAGAAGATCATAATTAGACTAGCCAGGCATTTGACCACCATCTCACCTGGTGGTAAGTGACGATGCGAACGAAGATGGAGCATGCCTGTCTAGGAACAGCCTTCACTCTAGCCTTGAAGGCGTACAGATTGTAATGATCAGGGAACACATTCGCAGGCAACGTGTTCCATTCCTTAGCCGTACGCTTTATAAAGGTTGAACCAAAGCGGCTCGTGCTGTGAAACTGCATTCTTCAGCGGGTCGACGGCATAGAAACATTGTATTTTAGTCGCCCAAAATTTGGCCACGAGCACAGCGTTTTCACTGGCTTCATAGAGGTCTTAAACTAGCAACAGATGCTCCGATTTGGCAACTTTATTTCATACTGCATAAGGATTAGTATCAACTGCAACTGACGGTTGGTCGGCTCCAGCCACAACGAAGCATCTGTTACTAGCTCAGGTACTAGTGACCAGCCGCGGCTTCGCATAGGTGTAGGCTGGCCAACTATCCTGTATTTCATACTTTAGATTTTGGCCGTGGCCTGCATTTTAATAACAAATATACAGGAGCGTCAGTGGCCGAGTGGTTAACGTATCCGACTCGTAATCCGACTAGTATTAGTGCTAATAGCCCATAAACACGCAAAGTTCACCACGTAACCGTTCGTCATTCAACGCGCAGAAGGAAGTAAGCCTGACAGCGCAACGCGTAAGTGAAATTTGGCAAAAAAATTGTTTTAATATCTACGACACCGCAATTTCAGTTATATCACGGTTGCGTCATACGACGTCGGAAATTGGGACAAACGCGCGGCTGCGGTCTTGAATGGTGTTGTTTGTTGTGCGGTGTTATGCTTCTTTATGGTGCATGGTTGTGAGACGGATGCATTATAATATGTAACAGGTTAAAATATGTCACAGTTACATAAAACCTTTAAAAAGGTCAGGTCGGGGGCCTATTTTGCTAAATCGCGCCGGCGTATTCCAAGATTACCAATGCAATCAATTCCATATCTATATTAAGGAAATTTTAGCCATTTTTCTTTTTAATCGGCTTTGTGAAAACTTAGACATAGATGTATTTTTATTTGGTCCAATAACACATTAAAAAAAACTTAAATCTAACATAAGGGTACTTGACTGTAGTAACCCCTAGCTAAACTGAGTTATACCTAGAAATTTAAATCAAGAGGAAGAATGAAAAGAGTGACTCTAAGCGTTGGAGGGGAAATACCAAGACGTATATATCATGATCAAATCAAAGATATAAAGATATGGGTCAGGGGGCTAATTTTGCTAAATCGTCGTATTCCCGAATCGATCGTGGATAGACAATTTTGACCTTATGAGCCTGATCGCGAGTGACGTACTCACACTTCTACCTTTATGACTCAATCACACACACAAATGAGCGAACCAAATCATGGCTTTGACATGGCAAACTCGTGATAGAAACATTACGGTGATTTGATTGACTCGCCTCGCGGAAACGAGCGCTCTGGACCAATTCGGAAAAATTGTTGGAATAAGAAATTAATGAATGCGTTCGAAATTAAATTCTAATGCTTTTGTGAATAAATAAATATAAATAAAAATAAAAATTAAATTAATTAAGAAAATGAGGCAGCTGGAGCAGTTTTAACCTTTTTCCAGTTAATTTACATTATTTTGGCGAATTTTACGAACGTGGTCGCACGACCGCTGCCAATTAGGACAGCGCCTTAGAAAGACTCAACGAAACCTATTATAAGACGCATACGGCTACGGAATGGAACCCGTAGCCTGCGAGTGCATGCTCCCTGATCTTGATAATCTGGACACCTTCTAGCTAGCGTAAATAGGCTGTTCCTAGACAGGCATGCTCCATCTTCGGCCGCATCGTCACTTCCCACCAAACGAGATCAAATGCCTGCCTAGTTCATCATCATCTTAGCGTTATTTCCCGGTTGCGTCCCCGCGCAGCACACAAGGGCCCAGGGTCCACCTAATTGGAGAGTACAACATGGATTTCTTCAAGGGGTGAAAAGGTTTTTACGGGGTCGGCAACGCGTGGGTGATGCCCCTGGTATTGCAAACGTCCATCAGGCAGGCCGCAAGCTTGTTTGCCACCGTAGTAGTATAAACAAAAAAAATATAGATGCCTGCTTAGTTACCAAAGAAAAAAAGACCAACGTAACACCTACTAAACTGTCGATAACGTCGCATCAGCACTTGCCTCGTATGGGCTCGGTGGCATAACCGTTAAAATTGATAGGTTTTTACGTCACCGCGTGTCGGTCTGTGCTTGCTGCATACGTAATTCGAGCGGCTGGATATGAGTAGTGGTGTCGTGTTGGGCAAAGATAGGACCAGCGTTGGGCGTGGGCTGTTGGACTATCATCATCATCACAGTACAGTCCACTGCAGGACTTAGGGCCTCTCCCACGAAAGGGGAGGTCATTGCAATAATCTCCACGCTTGGCAACCGGGTTGGAGATCGCAGTGTTATAAATATAACAATAGAAAATGCTGAGCTGCCCATTTCCAAGCCTACGGAGACTAGAAATTTTACCTCGATAACATAAGTCGCCTTGTATGACCACTTGGACTATAATAGATTATAATACCTAATGATATATCTTTCTTTTTTATGCTACACAGTGACAAACAGTCAGACAGCCCACCTGATGGTAAGCAAACGGTTGACCAAAATTATGGCATTTTCAATTTGTAACACTTCGAGTGGGCACACCTTGTACTTACATTAAACAATTAACTTCGACAAGTAAAGAATAACGTGGTATAGGTTCATATCTTTATAAGTAGGTACAAAACAGAATATATCAAGAGAAAATATATTTGGTTATTGAATTTATTTTTAGCAATGGTGATTTCCATTACCGCGTGGTATTTCCCCACTTCAAGCTGTTAATAGGTACCTACTTGTAGATATTAGTATAGCCATCTGTCATGGGGCGTAGTACGTCATTGTACGTCTCAAGCTACAATCCTGGAGAGTACAACATGGAGGTCTTCAAGAAAGGGGTGAGGTTTTCACGGGGTTGCCAACGCGTGGGCGAATTGCAAACGTCCATAGGCTGCGGTAACTGCTTACCATTAGGCAGGCCGTGAGCTTGTTTGCCACCTTAGTGGTATAAAAAAGTGGCTCTATTGATTTTTGGCATGAAACATTAATTATTGTTTATAAATCACAAGGAAAACTAGGGAAAATCAGCATCAAGCATCAAAGTATTGATTTTTTCATGCCGAAAATCATAAGTGAAAACCTTTCGAATCGAGGCGAGTGATTCAAAAACAGGGCCCTTGGCCCTCAAGCTACAATCTCTTTTGCCTCTGAAATCTGTTTCCAAATTTTTATCCAAGCGAAGTATCAAGGTTGACAAGTAAAGAAGCATGTAGTAAAGTCACAACAAAGCCAGTAATGGATGCAAATAAAATCGATTGCAACAGAAACATCGAATCAAAAATTTCGAGGTCGCGAACATAATTTGATAATTTTGGCGGCAAAAACGGAGCGCGAAAGCCGAAAGGCTACATTTTTCGGCAACGACCTTGGGAAATGGTAGATACTCCGAATGCACTTTCTGAATTATTTTTGCAATTCACTTCGACAAAAGGTAAGTGGTAGGTACAATATGGATGTAGCATTGCATCGATGTGAATTGTTGGATTTGTTGGCTAACCTGGAAAATTAGGAGTAATCATTCGAAATTGGGAGCGTCGGTGGCCGAGTGGTTAACCGAGTTCGACCCCCACTGCGGACATGTACCAATAACATTAGTTGAATACCAACCGATGCTCTCACGGTGAGAGAAAACATCGTGATAAAGCCTGCACATTGAGGCGACGGAATTTGAAACGGATTTTGATGGGGTTCTCGCAGTTTGGTAGTTTGGGGTTCAACTTAAAATCTAGGCCATGTTTCATCTAATTCAGTTGGGTAAAACCAGAGATACAGCTTGACCTCTCCTTAGTACTAGCTTTCATACATTAGGGAGGTCATTTAAAATGGTCATTCGGGATAAAGATAAAAAAAAAAAAAAATAATCATCTTGGCGTTATTGTCCCGGTTGTGCTCTCGAGAACGAGGGCCCGGGGTCCGCCTTGACCATGATCCAGGATTTAGCAGGTCAGGTAATTACAGTGAAGCGACTGCCATCTGACCTCCATGACCCTGCTGCCAGGGGAACCTGACCAGATTGGATCATGGTTACACATCCAGTCGCCTGAATGTGCAGGTTTCATCGGGATAAAGATAAACTGCCCTAAAAACGATTTCCATGCAGACGAAGACGCGGGTAAAAGCTAGTTGAAAATAAGATCAAACTTCGTTTGTATGGAGCGCGCTCGGGTGACACTCCTCACAAATATTTTTTGCGTCAAGGACCAGCAACCATCCAAACTTCCATCCTTCCAAACTTTCGCAATAATGTTAGTAGGGTCATGTTGGCCAACATCATAGTTATCTTTTTTATAGTTGACAAAATTTAGTAGCAAGAAAGTGAAAGCAAATCAAACTGGAATGTATTTCTCATAAAATAAGGTCTATTTTTGTATCACTTATATAATGTTACGCCAAATGCCAAAATCTGGATCAAGGTCAGACGGACCCCGGGCCCTCGTGCTCGGGAGCACAACCGGGACATTAACGCCAAGATGTTTTTTTTACAGTATTTATTCAATATATTCAAAAGCCGTGATACAAAACCTTATTTTAAGAGCAACACATTCCACTTTGATTTGCACTCACGTTTTTGTCTTCAGAATTTAGGCTACTGAATTTAGTGAAATTTAATAAGCGCATCAACTTTACATGTAAACGTGTCAATAATCGATTCCGATTCATCAAGAAACGTGTTAATAATTTATTATTATGAATAATAAGATCGTTTACACTCATGATTCGGTAAGCGAGCACAGCTTGGTGGAAATTCCTTTGTTCTTCCCCTTGTATTTGAAACCCATATGTTTGATTGCAATAACAATACAATTGTACATGAATATTGTAGATATGTTGTATACGGATACATTAACAACCGCATAATATATGTTAGTATTATCGTATTGAAAGGTACGCGACGTACCTTTTCGATTTGTGATTCGGGAAGACGGTATAAGCTTTCGGCGTGGCAAACCCAGTGGTGTGCAAAATAAATAACTTTAAGACTGCAGATTTATCGAAGGATGTATCAGTGGACATCGAAGAAGCGATGGATTGACATCGCTGAGTCGGATGCGAGAGCTAACGGCTTACGACGCGAGGATGCCGAAGATCGGGCGAAGTGGAGAAGAATAAGTAGGAAAGCGGACCCTGTCGGGGTAAAGCGCTAGGACGATGATGTATCCGGATCAACAATAAACTGACAATTCAGTGTGAGGGTAGGACGTCTACCCGCATCCATGTGAGGGTAGGAAGTCTACCCGCACATCACCGCAGCTGTCGCCTCTCCACTGCAGTCTTCTCGTGACCACGGTGGGTGTAACCCTACCGAAACTTCGGGAAACAAATCGAAAAGGTACGTCGCTTGTGAGTCCCGTTTAGTATAATAAAATGTGTAAAGAACGCGAGTTTAATAATAATAATAATAATAATAATAAATCTTTATTTTTCAGGCAAAAAACCCATTCAATAAAAATTGAAATTAAATACAATAGGTATATATAATATAGAATAGTATAAAATAAAATAGAATAAAATAAAGATTACAAATAAAAAAAAAAAAAAAAAAAAAAATTTAAACGAAAAGTCAATAAAAGAATTATATAGGTACTTCGGTACTTGTCACTTTCGATTCCCGCTGCTGTGTGCGGACAACCAGCTGCGGTAGATGGCGGTGTCCAGATACTCCCCCATCGTACGGAGAATCCCATTATTCGAGCAGAGGATACGCTCCCAAAAAGACACAATACAGCGAAGAAATCTGGGATGCCGGCAGAGGCAAACATGCCCGATGCGCTACAGTATCTCGGAAGTTTCATGAGGATGCGGTATGTTCATGAGGATGCAGTTTAGTTTGACACAAATATGTTAGTATTATATGTAGAACTGGAAGCAATATATACCTATTCCCTTTGTCAGTCAATTCAATCGAACATGTACCTTACGCATTATGTTTACGTTTCAATTAGTTTTGAACTTCGGCCTTGAATTTTGGTAATGGGTGGGCAGCATTGTGTATTTGGTTTACGGACTAAGAAGTCAATTGTCTTTGGGCGGGATGCGGGAGGGAAGGGACGAATTGACTAAGGCAATAGAAAAAGTTGAAAGCGGACCCTGGCTAGCCGGGATAAACTGATATTATGATGACTCACAGAACAGCATAACACAGAAATTCGTGACTAAAGCCAACAACAATATCTGATACAAATAAATTGTATAAACAACCTTTCAGTAAACTGCAACGTTCGCATTTCGCACCATCGGAGAGTTACCGTCACGTACATACACGTATGAATGTGCTATCAATTTGTTATTGGCGTATTGTCTCCTAACCTTGGAGGTATCGTCACACTTTGTTACGTGTCGGACGGTAACCGAGGCGATGGTAACCGATCTTAGTGGTACTTGGTGGTAAGTCTCTTTTTTTATTAGACCAGCCTGACATTTGACCGCTATCGCGTCTGGTGGTAAGTGACGATGCTGCCAAAGGTCAAAGATGGTGCCTGTCTAACAGCCTATTTACTCTAGGCTTGAAGGCGTCCAGATTATTATGATCAAAGAACACACAAGCAGATAACGTGTTTAATCCCATGGAGTTCTTCAAAAGACTTATCTACAGGTACCACAAAGGCAGCTCCCCTTAGGTTGCAGGTGACATGGACGACGGTGGCCACTTTCCGTCAGTTGGACCGTCAGACCATGTGCCTCCCTAATAAATTTAAATAAGTAACACTAGATGGATATATTGTTCGTGTGCCAACTCAATATTTCCATATCCGAGAAAATCTCCATTAATAATGATAATAAAATGTCTATGCAACCAAAACGTACTTTCTCATCTATCTTCGACAGTCGTATGTTGTCGAAGATCAATTTCCGTGACGTTCTTATACAGTTTTTAGGCTAGAGAAAATGTCGAATTCGAGATGTCACAACGTGAGAATCGCCCCCCTCGACATATCTCTCTCGCTACTTCCACATTCATCAACCTTTTCATACATTAAGAGTACTTGACCTGACCGTTCTTTAAAATATCGTCGATTTGAACGTAGGTCTCGTCGACTCCCAACACAAAGCCCTTGATTGTCCCCAGAACTGCGTAGTTTCACTAGAATGGCACCCAATTCGGGAGTGGTAGAATAGTACGCAAAGCAAAACTGGTACTGGAACACAACAATGGTTAACAATCAATTGGGTATGGGTACGAAGGTACGCCAATATCGATCAACCAACTTGTTATGTTAATATGTACCAACTTGTATGTATATGTGTATGTATATCACTACACAATACAGACAAAATACAAAACTGACTCTGTTTTTATTCACCAGTGGACCCGGCGCGACTTCGTTCGCGCACCTATTTTACCCCTACCTACCCTTTTTTCCTTGCTTATAGATCTTTCTCTTGAATTACTCTATCTATTGTTGAAAATCGCATTAAAATCCGTTGCGTAGTTTAAAAGATCTAAGCGTACATATTTACATAGGGACAGACGGCGGGAAGCGACTTTGTTTTATACGATGTATAAATTACATTAAATAAATTTATACAGAAATATTTCGGTCTCCGAACTGTAGGTAGGTAAGTAGGTACTTAAGTAATAGTAGTTCTCTGTAAATGTGTATCTACTATTCACACAGTCACGGTAAGTAAAACCATTTCAAAATAGAGCAATGTTTTTCATTTAATATTGCATTTAGTACGCTAATGCACTGTAGTAAATTCAGTAACATAATTTATGAAATGGTTGGTGAATGTGGAAGAATGGACAGGACGTGGTTGGATGTAGTTTCTTCCTAACTTTTATGGAGAAAAGGTGTGACGTATGTACGAGTAAATTCAGACATTTAAACTAATCATCATCACAGTCCATAACAGTCCACTGCAGGATTTAGGGCTTCTCCCACGAAAGGAAAGGTTATTTCCATAATCTCTACGCTTGGCAGGCGGGTTGGAGATCGCAATATTATAAATATAATGATGGAAAACGCTGCTGCCCATTTTCCAGCTTACGGAGCAACACTAGTCGCCTTGTACGACACCCACGAGTGTAAGGGGTTGATGCTATTCTACTCTGCCGGACACCACACGGCCAAAATTAAAATAAATATTCACATCGAATTTCTTAAATTGTTTATCGAAGTAACATAGAATTTACACTGAATTTCTCATGTATATTATGAACACGTTTGTGTCGCTTCTTAGGCTCCACTTTCGCTGAAAGAAAACTCTTTTGTAGGTATCTAAGATTGTTTTGATTCGATTAACGTAATTCTTTATTTATACAGAAGAAACAAACGCGTATCAAAACATTTGTTCAAATACTAAGGTCGCAGCAGGCTATTACGAAATGCGTGAATGTGGATTGAAAATACAGAGAACTCCGATCTAATTATGAACCACAACACAAAACTTCTACTTACTCATCTTCCGGTTCGCCTTCAGCTGCTCCATGATCCTGGCCACGGACACCTTCGCCATCGCGGTGAAAGAAAAAGAAAGCAATCCAAATTTTGAAATTCGAAATTCGAAGCGCGCTTATTGGCTCTCATTCGGCCATGTTTGGACCGGCGGGCGCGGCGGCGAGCAAGTGACTGGCCGCATGCACAACTGCAAATAGGTTTTACTCGTGAAAATTGCCTTTTTTCGTCCGCCGGATTTATCGGGTGTTATTATGTTCGCAACGTTGTCGTGCCGATTGGACGTTCGGTTTTTGAATTGATACTGACTTCGAGTTAAAGCAGATTTGAATGAGATAGTTTTGTATGCCTAGTACGTAATGACGTCACACCTTATCGCCGTAGCCGTACAGCGTTCATAAAAAATGCATCATGGCGTTAATGTCCCGGTTGTGTACTCGCGCACGAGGGGTGGGGTCCGCCTTGATCATGATCCAGGATTTGGCAGATCAGATAATTACAGTGGAGCGACAGCCTGACATCCGTGACGCTGCTAAGGGAACCTGACAAGATTGGATAATGGTTACACATGTAGTCGCCTGAAGGTGCAGGTTATTTTCCCACACCGTTAGAGCATCGGTTAGCATTCAATTAATTATATGGCCGCAGTGGGATTCGAACCTGGTAAGATAGGAAGGAAAGTGTCAACTGTCAAAGCATCTGGGGGTCAAAAAATGACATATTAGCGTATATTAATTTGTCACAAACATAACTGCAGCGTCGCTGTTGTTGACATTGACATGACAATTCAAAATGGCGTCACTTCGTTCCAGTATTGGCCACCGGATCAGATAAGTTTGTGCCACTCTAATATGAATCATAATATGAGCTACACCTTTTTAGACCCCCTGAATTTTTGTAACAAGAAACTTAAATGAATGAATCCGTTCAATTCGCCTCAGGACACGAAGCTAAAGATGCATGAACTGCATGGAATCAGAGCGTTTCCTTTTTTCTTTAGCCGACTGTACCCAATAATGCCCCTATGACCAAAAATACAGTTACAAAATAATGTCATTATAATTAAGTACTAAATTACTAGCCGTAATCTTCTAGATTGTTAATTGACATTTAATAGCACTATGCTATGCGATAACGTAATGTCTAATTGATGAGACTAAATCATTACCTTTGATTGTATTAATGTCATTAATTGATATATAAATTAGGAGGAATCACATTTTTTTTATTCTACGCAGTGGCAAACGAGCAGACAGCCCACCTGATGGTAAGCGGCAACTGTCGCCCATAATTACCGTTACTAACACTAGGTTAAGTTCATTGTTACTAACACTATGGATGTAAATCTGAAATAAATTTCAATGACCACTTTCCATCAGGTGGCCCGAATGCCTGTTTGTCTGACGTATTGCAAAAAAGAAAATTGAATTTCAATTTGAAATAATATAGATCTACGATTCTCATTTAGGGTGCAGACAACAAAAATGCAGAACCGTAGGTGCGTTTGCGTTGTCACTGTTAGGACTAATAGAGTGTGATGACGTCGTATGTTATCCTACGTCATCGAGGACAAGAAAAATTCCTCTTTGTAGCGATAGTAGACGTTTAGGAGACCCACAAAACGTGGGCCTGCCTGTGCACAACCTGGCACAAAAAACATTTTATTTAGTGCCCCAAACTTCGAGTTTTCGTCGCGATAGTACTTTCATATCCTCTTGTGTGGGTACTAGAAGTAAAAAAACTCCTCACATCCTCTTGGCAGCTTCGCTTTTCAGACACTTAGCAAATAGAATAGAAATAAGAATAGGCCGTGTGGTGTCCGGCAGAGTAGAATAGCACCAACCCCTTACACTCGTGGGTGTCGTACAAGGCGACTAATGTTTTCGAGGCAAACGATCTAGTCCCCGTAGGCTGGAAAATGGGCAGCAGCGTTTTCCATTGTTATATTTATAACACTGCGATCGCCTACGCGGCCAAGCGTGAAGATAATGGCAATAAATTCCCTTTTCGTGGGAGAGGCCCTTAGTCCTGCAGTGGACTGTTATGGGCTGTGATGTGAACAGACCAAAAAATATTTTCAGTCACCCTCCCCACTATCACTACAGAGTCTATCAGGCAGAATAAGCTAGGAGATTGCTATTTCCTAAGCGCTTGCGCAAATTCCTTGTGTAACAGACAGATTATATCGATCGACGAACGTTGACAATTGCTGATGACGTTTGCCAATGTAACCAAGCAGGTACCGACTGATAGAAGTGAGTGTAACAAATACCAATTTGACGACCTGAGTAGTTCAGTTGGTTAACATGCCGGTCGCCACGCAGAGCTCCCGGGTTCGATAATGATGAATTTAAATTTCCGTTACGGGTCTGGGTGTAGTATGTATAATAAGTATGTATTAATAAAAACAGTATATAAGCAGTTTATCAGATATCTAACACCCATAAGACAAGCTTTGCTTACTTTGGGGCTAGATGGCGCTGTGTGAATTTGTACAAGTATATTTATTTATTTATTTAATTTAGAAATAGCACTATGGTGCACAAAGGGAGCGTCCGTGGCCGAGTGGTTAAGGTATCCGACTCTAAAGCGAGAGGTCATCTTGGCGTTAATGTCTCCGTTGTGCTTTCTTCCGCGCATGAGAGCCCGGAGTCCGCCTTGACCATGATCCAGGACTTGGCAGATCAGATACTTACAGGGGTCGCTGTGACCTGCAGCGTAAAGCCGTGAATTTTCTTTTACCCTTCGCTGCAACATACCTACTATGTGAGAGTGGGTTTACAGTCAGAATAAAGTTTAAAATTTAGACATAATTTGAGAAACCCTGAGGTAGAGGTATCTAGTGTAGGGTAGGTAAGGATTAGTACACCACGCGCCGGGCAAGCTAGTCTTTCCAATAAACCTCGTTCATCCTACCATTGGCAACATCGACGTAGGTATCATATCTATGATATACTTTTTTTTTTTGCTACTATGCCTGGTCAATTCACACAGCGCCATCTAGCCCCAAAGTAAGCTAAGCTTGTATTATCGGTGCTAGATAAAGAACTGATAAACTATTTATTTACTTTTAAATACCAACTTCTTATATACTGCACCCAGACCCGTAACAGGAATTAAAATTAATCATTTCAATTTCTGCTCGAACCTGGGACCCCTGCGTGGCAGACCCGACATGTTACCCAACTGAACCACTCAGGTCGTCGTAGTACTGTGCAGGACCAACACAGACCGAGGTCCGTTACGTACAATAATAATAATAAGCCAATCACCGTAATTACAGTGTCATGTAAGTATTATAATTATTATAATATCTAGTAATTTTTGTGTTGTACTGTAATTAGTTTTACTAATAAGACAAATTATAAAAACAAAGTCCCACGCCGCGTCTGTCTGTCTGTTCGCGATAAACTTAAACTCTACTGAATGGATTTTCATGCGATTTTCACAAATGGACAGTGATTCACGGGGAAGGTTTTGGTGTATAATTTGTTAAGGTGCAACTACCCGTGCAATGTGGCAGAAGATAAAGCTGTCTAGGAACCCCTCTAAGTTCCCTTGTTCATCATCATTGGCCTTATACATTCATTACAGATGATTTAAACAGCGTCTTTGTAGGTACGGCACTTTATCTGATGGCTGTCGAGCCCAACACGGGAAAGGCAGATTCGATCACACAGTGAACAGACAAGAGAATTCGCCCTGGATGGCAATTGATTGTCAACGCGTTGGTGTCGTTTCGCCCATTTTTCGGCTAGATCTTTAAACCAGGCATTGACGACCAAAATTCAAAATTTCAGTATTGATTAGGACATTAAATATCTCTTTCAATCGTCAAAAAGGAGGGGGTAGGAAAGTAGGAAGAAAGCACACAGTGACACTGGCCGCAGCAACAGCGACCAGAGTGGTTCAGTTGGTTAACATGCTGATCTGCCACGAAGATGTACCGGGTTCGATTTCCGGCCAAGCAGAAATTGAAATGATGAATTTTAATTTCTCTTACTGGTCTGGGTTTACTGTATAACAATTATGTATTTAAGAAAGTATATAATTAGTTTATCAAATTTCTGGACCCATAACACAAGCTTTGTTTACTTTGGGGCCAGATGGCGCTGTGTGAATTGTCCAAGCATATTTATTTATTTCTTTATTTATTACTAGTGGACCCAGCGCGACTTTGTTCGCGTGGCGTCCTACCCCTACCCCTACCCTACCCCTACCCTTTTGAGGGTTTTCCCGGCAATTATTCGAATTTTTCTCAACTTTTAAACCTTCCCTAGACCTCCACAAACATTTCAAAACCAAGATAAGATAAATCCGTTCAGCCGTTCTCGAGTTTTAGCGAGACTATCGAACAGCAATTCATTTTTATATATATAGATAGATAGATTATTATTGTCGTGTATGGTCGTAAATGTAGTATTTTCGGATTCAGTAGCCATAAAAATATAGTAGATAGCGAATTCATTAAAAATATATAGTATTTTTAATTAGCTTTTTAGTTAGCTGGTCCAGGATGGTGTTTAATTGAGTTCTTTCTGAATTCTTAACATTAAAATTCCCTTTTACGGTAAGTGATACTGATAAGTGACTTTGCTGATAAAATATAGTAGTTTCGCCTACTATATTAACATTTTAAAATAATAGTAGGCGGACATAAAAAAACAGTAGGATACTATATTAGATGTAGGCTTGGCACGTTACAAATATCTAGTAGATTTAAGTCCCTATTGTTATGTCTAACTTAAATAAATAAATAAATATATATAGTAGGGTTAGCAACCCTGTCAGTGACAGTCCCCCGCCAACAACTACACACACTCCTTGAGAAAAGCCTCGCACTCTTACCACCCCGCACTGCCGCCTGAAGTTTGTTTTGGCGGATCGCCCATCCATTGTCGACCGTGTTCTTGTAAATCATCCGATACCAGGAACCCGACGAACAATGGTTGTGTCCATAAACTGTATGCGGAAACCCACGCACAAAGTACCTACTTAGGTGCAAAAGTATACACGGTACACGATACTTTGGTTTTTGTGACGTGCGTCGGTATTTTTTCAGGTGGCCGGAGTGGTAATGTTGAGGAGTCTGGGTGGTACAAAAGGTTGTCAATGGTAAGTGACACTGTTTTGTCTATGTCTGACGAGCAAGGAGAATAATAAAATAAATAATAATCACGTTGGTGTCATATCCTGGTCCAAAAGGAGTGTCCCCCGAACGCACTCTGGATACAAACGAAGTTTGATCTTATTTTCATGTTAGCGTTAATGTCCTGGTTGCATTAATGTCACGAGGGCCCGGGGTCCGCCTTGACCGGGCCCTCGAGCGCGAGATCATAACCGCGACATTAACGACAAGACGATTATTTTATTCTAAACTCGACGTAAACGCCAATCTGTGCGTCACCAAACTCTTAAACGACCAAGTTTCCAGAAATGAGACAACGCGAGAATGCTTGTTAATTGACTGGACAATCATTACGTCGCAGGTGATAACAGGTTCTGCATCTCGTTCTAATCGCTAATGCGGAAACGAGATAGATGAACTACTGGTAGGTATGTATGAATAAATATGCTTGGACAATTCACACAGCGCCATCTAGCCCCAAAGTAAGCAACGCTTGTGTTATGAGTGCTAGATAATTGATAAACTACTTATATACTTTTTAAATTAAAATACATACTTATTATACATATCGCACCCAGACCCGTAACAGAAATATACATTCATCATTTCAATTTCTGCACGGCCAGGAATCGAACCTGAGACCTCGCGTGATAGACCGGTTATGTCAACCAACTGAACCACCCAGAGGCTTTATTTGATTTTCATAACGAAAAATCTAAATTGAAAACGGTCGAATCGAAGCGAGCGATTCAAAAATAAGGCCCCTGCACGGCTAGCACAAGTCTTTTTTTTTTAATGTTATCCGGCAGACAAACAGACATGCTGATGGAAAGTGGTCACCGCCGCCTATGGACATCAGCATCACCAGGGGTGCTACCAATGCGTTGCCCGCCTCTAAGGAAACCTCTAATATACCTCTTGAACGATCTCATGTCACAGTCCAAAGGAAACACTGTATGGCCACGATATGGATACAGCTATCTCTTTCATTTCAGTCTTAAGAGAAAGAAACAAACGCTCTTTCGCAGCGCGAGTTGTGTCGTGGGCACACTTATGTTAGCCATGCTGATCGGCAATGTATGGGTCATCATCATCATCATCTCGGCGTTATGTACCGGTTGCGCTCCCGCGTGGCACTTGAGGGCCCGGGGTCCGCCTTCCTAATCTTCCTGGCCCACTTCGCTCGGGCTTCGGCATCCTTGGTGGTGAGCTAGTTAGCACGCATGTCATTCTTGGCGACGTCAAGCCATCGCTTCTTGGGCCGCCCTCTCCTTCCCGTGCCTGGCGGGGGTAGCATGGCCAGACATTTGTTCCACACGTATTTTATGGCTATGTATCATCATCACAGCCCATAACAGTCCACTACAGGACTTAGGGCTTCTCCCACGAATGCGGAGGTTATTGCCATAATCTCCACGCTTGGCAGGCAGGTTGGAGATCGCAGTGTTATAAATTTAACATGGAAAAAGCTGCTGTCCATTTGGCTATGTATAGGTACATGTAAATGGAGCGTCGGTGGCCGAGCGGTTAGGGTATCCGACTCGTGAGCAAGAGGTACCGTGTTCGAATCCCGCTGCGGCCATGTATCAATGACTCTTTTCTTACGTACATTAGTTGAATACTAACCGATGCTCTAACGGTGAGGGAAAACATCGTGATGAAACTTGCACATTCAGGCGACTGAATGTGTAACCATGATCCAATCTGCAGGTTCCCCTGGTAGCAGGGTCACGGAGGTCAGACGGCAGTCGCTCCACTGTGATTACCTTGCCAAATCCTGGATCCCCCGGGCCCTCGTGCGCGAGAGCACAACCGGGACATTAACGCCAAGATGATGATGATGTATAGAAACATGTAAATGTAATGCTAAATGCTGGCCGAGTAACACAACATGCTTATGCTTACATGCCGCAGTCACACAAGACGCTTTCGTCATTCAAGCGGTGTTACTTAACACCCAAGGTGAGATTTTAACTGCCAGTGGTGCTCAAACTTTAGGTCGAGTGCTGGTTATAATTACTGCTTTAAAAATAAGTTGCCCCGCGGACGAAGATGTGGAGTGGCTATTTTTATACTTCTAGATTTTCTATATTTTTGCTCAAGTTTATTAACATATTAATTATTATCTACTTACCTGCATCACAAAAAAAATATTAACAATAATGTACTAACCCAAAAAAGAATAATTATAATTACACAAAAGAAATTAAACTTAAGTAGGTACGTATTTAATTAAAGATAAAAAAATCATTTGTAATCGGTCTATTCGTTCGGGAGCTACGACGCCACAGCCAGATACACAAAGTCACAGATACACACGTCTAACATATCAGATACACACGTCAAACATATAAGTTATAACACCCCTTTTTCTTCGTCGGAAGTTAAAAAGTGTAACAATATGGAGCGGCATTGGTCTCTTTAATGTGATCAAGCAGCACCTTAAATAAAGATAAAAAAAAAACGTTGTTTTTGAATTGCGTGAATCATTATGGGCGACAGTTACCGCTCTCACGCAGGTGGAAAAAAGACGTAGTGCATGAAATGTGGTTCTTTCCATCCAGGTGAAGATGAAACAAGGACGATACCAGAAGGGTTTGAAAAAGTTTTACGGAGGCTGCTATTGATACCACTAGAGTTGCAAACGCCCATAGGCTACTGTAACTGCTTACCATCAGGCGGGCCGTGCGCTTGTTTGCCACCTCGGTGGTAGGTATTTTGGCGGAAAAGGTTTAAGGTAGCCACCAATGTTGGCAAGCGAAGACGGTGAAGGTGGAAAAGGGCCACCTGGCCGGGTGTTGCACACTTCTCTAGCGCGATGTAGGAACGGTCAGCGCCATCTATGTTCGGATGCTTGACAACCTACGCGTTCATGTACTCGTAATGTGAGTATTGTTGAGTTTCCCTATTGGAGCGATAGATGTCGCTACAGTATATAAAAAAAAATGTAAGTCGTGTCAGTTTGAGCACCGCTACCAAGGCACAATTACAACTAATGATTGCGCCAACAGCTCAATAATGGCAAAATTACCATTTGGCTCCGACTAATTGGTTGAAATTAAACTAATGCAAAGAACTGACTCGCTAGAGCGACGAATCTTTTCGTTGTTGTTTTGTATCTGGGCGACCGGCTTTGCTTGGAGTATGAAGGTTCGTGATTCAGACGACAGATGGCGCTGCCGGTTGGTTAAAACGCGGTGGCGAGTTTAGCGTGTTTTTTGTAATTGATAACACGGTGAAAACGAGCACTCCATCCTCATGGGGTGTCGCATCCGATGAAGCCTTAAAAGCCTTCCAGGCTACAGGCATCCGGAGGTGGAGTTTAGCATGTATACGCTTAGGGTTTTTCATAGCGAGTCTTACTTAACCAGCCGGCCAGCAGCGCTAGATGGCACCAGCAGGGTCTGCTGGATGTAGACTGGGCAAAAAGGTTATGGAGTGGCGACCACTTGTAACTATAGAAGTACACTGGTAAGACTGCCGCTAAGTAATCTAGCCTTGGGGTGCCTGTATGTGCTGGAGAAGAATCTGGGAAGCCACTGATGAGAGTTTCTTATACCGCATTTGTGCCTACCTATCACTTTTAGTACTACAGTCCTCTTTGCATGGGTAATCCATTCCCATCTCGCTCGCAAGTTCCCAGAATAGGCCGAGCTATCTATTTGTTGAACCAATAGCGCAACAGGATTGTTCTAAAAGGAAAATTGTTTGGTAAGTACTCGACTGCACTGCGCTCTTACCTTCCTAGGTAGGTATTCCGCCTATAAATAATAAAAGAACGACATTCGAGAAACTACTTAACAATATAACATTTTAATTGATTGAGTTAACAGACACTTAATTCCCAATGAATAATGAGAAGTCACATATTAAAATTCTATAAAAAAAATTAAGAAGTGTTGTTTTTAACGACAGTTTGAAACATTTTAAATATTCAAGGGCAAATAAAAAAACAAGTCAAATAACTAATTAAGAAGGACAAGTCAATTCACTAAAAACGTTTACTTGTTCGACGGCATTGTAAATATTTTACATGATTTAACAGTATTTTGTAATTATGTATGGTTAGGTACTTATTTTGTGCAGAAATTATTCAAACCAAACTCTGTTGCAGTGTGAGTCGTAAGAGCACGCCTGGGGCATATTTTTGAATCGTTCTGCTTGATTGGAACGGTCTCCATTTTGATTTTCGGCAAGATAAATTCAAAATTTTTAAAATCACTTTGGTAATCACGAGTACGGTTCAAAAATAAGGAAAATCAGCATCTTACATTAAAATATCGAATTTGTCATGCCCCATTTCATTTATTACAAATGCATGTCCTCTTTGTATTATTGCCTAAGCAAAACAAATAAACGTTTTAATTTTCACTTTCATTTTCATTTCGCGTTAAATTTGGCATTCGCGACAAACAGCGTTGAAAATAAATCATTAGAACAGACTCTGTTGAAAACCAACGCATAATTTAAACTGTTCAACTAATCGCTGCGTAATTAACCTTCTTTATTTAGTTATTTGCAACCTTGCAGCTAGATAACAGTGTCCCGAGCTTAAACAATACGTCTGAGCAAGATATTAAAAAAGGAGGAAAAAATATATCAGCTACAACGTAAACGTGTTTGCGAAGTCGCGGTGCGAAGTCCATGGACATGTAAACAGCTTATTCTCATAATGGTAAACGCGTCTCATTTCAAACAAGGTTTTCGACTACAATCACTTGTCAGCAAATATATGGGCTTTTAGGAAATATTGTTGGTAACGAGATGCTTGTTTCCTGTGTGCCTGGATAAATATTAAGTTGTAGAACCGTAGACGTTATGTACGTATCCGTTTTCCTTTGAATATTTGCTAGAACTGGCATTGGACTGTCGTGGCTGAGAATATTGTCACTCTAGGCATAGTACCTCCCCCATCCTCTCCACGTGGTCAAGCCAACGCAGTCTTGCGGCCTTGATCTGTCCCAGAATATTGGGCAAGGATCGCGCCATAAGGAGAGCATATGTGGGTAGGCCGAGCGGACGTCGTCAGGTCGGGCGACCCAGATGTCGCTGGATGGATGAAGTCCTGAAAGACCTGCACGCACTAGGAATCCTCGATTGGGAGGAGATGGCGCAGGATAGGGAGAGGTGGCGATCGCTGGTGTCGGAGGCCAAAATCCACTTTGGGTCATCCATTTTGGTATCTTACTAGTGGGTCCGGCACGACTGCCGCGTGGCGTTCGAGCCAAACTACCCAACCAAACACCTACACTATACCCTATTCCCACGTATCCCTGGGGCTTACGCAATACGTAACGCTCTATTAATATTTTTATTATCCTACGCAGTGACAAACGAGCAGACAGCCCACCTGATGGTAACCGGTAACTGTCGCCCATATCAAGTACGATTTAGGTTGCAAATACGCGAAACCGCAGGTTCATTGTCACTATGAGGACTAAGATGTAATGCCTCATGCCTATAATTTCGCTGGCTACCTTATCCTTCAAACCGGAACACAACAATGCAAGCATTGTTGCTTGGCGGCAGAAATAGATTACAATAAATATGTATTTATGGGATGTATTGCAATATTGTAAGTGGTAAATACCTACATATAGATTTTGAACCTTCGTCCGTACTTACTGACCTAATTTTTGGCACACACACAGTCCGAGAGATAAAAAGAATGTGTTTACTACAAATGAAGAACTAGAAAGAAAAGAAGAAAGAAAAGACATTTACGACACAATAACAGTTACAATTACAGACAACGGAAACATTAATACCTAAAATATTTAAGAGAAATGGAGCTTATTTCATGAGCAATATACATTCCACTTTGATTTGTTCTCACGCTTTTTGCTTCTGAATTTCGAAGACTGAATTTACCCAAATGTTATAAACGCATAGGACCTCCAACTACAAATGGGCCTCAACTCAAAATTACGAAGAATCGAACCGTCAATAAGCCAACACTAAGCAACGTGAGGCAACCAACAGTCAACTGAGTAAATGCTGTTATTTCACTTGCGCAAACTAGCAAGTAGTTAAGTAATACAGGTGGAAGTGAAGAGTTGCCAATAGCGCCAGTCATCCAACAATCTCGGAGGGGATTATGGCACACGTGTTTCGTCATTATATCATAACATTTATAATAGTTCTATCACTGTAAGAGACAAGAATGAATAGATGTGCGCAGGTGTGTTGTGAAAGATTGGTAATGTTGTGCTACCGTACCTGGGTGAAGGAAATTTGAGAATATTGCGTGAATTATGTAGTGGGTCGTGGTGTTGAAGAATTCGGGAGGTTCTGAATTGAAAGCGGGTCGATTATGTGGTTTTTTTACATATTTTTTTCATGGCGAAAATAAAAATTGAAAACTGTTTAGCTCGAAGCGAGCGGTTTAAAAATGGGATCGCTCGCCATCTAATGTCTGTCTTTTCTATCTCTCGCAACTTACCGCGAGTGTAAAAGAGGTAGGTAGGTAGGCATGCGAGCGGTTCAAAAATCGCGTCCTCCTGATCCTTATGTCGTGGATCTTCCAGCTATCCGGACGAGCCGCTTTAGTTCGAACTTTATAATGCGTACGGCTAAGAAATGAAGCGCGGAATGGGAGAGGAAGCTACGGCCACAAGTGCGTATCCGAGCCGAATCGCCGGCAAGCGCCCGGTGGGACGGCCCAGAAATCAACTATCAAGAGATGACCATTTATAACAACCATATTGTACCATTTAACAGCGAATAAATGAAATGAAATGATGGACGGAGTCCGGAAAGATCCGCGCGAACTTCAGTTGTGTTCCCTGATAATAATAATCTGGACGCCTTCAAGGCTAGACTGAATAGGCTGTTCCAAGACGGGCATGCTCCATCTTCGGCCGCATTGTCAGTTACCAAGAAGTGAGATAGCGGACAAATGCCTGTCTAGTGTAGTATAAAAAAAGAATAAGGCACTACGTACGAAGCTGCTACCAAACACGTATTTGTACTCGTGTGATAGTGGTTTCTGATGTTTTGTAATCCCCCAGACGCTATAAAGACCAGCAAATTCGGTAAAACATATAATTATAATAAAAAAACAATCATCTTAGCGTTAATGTCCCGGTTGCTCTCTCTCGCACTGGGGCCCGGGATCCGCCTTAACTATGACGCGTGATTTATTAATTTATTTCAAATATGTTTACATACACAGCTTATGCCTAATTAATGTAAGCAAAATAAACAGTAAAACTAGATATAAAAGATGATTTGGTAGATCAGCTAATTACAGTGGAGCGACTGCCATCTGACCTCCATGACCCTGCTACCAGGGGAACCAGAACAGCTGACACAACCAGTCGCCTGAATGTGCAGGTTTGAGAGGTTGTGCAGGTGCAGAGCATCGGTTAGTATTTAACTAAATAAATATAACTTGGACAAGAGTCATTGGTATTTGGCGGCAATGGGATTCGAACCAGGTACCGCTTGCGACTCGAATACCGTTACTACTAGGCCACCGACCCTTCCAACTACATATTATCAGTATTGCCACAAAATCAAGCCAATAGAATGGGTAGTAAATAACTTTGTTAATCGGATTTGAGTCAAGCGGAAAGTTACTAGGAATTAAGCATTTCAAACGACTTCCAATATCGATTCCCACATCGACGTCTCAATTAGAATTTAATCGATTATTAATTAATTAATCCATTGGCTATTGTGATGAGATTGGCACTGAATTTCTGTTGTACGTGAGGCCATAAGAACGTACAACAAGATGTTATAATTAGCGTAAGAAAAATTATAATGACATGTCATTCTAGTGCTAGCGTGATCTCTGCAACAACCTAGCCGAGTAGACGTTTTTTATACAACTAAGGCAATTAAGCTTACGGCCTGCTTGATGGTAAGCAGTCACCGCAGCCTATGGTCGTAAGTATTGGCGTTAACAGCATAGGGCAATAGGGGTAGCAGAATTCGAAAAATTTGGAGTTCGCTACTACTCACTGAAAATACAACAGATGCAAACAGTTGTCAGACAGAGCAGTTAAATGTCCATGACAGATTGCTGTGTTGAGCAGGATACAAAGGAAAAAAGTCTATAATTTAGGTTTATTTATTACGAACATTTAGCATTTTAGAGGTAAAATGCCAAATTTAAGAGCGCTCAGAATCCTAGCTACATATGCCATAGGACGTTCACAATTCCAGGTGTATCACCAACGCGTTGCCGACCCCATAAAAACTTTTCACCCCTATCTTGAAGAACTCCATGTTGAACTCGCCAAGCAAAACTTCTCCAAGGAGCTCATACCACAAGCTTAGCATGCGTGGGACATCGTATAATGTATAGAACCACAAATAAAAAAAAGAGCGTTCGTTGTCGTGTTCTGGCGCAGAATATCAATACGTTGACGACCTGAGTGGTTCAGTGGTCAACATGCCGGTCTGCCACGCAAGAGGTCCCTGGTTCGATTCCCGGCCGGGCAGAAATTGAAATGATGAATTTTAATTTTTGTTACGGGTCTGGGTGTTCTATGTATAATAAGTATGTATTTAAAAAAAAGTATTTAAGTAATATATCAGTTATCTAGCACCCGTAGTACAAGCTTTGCTTAGTTTGGGGCTAGATGGCGCTGTGTGAATTTGTCCATGAATATTTATTTATTTATTTATTTAATATGTTTCCACAAACGTAATACCAACTTTGTGTATTAACCGCTGCCGTTTTCGCTGGCTACAGCACGTAACTGTGTCTAGGATCAAGATCTAAATAAATATATATGCTTGGACGATTCACACATCGCCATCTAGCCCTTAAAGTAAGGAAAGCTTGTGTTATGGATGCCAGAGAACTGATAAACTACTTACACATTTTTAAATACATACTTATTATACATATAACACCCAGATCCGTAACAGAATTTAAAATTCATCATTCCAATTTCTGCTCGGCCGGGAATCGAACCCGGGGCCTCTGCGTCGCAGATGTTAACCAACTGAACCACCTTTGCACCGGGAAGAGTGGGTTATACAGTTTAAGTTTTATGACGAAGTTGTACGCAAATTTAGTTTTAAGTTTTAATTTTACTGTTTTTTTTTTATTCTACGCAGTGACAAACGAGCAGACAGCCCACCTGATGGTTTGACGTCCATAGGCGGCGGTGACCACTTTCCATCAGGTGGCCATCTTGCCTATTTGTCTGCCGTATAACATAAAAAAAAAGGTCACGTCACCCATAACATAGACGATTCATAGATTAATTAGTGCATCATTTAGATTTCAATCAACAAAAATGCAGAACCGCAGATGCGTTGTCACAGGACTAAGATGAAATGCCTCATGCCTGTAATTTCGGTGGCTACCATATCGTTTAAATCGGAATACAACTGTGCTAGTATTGTTGCTTGGCCGACTATTTGGTCGGCGGACCAAAGGCGGACTCCTCAGGCTTGACAGAGTCCTACCACCCGATGACGTAAATTGTTTTGATACCTCACCATCACAGCCCATAACAGTCCACTGCAGGACTTAAGGGCCTCTGCCACGAAAGCGGAGGTTATTGCCATAATCTCCACGCTTGGCAGGCGGGTTGGAGATCGCAGTGTTATAAGTATAACAATGGAAGACGCTACTGCCTATTTTCCAGCCTACGGAGACTCTAGAACTTTTGTCTCGATAGCATTAGTCGCGACACCCACGAGTGTAAGGGGTTGGTGCTGTTCTACTCTGCCGGACGCCACACGGCCAGCCTACCTTTGATACCTACCTATACAGATATCGATAAGTAGCCACCACCGTCATCGCGGAGGTCGTACGCGCTAACGTAATCGCATCGCAATCAACGCAACCTTTTGTGGCAACCGGCAACAGTTTGTGCAATCGCCCTTGATTGAACTTTGTTGTAAGTCGGTCAAGAAGAGCCGAAGTGCCCGCCACTCGTGGCCTAACGGCTAATGTGCGATTACGTTTCAAAACTGCTTCAAACCGGATTTTTTAAACCCCGACGACAAAAGAGGGGTGATGGAAGTCTGATGCGTTATTTTTCATTTTTATATTAGACAAGAAAGGCATTTGACCGCCATCTCGCCTGTTGGTAAGCGACGATGCGGCCGAAGATGGAGCCCATCTTGGAACAGCTTATTCACTTTTGCCTTGAAGGCATCCCAGATTATAAATAAATACGCTTGTATAATTCACACAGCGCCACCTAGCCCCAAAGTAAGTAAAGCTTGTCTTATGGGTGTTAGATAACTTATAAACTACTTATATACTTGTTTTAAATTAAATACATACTTACTATACATACTACACAAAGGCCCGTAACAGAAATAACAATTCATCATTTAAATTTCTGCTCGGCCGAGAATCGAACCCGGCTCTTCTGCTTGGCATGTTAACCAACCGAACCACACAGGTCGGCCATGTTGGTATATTATACTTGTATGCTAAACTGGTAACAGACGTTCCGTTTTGGCTGCAGCTGACCAACCTTAAGTTGCAGTTGATACCAATCCTTACACAGTATAAAATAAAGTTTTAAATTATCGCGGTTTGTTTACCAGTATCCCGATATTTCGGCGCAGTTGCATGCATCATGGTCACGGGATGACAAGCAAAGGTACGCGGTAGGAAACCCGGAACATTCCTTTAAAATGTGAGATATTTGTAGAGTCTGTTGCTGAAAACAAATCGAAAAGGCACGTCGCGTGTAAGACTCTACAAATATAGATCATATTTGTAGAGTCCTCAAATATGTAGGTTACCTGTATTTATTTATTTATTTATTTCACAGTTTAACAGCAAATCTAATTCTATTCAAAATATATACCTTGTTTTGTATATATGAGTCGGTCAGCCATTGAACGTTCTAACGACCTTTATAACCTTCAGGTAAAACCACAAAAGTATTAAACAGTCTAAATCCTCATCATAATATTTTATACATCGGCTTGGGATTGTCAATGGCTCATAACTAACCCTAGGCCAATTCTACCGCAAAATGCACATATTGCACCTCTGTATTGCCAGGGTCAGGGAGTTTTCCGAATAATAGAGATTGTACAATTCCCTAGGGCCTGGCCCTCGTTAAAATAAACCACTGAACAGAGAGCTGAGTGTAAGTTTTGCTTCGACTTTACTTTACTATCGCGTTTGCGTTTGCGTTTGAAGAAAAGAACTTCATTTACGTGCCACTAGACAGCGCTATACTAATCTAAGCTATTTCTTCATACTAATCACACACGCACACACACACACCAGTGTACATGTATTTCTTTGTTTTATTATTCTTTTTGTTTGTCAATATTGTATCTATCTGCAAAGCTTAGTGGCTACATATCAACATTTTAAAATGCAGTTTTGTCATTGGCATTACAACCGTTATCTGCGTGTGTTTTAAATGAATTTAACTGCTGTTAAACTGTGTAATGAACTAATAAATAAATAAAATAAATAATTTAAAGTAAAATCGAAGCGGAACTCACACTAAGCCCTCTGTTGGGAACTTATTTACAACAATACTAGCGATCCCAGCTAGACCTTCTTCGCGTGGCTTCCCCTGCCTTACACCTATTTTACGCTGGTATTCAGTGCGCCCTACAGTGAAGCATGGACGAAAGTGATTCTTTACAACAGACAATTTTTTTATAAATATCTAGTAAATATAATATAATAATGTTAAGTGCGTATAAGATTTACAACACATTATAAATATGAACCATGTACAGAGACAATGATACAATGAATTTTCTCCGCTTTATGAATATGACATGTCTGCCTGCATCGATAGTGCGTTCTAATAGATATTCAGTGCCATCTAACGTAATGTGGAGGAACCAATCGAACCATTAAGTTCAAACTCTCAAACTCCAAATTTCTTTATTGATTAACTAACTACCCACGATCCACGCCGACCACGGCCGGACCGAGCTCGACAATTACCCCGCCTTCGCGACCCTGCTACCAGGGGAACATGACCAGATTGGATCATGGTTACACATTCAGACGCCTAAATGAGCAGATTTTATCACGATGTTTTCACTCACCGTAAGAGCATCGGTTAGTGTTCAACTAATGTACATAACTCAGAAAATAGTCATTGGTGCATGGCCGCATTGGGATTCGAACCCGGTACCTCTCGCTTACGAGTTAACTTTAACCACTCGGCCACTCCTACTTTTTTTTTAATGATGTTAAATTTTATACAAGCTCTGTTTGCGTCCACCCGTCCACGTGCAAAAACGAAAGCTGACACCCCAGACAATATTGCATTGTGGCCCACCGCGGCACACGCAAACGACCGACTGAATGGGCTACCGCTGTGATCTTACCAGGATGTTTGGTAATCCGTCGATATTGAATTATCAAACAATACACCTCGGCCACATTGTTGCGGCGTTATTTTTATTAAAGCCTATAGAATGGGCCTATGTTGAGGTGCGATGAATTAATGTTTTATGAGTACAAAGGTGGCCGTGTGGTGTCCGGCAGAGTAGAGTAGCGCCAGCCCCTTACACTCCTGGGTGTCGTACGAGGCGACTAATGTTTTCGAGGCAAAAGATCTGAGAAACTCCGTGGGTTGGAAAATGGGCAGCGGCGTTTTCCATTGTTATAACATATTTATAACACTGCGATCTCCAACCCGCCTGCCAAGCGTGGATATTATGGCAATAACCTCCCCTTTCGTGAGAGAGGCCCCAATTCCTGTAGTGACGTCATGCATAGGAGCCAAGTGTGTATATTGGAGTACTTAAAAGTACATCGAGAAACAGTCTAGTTTTACTATATTCTTATTTTCTATTTGTTTCCTTCCATCGACGTCCAAGGCTTTAAAGTTTTGCCTATGTGTCTATCACCAATAAGTACCTATTGCCAATAAATACCATTGACCCATTTCCTTTTTTGAATCAGCTGATATTTAACATAAGGTGGCAGGTATATGTACCCATACTGAACACAACTGTTCTATTGTGTTTATTTATTTATTTAATAGTTTATTGGCACAAAAATGGCAATAGATACAAAGCAAATGTATATATGACACATACTTATTTCTATAAAGAAATTTCTTCCAGCAGGCCTACAGCAAAGAGAACATGATGATTAGAAGCAAGAATTTTTGTAACGATGGATGTTCCTTTTTCAAGCAAAATCTAAAATGGATTTTATGACATTTTGTCAGTGTTGTAAGTTGTTGCTTAAAACTGTGCATATTTATTAAGGTACACAGACAGTACAGTTTTAGTAAAAATATACACATAAAATACATATAAAGTACATGCTAAAAATTAAAAAAGTCATCGTCATCGGGGTTGTTTAAACTGAATAACACATATATTTATTATTTATCTCACACTAACAATGGTATCCCAATATTTGTAGCTCCAGTTGCAGCCTCAATACAACGCCCGAAGTTCAAGTTCATCGCCAGATTCACAGCAGGAATCCCATTACACTCGGTAGCTAAAATATTATCGTTTCAAAAGACGCGAGTCTCGACAGCCGAGACGTTGCACGGTCAAACGGAACCGATCTTCTCGAGTAAGTATAAAAGTGAAAGCTAGTCACCTACATAGGGGCTTGGTTTCTTTACAACCGAAAGAGCCGGCGTGTACCAGACGCTTTTCTTTTTGTGTCCCACAAATGCCGAGGGCCCGGCTTGCTGATGCTCTAGTTAAAGATCTTTGGTCACGGATTTCGAGGTCACATTCTTAGTAAACATCGGGGCTTCTGGCTGAGTTTGTTTAGGAGATGCGATGGTTTAGGTTGTAGGATGATTTTGGGGCTTAGGCTCGGAATTTATGAACTATCTTCTGATCATTTTCGTCATGAAGGTGTCCAAATTATGTTGTTGCTATCCCATTTATATTCGCTTGAAGACCTTTGTCCCGTCGGCGTCCTGTCTCGAAATTTAGAAAACTGTCCTCTGTGCGCATCGAACTCTATTATGGGTCAGTATGAATTAAGCTGAGGCTGGTCCCATTTGGTCCGAAGACGCATCGCCCTTCTTCCTTATTATGTACTTATTTTGTTAGTTTTAAGCTTTTTATAATGTGTTATTGGACCAAATAAAGATACGTCTATGTCTATGATTTTTGCGATGTAGGAGCCCTAATTATGTTGTTGGTATTATATTATATTCGTTATCGTCGTGTATAATTTATACTAGCCAAGTAATAGAATTCCCTATCCTGTCTCCTGATCAATATCATTCTGCTCTTGAAGTTTTCGCATTATTTTATAAACATTCCATCTGTTTGCACGAAGCACTTCTTCGCCACACTTGTAACTCCTATTTGTTGAAACTCCCTGCCACTCCTGCCAGCGATCTGGAGCTCTATTTTAGAACCGAATCGCCTCGAGTCGAACGGTTTTCAATATTGATTTATGGCATGAAAAACTCAATATATTTTAAATTACATTGGCAATAACATCAGCGCTCGGTTCTAAAATAGAGAAAATCACCGTCATGCATCAAGACATAGAATTTTTCAGGCTGAAAAGTAAAAATTTAAAACCATTCGACTAAACGCGAGCTGTTCAAAAACAGGGCCAATGTTCTTATCAATAATCCTATCGTTCTGTTCGATAAATATCATCATCATCATCTTGGCATTAATATCCCGGTTGTGCTTGCGGTGGGCCCGGGGGTACGCCTTGACCATGATCCAGGATTTGGCTGATCAGGTAATAGTTAATAAAACTGTTCGATCAATATATATAATCCTATATCTACAAAGAACTGGTCCACGAATGCTGTTGCAACATCAACGAACGTAATTCCTATAATTACTGTTGTCTTGACACCGTGAAAAATTGCTAACACAGTCTCCATTATAGTGACAATTCTATTGCATTACCTCGCCTCCATTGTTTCATTAATTTGCAAGCGGAATGCGACAATTAAGCAGCTGATCGGATACGTTAGGAAGGATTTAGTTATCGTTTTGGGAGTTTCCAATAACAATAAAATAATGTATTTCTAAAATTTACAGGCGATAAAAATATAATGTATGTTATAGGTATACAGATAGCACAGAGAATACATATAGTACTGAGGTTAAATACATTGAAACTCCTGAAACCAAAGTAGGTCAAAGACCTGTGTCTTGGATATCAGGGGTTTCGTCGGGCCGTAGTAGCACTATTTTATAGGTGTGTTGCGTTTAGAAATCGTTGCTAGTTGTCCTTGTTAATTGTATTGTTCATCGTTATTATTTCTTAATAGACAATAAGAGTGCATTGCTGTATAAATGGTAGGGTATCATCATCATCATCCTGGCGTCATGTCCCGATTGCGCCCCCGCGCAGCACGCGAGGGCCCAGGGTCTGCCTTCCTGCTATTCTTGGCCCACCTCGCTCGGTGTTCGGCATCTCTCGTGGTGAGCTTATTGGCACGCATATCGTTCTTGACTACGTCAAGCCATCGCTTCTTGGGCCGGCCTCTCCTTCCCGTGCCCGGCGGGGGCGGCATAGCCAGACACTTGTTCCCCACATAACCTGCCGGTCTGCGCAAGACGTGGCCATACCATCGAAAGCGGCACTCTTGCAGCTTATCTGCGATGTCACGGATGCCAAGGCTACCCCGAATGTGGGTGTTTCGAACCCGATCCTTCCATGAAACTCCACACATCCACCGCAGCATCTTCATTTCCGTGACGCGCAGCTCCTGCTTGTGTCGCTAGGGGTATGGTATAAGCCAGTGTAATATAATCTTGTCAATATCCCGGCCATCGCGCGCGAGGGCGCTGGGTTCGCTTTGTCCACAACTCAATACTGTTAGAATATTGAGGATACAATAATATTAGTATAGATTAGTACAGATTGACACTGATCGGTGTATCGGAGTTACGATGATCTCACAAACTCACGATCAAACCGCAGATATTTTAAAGAATCGTAAGATTAGGGCCATTTCACAACCTACTGATGAGATCCAATATTTAAAAATAATCATCTTGGCGTTAATGTCCCGGTTGTGCTCTCGAGAACGAGGGCTTGGGTTCCATTATCCAGGATTTGGCAGGTCAGGTAATTACAGTGGAGCGACTGCCATCTGACCTCCATGACCCTGCTACCAGGGGAACCTGACCAGATTGGATCATGGTTTCACATCCAGTCGCCTGAATGTGCAGGTTTCATCACGATGTTTTCCCTCACCGTAAGAGCATCGGTTAGTATTAAACTAATGTACATAACTCAGAAAACAGTCATCGGTACATGGCCGGGGCGGGATGAGATCCAATATCTTATTTGAAAGATATCTCTGATACCGTCTCACTCCTGTTAGTACAAAACGAAAGATACTTTCGAACTTTGCAACGGATTTAAAGGCGGTTTACAACAATAGATAGAATGATTCAAAAGGAAGGTTTATAAGCGAGAAATATAGTAGGCAGGGGTAAAGTAGGTGTACGCGAACGAAATCGCGTCGGGTCTACCAGAATTACAAAAGTCTTAAATTTGTAACTACTCAAACTGGCAAAACTTACAAATCAACTCCTTATACACTAAGATAATATGTGGTAACAAGTACAAGACATAGCTTGCAAAACTAAAACTCTAGTCTCCCACAAACACAGGCTTGTAACATCGAAAAACCAACACAACTGGTTATTTCTTTTCATGTCCTAAGTCTTCAACTTAACATACATTCCTAATAGCAGTAAAAAAGCGACGTAACTTTATTGTAATCGGTGACCACTACAGAATTATCAAATGTAAATGTCAAAGAATAAGAGGCGATGAAATTTGCGTAACACCATCTTGCTTCAGCTCTATAGAAGAGCTAAATGGAGCTTTAGTCGAATCAAGCGATACTTCACCCCAGAGCAGCGCCTTTAAGGCACAGGTGCGGCCACAATATATGGAGTATTCTTCCCATCTTCGGGCCGTCGAAACTGCTAACCTGGACTCCGTACAGAGGCGCGCCGTTCGAATTGTCGACGAACCCATACTAACAAGCATGTTGGAACCACTGGCTGACCGAAGGGATTTTTGCTCCCTATATGTGAGAATGTTTTGAGGAACTTTTTGATCTGGTGCCCACAGAACAATTTCGCCATCGTACGACTCGCCGCGGGCTGGGTACTCATCCCAATATCCACAATGTCCACGCGAATATAGGTATAGCACGACACCCTGTTGTACATATGAGTTACCTGATCCCTCTCACTAAGACGTTTTATAATATAAGTGTTATCTAATTGCAATAACCGCCTATTCATAGATACATGTAGATGACCGTTTGACTTACACCTTCGTCTTTCACCATTCTCTCCGAGATTTGTAATTTGCAAGACGGCCTTGAGCTGAACAGCCATAGGCTGTCACAGGTTGCCTCAGACGTCAGCCAGTCTAAGCCAGGTTTCGTAACGATGTGTTTAATTTGTCAATAATGTTTAAAAATGTGTTCATTTGGACCCTCGGAGCGAAAGATTGCGGCGATTGGAGGTAAACATATTTCGTATGAAATCAACTTTAGTATGCGTGCGTCAATAAAAATCGAGGCCAATGTTTCTCCCATTTGAATTGCATATTTGCGATCTATTTTTAGGATGCCAATTAGGAAATATTGAATTAATGAGGAGTCAAGATTATTCGAGACAATAATAATAAACTCCGAATCGATGGAGCTAAGTGTTTTTTATGTTATACGGCAGACAAACAGATAAACGGGCCACCTGATGTAAAGCGGTCACCGCTACCTAACAATGCGTTACCCGCCTTTAAAGACACCTCTAATATACCTCTTGAACGATCCCATGTCATAGCCCAAAGGAAACACTGTGGCTGGGAGCTCATTCCAAATCCGAATCGTACGAGCGAGAAACGTTCTTTCGATCCTTCGCGTTGGAATCTAAAAAACGGCCAAGCCATACTTTGTGACCAAAATGTAGAGTTAGACTTTGCAGTTAAAGGATTGGCTCTCCATGAGATTCGATAACTTCTTCATAGTGAAACAATTTAAGAGCATACAAGGCTTGGCGAAAAAATTTTAAATGAAAAATGTTTTCGGTGGCATATTACAAAGCATGGGACCAATCTGGTCTAGTTCCCCTGTTAACTGTCATGGAGGTCAGACGATCTGCAATGACCTGATCTGCCATATCCTGGATCACGGTCAAGGCAGGCCCCGGGCCCTCGTGCGCAAAAGCACAACCGGGATATTAACAACAATATGATTATTATATTATCGGTCACCGGACCTGCAAGTGGAAGTACAGATATCGCGGTAAGCATTGCCCACAAGTTCGTACTTGATGATTGTAAAAATCACGATGGACACCTATAAATACCCACACTGACGTAGTACCACAAGATTCCAATCATTAATTCAGTGTCAAAGTAAAGAAAATGTTGTCACAGACCTGGTCGAGCGAAGGCAACCTCTATTTTTAGAAGCACCACTGGCCCGACGTCGAATAACTTGTGTGGAACCATATCACAGTGTCGCCTGGTCTTGCAAAACATACTGGTCCACTCAATAGCAGTGTTATGATCTTATGACTTTCTAAGACTCTTGTTATTGTTAGATACAACTTTAATTATGACACAGGATGGAATTTTGAACACATAATCGGCGTTCAGATAGTGACTATGACAATGCCTGTTCTTACGTAAACTTATAAATGGCATCATCTTGGCTTTAATGTCCCGGTTGAGCTCTCGCGCAAGAGAGCCTTGGGTCCGCCTTGACCGTGATCCAAGATCTGTCAGATCAGTTAATTACAGTGGAGCGCCTGCCATCTGATCCCTGCTACCAGGGGAACCTGACCAGATTGTATCATGGTTACACATTCGTGTGTGCTGGTTTTATCAACCTGAATGTGCAGGTTTCATCACGATGTTTGACCGCCGTAAGAGCATCGGTTAGTATTCAACTAATGTACCTACATAATTCAGAAAAGAGTCAACGGTACATGGCCGCAGTGGGATTCGAACCCGGTATCTCTCGCTCACGAGTCGGATACCCCACCGATGCTCGCTTGTGTTTGAATGAAAATATTTAATTCGAATTCAAAAGTTTTATATCCTTAGAAGCCGTAAAAGATGTCGTTTAGACTTGTCGAGGTTGGGACCGGTAACATTGACATCATTAAGGTCTCGGGTCAGGTCTAGGCCTTGTCTAGCCATTATGCATTTGGTTTATGTAAGACCTAGTTGTTCCCGCGATTTTCACCTGCGCGCAGTTCGGACCTCTGTAGACATTCAACTGTCCCACGGAATTTTTATTTTATTTATTTAAGAAATCGCGTTACATTTTACTTAAATATAGTTAAGCCAATAACAGATTCCTCTCTTTAACATTATATTAAGTATATCACATTGTGAAATAACTGTCATCTAAATAAAAAGGATTCATAAAGGATATTACTAACATAATATTTGATGATTGGTTTTTATAATTTTTTTTTGGAACAAGGATCTTGTATTTTTTCCGGGATCGAAACTACCTTATGAAATCCGGAAATCATGTAGATTCCTATTCACCATCATCATCATCATAAATTTCAGAGTTGAAGTTCCCTATGGCAGCAAAAGTACTTAGTACTTAATATTCTTCACTTATCTAAACATTTCAGCACAACGTTGACTACAGTACAGTTACTTGTCGTTCCTTGGATAAAGAAACTTGTCGCAGACAAGGTATATACTCATAGTTACTGAAGGCTGCACTTTAGTAAGCTAGGAAGAGAGGTACAACATACGCATATAGAATAGATACGCAAAGCCTCGCATGCGGGCGATAAAACTTAATAGCACGGCTCAGGTTGGTGACCCGGCAGGGATATGCTAGGAATGCACGTACTTGTGTGTTTATTCCAACTTGAAAACGTTGGGTTTATGGAGGCGATGGAAGGGACTTTTCTATCAAATTCCTTGTTGTCAACTTGTCTGTTTTTGGTGGCTATCGTTTTGTTTTCTTTGGCTTAATGTAAAATATTCGATAAGTACTAGAAGTCCAATTGTAGGAAGGTGTTAAATACTCGATATGTACTATTTGTAAGTTGTTTGTTTCTCAAATAAAATATATTTAAAATGTCAAGGTGGACCACGGGCTTTCGTGCGCGACAGCACATTAACGCTAAGATGAGTAGAGAAGAGCTAGATACAGGCATCTATCAGTGGTTTTGACAACTGCTTGCCTGCTTAATGATAATAATAATAATAATACTGATTATTTTTATTTATTAATCTAATGTAATTTGCATTTTTTACTAATTTCAATTTAATTTAATTTTTAATGTAAAAAACGTCCCCTGCGGTTTTCACCTGCGCGCAGTTGGATCTTGGTAAACATTCTATCCAGCGGGACCCTATTATTTTTCCAGGATAAAAACCTATAGTAGCCTATGTCACTCGGAAATAATATAGCTTCCTATTAGCGAAAGAATACTCAAAATCGGCTCAGTAGTTTCGGAGATTACCTTCAACATACAAACTCACAAACATACAATATTTTTCTCTTTAAAACATTTTTTTAGTACGAGCCTCTTTGGTTCAAACCTTTACCTGCGAGTGTGTTCCCTGATCATTGTAATGTGGACGCCTTCAAGGCTAGAGTGAATAGGTTGTTCCTAGACAGGCATGCTCGATCTTCGGCCGCATCGTCACTAACCACCGGCTGTGATAGCGGTCAAATGCATGGCTACTCCAATATATATAAAAAAGATACCGTCACGGGGTAAAATCGGTTTCCGAAATTGTAACAGTCTTAAAGTCCCCAGCGGAAGGTCTGGTCGCATTTTTTTTTACGACTTAGGTGGCAAACAAGCTTACGGCCTGCTTATTGGTAAGCAGTCACCGCGGCTTATGGACGTTTGCATCACCAACGCGTTGCCGACCCCGTCAAAACCTTTTCACCCCTTTCTTGATGAACTCCATGTTGTACTCTCCACCTTTTGACATGCTTGGTTATCCTGGTCACGGTACAATATTGTGTCGCTGTCAAACTCGTGCGCATGATTTACGTTCAAATGTGAATGAAATATGAATACTACCTTCACTTCGCTTGGAACGGATATCGTTCGCTACACGTTGATGGTGCAATAGTAGAAAAAACAACCAAGAGACTACGCGTGTGACTATTAAAATATATTTCTTTCAAGAAAGGTTAACATAACTTTGTAGCCAAATATTAAGAGTCAAATTGCAATTTGTTGCAATCAAATCAGATGTCAAAAAGCTGGGGTCCGATGTGGGAAGAGTAATAGATGTATGAAAAGAGTTACTGTTTCGGATATATGCGAGGCTAGGGAGTAATGAAGGTGAATTTTTAGAGCTAAAGATATTGACATAGATATGTAACGTATTATTGGATATTATTTTATTATTAATCATTATTATTATTTTTTGACATACGTATACTGTAATTGACTTGTAATTAACAATTATCAATAAAACATGAATGAATGAATGAATGAATGAGGAAAGTGACGGTCCATAGTCTCTGCCTACCCCTTAATCAGATGTCTCGTGCATAAGTGTTTAACATTTTTTTTGTCGATAATAAAAAATGCTTTAATTTTAGAAGAGACCGACGTTATTAAAGACATCAACGAAAGCCAACAAGAGCATCAAGTCGTCGATAATATTCCATGAGCGACATTTATTTTCCGTGGTTGCGAAACAGCACCTATGAAAGGAATGTAGCCTAGCGGTACATGTAGGTACGACGCGATGCCGAGATCGATACTAAGTCAATCGCAATCACACATTACCGAGAGCAAAAGAAAACAAAAACGAGCAAAAAAGATCTACTTACACCACTTCCTTAGGAATGCACTGGTGAGCTTAGCGCACAATTTGTCCCTGCCCTGCATTGTCGCGGATTCAAATAAGGAACACACGTACGAATAAAATCACTGTTGCGTTGCACCGCTAGCACATATCACAGTTCACAGCACTGCACAAGTTTTCATTGAGGCATCCTTTTTTTACGTGGACGGTTCTCGGGTTCGCACCGGGCGGGAGACACGTGCGCGGCGCTCGGCGGTCGGCGGTCGACTGACGCCGCGAGTGGATTTCTTGCGCCTGCGCACCCACCCTGCAAGAAGGAAAGACCTTTGAAGAAACAAGAAATTGCTATTCGGTCGATAGCGCGGGCAAGCGCGTTGACCTAGCCACCAGTGGGTTCCGTAAAACTCAACTTTGCCATTTCTGCGGCAGGAAGTCGGAAAGGTGCATTGTTGGCCTCAAAATGTATGGACGTGACATTGCTACCATATATTTTTCGGTGTCGGAACGGGGTTTTCCGATGTGCAATGAGGAAATGGTAAAATTTGTCGTCTGTAGTCGGTGAAAGGTTGTGGAGCTTTCATGGAAGGATGTAGTGATATATGCGGAAGCAAATGTTTTACTATGTTATATTGAGGTATGGGTACAGGAGCTTCAACAAATTTGTCAGATATGTATATTAGTGAAAATCAATGCTAATGATCCTCTCACCACAATATTTAGTAGGTTAACTCCAACAATTTTATACTTAACCTATTGATTATTAAGAAGTGAAAATCAGGGGATTGGTGGAGCTGCCCCGATACCGAGGTGCCTCTGCGATGTTTGCAGCAGCTACAACGGATGGCTTCGCAGCTGTCCTGCGAAAGCGAGGTGCGTCGTTGCTGGCCAGGGTGCGGGTCAGCACCAACACTCTCCACAAAGTGATAGCGGGCAGGTTGGACGGTCCAATACTTAACCACTGGATATCAGTTATTGTCCACCGAAATGAACAATCCGATGAAATTTTGCTAATATAAAATTTTCATAACATACTAAGTAAATAAACTGACACCTATGGACATGTCTGTAAACCTTACGAAGTCTGAAATAAACCATTTCTTTCTTTTTATTACAAGAGTAAATTAAATTCCTCACTGACGTTATGGAATACTTTCAGTGAACATGTCACTTGACAATTTTACAAAATTACACAGTCAATAAAGATGGCGTTATCACCGAGGACTTCAAGCCTTCTTAAATGTTTATGATCTGAATTGGATCTGGATTTGTGCATTTATTTAAAAGTAGTTAAGGTACCTTCTGACACAGGCTACGCTTAAAAGGAGTATTTTTGTTAACGAAATAAATAATTTATTTATTTATATATGATCATGGTTTATCAAAAGCATGTAAACATGCGAGTTCGCAGCCGTCTGCGACTGTCTTAGGTTGAGGATGTGATGTGGAACCGAAATTAAGCGCTGTCTATGTCTAATAGGCAACTGTCGTGCAACGGGCGGTTTTGAGGTCTCCCATTGGTTGAGCGACGTCCGTCGTACGACCTTGGTCGCATGACCGTTGTCAATTAGGACAGCTCCTTTGTCTATGTGACTGCATACGAAGCGTCGCACTGCGACACGTCGCTACGACGTAGGTGCAGACAGGTTTTTTTCAAAGAATTGAATTTAGTATGATATTTTAAGTACTTAAATTAATATCATTGTCAAAAATGAAATGTTCCGATGCCGTTTGCTGCTGCCGTTTGCTGCTGCCGTATGCAGTCGGCCGACACGTAGCATGCTAGCGTTGTTGTGCTTTCGCGCACGAGGGCCCGGGGTCCGCTTGGCGATTTAGCAGATCTTACATTTAGTAGATAATTACAGTGGAGCAATAGCCATCTGACCTTCGTGACCCTGCTATCAGAGAAACATGACCAGATTGGATTATGGTTACACATTCAGTCGCCTGAATGTGCAGGTTTCATCACGATGTTTTCCCTCACCGTAAGAGCATCGGTTAGCATTCAACTAATGAACACAACACAGAAAAGAGTCATTGGTACATATCAGCGGTGGGATTCGAACCTGGTATGTCTCGCTTAACACCTGGTACCGCTTGACAACTTATTGCCGTCCCTTTTGGGCACGTTATATGCACAATTAAAAAAATATACTTCAAAGTGACTTCAGCTGTGAGTAGGCTTTTTCTACGCCTTTTTTTTTCTATGTCCATTTCTTTGACAGATAACCACGGAACGCTAAACGAGCATATAAACCGAACCGTTTCGAACCATCTGGCAGTAGGTACATAGCAAGATCACGTCTCACGAGACACCATCGTAATATTCCGCGACGCACAAGAACGAGCAAGACTGGTTTCTTGTTAAGTAGGCACTCGTTCGATAATATTATTTTCATACGTATCTACGTTCGAGGTACGTATCGCCTAAAGGTCGTGGTCAAAAGGTGGTAAAGGTGGGTTTTGACTGGACCGAGCATTGTTAGAATTTTTTATTTTACTAAGGTAGCAAACAAGCTTACGGCCTGCCTGATGGTAAGCAGTCACCGCAGCCTATGGACGTTTGCAATACCAGGGGCATCACCCACGCGTTACCGACCCCGTAAAATCTTTTTACCCCTTTCTTGTAGTAGGTATAGGTATTGGAAAAAGTTAGAGGAGGCCTATACCCTAAAATGGGTATCCAATAATAATGAAATAGGTACACCGTATTAGAAAAGTTACAATTTAAGTTTATGTAAGTAAGTAACTGTGTTTATCAATATCTACCGTAGTATATTTAAGTGTACACTTTTAGTACCTGCATTTAAGTTAAACCTTTTCCTATGACTCCAAGGTTTGCTGGTAGAAAACTCAATTAATGAGTTAAGCTCGCCGTTGTACATCTCTATTACTGTACTGTATAATTATGTCATGTTTGTGTACAATAAAGAATAGCGAATAAGTTATTAGATTTAATGTTAATTTATTTAATGCTAATACTGTATAATGTACTAAATAAGATACAATTATGAAATATTTGTATCCTAAAATTAAAATTAATGACTAATTATTGATAATTATTTATTTAGATATATTAATTGTGAATTGTATTTGAGGTAATTAATCAATTGAGTAATAAAAAAGGTTGTAATAATAAACAGGTATTTTCATACGCATCTACGTTCGAGGCACGAGGTACGTATCATCGAAAGGTACCTTGGTCAAAAGGTTGTTTGAGTAGCGGCTGGTTGTTTTGTGGGTATAGGTAGCTGTGAATTATCAGTACTAGTTTTATGTTGTGATTTTTTTCACGTAAATCTCGGTTTTTACGTTTTGAACCCGTTTCCGCAAGAACAACGTTGAATTTCGGTATCAATTATAGCCTATGTGTACAATCTGTACCTACAGTTAAAGTTGAATACTAACCGATGTTTTTACGGTGAGGGAGAACATCGTGATGAAACCAGCATAATCAGGCGACTGAATGATCCAATCTGGTCAGGATCCCCTGGTGGCAGGGTTACTGAGGTCAGATGTTAGTCGCTCCACTGTAATTACCTGATCCGCCAAATCTTGGATCATGTTAGAAACGGATCCCGTATCCTCGTGCGCGACCACAATCGGGACATTGGCAACATTTTTTTTTTTTTTCTTTTATTCTTGATACCATGAAGGGGTATGCATGTCCACGTGATAGCAAACAACTTTTGCTTACTATGGCACCAACTCTGAAATCACGGTCACCTATTTCATACCTACATTCTGGCAGAATTCATTTTCAATTTAGTGTTAGAGCTGTTTCGCCTGGAGTCCGCCTTGCCCATGATCCAATATTTGGCAGGTGAGTTTATATCAGGTAACAGCGGAGCGACTACCATCTGATATTACAGTTAAACAGTGAACTTGACCAGATTGGGTCATGGTTACACATTCAGTAGCCTGAATGTGCAGGTTTCCTCACGATGTGTTCTCTCACCGTAAGAGCATCGGTTAGTATTCAACTAATGTACATAATTCAGAAAAGAGTCATTGGTACATGGCCGCACTGGGGTTTGAACACTGTAACTCGGGGTACAATTCGGGCCTCTTAACTATTAGGCAGTTACTTCAGGATATAAGTCGGTCCCCGTAACCATTACGCCACCGACGACTTCTCTGTATCTATTATTCTACGGTAGATGAATCAATACTCACAATTTCGCAGACCGGTACAAATATTAAGCCTTAAAAAACAAACTAAGCTTGTCTGACCTCTTAAAGCTGGATTGGATGTGTTTGTCTCAATCATTGCCAGCTCGACCGGTCGGTCAAGGATGTGAATGGTTACCATCGCCACACCAGTTCCTAGGTACCTACCTACATTTACAATTCAAATTAGGGATGGTCAATCGACAAAATATCGATATGATGCTTAGGTACCTACATGTGAGTGGTTTTAGATGACCCTTAGCTTGCTTAACAAGTAGTTCTTTATTTTGTTTGATTATTTTTTATTGCAATTGGGTAATTATAAGCCAATATTCGTTACTGAGTGCAAAGAAAAAAAATAGTTTTTTATCAGCATTATTATATGTTTTAACTTCCGTGAGTTTTTATTCTCATGTTTTATTTGTCATACCTCAACAGGGTCCTGGTACCTAGTGTTGTAAATGTACGTAAATAACGGTGACTGCTTACTATCAGGCGGATCTGTACGTTTGTTTGCCACTTCACTGCTGACGTTACCATACTAAAGACATCAACTGGCTGCCCTTAAACTTTTATACTACAAACATCAACGGGATTCCCTTAACACTTTCATACTACAGACATCATGACGACCTGAGTGGTTCAGTGGCAAAGGTCGCGGGTTCTATTCCCGGCCGGGCAGGAATTGAAATGATGAGTTTTAATTTCTGTTACGGGTCTGGATATTTAATGTATTGTAAGGAATACCTCTTACATGGCTACCACCAACCCTACACGCCATTTAAATAGCGAGCAGATAGACGACAAACTCTTTTGCTACTTGGCTCTCAGAACGGACGGACATGCTACAGAATCGCTGTTGGTTCTTATTAAGGTCACGTGAGCTATTTTCCTGGTTATTTTCCACCTGTTTTCTGTTTAACTGATCTGTAGTGTGTAATCGCTGTGTTGAAATCTAGTGCAAATAATGGTTTATTGTTATAATTTTCTAAGAGTTTTGTAAATTGTTTATTTTGTTACAAAATGTAAAAAGGTTTTTCGTTAAGTCTTGTTTTTTCAAATTAATTTTGACCGTAGTTCCTAAAAGTATAATAAGTATGTATTTATTTAAAAAAGCAATAAGTATAAAAGTGGTATATCAGTTGTCTAACACCTATAACACAAGCTTTGTGTGTGCTTTGCGGTGTGTGAATTGTCCAAGCATATTTATTTATTTATCGGCTGCAATCATACGTTCATACTAAAGACATCAACGGGCTCCTCTAAACCCGTGATGCTTCTAAACTTGCGTTCCGCCCGCATGGACTAAGCACCTACCTAGCATCTTGTGAGTAGTTGGAAATAAAAAGTATGCGCATGTCCATCCTAAGTTGATAAACTAGATCCATACCGAATGTCTTTAAAATCGGTGCAGTGGTTTAGCCGTGAAAGTTTACATACAGTTTATTACTTTCGCATTTAAAATGTAAATAGGGATAGATTTTCCTGCCTGTGAGACAGAGGCGTGAGCTTTATGTATGTATAGACCAATAAGACGTCGTGTAATACCTAGAAGTAAACAGCTGTAGGTAATCAGGTTGCTGCAGGGAACTGTAGAGTGGCGATCGCTCTACAAACAAGATATCGACAATTTGACATTTCAAAAATATCGACACGATATTCCATCGATATATTTATCGAACCCTGACATCTCTATTGCGGATGTGTACATCCTCAAGTTAAGTTCTTACTGTATTGTTATAGCCTATCTGTTAAGTATTATCTTTGAACTAGGCACTTCTAGTTAACCTTGTATAATATATATTCATAGCCGTTTTTTTCTTATATATTATTATGGTCCGTCCAACGCTTCATCTTGCAATGGAATGAGATAATTTTACAATATTAAAAATAATGACCGCGTACTTATTCTGCTACTTGTACCTACTGGCGGAAAAACGTTTCTCTCTTGACGGTGTGTTTTTCTATAGTTGTTTTTTGTATACTACGCTGTGACAAACGAGCATACGGAAATTACCACTTACCATCAGGTGGGCTCACCTGATGGTAAGCGGTAATTTCCGCCCATAACATCTACGATTCATGCATTTAGGTTGCAGCCAACAAAAATGCAGAACCGCAGGTGCGATGTCACTGTAAGGACTAAGATGAAATGCCTCATGCCTGTAATTGCATAAGCAAGCTAAGCATAGATTAATCCTTATATACAATCTGGCCCCACGATACAGGCATGTCCTAGTGTGGGGGCCATAATGACCTTTCCATTTATCTGTAACACCAGCTGATGTACTGCAAACGTGTAACAACATAATATGTATAACTCGATTTTTTCTATAAACTTATTTGTATTTGTATTTGTAATTGCGCTGGCCACCTTATCCTTCAAACCGGAACACGACAATGCAAGCATTGTTGCTGTGCGGAAATAGATGCTGCGGTGGTACTCACCCAGGCGGACTCCTCAGGCTTGACAGAGTCCTACCACCTGATGTAGGTGTGGATAATGTAGGTATCTAGGCGAAGATCAGTATGGTCTCATATTGTTTTTAACTACTAACAAAATGACCTAACCGACAAAAAAACTCGGAAAACCCCAAGTTAACTAAAACTCAAATATTTCCAAAGCTGGTTTTCCATTAAGACGCATCGAAATCAGTCTATCTGTTCGAGAGCTACGATACAACAGACCGACAGACATACAGAGCCACAGATTCACACGTCGAACTCATAACACCCGTCTTCTTAACGGCGAAAAAAGGGTTGTGTTGTAAGTTTCATGTATGTATCTGTGTGTCTGTGTGCTGTCTGTGGCATCGTAGCTGCCGAACGGACCGATTTCGATGCGGTTCACCTTATTTGAAAGCCAGTTTCTTCGAGATGGTTTTAGCTTTAACGTTGGTTTAGAAGTTGTACCTGTCGTGATCTTAAATTTGTTGAAATGTTAAATAAATAAATAATGGAGTATATGTAGACTGGCTCCACGACTTGCTTAAGAGCATCGGTGGCCGAGCGGTTACCGTATCCGACTCGTAAGCCAGAGGTCCCGGGCTCGAATACCGCTCCGGCCATGTACCAATGACTATTTTCTGAGTTATGTACATTAGTTGAATACTAACCGATGCTCTTACGGTGAGGGAAAACATCGTGATGAAACCTGCACATTCAGGCGACTGGATGTGTAACCATGATCCAATCTGGTCAGGTTCCCCTGGTAGCAGGGTCATGGAGGTCAGATGGCAGTCGCTCCATTGTAATTACCTGACCTGCCAAATCCTGGATCATGGTCAGGGCGGACCCCGGGCCCTCGTTCACGAGAGCACAACCGGGACATTAACGCCAAGATGATTATTATTATTTTTTATGTAGACTTGCTCCACCGACAAGGGTCATACTTTTAAATATATGATGACGATGATGATGTTAACTTGATCGGAGGTTTTCCGACGTTTTCCTGTCTGTTTGTTATTTCGACGGGTGTTAAAAAATGAGTCATAAGTACCAGTTTATACCTCACAATGGCAAAATCGAGACCGCACACTTTCGATGCGGTAGCGTGAACTTGGAATTTGTACGAAAAATGTTACGAATTTGTACGAGCGAAACCTTGCACGGAAGGAGTGTGTAACCGCATTTTAAGCAGACATTCCTCGCTAACGGGAGTTAGTAAAAGTACGAACATTAGAACTGGTGACTGCTTACCATCAGGCAGGCCGTAAGCTTGTTTGCCACCTTAGTGGTCAAAAAAAAAATCTATTTGCAATGAAAGTATTTATTGAAAAATACACCGGTTCTCTTTCAGCGTCAGTGGCCGAGTTGTTAAGGTATCCGGCTCGAAAGCGAGAGGTACCGGGTTCGAATCCCACTACGGCCATGTACCAAAGACTCTTTTTTGAGTTATGTACATTAGTTGAATGCTAACTTGCGGTGAGGGAAAACATCGTGATGAAACCTGCGCATTCAGGCGACTGAATGTGTAACCATGATCCAATCTGGTCAGGTTCCCCTGGTAGCGTCACGGAGGTCAGACGACAGTCGCTCCACTGTAATTACCCGATCTGCCAAATCCTGGATCATGGTCAAGGCGGACTCCGGGCCCTCGTGCGCGTGAGCACAACCGGGCCATTAACGCCAAGATGAGTGATTCCTCGCTAACGGGAAAGTAAAGATACGAATATTAGAACTATTCGCAATGAAACTATTTATCGAAAAATAGACCGGTTATTCTTAAGCGTCGATGGCCTAATGGCTAACGAATGGCGACGAATTAGCTGACCATGTAGTAGATTATAATAATGGTCAGGTGGTCAACTAATTCATTGTATCAATAAACCAAGTTCGACCCCAGTGCCGCCATGTAGGTACCAGTGACTTCTGAGTCACGCCTCTGTCCGACAGGTGGGGTAGGCAGAGACTATGGACTGCCACTTTGCTCTGTCCTGACACAACCACCTAGCCTCGCATATATCTACAACTCTTTTCATACATTTTCTTTTAATCTTGCCACTTCGGACCCCACGGTCTCCTCATACGGTGAGGGGAAACATCGTGAGGAAACCTGCACATTCAGCTGACTCGACTGAATGTGTACTGTATATATACTGAATGTGCAACCATGATCCAATCTGGTCAGGTTCCCCATGTTAACAGGTTCACGGTGGTCATACGGGTTTCGCTCCACTGTAATTACCCGATTTACCAAATCCGGGATCATGGGCACCGGACCCCTGGCTCTTGTGCGAGGGCACAGCCGGGACATTGACGCCAAGATGATTATTTTTAAATACTTTTACGGTCCTCCTTGGCGGGGTCACTACACTACTGCCATGTGCAAACCGTTTCCAAAGTGACTCAGTATGCTAAATTCACGTGTCCCCAAGTCAGAGGTCATTGTCTTGTCAAGACGATGGTAACATATTGAAAATAAGAAATCTAATAATAAACTTACCGGTCGGTTAGTAGTAGCTAAGCATAGGTAGGTGGTAGGTACCTAGTAGTTAAATAAATAAATATGTTCGGACAATTCACACAGCGTCATCTAGCCCCATAGTTAGTGTTGTGGCTGCCAGACAACTGATAAACTACTTATATACTTTTAAATACGTACTTATTATACATATAACACCCAGACACCTAACAGAAATTAAAACTCATTTCAATTTCTGCCTTGCCGAGAATCGAAGCTGGGACCTCTGCGCGGCAGACCGGCATGATATTGCTTCTTGACGGACTTCTCAAGCTTGACAGATCCCAATAAGATAAATACTCTATTAAGATATCATCATTTTAGGCATATACCGTCAGTGCTCCATGAGGTGGGGCTTTGGGGAACCATGGCTTAGGCAGTGAAGGAGAATTTTCTTTGTTGCTGCCAGAGCAACGTGTTATGGGGGTGAGCACCGCATTGGCGATACCTATGGTTTTACTAAATGTCTTGCCTGTTTTGCTACCGTATGACATAAAAAATGGATTCTTAATCTCAAGATTTCAAGTATTTCCATATTTCAAATTATCGAACACAGCTCAAATGGCTCCCAATCCGTCTACGCAGGAATTCGTAGTAAAAAACTCGTATAAAATCCTTTATATCTCTCGCGCTTCCTGATACCTCCGTGAACAGTTTCACTTTGCCCTTCCAAAAGAGAAGCCTTGTCGTTCTAGCGTAAGATCGTCGCTAGCAATTCTTGCTCACCATTCCGACTTCTGCTCCTGTTCCTCCACTGTTCATACAGCAAGACTATGGGAGTCTCTTCCGCACGAAGTGCGTGACAGTCTATTTATCTATGTCTTTAAAATCTGCGTATATTTATAACATCTCTCTTTTTTGTCTATTATCTAATTTGTACGATCTCTTTAATTTACAATAAATTGTTCAATTAATAAATAAAATCAATTTTTGACGACGATGACAAATCAGCTTCGAAAAGAACAAATAGGGACCTTATTTTCCTATCAACGCACATAACCTTGAAATAGCGCAAGCCAGTTCTACTGCAAATTCGAATTAGTAAACTGCATAATTTAAGTTTGGAATCTTAACCGCCAACGGTTGTTGGGCTACCTGAGTGGTTCATTTGAATTCCGAACACGGCGGCTGTACCAACGACCTGCAAGACAGAAATGTCATATAACCTTTGTCAAATTAGTATTCTGTACCTTTATCCTTGTCTGTTGTTTCTTTCTTAATTTATTCTTGGTACTTATAACTGCCTATTAAATCGGCAATAAAAACTGGAGGTAAAAGGGTAAACACGTTCTCAGAGATTTTGGGTATCGTCACAGTCCGAAAAAGAAGTGAAGGAGATGTTTACCCTACCGATGATTATAGTTCTAATAATATTAGTTTGTCTCTGGAGAATCTGTCATTCTGATGTGTACCATGTAGTATAAGTGCAGTACCACTTAAGAAAAAAATCCTTTGCAGCTACAGAAACAAACTGAGTATTTGGTGCATCGTTAGTCCATTTAAATTGTCTAAATGAAAGAGTTATTAGCTGTCTCTTAGGTTCCAATAGCTCATTCTTGACACCATGATATTTTTATTCAAAATAATTAAAATTTATAAAGTGTAATTTGTATACATAAATTCCTCTACTAATTTAAACAACTGCACAGAAAGTTATTCTTCAGGTTGTCTAGTAAGCTCTTTAACTGTATCCTATAACCCTTTACATGTAAACGGAACCTAGGAAACGTTGTCAAATTGTCGAGTGTAAATCTTACATTTTCTCTACCCCTAAACATCCGCCAACATCACCAATTGTGCGGCGTCCATTTGCAATAAATGTTTCTTTCTTTCTTTCAATCCTTCACACACTAACAGTCCAGAGATTTTGAGCCTAAACAACCCGTCACTTTCTTGCCACCAGCGGCAAAACTACAAACGTAAACAAACCACCAGCCAAAGGTCATTGCAGACAAAGCGGTAATCGATTGGCCACGACTTCGCTTTCTCGATCGCCGGATTCGATGTCACGGTTGACATTCGGCACAGCGTGGGCTTGAGGTTCATAACACCATCATCACCCGAGCGGTCAGTGGTCGGGTCTCATAACATCATAATCGAGCTCCACATCATCTTGGCGTTAATGTCCCGGCTGTGCTCTCGAGCACGGGGGCCCGGGCTCCGCCTTGACTATGATCCAGGATTTGGCGGTCAGGTAATTACAGTGGAGCGACTGCCATCTGACCAGCGTGACCCTGTTATTAGAAGAACCTGACCAGATTGGATCATGGTTACAAATTCAGTTGCCTGAATTTGCAGGTTTCATCACGATGTTTTCCCTCACCGTAAGAGCATCGTCGAGCTCCACAAGCCGGTGGTAATGGGCGAACTGTGTTTATGCGCACCGGATAGGACCGCGTGGCGCCGGCGCGCGGCGGCTGCCAACGCTGCTGCGCGAGCTGCGCGGGCGCACCAACCTGCTGGCCGAGCCGCTGACGCGCGCGATTCGCACTCTCAACAAAATCGCAATGATGCTCGACCTATTCCATTGTACTCTGAATTAAGTCACGCGGTCAAAATTATATGTATTGTGTTATTATGGTAACATTTAATAGGGTAATTATTTTATTGCTTGTAAAAATGGTTATATTTTACTTGTCTATTGCGTTAGGTTACAACCTATAATGATAGATTTTAGAGGATATAAATAAATATAAAATCATCTGAGCGGTCAATATCCAAACTAAACGATCCACCGCGCTCCCGACCGCGCGCACAATCGAAGCGCACATCGCTCCACAAGTGTCGATCACGACCTCATTCCACCGGCCACTTTCCGCCATCGGGAAACGCGATGATCGTGGCTTCGGTTCAACCTTTATAATCATCATCTTGGCGTTAATGTCCCGGTTGTGCTCTCGAAAACGAGGGCCCGGGGTCCGCCTTGACCATGATGCGTACGGCTAAGGAATGGAACGCGTTGCCTGCAAGTGCGTTCCCTGATCATTACAATCTGAACACCTTCAAAGCTAGAGTTAATAGGCTGTTCCTAGGCAGGCATACTCCATCATCGGCCGCATCGTCACTTACCACCAGATGAGATGGCGGTCAAATGCTTGACTAGTTTTTTTTATTATATTATACAAGACGCCTGTCTTGTCATTTGTCCGCCATCTCACCTGTTGGTAAGTGACGATTTTCCGACGTTTTTCTCTCGGTAATAATGGTAATTATTACCGAGAGGAGGAGCGTCGGTGGCCGAGCGGTTACAGTATCCGACCCGTAAGCCAGAGGTCCCGGGTTCGAATCCCGCTCCGGCCATGTACCAATGACTGTTTTCTCAGTTATGTACATTAGTTGAATACTAACTGATGCTCTTACGGTGAGGGAAAACATCGTGATGAAACCTGCACGTTCAGGCGACTGGATGTGTAACCATGATCCAATCTGGTCAGGTTCCCCTGGTAGCAGGGTCATGGAGGTCAGATGGCAGTCAATGGCAATAATGGTAATTATTATTTATTTTGTGTCCGGTAGCGGGACGCGGGACGAATGGCCACAGATAAAACTGATATGCTGAACAGATTAAACAGATAGATAAAGTCAAGATGGTCAAGCAAGGCGAACCCAGGGGCTTTGCGTGCCGCGCGAGAGCGGAATGACTTCTAATAAAGGAACCCGTAACTGAAATTAACATTCATCACTTCAATGTCTGCTTGATCGGGAATCGAACCTCTGCGTGGTAGACGGCATGTTGACCAGCTCTACTACTACAAGTATTCAGCTCGTTATTTATAACTTCCGACGAAAAAAGAAAGATGCTTATAAGTTTGACGTGAATAACTGTGGCTCTGTGTATCTGTGTGTCTGTGGCATGGCAACTCCCGAACGGCTGGAACGATTTGGATGCGGTTTTCCCCATTTAAAAGCCAGGTTTATCGAGATGCTTCTTCAGCTTTGTTTAATAAAAATCGGTCAAGTAGTTTAGAAAATATTTGAGTTTAAGTTTGTTCGGGGTTTACCGAATTTTCTGTCAATTACGTTTTCGATGAATAAGAAGCTATGATAACACCAAATTCAACCTTACGCCAATAAAAATAAAACTAATCCATAGCCGCCGACGATTCTATAAAAAAGTCGCCTGAATGTGCAGGTTTCATCACGATGTTTTCCCTCACCGTTAGAGCATCGGTTAGTATTCAACTAATGTACATAACTCAGAAAACAGTCATTGGTACATGGCCGGAGCGGGATTCGAACCCGGGACCTCTGGCTTACGGGTCGGATACTGTAACCGCTCGGCCACCAACGCTCCTACCGCCGACGACTCTATAACACTTGCACATAAATACAAAGTATCGTAGCCAAAAACCACTTCACACTATCATTCATTTCGCTCTTTCAAATCCACACGCCGCTAACGCCCGCCATCTCTGTTCCACACGCGTCTCACAATAGCAAAAGATAGAGACAGCGTGCTCATTATAAATCCTTCACAAAGTATGCAATTAGAAACTGCAAGCACTGTTGTATTTGGCAAGCCCTTCGTTGGAAGGTGCGGTGATGCAAGGTGGACTGCGTTGCTTGCCAATAGCTAGTGGTGGGAATGGATGTTGATTATTCATTCGTATTTATTCATTGCCGAATGTATTTAGGTACGTACGAAGAACAGTACAGAAGTACAGAAGCTATGTGAGCTTCTGAGCGGCAGCACTTATTTCACAATTCGAAACAATGGACTGTGATAAAGAGCTATTCGAATTACTCGAGTGAAAAAATGACTTTACACCATTTAATTCAATATTAAATAATAGAAGGTGGACTAGGTGAAGCCTAGGGTGAAGCTACTAATACCTTATGCCAGTCGGCTCTTTGACCCTGGAGTTTACCAAAGAAATGATGTACACAAAGCTACTTACAAATACAATCGAAACCTCAAGAAAAGTAGTAAGTAAAAAAGAAATTAAAAGCTAACACTATCATCAATTAACCATTTCGATTCTAACGAGTTAACTCGTGAATGATGTTATTCGAATGAAAAATTTTCATTCGGAAACCGAATCTAAATCATTCGATTGTTATTTTCATCAACAATCGCCCATCACTAAGCCAATCGATTCGTCGTTGGATAATTCATCTGACCTTGCATAGAACACGCGGCTTAAGGATCTGGATTTCCTTATTATAAGCTTTTGCAACCGCATGTCCGTGGTAGAGCATCGGTGGACTAGTGGTTAAGGGTACCGACTCGTAAGGGTGAGGTACCAAGTTCGAACCCCAGGGTCGCCATGTGCCAATAACTCTTTTCTAACTTACGTAGGTACGTTAGTTCAACACTAACCGATACTCTTACGGTGGGATCCAACCTGGCAGTATCCCCTGGTAGCAGGGTCACGGAGGTCAGATGGCAGTTGCTCCACTGTAATTATCGGATCTCTCAAATCGTGGATCATGGTCAAGGCGGACCCAGGGGTCTCGTGCGCGAGAGCACAACCGGGACATTAACGCCAAGATGTTGATTCTTTTTTTATACATATCCCAAATTAAAATTCAATACGAGGAATCGGCCTTAACGCTTACGAGCGACGTCGTCCAGTGCATAGTGAAGTCACAGTACCGCTGGTTGTAGCGCGTCAAGGTGGCCAGTGTTACACTTAGGATGAGGGGTCCGTCTTAAATGAAATGCTATTAAGCCCCGCTGGCACCAAATTCTTAAACACGTTTAAGAATGACGTTTACCGTTTTTTTATTGTATATATTTTTTTAAAGTATCTGCTTAAATGCGTTTAAGAATTGATTGAGTGTTCTACTACTACGTCTTCGAGTGCAAAAAAATTGCACTTTGTTGTGATAGCAGACGTGTCCTAGTGTATCAGGACGTTTCCTGTAATTGTACGGTAATTTATATCCCAAGTTAAAATTAAATACGAGGAATCGGCCTTAACGCTTGCCAGCGACGTCGTCCAGTGCATAGTGAAGTCACAGTACCGCTGGTTGTGCCGCGTCAAGGCGGACAGCGTTACACTTAGGATGAGGGGTCCGTATAGTATTAAATTTAATGTTTATCTGTAACTAGTGGACTCGGCGCGACTTCGTTCGCGTGGCATCCTACCCCTATAATATCCTACCCTACCCTACATTACCCTACCTTACACCTACCCTACACCTATCCAACCTATTCTACAGATACTTTACCCCTACCTAGCCGTTTTTCTTGCTTATAAACGTTCCTCTTGAATCACTCTATCCATTGTTGAAAACCGCATTAAAATCCTTTACGTAGTTGAAGCAGACAGCGGGACGCGACTTTGTTTTATACAAGACGTTGTTTCAGCAATAAAATTCATTTCGAGAGTAAATATAAAAGGTGCCGGAACATCGGTAAAGAGAATCAACATAAGATCTAAATAGTTCTACCTATACCGAAGCTTTGCGTTGATTAATTTCATTGAAATGATTGATTAATTGGCCGTGTGGTGTCCGGCAGAGTAGAATAGCACCAACCCCTTACACTCGCGGGTGTCGTACAAGGCGACTTATGTTTTCCAGGCAAAAATTTAGAGTCCCCGTAGGCTGGAAAATGGGCAGCAGCGTTTTCCATTGTTATATTTATAACACTGTGATCTTCAACCCGCCTGCCAAGCGTGGAGATTATGGCAACAACCTCCCCTTTCGTGGGAGGGGAATAAGTCTTGCAATGGACTGCTATGGGCTGTGATGATGATGATTTATTTATTAAATTAATGTCAATAAATTATCTTGTTTCTATAATTAATCATGTTAACTTGTAGTTATATCCAATATTAAAACTTGATTACTTAAGCAATATCAATTATTAATATGAGTGAGGAACTGGTAATGTAGATACTTATCTATTTGCCTAATTTAATATAAAAAGAGAAAGTGAATGACTTATCAACGTAGAGACGATACCGTTGAATTCAGAATGATGGAATTTCTGAAGAAAAAATGATGACTGTAGATTCCATTTATTAACTAGACAAGTAATGAGAAAGATTTTTTGGAAATTTCATCTTTAAGGGGCCATCGCGGTTATTATCACACATTTTAAGGGTATGTTCCGGGTTTGTTATCGCGTACCTTTGTTGATGAGTAGACCGATATTTCGACACAGTTGCATGCATCATGGTCACGGGACAGCTGACAACAAAGGTACGCGGTAGGAAACCCGGAACATACCCTTAAAATAGTTTAGGAGGTGGGTATTAAAATCAAATTTTGATTCGTAGGTTCAGTCAATATGTGGAGTCTGCTTAATTTGATAGGATTCAGTTTTTGATCTAGGGCGAGGACACCTTGGTCACCTAGCCTAGCCGCGTAGCATTCCACGCAATCATCTGAGCTAGTAATTAAGACCTAAAAGCGGTCTGCTTCCAGTTCTAGGTACTGTTAGACTTGTAAGGTAGTTCTTGCGAGTTGCGCGGTAAGTGTCAATAATAACAAGTTCTCAAATTAAACAAAAAATATATGTATAACAAGCTTATATTGCGCGGTATACTACCTACTCAGCAAGACCATTCCAAAGAGCCCAAACACGATGGGATTATCTTGTTGCATTCATTAGTTTCGACCACCTTCCGACTCCATCATCAGACCAGCTCCATGGTACCATATTAATGCATTGTCATCCAAGTTACGTAGGTAGCTATACCAAATTTCAACTCAATCGGATACCAACGAATGGTCGAAAAATTGCTTGCAAATTTTGACGGACAACTTACATACATACGAACAGTGCAAAAAACAAGCTTGTAATTAGGTAGGTATCCTATTAGTCCTATCCTACTAAAATTATCATCTTGGCGTTATTGCTCTGGTTGTGCTCTCCCGCCCGAGGGCTCGGGGTCCGCCTTGACCATGATCCAGGACAGTGACAGTTACTCGCCACTGTCCTTGCCCATGTGAACAGCCCATTAGAGAGTAGCCCTCCTAATACATAGACGATATTCGAGCCAACCGAAGACGGATCTCCGAAACAACTGAAGCGCAGCCGTTCCAATTTGGAACGCGCTCTTTGGAGCGGAGCGCGCCACTGCGCCGGCGCATAAATGCATCCATATTGATCTTGATACACGTCCAGTCATCAGTATCGACATATTGATTTAGTGTTTATTAGCTGACGAACGTACGTTGATTTATAACAACTAGAACCTTTAAAAAAGAAGCGGCTCTCCAGCGGTACCGTCTGCAGCGGTATCTCCAATTGAATGCCGCCATTTTGATCCCACCCTCTGGAATGACGTCACAGAATTCGTACCGCCGAACTCAGTATCGGTCAGAATGAACGAAATGTATGTCATTGGGGAGTATACAGTAACGATACATTTCACTTTTTTAATATTGATAAAATGCTATAAAAATGTACATTATAATAAAATATTTTCAGATTCTTTTCGTACTTTGTTATTTTGAATGCATCCTAAGTATTCTGCAAAATAAAATTTATTTATAAAACGAGATTAAATTAAAATTAATAAGCTTGAAAATTATGTTAGTAGAACGGAACATAAAATTCACTCCCATAAGTTAAAGTATAACCAACTTCATGTCGTTCAAAATTGTACATTTCAGTCCATTTCACAGGATAGGCACAGATATTGAGAGTAGAGCCTATCCGAAATGCATGTTATGACGTCATTTCACAGGGTGGGATCAAAATGGTGGCGTGCTATCGGAAATCGGCGGTACCACTGCTAGTCTAGTGGCAGCGTGCTTTTGAGGCTTTTGAACCAAGGTTAACCAACCCTCGCAGAGTCCGGGAACTGGATAGGTGACTGTTTATTGCTATGAGGCTAGTCGAACTTTAGCACCGAAACAAACTCGCCGTTCGGTAGGTATGTCGATACAGTTGGCACAGCGTGGTTGACTAAGCATATTAATTTAGTGTTTATCAGCTGACAAACGCCGGTAAGGTAACTGGATGGGTGACCGTTTCGTGCTTTAAAGCTAGTCGAACTTCAGCACAGCAAGCTCGCCGCTCGGTAGGCGTGCCTCCTAACACTGTGTCGAATAAAATTATATCGACACAATGTTATGCAATTAATGACAAATATTATGAATTTTGCGATATTGTGTATCAATGTAATTGTTTGATATGTAACAAATAACAATGGTTATCATAAATAAACTTCAATTTAAACTTACGCTGGAGACCCTGAGACTGGTTGAAAGGTCTCGGGAGCCGATTGGCATGTTTAGGAAGTAAATTCGCCACGGAAAAACAACATGACAATGTGAAAAGTCGCCACATTGGTTTTGTTTAAACAGACCACAGAATAATTAAACCTCTTGCAAAAATCGCTTCCCGCCGTCTGTCCCTATGTATTTATGTATGTATCTCTTTGCTCTTTTATACGCTTAGATCTTTTAAACTACGCAACGGATTGTGATGCGGTTTTTAATAATAGATAGAGTGATTCAAGAGGAAGGATTATCAGCAAGAAAAAAAGCGTAGGTAGGAGTTAAGTAGGTGTAAGCGAACAAAGTTGCGCCGACGCACTATTTAAGTATAATTTAATAAAATCTTCATATACTTTTCTCACCCAGGAAAAGTCCGAATTTACACTAAATTGATAATACCCAATTTAGTGTAAATTCGGACTTTTCCTGATCTATTAAACAGAACAAATTTTTAAAATGTCGGTACTGTTGACGTGGTCGCATAATTTTAGAAAATAAAAGCTGCGGAGATTGTAATCTACGTTCACTTTTTAAGGTCTCCGTTGTACAATACAGGTGGATATTTAAATGTATGTTTATGTGAAATATTATATTTAAGCATATGGCAGAGTAAGTGGATGCGTTGGAAAGGACAGACTGACCGACTTCCAGACTTGTTCCCGCGGGAAACTTATTGGGCTATAAGCTATATCACTGCAAATTTCATCAAAATCCATTCAGCAGTTTTTGCGTCAATGCATAACAAACATCCGAACATAAATCCATCCAAACAAACTTTCGCATTTTTATTATTTGTAGGAAATAGTGGGATTTCTTTTTTAAAAGGTGTCCCTTTCGGCCCCTAGCTTAAACACTAAAAAGAAATTGTTTGTGCTAGGTTGTGCACGGGCAGACCACCGTTTTGTGGGTATCCTAAACGTCTACTATCGCTACAAAGTAGAATTTTTCTTGCACTCAATGACGTAGGATAGCCTACGGCACCCCCACAGCCTATACGCTTTAGATTGAGAACAGTCAATCAATCGAACAGCAAACCTATGGCGCAAGACACCCTGTGCCTTGTTACAGCATACCGCTTGGGAACGGACAGAAAGATAGCTGTAACAAAGAGTGTAAACAATTGAGCAGTTCACATGCGCACGCGCTCCCACGCGAGGGCCAGCCGTTTGGCTACACTTTTGAGAGTTTGCGTCGAAAATTCTGCACAATAATGCACAATCACATTGGCGTCAATATATCATCTTGGCGTTAATGTCCCAGCTGTGTTCTCGCGCATGAGGGCCCGGGGTCCACCTTGACCATCCTGGATGGATTTGGCAGATAAGATAATGACAGTGGAGCGACTGCCATCTGACCTCCAAGGGTCATGCTACTAGGGGAACCTGACCAGATTGGATCATGGTTACAAATTAATTTGCCTGAATTTACAGGTTTCATCACGATGTTATCCCTCACCGTAAGAGCATCGGTTAGTATTTAACTAATGTACATAACTCAGAAAAGAGTCATTGGTACATGGCCGCAGCGGGATTCGAACCCGGTACCTCTCGCTTACGAGTTGGATACTCGACCGCCCGGCTACCGATGACCATCTTGGCGTCAATATCCAGGTGAAATGAAAATGAAAACGTTGATTTCCGTTGCTTAGATAAGAATATAAAAAGAAAATGCATTTGTGTGAAAAATTAGAACAAACTAAAACAAACAAATTGGTCCAAGGCTCAGCTATTGCAGCTAGTGAAACCAGCAGTTGCTGGTTGTGCTCTAGGACGCGAGGGCCCGAGCACCGCTCTGACAATGTTCCTGGATTTGGCCAGGAAATTACAGTGGAGCGACTGCCATCTGAGGCCCTATTTCTAAATCGCTTGCCCCAATTCGAACGGGTTTCAAATTTGATTTTCGGCATGAAAAATTCGATATTTTGACACATGATGCTGATTTTACCTATTTTTGAACCTTACTCTTTCTCTGTTTCTAATGTTATTTGAAAAAATATTGATTTTTTCATGAGAAAACAAAAATTTAAAATCTATCTAATCGAGGCGAGGGATTCGAAAATAGAGCTCCTGAGCTCCGTGACCTTGTTAACAGGAGAACCTAACCAGATTGGCTCATAGTTTCAGTTGCCTGAAGGTGTACGTTTCATCGCAATGTTTTTCACAGTAAGAGCATCTGTTGGTGTTCAACTTTGCACTTACATAACTAAGAAAAAGTCATTGGTAGATGACGGCGCTAGGAATCGAATTCGGTACCTCACGCTTACGATTCGCATTCGACTAAAGTGCACCATCATCGCCAAGAACAGACCATAACTGTCTGACCGATATGGCCGCCGGTGGCTCTTTTTTTTTCCTTTGTTTTGCTATGTATTATTTGTGCATAAGCAAAAAAGAATTTTCATTCATTGATTCAGTCAACTGTCCACTTGTTATTGAGCTAGTCCAGGAATGTTACGGTCTGACCCGGAAGTAATTAAACATTGATTTTTGTTGCAGATTGTTTTTTAAAATAAACCTCTCCTATAAATAAACAAAGTCTATTAGAAAGCACGACCGCCACAATTATAGTTCTTGACTTTTAGTTAAGCAATGCTATTTGATAGCGACGACTTGGATGGTCTACTTGGTAAACACGCAGAGGTAATCTTAATCCAAATTGAAAACCGCTCGAACCGAGGCGAGCGATTCAAAAATAGACCCTCTGGGCTAATAGTCAGTGACATAGTTATTTCTGCTCGTTAGAGTATTTAGCTTTTCAAAAGTACGTACCTAGTGGACCCTTTCATAATTTGTAACGTGACGAAATTGTCGTGGACGTCCACGATATAAGTGAGAAGTGGCATGAAGGGGACACGTATTTAATTCAATTTCAATATCATTTTTTTACCTTACAATCTATGTTAGTAAAACACAATAAACTTTTTGTAAGGAATATGACATATGATTCACCTATATGAGAACCTTTACAAATGCCTGCCATACAGGTGAATCATATCTATCAGCTTTAACCCGCAGGATAACGGGTGCCTTATTAACGAAGCAGTTCTTTTGCATGGAAGACCACTCGCACTCATATTGAAAGGGTAAGTACGGATAAAACTACATCAAAAATGTCTCTTTAAGTGTTTTTAATATGTTGTGCCATATTAATTGTACGAGTGTAATTGTGTATACGTACACATATACATACATACATGGATGATGATGATGATGACGTGTATGTATGTATATGTAAACTTAATAAACTTAATGTTGTTAATTTTAGTTTTTTAGTTTTAATTTTATGTTTTTTAGTCTGGCCATGACAGAATACCAGCGGATGTGGGTTCCACCTTTACCCAAACGCTGAGTCATGGACCTTTTTGTCTATTAGAAGCTTTTATTTTAAAAACATTTATACAAATCTGTTAATTTATAGACAAATAAATATTTCTATTTCTACATCGTGGACGTCCACGATGAGATCGTCACGTTACAAATAACAAATGAGCCAAATAAGGTTGCCGTGCGGTTTAAACGTCCACATCACCATAAACCGTTTTCAATTACTGTTTTCTGAGTTATGTACATTAGTTGAATACTAACCGATGCTCTTACGGTGAGGGAAAACATCGTGATGAAACCTGCACATTCAGGCGACTGGATGTGTAACCATGGTCCAATCTGGTCAAGTTCCCCTGGTAGCAGGGTCATGGAGGTCAGATGGCAGTCGCTCCACTGTAATTACCTGACCTGCCAAATCTTGGATCATGGTCAAGGCGGACCCCGGGCCCTCGTTCTCGAGAGCACAACCTGGACATTAACGCCAAGATGATTATTATTTTTTATTTTATCACCATAAACCGTTTAGGAACCTAAGCACCTCCTCATCTCTTAACTAGGCAATAACACGCGAAATACCCAACAATTAAATTACCAACACAAAAACATTGCGGACGCAATAGCCAAGTTTTATTAACACTGAACCGTGTAAGTTAGCAGGTGAACGTTAAATGCGTTGCAAATCCGAGTTTGTGGACCCAGAAATGTGTTGTACCTCGAGGTTTTCCACTTTACTGGCAGTACCTAACATGTATGAAGGATAAGTAATACTTGTTGTCAATGCTGTATTTCACACAGCTTGTTTTTAGAGTGTTTCCTGATCATTATAATCTGGACGCCTTCGAGGCTGGAGTGAATAGACTGTTTCTAGACAGGCATTTATCTTCAGCCGCAATGTCATTTACCATACGATCAGATCCCTGGCTAGTCTAATATAAAAAAAACGAGCGGATTATCCAACTGATGGTAAGCGGTAACTGTCGCCTTTAACATCTACGAATTATGCATTTATGGTGTAGACAAGAAAAATGCAGAACAGCAGGTGCGTTGTCACTGTGAGGACTGAGATGAAATGCCTCATGCCTGTAAGATAGTTGTATCTCGAGGTTTTCCAGTATTGGCAGTACCTAACATGTATGAAGGGTAAGTAATACGACTTGTTGTCAATGCTGTATTTCGCACCGTTTTAATAAGGTTACCCAAACTTTTTGACTTATCGTAGCCTTAGTGGTTACTTTATGTTATGACATTAAGATTGTGATTATTTTTTTCTATTGTAACAATATTTTAAGAACAATGACTACTTAAGAATTTAATAACATTTGACGTTTAAATTTATGTTTATCAAAATAAATTAATTGAATGAATTGAATATATCCTCATTTGGGTTCTATAAGTAAAAAAGAAAAGTAACTTTCATAGGGCTGAAAACAAAACTGCCAAAAAGATGGGAGGCCGACCAGGTTTTTTTACTTACACACAAGAGGATATGTAAAAGCTTGGGCACTAAAAATATAAAAAATTATGCGTTGTGGATACATAGAAGGGTTTAGTGGGTAGGGTCCATTATCGGGCAATCCCACATGTCCACATCTTTCCCGACGTGGTAGCTTTCGAAGATTTCCCGTCTTAAAAACAAACAAGGCTGTATTGCGCACAGGCAGACCAACATTGTGTTGGACTCCTCAACGTCTACAATCGCTGCAAAGTAGAATTTGTGTTGTACTCGATGACGGAGGATAATCAACGTCACCCTCACAGTCTATTTTCTGATGTGTATTTTATTGCGATCTCCAACCCGCCAGCCAAGCGTGGAGATTACGGCAAAGACCTCCACTGATTTGAAGGCTTAAATCCAGCAGTGGACTGTTATGATGTTGATGTGTGACTCATCTTGGTGTTAATGTACTGGTTCAGAGAATTGTTAGCAACAGAGTTACTTAATAAGCCTACTGATCAGTAGATCAGGTAATTATAGTTTAGCGACTGCCGTCTGGCCTCCGTGACCCTTTTACCAGGGGAACCTGCCCAGATTGGGTCATGGTTACACATTCAATCGCCTGAATGTGCAGGTTTCACCACGATGTTTTCCCTCACCGTAAGAGCACCGGTCAACTACTGTACCTATATAACTCAGAATTTTAATTGCGTGCCAATAAGAACCAGATAAGTACACACGAGTACAAGAGCAAAGTACGAATAGCTAAATACTGTAAATAAACAATTAGCCAAAGTGTTTCCTTTGGACTATGACATGGGATCGTTCAAGTGGTATATTAGAGGTCTCTTCAGAGGCGGGCAACACATTGGTAGCGCCCCTGGTGTTGCTGATGTCCATAGGCGAAGACCACACGCCATCAGATGGCCCGCTAGCTTGTTTCATCATCTCATCATCATCATCTCAGCCCGTAACAATCCACTGCAGGACTTAGGGCCTCTCCCACGAAAGGGGAGCTTGTTTGTCAGCCGTATAATATATAAAAAAGTAAGAACAAGCCATTGAAATATCATCAAAAATAACCGAACCCGGTGCCCTTCACGTGATCTTTTCTGTTTATAATTAAAGAAAGATCATTAAAAACTTGACTAGCGCGTACAAAAACCTATGGCATTTTAACATTATCATTGAACAGCTGACTAATAAGTACCTACTTCAATTCAAAGATGCAAAACAGTTTAGTGTTTTTTTATTCTATTAAGGAATTAATTAATCGAAACTTATTATTTTTAAACGTACAGATTGGCGTGACAGGCCATGATTCCAATCTAAAAATACAGATGATGAAGATCTAAAGTTCGTCAGGTACCCAGGTAGAGCTTGTCTAAGCTGAAATGACTACTTAATTAGTTGATTTCGATGTGTGAGTGCGACGACGATCGAGTCAATCGAACGACGCGTGCTCCTACGTTTGAGTCTCACCGGCAACTGAATGACCAATTACAACGGCATTTGTATATGTATTGCGTCCATATTGTAAATTTGCTTGTGTGCGTTAATGCGATAGTGGGGCGCGTCATTTCAGCTTAGACGAGCTCTAGTCGTAAGGTGTCGCTGTATATAATACAATACAATACAATACTACAACTCTTTATTTGTACACTACAGGATTCACACATGGGATAACATATATAATAGTAAGCAGTACAAAGGGCGGTCTTATCACTAGAGTGATCTTTTCCAGACAACCTTAGTAGTGTATACGTTATTGAAATATTGTTGTATTGTGCAGTAATACAGATGGTCTTACGACTGTCTTGGGATGGTCAACGGCTTACGACGAGAGGATGACGAAGACCGGGCGAAGTGGAGAAGAATGAGTAGGAAAGCGGACCCTGGCAGAGATAAGCGCTAAGACGATAATGATGATGAATACAGATGGTCTTGCATAAGGCAATGCTTTTTTTTATTATATTTTTTTTGTCATGTCGTGGTGTCTTGTGGCAATAAATGTTCTTATTCTTATTCTTTTTGTATTGTAAAAACTCAAGTACATACTACCCTATAGAATTAGTTATAATCGTTAGTACAGATCTCAGGATTTACAGTCACGACTACAGCGTATTTTATATAAATACGAGTATGTATATTTTATGCAAATATGGACCTATTTCGAAGCGGTTTTTTCGAAAACCAGTTTAATGAAGATGATCGTCAGCTTTGTTGTTGTGTTTCATTAAAACCAGTTCAGTAGTTTGGCAAATATTTGTTGTTAACAGGGGAACCTGACTAGGAGGTCTAAAAGGCCTCTAGGAGGCCATATTAGAGTTTCATATTATAATTGCCATGAATGCCACAAACTTAGGAGCGTCGGTGGCCGAGCGGTTACAGTATTCGACTCGTAAGCCAGAGGTCCCGGGTTCGAATCCCGCTAGGGCCATGTACCAATGACTGTTTTCAGAGTAATGTACATTAGTTGCATACTAACCGATGCTCTTACGGTGAGGGAAAACATCGTGATGAAACCTGCACATTCAGGCGACTGAATGTGTAACCATGATCAAATCTGGTCAGGTTCCCCTGGTAGCAGGGCCATGGAGGTCAGATGGCAGTCGCTCCACTGTAATTACTTGACCTGCCGAATCCTGGATCATGGTCAAGGTGGACCCCGGGCTCTCGTTCTCGAGAGCACAACCGGGACATTAACGCCAAGATAATGATGATGATGATTAGAATACCACAAACTTTTCTGATCCAATGGCCAATACTGAAACTAAGGGACGCCATTTTGAATGGTCATGTCAATGTCAACAACAGCGACGCTGCGGATAAGTTGTTTGTGGCAAATGAATATCAATCATATATGAAAGAGTTGGCCGTGTGGTGTCCGGCAAAGTAGAATAACACCAACCCCATACACTCGTGGGTGTTGTACGAGGAGACTAATATTTTTGAGGTAAAACTTCTAGTTCCCGTTTTCCATTGTTATATTTATAACACTGCGATCTACAACAAGTCTGCCAACAGTGGAGATTATGGCAATAACCACCTCTTTAGTGGAAGAGGCCTTAAGTCCTGCAGTAGACTGTTACGGGCTGTGATGATATTATGAAACGCTAATGTGGCTGGGTTTTTAGACCCCCAGACTGGATCTCAAGTTTCCTCACGATGTTTTCTCTCACCGTTAAGACATTACAAAATAATTATTAGTAATGTATTAGCCAGTAAATAACAAGATGCTGACTCAATCACACAACAATGAGGCGTGAAGAAATCATGATTACGTTAGCTTGGAATTCGCGCCGCGGCTTCGTCGAAGCTCTGCGGTCTATGACTAATAATTGTCAGTATCTATACCTGGGACCAACAACCGTACTTGCTATTGTGTGTAAATCACACGCCTATGGTTACATGATTGCAAGCGCGCAGTCTTAAAGGTAAATAAATGTTTATGTTGTGTTCGGGTGGCCCAAACCGAAACACACGACAGAAAATCGTCAGTATACCATCGACCAAGCTTACGTATACTCAAATAATTTCTAAACTACTGACTTGATTGTAATGAAACAAAGCTAATAACCATCACGGATAAACTGGCTTTTAAATAAAGAAAATTATATCGAAATCGGTCCATCCGTTCGGGAGCTACGATGCCACAGGCAGGCAAACACCTCCACACATACCTACACGTCAAACATAGAACACCCCTTTTTTCGTCGGAGGTTAATAAAAAGTCGGAGTGATTCAGCCACTCCAGGTAGAAACTGTCATAATATGTAATGAGTCAGGCACCGCGTGTCTAAAATGTACAAATGTCAAATCATTTAAAAACCTCCAGGTGTTAGAACGAACAAATGTTGGAATGCAGTTATGTGAGAATTCACGAATGACCTACGTGTTAGAGAGGTGGGCGACGCATTGACGATACTCTTGGTGTTGCTAATGTCTATAGGCAGTGGTGACCACTTTCCATCAGGTGGCCCACTTGCCTGTTTGCTTACCGTATGAAATAAAAAAAAATTTTATTCTAGTAACGCTTATCCCGGCTTCTGCCAGGGTCCGCTTTCCTACTCATTCTTCTCCACTTCACCTGGTCTTAGCAGCATCTCCGTGTCGTAAGTCGTCGTAACATTGCGACCACAACCACTATTGAATACAGTAGGTTTACAGTAGGTCACCAAAGATCGACTAGCCTCAAAGTACGAAACGGTCACCCATCCAGTTCCCGGACAGCGAGTGTTGCTTGACCTTGGTTATCGGTCTCGCAAGCACGTTGACCAGTGCCGCTTACCTACTAACATAGCTGCCACAATTTAGCAAAAACCCGATTAGACTACGGCTAGATCTCAAGCTAACCAATAGTTAATAGTTGCCCAATGATTTACGCAACTAGGTGCGAGTGAAGCGGCTACATAGCTGCAGAGAGTGTGCGAGGGAGAGATAAAACTTGCGAGGTTGTTCTGGGTCAGATTTAGACTTAAGTACACAGGTTTGTTTTAGTTTTTTACTAAATTGACTAGTCACTTAGTCAGGCAGACTGTGTGGTGTCCGGCAGAGTAGAATAGCACCAACCCCTTACACTCGTGGGTGTCGTACAAGGCGTGTTTTCTATATATGATCTAGGGTCTCCGTAGATTGGAAAATGGGCAGCAGCGTTTTCTATTGTTATATTTATAACACTGCGATCTCCAACCAGCAAGCCAAGCGTGAAGATTATGACAATAATCTCCCCTTCCGTGGGAGAGGCTCTAAGTCTGGTAGTGAACTGTTATGGGCTATGCTGATGATGATGAGACATTTGACCGCCATCTCAGCTGGTGGTAAGCGACGATGCGGCCGAATGGAACATGCCTGTCTAGGAACAGACTATTCACTCTAGCCTTGAAGGCGTCCAGATTACAATGATCAGTGAACACAATCGCAGGCAACGTGCCAGCCGTGCCGTACGCATTATAAAGGTTAGTGTTTTTTAAGTGTGAGTAATTGCACTACAAAATGGTCATTCTCTTGGAGTTTTGCAACCGTTAAAGATATCGAAAACGAAACATCGGTAGTATTATGGGGCTCTACCACGGACCACCATCCTCTGGGCCCAAGCCAACTTAACCTTTTACGTTTTTCTTATTTTTTTGTATTGTTTTTAACTTTGTTTATTTGTGTCGTGGTGTGTTGTGACAAAAAAATTTCTTATTCTTGAACACCACTATCTTTAATTATGAATTAGAAAACCGCTTTTCTGAAGGTTACTTTTAGCTAAGTAGGACATATAGGAGATCTGATATGGTGATGATTGAATGATTACACGATATGTTTTGAGTAGTAGTAGGTAGTATGTCCCGATTGTACTCTCGCGCACGCGGGCCCGGGCTCCGCCTTGACCATGATCCAGGATTTGGCAGATTAGATAATTACAGTGGAGCGACTGCCACCTGACCACCATGACCCTTCTATCAGGGGAACCTGACCAGATTGGATCATGATTACTCATTCAGTTGCCCGAATAGGTAGTATTTAATGAATCATTTTCCGAGGAACATTATGCTATCAGTATCTACTTTTGTGTGGTCAAGCTAGTCACACAGTGCCTTCTAGCCCCAAAAAATTTGTATACCATACTTATTTCACTGGCAATATTAACTATAAAGAGGAAATATAACTCGACGGTATTAAAATAAAATAAAAATAAATAAATATTCGTAGACAAATTCACACAGCGCCATCTAGCCCCAAACTAAGCAAAGCTTGTACTATGGGTGTTAGATAACTGATAAACTACTTAAATACTTTATTTAAATTCATACTACTACTTAATCTTGTGTACAATAAATGGTTAAATAAATAATAAATAAAATAAATAAAATAAAATCAATCATTTCAATTTCTGCCCAGCCGGGAATCGGACCCGGGACCTCTGTATGGCAGACCAACTAACCCACTCAGGTCTTCTGTGACTCGCTGTTTAAAGAGGGCGTAGGAAACAAGTATCACAAGACAAGACCTGATAGCCAATCCTAGTGCCTAGAGCAAAGTGACATGAGGTTTCTCAGCACAAAGGTCCACCATACCTATCATCTGTATCAGCTATGAGAAACGACAGCAGAAGTGCTGCAGTTTTTGCTGCCAGAGCAACGCGTTATAGAGGTGGGCAACGCATTGGCGATACTCTTGGTGTTGCTAATGTCTATAAGCAGTGGTGACCACTTTCCATCAGGTGGCCCGCTTGTTTGTTTGCCTACCGTATGATATATAAAAGAAGTGTTTAATGAAATAAAAGTGTTTCACTTTACTTTACTTTACTTTAAGTGTACCCAGCGACCGCTAACTTAAAAACAACATAGCTCCGTAATTCGGGTATGGTTCAAGTTTTGAGAGAATTTCCACAAACATTTTCAAGTACATATTTGAAACCACTCGCATCCACGCGAGCACTCGCGTGCGCTACCTATCCCTTTCACACTCGTGTAAAGTTGCTGGAGATAGAAAAGACCAGCGTTAGCGAATAGGGACCCTGATCTTGTCTTGTGATAGTCAAACGTTCACTGATGTATTTTCTTTAAAGTTATTAAAAGTTTAAAGTCTTTCTCATATTGACCTCCACAGCCAGCAAATGTATACTTACTAAGGTTGTGGAATTACTTGGAGAGGTTTTCCCTGGAGAGTACAACGTGGAGTTCTTCAAGAAAGGAGTGAAAAGGTTTTTTCGGGTTTTAATTTATATTTAGTCAATGTATTTATTGCATTCATAAGATTATGCAGGTCTTACAGTTTCATTACACACATCAAACGTAAACCTCTTTTTACATCGGGGTTTAACAAACACAACGCATCTCCCATCTAGCCGCCTGTGCCTCGCCCCAAACGCCAGTCCGCCGGACCGCTTTCTCCCGACGAATTTTTTGCCAGCCCGCTTTCCGAGGCTGATTTGTGATCCGTTGTCTCGCGCACTAATTAAACTGAGCCGGCAATGTGTTAGGAATTCAGCTGGTGGTCCGTTCATTGTGTTATGATGGATACTTTAGCTGGCAAAGCGTTTGGTGTTTGCAGCGTCAGTGGCGTAATGGCCAGCTGGTCGACCTCGTACGAGATTTTTTTTAAACCAAACATGTTTACGGCCTATCTGATTTATGATACTTACTAGGTTATCAGGTGGTAGAACTACGAAAGAGAGTCCGCCTGGGTGAGTACCACCGCCTTATCTATTTCGGCCGCCAAGCAACAATGCTTGCATTGTTGTGTTCGGGTTTGAAGGATAAGGTAGCCAGCACAATTACAGGCATGAGGCATTTCATTTTAGTCTTAACGGTGAAAACGCACCTTTCTATATTTATATTGCCATAGCACCAGCCGTGGCATACGCTGAGTTTAACCCCTTTGCGCGTCTTCCTATGGCACGGGTAGCGATACATTATGGACATAATGTCACTGTTTCCCTTGGTAATATTTGAATATATCTATCGTGTCAAAAGTTTAATAAATAAACGTTATTTATTTATTTATTCACTACCCCGTCGGCCAGCTCCCATCCTCCTTCCCACCCTCCACTTCCGCTTCTACTGCTCCTATTCCCCCCGTACCGTATGACATAAAAATGCCAGACACCACACACACTGACCTTGTCCTTTGTTTCTGATGTCTCTACCCCCTGCTATAGCCCCCTATGTAGTGGCGACCACTTTCCATCAGTCAGCCCGCTTGCCTGTATGCCTTTTTTAAGCTACTCAGTGACAAACTAGCAGACAGTCCACCTGATGGTTAGTAGTACATCTACAAGTCATATATTTAGGTTGCAGGTAACAAAAATGCAGGACCGCAGGTGCGTTGTCACTGCGAGGAGTAATATGATATACCTCATTATATGCCTGTAATTTCGCTGGCTACCTTATCCTCCAAACCGGAACACAGCAATGCAGGCTTTGTTGCTTGGCGGTAGAAATAGATAAAGCGGTGATACTCACCCAGGCGGACTCCTCAGGCTTGACAGAGTTCTACAACCTGATATGTACCGTATGACATAAAAATGCCGAACACCACCCCACACTGACCCTGTCCGGTAACTAGCGATCATGACAACGTTCGCTTACGCAATCGCCCATGTCTCCGAGGCTACACGTCGTGACCTCTGCGCGTGCGACGCATGCAGGCTTAACGGTGTTACCATCTGAATGGGACAAATTAGGGACGTACAGAGCGGATCACAGAATACAGGGTATCGACCTACCCGAAACCAAAGGTCTATGACACTCTGTTGCCAACATTTCTCTGATTTCAATGATCGAAATTGTTAAAAATTCATGTGTACCACAAGCTGCGATCCTAACACACGTGTGTCAATAACATAATATGTACTAAAATAAAGACTCAAATTAAAAAAAAAACAGTTTTTCATAACAAGCTTTTATCGCGCGGTGTAGTACTCATCCAGACCATTCCAAAGAGCCCAGACACGATATCTTGTTGCGCTCAGAAGTTCTTATGGCCACGTTCCGACACCATCATCAGACCAGCTCCATAATACCATATTAATGCATTGTCATCCAAGTTACATAGTTAGGTACAGTCGCGTTCATGACCATTAGACTACATGACAAATGCATGACCACTTTTAGAAAAAAAACTTTTGTAGCTACTGCCACTGCCTACAGGATATTAGGTGCATTGTTAAACAAATAATAGGCATTAGATGTCCGTTAGGCACCAATAACTTAATCTTAAAGTGCAGGTTTTTTTTATTCAATAAATGAAAATTAATTTCCATACTTAGTCTTATAAATTAAAATGTTTTTCGATAATACAGCCTCTAAATTTTATTTTTAATTTAGTCAATATGAATGTACTTATACCTAGTTATAATAAATTTAAAAATATTCGTTTACATTTTTTTAAGACAAAAAACTATTGTGGCTTTTAAAACGAAAACTGACAGTCAATTTTAGAATTGTAACAAAATAATATCTACTAGCTATTTTAATATTATTTGTATTTTAAAATTTTCCCTTTTGTATTCAATTTCGAACAGTATGCTCGCACTACAAAACCTTTTAACAGCTGAACAGGAATACAGGAACAGCTGAATACGAATTTTAAGGTGGTAATGCACATAGCCGTATGGTGTCTGACAGAGTAGAATAGCACCAACCCCTTACACTCGTGGGTTTCGTACAAGGCGACTAATGTATCCGAGTCAAACTTTCTAGACTCTTTGTAGGCTGGAAAATGGGCAGCAGCGTTTTCCATTGTTATATTTATAACACTGCGATCTCCAACCCGCCTGCCAAGCGTGGAGACAATGGCAGTAACCTCCTCTTTCGTGGGAGAGTCCCTAAGTCCTGCTGTGGACTGTTGGGGCCGTGACGATGACCACGACGAATGCACTTATGTCGTGGGTCTTTCAGCTATCCGAACGAGCCGCTTTGGCCCCACCTTTATAATGCGTACGGCTAAGGAATGGAACGCGTTGCCTGCGAGTAGGTTCCCTGATCAATATAATATCTGCAAGGCTAGAGTGAATAGGCTGTTCCAAGACGGGCATGCTCCATCTTCGGCCGCATCGTCACTTACCAACAGGTGAGGTCTTGTATAATATAAAAAAAAAACAAGTAGAAGCCAGCTTTCTGGTCATTACTAATGTCGACCAGCGCTTGGCAAGTTCCTGATATACAGAATTTAATTTAATCTCAAATTTATTTCTTCAACTTTGATCAATATTTTCCAGTTAAGTAGCACCTACTTAATCACTCTCTGCATGGTCTGCTGGTTGACTGTTAGACAAAACCTCAATGGCTTTAAGTCCGCCAATTGCTGTAATTCGTGCAATAAAGTTTTTAAAGAAATAAAAGAATGTGCGCCTGGTTCTGAATCCATGAAAAACCTTTTAACAATTGCACAGGAATATGATTCTTTAGATGGTCATGTACTTTATTCTTGTATTGTACCTACTTATAGCCAAGTTATAAATACTAAACTGACCCCGTGATCTCTTCATAGGCGGCCTCGATACGTACAATTATGACGCTAAAGGCTTTGCAATCACATGCACGCGATCCCTCTACTAAGGAATCTGTTACATTAGGCGATTTCTTGCGCACGCGTCGTAGACATCGCATTGTAAGGCTGTAGGTATCCCTTTTTATGTGATACGGCAGACAAACAGGCAAGCGGGCACTCACTATAACCACAATACCTACAAAAACAACCGGTATGTCATCTTCGTAGAATTTCAATTTAATCAAATACCAGGAAATGTATCAAATACTGTGAACGTTGGATCATAATATTAAGTAAAGTAAGGCCTTGGAACCTTGACTTATTACTATACACAGTATTTAACCCACTTCCAGCTAATTTGAACAAAATCTAGCATATACAAGCCAGATGACAATGTAATATTAAGGTATCAGCCAGCTGATCTGATGATGGAGGCAGGAAGGGTGTGATAAACCTCTAAGGCTAGTGTCCCCCGAGCGCGCTCCATACAAATGTAGTTTGATCATATTTTCAATATAACGCTATCAAAGCCAATGAAATCTTGTATACATGATCTAGAAACCAATATCTATGCTTCTGGTTTGACAGATCTTCGTCAAAATATATTGTTTCAGACTTACACAGGATTTAAAATTTGTTTGTAAATCTAGATACTAGATCTAGCTAGATATAGGCGGCGGTGATCACTTTCCATAAGGAGGCCAGCTTGCTTGTTTATCTGTCGTATAACAAATAAGAGCTACAGTTAGTCCAGTGATTCAGACATGTAGGTTAGGTTACAGTGTTTCTTTTTGAATATGACATGGGATCGTTCAAGAGGTAGGTCTTCTTAGAGGTGGGCAACGCGTTAGTAGCGCCCCTGGTGTTGCTGATGTCCATAGGCGGCGACCACTTTCCATCAAGTAGACCGTCTGTATTGTCTCCCTAGGCAATAAAAAAAGGTACACCTCACTTCGAACAGTCGCTCGAAGACGCCCTCATGATATTTCGTACACGATTACACCCTTAATTTTAAAGTTTTTTAGGGTGTAGGTAATTCATGCCAGAATCTAGTGTCACCTACACCACGCTTCGAGCAGTTCATCGAAGACGCCCCTACGATATTTCGTACACGATTACACCCTTACTACTTTTTCATGTCGAACGTCTTTCACAATTTTTTTCAGGGTACGCTTTAACAATTCACATCCCGGAATCTAGTGTAGGCACACCCCACTTATCACCCATTAACAGTTAATCGAAGACCCCCCACAATATTTCGAACACGATTCCACCCCACCACGTCGCAAGAAATCACGCAATGTAACCACCGCTTTAAAAGGATGTCTAACAGGAAAATTGCGAGAATTTTTAACGACCCGCAACTCGGTCCGAGTGTACGTTTACGCAATTATCTGCTACACTGACTGTTTGTATCGCTGGATTGTTTTAGGTGTTTTGATGTAAGTGTGGAGTAATTTTGATATAAGTGTACCTACTAAGCCTATTTGATGTCAACATATCACATCTTTAGGCCTGCTGAAAGAGGTTGCTTCTGGAAATAAGTACTGCCTGTTGTGTCATTTATGATCATAAATAACCTGCTTTCCATCAGGCCGCAAGCTTGTTTGCCGCCTTAGTGGTATAAAAAAAACATATTGGCCGTGAGGTGTCCGGCAGAGTAGAATAACACCAACCCCTTACACTCGTGGGTGTCGTACAAGGCGACTAATGTTTTCGAGGCTAAATATCAAGAGTCTCCGTAGGCCGGAAAATGGGCAGCAGCGTTTTTCATTGTAATATTTATAGCATTGCGATCTCCAACCCGCCAAGCATGGAGATTATGGCAATTACCTCCCCTTTCGTCGGAGAGCTTGCGAGTCGGGTACTTTTACCACTGGGCCACCGACGCTCATAGCAGTAGCCCCGAGATTATATCGCGTGGTTATTAACGCACTGCAAACCTGTGCAAACACAGCACCCTGCGAAAGACAGCCGCGGAGCCGTTACGCGTCACGTTGCGTCACGCCGTGACGCAACGCGTAATCGCAGTTTTAATCGGCCGACTGTTACGCCAGCGGTGACCGGGCGGGGTGGCTCTGGTTCTTGGGTAGAGATTCTTTTCAATATATTAATTTATTTAGGACTACGTACCGGAAGACGCAGTAAGGGTAGGCCGAGGTGGACCGACGACCTGGTAAAAATCGCAGGTACCAGCTGGATGCGGAAGGCGCAGGACCAGCCTTTGTGGAGATGTCTGGGGGAGGCCTGTGCCAGCAGTGGGCGTCTTCTGGCTGATATGATGATGATGATGATATTTGTTTGCATTGGAAGGGGAAGACCGGCAAGTTTAATTATATATCATGGTCACGATAAATGGTAAATAGTAACGGAGATCGAAAATACCGATCAGATCTGCAGTAAAGTTAAATACGGCGTGCCACAAGGAAATGTATTCCTCGTCATCATCACAGCCCAACGAAAGGGGAGGTTATTGCCACAATCTGCACGCTTGGCAGGCGGGTTGGAGATCGCAGAGTTATAAATAGGTATAACAATGGAAAACGCTGCTGCCCATTTTCCAGCTTACGGAGACTAATAAGATTTTTTGACTCCAAAACATTAGTAGTCCTGTACGACGACACCCACGACCGTAAGGGGTTGGTGCTATTCCTCCTGATATATTTAAATTACATTATAAAATCTAACGTGTGGTATCCGGCAGAGTAGAATAGCACGAATCCCTTACATTCATGGGTGTCGTACAAGGCGACTAATGTTTTCGAGGCAAAAGATCAAGAGTCTCCGTAGTCTGGAAAATGGGCAGCAGCATTTTCCATTGTTATATTCAAACACTGCGATCTCCAACCCGCCTGCCAAGCGTGGAGATTATGGCAATGGCCTCCCCTTTCGTGGGAGAGGCCCTAAGTCCTGCAGTGGACTGTTACGGGCTGAGATGATGATTAAATCTAACAAATATCCAATGATCCTTTTTGCAGATAACAATAATGATAGAAGGAATATGGCATGGACACTTACAAAAGTGAAATTAATAATGTAATAACATGGCTTGAGCAAAATAATCTACATCTTAACCTTGCCAAAACGAAGTTTACAACGGATATCCACCCCAAAACTAAAAATTTGATATGAAAGATAGACACAGTGGATGTCACTAAAGTTTCTTGGCATCTGGCGTAGACAGTGGACTATGGAAGTCACACTGCATAAAAGTTTGTAAAAAACTATAAATTCTCATATGCTCAATGAGACTGTAAGTCGCGGTATATTATCCTACGTCATCAAGTACAAGAAAAAAATTACTTTGGAGCGATAATAGAGGTTAAGGAGACCCACAAGACGTTGCTGAGCCCGTGCACAACTGGCACAGTTCTTAATTTTTATTTATTTATTTATCCATTTATTGGACACAAGATTTTTACAAAACTATATGACAGAATATATCAGACACAACAGGCCAACTTATTTTTTTAAAGAAATTTCTTCAGCAGGCCTACAGCAGAGAGATCGTGACAATTAAATGCAGTTAAGACGTGCACAGTAGTAAAAAAATATATATATTATACCTACTTTAAAAACAAATACATATACGTACATACATACAAATACATACACACATACATATACATACACATTGGCACCATTTTTTGTGACCCAAACTTCGTCTTTTCTTAGCTATAGTCGTTACATATCTTCTTGTGTGGGTTCTAGAAGTAAAGAAACCGGGGCGCCTCACATCTTCTTGGCAGTTTAGCTAGTCAGTCACATAAAAGTCACTTTTCTTTTTGGTGACGTTAATGTGGTTGACTAGCGAATCTCTCCTCAACTACCTAACGGTTGTAACAGGCTAGCACGGTTTCGTAATGTCAACATTGCGAAATTAAAGCATTTATCAATGTGGAAGAAGCGAGAGAGAATTGTAAGGAACGTACCGAGTGGAACAATGTGGTCGCTGATTACCCCCACGGGACAATGGCGTAACGGTATTCATCATCATCTTGGCGTTAATGCCCCGGTTGTGCTCTCGCGCACGAGGGCCCGGGGTCCACCTTGACCATGATCCAGGATTTGGCAGATCAGGTAATTACAGTGGAGCGACTGCCATCTGACCTCCATGACCCTGCTACCAGGGGAACCAGAATGGATCATGGTTACACATCTAGTCGCCTGAATGTGCAGGTTTCATCACGATGTTTTCCCTCACCGTAAGAGCATCGGTTAGTATTCAACTAATGTACATAACTCAGAAAACAATCATTGGTACATGGCCGGAGCGGGATTCGAAGCCGATACCTCTCGCTTACGAGTCGAATACCCAAACCGCTCGGCTACCGAATGGCGTAACGGTATTATTACCTAGTACTGTTAAAAAATAATCTCGGTGTTATTTTCCCATTATATAATAAAATAATAATAATGTATTTATCTACCTGACTGACTAACCTTACTTCAATAGTTAGGGTAGTTACCTACGAATTTTGTCAACTATTTTTTTTTAATGTGGTTTGTTCAACAATAATTTGTTACTATTTGTAATATGTAATGTAAGGAACTATATGGGTTATATGCCTGAAGTAAAAGTTTTCTTTTTTTGTGGAGTCGGCGCAGTCGACGCAAGCTTGATTCTGACATATTTCTTCGGAAACACAGAAAACAGCCTTGAGTTTTCTTCACACTGATCACGGGGTCGTTTTGGCATGTTTACCGCCAAAATACCGCTCACGATGCCAAAAGTCTTTTTTGTAGAAGAATTTTATTCGAACATAATGAGGAACGTGGCTGAAAAAGAAACTAACATGTGCGCGTGTGTTTAATTTGCAGATCTAAATTGGCTTTTTTATAATGTATTCTTATGATAAATTTTATGTTGCTGTGATCTGTTAATAAACAAATAAAATAAAATAAATAAATAAATGTGCCATTTTGAAAACAGCCTACTGTCGTAAAGAACTAGCGCTCTTCTTCATACAAATATGATCCTTGACGCATTTGACGTAGTAACGTTGGCGGTAACGACGGTCCGGTCAGAGTGGACAGTTTTGAAGGTTTCGTTAGTATTGGAAACAGATCGCACGATCAGGTAGGCCCCCTGAAGAGAATAAATAATTTGTCACAAACTTTCAACAGCGTCGCTGTCGTTGACATTGGCATTCAATGCCAATTCAAAATGGCGTCACTTAAGTAGCTTCAGTTTTGGCTCAGATAGTTCAGATAAGTTGTTGGCTCTCTAAACGCTTATGGGGCCTTTTTAGACCAAATGATCGCGTGAGTGGTCAGATTCGCCGAATAGTTTAAACCGAAAATTTTTAGAAGGTATACAATAACGAAGGCTACGGTAAAGGTTATAGACTACGGAATGGTTCAATGGTCAACATGCCGGTCTGCCGCGCAAGAGGTCCCGGGTTCGATTCCCGGCCGGGCAGAAATTGAAATGATGAATTTTAATTTCTGTTACGGGTCTGGGTGTTCTATGTATAATAAGTATGTATTTAAAAGTATTTAAGTAGTATATCAGATATCTAGCACCCATAGTACAAGCTTTGCTTAGTTTGGGGCTAGATGGCGCTGTGTGAATTTGTCTACCAATATTTATTTATTTTTATTTTATTTTAATACCGTCGAGTTATATTTCCTCTTTATAGTTATCTATTGCCAGCGAAATAAGTTTGGTATACAAATTTTTCCGCAACCTGTCAAAGGAACTGTAGTTCCTATCGACCTTTAAAAGATAAACACGTAAGTGTGAAGAAGCAATAAATATTACACCTATCTGGGTATTTAAAAGAAATCCTGACGGCAGAGAGCACCCGGCATTGTCCCTGAAAGGTTGCCGGCCTCTTGTCCAGAATAAACACTTGAGTTTTCCTGTCTGTTCAGTGACTAATAATGATAATACCTACACAAGTATATTATACATTTTTAAAAACGACCAGCAAATCTATAGATATCTTATTTCTGCGTCTGTCTGTTTGTATTAATTTCAGCTACCTCCTAAAGCACGGATTTTGATGCGGTTTAAACCATCGGTTAGAGAATTTCTTCCGGAATGTTTATATGTATAATACATGCATATTTAAACCATTATTTGTTAAATTAAGATCTGTAATTACTTGCCTGAAACACAGGGTATCAGCTAAAGTGCCTAGCTCAGGCAAAAAAATATGTTTTATTTTTTTCTTTTACGTGTTTTTTAGATCTAAAGTTGAAATGTATTTCACAAGATTTAATAAAACTTTTATTATTATTATATATTTTTATATTATAATACAAAAAAGCCGAGAAAACACGTGCGAAGCCGGGGTGGGTCGCTAGATAAAGTAAAACTAATTTAAGCATATTCAAAGAGGAAAGAAAATGAAATAAAGATGAGATCATTCTAAAACTGTCAAGCTAGTAGGTAGGTAAGTATGTAGATATATTGGCTAACATTGCTATGCGCGTCTATAGATATGGTACCTCATCATATTAGTCCTCACAGTGACACGCACCTGCGGTTCTGCATTTATGTTGCCCGCAACCTAAATGCACAAAGCGTCGATGTTATGGGCGACAGTTACCGCTTACCATCAGGTGGACAGTCGTTCGTCACCTCCCTTAAAACAACGGACAGGGGATGTTATTTCTATCATTATTACTAATGGTCGGGAATCCTTTGATAAACAGTAATTTTTTTGCTTTTCGATGTCTCTCCACCGGTGACTGTCCTTGCCATCATGGAGTGCATTATGCAGCTTGATATTGAGCGTTGAGCGGATTTGATCAGACCATCTATTAGGACTGTGACCTCTCGATGTCTGCCGTCGATCTTGCCTGTCACCGTAACCTGTTCGAGGTTATGTCCATCTATTCGGGCCATGTGGCCAAAGAATTCTAGAATCGCTTTAAGCGATAAGGCCGCCTGTTGTTTTCTCTGTTACCGTTACCGATAAGTACCGACCGTATCCTGTATTTATGCAATAAAGTGCTCATTCATTTATTCAATTCTACGATCCTTCGCAGGCAGCTAGTGGAAAGCCTAGTCTTGATGTTTACACACTTCAGCTCTACGCAGTTACGCCTACAGGTGAGTATTGTGTGCGTTCTGCATTTTCGCGCATTACCTACAACCACTGACCGAGTTAACGAGAATTTCTCTTTTGTAATAACATAAATTATCTCGCGTCACTCCGCGAGCAGTCGACATGGACGTTTACGTCACGTCACGCGTTGGCACAGAGTCGCCTCTTCCGTTTCCAGGCCTAGGTGTAATAAATAATAAATAAATAGATAAATATGCTTGGACAAATTCACACAGCGCCATCTAGCCCCAAAGTAAGCAAAGCGTGTGTTGTAGGTGTTAGATCTATAACCAATAATATTACTATTTTTTTTAATACATACTTATTATACATACTACACCCAGCCATCAGAATTCATCAATTCAATTTCTGCTCAGCCGGGAATCGAACCCGGGACGTCTACGTGGCGACCGGAATGTTAACCAACTGAACCACTCAGGCCGTCAGGCCATCAAAATACCTGTTAGTTACCAGAGGAGTGGCGCCGTGTCCAGCATGGTCATCTTGGCGTTAATGTCCCGGTTGTGCTCTCATGCATGAGGGCTAGGGGTCCGGCTTGGCCATGATTCAGGATTTGGCAGATCAGGTAATTACAGTGGAGCGACTGTCATCTGATCTGTATGTCTCTATTAACAGGGAACCTGACCAGATTGGATCATAGTTTCATCATTCAGACGCCTGAATTTTATTCACTATGTTTTCACTTTATCTCACCGTAAGAGCATCGGTTAGTGTCCAAGTAATGTAGGTACATAAGTCAGAAGAGTCATTGGTACAGGCAGCACTGGAACTGTACCTGGGGAATGACGTCACAACATGCATTTCGGATATTCTGTGACGTCATTCCAGAGGGTGGTATCATGCGATTGGAGATCGGCGGTGCTGCTGCCGGAGTTCGAGCCCGGTACCTCGCGCTACGAGTCGGACACCTTAACCATTAGGCCACCGACACCCCGTGTGTCCGACATGATATTGATAAAATCCGATTCGAGGTCGATCCCCAGTGGCGCGAAAATATCTCGTTGTTGCTTACCAACGTGCAATTTTCGCTATTCGCGGAGTCGGCTGCGTCGCAGCATCTCGGCATTTAAAAAGCGTACATAACGTAGAACAGATCTGCATTTCATTGGTAATGAAAACATTCGGTTCTTGTCGGCGTTAGGTTGCGCTTTTCTGCGCAAGCGAAAAGCGCTAGACCTAATTAGGCAGGCGCTGTCCTAATTGGCAACGATCGTGCGACGGGCGGTTTTGAGGTCTCCTATTATTCGGGCGTCGTCCGTCGTACGATTGTTGCCAATTAGTACAGCGCCTTAGTGTTTATTGGGTCATAGGCCTATTACTCACAGCTATGGTTCGCACTTTACCATTATATGTGCAATAAAAGTAATAATATACCGTCATGGAGTGCCAATCGCCTCCCGAGAGTGTCAAACCATTCTCAAGAGTCCCAAGCGAAAGACCTTGGTCAACCTCGCTCGCCAACAGTATTAGGAAGTTCACCTTATGAGTGGTGAGCTCGTTGTGGTTCTGAATCCCAACAAGCCTCAAAGTTTGAAACGGTCCCCTACCCAGTTCCCGAACTTCGCGAGCGTTGCTTAACTTCGGTTATAGGTCTCGCAAGCACGCTGCCACAAGCCCAGTGCCGCTATGGCATTACGATTTACGTGTGAAGAAATTTGCAATCTGCAGGCAATTTGCAATTTAGGCCGTGTATTTTGTAAGCCATATGGAGAGCCAAACTCTAGGTTAATTGCCTATGGAACAACCTGTTGTTTTGTTATTGCCTTGTGACGCACATGGGCAGGCGGTAAAATTTGCAACGTAGTAATCTGGCAGAAAACTGAAGTTACCGCATTTAACGCGTATAATTAGATAGTAGGTAAGCTGAAGGACAGTGGGCTGGCCGCATCTGCTAAAGAACCGACAAACGTTGGGGTTAACAAGTTCTAGATTAGAGACTGGGACCCGGCCAGCCAGTGACGATTTGCAAAAGGCTGTCGGTGGATGCTGGATGCCTGCATATAGGATCAAAGGCCCTATGCGGTAGGCAGATGACGGATAACTATGGAATCATAAGCCACATGTGCGCAACCCGATACAGATGGTTTTTGTTTACATTTGTAGGTACCTACTATACTCGTTTACAATACAGGTGTCGCAAGGTACCATACTCGGATCACATTTAATATGGTCCTAGTATGCTACCTTGCGGCACCTAAGTAAATTTAAACGTTGTTCGAAGGTATAAATGATGCTTAACTGGTATTTTAACGATGTTGTTGCTAGCCTAATTTGTACAATTTAAAAAGTAAATCTATTTCCATCCACACAGCCTATAACAGTCTACTGTAGGACTTAGGGCCTCTCCCACAAAAGGGGAGGTTATTTCCATAATTTCCACACTTGGCAGGCGAGTTGGATATCGCAATGTTGTAAACATAACAATGGATAACGCTGCTGCCTATTTTCCAGCCTACGGAGACTAGATTTTTTCCTCGAAAACATTAGTCGCCCTTTACGACACCCACGAGTGTGAGGGGTTGGTGCTATTCTACTCTGCCGGACACCACACGGCCGAGTTTAGTTTGTAGAATTTAAAAAGTAAATCTACTTACTTCTACAATACAGCCCACCACACATGACCCAATTCCAATGAGTAGGCTTAGTATGTGGCGTAGATACGAGGTTTTCAGACCGTAGCAGCAATTAGTCTCGTCGACTTTACAACGGAAAACTAAATGTTATGAATTAAACGGTGCCGTAAAACAATTTTATTGACTATTAGATAAGGCAATCACTTTCGGAATTGAGTAGACGCCGCCCGTACACTACCGGACTTATTTGCGAAGAGAAGAAGGTATTTATTTAAGTAAATAAACGTACTCTCTATTTACTTACCCGTTGGCAACTCGATGTCCTCCGAAATCTTCTCGAATACACGAAAAACACAACTCCTTCAAACAGCAACAACACTTAGGTTAGTCTAAGTCGAATCTGCCGATACAATCGCCCGTTTTATATCCAACCACAACGTAATCCGTACACAATTTAATTATTGTTTTCGATATTTACGCCGATAAACACAACAAATTTGGTCACAGTCAAAACAACACTCAAACGCCTTGACAGTTAAACGTCAAAGGTTCCCGCCAAAAACGACGAGTGTTTCTTCGTTTCTTCCTTTTCGTGCCAGTTCGATTTGGAATTAACTTTTTAAATTGGGTACTTTATGGGGCGCGCACCGCGCTGTACGCCGCTCGAGCAACTGTTGCTTGACCACTTTCCAATCTTTAGCCGCATCCAAGCAAACGCACAGATTGACTTTCAAATAACTCTGTTTCGTAGTAAAGAAACTATAGAGCGTAGTTTTCTTTGCTGCATGCGGGCAACGTATGTCTAAGTTAAAAGAATGCAATATTTTTATGAGTTGCTAGATCTTCTTTCTTGCACAATCTTGCGCGGGTACGGACTACCTACTTACTGTAATTTGACGGTCTAAGAATTGTTATGTTTATTATTGGATAGAGCGTATCGTCGCGACACGATCAAAGAAGTATTAGATAGGATAATATTTGTATGCCGTATAACTTGTGCTGGCAACTGACTCTGGCCGTTCCAGTCTCAACGGCTACACGCAAATTAGGTATTTTTTTGAGATATCGGGTGTTCCCCAGGGTTACCATCTCGGTTCGATCCTACTCCTTATATTTATAATGATATCACCACCGTTATTAAAAAAAAGTAGTGTATCCGACCATTTACCCTGTCTTTCTGGATGAGTAACATCAACAGAACTAAACTTCAAACCTTATGTTGATCCAAGAGCCGTATTGTCTGCCCTTTTAAGTTAAAAAAATGCTTGGAATCCTAGCTAATCCACAGCTTCTCTGTTTGTAGTACCAAGCACAAGTCAGGTCGTGTATGGAGTAGGTACTGTGGTCACCTCTGGGACACGACCACCAAGTATCAGGTTGAAGCTCTTAGAGTTAAGAACTTCAACCTGATACTTGGCGACAGACGTGCCAAAAGGCTGATTGGTGATGACTCGCTTATCGAGTCCCGCCTGCTAGGGCTGGGGGCGACATAGGGTTGTCGGTCTTCTATCGAATTCACTGCGGTGAGTGCTCTCAGGAGCCCCATGAACTCGATACGTTGTGTCCTTATTTCCATCGAGCAACGAGAGTCACCCGTATATATGATAGACGTCATACCATCTCGTAGTCAGCGCTTTGCATCCACTTTTCTTATGCGTGCATCTAAGGACTGGAATTCTCTGCCTGCATCAGTATTCCCCGCGAAATCGACCTTGGGGTCTTCAAGTCAAAAGCTAATGCCAATAAATAAAGACAGTTGGAGGTTCACTAAACTCTTCCGCCGGGGAAACTGGTTGAACAGCATCGGAAACCGATTGGCACTCCACGGTTTTTGTGCAAGGTTGAAAAACCTTCAATGGTCTGGAATGTAGAATCGTGATTTGGGAGGCATTTTATTTTTCATTATTGACCGATGGGCTGGACTGGAGATTACAAAACATAAAAATTTAAAAATACAACAGCCAATTCATTTAAAACACGGTCAAAAGAAATATATGTTGTATTAGTTTAAGTAATATAATAGAAGTCTGTAATTGGCCTATGATTAAGTAATGATGTTTCGCTTAACATTTTTGTAACTATGCTGTTGACTTCAGATGTAACAAATAAAATAAAATAAAAATATTGTGACTGCTTACCATCAGGCAGGCTGTAAGCTTGTCAGCCACCTCAGTAGTATAAAAAAATTGTTTAAAGAACATTTTATACATTCTATTGTATAGATATTAAGTACCTAATCGTAGTAATTTTGTTAAAGTTAATTTGCCCTCATAATTCCAGTAGGCAAAAAAATAACTTAGATCGATATCTTCTTTCCATGAAACCTACAATATAAAGAGTACCACTTCAAAGTAAGCGATTAGGAAGAATTTATTGCCATATTAAAACAAATATATAATTACGCAGAGCATGCGAATTACGGAGAGGTGACCCATCAACATGACTTCAGAATAAACGGTAACTCTAATCTGAAGGGTTTGCTAACTTTCAAAGTAAACTAACGAGTAATATATCGAGGTAAGCAAATAGATGCAATTTCTTGAGACCAGAAGGCTTAAGCGCACTCCACATGTGGACAGTTCCGCGGGAACACGAGAATGTAGAGGGAGTATTCGCCTACATTCGTGTAGTCCCGTGCATGTTCGGCATGTCTCGCCTATTTCATAGACTAAGTAGAGATAGGTTGTTGTCGTCTCGATTCGATCGATTTTATATTTATATTCCTAGCGCTTTTTCCCGTAACAGGTTCGGGGTACACTTGACCATGATCCAGGATATTAGTAGATCGAGTAATTACAGTAGAGCAGCTGCCATCACCTCTGTGACCCTGTTTACAGCAGATTAGCGATATTACACCGATGAATCGATATAATGTCGACGCGTTTTGACACCCACCACATCCCTAATAGGCGAGAATGTAGAGGGTCGACCAAGTCCCGGCAAAAGTTTCGCTGAAAGTTTCGGCGGACATGTGGAGTACGCTTTAGTGTGAGTTTCGCTTCGATTTTACTTTACTATCGCGTTTGCGTTTTCGTCGAAATTTGTATGAAGAAAAAAACATCGTTTACGTACCATTATACGGCGCTATGCATTTCTTCATACTAATTTTCACGTAAACGCAAACGCGATAGTAAAGTAAAATCGAAGCGAAACTCACACTAAGCCCTCTGTTTAGCGTTAAATATGATTGGTGACTAGTAATTCTGACGCTCACTGAGTGACCATTCTTTAAATATCCTCGGAAGAAAAAATTCGCTTATCAAAGAGTGAATAGAAACGTCGTGATTAAATTATAAATATAATCATCATCATCATCACAACCCATAACAGTCCACTGCAGGACTTAGGGCCTCTCCCACGAAAGGGGAGGTTATTGTCATAATCTCCACGCTTGGCAGGCGGGTTGGACATCGCAGTGTTTTAATATACCATTGGAAAATGCTGGTGCCCATTTTCCAGCCTACAAAGAGTCTAGAAGTTTTGCCTCGGAAACATTAGTCGCCTTGTACGACACCCACGAGTGTAAGGGGTTGGTGCTATTCTACTCTGCCGGACACCACACGGCTAATATAAAATCACGATTAATCCGATAAGGTATGAGCATACAATGTCGGACGCAGCTCAAAAAGTCGCTCAAATGAAAAAATAATGTAAATTTGGCGTTAATGTCAAGGTTGTGCTCTCGCGCACGAGGGCCCAGGGTCCGCCTTGACCATGATTCAGGATTTGGCAGATCAGATAATTCAACGCAGCGACTGCCATCTGACCTCCTTGAACCTGCCACCAGAGGAACCTGATCAGATTGGATCATGGTTACAGATTCAGTCGCCTGAGTGCGCAGGTTTCCCTACGTTTTCCCTCACCTTAAGAGCATCGGTTAGCATTCAACTTAATGTATTATATATAATTCAGAAAAGAGTCATTGGCACATGATCGCAGTGGGATGGGAAAATTGCGTGTATGTATTTATATGCACTGTCGTACACTATGCCGGGGCGCCAGGTGTATATTGCGCGGCGTATTTTGGTGCTTGCAATGCGACCCGACATAATATGCGCTTACATTTATAAGCGGTTTATTTGGAATGTACCAGTATCGCGTGAATAGGAAATACACAGGTCAATCAAAGATACATACATCATAAAATAAAAAATGTTAATTTATTAAAAATATGGAAAATATCATTTATAATAATTTAAATATCCTATCTTAAGTACTAATAAATAAAATACTTGTAGGTACCTATTACATTTAATTAATACTTCTTAAATTTTCTTTATATCTTACGCCATTTCATAAAACTGAATCGTTAATTTATTTAAACCAAAAATATTTTAATACCTACGATAAAACACCTACGCAAAGATGGCGCTCCCGCCAATCAATCTTTGATTATTCATAATGGATTCGCATTTTTACCGCCAATACACCTATGTTTCTTCAGACCACTGCTTTGAGAGAAATTAGCATTACATTGATCACAAGTAAGGGTTTTATCACTGGAATGTATTCTCATGTGCAATTTCAGGTTCCCGTTGACAGAAAACTGTTTATTACAGACGCTACAATGATATTTCTCTTCGGAATGTACCCTCATATGTTTCGATAGATTCCCGATTTGCTTATTACAAATCTTGCAGGAGTACGGTTTGATACCGGTATGGACTCTCATATGTCGTTTGAGTTGTCCACTCTCCCTGAAGCTACGTTTGCAAGTCTCACACTCATAGGGCTTTTCCCCGGAATGGACTCGCATATGAATCTTCAAGTAACCATTATCCGAGAATGGTTTCTTGCACACTGTACATGAAAACGGCCGTTCCCCTGTATGAGTACGCTCGTGGAGCTTAAAACTGGCCATCTGAGCGAATTGTCTGTCGCAAAAACTGCACGAGTAAGGTTTGAAACCAGTATGGACGCGCATATGGACTTTCAAAGTGGTGTACGCTGTGAAATTCTTCTTGCAAACCTCGCATGAGAAAGGTTTCTCACCCGTATGCTGCCTCTCGTGAATTGCCAAGTAACTTTTGCTGGAGAAATGCTTCTGACATATATTGCAAGAGTATGGTTTGACACCTGTATGGATAATGAATATGTGACGCTTCAAATGCGTCCGCTGCGGGAATCTGCGACCACAGACGTCGCATACGTAAGGACGTTCTCCAGTATGCGTCAATATATGACTCTTCAACGTCTGGTTGTGTCCGAAGGACTTCTGACATATATTACAAGTATATTTCCGTTCCCCCGTATGCGTCTTCATATGTTCCTTCAATCCCTTCTTTCTTTGGAACAGTTTGTCGCAATGACTGCATTTGAACTCGACGAAATGGGTCACAAGATGCGTTTTCAACTGCCTTGGTTTCTCGAAGGAGTTGTTGCATATTTTGCAAGGATACTTGTCGCCGTCAGAATGGTTGTCAGCGATGTGTTTCGTCAAATCCTTGTTTCTAGCGTACTTTATGTTGCAAAGGAGACATGGGTAGGTTTTCTCACCGGTATGTACCTTCATGTGGACTTCCAGAGAGCCGTTGTATGAGAATTTCTTTGAACAAATCTCGCAGGAGAATTTCTTGGTTCGAGTCTTGCGTTCGGGCTCGTCTGAAAGCATAAGAAATAATGGTGAAGGTACCAGCTTTTGTCTGCGTGGAAACTGTATATGTATTATGTTAAACGACAGACAAACAGGCAAGCGTGCCACCTGATGCAAAGTGGTCACCGCCCCTGGACATCAGCATACCAGTAGGTTAAGTACGTAACACTGTTGCCAATAATTCTTAGATTTCAATGATTGAAATTGTAATTTTTGAAATTCCGTATCATTGATTTCATGGGTTCAGTTGCTAACAAAGTTCCATTGCAACAAACTGAAACCGACCGTACGAAATCGATCGTACGTAATAGCAAAAGTAACAATTTCAATAATTTAAATCAGATAATGTTAGCATCAGATTTACGTTATTAGCCTACTGGGGTAAATTATATCATCAATGCCCTGCCCACCTCTAAAGAGCCCTCTAAAATACAACTAACGATCCGAAGGATACTGTGGCTGGGCGCTCATTCCACGTCTGAATAGTACGAGCAAGACCCAACGCGTGGACATCAACAGAGGGTCCACATTGTAAGAATGAGTACCCAGCCCCCGGCGGGTGGTGCGATGGCGTTAAACTTAGGCGACGCTTAACTTAGAGCTTACATATTCCTAAGCATTTAGGCACCACAAAATAGGTGTCTCACCAAAGGTTGGCGAGTTAAAGTTTCTTCTAAGGTTGGTGCAATGGCTTAATCTTATTAGGAATATCTTAAATAATTTAGGCGTCAATTTAAACGTCACCAACATTAGTGCAATCGGACAGTAGGGCCCTGGCTGCTATCTGACCTCTTTGACCCGTTAACAGGGTCACTTAGGTCAGATGCAAGTCGCTCTACTGTAATTACCTGAACTTCACTTACCACCAGGAAAGATGGCGGTCAAATACCTGGCTAGTCATATAAAAAAATCATGGATTATGGTCCTGCGGACCCCGAGACCTCGTGCGCGAGAGCACAACCGGCACATTGATGCCAAGATGTTATGATTCGGGCCCAGGTGGACGGTATGTACTCTCCAGCTCTAGGCAAAAAAAGAAACCTCCACGCACCTGCCTGATCAGCCCAATCTGCCGATTCCTGCTCCTCATCATCACCTCGCTTCTGACCCACCAGTACTGACAAAGGTTGGTCGTCTAGGTCATCCTGTTGCATGTATATCCCCATTGGTGAACTCTGGCCTTCTTGAAAAGGATGGAGAAAAGGCATTTTAGTAAATTTTATAATAAGCGGTTGGTTATTAAACAAAGTCGTTTATTGCCGTCTTTCCCTATGTATTTACGCACGCTTAGATCTTTTAAATTACGCCACAGATTTTTCATTTCATTTCGTTTTCACCAAGAAAACAAGGGGAAGGTTAATAGCAAATAAAGTTAATAGAAATAGTATAAAGTATCTTTATTTATCATGTATGTATGTATAGTATTTATTATATAATATAATATATGTTTATTCTATCTTGATGTAGTTAGTATTGTATTTAGGTTAATTACAATCTATCATCACGCTTTATAAAGCACCTACTAATCGCTTTCTGCGTGGTCTACTGGTTGACTGGAAGATAAAGCCTTAATGGCTTTAAGTCCGCCAATTGTGTTATTGTGCAATAAAGTTTAAAATAAATAAAAATAAATAGCAAGCAAAAAAGGGTAGGTAGGGGTAACATAGGTGTAGGACAGTGTAGGGTAGGGGTAGGACGTCAAGCGAATGAATTCGCGCTGGGTCCGCTCGTTTCAAGTATATAATGCAATTTTATCTTTACTATAAGAAGTAGTCAGGCACTTGACCGCCATCTCAGCTGGTGGTAAGCGACGATGCGGCCGAAGACGGAGCATGCCTGTCTAGGAACGGCTAATTCTTAAGGCGTCCAGATAGAAATGATCAGAGTCTCAAATCCGCTAATCTACTAATGGATTATAGATTGAATTGTAATTGGATCGCAATAGAAGCTCAACCTGGCCGTGTGGTGTCCGGCAGAGTAGAATAGCACCAACCCCTTACACTCGTGGGTGTCGTACAAGGCGACTAATCTTTTCGAGGCAAAATATCTAAGAGTCTCCGTAGGCTGGGAAATGGGCAGCAGTGTTTTCCATTGTTATATTTATAGCACTGCGATCTCCAACCCGCCTGCCAAGCGTGGAGATTATGGCAATAACATCATCTTTCTTGGGAGAGGCCCTTAGTCCTGCAGTGGACTGTAATGGTCTGTGATGAGAAGCTAAACGCCGGTTTAATTATAGCAGAATACCAAAAACGCGTCAAACTGCAATTGAGCAGCGACTGCGCTCCAATTACAATTAAATCCAGCCATTTACAATTCCATCAATGTATTAGTAAATTTGCGGACTTGAGGCCCTGGTGTTCCGATGCGAGTGTCCATGGGCGGCGGTGATCACTTCGCATCAGGTAACATGCAAACTCGTTTGCCTCTATTTATTATAATAAAACATATAACGTATACGAAATGGCAACAATAAAAGTTTGCCACAAAAAGCACGCCTTGCTTTGCATAACGCAGTTTTGCTTCCCACACTAACATACGGTAGTGAATGTTGGGTATGGCAGAAGGGGAATGAAAGTAGAATAAATGCGGTTGAAATGAGGTCCCTAAGGAAAGTATGTGGAGTAAAATTGAGTGATAGAGTGAAAAATATAGTGATCCGTGAAAGGTGTGACATGAAAGATGATGTAGTATCAAAAATAGAAAGAGGGATGTTAAGATGGTTCGGGCATGTAGAGCGAATGGATGATAGACGATTGACAAAAGAGATATATAGCGCGAATCTGGAAAACCAGCCTTTAAGGGGACGACCCAGGAAAACATTCACTGATCAGATCAGTAATGTTCTCAAAAAAGCTGGGGTCCGAAGTGGTAAGAATAAAAGGAGATGTATGAAAAGAGTTGTGGATATATGCGAGGCTAGGGAGTTGTGTCAGGACAGAGCAAAGTGGCAGTCCATAGTCTCTGCCTACCCCACCTGTGGGACACAGTCGTGAGCTTTATGTATGTTATGTATGTATGTAACAATAACAATACCTTTTTTATATGAGTGGATATGTGGGATTGCCCAAAAAGGATCCTACCCACTTAAACCTCTCTGTGTATACACAGCTGCTTTTTATAGAAACACCACAGGACCTCATAGATAGTTTGCACTGTGATGTTATGGTGGTTACCCAAACTATGCTGGGTCAATCAGCCTTTACGGGAGACGTCCTGATGCACTAGGACGTCACCCAGTCATGTGGAACCGGGCATTGCAGGGAAAGAGTCCCCCCGACTCTTCTCCACTGGTCCCTACCTACTATAATAACACCTACCATTGTCCTCGTCACCGCTTCTATCATCTTGATTGGTATCTCCCGGATAAGCTTCATTTTCTCTCTTTATTTCTGACCCGCTTGCTCTACTTCCTGGAAATAAATCGATCAAATTCAATTAAAAAGGTTCAGTTTTAGGTATTGTCACGAGCATATAGGAGCGTTTGGTGTGGTTATGGTGTGTCGGCCTTGTAAGCGAGGAATACGAGTTCAATTCCCAGTGATTCCTGGGATGAGAAACGCGTGACCCAATCTGGTTAGGTCACCGTGTCCACAGGGTCACAGAGGTCAAATGGCAGTCTCTCAACAGTAATTACACGCTACTAATGCGTTGCCCGCCTCTGAAGAGACCTCAAAGAGAGTTCAAAGAAAACACTGCGGCTGGAAGCTCAAACCACATCCGTATTGTGTGAGCGAAAAACGTTCTTCGAGCCTTCGCGTGGACAACAACAGAAGGTCTACGTAGTGGCGATGAGTATCCACGGCGAGTGGTGCGATGGCGGAATTATGCTGTAGGCACCAGATCGAAAAGTTCTACTTAATTAGTTGATTTCGATGTGTGAGTGCAAATATTAATAACGACACTTCATCTGTGTGGGAGCGTCGACTGCTCAGCGAACCGCGAATCGAACGACGCGTGCTCCTACGTTTGAGTGTCACCGGCAACTGAATGACCAATTACAATGGCATTTGTATATGTATTGTGTCTATATTTTAAATTTGCTTGTGTGCGTTAATGCGATAGTGGGGCGCGTCATTTCAGCTTAGACAAGATCTACTTTAATTCATACCACTTAATAATAACAATCCAGGACCAATATGGTTTTCTTAGAAGCTGTAATAATAAATCCTCACCTTTTCTAGCCAAATATCGGGTATAGAACTCTCCTAAAGTGGCTTCGCACTGCTGAACCTGCTGTCGGAACTGTGCTGCGTCCCGCAGGCGCGGCACACACACTTCGCATATGGTGTATGTTTCACTGCTATTGTCTGCCATTGGAGTTATCTGTTAAAAAGTAAAGATATTGGTTTAAGTCCAAACAATAATTAGATTGGTTTTATTGTAAAGTTAATGTCCTGGTGTAATTATAGTAGAGCCACTACTAATGTGAGTGTTTAACTAATACACACAAAGGCATTGATACATAGCCGCAGTGGGATTCGACGCCATACCTCTTGCTTCTCGAGAATCGGGTACCTTTGCCACTCGACCAGTGACGCTCCAGACAAAGACTAATAAACTATGTATATTAAATAAATTATTTGAAACATCTTCAGAGGTGGACAACACGTCAGGAGCGACGCCTCTGGTGTTGCTCATGTCCTTAGACGGCGGTAACCACTTTCCATCAGGCGACCCACTTGTCTGTTTGCCAACTGTACAACAAAAAAAAAAAAACACGACTTCATATGCATTTGAGCTTTCGTTCAAAGAGCAATAAAGACTGCAACCGACTGTATTTTTGGGACCCGGAAGTAAGTGACTACTTGATCCTACGCCAGCTGTGTCTGCCGATTTACCTACCGAAAGTTCATTAAAAACAAGTCAGTCCAGAGATTCAGTCAGACGTTTCGACAACGGATACAAACTCTCTAACTTTCACATTCAGAATATTACTTTTAGGATTAAAATTCCGTGTTAAATACGATATATACGTAGGTGGAATAGGAAGTTTTATGGTACTTACAACGATGTCGAAAGTTTCGCGTAAAAGTACAGAGTAGATTTCACGGTTCCCTTCAAAGGAAAAAGCAACTCCGAGACTTTTGAATTGTCCCTCGGAATGGCAGCAACGACAGAAGCCGTTGTCGACCCACGTATCACTCATTTTTCACATATTTTTCCATGAAAATTCAATGAACTCAACATTTTCATCAATAACTTCCACTACAAAAAGTACAAAAACACAACACAGTCATGCATGTCAATATTGTCAATGTCAATTAAATCAAAGAGGATAGAAACACTAATGTCAATTTTGTGATTTGACACTTCAATAAGCTACACGCTCGGATGAGGCCACACTACACTTTAGGCTCGCGTCATACTAGTAGCCGTTTTCATCCGTTCCGATAAGAATATAATGAGCAGTTTTCCTATCTACTTTAGAACAGGGCTGTCCAAGTTGCAATACCTTAATGTGTCTAATAAGAAATCACTTTAGGATGTCTCCATCTCTACTTAGTCATATTAGAATTTTGTTCCTTTCCCTCCATCCCGTGCACGACTATATGCGAAAAGCGACTTTATTGTTTATTACGTAAGGATTACAATGGTAGGGTATTTCGGCATTACGGTGGTCGTAGGAGTATTTTTCTGGAAATTCATGTCATAAAAATTTTTCTTCCCCTTGAGTCAAGTTATGGTGCAAAACGATAATAAGGAACGCCCAATGTGAGCTCATGGCTTGCGATAGAGGAAAATAAAAATAATGGTAAAAAATCTTTAAAAATACAGTTTATTCAGGCTCTTTATCAACAGTTTAGAATGTAGGATGTAGACCTAAACTAAAAATAATAATTTTCGCAAAGTTCGTTTAAGGACTAACTATTATGTGTCTTTTCATGTCTATCCAAATCTGTATGCCTAATAAACTTCCTTTCACAGTGTTTACATTTCTTGGGTTTTTCACCGGTGTGTTGTCTAATGTGCCTGTGTAACTTAGAACTCCTATTGAACGAGTCACCACAAAACTCGCAACAGAAAGGTTTATGCCCTGTATGTGTCCGTTCATGACACAATAGACCGCTGGGAGCTTCAAACTCTTTCTGACAGTACTTGCACACATACACACTGCCTCCCACATGATGCTTCATGTGCATGACTAATTCCGTTTTGTAAACAAATTCTTCGTTGCACAAATCACAAGAATAAATCTCCATTGAATGTGTTAGAATGTGTTTTTCCAGTAAAGGTCTCGATTTAAATGTTTTCTTACAGAGATGGCAGCGTGATTTGTTTTGATCTGAGTGTCTGTTCATTAGATGCCAGAGCAGATTATTTTCATATAAATATTTCTTGTTACACTGGCAGCAGGTCAGTTTTTTCTGATAACTGTGTTCGATCATATGTTTTTTGAAGTCTCTAGTGTTGTTTAAATTTCTGTTGCATAGATGACATAGTTGATTTCCAATGCGATTATCCTCCAATGATGTCTGTAATATTTTATTAGAGTCCGTCAGTCTATTTTGAATGTTTTTTGTGTTATCTGTAAACAGAAACAAAGATATATTTAAAAAACACCATTGAAAGATATGTATGGGAATAGTTTACCTCGAATGACGTATCCTCAATGTTCATTATCTCGATGAATCTATCTCAATTGTATATTTCACCGATGGGTCATTACCTCAGTACCTCGATGGTTCATTTCACCAATAAGTTGTTACCTCGAAAAATAACCCAAATAAATAAAAGTATTTTAAATTTTATTTGTCAGTAATCGTTGAGGTAACGTCATTTGAGGTAAAGTATTAAATTCGGATAAGACACCACGAGAACTGCTAGTAGTAGTATCTTAGACATGGGTAGAACATTTGACTCACCATTTTTTCTTATGTTGTATTCTTGTACGAGTTCAGGCCCTAAAACCATATCTTCCTTGTACTCGTGGTTTTCATACAATTCTTCGAATACATTGTGTACCAGTTTATTAATACATTGGCCAGGCTCTTTATTCTCGCCTATGTTGTTATTAAAAGCTGTTGTTAGGACTGCTTCAAGGCAAGGTTCAATTTTCACTTCTACAATTAGATTACAATTACGTGAATTGTCGCAAGAATTAACTTCCTCCGTATTCTCCATTAAAGGTTCCACCTTTATTGTCACTTCTAAGTCTTCGTTCATTATTTTAGGTACTGTTTTTACTTAATATTCGTAAATAAATCAAACAAACGTTGAAAATTCTATTTGTTTACATAACAAACCTAACCTCAAAAACCAGAGGGTCAACAAAGAGGATAGAAACCGTACGTTAAAGTCAACGCACACCAAACCAAAACAAAGCGTTGTGACGCATGTGTAGGTCTATCAATATCAGAACAAGGTTCAAAAGAAATTGAATCCAGAGCCGTAAAACAAATAAAAAAAAACTTCATAAAACAAACAAAATGAAATTGCAACAACCAATTTTGCATATTATTTAGATTTTTCATCAATGATTTTAATTTTAATCATTGTGATAATTACAAATATTTCATGAAATGTTTTGTGTCATTATATTATGAACGTAAATTACGTTGCTTGAATTGTTCATGTCCAAAGTAGAATTAAAGACTCCGCAAAGTTGGTTTTTTACCAGAAAAATGGCAGAGATTTGGAATCTAACGTCCTTGTGTCGATGCTGCCACAGCGATGGCAATTTCAAAAGCCTGCAAGAGCAGTACTGTGTCGAAAACGTGTGCGAAATATATTCCGAGATTTTGAGGGATACTTTTGGCATAATTGTGAGTACCATTGGTTTTTCAGTTTATCTAGGTGCACAGCGCACTCAAGTTGTATATTTACATGACACGTGTAAGCTTTATTACTGACTCTCTCATTGTATCAACAAGAGATCAGATTTGACCAAAATAAAACAGTGTTTCCTTCGGACTATGACATGGATCCTTCAAGAGGTTTATTAGAGGTCTTTTCAGAGGCAGGCGACGCATTGGTAACTCCCCTGATGTTGCTAATGACTATAGACCGCGGTGACCACTTTCCATCAGGTGACCCGCTTGCCTGTTTGTCTGCCGTATAGGATAAATAAAATGTGTAAAAAAAAAAGTAAATGTAAATAAATCTGTCTCTGTCATCCACCGGGTGAACCTGAGACTGGTTAAATTGTACGGTCTCGGGAGCCGGTTAGTACCTGTTGACGGTATGTTATGCTATGATTTTAATATTAGAATATATCTCCTTGCCTGCAGATGAACCAGCCTCCAATAGAAGTGAGCCACTCTATTTGTGATACCTGTGTTAAGCAATTGAAAGATGCGCACCGTTTTAAAAACCAAGTGCTCACTTGCGAAGTGAAGTTTGATGAATATTGCAGAAGTAAGTTTCTGTTTACTTACTTTTACCTGCAACTTACAATATGGGCCGCTCACTATGGGCCTTAAAATAGCTCACTGTCACCCAAAGGGCAAACGATAGGGCTAGGTTCAAGTCTCGCTGCAATAGAATCAGATATGAGGAGATCCGTAAGAGAACCAAGGCCACCAACATAGCCCTAAGGATTTCAAAGACTAAAGTGGCAATGTGCAGGGCACATCGCTCAAAGAACAGATGGCCGATGGGGCAGTAAAGTTCTTGAGTGGTGACCACATACCGGAATACGCAGCATGGGTAGGCCTCCCACAAGGTAGACCGACAACTTGGTAAAGATCACAAGTACCAGCTGGATGCGGAAGGCAGAGAGCCAGCCTTTGTGGAGATCTGTGGAGGAGGCCTATGCCCAGCAGTGGGCGTCTTTTGCTGATATAATGATGATAATAGTCTGTGACTTTGTTGATGGACGAACCTCAGAATATAGTTTGTATTTGACATTAACCGCTTACCATCAGGTGGGCTGTCTGCTCGTTTGCCACTGCTTAGCATAAATAGATTTTACAGATATGTGTCTTGAAGTCTACAACTTACAGGTTTCATACAAGAGGATAAATGTCTTAAAGCAGACTAGCTAACCTCTGCTGCTAGCCTCCTCCTCTAGAATTATACAGTAATTTATGGTACTTATCTATTACAGATGAATTGTCTTACAACCTGGAAAATGTTAAAATAGAAGTTAATGTTGATGAACAAGGTAAGTTATACAACTGAAACTTATATTTATTGCCACAGTTTCGAGAACAGACAGTGGAGGGTGACTGTTCTTGAGGTCTGATAGCCATCTCATCATCAACCTAGGCTCATGGCATCAAATCCTGGGTCAGCAAAATGTGGTAAATCTGCCAGCTTGGGTCCGCTCTTCTACTAGGAATAACTCTTTCTGATATACTGAAAGTAGTTTCATTCTAGAATCCATAAAAAAAAGTTTTGTTTTGGCAGCTGCCATCTGACTATTTATGGCTATTTCGAGGCAGTGACTGTGGATCCAATCCACTCAGATTACGGGTCAGAGGGTCACATAGGTCAGACGGCAGTCCCTCTACTGTAAATTACTGGATCTACCAATACCTGGATCTTGGTCAAGGCGGACCCCGGGCCATTGCTCTCGACAGTACTGGGATGTTGACGCCAAGATCACTATTTTTATTCTGTGATCTATGTGATAAATTGGAAATCATTGAAAGAAACGTATCTTATTTATGGGAGATTTCCGATAGCTAATTAAAAAAGAAAAAATAGTTCAAATAATTGTAATAGATGGCGTTGATTAGACAAATCTCAAAAGTAGATCAAAATGAGACCGTTAGATATGTAACAATGTAGATATTTAGCTATTGTTTTCTCAGAAAATGTACTTAAACTAATACTTTCACAAAACACTATTCAGAGAAACTTTAGTTACCAAATTCAATACATGAGTATCCTGTCTAAGCAGCGCCATCTAGTGAGGCACACCCATACCACACTTTTTAATGTAGCTGCCTGAAAATCCGCCATTGTCATCACCTTGTACTTTCAGGTAATATAGAAGAGCATTGCCAGACAGAGCTGAAATTTGGTGACACACATGATTATGACGATGCACTGTCTGACAACCAAGTTGATGGAGAAGTCCAGAATGGGAGAGAACCTACAGACATTGTCAAGATTAATCTAGTAATAAAGAAAGAAGGTAAGTTGATTTTCTTAGACCTACAATCCTCATGACATGCAAGGGACCGGGAGATTTAAAATTCCACATTAGCGTTTCATATTATGATTAATATTAAAATGACACAAACTTATCGGATCTGGTGGCCAATACTGGAACTAAGTGACGCCATTTTGTATAGTCATGTCAATGTCAACAACAGCGACGCTGCAGATAAGTTTGAGACAAATTAATTTGAATCATATTAATGAGGCCATTTAATACCCCCAGCTCATCTGATTTTATGCTACCCAATGACGAAAGGAATAGACAGCCCAGCTGATGGAAAGCTGTAACTGATGCCTGTTATATTTACGATAACGTGATTTGCGGAACTGTTGGTGTACTGTCACTGTAATGAAGATGAGATGTATTTGCTCTGGCTTCCTTATCCTTCAAAACGGAACACAAAATCTTACGCGGGAAAACAAACAGCAAACGTTAAAGTCCGTGTATTAAATTCGGCGGATATCCGAATAATTTCGATATCCGGATAGTATGCCCTAGTCAGTACTTTATAGCCAAGCCTCTTGTGTGACCATTTTATTGCATGGATTGCGCTGGACATGTTTGTATACAATTTCAATGAAAATATTCGAATTTTTTTTACACGTATTTCACTGGCTAAGGAGAGTGTTGGTTTGCTAATGGCTAGCGGATCGACTCATAAGCGAAAGGTACCTAGTTCCATAGTATCGCCATGTATCTATGACTTTTCTGAGTTTGAGGATTTACAGGAAATGTATGTAATCCGTCATTATATAGAACTCCTAGGAAATGTTTGAAACAAATTTTACTCTACACATTTCCTAGGAATTTCATACATTTCCTAAACAGGAATAGGAAATATGTTTGTCTCACTCTTTTTTTTTTAAATTGTTAAAAAGCCGAACGTATCAAAAACGTCGGTCCATGATAGAGGGTTAGGTTGCGAGGAGCGAAGTGACGAGCATGTTAGTTTTTTTTTTTTTTTTTTTTTTTTTTCTGTTTTTCTAGCAATCTGTCAATCCTATAAACATTTAGCGAGGATGTTATGTATGTGTCAAGGTGGCCTGAATGGTATGAGCCCACTGACTCATCCACTTAATCACTTCTTGTAAGCAAGTAATTAGTTAGTTTAGTTACGTTACGTTTAATATAGTTACGTAAAACAATAATCTTAGGCCGATAAAATAACGTTGTAACTTTGTCTTCAAATAATTGTACTCACATAATTGTAACATCTATAACAATAACAAGAAAGCATTATGATTTTGAATTTGATCAAGCGAGTGATTATGATTTTGATTAGTTGTTAAGAACCACTGCGCACGAGTGAAGCGAGCGTATCGCGGCAGTGGACGGCGAGTGCCAAAATCAAATCTAGAATTTATCGGAGAACTCTTGCGGCTACGACTCGACGAGTGTTTTTCGAGGAAAACCTGTGTTATTTTTTAAATATTTTCTGGCTACCATTTAGGAATTGTGTGCAATGCCTAGGTTATACATTCATTTTTTAGAAAATGTGAACCTTCGACAAATAATTCTACATATGTATTTCCTAAATTGGCTCGCCATTGCATACATTTCCTAGGAAATGTAGCTTATTATGTATTTTGACTTATTGTGGGCTTGAAGTTGGTCATGGTGGACATTGCAAGCCATGTCTCACTTATAACAATACATAACCGTTGATATTTTATTATTATTATTATTATTTCTACCTTAATTGAAAATACAAATACTGCTGTCAATCTAACCTGGTAACAACTCCTTAATGTCATCGAAGAATTTTAGAACAAACCCTGAAGCTAATCATGGTGGTCAACGATCTGACAAAGATTTTTCTCCTGCAGACGAATACTATAATGGGACTGAACAGTCTGCCGAAAACAGCTTTCGCAAAGAAACCAGCCACCCGGGAGATCAGTCTGAATTTTGTAACAATGCTGCAGCTACGACACTCTTTAGCACATTGTCTACTGGAGCATCAACAAAACAAAACGATGATAAACGTTTAACGCGTCGAAAAAGCGAAGAGTGTAACTTCAATATGTCCTCACTAAGAGAGTTCTGTGTGGACAGTTCTTCCGATGATAGTGATTGGGCTAACGATATAGATAGTAATTATTGTGCAAATGATTCAGAATCGAAATCAAATGAAAGTCTAAATTCGAATGCGAAAGACTTAAAACAAAAAATAAAGTGAGAATCGATAACCGAGCCACAGAGGTCGCTAAAAATCTCCGCAATTCTGGTCAGTGCTATTTATCCGCACGAACCAAGAGACTTATGCCTGAAAGGAAAATGCGACCCCCCTGCGAAAACTGTCGTTTGAAATGTACGGAGAAGATCACGGAAGCATATCGGGAGAAACTTTTCAAATTCTACTGGAATATGGGGTCTCTGTTGGATCAACGGAAATACATTGTCAAACATATGACCGAGCTCATACCGAAACATCGGTATAGAAGATACAGCGATAGAAAGTATAACAACATATTTCATTTCGATGTAGATGGCCAGACAGTGAGAGTATGCAAGTTGTTTTTCGTAAACACTTTGGGCATCACTGATAGAACAATTCGTACCGTTGTTGAGAAGTTGAAATCGTGTGGCAAAGTAGATGATTTGCGTGGTAAACATCCAAAGAAAAACAGAGATAAGAAGAAAAAGAATTTATGTGTGAATGACAAGCTAGAAAAAGATTTTACAGAAAATGAAACGAATGCAGTCTCGAGTGATTCTTATGGTGTATCCAGCACTAGAACTGATGATTTACCGTCTCTATGTGATGGTTTTGAATCAATACGGCATAGATATTCAAAGTCAAAAGATATTTCAATAACTAATGATGAAGTTGAAGGTATTGGCGTGTTAGATGAGTTAAATAGTTTAGAATTGAACTTTGTTATTAAAAGTGAGAGCAATGACCAAAATATTTCAATGGAAGACACTCTAAATTTGAATTATATTGATCCACTATCCTTAGATGATTCTCGAATTAGCAGCGAAAAAGACATAGATGTGGCTATAGACAGCCAAAGTCTTCGTGACTGTTCGTCACGAAGTAAAAAAACTGTGGCTAAAAGACTCCGTGATTCTGGTCAGTGCTACGCATCGTCACGATCAAAGAAGCTCATACCTGCAAGGAAAATGCAACCCCCATGTGAAAACTGTCGTCGGAAATGCGCAGAAAGGATTTCGGAGACATCTCGTCAACAAATTTTCAAAAGCTACTGGAATATGAGTACGCTGTTGAGGCAATGGAACTACATTGTCAAACATATGTCTTTGGTCATACCCAAATATAGGAGAAACTATACGGATAGAATGTATAACAGCGCATTTTATTTCGATGTAGATGGCCAGACAGTGAGAGTATGCAAGTTGTTTTTCATAAACACTTTGGGCATCAGTGAGAGAACAGTTCGTACTGTCGTTGAGAAGTTGAATTCATGTGGCAATGTAGATGATTTGCGTGGGAAATTTCCACGTATTAAGAGAAAGAAAGATGAAAAACAAAATACGCCTGAAGGGGAAAGCCGAAAACTAACAAAAACCGCGTTATGTAAAGATGATAACATGTTACTAATAGAGATTACAGACAAAGAAACAAAAACAGAATCCAGAGATTATATCGGTAGGTCAGGAACAGCAGATTTACCATCGCTACAGGACTTCGGTGACAATGAATCCGACCTTGATGATAATTTAAACGTAGATAATTCGAGTTTAGAGGAGATAACAGAGATGAGAGAAAGAGAAATAGTGACAAATGATACATCAAATTTATCTCACGATAATGATTTTGTGCCTTCTTTGCAAGATAATATTATTAGTCCTTGTTCAGGTGTGAAAACGAGATATTCTATTACACAATCGAGATATACTAGTGGTAGATCCAGAATAAGAGCGGGTTTACTATTGCTAAATGATGGTGTCGTTAGTCCATCGTCAGATAAAGAAACTATATTAAAACGCCATGGTTGTACTAAGATAGACGAGGTTACCATAAGTAATGAAGAGGTTGAGGGTACTTACGTATTAAATGAGTTTAGTGGGAAAATTGTTTTTAAAAGTGATGGCAATGAGCATGCTCTCTCAGTAGAAGATTCTCTAAATTCGAATTCCGTAGATGCTTCTGTAATTAACACACAAAAACAAAATGTGGCTAAGAAACTCCGCAATTCTGGCCTTCGTTACATCTCCGCACGAACCAAGAGACTTATTCCTGGAAGGAAAATGGGAGCCGCCTGCGTAAATTGTCGTTGGAAGTGCTCGGAGAACATAACTCTAAAATCTCGCGAAAGCATTTTCAAACTTTACTGGAATATGGGTTCTCTGTTGGGGCAAAGGCAATATATTGCCAAACATGTGACTGAGGTCATACCGAAATATCAGTATAGATCGGGCCATAGAAAGTATAACAGTGCATTTCATTTTGATGTAGATGGCCAGGCAGTGAGAGTTTGCAAGTTGTTTTTTACAAACACTTTGGGCATTAGTCCAAGACAAGTTCGTACTGTAGTTGCGAAGTTGAACGCATGTGGCAATTTGGACGATATGCGTGGTAAACATTCAAAGAAAAAGAAATAAGAGATTCCTAAACAGGATTGACAGAGATGTATACAGAAGCATACATCCACAACTTGCCTATTTATCAGACATTCTATTTTACAGTCATTAGTTGTAAGATATTCGATATAACGGGAGAGAATAGGATCTCCCACAACACAACATATACATCATGTCACAAATTTTTAGTTTTATCTTTAAAAGTCTTGTACGAGTCTCTATGTCAACTTATAAAGTTGCTGTAAAAAGCTATTACGTTCTGTTAGTTCCGTAACTTAATATGTTATAGCGTTGTGTTCGTTAAATATACTTGTAACAATCTGGTATCTACTAGCTAATATTTTTATTTATAAGTGCACTCGGTGCGACGTCGTTTGTGTAAGTCTTTTACCCCTACCTACCCTTTTTTCTTGCTTGTAAACCTTCCTCTTGAATCACTCTCTCTATTGTTGAAAACTGCACTAAAGTCCTTTGCGTGTTTAAAAGATCTATGCGTAGATAGATACAAAGGGGCAGACGGCAGGAAGCGACTTTTTATTATACTATGCACAAATTCCCACCGCGTGCATTTTGGATCTCTGTGAACATTTAACTATCTCTTGCAGTGCATCCTATTATTTTCCTGGATTTTCGGTACCCTATCATATATCATCATGTATGTATGTATGTAAACTCTTTATTGCATAGTAATGAAATACAAAATGAGAAAAGTGAAATTTTACAAAGCAAGGGCGGGCTTATCCCTCAATGGAATTTCTTCCAGCCAACCCCAGACCCTTTGAAAGGATATCTAAAGAGCGGTGGAGGCAATACAGAGCACTTATAATTAAATTACATTTATTTCTACAGTATTAATTAACCTAAACAGAAACTCAATTATGTTTAATTTTGAACATGGTGGTCTTCTAAATAAATATATAAATATAAATAGATATTAATATAATATATACTATAGCTATACAATATAAATAAATACAATATTATATATTATATATACTATACATATATATATAATAAAATAAAGCTCTATTAACTGCTGAGCAAGTGCTTCTTCAGAAGTTCTTTGAAGAAAAATTGTGTTCGAGCATTGTGAATGTCGTCTGGCAGAGAGTTCCACAGGCATGCAGCATACACTCGAAAAGATTTCCCACCATCATACCAACAGTCCGCAAGAGACCCAGCCTGCGTACTACTCTTTCCTTTTTATATGGGCAAAATAATATTTACGTCCCTTAAGGTATAAGGTATCATATCAGGTATAAGCCTCGTACAAAGATATTAGACATAGAGATATAGAAGGTGCCTACTCACAGCTGAAGTCACAATCTATATTATCTTTCTTCTTGGTCGTGTCCAAAAGGGACGGCAAAAGTTGTCAAGTACCCCTCCATAACCACTGCTATTGTCAAACTTGGTTGCCTTGGTCCTCTTAATGCTTTAGCTTTTTGTATGACATTGAGTCATTTGTATAGTTGTGACAAATTGAGAGTGTACATTCTGTATAGGTCAAGGCTTCATCTATGCTCTATGTCCAATATCTTTGGCCCCGTAGCCATGATCCTGTTGAAATTGAATAGGTCACCTCATATTTGTGGCCTAATCTGAATCTGAAGGCGACGCATTCGTATCGTATGGTATTGGTATCGGCTTCGATTTCAGAGGTTGACGAATTAGGCCGTGGTATTGTCGATGGTCCTAATACGAAAGTGAAAGACAGGGAGAATGAAAAGAAAGAGAGGCAACTAGACCTACTAAAACGCATTTTTTGTTAGAAAAGCGTACCGCAAGGTAGTGTTTTTGACCCTCAAATTAAATTCACCACAACTGTCTTATCTGCGTATGTGTTCTCTTACATGCAGATTTTAGAAGCCACTGAACCCATTTTTTTAAGATATCCTGATCTAATCAGGAATTGCAAGTTGAACGAGTAAGTCGATATAAGATGTGGTATGGTACCATTATATTTTGTGTGGTTGGCAAGGCGTACCGCAAGGTAGTGTTTTTGACCCGCAAATAAAATTCGCCACAACGTTCTCTGGATCCCATTTCCATGTGTATGAATCGTAGATGTTATGGGCGACAGTTATCGTTTTCCATCAGGTGGCCTTTCTGCTTGTTTGTCACTGAGTACAATAATTAAAAAAGTATTCCGTAGATAACTCTCCACATGTTTCTGCCTTGTGGCGTCCTTTAAAATTGAATAGGTGTATCTTGCTCTGAAGAGCGTTGTTTTAATTAATCACTTTAGAAGAAGGCAGTGCAGGTCATATGTTGACCAGAAAACCGGCAGTATTATTAGTTGTGTAAGTATTATGAATGAAATGACAATTGCTTTCACGCGTGGCAAACTAACAAGTCTTTGAGAAGGTTTTGTCTCTTATCATAATTTCATTGCATGTAGAGCGATGGAATGATAATAAACTTTGAACTGGTGAACCAACCGTACCTTCTGTTAGCCAGCGCTACGTACTGTAACATTTGGGGATTCAAGGACTTTAAATAAAAAATGTTAACTGTTTAATTGAAGTTATAATCGTGAAAGTATGCTGAAGAATGCTACAAAATACATTGGACACCTTACATCAGGCTAAAGACCTACGTACTTGCTCCGATCTATCTAAACCTACCGACCTGCGTCCTACTTGCTACAACCTACTTATCAGACTAAAGCCCCGGCTGCCCCCTAAGGCCTGCCCGAGCACACATGCTACAGTACCGATTGGCTGCGCACTGCTAAATCCACGGTTTTCGTCCCTAAGCACCAGGCCACGATACTGCGACACGACGATGCATCGTAGAAATCTACGTCGTGGAATGGCAGATTTTCCGAGAGCCGATCATAAAGATAAAATAGTTCAAATAATTGTAATGGATGGCGTTGATTAGTTGCGGTTCTGAAAAATAAATCAAAACGACAGCGTTAGCTTTCTTGTCTGAAAATATACTAAAACAAAGTGTCTTCACGAAACATTTTTCCGAGCAACTTCGTTTATCAAATTCAATACTTGAGAATCCTGTCCAAGCAGCGCCATCTAGTGAGGCACGCCGAACTACACTCTATACTTTTTGACACTTCCCCTGCTAACTCAAATACCAGAGATGCTGCTTCAGTGTTCAGTATCGTAGCGCGTGTATTAAATGGAGCGGCTGCAGTGCGTCGGCGCACACGCGTAGCGCTGATTGCGGACGCAATTGTTGCGTCGGCCGCAGCGATAGTGTTAAAAAAGCTGTCTAAAAATCCCCCGAACGAATTCGCATCTCCAGAAGTGGATGAAGGAAATGGAGCAGAGTTGCGATTCGGCATTAAACAAAGGTGACATTTCCCTTGTTTCAGGTGGCGTGAAAAAAGAGAAAAAGCCACAAATAGTGCCAAAGACAAAACGAAAAAGACTGGCGAGAATAAAAGGCAATGCGCCCGTTAATAAATTAGGCAGAAAAAGAAAAAGGAAATCCGCAATCGGTAAGAACTAGGCATCAAAGTTACGCAAAAGGTCAACAAACGACTCACCGAGTTAGTCAAATTATTCAGTACAAGCGATCCGCCCCGGCTTCGCGCGGGTTTTCTCGGCTTTTCTTTACTGTAATATACATATTCTAAGTACACTTTCTTCATTAATAGGTTGATCAGTAACAAGATCACGTATCCGTTCTATACAATGGCAAGACCGTATCTTGACACCCTGTAGTCTTATCTTAAAGCGCCTATACCAGGCTTATGATTGGGATCGCCCCTTTGTGTTCGAAAATTTATCAGTCATGGATTCTCCTACCAATGGAACTCAAGGGTTTCTTGCCTGTATTGTTTGGGGAAAGTCAGACCACGAATATCAAACATAATGTTGCTAGTTTCACAGTTATTTTGTATATTTGAATCTGGATCTCTTATATTTCTGGCCAAGCTTATGAACAAAAGCATTGTGCATCACAAATGACTTATTATTGTTATAACTGTTATAAGTATAGGGGTGGGGTCACTGTGTGTTTCCTTCCTACTTTCCTACCCGCTCCTCTTTGACGATTAAAAGAGATATTTACTTAATAAAGAAATTTTGATTTGATTTAACATATTTATTTTTCAAATTACAGCCGTGACAAAACCCGAGCACATAAAAGACGATATCGACGAAGGCCCTGCCGTAAAATCTGAACAAAGTCCAGAGCAGAATTTGCCGATTAAATGTCGAAATTGCCACAAATCCTTTGACGGTGTGAAGGAGTTGAATCGACACAATAGGGATACGCATTACGCTGAACGAGAGTACGTATGCTCTATCTGCCGGGAGATCTTCACCAACAAGAACGCGTACGTGGAACATTCACAGGTCCACGGCAGGGAGAAGTTCAGATGCACATTCTGTCCGAAGACCTTCTTCAGCAGACACTCCCTCAAAGACCACGAACTGTTGCACATAAACGAAAAACCTTACACCTGCGATTTGTGTCAGAGGCGCTTCAAATACAAGCAGTCTCTGAGGAGGCATCTAGGTTTAGACCACGAGGGCACGATAAAGAAGGTCGTATGCCACATATGCGGGTTAAAATTCAACGACAAATCCAACTTCTTGAGTCATTTAAGAGCGGTACACGAGAAACTAAAACCCTACGCGTGTATAGTCTGCGGCAAAGCTTTCTCCACGAAGAAGATACTGAAGGAACACACGAAGCGACACACTGGCGACCGGTCGTACAGATGCGTCGAGTGCGATAAGAATTACGTCAGCACTTCTGTGCTTAAGAAACACCGCAATATGGTGCACGGGGAGAAAAACACGATCCCAATTCGGAAGTACAAATGCATAGTTTGTGGCGAGAAGCTAGAAGGCAGGGGCGCTTTCCGGAAACACGTGAGGTCCCACACCGGGAGTTTGCCCCACAAATGCCACAAATGCGACAAGGATTTCTCGTGCAAATATTCGCTCAGGAGACACGTATTGGAGCACAGCGACGAGAGACCGTTCGCTTGCGATATATGTGGGGTTGCTTATAAACAGAAATCCCAAGTGTACAGACATAAAAGGAACGTGCATAACATCGATTCCACCGGCGCCCTGATCCCACCAAGGTTCACCAAGAAAGTCAAATGCGATCTCTGCAAACAGAACGTCTACGACATGGAGAAGCATATGGCGAATCATGAGAACAGACCGCACCAGTGCCACTTATGCGAGAAGAGATATCCAGAGAAGAACGCTCTGAACCGTCACGTGAAGTTCGTCCATTTGAACCTGAAGAAGTTTCAGTGCGATCTTTGCGACAAGAAGTATCAGAAAGTTGAGAGCGTTAAACGGCATAAACTGAAACAGCACAGCGGTAAGTATTTGAAAGTTGAGATTGAGGGTGATAATTTTGAGAATGCGGTGCACGCGTACTCTATAGAGAAAAGAGATATTCATCAAAGTGGCAGGTCTGAAGGCAGTAACACTGTTATGCAAGATGTAGCGATGGCTCAGCATCTACTTCCAATGAACCCGTACGCTACGATGTCGTTGATAACGGTGGAAGAAGATTAATCTAGATTATGTAGGTACTCTATGTTATTCTGTTTTGTTCCTAAGTCACCATTATACTACAGTTCATTCGCTTGATGGAAATAGTGAGTGATAAATGATAAGAATGGGTACTTATATCCTCACGGGGTGGGTCCACCAGTGTCAGGGATGGGTGATCGTTTCTTACTTTGAGGCATGTCGAAGTGAACTGAAGCACCGAAATGAGCATGCCACTCGTTACGAGTGCCTCGTAATATCGTTGGCGAAGCGAGGTTGACCTGTAGGTTAATTACGTAACGCTGTTGCCAACAATGATCTGATTTCATTGATTGAAATTGAAACTTTTGCGATTCTGTATCATCAATTTCAAAAAATCAAAAGTTCCATTGCAATAAACTGAAAGTATTAAATCGATCGTACGTAATCGCAAAAGTAATAATTTCGATAATTGAAATCAGATAATTGTTGGCAGCAGGGTTACATAATTAGATCTGGATCTCCGCTGGAAATTGAGACTGGTCATGAATAGCACTTCGGGGTTGAGCGTATTATAATTGGAGGAAAAATTCAAACGATTCATTTATATTTTTTGTGAAAAGATTATGCGTGTTATTGTCAAACTAATTTGTTATTGAGGAACTCTTTCAGTCACTACTCATCCTAACGTTTCTCAGTCTATACATACTAGAGGTAGCCAAATATGCACGGAAAAACCTGAATACGTTAGAAAGTGCCTTAAAAGCCATGAGTACAACAAAAAAAATTTTTTTTTAATATCAGTTGTTGGTACGTCCGCGGCGATTGGCCAAGTCTGACAAGTGGCTGCTTATGGTTGCACCTAACATCTATAATAAACTGCTCTCACAAATAACCAGCGCGGCTAACGACACAGGTTTCGTAGCAAACTTCAAAGAGCTATTAATATAAATTTTACTTTACTTTATAAATTAATCACTTTTTTACTTTACTTTACTTTACCTTTACAAAAGCTTTTTACTCACTTGACGATTTTTTTACGTGTGTAGCCCTGACCTAGACACTGAAATCATGACAACTGATGTTATTTATTTTATTTTATGTGTTTATAATATTGTAATGACACGTGAATATTCCAATATTACGCTACCAACATTAACAAAAATTTTCTGGAATGAAACGAAATGAAACTGAATTTTAAAGCGACATATATTAGATCTTTAATAAATTAATGTAATTGAAAAATAATATGTAAATAAATTTATAGTTTATGGAAATAAATCAAATCAAAATTTTTTGTTAAAAAATTCTAAAAAGGCATAAAATGACTAGTATATGCTGATGATGATGATTATAAAAGGCGAAGTGTAGTTCATCATGCCCTACCCTTATCGAAAAATGCACGTCAGGAGGCTTAACTATTGAACTCTGCATTGAAGTAAAAGGAAGACCTTTTTCAACCTTGCTTCGCCAACGATATTAAGATCTGATTGGTACCTCACCCCGTGATGGTATATCATTATTAAGGAATGGACGATTTTCTGACAGCTAGTTTAAAAAGGAAAAACTGTAGTACGTCATGTTTCACTAGATGGCGTTGCTTACATTCTCAAGCATTTGGTAGGGTAAGTCAAAATAACTTGTAAATATATTTTTTCAAGTACGTTCAGTTTGATGATAATTCTAACAAAAAAAAACTGTTTTTGTATTATTTTTTATGCTCTTGTAATAATTTATTTTCATTAATCTATTTAAATTTTTAGTACATTTTTTTCTTTTTAATCGGCTGTCCGTAAACCTACTATTAAGTCGGGATTTTATATTAATTAAGTAAATAATGTAGGAATTATTTTGTCGGTTTACTTGTTTTTGTATTTTAATAAATAAATAAATAAATTGTAAATGTTTTATACAGGGTGTTTCATAATATATGTATAAAGCCGTGAACTGGATGGAGTGCTAAACGTATTAAAACAATAGGTACAATTATTTTTTTCTTGCGTGGAATAGTTAGCGAGAAAATGACTATCGAACTTTTTCTTTTTCAATGTCGATAATGACATTTTGAAAACGAAAGACCGCATCTCTAGAAACCAGTTGTAATAGGTTACTCAAGTTCATAATCAGGTCAATCAACCGAAGACTACAAATTTACCAATTACAGATAGGATATAGGTTTTGTGTCTTTAAGTCTTTTCTGCCCACCGTTTCATATGAGTTTTAAAATTCAATCTAAAGGTCACTACGGTCAATACCTGAAGTGGCTGGTTAATAAAATTATTATCATAAGCAGCTCGTGAGTAGCCTGGCACAAAAACAAGACATTTCAATGCTTGTTTCTACTTTGATTTATTCGTTTGTTTTTTTTGCCTTCAACACAATGTTCGCACATAGGTACACAGTCGACAAACTAATTGCGAAAACACAATAAACATTAGTAGGCAAAAAAGTCACAGCTTGATTTCGCGTCTGCGCCATATCTTCTATTGTACTAGGCTATCATGACTGAAGCAGGTGGACTAGGTACGGGATACTGATATCATAGGGTGTCCAAAAATTTTAATATTTTTGGAAAGTGTTTGACAACAAAAGTACAGGATATTGTTGTTACAATTTTTGGCCTATTTTTTCACATAGTCTACATCCCGTTGATTGCATATGGTGAGCCTTTGCACAAGTTTATGCACTCCTCGAAGAACTTTTCCGCCAGTTCCGAAATAAGGAAAGACGTAATTTCAGTTACTACCTATTTAATAGTAATAATTAAATTCTACTTATGTATGAATTCAAGAAGGTGAATAATCAATTTGAAAATCTGAAAAACTACCTAGCAATACTATTTACGTACTAGGTACGGTCAGGAGACCCGGTTTTACCATTTAGTCAATTTACTAGTAACAGACGCTACGATTTGCCTGGAGCCGACCAACCATCAGTTGCAGTCGATACTAATCCTTACGGAGTACAAAATAAAGCAGCTTTTTTTTAATAGGGATGCGCGGGCATGCCGTCCTTGGTCGGACGTCCGAACACGTATTCCGCACTCAAAAGCAACTATTTTATCCTGCGTAAGGATAAGTATCAACTACAACTAACGGTTGGTTGGCTCCAGAAAAAGGGGAACGTCTGTTACTAGTTTTTAGTGTCAACAACGCTTAAGAAACAAACATGTACCTAGTGGCCTAGTGGCAGTACAATTACTTGTTTTATGCTACGTAGTGATAGTCCACCTGAAGGCAAGTGGTAACCGTCGCCCATAACATCTACGATTCAAGCATTTAGGTTGCACGCAACAAAAATGCAGAACAAGAGATGCGTTGCCACTGGACTAATGCGCTTATTACACCTGGCTAAATTCAGTCGACTAAATTCAGAAGCAAAAAGCGTGAAAGGCAATCAAAGTAGAATGTATTGCTCACAGTATAAGGTCCATTTTTGTATCACTAATATTATCTGATGTGACGCTCCGCTCTTCAAAAGGCGTGATTCAAAAATGGACTTTAGTTTTTAGACTAAATTTAGCCAAATGTAAGCGCATAAGATGAAATGCGTCATGCCTGTATTTGCGCTCGCTTATTTCGTAGACACCCTACATACTAGGCGCAATGGGATATTAAAGAGGTCTAAATTATAATTTTGTATTTTTTGGTTCGAGGGTTCTGTACAAAAAAATATTGTAATCAATTATGATTTTAATTCAAAAGGTTCATTCATAGTTTTCTCGAAAGTGCACCACCACCTAACTAATAGCAAAGTAGTCTAATTCAAATTACTGTAGCATATTAATGTAGCAAACTCTAATAATGTAACATCTTTGTCTTTACGAGTTTGCTTTCTCAAGTCATGTCTGTCAGTAATGTTTCAGTGTCGCGTAGGTAATCGTACCTATCTGCCATGAGATTTTTCGATACCTACACTCACACATATTTTAGTATCAAGTAAAATAAATAAAATACCCTAGCGCCGCCGGCCGTAATGAATGTAACATAAATAAAACGAAGACTGTAGGTAGGGAACTTAAGACAGAACCCTCTACTGATGTGGCGAAGGCTCAAACTCTCAGTGGATTGTTATCGGCTATTAATGATGATTAAAATGCGTAAGATTTCACGAACATTTCTCATCAACTAAAATTAACTAAATGAGTCTTAGTTGATGGAGCTATACCTGTAAATATCCCATACTTCACCCAGTTGGAGAACCTAGGCAGGAGCGTAGCTACCGCCGTATCAGCCGTATCAATGATACGGGGCCCCCGGGCCACAGGGCCCCCAGAACGCGTGTAAGCAAAAATTCGTACTGTTGTCCTCAATTTCAGTTAAACCCTATTTCCCGGAAAAAAATCCTTTAGTAAATTTCAGACCAGGGCTGGGGGCCCGCTTCGCCAAAGATCCAAATGAATCAAGTGATACAATCCGTTTTCATTCCCCTTCCGCTTAGAGATAATTAACATTTTAAAAGAAAAAACAACAACTTAGGGCGCACTCACTCATTACTTCATTGAAATTGTGTAAAAAATGCACCAATGGCAAAAATGAGAAAAATCTTGATCTCATGTACAACATTTTCAGCACTATCGGTGAGGTCATAAGACTTAAGAAACTCCTTACTCCGTGAATTCCTCAACGGGTCAGATCGACCTGGCTCATAATAAAATAGTTTTGGCCCACGATCTTGACGAATTTGACTGTTTTTAAGTTTTCACTACACATATTATCGGGTCCACCCCGGCTTTTAAGGAGTCTCTTGTCATACAAATTCCCAACATAAAAGATGAACAAATTATACACCTAAGCCTTCTTCATCAGACAAAGTGATACCACTTTGTCTATTGGTGTAAACCGCATGAAAATCCGTTCAGTAGTTTTTGAGTTTATCGCGAACAGGCAGACAGACTCGGTGTGGAACTTTGTTTCATAACAATATTTTTATTATTAAGGTGATTCGACGCTTATACTAAATTTCTCTCGATATACTTTCATTTGTTTGAGTGTTTAGTAATTGTGTTATGATTTCTGCTCTTGTGTTATGATTTCCCATTTTGCCTACCATTGAATACAAATGTATGCGTGCAAATGTAGGTGGGCAAAATGGGTATCATTTCAAAAGCAGTTAAATCGAAAAAAGCACAAGTCGCCGCTAGATGGCGTTGTTTTGTGATTTCATTATTTTTCTTTTTCATTGCTTTGTTTTACATATTGTTTTTTATTAACATGTAGAAATCTATTTCGCGCACAATTGGACACATTTTCTAATGGCCAATTGCAAAAACTTACATTAAAAATATCAAACCCTTGAAGGAATGTCGATCAAACGTTACATAAAATTTGTATGAAAATCGTACCGCCTTAACACGTAAATGGCTTGGATTTAAGTTACTTATAGCATCCCTTGTAGTTGGGGGTACTAACTAGGGGGGGCCCCCAGACAGCTATTGATACGGGGCCCCTGGAGGGCTACGCCACTGAACCTAGGTCACCTAGGTCGAGCACGGACCCAAACAATATTAGAAATTACGGTCTAGGTTACTGTCATTGTACCAAATTACCCGATAAAATAGTGGTAAGCGAATGTAATCCATCACCGAGATCGTAAGGATTATTATAAGTCCACTGTTGGACTCGTTTGAGCCTCACTTTATCAAATAAACACAATCAACATTACGGTGCATCTACCAGGAGAACATAAGAGGCGAAATAAGTACGACCCCTAACACGCGGATCCCTAAAGCGTCGGCCGCCGCCGCGCCTCTCGCCACCCGCGCCATTGCGCGCCTCTCTCAAGGTCGGCCCCGCCACGAGACCCACGAATCCGCGCGTGGCGTTGGCAGTGTGCGTGCCGCACACTCGGGTGTGCCGTGTACCCGTTTGAACCGAGACGCTGGCGCCGACGGCGCGACTTCTTGTTACAATTTACCTATTTTCGAATCGTGTTCGTTTATTCCGTTTTTAGCTTTTCGCGTGATCGGTGTGATTGTTTGTTGCGTTGTATTTATAGGAAGCCTAAGTATTGTGAAGATAACTGTGATAAGACTGTTAACGATATGAATGAATGAATGATTTATTGCTTCAGGTACCTCAGGTACATTAGTGTAGGCTTGTTTGTGTACAATGTTCAACAGTTTAAGTATTGTGATAATCATTATTCTGTGCATAAGTGCAACCAAGCAGTAGACCAAAGACCATGTTACCTACCTACTTACGTATTGCATAGCAACCAGTGAAGTATGGTTAACAGCGCTGGCACCTGACGCTGTTAGTTTTCATAAAATAACTTTTAAAAGGTACGTACCTAAATGCTTTTAAGGTCTAGGTTCTAGCTAGACTAGGAGACGCTACCTACCACCTAATCGTGACGTTAGAAGCGCAACCGTCGCCGTCGGTTCTTTTCCGACGGGAAATAGGTAGAAAAGACAGAGCTTTTATCTTTTCATAAAAACATGTAGATATTTAGTGGAACCTGCCTGTAATGTGTTTCACCAAATCGAGACTCGACTCATAAGTGGTTCCCTACGCTACGTAGGTACTTAGATGAGGAACCCGTGTTAGTAGGTACCTAGTACTTACCTATCTGTGTAGAACTATTTTGTCAATTGAACGAAAGCCGTTTTAGTTTAGTAGATATCTATTAAGTAGGTAGATAGCTGACTATTTTTATTTTTATTTAGTTGAAGTACCTAGGTACCTACCTGCGGCAGTCCACACCACGGCTCCGGCTGTCTCCCAGACTGATTAACATTTTATTTTGTTTTTTATTTACTTAGGTTCCTACTTACCTAACCTACATATATACTGTTTTTAGGCCTTTAGTTAATAACTAAGTATTAGTAATTTAATTCTTATTTTACCTTTGTTGTGCTGGGGTGGTTTGCACTGTTACTCCTGTTAGGTACCTAGTAGACATCATCTCGGTCTTAATGACCTGGTTTTGCTCTCGCGCACGAGGGCCTGGGGTCCGCCTTGACCATGATCCAGGATTTCGCATTTAAGGTAATTACAGTGGAGCGACTGCCATCTGACAGTCCTGAGTTCTGCCTGACCCTGCTACCAGGGGAACTTGATTACCTGACCAGATTGGATCATGGTTGGACATTCAGTCGCCTAAATGTGCAGGTTTCATCACGATGTTTTCCGTCACCGTAAGAGCATCGGTTATTATTCAACTAATGTAAGTACATAAGTCAGAAAAGAGTCACTGGTACATGGCGGCAGTGGGATTCGAACCCGGTACCTCTCGCGTACGTGTCGGATACCGTAACCTTAGGCAATTATTCGCACGTTTGTTCGGTGACCTTCGGTATTCGCTCAAACTGCGTTTAGTCGATTCCTTCTATGCGTTTGATGTTCCCGCCACGCTGCGCTGCGGATCGCCGGCCGGCACACGCCAACAGACAATCGTTGGCCGAAACCGGTGTGTGTGTGTGTGTGTGTGTACGTAGTATTAGGCTCCTGGTAGTAGGCTTAAGGAGGTCGCACGAGGTTATTAAACTGCTCCTTGTAGGAGCATGAACTTGAAATAGAGCTGCGCTTCAACGTAGTCGATATGGTTATTATTCTTTAAAAACTAAGGTTTTTTATGAAAATTAAAATTCAATGTCCGGATAATATGAAGTCGCCAGTGTACTCTTTGCAAGCTATACTTTAACACCCTTTCGGCTTTATACATGTATTACGTAACACCCTGTATTATGTTGTTAATTTTTAATATTTTGTTTTATCGTGTATAATTCTTTATTGTGATGTTTGTTGTATAAATGATGATTATTATTATTTATTAATTATTACTTTTAAAGTTTGTAATATGAGGGATTATAAAAAATAAACAGACATGTATTTATTTCATTATTCGAGTCATTTTTATTCATAATTATCACAGAAAATAATTTTATTCGAATCAAATAATCACATTTTATAAAAGGCATGGTGATGGCATCGTTTGCTACAATAAATAGAATAGAACAGGGAAGAAAAAAAAATAGTAAAGTAAATAAAAAAAAAAAATAGATATTATTATGATTTCTGGAAGGAAACCGTTTAGATTCATAAAAAGGAGACAGTATATTGTAGCACCATATTGTTCCGTCTTAAATAGACTAAAAAACTAATAATTATTGTATTTACAATCTTAGAATTACAGTAAAAATTAAGTTACTTAGTCACTTACTAATACCATAATTAATTACCGAGTATGAGCAAATTTAGGAGATTCCTCGTCCAAAAAAATCAGCATGTACGCATTTTATTTGGTACCTACATAATTTTGTACAACTTTTTGGTCCCAGCCAAATCTAATAATAATAAATAGGTAAAACATATACAACGATTCTAAAATATTGTCCACGAAAATGTATGGTCACCCTACAGTAACGGATGCACAGTACTATCGCCCTACAAACTTCTTAGCGTGACCATGATTTTGGAATAAACTAATTTAAAAAAATTATATTATAAATTACAGCCACTGAGATTATTCACTTACGGCAAGTACATTATTTAAATAATTTTGTACATCTTACACATTACATTAATTTGCAGATCATTGTTTTATTAATTTTCAAATGAAGTCGTCCTAGAAACAGGTCTGATTTTTTAAATATACCTAAATAATTTGTAAAATCAACGTCATCCAACGTTGTTCCGATTAAATAATCATAAAAATTAAAATTAAATTTTACTTATTTTTACAAAATAATATTAAAAAATATTTACAGACATCCCTAGCGAGAGATATAAATCAATCTTTAATCATCTAAATTAAAAAAACATTGCACACATTTCAAAATTCGAAAAAATTAGAGCGAATCTCTAAATAAAATTTTGGTAATATTTTCGAAAAATTTTTTCACGTACAAAAAAAATCAGACCATGTTCTCGCTTTTCTGGGCCTCACTTTTGTGGGCCCTACTCGAGGCCCTCATTGAGGCTCTAACCGAGGCTCTGATTGAGGCCCTAGATCCCATAGCAGTAGGCAAGGCCCTGACGAACTCCTGGGGTTCTTGTATTGAATGCCTCTTTGTGTATCTGCCTGGGTGATCTTCATCGTCTTCCACAGATTTTCTGAAAAAATAAGAGTGCCATAGCCATATTATTATGTAGTATGTTATAGTCATCTTAAAGTCAAGAGCGTCGGTGGCCGAGTGGCAGGCGAGAGGTACCCGGTTCGAATCCCACTGCCGCCATGTACCAATGATTCTTTTCTGAGTTATGTACATTAGTTGAATACTAACCGACGATCTTACGGTGAGGAAAAACATCGTGATGCAACCTGCACATTCAGGCGACTGGATGTGTAATTATGATCCAATCTGGTCAGGTTCCACTGTTGACAGGGAGAAGGTCAGATAGCAGTCGTTTCACTAGAATTACCTGATCTGCCAAATCCTAGATCATGGTCAAGGCGGACCCCGGGCCCTCGTGCGCGAGAACACAACCGGGACATTAACGCCAAGATGATGATTTTTTACTATAGGTACCTGTTGCAATGTTTTAAGTTTCCAAAAACGCCTAGGGGCTCTTTTTAGTAGCTTCTAGTAAATAGGTACCTAACTACTTAATTCTAATAGAATCGAACGATACACGTTGCGCGAGCATAGGTATGCTCACACACATTACATACCTAGAAAATATCCAGGATCTATTCTTAGTAGCCAACTCTACGTAATTGGTGCGTAACTCATCATCACAGCCCATAACAGTCCACTGCGGGACTCCCACGAAAGGGGAGGTTATTGCCATAATCTCCACGCTTGGCGGGCGGGTTAAAGATCGCAGTGTTATAAATATAACAATGGAAAACGCTGCTGCCTATTTTACATTCTACGGAGACCACATCTTTTGTCTCTAAAACATTAGTCGACTTGTACGACACCCACGAGTGTAAGGGGTTGGTGCTATTCTACTCTACATAATTTCGATTTTAATTAAATTTTAGTAGTTTTTCGGGAATAGTGGGGTGTGTAATTTATGTTTTGAACTTCGAGCAACCTGTACTACTTAGGGTAAGGCCAAAAAAATCTCGATATTTTTGGTGATTTTCCAGTTTTTTGCTAATAACTCGAAACGGCGGCCCACAGCAAAAAATGCTATACCACTAAGGTAATCCACATAAAATTCTCTACAACTTTTGCTTTACGGTCACCTACATACCTGCCAACACAAGGGAACTCCCAGAACCGCTGGTCCTTCCCGAAATCCTCTCCATCTTGCAGGGTCTGCGGCATCTCCGTGTCCATAGTCTCTGGTAGGAACAGGCATAGCAGCCCGCCGAGAATACCCAACACGCCCAGGATCAACAGTGGCAGGTCTGGTGATACGTTGGCCTGTTGGCGTTTACAGAAACAGCCATTTAATAATAGTAGGTCTGTTGGCGTTTACTAAAACACTAATTTAATAACAATAGGCATGAATTAAATCACTTTTTGTACATTAGTTCCACTTTATTATACAAATTTTATTAAATTGCAACCGGTTGCTGTTAGATTATTATTTGCCGGTACCTACATATAGATTACAAACAAAATATAAAATCATTGCCTGAAGACGAGTAATTCGAAACCGGTAGCAATTTGAACTAGTGTACAAAAAGTTATTTATTCATAATAATGGAGTTCCATCATGAAGTCACAACACAATGTTGTTAAATAAATAATAAGCATGTTGGTGTTTACATAAACGCCTATTTAATAATAGTAGGCCTCTTGGCAATTACAAAAACATTGAATAAAAGTAGAGCTGTTGGCGTTTACAAAAACACCTATTAAATAATAGTAAGCCTGTTGGCGTCTACAGAAACACCCATTAAATAATAGTAGGCCTGTATGTTTTAAAAAACAGCCATTTAATAATAGGCGGTCTATTGGCGTTAACGCCAAACCATAAACGCCTATTTAATCATAGTAGGCCTGTTGGCGTTTACAAAAACACCCATTTAATAAAATTAGGCCTCTTGGCAATTACAAAAACAGCCATTGAATAATAGTAGGGTTGTTGGCGTTTACAAAAACACATATTAAATAATGGTAGGCCTGTTAGCGTTTACGAAAACACCCATTTAATAATAGTAGGCCTGTTGCCGTTTACGAAAACACCAATTGAATAATAGTTGGCCTGTTGGCGTTAACAAAAACACCCATAAATTAATAGTAAGTAAGTACGATCGCGTTCATAGTTATCACAATAAAATGATATGCACATACAAAAAAATTTTGTAATCGAATTGGCTATTACTAAGAAATTAAAAAATTTGCTTGTATCATAATTTCAGTTTTAGTAATTTTCGCCATACAAAACGCCATTTTTATAGGTGAAGACTCAATATTTTATCGTTTTGGAAAGGGACGACGATGATGCATGCAACTGCGTCGAAATATCGAGCTACGTCTACGTACGTAAATACGTCTTTTTTTTTTGTAATGGTAACTTTTATTAATAATTTACTTCTACAGAGTAAGAATCTGTTATTGGCTTTCTGTTATTTACGAATATCTGATGTAAAAGTTTTAAGAGCTGTTGATTATATGACAAAAAAAAAAAAAAAAAAAAAATATCGGGCTACTCGTCAACAGAGGTACGCGGTTGCAGACCCGGAACATATCTTTAAAATGTATGTTATAGCTGTTTCCGTTACTTTCGCTATTCAAAACGCCAATTTCAAAGGTAAGGACCCAATATTTTCTCATTTTTAAAAGGGAGTAGGTATACAAACGTCCAAAGCCATTGGATAAATAATAAGCGAAATCAAATTTATAACAGAAATTTTTTGTTAAATTGTTAACTAACACGCTTTTAGTATAACTATGGATTTTTAAGTCTGAAAATAAAGATATTATTATTATACAGTATGTAATAAATCACAAACTTACCAAATAAACAACAAAAGGCGCCACAATACTGGCCACGTATCCCATGATATGTATCAAAGCCACTCCTTGGGCCCTCACCACTGTTGGTAGCAGCTCTGCGGCGTATTGGAGGCCTATGTTGTATGATATGTTGACAGCGAATCTACCCATTATGGCTAGGGATGCTGATGGGCCTCCTGTGTTGGAGAAATTGTTTATTTAATACATATACAAAATACAAATAAGTTTATTGAAAAAATCAAATTAATACATATAATGTTGTTACACGTTTCCAGTACATCAACTTGTGTTACAGATAAATGGAAAGGTTATTCTGGCCTCCACACTGAGGCAGGCCTGTATCGTGGACGGGTGTACATATAAAAAAGTTACAAATTAAGTTAAGAGAAGGTACAAGACTTATATGTACCCCAATTATAGGTATTATAGAACACTCACTTCAACCTAATCGAACCCGGGTACTCTGCGTGGCGACCGGCATGTTAACCAACTGAACCACTCAGGTTGTCAAAATTTGTAGGTGTATCATTGGTATCTACATGGCGGCATTGGGAATCGAACTCTGTACCTTTCGTTCACGAGTTAGACCCTCTAGTCATAGGCTACTGACTCCCAATGGTTTACCTACTATAGTTATAAGATAGTATTCTGTCCTTTATTGCCAACTAGTTTGACAGACCAACTGATTGATTAAAAACTATAATTTCTAAATTTAGAAGCAAAAAGAGTGAGAGCAAATCAAAGTGGAATGTATTGCTAATAGAATAAAGTCCATTATTGTTTCATACCTTTTGGAATGCGGTGCGGTGCGTAACATAATTTAAGTGATACAAAAATGGACTTTATTCTATGAGCAAAACATTCCACTTTGATTTGCTGTCACGCTTTCTGCTTCTGAATTTAGACAACTGTATTTAGCCAAATGCGCGCAATAGGTATAAAAGAATATTCTGTATTTTCCTGCCCACCAGTTTGACAGATCATCTGATTGATTACCTACTGGTCATAGTGCATTTATTTCTTTATATATTTTTGGCGGTGAAGGATATGGTAGCCGCCAATGTTGGCAAGCGAAGATGGAGAAGGTGGAAAAGGATAATTACCCACCTGGCCGGGTGTTGTGACCAGGGGACCAAGGGTTCGACAGTTGATCGTCGGAAGTTGTATATATGCCGCGGAGTTGGCATATTCCGTGAGCGCGATGCAGGAAAGTTAGCGCCATCTATGTGCGTATGCTTGCCAACCTTGTGTTCGTCTACTCGTAATGTGAGTACCGTTAAGTTTCCCTATTGGAGCGATAGATGTCGCTACATATTAAAACTTTATGCACTAAAGGTACATTGGCAGACTTAAAGCTAAAGTAGCCTAATCTACCAGTCAACCGTGAAAACACATATGATCGAAAACGTTAGACGGTGAGAGAAACAATAAGATAAGGTGAAAGAAGGGATACTTTACATCAATAAATGCTAAAGGGCTTGGCAAAAAACCCAGAATCGCCAGCAACGAAATGAATAAAAATGGGTTCATAATATAAACTCATTATGTTTTTAAAAAATCAGCCTCTTAAACTATGTAATATAGAAGTTATTATACTGTATGAGAATCGAACCTACACTGATTGTTCTTGACGTTTATTTAAACACTATCACTTTATTAAATGATAATACTTATATTAAAAACTCGAAAACGGCTAGACCGATTTGAATTATTCTTTTTTTGTTTTGTTCGCTATAATATTGGGATCGTTTAAACTCAAAGATAAAAAGCGTAAGTTGGGGCAAAGTAGTAGGCTACTTTACCTCTTATAAATAAACTAAATATGTAGTATACCACATAGATTTCACAGTATATTATGAATATAATAACGGCATATATAAAATTTCTGGCGACTCTGGGTTTTTTAGCTATCACCTTTCTAATATTTAGTGCCTCAATAAATAAAAAAGCAATCTTACCAACGGGCACCGCCGTGGCCAGCAAGCTGAAGATGCCACTGACCACCATGGAGCCGCACGCCAGCCATCTTCTTCCCCATCTGAGGGTAGATTGGAAAAAAAAAGTTGAAAACATGCTACCTACAGCTAGAGACATGTAAAAACTTAATGTGTGCTGAAGTAATTCGAGTGAAGAAGAACCTAGGCACCTCTACGAGAGTAAAATTCCTAGGCCACAAAAATTTACCCACTTCCTATGATGGTCTGATCAAATTTATTTCTGGAATAAGTGTAATAGTGTTACAAGGGACTATGACAAAAATAAAACCAAAAAAATGTATGTAGCTTCAAATGTGAATGTTTTTAGCCGTACGCCGTACACCAAGGACTACAGAAACTAGGGAACTTTAGAAAAGTGCTTTCAGTTTACTAAAAGCGATTACCCACCACAATCCGAACGTAACCAGTTGCGATTCAACAATAATTCTTTCATATTCCCATAACTGGTTATTAAACTGCCTCAAACTATTAAAATGGACAGAACTTACCGATCCAGAACAACTGTAAGGAAGGTATCAGCCGGCAGTTCAGTAGCAGACGCAATGGTAAAAGTCAGGAATATATCCAGGCCCAAGGACCCCACATTCCTGACATGGCCATCGAACACTAGACTGATGGCCATCCAGATGACGATTAGCAGAATTGCGTTCCTCCGAAGCCTTGGGGTCCTGAAGAGGTCCAGTACGGAGTAGGTCTTGCTTTCGGCTTCGGTTTCTTTGATGGTTTTTAGGGATGATTCCTGGTGAAATTTTGGGAAAATATTTCATTCACGTTTTTTTTTCTATAATTAGACAAAATTATGAATTATCAATTCTTATGAAATAAGCTGTACCTGTTGTGTTGTTTTCTTTATGTCTATATTGTATACTTGTTTTTGTGCACAATAAACTGTTAAATAAATAAATAAATAAATATCCTTGGACAAACTCGAACAGCGCCATCTAGCGCATAAGTAAGCTAGGCTTTTGTTATGGGTAGACGATAGAGCAAAGTGCCACCATGTAGATAAAAATGTAGTTCAGGCAACTTAGTTATTATTAATTACCATTAAACATATTATTCTAGACGTTAAATTTTATTTATTTATTTAACATTTATTGTGCACAATAAATAGTATACAAAATTGACATACAGATAAGATCACAACAGGTACAGCTTATTTCTAAAGAAATATCTTCCAGCCGACCAACACAAGAGAGAGGGCAAAATCGAGACGCAGATGGCGTGCACCTTAAATTTACGTATCTACTATATACCTACATAAATTATTAAACAACGAAATATAAATACATACACAATACATAACAGTATATAATACATACACATATACATACATACAAATATAAAGAATATAAATATAAATATATATATATATATATACAGGGTGTTACGTAATACATGTATAAAGCCGAAAGGGTGTTAAAGTATAGCTTGCAAAGAGTACACTAGCGACTTCAAATTATCCGGACATTGAATTTTAATTTTCATTCAAAAATCTTCGTTTTTAAAGAAAAATAATCATATCGACTACGTTGAAGCGCAGTTCTATTTCAAGTGAACAACTAAATCGAATGAACGACCACGACACGAAAGTAGGTAAATTTCGTCAATGGAAGCCGCGCCGTAGATCAAAGGCACCGCCATAGGCCGGCTCGCCTCGGCCCGTGGCGGGGCGGGGCGTTTGTCGGCGGTTGATTAACCTATTACAACTGATTTCTAGAGATGCGGTCTTTCGTTTTTAAAATGTCATTATCGACATTGAAAAAGAAAAAGTTCGATAGTCATTTTCTGGCTAACTATTCCACGCAAGAAAAAAATGATTGTACCTATCGTTTTAATACGTGTAGCACTCCACCCAGTTCACGGCTTTATACATATATTATGAAACACCCTGTATATATATCATGGATAACAAATGGAAAGATAGTGCTCTTTTACGTTTTATAAACGTATCAGATGAAGGACTGGTACGTACAGTATGTAAATGTATCCCATAAGATTTAATGAATAAACTTTATTTATTTATTATTATTTTATTTTTAAATGTCTCACTAAGTTATGTATCTACATTATTTGAACACTAACCGATGACATTACATTGAGAGAAATCATCGTAAGGTAAATTTTACCCAGGTTCCCCTGGTAGCAGGGTCACGGAGGTCAGACGGCAGTCGCTCCACTGTAATTACCTGACAACATCTGATCTGCCAAATCCTGGATCATGGTCCAAAGCCCGCCGGTGAAAACCGAAGGAGCGGTAGTTATACTTAGGTACATACTTAGATGTCGTAGGCTGATCATCAAATTGGGCAGATCGAGATCTGCCTGGGCATGCCGTTTTGACCAGATTCAGTTTTGACAGGAGTTGACAGAGCTTGGTGCTTGTAACACAAACTTTTTTTTTTTTTTATTGAAATTCCCATTGATTTGCCCATAACATACTTGGATACAGAGTAAGGATGTAGTTAGGTAACTAAATAAGTAGGTGATATCTACTTACAGTAAAATCGCTTAGAACCTTCTCAGGTATTTTGGTTTTGTTGAATTTCTCGAACTTCTTCATTATGGTAAGAGCCTTGTCGATCTTGCCTTGGGAGACTAGCCATCTGGAATAACAACAACAATATTTTAAGAATCTATACATTATTACATATTATTATAAGAGTAAAAGTTAGAGCGTCGGTGGCCGAGCGGTTACAGTATCCAACTCGTAAGCCAGAGGTCCCGGGCTCGAATCCCGCTCCGGCCATGTACCAATGACTGTTTTCTGAGTTATGTACATTAGTTGAATACTAACCGATGCTCTTACGGTGAGGGAGAACATCGTGATGAAACCTGCACATTCAGGCGACCGGATGTGTAACCATGATCCAATCTGGTCAGGTCCCTGGTAGCAGGGTCATGGAGGTCAGACGGCAGTCGCTCCACTGTAATTACCTGACCTGCCAAATCCTGGATCATGGTCAAGGCGGACCCCGGGCCCTCGTTCTCGAGAGCACAACCGGGACATTAACGCCAAGATGATTATTTTTATTAGAAGAGCATAAATGCATTACCACTTTAAGAAAACTTTCCTTTTTTTTGCTACAGCAACATTCACGGTATTTGGTGCATTTTTAGCCAAAATAATTTTGCTTTAAGAAGGAAGTATTAGCTGTCCCTTATGGCTAAAGGACTTGTCCTTGTCTACCCGAAGGATATTTTTTATATAATAAATAACAATTTAAATAATGAAAGCTATAAAAACCGTTTAACTGCACAGTAGTTGCAAAGGGATATAATTCTTAAGCTCTTGCATTTTAGGTACAAAAGTTAAAGACGTGATAAAACCTGTACATTCAGGCGACTGAATGTGTAACCGTGATCTAATCTGGTCAGGTTCCCCTGGTAGCAGGGTCACGGAGGTCAAACGGCAGTCGGTCCACTGTGATTACCTGTAGGCTAATTATGAAACTCTGTTGCCAACAATTATCTGATTTCAATTATTGAAATTGTACTTTTGCGATTCAGTATCATCGATTTTATAGGTTCAGCTACTGAAATCGATGATACGGCATCGCAAAAGTAACAATTTCCATCATTGAAATCAGAGAATTGTTAGCAACAGGCTTACATAATTAGCCTACAGATCTGCCAAATCCTGGATCATGCTTAAACGGACCCCTGGTCCGGGATATTGACATCAAGATGTTGTATACTCACCTAGCGCTTTCAGGCACCAGCCACGGCGTAGCCAAGGCTAGTATGAAAGGCGCGCTTGTCCAAAGAGCGAATGTCCTCCAGTCGTCCGCCCAGAGTGCGATCCAGGGTAGCAATGATGCAGCGAGAGTAAAGAAGAGGGCAATCGACATGTTTGCGACGAATGTCCGCCATTTTGGTCCGACGTATTCCAGCACTGGAAATAAATAAGAATGGTAAGGTAGCACAATCGCCCACGGTTACGAGCCAAAAGGTCAATAATTCCAAGCTCAATTTTTGTTTGGTACTTCGTAAGTACTTGGAGGTACTTCCCCAGTCGGGAGGCTCCAATTCCAACGGGATACCCCGCTATGCCCTACCTCTCTACGATACACAATTACTTTATTCATTTTATCAAACCTTCACTTTTTAGAACCGAAATGTCTGACATTTCGCTCATTCATTGGTTTCAGGCTTTTCATACTATTCACCAATCATGCGAATTCCGATAAAGTTTCGAACTCGCTCCGCTCGCTCATTCATTCATTGGTCACCCCAGCCTTTAATACACAAAATGTCAAAAAGTTCGAGCTCAATACGCTCGCTATTTCATTGGTTTCCGTTACTTTCTATTACTACTTACCATTCACCAAGGTCGTTGCGGTCGTCCATTCATTGATTTCCTTAACTTACTATTGTAAGGATCACCCATGGCTGTTAAGACCCAAAATGACCAACTCAATGACCAGGCTCATTTATTCAATGATCACCTCAGGCTTTTATAATCCAAAATGTCACAAATTTCAAGCTCACTCCGTTCGGTCATTAATTTTTTAATCACCCCAGCTTTTAACCTAATCCAAACTTAAGACCGCAAACGTCAAAAATGTCCAGCTCTCTCCGGTCGATTTTAAGACCCAAAATGTCAAATATTTCGCTGGTTCTGCTCGTTCACATATTTATTGATCACCCTAGCTTTTAGAACCCAACATTTTCAAGCTCGCTCCGCTTGCTCATTCATTTAAGTAAGTAAGAGGAGTCCGCCTGGGTGAGTACCACCGCCTTATCTATTTCTACCGCCAAGCAACGATGCTTGCATTGTTGTGTTCCGGTTTGAAGGATAAGGTAGCCAGCGAAAGTACAGGCATGAGGCATTTCATCTTAGTCCTCACAGTGACAACGCACCTGCGGTTCTGCATTTTTGTTGGCTGCAACCTAAATGCATGAATCTTAGATATTATGGGCGATAATATCTAGCAACCTTCTGTGTATTGGAACACGCGATGCCAATCTGGTATAATAAAGCGGTATAAAAACTAATTATGTTGTCATTGTTGGAATAATAATTTAACTTTACATAAATATTAGTTTTGCAAAGTGATTTAAATGTTTCTTTGTAGACCGATCAAGTCAAGTTTTTTGGCCATTTCACTGTAAATCATTACCGTTTTATAGGTCGGTGGCCGAGTGGTTAGAGTATCCAGCTCGAAAGCGAGTGGTGCCGGGTTCGAATCCCACTACGTCCGTGTATCAATAACTCTTTTCTGTGTTATGTACTTTAGTTGAATGCCAACCGATGTTCGTACAGTTATGTTAGCTAGACTATTGCATGCTTAGTAAAAGCTTTTTTCTCTGTGATAATAGAAATCTTACAACAAAGTACAACAATGGTAATTCCACATACGTAGGTATCTAGGTAGGTAGGTATAGGTACCTATTACATTAGCGCGTTAGAACTGGATCGATGAAATTGTTGACTGATCGCTGACCAGGTGACCAGCGTGTTTGTTTACCGTGTGTTAAAATATACTAACCCTCTAAAAATCTCGTAAATCCTCGACCTAAGTATACACACGAGTATATTCGCCGATTTCTATGAAACAAAGCTAAGTACCATCTCAATCGAACTGGCTTTCGAATAAAGCAACGATGCCACACACAGCTACACACCTCAACAGATACACAGAGCCACAGATCCACAGATACACAGAGCGACAGATACAGACACACACAAACAAACACTGTTATTAGGCAGGCCGTAAGCTTGTTTGCCACCGTAGTGGTATAAAAAAAAATACACATCCTCCATAGATACACAGAGCCACAGATAAACAGACACACAGATGTGTAGTGTAGTGTGTGATTAGTGTATTTTTTATTATAACTGTAAATAAATTAGTAGTTACATGACATGGTTAATAAATAATGTATATGTCGCCGTGCGATATCGCCTATTATCAATCGAAATCAATAAATGGAACTATTATCAATATTTCGTGATTTTAAAATTCATTCTTCTATTTATCTGGAACTATTTCTGTTATAACTTTGATTTACGATTAATTTCTATTCTAAAAAGTGTCTATTTTGATCGACAAATCGATAGTACTAAAGTAAGTTGCTATTTTAATTCTATTGGAAGAATTGTCTTAAATGTTGCTTCCGAAATAGCTTATGCATTTTGTAATAATGTTTGCTATTTAAATTAATTATAATTGAAGGTCATTTTACGTATTCCAATCGTTTAAAGCGCCACCTATAATCATGTTTGAACACTAAGTGACAGCTTGAAACATTGCGGGGGAAACGATTGGAGTCTGTAGATTTGACACGGACTTGATTGCGAACCTTCGGCTGAATAACACGTAAGCATTACCTCTGTGATTTTGTAATAAAAATACTTTGTTCTTGTTGATTAATCCTTGCTTTTATTTAACATAAATCCAATTTAGTGTTCCCGTTTATGTTAGCTAGCTTTTTCGAGTGTTTCAGTTTGAATTAGTACCTTAAACTTGTAGGAGAACCGATGGCCAATAAGGTCGGCGGTTCTGCTTGTTTTTATTTAAATTGAAATATAGTCCCTACTTCGACATCAGAAGTGGGATTCGAACCTGCAAACCCTCTTTGCTGTTTTCTTTCGTTTCATTTGTTTAAGATTATTCCTGAAAGCAGCGCGTGTGAAGAAAGAATTAATATGGCTGACCCGGACGAGAGTGATGCAATGCCGGGGCCGAGCGCAGCAAGGCCGACCGCACCGACGGCCGGCACGCCAACCGCAGCACCACCCGCTTCGTCACCACCACAGGGGGGTAACGTACCACCCGAATTCTTCTTAAGCATGATGACAATGATGCGAAATATGAGCGATCGGTTGCTACAACAGCAACCTGATTCTAAAGTAAAAATCACAGATATTTTTCTACCCTCATTCGATCCGGACGGTAATGTCGGAGTTCGTGAATGGTGTAACCATATTTCTATTGCTAAAAGTACCTATGACCTGAGTGATTACGATATCCGCATGAAAGTGACTAGTTTACTTAAAGGCCGGGTCAAAATTTGGGCATATAGTTGGCTGGTTATGACCAACACGTGGGAAGAATTGCGTCAAAATATCATAACCACCTCGGTCCTAGAGCTAATTTCTGTTGCAGCCTCTATTCGCGTTAAACGGTCAAGTCAAAATAGCTCTAATCATCAACCCCAACAAAAACGCTCGAGGTTCTCTGTTGACAATCGAAACACTGTGCCATATTGTAGTTTTTGTAAAAGGACTTGCCATTCTTTTAGTAATTGTCGCAACAAGGAGTCAATTCATGCAAAGCTGACCGAAAACGGTCCTTTGCCGCCATCTATCGCCGCGCCTAAGCAAGCCAGCGATAAAGTTTGTTCATTTTGCTCGAAACCGGGTCACACATTTGACACGTGTTTTCGGAGAGACAAACAGATAACCTCGAATCACGTTAATTCGGTGTCTAATAATCCATCACACTTGAATACTATGTGTATTCATGTTAACGGTCAGTTGATCAATGCTGTTTTTGATAGTGGCGCTGAATGCTCTGTAATGCGTGAATCTATCGCGAATAAATTACCTGGTCGTAGGCGCCAAGTCGTTAATTATTTGCGCGGAATAGGTCCATTCCCTGTAGTTTTCACTAGTACCCTCACTACGATTTGCGTCGTTGATAATATTAATGTCGAGATAAAATTTCATGTTCTATCGGACTATGAAATGACGTTAGACGTTCTAATCGGTACAAATTTATTGCGCGAGACAGGCATGAGTGTAATTGTGACCCATAATAGTGCCACTCTATTGTCGCAGCCCCGCGTTATGCAATTACAATCGAATAGCACTAAATTCGAAAATTTAAATCACGACTTGACAGATGATCAGAGATACGTAGTCTCACTATCTTATTGAACAAATACTCTCATCTCTTCACAAATGGTTATGCGAAAGCACGTGTAAATACTGGCCAATCAGCCTTCAAAATCCCGACAAATTTGTTGAGCGACGGCCTTATAGGTTAAGCCCCATCGAACGTGAAAAGGTCAAGAAAATAGATAGTGAACTGATAGACAATAACATTGTTTGCGAAAGCACGTCCCCGTATCCGAGTCCTGTAATCTTAGTAAAAAAGAAAAACGGCGATGATCGTATGTGTGTGGACTACAGAGAGTTAAACTCCAACACAGTACGAGACCATTACCCTCTCCCGCTGATCGCAGACCAGATTGATCAACTGGCGGGTGGGCAGTTCTACTCCACCCTCGATATGGCCTCTGGGTTTCACCAGATCCCAATTGCTGCTGATTCTATTTAGAAAACTGCCTTCGTCACCCCCGACGGGTTGTACGAATACCTAACTATGCCCTTCGGGCTCTGTAATGCACCAGCTGTCTATCAAAGGTGCATAAATCGTGCTCTAGGTCCCCTCCTACATTTAGGTAGTGCCGGTAATGGGCATCACGACAGCGTGGCCCAAGTTTACATTGACGATGTTATCAGCAAGTGTCGCGATTTTCCAAGCGGATTAGCCTATTTAGAAAGAATCCTGATGGTACTAGGAGACTCGGGTTTCTCAATAAATATTGACAAATGTTCATTTATTTAAACGCTCAATTGAATACCTCGGTAACGTAGTAGAGAATGGGCAAGTCCGTCCAAGTCCTAAAAAAAGTAGAAGCTCTCGTTAAAGCTCCCGTCCCGAACACAGCAAGACAGGTTCGTCAATTTAACGGCCTTGCGAGCTATTTTCGCCGTTTCATTCCCGACTTCGCGCGGACTATGGTTCCTCTGTACGAATTAACTAAACCAGGCGTTAGGTGGCAATGGACTCATATTCATGAAGAGGCACGTCAAAAGATTATCCATCACCTAACGTCCGAGCCAGTCCTCACGATTTTTCAAGAGGGTGAACCTATCGAATTATGTACCGACGCCAGTAGTCTCGGATTTGGAGGGATACTTGTGCAGATAATAAATGGTCGACAACACGTGGTAGCCTACTTCAGCATGCGCACTACGGACACAGAAAGCCGGTACCACAGTTATGAACTTGAGACTCTGGCCGTGGTCCGTGCTATAAAGCACTTTCGTCACTTTCTTTACGGACGCAATTTCAAAGTGGTCACTGATTGCAATGCCTTAAAGGCATCTAAACATAAACAAGATTTGTTACCTCGCATACATAGATGGTGGGCCTATCTCCAGAATTTCGAGTTTAATATAGAGTACAGGAAGGGCGAGCGGATGCAGCATGCCGATTACTTCAGTAGGAACCCGGATCCTTTAACTGTCAACGTTTTGTCAAATAATCTTGTATGGCTCAACATAGAACAACGACGTGACAATCAACTGCGTCTAATAATCGACACCTTGCATAACGGAGGTGAGGTCGCTGGGTACCCGCTCGAAGGCGACGTTCTAAAATATAAAACCACGGATCCAGTTATAGGTACACAGAAATTGATAGTCGTCCCGAAGTCGTTTCAGTGGAGCTTGATAAATACCTACCACATGGCTCTTAAACATCCAGGCTGGGAAAAAAACCCTTCACAAAATAAGAGAAACTTACCATTTTGATAAAATGTCCAGTACTGTTCGTGAGTTTGTTAATAACTGCGTAGTATGTCGGACATCTAAGCAGACGTCAGGGGCTACACAAGTTCAATTGCACCCTATTACAAAACCGACGGTGCCGTTCGAAGTCATCCATATGGACATAACCGGTAAGCTGGGCATCCCGACTGAGCAGGAATATGTCGTCGTGACAATCGACTTCTTCTCGAAGTATGTGCTGTTTCGCTACACCAACGACAAAAGTCAGCACAGTGAACTTGCAGCCCTTAAACAGGTAATCCACCTCTTTGGCGCTCCATAACAGATCATCGTGGACGGAGGACGTGAGTTCCTTGGAGGGTAAAAAAAAACTATTGTGACAGATTTGGCATAGAACTTCATACCATCGCTCCGGGCGTAAGCAGAGCAAACGGGCAAGTAGAACGTGTCATGGCGACGTTGAAAAACGGTCTAGTCATGATAAAAAATTATGAAACTCCTGAGTGGCACACAGCGCTAGAAGGCCTCCAACTCGCACTTAACTGCACCGTCCATGCAACAACAGGTACTACTTCTCTCACACTGTTAACTCGACGAAAAGACTGCGTTCCTCCCGAGTTATTTAATTTAATTGACTTTGAAAATTCCTCAATTAATATTGAAGCCCTGGAACGTCATGTGAACCTGAAAATGACTACAGCATCGGCAAGAGATAAACAGCGATTCGACAAAATTCAACATTTCCAGCGAGGTGACTTTGTTCTCATTAAAAATAATCCGAGGAACCAGACCTCACTGGACCTCAAATTTAGCGTGCCTTACGAAGTTCACAGGGTTCTCGATAATGATCGCTACCGTGTGAAGAAGGCCGTGGGTCACCACGTGCGACCCCGTAAAGTCGCACACGATCAACTGCGACGAGCGCCGCAGCCCGGAGCAGCCGTCGAGGCGGCCACGTCGCCGCGAGACGAGCAGCACGCCGGACCCTCTGGCGCCGTGACGGCCGCGACGGCCGCGACGCCGCGAGCTGCAGCCTCTGAGCGCAGCGACCAGGACCGGGCGGGGAACCCCAGGCCTCAAGCAATCAATAAAACCCGGTGATCCATACCAAATAACCACTCACACACATGCACAAACCTAACTAAATAGATAACAAAAAAAAAAAAAACAAAAAAAATGAAATTCAATGAAATCTAAAAAGGCATATTGGGGCGTGGAGTCCACCAATAAAGCCAAAATAATCGTAAATGAAATGATAACAGTATTAAAAGATGCACATTGGGGTGTGGAGCCCACCAATGTAGCCAATATAATCCTGTCCTGAAAGAAAAATAGTCCCCTGTGTACCACGGCGTTCGAGACCGCCCAGAGCACAGCATCGTCCTATTCCACACACTCGCAATCCTTATATCCACATTATAGTGCCCCTGTCTAGCACAGCATCGACCTAACCCGGCCCATTCCTTGCCATACGCATAAGAAATAAGAATAAAAAAATACACTGTTATCTGTACTGTTGGCATGTGGAATGGAACAGTAAAACTTATTATCAATATTCACTGTTGTCATGTGGAATGAGCGGTGTCTCTAATATAGAGAAAATGAATCCTATCCTAAAAGAAAAATATTCCCCTGTGTACCACGGCGTTCAGGACCGCCCAGAGCACAGCATCGTCCTATCTCACTGTCCTATCCTTATTACCTACCCTAATAGGACCCCTGCTTAGTGCAGCGTCGGCCTAACCCTGCCCTATCCTGCCCGTGGTTAAACAAATACTTACCTACAGATACTTCCTATACTTAGGTACTGTGTATACCTAAGTACTTACTATTTGCTACTTTCGTGAGGATGACCATCAAAACCTAATGAATTACTTGACACATTAATCTATTTTAGACTGGTGAATGTCTTAATAACATTACGTCTCATGTAATAATACAATTGCACTGTGGTAGTGCCTAAGCCCCAAAATATTGTTGCTATATCAAAAAGTGCCAAGCCACAAAATGTTCTTGATTATCTGCCATGATTTGCAACTATAGGTCTTTGGTTCACTGTGGAAGTGCCTAGCCTCAAATGTTTTTAATTATCTGCCATGATTTGCAACTATAGGTCTTAGGTTCACTGTGGAAGTGCCTAGCCTCAAATGTTTTTGATTATCTGCCATGATTTGCAACTATAGGTCTTAGGTTCACTGTGGAAGTGCCTAGCCTCAAATGTTTTTGATTATCTGCCATGAATTGCAACTATAGGTCTTAGGTTCACTGTGGAAGTGCCTAGCCTCAAAATATGTTTCTCCTTTTCAGGAAAGGCTTTGTCGCGATGCAGAGCACGCACCGCTCATCAGAATGGCCGTGTCGCCGTGCGATATCGCCTATTATCAATCGAAATCAATAAATGGAACTATTATCAATATTTCGTGATTTTAAAATTCATTCTTCTATTTATCTGGAACTATTTCTGTTATAACTTTGATTTACGATTAATTTCTATTCTAAAAAGTGTCTATTTTGATCGACAAATCGATAGTACTAAAGTAAGTTGCTATTTTAATTCTATTGGAAGAATTGTCTTAAATGTTGCTTCCGAAATAGCTTATGCATTTTGTAATAATGTTTGCTATTTAAATTAATTATAATTGAAGGTCATTTTACGTATTCCAATCGTTTAAAGCGCCACCTATAATCATGTTTGAACACTAAGTGACAGCTTGAAACATTGCGGGGGAAACGATTGGAGTCTGTAGATTTGACACGGACTTGATTGCGAACCTTCGGCTGAATAACACGTAAGCATTACCTCTGTAATTTTGTAATAAAAATACTTTGTTCTTGTTGATTAATCCTTGCTTTTATTTAACATAAATCCAATTTAGTGTTCCCGTTTATGTTAGCTAGCTTTTTCGAGTGTTTCAGTTTGAATTAGTACCTTAAACTTGTAGGAGAACCGATGGCCAATAAGGTCGGCGGTTCTGCTTGTTTTTATTTAAATTGAAATATAGTCCCTACTTCGACATATATAAATAAAATAAAATCAAATTGTTTATTCCCAGACACACCCAAACAAACACCTGTCTTCCACTTTTAAAAATCACAAAGTAAGTGCCTGAACATGTCACAAGCTTCTCCTAACAACAAATGACTGAATACCATCGCCTGCTTTTATGGAATACCAATATTTCTTTTTTTTTCTTTTTCATAATTTATATTAGAAACCTTTGTTCGTCATTTAATGTAGATAGTGTTTAAGTTGACTTTGGACTTTGGACAGAGGTCCATTACATGCATGCTTTCTCTAAGATCCTTCTACGATGTCCGTGAAAATGGCTGTCTGGAAGAGATCGCTTTTAGCGATAAGACCGCCTTTGTACTTGTCTTACTGTAACAATTTTCTACTGTCCTTGTATGTACAATAAAGAGTTATAAATAAATAAATAAGTAAAGCGTACACCATGATTTAAACAAGAAATAATGTCTGTGACTGAATTGTGACCTGTGAGCTTTTCTTTTGGCCTTCGATTGTATTTTTATTTTTAATTAATATTTTTAGTTGACTAAATGACTTGACTAAATTATTATTTTATTTTATATTATTGTAAAACTATTGCCTGTTATAATTTAAATAGGTTTATCTAAACTCATAGCGTAATGTTCCAATTACACATTCGTAAACAGTTGTTTAAGGATACACTTTTTTCACGCCAGTTTATAAAATTTTAAAAAATTACTTTTTGATACAGCATTTCCCATACTATTTTCATTACAGCTGTATCGAAAAATAACTTTTTAATCATTATGCAACACTTTTCTTTTTTAAATTTTTGTCAGGCGCCGGGACACGGCTAAATTCAAATTTTCCTGTTTATATTTGTGATCAGTTCATAGTCTGTGGTTGTGATTGTGTACATTTGGAATTATTTTCCCGCTAAACAGAATATTTTTTCTAATTGTTGTAACTCGTGTTTGTGAATGTTTTTTGATATCCTCGACGCGTACAAGATACAACAGAACTGACTCGCAGTTATTTCCAGCAAAGTTGAAAAAAATATAGGTACGAAATTTCAACATAAAAATATGAGTGTAGATAAAGTAGTGTATGCAACTGCATATAATTAGGTATTAAAACACTCGTGTCCAACTATTATCATACTCGGCTACGCCTCGTATGATAAACAGACACTCATGTTTTAATACCCCCTATATGACAGTTGCATAAACTACTTTCAAATAGCCTGAAATAAAGATATTATTATAAAGCAACTCACCCAAGATGTACATCATAGTGAAGCAGTTATCGAATGCCAGCCCTACAAAGAACCGGCAGACGGCGAACGTCCAGAAGCTGTTGCAGAAGGCCGTCGCCATGCCGGCGGTGAAGCCCATCAGGTTGGTTCCTGTTGGGAAGGTGTCATCAGGTTCGGGGAGAATAGGAGGGTCAGTATAAGGTCCGATCATAGGTCCGACTCGTAAGCCAGTGCCGTCGTGTGCCAATTACTTTTTCTGAGTTATGTGCGTTAGGGCGAGGCCCCATTAGTGCGTTGCGCTGCGTTGCGTCGTCGACGTTTTTCATATATTTTTGAAGACATGCCCAATTAGACCGTTGCGTCGTCGCGCGCGACGTTTCAACGGATCGACGGACAAGAGACGAAGCGGGAGGGAGGGTGATGCGCTGCGTTGTCGGAGCTAAGTTGCGACGACGGATAGTGTTCCACTGCTAGCGGAGGATGCTACACGAGCGCTAACCTGACCATCGCTATTTCTTAATGCTATGAAAGGAGATATCCAGAATCTTCTATGGTTTCTACGTTTATTTCGGTGGTGGCGTAATAAAAGCAACAAAAGAACACGTTTGTGCCTATCCATTGTGAAGGCTGAACTGAGACGCAGCTGCGACGGCGTGCATACACTCTTGCGTTGCGTTGTCGCAGCGTCAACGCAACGCAGGTGTGGCATACTATGCGTTTATCCGTTGCGACGACGCGACGCAACGCAGCGCAACGCACTAATGGGGCCTCGCTCTTAGTGGAACACAACCACACATTTGTGTGCACATTCAAACCGTTCATGGCTAAAAATAATACTTTTGAAATGCTCAAGTGAGGGATTACTGTCTCCTTTAGTACAGGCTAACCTAGTTTAGGAGGCAGGAAATCATGTGGCTAATACATTTTTAGTGCCTGAATTGTTTCATACACACGTAATTAAGAGATTTATTGCAATTTATTTTGTTGTATTATTTAACTTATAAATTGTTATTTATTTATTCATTTAACCGATGATCTTACAGTAAGAGACAACATCGTGATGGAACCTGCACGTCCAGGCGACTGAATGTGCGACCATTATCTAATCTGGTCAGGTTCCGCTGTTAACAGCGTCAACAGCGACAGCGGTCAGGGTCAGGGGATGGCAGTCGCTCCACTGTAATTACCTGATCTGCCAAATCCTGGATCATGGTCAAGGCAGAGTCTGGACCCTCGCGCACGAGAGTACAACCGCCAAGATGATTAGCGACAATAGACATAGACGTGTCTTTATTTGGTCTAATAGCACATTAAAAAACTTAAAACTTACAGAATAAGTACAAAATAAGTAAGCAGGGCAAGAAAAAAAGTGTGGTAGTGTTCAATTAACTAATGTACCTACATCATATACATCAGAAAAAGTCATAGGTACATGGTGGCACCGGGAAACGAACTCGGTACCACTCGCGAGGTTGGCTTGAAGGTGGGCTTGCGCAGTAACTTATTAAATCTTGAAAACATCTTACCGACTAGCGCGGGTATCCTGCCATACTTGTCAGCGATCCACCCGAAGACAAGTCCGCCTACGATGGCGCCGCAGAAGAAGATCGCCTGCGCTGTGGCCGGCAGGTTGTCCTTTTCGCACACCCAGTCCAGCTGTGGGTGTGGATAGAGATGGCATTACAATATTGATTAACCTTACATTATTAGAAAGAAAGAGTTATATACATTAGTTAAATTCTAACTGATACTGTTACGGTGAGGGAAAACATCGTGATGAAACCTGCAAATTCAGGCAACTGAATTTGCAACCATGATCCAATCTGATCAGGTTCCCCTGGTAGCAGGGTCAAGGAATTCAGATGGTAGTCGCTTCACTGTAATTTTCTGATCTGTCAAATCCTAGATCATGGTCAAGGGCCACTGGGCCCTCATGCGCGAAAGTATAACTGGGACATCAACGCCAAGATAATGATATTTTATGTTGTTACACGTTTCCAGTACATAAAACAGTCTTACAGATAGATGGAATGGTTATTATTATATACACTAGGGCAAGCCTGTATCGAGGGGAAAATGATGGCCCTTAGTTCTAGGTTGACTAAGGTCTTCCGTTGAAGACCCTGATTGGTTGAACGGTAGCGGGCGCCGATTGGCAACATAATATTTATATTTATGATCTGTCCAGACTGACTTATCTTTTTTGGCGAAACAATACTCAAAATCACGACTTGCCGTGTCAATCACGCTACGTACATTGGTCTTGAATTAGATAAGAAACATCTAGAATTTTAATTTCAACGAATACTGCATTTAAATATATAATTTCCATAACCAAATAAGACAAGTCAGTCTGGATAGATTTTAATTCAGTTACTCACATCAGAAGCAATGGTATGGTACGGCACAACGCTCCTATTGTACTCCCAGCCATGGGTGCAGGGTACAATCGGCCACTCGTCGTCGGGGCTGCTGCGGCCCTCCGCCAGGGCTTTGCCAAAGTCAGCCTGGTACATGCGACAGCGGTCGTGGGCGTACGGGCCTTCGGTCTTTGGGGGGATTGAGAGGGCGCGGCTAAAACAAAAAAAATAAATATAAAAATAAATGTTTATTTCAGACATAGTAGTTCATATTTTACATATGGCCGCGCGGGGGCGAAACCGGGACATAACGCTAAGATGATGATGATAATGAGTCCATATTTTACATGTTAGGTTTTTACGGGGTCAGCAACGAGTGGATGATGCCCCTGGTATTGCAAACGGTCATAGGCTGCGGTGACTGCTTACCATCAGGCAGGCCGTAAGCTTGTTTATCAACTTAATGGTAGATATAAAAAAAAGTTGCTTAAATAATGTTATTACTGCAATGTCAAATACTTAAATTTCCAATCCACATAATTAAATTTGTAATTAAAATGTAAATGTATGTAATGTCCAATAAAATTAAAAAAAAATCAAAATTAACTGTATTGAAGTGCTTGATTATATGCGAGGCTGATTTGTGTAAGGATAGAGCAGAGTGGCGGTCTTTGCCTACCCCACCTGTGGGACATCGGCGTGAGCTTTATGTATGTATGTATGTAAGTGCTCGATAAAGTAACCGAGAGTGCGAACCATGGGCGTAGCCAGCGAAATTAATACAAAAAATTGCGTTGCGCTCGCTCATTCACTACTTTGTTACTTTTATTAAGTTCGCCACAGCTCTTGAAACAAAATTCGAAAAATTTCGAGCTCGTTACGCTCGCTCATTTGTTTAACCTTTTCAGCGCCAAAGTCTGATATATCAGACGTATAAGTTTCGTGCCCTCGCCGCCAATGTCGATATTATCAGACAAATAAATCTTACCAATTTAACTCTATTTTTTCTTATCGTTATAGTACCTGACGACACATGCATACAGTTTTCAGACAGTTTATACCTACTTTAGTTAATCAAAAATAACAATTTCACAATGTATTATTTTATTTTAATAATAAATTATTAAAAACAAAACCGTGTTTATTAGTTAATCAACCACGTTTATTGTCGTGGCGTGTGGTGAACGTTTTTGACGAAAACTCTTGGCGGGGAAAGGGTTAATATTCACACCACCGCGCCGCGGTTCATTTGTTTGTTACCTTTGATAAAGTTCGCCACAGCTGTTATGAGCCAAAATTACCTCCCGAACGAAAATTACCTATCAAGCTCCCTGCGCTCGCTCATATTTAAAATATTCACATCGCTTGCGCTCCGTAGTTAACTCGGATTGTAAGAGTCAACCTCGTTTTACCTCTCGGAGTATACTAAGGGCCGTAGGTTACGGTGGCCACTCACTCAATATTAATTGATTGATCAAATGGGCTGATCAAGTCAAGCCAAACTGTGTATGGGGAGAAATATTGGAAGGACATCATGCCACGACGGAGTATCCCGGTGTAGCCAAGCCTATATTATGCCGCATGACGGTGAGTGGCCACGATCAGACTGGATACGGTAACCCGAGGACTTGGTACATTGACGCTTCATGTCGAAATCCTTGTTATTCGGACAGGCCTATGTTTGTAATGGACCAACCTATGCTTAGAAATACATATGATTGTACGATGATGACATGTCAAACTAGGTAGTTACACCCTCTATTTGAGCTGGGGTTCAAACATCATCATCATCATCATCACAGCCCGTAACAGTCCACTGCAGGACTTAGGGCCTCTTTCACGAAAGGGGAGGTTATTGCCATAATCTCCACGCTTGGCAGAAGGGTTGGAGATCGCAGAGTTTAAATATAATAATGGAAAATGCTGCTGCCCGTTTTCCAGACTACGGAGACTCTTGATCTTTTGGCGCGATAACATTAGTCGCCTTGTACGACACCCATGAATGTAAGGGGTTGGTGCTATTCTACTCTGCCGGACGCCACACGGCCCAAACATATAAATAGAAAAAGTCATAATTACCTATGTACGTATTTCCTATTAACTAACTTAGAGTAGGTATATACTGGGTCGCGCAAAATGGCGAAATTACTTATTTTTTAAATGGCATCTCTTGAAACTTTTGTAGAAACAAATGTAAAATACACTAAAAATAACAGTAACCGTTTCACTCCCCAAGAAAGGGGAATACGCTATGAACTTAGTGAGGGACACTTTTCCAGGCCCGTGTTATCTCCTGTTTTGGCAATTTGCCTTGCAATGCAAGATTATCCGATCTGACCTGTCCAGACTTCTGTCTTTGGGGTAATTTGAAATCTCTGGTGCGTGAGACCAAGCCACAGACTCTCACAGCCTTAAAATAAAACATTTATCAAGAAATAAGAAACGTATCGCTAGTGTTGCGACAAGTAATAGAAAATGCCATAAATTGTCTCAAATGTGCATCAACTCTAGAGGTCACCATATAGAGACATCACCCTCAAATCCTAATATGACGAAATTTCGTGGCCCTGTTAATATATAGAAAAAACAAATCATTGTTTTTTAATTTAGAAAAGAATTTGTAGCTTAACTGAATAGTGCCTTTACTTTTGCGCCGCCCTGTAGTAAAAAGCTACTTGACAGCTGACTTAACAATGGAGCGTGCTGTCACTATGTCACTATATTTCGAACGTGAGCGAAGTATTTATTAATTATAAAAGACAGCGTCGTTTCCTTCAGATCGAAGGTAACCACAAAACCAATATCAAGTGCAGGAAGGACCTTCGCAAATGAAGGGATTTGCGCGGTAGTGAAGGCGTTGGAGACATTCTAAGGACAACGTTTGTTAATATTTTTTTATGCTTATAAAACAATCCGTGTGGTGTCCGGCATAGTAGAAAAGCACCAACCCTTTACACTCGTGGGTGGCGAGGCGACTAATGTTTTCTAGGCAACACTTCTAGAGTATCCGTAGGCTTGAAAATGGTCAGCAGCGTTTCCACTATTATCTATATATTTGTTACCTACAGGTGGAGATTTGTAATTGGCTTCAAGTAAACTACATAGGATGTCATTTGTAATGAAATAGCTGTAAGTCTTCAGAAAATAGGTAAATAAATATATATACATAGAAGAAAATCAAAGTCGCTTCCCGCCGTCTGCCCCTATGTATGTATGTATCTAGAAAAAAAAGGATATAAGTTCGTAGTTTATCAGTCATCTAACACCCATAACACAAGCTTTGCTTACTGTGCGGCTAGATTGCGCTGTGTGAATTCCAAGCAAATTTATTTCTTATTTAGTTATTTGTGCCTCAGGGACAGCTAATAAGCCCTTCCTTTTGGGCCTTTAGCTAATTCTATTTGTTTAACAATGCACCTAATATCCCGTATGTGGCAGGGGGGGGGGGGGGGGGGGTGTGGGAGATTATTTTCTAAAAGTGGTCATTCACTTATGAACTGTACCTGTAGATATTTCGAAGAACCTCACGTTACAGTGCAAAAGAAAGACTTCGGGACGCGTCATTCTACATTGCACCTTATCTCTTAGTTACATTAGGTATACTTTCTTTTGACACTCGCACTCTGCACCCGGCACTGTGTAGCAACTAGACTAAATCAGCTGTGCTTAAGGCAACACCGCAATGACCTCACCTAAGGTCAAGTTGAGCAGACAAAAGCGCGAGAGGTCAGCCTTTTCGCGCAAACCAAGGTCACATGCATCGAACCGTTATATAACAATTGTCTATCTATCTGTCTGTCTATTTCTTGATTTGTTCCTTGTATTTGTTTTTGTCTGTCCGTATGCCGTCCGCGTGGGAGCGTCGGTAGCCGAGCGGTACCGGGTCTAATGACTCTTTTCTGAGTTATGTACATTAGTTGAATTCCAACCGTCTCTCTGCCTCTACCCCACTCCTATACGTACCCTACTCTACCCCTATCCGTGCTGTAACCGTACCCTACCCCCCTCATTCCACTAAGATCCACTGCAAGGCTCCACCAGTGGATCGAATCCCTACCCCTTCCCCTACTATTTTCTACATAGTTTTTTATAGACATAGACATAGACATAGCTTTTATTTGGCAATAACTACAAATATATATGACAAGTTGTAATAATATCAACAATGATAGGTACAACATGTTAAGACTAGGGTACATTCAATTAAAATTTAAGGTGAATATTGTAGTGTCATGCCAAATTAGAACTCAGCTCAGCATATGCTGTAGATAGAAAAACTACAGCGCTGATTTTCAGCTGAGCCCGCGATTTATAGTGCGTGCGTCACTCGCCAAATGGTTGAACGAGTACGAAGTGCCATACATTTGCCATAAATAGCAATAATTTTATGAACAATGCTATCGATTATAATTCTGTAACTAGTCCATAAGTTATAGAGAACATCTACCTTACCAAACCACCACTGTCGGTAGATGCGTAAAAGAGATCTTAAGAACTCTAGTGTAGCTAGTTGACCATTTATTTTAATACAAGTTTAAAATATATCATCAATAACTGAAATAAGAAAATAGTAACCTATTTTCTAATTTCAGTTATGTTGTTATTGATTTCGAGAGCGTCGGTAACTGGGCGGTTGAGTTTCCAACTCGTAAGCGAGAGGTACCGGGTTCGAATCTCCAGCAATCCCTGTATTAAATTAGTCGAGTCGAATTATACTTTGACGACGTTAGTGGTCTGCCGGTACGACTGCTATCTACACATAGATCCTGGGTTCGATTCCCGGTTGGGTAAAAAGTGACATGATTAATGTGACCCACATAGTGAAGTAATTGGGTAATAACCCTTCACAAAAAATCACGACTATCTAGTAGGATAGGTACCTATAAATAACCACTCGCGACTCGGACTAAAACGCCTTCATGTGAAAGCGCTCTTACAATGCGTACGGGTTAGCAATTTAACTCATTGCCTGAGAATGTGTTTTCTAATCTGGACGGCCTTTAAGGCTAGACTGAACATCTTTGGCCTCACGCACCACCAACTGAGATGGTGATCAAATTCCTGCCTAATTCTTATAAAAAACACTAAGTAAAATTAGCATTTAGTGAAGCAGAAAAACGTGACAGACCAAAGGCGACCACGGATGGCTGGGCAACGTGATGCCAACTCGGTACCGGTAGGACTTCCGGCAGATGCTACCGGAAGTGGCGGAAGCGGCAGTAGTGAGATCCGGTATCTTTACTTTAGATTTAGATTTATTTATTTTCCAAGTTACCCAAAGGGCAACGGAAAGGGCTATGCTCGGAGTCTCGTTGCGCGATCGAATCAGAAATGAGGAGATCCGCAAGCGAACCAAGGTCACCGACATAGCTCTAAGGATTGCCAGACTAAAGTGGCAGTGGGCAGGGCACATAGCTCGAAGAACAGATGGCCGATGGGGCAGTAAAGTTCTCAAGTGGCAACGTACCGGAAGACGCATGGGTAGGCCTCTCACAAGGTGGACTGACGACCTGGTTAAGATCGCAGGTACCAGCTGGATGCGGAAAGTATAGGACCGGCCTTTGTGGAGATCTCTTGGGGAGGCCTATGCCCAGCAGTGGGCGTCTTGATGATGATATACAATTTCATTATGATCATAATAATTGCCCGTTTGTCAAAAATGTGTTTTCATTCAGGGATCGACGGTCAGAGTAGGTATTTACGTCAATACCACTTATACAAAAATATATAAATTAAAATATCTGATATTAAAATTACATAATGTCACAAAAATAATAATGTAGAAAAATGGATAAAAATTGTAGTTCCATGTCACATCTAAATCAAATTAAAGATGACACAGTTAAATATTTATCGAATGTCCAAATTAAACAAACAATTAATGTCACATTTAAACCAAATAAAGTAAATTTTTTCTCTCAATTGAGTTCAAGACTTTTGAGTCAATGGTAGGAAAACATGGATACAATTTGTACTCATTAGTTCTTTATTGTAGTGTTACTTTGCAGCCATCTACATTTACCTTTCTTTTTATGTAATACGGCAGACAAACAGGCACGTGGGCCACCTCATGGAAAGTGGTCACCGCCGCCTATGGACATCAGCAACACCAGGGGTGCTACCAATGCGTTGCTCGCCTCTAAGGAGACCTCTAATATACCACTTGAAGGCTCCCATGTCATAGTCCAAAGGAAACACTGTGGCTGGGAGCTCATTCCACATCCGAATCGTACGAGCGAGAAACGTTTTTTCGAATCTTCGCGTGGTCACCACTAGAGGGTCCACGTAATGGGGATGAGTACCCAGCCCACGGCGGGTGGTGCGATGGCAGAATTGTGCTGTGGGCACCAGATCGAATTCCTCAGAACACTCCCCATTGTACAGCCGGTAGAACACACACAGGGAGTCAAAGTCCCTTCGATCAGCCAGTGGTTCTAACTTGCTTGTCAGTATGGGATCGTACATCGTCCGACCCGCTTGAAATTTTTTCGAATGTAATTCCGATGGACAAATCGAATTTACGACAAAATAGCGATGGTAGCCTGATTCTAGCCACCCCTATTTTATTTTTTTATTTTCAATTAATCAATCAATAAATTTATTTATTTGTGGTACACAGGTTATGCAGTTGTTACAAAAATTAGTAGATAGGTCCTCTGTGACATGCCGTCGGCATACAAATCTAGAGAAGCTAATTAAAATTTTGTAATTAAATAAAAAGTGAAAAACATTAAAACATTTAAGATTATAAAATTTAGTCATAAATAATCATTTTTAGTAACTGGGTTACATTTTGACATAACTAGGTACTCTATTTTCGGAATCATTTATATATTTTGATAAATTATGTAGGCATTTGTATTTTTTGTCTCTGCCTGCCTACCTCTATGGGATAGGGCGTGATTGTGTATATGTATATTCGTATATATCTAGTTTATTTTAAACTAGACCAACGTAAACAAAATAATTCATTGTCATAGCGGATAAACCACATAGATATTATTCAGTAACCAATTTCGAAATATTATGATTAGCATTATAGTAAACAGTTGTTTTACTGTGGTGTGAGCATTGTGTTACTGATTAATGCCTATTGCAGGGAAAACATTGTGGTTATCTACCTAGCTATTACTGATTACTAAAGTAAATAACAATAGATAGGTACAATAGAAGAGCATAGGTGCATTAAAACTTCGAGAGAATTTTCCTCGCCGCTACTGCAATATTCATGACAACATTAATTCAGTAGGGCAAAGGAATATGATTCTTAAGGTGGTCATGCACTTATACTCTTTCGGGCCGGTTCCCCTTTAGTTGGAAATCCAGAAGCAACGACCGTTAAAGCAAGTCAAAGTGGAATGTATTGCCCATAGAATAAGGCAAATTTTTGTATCACTTATATAATAGTAACACGCCGCTCCGCTTTCCGAAAAGCGTGATTGAAAAATGGACCTTCGTGGTCTCACGCTTTTTGCTATTGAATTTAGTCGACTGAATTTAGCCAGGTGTAATAGCCGTGGTAACTGGATGGGTGACCGTTTTGAGACGATAGTAGAGGCTTAGGAGACCCACAAAACGGTGGCCCGTCCGTGGAAAACTATGGTTTCTGAATGTGAGGCAGACCGTTTCTTTTACTTCTAGAACCCACAGAAGAGGATGTAAAGATACTATCGCTACAAAAAGTCAAAGTTTGGGTAACAAAAAGAATTTGTACCAGGACGGGCTTGGGCAGACCAACATTCTGTGGGTCTCATAAAGCTCTACTATCACTACAAACTGCTTTTTTTCTTACTCAATGACATAGGATAACCTACGGCGCCCTCACAGTCTCTGTGATCAAATATAAAAGTCTCTTTAGGCAGGAGCTTCGGGAAGTGACAGGTGTCATTTGTGACCCCAAAATGCCGGCAATAAAGCTGAAGAGACAAGTCCATAAACTTATCTGAACCAACCCCACCAATCGTGTGTGTCATATGACCTTTTATTAGGTTGTTAGTTGTAATTTGCGCAAAGATCGCGCGCAAATCGTGTGCATTAAAATCAGATTAAATTAACTACGTGTAATTTAATAGTAACAAACCGACAGTTATCCTGTTTTTTTCTGTGACATTATTAAGTATGATTACTATGGCATGTAATGTATGTACGACTTTACTCGTAAATTATTCATTTTTTTCTCATTAGTTATATAAAATCAACTGGTTCAAGTTCCTAGAAAAAATGTGGGTAAGTGCTTATACTTATAATAAATGACCTAATTGAGAGGAAAACTTCGGAAATTCTTTGACCAAGTATCGTAAATACCGGTAAATACCGTCCGAGCGAAGCTTCGGTTTTGGGTTCGGTTTCGTTCACCTTCGGCCAAAAAATGCGAAAACAAACTTTTCGCTGAAGAAATTAGCATCGGTTTTAATAATTTTTGACAAATATTGTTGAGGGGTAATTCTTTTATCATTTCTAGATCAACTGCAAGCTATTGAAGGTGACCTGAAAGAAATCCCATTGTGGGATAGCCTCGCATTTGCATTATAAACTGTTTGTGTGTATTTAGTGTAATGTTTTATGCAATAAAGAGAACAAACAAACTGCTAGATGATTTAAATTACTTTTCTATATTCATTATACAGTGAATTTAAGCCAATAAAAGTTTATTGTTAAAGTTTAAAAGTCATTTATATGATTAATTGTACCTTGTGGACAATTTTGAACAAGATTTCTTGAAGATTTCAAATTTTCAGCTTCGGTTTCTGCCGAAGGTTGTGGCGATAGCCGAGTAATCGGCTTTGGCTTCGGCCAGAAATTAACCTTCAGTTGGACACTATTACATACTGAAATATTTCAAAAACTACTGAACCGATTTAATTGAATCAAAGCTAAGAACCATTATCCCGCAGAGGTCCCGGGTTCGATTCCCGGCCGAGCAGAAATTTAAGTAATAAATTTTAATTTCTTTTACTGGTCTGGCTGTAGTATGTATAATAAGCATGTATTTAAAAAAGCTATATAAGTAGTTTATAAGTTTTCTAACACACACAACACAAGCTTTCCTTACTTTGGGGCTAGATAGCGCTGTGTTAATTTGGCCAAGCATAGTTCTTTCTTTATTTAATAATCGGTGAACTAGTGGTTAAGGGGTCCGAGTCGTAAGCGAGAAGTCCCGGGTTCGCATCCCACCGCCGCCATGTACCAATGACGCATCTTTCACGCTCTGTAGATTTAGTATGTATAACATACACAGGTACATACATCTCGCCGCGTAATTAATATGTAGTAGGTATCATATCGTATTAAAATCCAAGCTAATTACTTACTCGTAGTTAACCAAGCATGCAGCTCGGTAGCATTTTTGAAATTATATTAATGAAACTGGTATAAAGAGCTCTGGGCTTGAGAATTTTAAATGTACAGTAATAAAAAAAAATAATCGTCCGCGTTAATGTCCCGATTATGCTCTCGCGCACGAGGGCCCGGGGTCCGCCTTGACCATGATCCAGAATTTGGCAGGTCAGGTAATTACAGTGTAGCGACTGCCATCTGACCTCCATGACCCTGCTACCAGGGGAACCTGACCAGATTGGATCATGGTTACACATCCAGTCGCCTGAATGTGCAGGTTTCATCACGATGTTTTCCCTCACCGTAAGAGCATCCGTTAGTATTCAACTAATGTACATAACTCAGAAAACAGTCATTGGTACATGGCCGGAGCGGGATTCGAACCCGGGACCGCTGGCTTACGGGTCGGATACTGTAACCGCTCGGCCACCGACGCTCCTGGTATGCTCCAAATGTACAGTACAAGAGCATAAGTGCATTTATCATCACAGCCCATAACAGTCCACTGCAGGAGTAAGGGCCTCTCCTACGAAAGGGGAGGTTATTGCCACAATCTCCATGCTCGGCAGGCGGGTTGAAGATCGCAGTGTTATAAATATAACGATGGAAAACGCTGCTGCCTATTTACCAGCCTACGCAGACTAGAGCTTTTGCCTCGAAAACATTAGTTGCCTTTTACGGCACCCATGAGTGTAAGGGGTTGGTGCTATTCTACTCTGCTGGACACCACGGCCAATATAAGTGCATTACCACTTGAAGAAAATTTTCCATTTGCCACTGCAGTAACATACTAGGCTCTTTGGTGTATTATTAGTCGAACTGAATTTTGTAAAAGAAGGAGGCTGTCCCTTAGGCTCAAAGAACTCGTTTTTGACTCCCGGGTATTCATATATTATATAAAACTTCGTCCGGAGACCGTAAGAGAGATTGAGCTGTATCACCCCGGGACATTATCTCTATATTGTATCTTTAACCACCGACGAAAAAAGGGGTGTTATAAGTTAACGTGAGCGTGAACGTGAGATGAAGAGGATGGCAGACTGGAGAGAAGAGTGGCGATTGCTCCACCGACAAGAGTCATACTCTTAAATATATGATGATGATAAGTTAACGTGTATATCTGTGTATCTGTCTGTGGTATCGTAGCTCCCGAACGGATGGACCGATTTCGATGCGGTTTTCTCTACTTGGTAGCCAGTTTAATCGAGATGGTTTTAAGCTTTGTTTCGTTAAATTTTGTATTGCAGTTTAGAAAATATTTGACTTTAAGTAAACTTGGTCGGACTTTATCCGACTTTTTCTATAGGTTAGATTATATTACATCCGGAAAAATTACAGCAACAATAGTTTATTTAACATATAATACTAATACATACTGAAAAGGATATTTATGAGCTATTAACAAGTTTTCGCTTATAGCAATAACAGTTTAAATTATGGCGAACAATTTCCATGAAAGAGAAAGGAATAGTACATACATACATACATACAAACATAAATGTCACCCCTCTGTCCCTAGGGTGGTGAGATAATCAGAGACTATGGACCACCACTTTGCCCTTCCTGATACAACTCCCTAACTTCGCATATTATATCAAAAACTCTTTTCATACATCTTCTTTTTTCTTGCCAATTCGGACCCTAGCTTTTTAGAGAACATTTACAATCTAAATATTTAGATTGTAGATTAGATTTACATAACGCTCTATCGCCTATTCTATGCACACTGGACTAACTAGGAAGCAGTTTGATATAATTTGGTATAAATGAATCGTTGAAAAATGTACAGCTCACTTAAAAACGACCTCGGTTAGATCGTTAAAATTTGTTGTACACGATTGACTTGACTTGAAGGTTCTATTAGACTTTTGGCAAATCGTAAGTTTGCTATGTTTTCCTAGAACGGTTCCTAGGATGGCGGGGCCGTAAGCGAACCGGGTTCAAACTCCAGTGTCGCCATGTTTCTACCAATGACAGGTAGGTACATTAGTTGAACACTAACTGATGTTTTTACGGTAATTTATGAATTATTGGATTCATCATCAGGATTGAATCTACAGATGCAATATTACAACAAAATATTGTACACCCAAATTTGGGTAAAATGTTATAGTTCTGCTCTAAATCAAATACCATCTACAATGTATTACTACAGTTTTACAATAAATGATTTCTGATTTCTGGTAAGAAGGAAGGCCCAAGAAGCCATAGATTGAGATCACCGAGTCGGATGCGAGAGCCAATGGCTTACGACTCGAGTGTTGCCGAGTGTTGCAAGTCAGGTTTCCCAGTTAACAGTATAATTTTTAAAGGTATTTTTTTTATATGCTTCTCAGTAACAAACGAGCAGACAGCCCACCTGATGGTAAGCTCTGTAGCCCATAATTATACAATTCATACATGCAGGTAACAAAAATATAGAACCTCAGGTGCGTCGTCACTGTGAGGAATAAGATGAAATGCCTTATGCCTGTATTTTCGCTGGCTACCTTATCATTCAACCCGGAACACAACAATGCAAGCATTGTTGCTTAGCGGCAGAAATAGATAAGACGGTGGTACTCACCCAGGCGGACTCCTCAGGCTTGACAGAGTCCTACCATCTGATTAATAGGTGTGTTAATGTAGGTAATTAACAATATTCAACTTTATTTAACAACGCACAAAGTTAAATCTGGCGTGGGCCGTCATGTGCGAATGTTTGGTCAGAACCCTCAAGCCGCGGGTCGTACTAATATTGTTTTTTTTAAATTCTATTACTAATTGTGACAATAAGGAAACGGAAGCACAAAATCTATCCTAAAAAATATGCTAAAGGACCTGTCATGGAGGTAATACATCAATGTTTAAATGGGTAAGCAGGATGTCAGAGATCTTAGAAAAAACTGCTCCATTTTTTTTGCTCTAATAAATAAATTGTGTTGATGTCGCTACTTGACTATTTGTTTATGACAATTTTAATGGGAGTAGGTATTTTTAGATTTACAACAAAAAATATTTACTAATTAACTAGGCATATACCTACAAGATTGATCTAAGGTTCATTGTCCTTGTAAATTACTCGAATAGGACGTATTGCTACTGTACCTACTCATAAACTATATTTAGGTATAAAAAATACTGGCCGTGTGGTGTCCGGCAGAGTAGAATAGCACCAACCCCTTGCACTCGTGGGTGTCGTACGAGGCGACTAATGTTTTCGAGGCAAAAGATCTAATCCCCGTATTTGTTGTTAAATCATATTGCTATATTTATAACACTGCGATCTCCAACCCGCCTGCCAAGCGTGGAGATTATGACAATAACTTCTCCTCCCTTTAGTCCTGCAGTGGACTGTTATGGGCTGTGATGATGATGATATACATTGGTACATGGTGGCACTGGGGTTAGAACCCGGTACCTCGGTGTACGGCTCGATCCCTAGAATCATTAGCCACCGACGCTCTTTCCTCGCCGTAATAGACTGTGAGGGCGCCGTAGGTTATCCTACGTCAAAGAGAACAAGAAAAATTCCTCTTTGTAGCGATAGTAGGCGTTTAGAAGGATTCTTACTTCTAGAACCCAGACAAGAGGATATGTGAGTACTATTGTTACGACAAGTCAAAGTTTGGGTTAAAAAAGATACGTGTGGCTCTCGGGGACTGCCGCGGTAAAGCTATTGCATAGCATTTTTATCAACTTATGCAATTATAATTATTTATTTATTTTATTTATGCAGTATTTTTTTTCTTTGATATTAATTCAAGTTTTTTCTTTGATATTCATCATATACATACACGTTAAGGTTCAACTAGTCGCGGGCTCGAACTCACTCGTGGACGCGGCCAAAAAGCACGCTGTCTCACCTAGCATTGTGTCTAAAAGAAATAGAATCAGTTATGAGCAGTTAGCAGCTAGTCTACACGCATACGTCTAGTCGCACGCACACAAACACCGTGCCGAAGTCTGCCGAACTGGAACGACGTTAGACGATGCACGGCTTTCAACGCCGCACCGCTGTGCCGGTCGGGTTAGGTTAGGTCTAAAAAAAGACAGCCAGTGGATACCGATGATCAGTCTTACCCACGAAACACGAATCTAACTATTATAACATAATTTTACATGTTCTGGTTGTGTTATCGCGCGCGAGGGCCCGGGTCCGCCTTGACCATGACTTAGGATTTGGAGGATTGGCCTCGAATCCGCTAAATAACCTTGCATCGATTGAACTGTAATTGGATCGCAATAGCATTGTAGCAGAATACCAAAAATGTGTAAAAAAAATAGTTTCTACCATTCTAGCATCGGTTAATACTCATATAATGTAGATAACTTAGATGCAGCAAGCTGAGGACAGGGTGCATTGGTGCTCATTGGGGGAAGCCTTTGTCCAGCAGTGGACTAGTATAGGCTGATGATGATGATGGTGAGATAACTTAGAAAAGAGTCATCGGTACACGACGGCAGTGGGATTCGAACCCGGTACCTCTCTTACGAGTCTTTATATCTTATCCACTACCACGCAATACGAAGCTAGTTCTTATTTACTCACAACTCGTGACGCTATATCGGAAATCCGTTCCGCCAAGGCCGTTCCGCGCGCTCCCAGGGGCCGGAAGAAAGCGTTTTGACGCACTTCGTAGACGTAATTCGCCAATTTGAAGCGATGCAGCCATGTTGTTGAGGTTTTGATTGTCTTTTTTAATCGCCGACGTCAAATAGGGGTGTTAGAAATGTAAATTTGAGTGGTTTTTCGCTCGCGGCTTCGCTCGCGTGGAAGTAAGTAACTATATATTGAGAGTTTTTTTAGAACCGTCGGTGGCCGAGTGATTAAGATATCCAGCTCTTAGGCGAGAGGTACCGGGTTCGAATCCCGCTGCGGCCATGTACCAATGACTCTTTTTGAGTTATGTACATTAGTTGAACACTAACTGATGCTCTTACGGTGAGGGAAAACATCGCGATGAAACCTGCACATTCAGGCGACTGAATGTGTAACCATGATCCAACCTGGTCAGGTTCCTCTGTTAACAGGGTCACAGAGGTCAGATGACAGTCGCTTCGCTGTAATTCCCTGAACTGTCAAATTCTGAATCATGGAGAAGGTGCTATTCTACTCTGCCGGACACCACATGGCCAGCTGTACCTATTTAGTGCGCATGAGTAGGTAGCTATGCTCGCGTGGCGCTGAGCACTGATACGCACGATATAACAACTACAGTGCTGTACAGAAGAAAGCAAACGATCCGACAATAACTAGATGCAAGTGGCGACCTCGGTGCGGTAATGAAGTACGACGATTTAGTCCTTACCTATGAAATTAGCTTTTTGTATGGTAAAAATGACGGAAACTGGAATTTTCAAACAAGCAATGGCCAATCCGATTACGATGAAAGTTTGTATTAAGCTAACTGATGCAAATCACTTCATTTTGATAACTACCCTTTTCTTAAAGTTGAAATGTAATGGGGTACTGACAAACCCTTAAAAACTTGAGATAATATTTTTTGTTTAATTTAAGGGACTTACTGGCTATAATAGAGTATGTTTTGGGAAACATACTCTATTTTGGAAATCACCAAATTTTTTTAGGTACAGTTGCGTCCCAAAATCCTATCCCGACAATTTTTTACAGACAAGGCTTTTTTACAGTTTTATAATAGTTTAGATAGATATACATAAACTATTATAAAACTGAAAAAAGCCGTGTGTGTAAACAATAGTCGGGATAGCAAGACGTACCGGAAGACGCAGCGTGGGTAGGCCTCCCAAAGTGGACCGACGATCTGGTAAAGATCGCAGGTACCAGCTGGATGCGGAAGGCACAGGACCGGCCGCCGTGGGGATCTCTAGGGGAGGCCTATGCCCAGCCGTAGGCGTCATTCGGCTGATGTGAGATAGATATTGGTAGATACAAAAAAAGGAATAGGTACTTATTGTGGAAATGGCTGCGCTGGTCTTTATTTCTATCACTCATAACTTATTGTTAGTAAAAAATTAAAGTTACTTATGTAAGTTACCGAGATAACATTGACAGATATTAATAATTTGAGCCTGTCACTCAACTGCCAATAATTTTGACACATACCTAGTGACTAACTGTTTCTAAGCAACCTTACAACTTAGACGCTATCCTTGTAACACGCTTTTTATACAGATTTAAGTACTAATGTCGTAAATGCCTGCTTTAAACTTATCCTAATATATTGATATTGATGTAGGTATGTAATTTTGTAAGTTTAGATTTTAGATGAATCAATTCGGACAACTATTTGAAAACGCACAAGGATGTACCTAAATTAACAATTTTTTTGCACTGGTGCAGCAGGAACTTAATATTTTTAGAAAGTCTGAATAGCAAAAAATATGGTTTTATTAACCGACTTTTTAGATTTTTGTGTTTTTTTTATTATTGATTTTCAATTTTGACGCCTTCCACTAATGATTCACAGTTGGCTCCTCATATCAGTATCATAGGGTACTTTGACTCGAAGTAAAATGTTAGGCGCTGTCCTAATTCACAAAATTCGCGCGACCATGGTCATACGACGGACGTCGCTCGACCAATAGATGACCTCTAAGCCGCCCGTCGTACGAGCGTTGCCAGTTAGGACAGCGCTTTAAGATGTTTGGACTGAACACTGGTGAAAACAACGGGAGACCTGCTTTTCTCCACCTAAAGGAATTTGACTACAAGCATCCCATTTATTTGGACAAAGTTTAATATAGCAGGGGGCAACCTCGGATGAACGGAGAACAGTAAAGAAATAAAAGCCAAAGGCACTTACCGCTCTTCCACTGTCAGGTTCGCCAACTCTGGCACCCAGCACCAATGCTGCTCTGGCACTATGGTCATAAATATTTGCGAGAAATACACGAACGCCACAAAAAACGCGAAAGGTATCATCAGTAGGAACAATATCTTCTGGTACAATCCGAATTCGCCAACGTAAGGCAGTAAGTCATCGAAATCCGTAGCTTTCTTGCCACTTTTTTTCGTACCGTCTGTATAATCTGTGGGTTTGACACTGGCCACATCGGAACTGTCATTGACGTAAGCTTTGTTTACGAAACCGCCGCTAAGGTCTATGTTTGAGAGGTTATCTATGGTAGAGTTTTGGCGGGAATCCTCCTCTTGCTCACAACACGAAGTTCGCTCTTGCGGCGCCATCTTGTTGTTTTGTTTCTTTTTAATTTTCTAGTAGAGGTAGCGGATGGGCATGCTAGTCTGACTGAGGGCTGCGTCTGAAACAAATATGTTTATCTGTAAATAATAAATTGAGAAGGTTCGACTTGTAAAGTACCCAGTTCGATCCCCAGCGCCGCCATGTCATCATCATCATCATCTTTTTGTTAAATCCCGGTTACGCTCCCGCGCGACTCGCGGGGGCCCGGGTTCTGAGTTATGTACATTAACTGAATACTAACCGATGCTCTTACGGTGAGGGAAAACATTGTGATGAAACATTCACATTCAGGCGACTAAATGTGTAAGCATGATCGAATCTGGTTAGGTTTCCCTGTTAACAGGGTCACGGAGTTTAGATAGCAGTCGCTATACAGTAATTGCCTGATCTGCCAAATCCAGGATCCCGGCGAATCCCGGGCCCTTCACGCGTGAGGGCGCAATCGGGACATTAACGCCAAGACGATTATTTTAACCATCTTCGATCAGTTAGAAGTACCTTTTTTATGTAACACGGGCAAACAGGCATGCGGGCCATCTGATGGAAAGTGGTCACCGCCGCCTATGGACATTAGCAACATGGGGTGCTACCAATGCGTCCTGCGTCCAATGTATCATCATCATCAGCCTATACTAGTCTACAGAACCCTGTTGTCATATCCTCCAATGAGTGCCAATGCCTGTCCTCGGTATTAACAGTGTATTTAAGACAACGTTTATTTAAGACGTTTTTTCTGCGAAGATTGCACGAGAGGCAGTATATTCCTGATTTGATAAGCCTAATAAGTTTTTAAGAACCCGAATGTTGTTTAATTTGATTACGCAAAGAATGTGTAATGTAAAAATAATAAAATTTAAAAATGGGGGACAACAAAACTAAAATTCCCGTTGTCCCCCATTCGGGGGCATAACATTTGGGGGACAGCGGGAATGAGCTTTTTATTTATAATTTACTTCTACAGAGTAAGAATCTGTTATTGGCTTTCTGTTATTTAGGAATATCTGGTGTAAAAGTTTTAAGAGCAGAGCTGTTGACTATACGATAAAAAAAAAAAAAAAAAAAAAAAAAAAAAAACTCTATCTGGCCGGACAGTATCCCACACTACGACGAGACTGCGACTCGGTATAGGTACCTAATGTCTCCGTCTAAAGGACCTTAAGCCTTGTCTTCTAAGTGTCAACCTTCATACTGTTGTCTCTAGATTGTTGTAGTAAATACAGTGATAGCAAATTAATTACACTAGAGTAGACTATTAAACTGTCATGCTGGATATAATTGATTGTTGTGCATGGTATAGCAACTGCAAGGTTGATAGTAGTTTTAGGTCATGTTAGTTTTCGGTTAGGCTACCATCTCCGGCTTTCTAAAACTAAACCCATACTTAAACAGGTGATAAAAAAATTTATCTATTCAGTCGCTTACATAGGTGCCTACACGAAGTATAAAAATAATCATCTTGGCGTTAATGTCCCGGTTGTGCTCTCGAGAACGAGGTCGCGGGGTCCGCCTTGACCATGATCCAGGATTTGGCAGGTCAGGTAATTACAGTGGAGCGACTGCCATCTGACCTCCATGACCCTGCTACCAGGGGAACCTGACCAAATTGGATCATGGTTACAAATTCAGTTGCCAGAATTTCCAGGTTTCATCACGATGTTTTCCCTCACCGTAACAGCATCGGTTAGTATTCAACTAATGTACATAACTTAGAAAAGAGTCATTGGTACATGGCCGAAGCGGGATTCGTACCCAGTACCTCTCGCTAACGAGTTGGATACTCAACCGCCCGGCTACCGACGCTCCGGCTCGCGGAGTATCACTAGTCTCAATACAAAATGCATGACCAATACGTAAAGTTGCGACATTTAGCCTTGCTTAGAAATTCTAGATGATCAATAAAATACGCATGTAGAATTTTAACTTAGATGAGTAAGATTTTACACGTAAAGAGTATCTACATAGTTGGTAGGTTTGTGTCTCGAGTAACTTGAGTCCGCTGTAGTTCGCCAGAATCAATAAAAAACTCAGTCAGTTACCCCCAAAGAGATTGGTATACCAGCTGGACTATTGTTTAACTCAGTTGGCAACTGAATTTGACATTAGATAATTCCACACTACGACATCTACGTTTGCCGCTGGCAAATTGCTATCAAATTAGAGTAATGTAAGATTATTATACAGGGTGTCCCAAAATTCGACGTCAACCCGGAATCGGGTGAAAGGCAAGTCATGCTGGTTGGCAGAAAAATATTAAAAAAAATCTAAGTTGCATGATTTGAGTTGAGACATGAGATGAGTTGCCTGTATATCAAATTCTGTTGTCCACCGAGATAACCAATAGCCCTCCCAGGGAATCATGCAGGGAATAGTAACTCTATAATTACTCCTATTATTATTATCATTTGACATGATATTATTAATTTTTAATCTATATTTTTGAAGTAAGTATCTTCGAAGCAGTCGCTGTGGCCGTAACCGGCTAGGATGCTTATATATTGGTTGCAGTCAAGGAAATTGAATACTTAGCAAGTTGACATAGCTAAGTCTGAAATTGGCCGTGTTACTCTATTCCGACGTCTGGTTTTTATCACTAATACGCTTATTACATTTGGCTACATTCAGTCGACTAAATTCAGCAAAAAGCGTGAGAGCATATTAATGTGGAATGTATTGAGCATAGCATAAGGTACAGTTTTGTATCACTTATATTATGTTACGCGTCGCTCCGCTTTTCAAAAGGCTATCAAATAGAGGAAACCGCATTCAAATCAGTTGATCCGTTCGGGAGCTACGATGCCAAAGACACACACAAGGCCACAATGCCACAGATACACAACGCTACAGATACACACATCCTCCATACACGCTAAAAACCCCAAAACCTTACAAAGTTAAACTTACATCCAAAACTTAATCCTTTGGAGTTTATAACTTATAATGGCACAACAAAATCACCTTCGGAAAATAGGAACATGCGTTAGTAGCGTACAATCAAGGCTACCTCATTTAGACTAAAGCTAGAATATAGCACTTAAATCTAGCCTAGAATTATCCGACTTTTTGTTAGGTTATAGACTCTTTCCTTTGCGGAGAGCAACAACTAACAAAAAGTTAGATAATCCCCGACCAAGTTTACTTAAACTCAAATATTTTCTAAACCACTAAACCGATTTGAATGAAACAAAGCTACGAACCATTCCGATTAATTTGGCTATCAAATAGAGAAAACCGCATCCAAATCGGTACATCCATTCGGGAGCTACGATGCCACAGAGACACACAAAACCACAGATAAACACGTCAAACTTAACCCCTCATTTTTCGTCGAAGGTTTAAAACCTCAAGAGCTTACAAACTTAAACTTTGCCACAGGCAGACACACAAAGCCACAGATTCACAGATACACACATCAAACTTAACCAATCTTTTTTTCGTGGGCGCTAAAAACCCCAAAACCTTACAAATTTAAACTTACATCCAAAACTTAATCCTTTGAACATATAAACTGAACATGGCACTACAAAATCACCTTCGCAAAATAGGAACCTGCGTACTATGAAGGCTACCTCATTTGGCAGACTAAAGCTAGAATAGCAAAGCACTTAAATCTAGCCTAGAATTCTGACCAGCTGTATATAGATTCCGTAATTACCTATGTTCAGGTTTATGGTATGACTAATCGGAGTTTAGGTTTTAGACTTTATAAGCCTACTAGCTTTGTTTCAAATGATTACTTTGGTTGGTACTTGGATGTTTTGTTTCTTTTCATGCCAAGGTTATCTGGAAGAAATCACTCGGGTGATAAGACCGTATTATATCTTACGTATGTATCATGTCTGTATCTCTCTTTTGTTTAAAAACATTAGTTGAATACTAACCGATGCTCTTACGGTGAGGGAAAACATCGTGATGAAACCTGCACATTCAGGCGACTGCATGTGTAACCATGATCCAATCTGGTCAGGTTTCCCTGATAGCAGGGTCATGGAGGTCAGATGGCAGTCGCTACACTGTAATTACCTGACCTGCCAAATCCTGTATCATGGTCAAGGCGGACCCCTGGCCCTCGTTCTCGAGAGCACAACCGGGACATTAACGCCAAGATGATTATTTTTATTTTTAAACATAAAAAAAATGTACCATTACTCAGCAACCAGTCTCAGGGTCCCCAGTGGAAGACCTTCATCAACCTCGCTTCGTCAACGGTAAGTAGAATCCCTAACGAGTATCGAGCTAGTTCATCATCACAGCCCATAACAGTCCACTGCAGGACTTAGGGCCTCTCCCACGAAAGGGGAGGTTATTGCCATAATCTCCACGCTTGGCAGGCGGGTTGGAGATCGCAGTGTTATAAATATAACAATGGAAAACGCTGCTGCAAATTTTCCAGCTTACGGAAACTCTAGATCTTTTGCCTCGAAAACATTAGTCGCCTTGTACGACACCCACGAGTGTAAGGGGTTGGTGCTATTCTACTCTGCCGGACACCACACGGCGAGCTTGTTGCTGATGTTCAATTAGACTCATAGTACGACACGGTCACCCATCCATTTATGTCGGCGTGCGTTGCTTAACTTTCGTTATCTATCCGCACCCCATCCCCTAACAGCACCCCGTTACACCTTAAGTAAATTAAGTTAAATATTACATCTTCTTTAGAATCCTAAGATTGTCTTTTACATTAAAAATTACAAAAACTCCATTGTATGTAAAGTACATTTTTTAATTATTTACATTCAACATCGACAATATTAAGTTTGCTGTCGTTTAAACGTAACTTTTAGTAGTTCAACTATGCGTGAATCGATCTACACAGCCGCATTAACAACTTGGTCAGTGACGCTGTATTGCAAACTTGTAAATGCGGTTGGAAAGAGCGATTGTTGTATGGAATTGTTCGCGCGATGCAGTTTTCGAACCGCAAATACGTTTGCGCGTATAGCATTGACCCCATTCTTATCCAATAGCGAGTAATTGTCGAACGCTAACGTAAGAAAAGGAATGGACGTGACATTTTGAGCTTTAAATTAAGTAATTTAATTTAATAATTGCTTAAAAGTAATTGAATGGTGGTAATTGTAAAATTGTTAAGTTTGTTAAGCTTTATTTATCCAAGCATGGGTTACTGTCGAAATTTTATTAAGAGGTCTGTCAGCGTGGAGGTATTTAATGTATAATCATCGTACGTTACCAACCGTTAGTAACCAATCTAGTTGGATAGAATCACCTTAAATGAGATCAAATAAAGTTCTAGACAACAAAGATATATTGATCATTTTAAGTAAACTAATTATTATTTAGTCAGTAGATATGTTTAAAAGAGAAAAACGGCGCAATTTGCAGAAAAAAAAGTACTCTAAAGTAAGATTTGGCTCCACTTTAAATCTCATATTTTTAATACTATATATACCATTATTTTATATACTTCGCGAGTTTTTACATTTATAAAAATATTTTTGATGGAATATTTTTGCCTATAATTTTTTTTTTTTAAATATATTTAACAAGACAGGCATTTGACCGCCATTTCACCTGTTGGTAAGTTATGATGCGGCCGAAGATGGAGCATGCCCGTCTTGGAACAGCCTATTCACTCTAGCCTTGAAGGCATCCAGATTATATTGATCAGGGAACACACTCGCAGGCAACGCGTTCCACTCCTTAGCCGTACGCATTATAAAAGTCAAGCCAAAGCGGCTCGTGCAGATAGTTGGAATATCCACGACATAATTATTCATCATCATCCTGGCGTTAAACCCCGGTTTCACTTCCGCGAGGCCCGGTGTCCGCCTGCCTAGTCCTCTTGGTCAACTTCGCTTGGTCTTCACCTTCCTTGAGAATTTAGTTTCAAAAAATGATCATCATCGTCCTAGCGCTTATCCCGGCCTCTGCCAGGATCCCCTTTCCCACCGATTCTTCTCCACTTCACCCGGTCTTCGGCATCCTCGCGTCGTAGCCCGTTGGCTTTCGCATCCGACCCAGTGATGTCAATCCATCGCTTCTTGGGTCGCCCACGGGATCTCTTTCCTGATACCGTCAGATTCAGGCACCTGTTTTTCACGTATCCCTGAGGCTTAGGCAACGCGTGACCAAAGCTAAGAAGGTATGAATAATATCCCGAATAGGAAGGTACCTATGCCACATCCACACAAACACGAGGCACACAACTCCATGTACTCATACAACATTTTAAGGCACTATTCTTCACAAAGTGAGTCCAGACGGATAATTATTCATCGGATAATTTACCATCTTGTAATTAATACTTGTCGTTGTATCTCTATGATTCGATTAGTCTAGATTCTAGATAGCCTAGGTTGGTGCCTAAGTAGTTACCTTAGCATCGATACTAAGAAAAACCGTCATGTTAATGTCTAAAATATTTAGTATTACCTATGAACAATATATTGTAAGGACTCTACAGTAGGAGCGTTGGTGGCCGAGTGGTTAAGGTATCCGGCTCGTAAGCGAGAGGTTCCGGGTTCGAATCCCACTGCGGCCAAGTACCAATGACTCTTTTATGAGTTATGTACGTACATTAGTTTAATTCAGAAAAGACTCAGAAAAGAGTCATTGATACATGGCCGCAATGGGATTCGAACCCGGTACCTCTCGCTTACCACTAGGCCACCGACGCTCCCCGTAACGCTATATTATTATTATTACAGCACGCGTAGAACGATAAAACACAGTCACCCACGATTTAAGGCGACGGCAACCTTGAGCAGACCCGCATAATTCAAAAGTGAAACGGTCAAACTTCCTACACAAACCTGTGAACATTTTGGACCAGTTATTGACCTTAAGAGACCCTTTCCAATCAGCTTTCAATAAATTGTTGTTCAACTAATTATTGTTTACGTATTACTGTTGAGTTGAAGCAAAACAACTTTTTACTGGGGATCTTGGGCAATTTTTAAATGGGTAAAATTAATGCAAATTTAAATTTTTGTATTTTTTTTTAATGTGTAGGTACATGTATTTGTTACTATATTTTTGTATTATGTAAATATACACCGGGAATGGCAAATATGGGTTAAACAGTTTAAGTTTTATGACGAAGTTGTACTGATATCCAGTTTTAGGTATTTATTTTGACTATGTAAATCATGTTGGTATTTATTGTATTTCATTTTGTATTATATGTATGTAAATGTTTGTAGAAATATAGAAAATAAATTTATGTAAATATTGTAAATATCTCTTTTATTTTTTTTTTATTTTTTTTTTATTTAACAATTTATTGCACACAATACATAGTAAACAGAAATTTTAATGTAAATAATGAATTACAAATTTATTTTATTAAACTTTTTACTTATATTAATCTTAATAAAAATTGACTTGTCAATAGCCATAGTAGGTAGATAGATGTAATAAAAATAACAATGTTATTAAAATTATAAAATAGTTTTTAAGTTTGCAATAATGCAGTGCCCGTCAGGGTCATAATTGTAAAAATTACTTGTATGAAGCAATAAAAATTACTTGTATGAAGAAGTGTTAAAATATTTTGTTGCTTTCGCGTAAAGAATGTAGTTGTCGAATGCAACTTTTGTATCAAAATGTCAAAGCAATTGGAATTTTAGGGGTACATACCAGAACTATACTTTCGTTCGGTTGAAAAGTGCCCATAAGTGCCTTTAATTGTACCATGATCCAATCTGGTCAGGTTCCCCTGTTAAGAGGCTCGCGGAGGTCAGATGGCTGAGTGGTTCAGTTGGTTAACATGCCGGTGTGCCACACAGAGGTCCCGGGTTCATATTAAAAACATCAAGATTTATAAAATACGAGATTAATTCATTTTGTTTGCTTCTGCTTTTATTTGCTTTTTGTAAATTATTGTGTTATTTTATTCTATGTTAAAAAATGTAGTGTTTTCCAAATTTTTGTGTTTCTGTGTAAATAAATATTTCTTATACTTATTTTTATTTAAGATTAATTCCAGTGCAATAATTAGTGTCATTGGTGAACGCCACAGAACCATTTTGGAAGCCTTTCACAAAAAAATAAATAACGTTATTGTAATAAAAAAAACAGCGTCACGTTGATACGATTGCTTCAGGTACTGAAGCAAATTCGCACCTTGGAGTTGGTTGAAAGAAAGAAAGAAAGAAAAAATGATTACAAAGCACGCTACGTCATGATAATTTGCAATACAATTATATTTAACACAAAAAAAGAACGGTAAATAAAACACGGGGACAGTTATAGGGTTCTCAGTGTTGCAAAAAGAAGATGAAAAGATCAAATAACAATGATGACATTACCAGCGTACAGCTTCAATGTAAATAGAGACGTATCAGTAGGGTACAGACTAGAAAAATTGCGTACATAACTAATCTGTCTGTGTGATATTTTAGTTTTAGAGGCGTCCGAAATGTTTCCAAGCAGGTAGTCTTTGGCAAAATAGATACAGTATAGCATAAATCACAACATAAAAAGAAGAGAGAGGGGTGGTGACCCCCGCTCTGGGTCATTCCTGTCGCAGAGGCTGTCCATCGCCATTCAGCGTGGCGACGCTGCTAGTGTTATGGGCAACTTTGCACCGGGAATGGCAAAGAGTGGGTTAAACATCTAGTTTAAGTTTTATGACGAAGTTGTACTGATATCTAGTTTTAAGTTTTTATTTTGTCTATGTAAATTAAGTTTCAAATTAAAGTTTATATTTATTGCAAAAAAAAAGAAATTTATATTGTACATCTAGATATTAATTCAGTTATTTTTCTTATCTAGATTATGTTTTGTGTGTTTTGTTTTATTTTCCACCGGGTATGATTTTTGTTAGTTTAACTAATTTATTTAGTTAGTTTATACTATTTGGCCGTATGGTGTCCGGCAGAGTAGAATAGCACCAACCCCTTACACTCGTGGGTGTCGTACAAGTCGACTAATGTTTTCGAGGCAAAAGATCTAAGCGCCTCCGTAGACTGGAAAATGGGCAGCAGCATTTTCCATTGTTATATCCTTATACACTGCGATCTCCAACCCGCCTGCCGAGCGTGGAGATTATGGCAATAGCCTCCCTTCTCGTGGGAGAGGCCCTAAGTCCTGCAGTGGACTGTTATGGGCTGTGATCATGATGATGATGATGATGATGATACTAATTTAGAAGAAATAATATAGTACCTACCAACCACTACAATCATGAGTGTATTATGACTTTTAGGGATAGATGTTGACATCACATCACTATTTAGTCAGCGCTGATCGCCACTCAAGTATTGCCCGTTGGAACTGGTCAGAACTCTGTGCGCCCGCGCACACTATAAGGCCATAGTACCGTCTAAAGTAGCGAATAGTAACGTTTCTAACTGCGGGTGCTAATGCTTATCTTTGTTTGTCCTACGTAAGCGGCAAAAATAGAAGTAGTTAATAAGATTCGGCGGTGATACCCACCCAAGAGAGCTCCTCAGGCTTGGCAGAGTCCTACACCGGTGCTAATAATCAGTTACCACCTGCATCCGCCGGCACCGCCTCTGCTCCCCTTAGGTTGCAGGTGTCCTGGAGGCTTACCATGAGCTCATATACCAGGACCTAAACAGAACTGCCCTGATTAGAACGAGACAGCGCTATACGTGTCACATAAGTTCGTCTTGTTCTAAGCAGGGCAATTCTGTTGAGGTCCTGCTATAAGAACTCATGGTAAGCCCCTGAACGGTGGCCGCTTTCCATCAGGTGGAAAGGCCGTCCGTGTGCCTCCCTAGGCAAATATCTACACTAATATACCTACATACTTACCACCCGCCTACCTTTTTCTTTATCCATCATCTCCTGGTTGACTGGTAGATAAGGCTATTTTAGCTTTAAGTCCGCCACTGTACTATTTTGTGCATGAAGATTTAATAAGTAAATAAATATATACTAATATCTATATTGGAGCGTCGGTGGTTAGCCTGTCGCACTCGTAAGCGAGAGGTGCGAGTTCGATGTCTAGATTTCAACTTTTAGTACAAAAGAGTTCAACACGAGCGACTCGTAGATGTCTTTTATATGAATATAATTATTTTTTTATACTAGTTTCTATTGCTATGATTTAGAATGCGCTTGTAGTGTTCAAATTAGACAAATTGAATCAGCTGAAGAGAGTCCAATGACCCATATTGGTCTTAATTACGTATTTCTGTTGTAAACAATTCTCGGATTTCAATAATTGAAATTGTTACTTTTGTGATTATATGTGATTTATTTATGTTTTAATTTATTGTAATGGAACTTTGTTAGCAACTGCACCCATGAAATCGATCATACGGAATCGCATAACTAACAATTTCAATCATTGAAATTAGAGAATTGTTAGCAACAAGAGTTACGTAATTAGCTTACAGGATCTTTAAAATTAATCAATGAAAATTGATGTCTTGCCTTATAAAATATAAATATTTTATTTGATGATAAACAAATTCGGTAAGCATCATTGCGTGGTTTCATTGAAAATTATTTACAAGTACACGATACTTAGTTCATTAACTCAATCAGACACAGACATCCAATTCTTTGATATCTTTACTGACAAAGGCTTTGAAATCTACTTTTACAAGGAAAACTGGCAAAAAATCTTTTTAATGCAATAAAAAATAAAATCGATTGTGATCTTCGTGTTGTCTTCGTTTAAAAACTTGTGGAGTTCTATTTTTAAATCGCTCGCCTGGGTTGAATGGTTTTCAATTTTGATTTTCGAAATGAAAAATCCGATATTTCGATGCGTGATGCTAATTTTACCTATTTTTGAACCGTACTCTTTCGGTGTTGCCAAAGTGTTTTAAAAAATTTTGAACCAATGTCCCCTGAGAAATCCAATATAATGCCCAATAGCCCCGGATGAGATTGCAGGTAATTGGGGACTTCCCTAGATCCAATATAAATTATGAAACCAGGTTATCATTAAAGTGATTCAAGTAGAACCAGCATTTAGTACAAGAAAATAAAATAAATTATGATTTTTGAATCAAGTGACTGACAAAATGGAGTACATTTGACGCATTTGGACAATGACGTCACAGTTCAGTCTCATACAAATTTTATAGAAGTGGTCCGTTTTGACACATCATAAAGAGTTACTGATTTGACATTTAGTCACTGTTACCTGGACGCCTTCAAAGCTAGGGTGAATAGGCTGTTCCAAGACAGGCATGCTCATCGGCCTCATTGTTACTTAGTACCAGGTGAGATGGCAATCAAATGCCTGGATAGTCTAAATAAAAAAAAAGTCAAATTGCGGATTTCATGGCCAGGTCCTCAAAAAAAAGTAGAATAATAATTTTCGTTTTATTATTTCAAGCGACGATGTTTTTGACACCGCGGCGCTTTTCTTGTATCAAATTGCTGGATATCTATAATACCACTTAATCTAAAGAGGTTTTATGCAAATACGTAATTTTTTAAAGCGGAAACTGCGTTAAATGGTAGTGTTCGTTCCTAATTTAAATAAAGTAGGTCATAATTATTAAGGTATTTTGCTTTCGTTGCTAAGCAAATTAGCCGAGCGAACTATATTTTTTGCACGCAAAATATTTTTTTAAATTTATAATTTGCAAAATATGTCTTTACTAAGAAATAAGACGCGTAGGTTAGGTACCCTTCTTATGTGTATATTTTTATAGTAAGTAAGAACAGATATTTATTATGAAGGGAGCTTTGTAATACAATATATCTATTATTATAATAATAATCATCTTGGCGTTATGCCTCGGTAAGGCTCTCACGTCGGTGGCCGAGCGGTTACAGTATCCGACTCGTAAGCCAGAGGTCCCAGGTTCGATTCCCGCTCCGGCCATCCACCAATTTGAATCCACATTAGTTGAATACTAACCGATGCTCTTACGGAAACCTGCACATTCAGGCGACTGGATGTGTAACCATGATCCAATCAGGTCAGGTTCCCCTGGAAGCAGTATTAACCAGCAATACTAACCTAATCACATTATATAATGGTTCAATCGCTTAAATGTGCAGGTTTCATCACGATGTTTTCCCTCACCTTAAGAGCATCGGTTAGTATTCAAGTAATGTACATAACTCAGAAAAGAGTGATTGATACAAGGCCGCAGTGGGATTCGAACCCGGTACCTCTTGCTTACGAAACCGTTACCGTAACCACTTGGCCACCGACGGTCATATATCTATTAATTTATGTATTTTCTATCTAATTTTATACTTAGCACCTACTTCTATACATCGTAAATATAGGTGCCTACCTATTAGTCGGTAACTATTTTTTATTAGTAAAAATAGACTTTTAGAAATGAATTACTTATCTAATTTGTTTCTGTTTTGACACGAAACAAATAAACTCGCTAGACCATTACAATATCTTCGAAATTAAAAATTAAATTATTAATTTCCGTTAAATATTCCTAGGCACGAAAAATCTTGAAGAACAAAAGAGAAGGTTAGTTGACTTAGTATACTTATATTTACAAATAAATCGGTCATCAATTTCTGTTAAATATTTTCAGCCATAAAAAATATTTAAGTAATAAAAGAGGTTAGTATCATTATAAATAATAAAACACATTCACTTTTGTTTCATTACAACGTAAAACCAGAAGTAACTCGACCGCTAATAAACAAAACAACTTACCCTTGTTTTTTCGTTTCCAAAACAAGAAACTAGAACACACTCCCAAAGTAAAATAGCACGAACAATCCTTAAGTATTATTTCAATGGTTTTACTACAATATATATGAAATAAACCACTCTAAATAACACTAACCACAGACAAGTAACTATACGTTTCGCGCGTAAATTTACTTGTTTCTTTTTTCAATGTGCTAAGGCAAACGCAGCGATCAGCCGCGCATTTCCGACTGAGAAATAGTTAGGCCAACCTTGTTATTTAAGTTACGGCAGTTATGTCATAGCTTGGTTGCACGTAGGTACAATGCCAAGTGGAGACCTGTATTTTTGTTTATAATTGAATAAATGTGTTTTATCTGTAGTTGTTGGTGGTTTATTTGATTTGGTTCGGAAATAGACGATAAATTAATAAATGCAAATAAGTATTTGTAATTAACTCTGTTAGGCGACCGGAGTGGTTCAGTTGTTTAACGCCGGTCTGCCACAAAGAGGTCCCGGGTTCAATTCCCAGCCGAACAGAAATTAAAATGTTACATTTTGAATTTATGTTTTAGGTCAGGGTGTGCACGTCTTAAAAAAAAAGAAGTAGGTATTTAAGTAGTTTATCAGTTATTTATTTATTTATTTCTTACACGATTTACAGCAATGTACACAATGTATTTAACACCCATAACATAAGCTTTGCTTACTTTGGGGCTAGATGGCGTTGTGCGAATTTATCCAAGCATATTTAAAAAAAAAAAATCATTTTATAGTTCTAGACCCGTTCCCGTTGACATTAAGTTTCGTGATAAATAATAGCTAATATATTCTAAGCTCTAGGCTACCAAATTTAATTAAAATACATACATGGTGATGCTTTAAAGCTTTGTAAAGATTTAAGCATAAAGCTAATCGATACCACAGGGAGGCTTGATCCTCGGTTTAGAGGATAAGTATTGCTATTGCTATCCAACGAGGCAACGCAGCTAGCTTTCTGGGCACCATTCTGCGGGACAACGGTGTAGATGATTTTTTTTATATATATCATATTTTAATATTAGTGTTTAATTTTTATTTTCTAATTGTTAATATTTTGTCTGTAACTAAATTGAAAAATACTATTAAAATTCGTTCCGTAATTTTCGCGTGAAGGAGTAAGACAAATCCATCTATCCTGATAAACTTTTGCAGAGAGAAATTTTTAAGATAGATTTAATTTGATTTTTACTAATGGGGAAGTCTCTGTGGGTGCACGTACTGGCAGAAAAGCGAGCAAGAAATGTATGAGGAAAAGCATAAGGATTTTGGTCGAGTATAGGGTAGTGGATTCTCCGTAACTGCATTATTTAAGGAAACCAGCCAATTTATTTATTTATTTATTCGCATGGCATTAATAGCCGAGTCGCTAATTATAACCTAGGTATTATTAATGAACACTAAAACTACAAGTAAATATTGAAATTCTTCACCATTGGCTTGCGATTTCATCAGGAGAGAACAAGTCCAAAACCAGCCAATTAACCGTTCAAATATTTGGCGAGTGACGCACGCACTATAGGGCTCGGCTGAAAATCAGCGCTGTAGTTTCTCTATCTGCAGCATATGCTGAGCTGAGTTCTAATTTGGCATGACACTACAATATTCACCATAAATTTTAATTGAATGTACCCTAGTCTTAACATGTTATACCTATCATTGTTGATATTATTACAACTTGTCATATATATTTGTAGTTATTGCCAAATAAAAGCTATGTCTATGTCTATGTCTAATTATATGTATTAATCTTACACTCCTTTAGTGTCATCTGATATATGATGAGAGTCTTGTTTACCAAATTGTATAAGGTAGTACGAAGAAAATAGTCGTGTCGTACAAGGCACCTGTAGGCAGACCGTTGGCTTGTCGTCTATCGACTAGCAGATGGGCGTAATCTAGACTCCATTGTAGTCTAAAACGGCAGCCTTTTGATGAACCACTCCTTGACATCCGATTAGGCTGAAACTTTGCATTCTTATGTACCTAATTTGGTGACTGAGCAATATTAAGGCACCATCGACCTGATCTGATGATGGAAACGGAAGGTTATAAGCACTATTATACTATATGTATAGAAAGGTTAACAATTTTAACTGGATATAATCATCATCATCATCCTGGCGTCATGTCCCGGTTGCGCCCCCGCGCAGCACGCGAGGGCCCAGGGTCTGCCTTCCTGCTATTCCTGGCCCACCTCGCTCGGTCTTCGGCATCTCTCGTGGTGAGCTTATTGGCACGCATATCGTTCTGGACTACGTCAAGTTATCGCTTCTTAACTGAATATAAAAACAGGAGTAAAGAGAATGAAACATAATTGTAATATTTTTTAAATATCTCATTAAACAAAAAAGTTCTGAGGCTTTGAAGTTGTGATTGCAATAATATTTTTTTTGGAGCGCGAATTCGTGCGTAATGTTACCAGGCCGCCACTATGGCGCTACCGCCGATACCCATACACTCGTATTCTTTGTGACTGTGTCTTTGGAACCGCAATAGCTAGGCATTTAAACTTTTCACAGAATATGTGTTACCATGGAAGCTATAACTAAAAATAATAATAATAAAATAAAAAATAAGGGTCAGGGGGGATACTGGTACATGTACAAATTTGAAATTTAAAAAATACATTAACGGGGGAGTCGTTCGCGTTGAAGTCTTTTGTAAGAAAACAACATTTTGTTAGATATTTTTTCTGATTAGAAAAATCATATATATACAGTATAGTATATTGTACGTATTTTTAGTTTTCAAGTTAAAGAGACTGGTTTAAGTCTAACGTGTTTATACCTCGCGCAAAGAATAAGCATTGCTATTCAGAGAGGAAATGCTGCCAGCATCTTGGGTACGCTTCCACACGGTCCAAATTTATTTCATTGTTTAAGTTATATAATTCTTTTCTTTTTATTGTACTTACAATCTAAACATTTATCTCTATTACATGACTGTTACATACCACATTACCTGTGTGCTAAGAACACACCATCATCATCACAGCCCATAACAGTCCACTGCAGGACTTAGGGCCTCTCCCACGAAAGGGGAGGTTACTGCCACAATCTTCACGCTTGGCAGGCGGGTTGGAGATCTCAGTATTGTTAATATAACAATCGAAAATGCTGCTACTAGTCTAGTTTAGCTTTTTTGCCGCGAAAACATTAGTCACCTTGTACGACACCCACGAGTGTAAGAGGTTGGGTCTATTCTACTCTGCCGGACACCACACGGGCGGCAGAATTCACCAGTTACCAATTCACAAGAAATCGCTTATAATACAGCAATACACAGTCGATAATAAATAATATAAAAAAAAAAAAAAATTATAATCATCTTGGCGTTAATGTCCCGGTTGTGCTCTCGAGTACGAGGGCCCGGGGTTTGCCTCGACCATGATCCAGGCTTTGGCGATCAGGTAATTACAGTGGAGCGACTACCATCTGACCTCCGTGAGCCTGCTACCAGGGGAACCTACCAGATTGGATAATTGTTACAAATTCAGTCGCCTGAATGCGCTGGCTTCGTCACGATGTTTTCCCTCGCCGTAAGAGCATAAATAACAATGTAAAAACTGCTACCATATTCTCCACTGGCATACCAATTTCATTCATGCACAAAATCAATTTATTCCTACAAAAAGTACTCGACAAAACACACTAAGAACACAATACGTTAAGCAGTCTTGGTTTTTTTCGACCCAACGTGTCAAATGACCCATAAACTTATCGCTAGCTTCACTGTTACATGTTTTTGTGCCAAATCAGACCCAAAACTGTGTCTAAACCACAGCTAGTGCTTTACCAATAGGCGACAAAGCCTTCATGGTACTTACATTGAAGGCAATGAGCTACAACGTCCTGTGTAGTGAATTTTATCAGGCGATAGAACTCTGTCTAGCCTTAGGAGTCCGCGTGGGTGAGTACCACCGCCTTATTTATCTCTGCCGCCAAGCAACAGTACTTGCATTGTTGTGTTCCGGTTTGAAGGAAAGTAGCCAGCGAAATTACAGGCATGAGGCATTGTATCTTAGTCCTTACAGTGACAATGCACCTGCGGTTCTTTATTTTTGTTACCTTGAACCTAAATATCTGAATTGTAGATGTTATGGGCTACAGTTATCACTTACCATCAGTTGGGCTGTCTGCTCGTTTGCCACACAGTAGCATAAAAAGTCGTATTCAGTCTGTGGTCTTAATCATCGCACCACTCGCCGAGGGCGGGGTACTCATCCCCACTACGTAGACCCTCTGTTAGTGTCCACGCGAAATTTCGAATGAACGTTTCTCACATGCACGATTCGAATGTGGAATGACCCAGCCGCAGTGTTTCCTTTGGTCTATGACATGGGATCGTTCAAGAGGTTTATTAGAGGGTTCCTTAGAGGCGGGCAACGCATTGGTAGCACCCCTGGTGATGCTGATGTCCATAGGCGGCGGTGACCACTTTCCATCAGGTGGCCCGCATGCCTGTTTGTCTGACGGATAACATAAAAAAAAAAAAAAAATGTCCCGGTTGCGCTCCCGCACGCGAGGGCCCTAGGTCAGCTTTGACCATTATCCAAGGTTTGGCAGATCAGGCAATTACAGTGGAGCGACTGCCATCTCCGTGGGGACCTCCGTGATATCCTCCTCGCATAGGCGTAGGAAGGGGGGGCACCAGAATAATCTGGTGCCACCACCGGACACAATAGGATGGGGTGCTCACTGCTGTACATTGGCGATTGACTCGGCTACATTGGCCACCTCAGGAAAATAACCCTAGATACGCCAATGGGCAGTCGCTTCAGTAGCAGTGATCTGCCAAATCCTAGACCATGGTGAAGGCGCCCCCGGGCCCTCTTACGCGAGAGCATAACCGGGACATTAAGCAAAGTTGACCACATAGTTCCGATTGCCACTTAAGGATTGTCCGTTGGACCCTGTGCGTTTACGCGCACTGTGAGACTTCTTATCGAGACGATGGACTAAACTCTGACTTATACTTTATTCGCCCAGTATTCAGCGACGCATACTGTGAGACTGAAGGCCTCAAAATAACGTTTCTTAGTGGCGTTAACTCCAAAATGATTATTATACTATTAGTTAAAAAGATATAGATATCTTATCTCATAAATAATTGTAATGTGGGCATAACGAGTCTACGGAAATTGCGATCGGAAGTTTGTGGAAACCAGGAAATCATTTAGAGCTAGACAGACTTATCGGCGGTCGCAATTTTATAGTGCCGGATGTGAATTTTTAATAGTGACACTTCTGATGCGAATGTACTAATGACTCTTTTCTGAGTTATGGACGGTAGTTGAACACTAACCGAGGTTCTCACGGTGAGGGAAAACATTGGGATGAAAGCGGCACTTTCAGGCGCCTGAATGTGTAACCGTGATCCAATCTGTTCAAGTTCCCCTGTTATCCTGTCACAAATGTCAGGTAGCAGTCGCTCCACTGTAATTACTTGGGGGTTAATTTTTCCCTGGAGAGTACAACATGGAGTTCTTAAAGAAAGGGGTTAAAGGTTTTTACGGGGTCGGCAACGCGTAGGTGATGCCCTTGGCATTGCAAACGTCCACAGGTTGCGGTGACTGCTTACCTGCTTACTCAGGCAGGCCGTAAGCTTGTTGCCACCTTAGTGGTATAAAAATAAAATAAAAACAAAAGTTGAGAAAATATTTCTTGGCTACAATAGACATTCCCATTAGGCCCCAGGGGCCTAATTCTCGTGCTGTGACTTGCCCCTCTGATCTGTCAAATCCTGGATCATGGTAAAGGCGGGCCCGGGCCAACGTGGGCGAGAGCACAACCGGGACATTATTTTTAATTTTTTATTGACTTTACCACCCAATCAGCATTGATATTTATCTTGGCTACGGTGGCTGCATTTCGTTTTTGCATCGCCAATTTAGCGATCGGAAGTCATTTTTTACATTTTAATTGGAACAAATTAATTTAGTATTGTTAAAACTGGGTGAGCGTTGATTCGTCATGCCCATCGCAGACAGGTAGGTCATTGCTTGACTGAGTTAGGTATAATATTATTTCACTTGTGGACCCGGCGCGTGGCGTCCTACACCCGCTTTGGGTCGACCTTTATAATGCGAACGGCTACGGAATGGAACACGTTGCCTGCGAGTGTGTTCCCTGATCAATATAATCTGGATGCCTTCAAGGCTAGAGTGAATAGGCTGTTTCAAGACGGGCATGCTCCATCTTCGGCCGCATCGTCACTTATCAACAGGTGATATGGCGGTCAGATGCCTGTCTTGTCTTATATTATAAAAAAATAACCTAGGTGTAAGACTTACCCTACATCTTCCCTATATCTCCTCTACACCCACATTCACACTTTAGCCTTGCTTTACACTTTTTTTATTGCTTATAAACCTTCCTCTTGAATCACTCTATCTATTGTCGAAAGCCGCATTAAAATCCGTTGCATCGTTTAAAAGATCTATGCGTACATGCATACGTACGTACATAGATACAATGGGACAGCGATTTAGTTTTATACTATGTATAGATAAGAGGTAAGGAATATCCCGCTCGAATTGGAGCCAACTGTGGAAGTATACGTTATAGAATATCGCAGCTAAACATACCTACTATTTATGTACAAAATTAACAATCATCATCATCACATATCAGTCCACTACAAGACTTAGGGCCTCTCCCACGAAAGGGAAGGTTATTGCCATGATCTCCACGCTTGGCAGGCGAGTTGGAGATCGCAGTGTTATAGATATAACAATGGAAAATGCTGCTGCCCAATTTCCAGTCTATGGAGACTCTAGATCTTTTGCCTCGAAAATATTAGGTGCCTTGTACGACACCCATAAGTGTAAGGGGTTGTTGATATTCTACTCTGCCGGACACCACCGACCAAAATACCGCACCCAAATATACCTACTATTTGTGTACAAAATTAACAATAATCGGATCTAATCGTCCACGCACATGACCCAGTTATGAGCCTTCAAAGGGCACTTCGACAATGGCGTATCATACACAGTCCAATGGAGACAAAAACTACAATTTTTATCCGAACAATAACACGAGTAGCTCGACTTGACCGTGTACGTAACGAGTACATTGACATAGACATAGATATAGATCCAATAACCCCTTCAAAACCTACCTGCGAGTGTGTTCCCTTATCGTTAATAATCTGGACGCTTTCAAGGCTACAGTGAATAGGCTGTTCCTAGACAGGCATGCTCCATCATCGACCGCATCGTCACTTACCACCAGGTGAGATGGCGGTCAAATGCCTGGCTAGCTAAATGGCTGGGTTATATTTAAAAAAACTTAAAACTAACATAGATATGCATAATAAGGAAGTAGGGCGATGTGTCGTCGGACCAAGCTCTGCATTATGACCAGGCTCTGCATTATAACAGTCTCCAATCAGAGCGCTGGTTTTCAAACTGCCCCATAGTAGAGTTCGACGAGCACACAATGTGAACTAGCACAGAAAAATTATGTATACAAAAATATAATCTAAACATAGTATAAAACAAAACTGCTTCCCGCCGTCTGTCTCTATGTATCTATGTACGCTTAGATCTTTTAAACTACGCAACGGATTTTAACGCAGTTTTCTACAATAGATAGAGAGGAATATTTATAAGCGATTACGATAATTTCTTGACAATTTATTTCGTTGTACATGACCTACACACTCACACACATACACCAGGTCTGACAATCCGCCGCCATGTTATTTAATTTTGTACCGCGCTGTCACGCCAGTGACAGTGTCAAAGCACACACATAAATTGGTGACAATTTTTAACCCCTGACGAAACGTCTGTGGGTTTGTGTATCTGCCTGTGGCATCGTAGCTCGCGAACGGATAGACCGATTTGGATAGGGTTTTCTTTATTTCAAAGCCAGTTAAATCGACATGGTTCGTAGCTTTGTTTTATTAAAATCGGTTATGTACTTTCAAAAATATTTGAGATTTAGTAAACTTTTTCACTTTTTCTGTCGGTTATATTATGTTCACTCTTGATTTTAGAGAGTATCCGTGCGTATTTATTTCAGGTACGCGAGAACTGATTACACATATTGCAAACGTCCATAGGCTGCGGTGACTGCTTACCATCAGGCAGGCCAAAAAAATCCAAATAGTCTTGGGACCCAAAAGACAATTGGCACCCTCTGACAGTACTTAAATTTTTTACCCGACTACCAAGGAAGGGTTATGTTTTTCGCGCGTATCTTGTATGTACGTTTGTTTGTTGGTAAATGTCTTAATGACCTTGTATCTTCCAAAAATAAAAATGTATATTTTTATCTTCCAAACGTTATCGTTTGATTCGTTTCAAAAACCCAAGTGTTTTTAGGTAGGTGTGATAAAAAAATTTAAAATGGCGGGTTTTGGGCGCCATATAGTGAAATTAAAATACTCATTAAATGGGGTATCAAAATGAAGGACTTAATAGAGCTGATTTCAAAAATATGAAATAAAAATATCTTTTACATAGTATAAAACAAAATCGCTTTCCGCCATCTCTCCCTATGTATCTATGTAAGCTTAGATCTTTTAAACTACGCAACGGATTTTAATGCGATTTTCAACAATAGATAGAGTGATTCAAGAGAAAGGTTTGTAAGCAAGAAACAAAGGGTAGGTAGGGGTAAAGTCGGTGTACGCGAACGAAGTCGCGCCGGGTCCACTAGTATCTTATAAACTTAAAAGTAGTTTGAAAAGACAAATGGCATCAAAAGTAAAATTCAAACAAAAAATCGTATTACGTCGATAAAATGGTACCGTATGGATAATTAAATATTCATATATGTAGATGGACACGGATACTTAATATATTTAGATATTTAGAATGGTTCCCCGCCTGCTTTCAAGTTTAAATTAGACCAACATTTGCGCTATATACACCCATTTACTTCCTACATTCTGCTTGTTTGTAACAATATTATAGACGCTGAATGTCGCCAAAACTCTATGGCTAGCTGTAGCGTGGATCCCGAAACCATCCTTGTAGGTAACGAAGCTGTCAATAGAGCAGATAAAACCAAATACATCGGATCATCAGATGTCAAGTCCCGAATCTCTGCAGCTTGGGCCAAATGACGGGAACTTACGGCGGTCATCTGTGACCCTAAGATCCTTGTCAAACGTCAAGGGCTTTAAACAAGAGTACAATTAGACTTGTGATGCTCTATGGCTGCGAGACATGGCCAGCGCTGACGACAGATACGAGAGCCAATGGGTCACGCGCGAGGATGCCGAAGACCAGGCGAAGTGGAGAAGAATGAGTAGGAAAGCGGACGCTGGCAGAGGCCGGGATAAGCGCTAGGACGATGATGATGACATCCATTTATTTCTAACATTCGCTTTGTTTGTTGTTATATACCTGTTATATATAAATATAGTCAACTCCAGCATGCAGGGGTCCGTTCACTAAGCAGCTTACTGTACAATGACAGACGCGAAAGCAACTTTATTCTATACTTTATTTTATAAGCGAAGGGTGTTTGTCACACTGTTTTGTGGACGATAAAATCTGCATTTGTTGTATTTTATTTCCTACATAACTAGTCTTACTTTCGCTCTATTGTACTTACTTGAAGGTCTAAAAAGGAATCAGCCTTGGCCATTGATTTTGTAGTGTAGGAAAGAGGTTTTATTTACCTACATTAAAATATAGCTACTACAGTATATTCCACTTAATGCACATTGATAGTTATGATTATCATCATGATCATCATCTTGGCGTTAATGTCCCAGTTGTGCTCTCGCGCACGAGGGCCCGGGGTCCGCCTTGACCATGATCCAGGATTTGGCTGGTCAGGTTAGCGACCACTTTACAGATTACGGTGGAGCGACTGCCATCTGAGCTCCATGACCTTGTTACCAGGGGAACCTGACCAGATTGGATCATGGTTACACATCCAGTCGCCTGGATGTGCAGGTTTAATTACGATGTTTTCCATCACCGTAAGAGCATCGGTTAGTATTCAACTAATGTACATAACTCAGAAAACAGTCATTGGTACATGGCCGGAGCGGAATTCGAACCCAGGACTTCTGGCTTACGAGTCGGATACTGTAACCTCTCGGTCACCGACGCTCGATAGTTATGATCATCATCTGAGGTATTACAGAAGCGGGTGGGGCTTAGAATGGTCCAGTAAATTTCTCCAGTCCGATCTGTGTCTGGCTTTTTCTCTCCAACCTTCAACTTGAATATTCTTAAAGTCCTAAGGTCCTGTTCGAAGCCATCCAACCATCTCAGCTTCGATCTGATTCTATTTCTTCGTCCATCAGGTTGTCCCACCTGTAAGCGCTTCAGGACTCCCACATGTTATGTCCCGCCTATCGTAGGCGCCTTAGTTTAATGGTCATAATAAATAAAAAATAAATAAAATAAATAATCGTGGACAGATTCACACAGACCCATCTAGCCCCAAACTAAGCAAAGCTTGTGCTATGGGTGCTAGATAACTGATATACTACTTAAAAACTTTTTTTATATTTTTTTTTAGGATTTCTTTTAAATACCCAGATGGGTGTAATATTTATTGCTTCTTCACACTTACATGTTTATCTTTTAAAGGTCGATAGGAACTCCAGTTCCTTTGACAGGTTGCGGAAAAATTTGTATACCATACTTATTTCACTGGCAATATTAACTATAAAGAGGAAATATAACTCGACGGTATTAAAATAAAATAAAAATAAATACATATTCGTAGACAAATTCACACAGCGCCATCTAGCCCCAAACTAAGCAAAGCTTGTACTATGGGTGCTAGATAACTGATATACTACTTAAATACTTTTAAATACATACATATTATACATAGAACACCCAGACCCGTAACATAAATTAAAATTCATCATTTCAATTTCTGCCCGGCCGGGAATCGAACCCGGGACCTCTTGCGTGGTTGTATCGGGGTCGTATGCTTATGAACCTTTCAAATAATAAGATTAAAAATATTAATTAATTAAGACCAGATTGGATCATGATTACACATTCAGTTACCTGAATGGGCAGGTTTCATCACGATGTTTTCCCTCACCGTAAGAGCATCGTGACTAATGTACGTAACTATGAAAAAAGTCATTGGTATATGGCTGCAGCGGGATTTGAACCCGGTACCTCTCGCTCACGAGTCGGATACACTAACCGCTCGGCCACCGAGACTCTTACCGGCTACCGAGCGTCGTACGATCGCCAAAAAGTTTAGGTTAAATATTGTAGTGTCATGTCAAACTAGAGCTTAGCTCAGCATATGCGTAGGTAGTGGACTACAGCGCTGATTTACAGCTAATCCCAAAGTTTAGTAGTAGTTACTTCCTAGTTTTAGTTTCCCGATTTGGCGGTGAAGGATAAGGTAGCCGCCAATGTTGGCAAGCGAAGATGGAGAAGGTGAAAAAGGGTAATTACCCGCCTGGCCGAGTTGCTGTGACCAGGGGACCGAAGTCCAATGGACGCTTGGGTCTGGTATTTAAGCGTCGTAGATGAAACACTCCGTTAGCGCGATGTAGATCTGACAGTTGCTGTCAAGCTGATGTCTTGCCAACTCGTCGTGTGTGCTAGCTTCATGGAGATCGCTACACAGATATGGCAATTAATTATCTAATACAGGATCCGGATTCGAAGCCGCGACCTCCAGATTCGCCTAAAGCGTTCTAGACTCGCAACCCACTGCCCCTGATCATAATTTATTGGTGATTTGTCACGACATTTTAACAAGTACCAATCATTACTTTTTGTATTTAGCTTGGTTAGGAGGTACATTAAAATTAATGACACATAATATGCACTAACCTTAGGCATTGTAATTATGTATGGCGATCTTAGTGGTCATGCCGGTCTGCCACGCAGAGGTCCCGGCTTCGCTTCACGGCCGAGCAGAAATTGAAATTTTTAATTTTTAAATATGTTACTGGTCTGGGTGTAGTATCTATCTATTAGTAGTACAAAATAAAGTCAATTCCCGTCGTCTTTCCCTATGTATTACCCTTAAATCTTTTAAACTACGCAACGGATTTTATTGAGATTTTCACCAACAGTTAGATAACTTTTCACAAAAGGAATTTCTATAAAACAAAATTATTTAGGAAAACATTAGTTTAGTAGTAATGTTCTTAAAGGCACTGGGGTCCGAAGTGGCAAGAATAAAAGGAGATGTATGAAAAGAGTTGTACATATGTGGGAGGCTAGGGAGTTGTGTCAGTACAGAGCAAAGTGGCGGTCCATAGGTTCTGCCTATCCCTGCCACCTGTGGGACACAGTGGGGTGAGGTTACCTAGAATAAATCGCTTAAAGCAATAAGGCCGCCAGTTGCTTGTTCTGCTGTTAATTTTTAAGTACCTATTGTTTTTTTTTAAATGTGCAATAAAGTGTTATTCATTAATTCATTAATTCTTTATCATCAACTTGGCGTTAATGTCCCGGTTGTGCTCTCGCGCACGAGGGCCCGGGGTCCGCCTTGACCATGATCCAGGATTTGGCAGGTCAGGTAATTACAGTGGAGCGACTACCATTTCCGTGGGGGACCTCCGTGACCTTCGATCACGGATGCTGACCGAATTGGATCATAGTTAGATACACATTTATTAGCCTGAATATGCAGGTTTCACCACGATATATTCCCTCGCCATATGAGCATTGGTTTGGGTTTACATAATGTACCTATATAACGCAGACAAGGAGCGGCGGTGGCCGAGTGGTTAAGGTGTACAACTCGTAAGTGAGAGGTACCGGGTCCGAATCCCACTGCGGTCATGTACCAAAGGCTCTTTTCTGATCCAATTTGGTCAGGTTCTCCTGGTAACAGTGTCACGGTCAGATGGCAGTCGCATAGGCGTAGGAAGGGGGGGTGCCCACCCAGAATAATCTGATGCCCACCCAGGGGCCCTGTTACCAGGGATACTGACCAGATTGAATCATGGTTACACATCCGGTCGCCTGAATGTGCAGGTTTCATCACGATGTTTTCCCTCACTGTAATAGCATCCGTTAGCACTAATGTACATAACTCAGAAAACAGTAATTGGTAAATGGCCGATGCAGGATTCGAACACGAGAGCTCCGGCTTACGATTCGGATACTGTAACCGCTCGGCCACCGACGCTTTCACGATTCATTCTTTATGTATGTATGTAAATTTTTTTTTCTACATTACGTTTCGTCGCTGGTCGCTAGAAAATTAAGTCAGTAGCAGCATATCCGTAAAAAAATCTACTAAAGGCAAACTGGGTGATTAGAAGCCATATTACGTCACGACACGACAGGCGACACGACTAGACGACATGTGGTATTGTGCGGTTCCAATGTCAACATTGCGGTCAAAGCCCAAAGACATGGGGCGTGTTTCGAACCTCTGACCTCCGGAGTCCGACCAGACGGACGATTAAAGTCGTATGCGTTTAACAAAGTTTAGGTATGCAAAAAGCGGTAGTATTTAAAAAAATAACGGTCCTGGGCCTCTATTTAGGACCGCTCGCAGCCACGCGAGAGCTCGTTATGTAATGCCTGTCTCTTTAGTAACTTACGTATATTAGTAACTTACCACGAGTTTAAAAAATATAGATAGTGCATGCGAGCGATCGCGTGGATACGAGCGATTTAAAAAAAGAGTCCTTTGTCTAGTGGTAACGTGTTTGCGAGACCCATAACTAAAGTTGAGCAACGCAGATTCTAGGAACAGGATGGGAGACTGTTTCGTACTTTGAGGCTGGTTGGACTTCAGTACCGCAACGAGCTCACCACTGGTGTGGACAGCGCCTAAATACCGTTTATGAGGTCTTCCGCTGGGGACCGGTTGGGGGAACTGGTTTAACAGTCTCGGGAGCAGATTGGCATCCTGTCTCGGTATTTTTTAATTATTATTATTATTGTATATAAAGTTAAAGGTATTATAATGTAATTAGGTCGCGAGTGGTTAGGGTATCCGACTCGTAAGCGTGAGGTTCCGAGGTCGAATCCCGCTGCGGCCATGTACTAATAACTCTTTTCTGAGTTATGTACATTAGTTTAACACTAACCGATGCTCCTACGGTGAGGGAAAACATCGTGATGAAACCTGCACATTCAGGCGACTGGATGTGTAACCATGATCCAATCTGGTTAGGTTCCCCTGGTAGCAGGGTCATGGAGGTTAGATGGCAGTTGCTCCACTGTAATTACCTGACCTGCCAAATCCTGGATCATGGTCAAGGCGGACCCCGGGCCCTCGTACGCGAGAGCACAACCGGCACATTAACGCCAAGAAGATTATTTACTATAATGTAACTTACGCAAGCGGCAATTAAATAAATGAATATATTTACGGGCGGAAGTTCCGCTTTTTCTCCATCATTGAAAGGTACGCTACAATCATAAACATACATTATGAATTACATCAATAAGTAAAACGCGGTAGAACTAATTAACGTTACCTTCGGCAACGCGTTACTTTATTCTTTGTTGCACATAGACATGGTATAAAAAAAATTACAATAGATATGCACAAAGGCAACACAATTGTTTACCAGCAAACCTTACGTTACTCGAAATCGATTACGATTGTAAATGTAAATTGTCACCTTGGCGTTAACGTCTCCGATGTGGTGCAGGATTCTGTTTTTATTTCTTATTTGGTCAGAGGTGAATTGTTACTTATTTTATTTCAATAGAATGTGCATTGCAATGTCAACTTCGCCACCATCTCAAATTGGTCACATGACATAGTTGGTCAAGCACGTTGTCTAGGGGCCCTTTTTTTTAACGCTTCGATTCGAACGGCTTTCAATTTTGACTTTCGGATATTCAATATTCGATAGTTTGATGCACGATGCTGATTTTCCTTAACCGTACTCTTTCGGTAGTGCCAATATGACTTAAAAAATATTGAATTTTTCATTACGTAGATCAAAATTGGAAGGACGTGAAGGAAAAAGTGAGCGCCGAGGATTATGGAGAGATGAAGAGGTTGGCAGACAGGAGAGAAGAGTGGCGATTGCTCCACCGACAATTGCTCTTAAATATATGATGATGGTGATGAAATCCAAATTGAAAACCGTTCGCATGGAGACGTGCGTTTCAAAAATCGCCCCAAAATCGCAGCGCAGTCGCCGGTGTACTATCCCCCAACATGCGGTCACTGATTCATATTTTCCGCATGCACGCGCCCGAACGGAGGTCGCGTCATGTAACCGGACTCAGTGAGTTTATCTTAACAATAATAAACTCGAGTAAAAAAAGGAGCAGAAAAACCTTCCCCTTCACCGGACTGGATTTCTGTCTAATTCTTTCTCCTTAATCGCTGCTAGACTTTGGAATGATCTTCCTTTGGAGATCAAGCGTAGTCGCATTAAATTTTCTTTTAAAAAAGCAGTTCATAATCATTTCCTTGAGTCTCTGTAACTCCTCATACTGATTTTCCTTAGTCTTTCTCGTTTTAAATGTTTGGGCAGTAGTGTTGTTGAGCGTGCCAGTAGCTTGTTATGTTTAGTTTCTTGTTCTCTCTCTCTCCCTCCTGTTATATTATCTGTAAATCTCGGTATGTGAATGTTTGGTATTCTAATTTTAAATTTTATTTTACGTTTAGTCCATTTTATGTTCTTTTCTCTTCCTTTTTGTTGCACAGCCTTGTAATTTTTGTTTATTGCTCTCTGGTTGACTGGTAGAAAAAGCTATGTAGCTTTAAGTCCGCCTTTGTACTGTAATGTGCATGAAGTTTTAAATAAATAAATAAAAACGAGCACCTGTACTTCTCGCTTACGAGTTGGATACCGTGAACACATTCAACTAATGTACATTGAACCGAAAAAAATCGCCGCAGTGAGATTGGAACCCGATACCTCTCGCTTACGAATGAATGAATGAATGAATGAAAAATTATTTATTGCATATACATAAAATAAAACAAAATCAGAGGAAAAAAGAAAAGCAACCGGCGGCCTTATCGCTTAAGCTTACGAGTTGGATAACCTGAACACTGTGAGATATTTTTACTTCTCTGAATACAGAGGGCTTAGTGTGAGTTTCGCTTCGATTTTACTTTGCTATCGCGTGGCGTTTACGTGAAAAAATTAGTATGATAAAATGTATAGCGCCGTCTAGTGGTACGTTAATGAAGTTTTTTTCTTCATACTAATTTCGACGTAAACGCAAACGCGATAGTAAAGTAAACTCAAAGGAAAACTTACACTCATCCCTCTGTATTCAGAGAAGTAAAAATATCTCACAGTGTTCAGGGTATCCAACTCGTAAGCTTAAGCGATAAGGCCGCCGGTCGCATTTCTTTTTTCCTCTGTTTTTGTTTTATTTTATGTATATGCAATTAAGAATTTTTCATTCATTCATTCATTCATTCGTAAGCGAGAGGTACCGGGTTCCAATCTCACTGCGGCGAATTTTTTCGGTTTAATGTACATTAGTTGAATACTAACCGATGCTTTTACGGTGAGGTAAAACATAGTGATGAAACCTGGATAATCAGGCGACTGCATGTGTCACCATAATCCAATCTGGTCGGATTCCCCTGGTGGCAGGGTTACGGAGGTTAGATCGCAGTCGCTCCACTAGCTGAACTGCCAAATCCTGGATCATGGTCAAGGCGGTTCGCGAGAGCACAACCGGGACGTTAACGCCAAGATGATTCTTTTTTATAGTTCGTATTGTGAATACATGTGCGAATTCCAAGCATTAAGTAGTAGCTTTTGCCCCGACTTCGTCCACGTGGAAATAGTTTTTGTGACAGTTTAGCTCTTATCCGCATTACCATTTTAAATGACCTCTGTATTATATGATTGCTACTACTACGGGCAGGTCAAGCTGTATCTCTGGTTCTACCTACCCGAATAAGTTGAAACATGGCTTAAATTGTACCCTGGACTTCAAGCTACCAAACTATCAAAACCAAATCAAAATCCGTTCCATAGATTCGCGTAACCCGAACAGACAAATAGACAGACAGAAATATTTTGTTCGCGTATTGTCCTACCCTATAAACCTTCCTCTTGAATTGCTCTATCTATTGTTGAAAACCGCATTGGAATCCTTTGCGTAGTGTCAAAGATCTAAGTCTACATACTCGTACATACAGAGGCACAGACGGCGCAGGCGGCAAGCGACTTTGTTTTATACTATGTATAGATTTCGATCTTTTATTTACGTTAGTGATAGTGTAATTATATAGTGGAGTGTCGGTGGCCGAGCGGTTACAGTATCCGACCCGTAAGCCACAGGTCCCGGGTTCGACTCCCGCTCCGGCCACGTACCAATAACTGTTTTCTGCGTTATGTACATTAGTTGAATATTAACCGATGCTCTTACGGTGAGAGAAAACATCGAGACGAAAGCTACACATTCAGGCGACTGGATGTGTAACCATGATCCAATCTGGGTAGCAGGGTCATGGAGGTCAGATGGCAGTCGCTCCACTGTAATTACCTGACCTGCCAAATCTTGGATCATGGTCAAGGCGGACCCCGGGCCCTCGTGCGCGAGAACACAACCGGGACATTAACGCCGAGATGATGATGATGAGTATGATGATGATGATGATAGTGTAATTATAACTATGGCTCGCAAGTCGAATATTAGAACAACTCGAATATTCAAATTCATATTCCTGTGCAGCTGTTAAAGGTTCTATAGCATGTTACATACTGTTCGATAGGGAAAGTAGAAAAGATTTTAAAGTTGAAGTAATACAAAATCGTTTGTAGTGATTTTTTTATTACAATTCAAATTCAGTTTGTCAGTTTTCCTTTTAAAAGTCACAATGGTTTTAAGAATTAAAAAAAATATATTAAAAAGCAAATATTTCTAATTTATCGTAGCCATACAATTATACTTACTAAATTAAAAATAAAATTTAGAGGCTGTGTTGTCAAAAAATATTTTTTTATTTTTATTTTAAAGACAGTGTGGAAATTCCTTCTGTATATAAAATATTTTCTCTCTGGAAAATTCATTAAAGCTGTCTTCCCATTTTTTTTCGCAAATGACAAATACGGTGTGGATAGAGGAACAAAATATTTTTTCCCCTACTAATAAATATTAGTGAAGAAGTGTTTTCAAAAGGAAATTATATGTGCCACCAAATAAAAATTCATCTTTACCAATCTCTACCAATTCCATGTCACTTATTTCTACCAATTCCATGTCACAATTAACTTCATAAGTATGCTACAAATTGCTAACCTGTAAGTAACATATTAAGCGGGTTACAGACTTTCAGTTATAACTGACAGTCGTACTGTTCAGTTAAAACCATACGTTGAGTTGAGTTTTTACCCGACGCGTCAGAAGGAGGAAGGTAGGTTTTTTCAGTTGTAGGTAATGTCTTTTCGTTTGAAGAAACCTACCCTCATTTGACTTGCTTTAAAAATATGTAAAACAATAAAGTAAAAGAAGGTTAACAACAATTGCGCAGTTTTTGCTACACACTTACAATTTTAACTGCACAGTTTTGACTGTACAGTTTATCTAATGACATTTCGATTAGATCAGATTTATCGTTCAGTTCAACTCCCGCACAGTTTTCACACATACGTATTCTTTAAATTCGACTAGATATACAGTCAAGACTGTGCAGTTAAAACTGAAGGTGTGTAGCTAGCTTTAAGTTAAATAATTGAAATTTTTATTCTTTATTGCCACGGAGGGAAAGATTGCATGACGACCGAATTAATTCTCTCGTCAATAACGATTGTACGTCCTCCTTTTACTTTGGGTGTTCTAAATTGTGTATCTTCAAAACGGTAATCCAAAAACTCGTACGGCAGCCGACCATTGTACGCTGCGTACAAAAACTCCAACACGGGATGTGTGTCCAGCACCATGAAGTAACTCTTCATCTGAAATTACCAATGAAATTACCAATTAGGAGTGAGTTGTATAAAACCGGGTCATCATCATCATCATCATCATCGTCTTACCGATTATCCCGGTCTCTGCCAGGGTCCGCTTTCCTACTAATTCTTCTCCACTTCGCCCGGTCTTTGGCATCCTCTCGTCGTAAGCCGTAGGCTCTCGCATTCGACTCAGCGATGTCAATCCATCGCTTCTTCGGTCACCCACGGGGCCTCTTTCCTGATACCGGCAGGTACAGGCACCTATTTCCCACGTATCCCTGGGGCTTACGCAACACGTAACGAAACCAGTGCAGACGAGCCTCCTCGATCTTGTATAAAACCGGGTATGCGGGTCAAACCGGGTACCTCATTATTTCGGAATCTATTATTGGCATCCATCGGTTTTATAGTGAATTGCGTATCTCCTGATGGCAGGACAGTTTGTAACAGGTATTTTACGCGGAAATTTAGTTTTTACTGCTCCCAGATATTTTTATTCAGTATCCGACCCGTAAGCCAGAGGTCCCGGGTTCGAATCCCGCTCCGGCCACGTAAGATATTCATTGGCGAAGTGGGTCGTCGTCTGCGTGAAAATGGTTTGGGTCCATATTCTGGATCCTACCTCGTGCAGCGGATTTCGTTGGCGATTCAGCGTGGCAACGCGGCTTCGATAATGGGTTCTTTTGAGCGTGGTGCTACTTGGGGAGGGCTATTTGAGTAGTAATTGTCGTTCTTTCACGATGTCTGGTGACTTATGCAGATTGTTTTGGTTGTGTTGCTGGCTTTTCTTCTCCTATTTCTTTGACGTTAAATTATTTACTACCCTCATTGACTATACGCATTTTGGACGAAGCATTATTGTGAATTAGATTGTATTGACGGTTGTATTATTATTTAATGATATTGACATTTGTTGACTTTAATTTATTTTAAAAACTAGTTATATCGCATGTATGAACCCTGTAATGTATGTATTGTTTGAAGTGTTTGTGGACAATAAAAATACTATATTTTTATTCAAAATCAGTGAAATGTTACCGATTTTCAGACTGATTTCGACTACAGCGAATCAACTTTACATCTACACGTCTCCAATGATGAGTATGTCAAAGATTAAGCACAGGATAAAGGACAGTTTAAGGGTGTTATAAAACGTTTATGTCGAATAAGAATTTGTTGGAACATTGTAACTGGAGCAATTCTAGAGACAATAATAGCTTAAGGTCCCGGTTCTGCCCCACCTTCTCCTACCAATAACATGGAATGAGCACCCTCCCGAAGTCTTTCCTCTGCTCTTCAAAAGTGTCTACAGGTATGTCAAAGGCCATCACCGCATCCGCTCCCCTTAAACTGCAGATGTTCTGGACCATAGAAAACAATGAAAGTAGTTAGAAGGGGCTCAATCGCCGTTTGTACCTTCCCAATCCCACTATTTTTACCACTACTCATGCGACTAAATATGCATAGGCTTGCGCACGCGCATGCAAAGTCAAACGGAGCACTGTGATTAGTCCATCGGTCACTACCATATACACACATTGCGTTGCATGTGTGCTGTGCAAAAGCCAAACTCTTCATCATCATCACAGCCCGTAACAGTCCATTGCAGGACTTAGGGCCTCTCCCATGAAAGGGGAGGTTATTGCCATTGGCAGGTGGGTTGGAGATCGCAGTGTTTAAATATGACAATGGAAGATGCTGCTGCCCATTTTCCAGACTACAGAGACTCTTGACCTTTTGCCTCGTAAACATAAGTCGCCTTGTACAACACCCATGAGTGTAAGGTGTTGGTGCTATTCTACTCTGCCGGACACCACACGACCATCAAACTCTTCCCTAACTTGAAATTAACGCTAGGGATTGACAAAATCGAATTGTTATCGATGTTAACATTTCGATAAAATTCTATTATTATGGTATTTATTACTTACTTTTTATATAATGTCTCCTAGGACTAACTGATCTCATTAGATACATTTATTCAATATAAACAACATAATATACATTGTCAAAATAAAATACATAAAATTACATATCCGTATAACTTCGTTATAACACTTAAAACTAGCTGTATAACCCACTCTTTGCCATTCTCGATGCAAAAGTGCCCATAACACTAGCAGCATTACCACGCTGAATGGTGATGGACAGCCTCTGCATCAGGAATGACCCAGAGCGGGGGTAATTATGTAATCAATAACAATAAATTGAAAATTTTATGATACAGAGTGGGACCTGTTTTAGGAGCAATAAATTTAAACGCAGACTCCTCAGAGTATATGAAGTTACCTTGAACTGATGCTAATGCTCCAAAGTGCTTTTGCCGCTACGTGGAATGACATTATGCGGAAAACCCTACATTTCGCAGAAGTGCCACCCCACCAAAATAATGTTTAGTTTGTGTAAGATAGTTATCTTGTTTAGTAAATTTCCTTTTGTTTTTTATATTTTTTTCTTTTATATCTAGTTTTACTGTGTATAATTAGGCATAAGCTGTGTATGTAAACTAATTTGAAATAAATAAATAAATAAAGTGAGCGGGGATGAAACTCACTGGTACGGTAGTGTTAAGGTAGGAGTGCTGCAGGGGTAGGATTAGGTTAAGGTAGGGGTACGGCAGGAGTACCGTAGATTTGAGGAAAGCGCCGCCCGCCAGCCTCTTGTCACTGTGACATTATTAATTTAATTTATTTATTTCACAGTTTAACAGCAACCTAATTCTATTTAAACTAAATACATAATCAAATTGTAATGCCAATAACTAAACTGCAATTTATAATGTAGGACTTAATGTAGCTCATACACCTAACTACGACAAACAAAATTGGTCTAGGTATTATAATACAATTACATATCTAACAAATATGATTTATTATATCAGTATTATATCCCGACGACGTGGTAAAAAGCGTCGCGATAAGGAGCGTCGGTGGCCGAGCGGTTACAGTATCCGACTCGTAAGCCAGAGGTCCCGGATTCGAATCCTTTCCGGCCATGTACCAATGACTGTTTTCTGAGTTATGTACAGTAGTTGAATACTAACCGATGCTCTTACGGTGAGGGAAAACATCGTGATGAAACCTGCACATTCAGGCGACTGGATGTGTAACCATGATCCAATCTGGTCAGGTTTCCATGGTGGCAGGGTCATGGAGGTCAGATGGCTGTCGCTCCACTGTAATTACCTGACCTGCCAAATTCTGGATCATGGTCAAGGCGGACTCTGGGCCCTCATGCGCGAGAGCACAACCGGGACATTAACGCCGGGATGATGATGACGTGGTAAAAAGCGCAGCTGGATGCAGAAGGCACAAGACCGGCCTTTGTAGCGATCTCTAGGGGAGATCTATGCTCGGGCATCTTTCGTATGACGAGGATGTGAGGATGTCCCTCTCGGGGGCCCTCTACCGACGTTTCCAATCACTATACTAATACAACTTACTACCTAACTAATAATTATATACGCAATCCAATTAAAAACACACATAAGATTTTATGCAAAACATTTTTTCACGTGGTATTGCACTATCTTCTTCTTCAGCATTTGGCCATTCAACTTTGGACATATGCCTCTCCCAGTCTCTTCCATCTTGATGGACAGGAAGTCTCCCTCATCCACATTTTCCCGGCCACCTTGGTGATGTCGTCGGACCATCTTGCCTTTGGTTTACCAGGATTTCTTGTCTTTGTTCTTGGCTGCCATAATGTAAATTTTTTACTCTAGCGTCCATCCGAGCACCTCATGAGATGACCAGCCCACTGCCACTTCAATCTGGCAACCCAATTCCCTATATCCGTAACATCGGTTCGTCTACGTATCTCGGTGTTCCTGATACGATCGCTTAGAATCCGTAGCATAGCCCTCTCCATTGCTCTCTGCGCAACCTTTAGCCTTCGCATCATGCCATCTGTGAGTGTCCACGTCTCACAGCCATAGGTCAGCTTCGGTAAAATACATTGATCGAACGCACGTGTTTTTAGATGATGTGGCATCTTAGATATAAAAATTGCCGACATTTGCCCGAAACTGGGTCATCCTAAGCTGATTCTGCGCTTAATGTCGACACTATTGTCGTCGTTCATATTTATTACTTGACCCAGGTACAGGTACTCAATTACTACATCCAAGGGAGTTTCTCGATTTGAACATGAGGTGATATTGTCCTATTAGCCATTACCTTTGTTTTTTAACGGTTCATGTTCAACCCGACCCTTCGACATGCTTCATTCAGCTATGATAACATGGCCTGTAATGTGTCGCGGTCCTCAGCGAAGATGACAATGTCGTCTGCAATACGGATATGTGTAAGATGTTCACCATCAACCCGAATGCCAAGCTCGTCCCGATCCAAAGTCTTAAATGTATCTTCTAGTAAGTTGATGAATAATTTAGGTGAAATGGTGTCTTATTCCTCTTTCCAAATTAATAGGTCCCGTTCCTCCTGCTACATCTACTGTCATGGTAGCCTGTTCATAGATGTTCTTCATGAGATCGATATAACGACAGTCTATGTCTGTAGTCAAAAGCTTTCTCATCAAAGTCTATAAAGGCCATACAGAGTATAATAAAAATAATAAAATAAAAAGCTTTTTATTGATCCCTTACATCATGCATCGCATAAACATTTTCTTAATTTACGTATCACAGATTTGAGTGTCAAGCGGAATAAAGGCTCTAAAGTCTTTGCGAGAGATCTGTCGATTGAACAGAGCCAGTTGACAAGACTGAAAACGGATGACGGCAGAGTTGTTTCGACCAAGTCCGAGGTATTGAGGGAAGTCGAGAGGTTCTATGGACAGATATACACGACAACACGGGCACCTGTTACCAGTATAGCAAAAGACCCCAGAGCCAAGTTCACCCGACACTACACCGAAGATATCCCGGACATCAGCCTGTACGAGATTAGTATGGCTCTCAAACAGCTCAAGAACAACAAGGCGCCGGGTGATGATGGAATTACGGCTGAGCTTCTGAAAGCTGGTGGCAAACCTGTGCTTAAGACCCCTCAGAAGCTGTTCAATTCCGTCATCCTCGAGGGAAAAACACCGGAAACATGGCACAGAAGTATAGTGATATTGTTCTTCAAGAAAGGTGATAAGGCTCTCTTGAAGAACTTCAGACTAATATCGCTGCTGACCCATGTGTATAAGCTGTTTTCGAGAGTCATTACGAATCGTCTCGCACGCAGGTTTGATGACTTCCAGCCTCCCGAACAAGCCGGATTCCGAAAAGGTTTTAGTACCATAGACCACATTCATACGCTGCTGCAGGTTATACAGAAGACCGAAGAGTATAACCGGCCATTATGCTTGGCGTTTGTGGACTATGAGAAAGCCTTCGATTCGATCGAAACTTGGCGGTGCTCCAGTCTCTACAGCGGTGACAAATTGACTATCAATATATCGAAGCACTGCAGGGTTTGTACGAGAACGCCACTATGTCAGTTCGTCTCCAAGATAAGACCACAGAACCTATTCAGCTGCAGCGGGGTGTTAGACAAGGTGATGTCATATCACCGAAGTTGTTCACCGCTGCACTGGAGGATATCTTTAGGCTTCTGGGCTGGGACGGACTTGGCATCAATATTAACGGCGAGTACCTCACTCACCTCAGATTTGCTGACGATATCGTAGTCATGGCTGAAATCCTGGAAGATTTGGGCAAAATGCTCGATGACCTCTGTAGTGCCTCTCAATAAGTAGGTCTTAAAATGAACATGGACAAGACGAAAATTATGTCGAATGTCCATGTTGTGCCTACTCCAGTGACAGTTGGAGGCATTCCACTTGAAGTTGTTGAGGACTATTCATACCTAGGACAAATAGTTCAGTTAGGTAGGTCCAACTTCGAGAAAGAGGTCAATTGACGAATTCAACTCGGTTGGGCAGCATTCGGGAAGCTACGCCATATATTTTCGTCCCAATTACCGCAGTGTCTCAAAACGAAGGTCTTTGACCAATGTGTGTTGCCAGTGATGACTTCCGGAACTGAAACGTGGCCGCTCACTGTAGGCCTTATAAGAAAGCTCACTGTTACCCAAAGGGCAATGGAAAGAGCTATGTTCGGAGTCTCTTTGCGCGATCGAATCAGAAATGAGGAGATCCGCAAGCGAACCAAGGTCACCGACATAGCTCTAAGGATTGCCTAAAGTAGCAGTGGGCAGGGCACATAGCTCGAAGAACAGATGGCTGATGGGGCAGTAAAGTTCTCGAGTGGCGACCACGTGCCGGAAGACGCAGCGTGGGTAGGCCTTCCACAAGGTGGACTGACGACCTGGTAAGGATCGCAGGTACCAGCTGGATGCGAAAAGCACATGACCGGCCTTTGTGGAGATCTCTGGGGGAGGCCTATGCCCAGCAGTGGGCGTCTTCTGGCTGATATGATGATGATGATGATGATGAGATTTGAGTGTTACGAATATATCAGTTTATTACGTATGTTATTTAGTATTTCTTAGTATAGTTAGTATTTTTTTTGCACCTAACGCAAAGGAAATGGGCACCCTCCGGTATAGCGGTTGGGAGGGAGGAGGTGAATTCTCATGAGTACCAGCCGGCCGGCCGGACTGGTTATGCACGACTCGCCAAAAAAACAAGACCTAGGCGCGTACTAAATACCCCCTGGGAGCACCTGTAGCCGGGAAGGCTTTCCAGGACGCAATCGACGCAGATTTATTGTGAAGTGCAATTTACTATTGCTACAACACACCGTATTGTTAATATTTTAGATACGCACTCTGTTGATTTCCGCGTGAGACTGACGACGGGTTCCCGCCTTTTGGAACATCTGCTCAGAGTTGTGGTGCGCTTGCCCCGCCCGCTTAGACCTTCTAACTACTTTCATTGTTTTCAATGGTGAAAACCCTATTACTGGGTAATTACATTTGACTAAATTCAGTAGCCTAAATTCGAAAGCAAAAAGTATGAGAGCAAATCAAAGTGGAATTGCTCATAAAATAAGGTCCGTTTTTGTATCACGGCTTTTGAAAAGTGGAGCGACGCGCGACATAATATAAGTGATACAAAAATGGACTTTATTCCATGAGCAATACATTCCACTTTGGTTTACTTTGGTTTGAATTTAGGCTACTGAATTTAGCCAAATGTAATAAGCGCATAAGGCGTTATCTGATGGAATTCTTACCACTGCTGATCGAAACCGCATGGAGAACGCGTTGATCCCCAACAGCCCATTGTTCCTCTGCGTGATCCCTTGCGAATCGATGAACAGGGATGCTCCGCTGTCCAGCCCGTACTTGGCAAACCACTCCGTCGATATGCAATTGAACCACGCCCAATCTTTCTGTAACAATGGGGGATCAATCAAGCTTCCCACTTTTTTTTATAATTGGACTAGCCAGGCATTTGATCGCCATCTCATCTGGTGGTAAGTGACGATGCGGCTGATGGTGGAGCATATTTTTTTTACACCACTAAGGTGGCAAACAAGCTTACAGCCTGCATGATGGTAAGCAGTCACCGCAGCTTATGGACGTTTGCAATGCCAGGGGCATCACCCTCACGTTGCCGACCCCGTAAAAACCCTTTTCACCCTTTTCTTGAAGAACTCCATGTTGTACTCTCCAGGGAAATTCTCTCCAGGTAGTTCATTCCACAACCTCAGTGTGCGTGGGAGAAAGTTCCTTTAGAACCGCACAGTTCGCGACCAATTTGGCTTCAAGGTGTAAGGATGAACTCCCTGTCGGTGGTAAGCGGTGTAATGAGAGAATTTACTTTAAAAAGTAAAAAGTGTAGTTCGGCGTGACGTACTAGATGGCGCTGCTTAAACGGGATTCTCAAGTATTGAAATTGGTAACCAAAGTTACTCGGAAAGGTGTTTCGTGAAAAGATACTTGGTTTTAGTACCTTTTCTGAGAAGAAAGCGCAAAATGTCTAAATTTTTATACATGTAACGATTTCGTTTCAATTAATTTTTGAGAATCGAGAATCTTCTATGTACCCATCTTTAGGTTGTATTTGTTGTTCATCTCTATCCTGTATCTCTGTAAATTTGTATAAGCATTTTTTATGTACCCATCTTTAGGTTCATTTTCCTATCTTTGAAATAAAATCAAAGAAGGTATAGTGACTTACATATTAGATTAATTGTGTTCCGTATTATTCTTTTTCATATATATTTTTTTAATATTTTTAATGTTGTTCCCCACTAAATTGCTTTCGTTCACTCTGTTTAGAACAACGGGGCCTCCTGACACAAGTAAACCCTTACTTAAAAGGAGACCCCTACAACTTATAAAATTGTGATTGTAAATTTAGTTGATGGATTAATTTATTTTTATATTTTATTATTTTATGCTTACCTTGCCTTATAATTTCTCCCGCTCCGCCTACCTTTGTCGATCACATTTTTTCAGGGTTTACTGGTGGATAAGGTTACTTTAGCTTTAAGTCCGCCAATGTACCTTTAGTGCATTTAATAAATAAATAAATATTTTTACTTACTTTAGGACAGTTTGATTTGTCTGGCTCTTGCAGTCGTACAGCGTATTTGAAATAGGACATTGGTTTTCTGTGAATGGCGAATATGAATAAGGCACCAACCACAAACAACTGCTCTTCTTTTTTAAAGGTGGGGGGTGCGAGGTTGTTTCTGGAATCCATAAAAAGACTACAATAAAGTCCAACATATTATAGTTATAGGTCAATTCAAGCGCCGAATCGAGCGATAGGGGCGTCGGTGGCCGCGCGGTTAGGGTATCCGACTCGTACGCGAGAGGTAACGGGTTTGAATCCCGCGGCCGTGTAACAATGACTCTTTTCTAAGTTGTTCATTTAACATCTTATTGTGCACAATAAATAGTAAACAAAATTGACATACAAGTTATGTACATTAGTTGAATACTAACCGATGCTCTTACGGTGAGGGAAAACATCGTGATGAAACCTGCACATTCAGGCGACTGGATAACTGGGTTCCCCTGGTAGCAGGGTCATGGAGGTTAGATGGCAGTCGCTCCACTGTAATTACCTGACCTGCCAAATCCTGGATCATGGTCAAGGCGGACCCTGGGCCCTCGTTCTCGAGAGCACAACCGGGACATTAACGCCAAGATGTTTTTTTTTTTTTTATTTACCTTATATACTCATATTTTTTAATTTTTGGTTGTACATTGCTACATACTAGTAAATATAATTTTAGCCAAGGAAGAGCGGGATCTTCTGCCACAGGCTAATAAGCTTAAAAGAAGATCTCAATCACAGTATATAGTTTTAAGAAAATTTGGAAAAAAAAAAAAAACTTTTTTTTGTATGTATTTCGTTATTTTCTCAGCTATTGTATTGTAGAGGTTTTGCGAGTTATTATTATTATCGGCGATACACATACTTGCCAGAAGCCGCCCTTTTGCAGCACGTGACTGCAATAAACTGGTCACCGTAATGGGATCCCACCATATTGTAGGTAGTCGTTATAACCGCCAAGTCGTTTACGGGCAGTGGATGCGACCTGTTCAGGCGATTTGGTCTTAAATACTGAGGAAAAGATTTAAAAAAAAATAATTTTTTTTATCATACGGTTGGCAAACAGGCAATCGGGCCACCTGATGGAAAGTGGTCACCACTGCCTATAGACATTAGAAAGACCAAGAGTATCGATAATGCGTTGCCCGCCTCTATAACACGTTGCTCTGGCAGCAAAAAGGCAAATGCCCCTCCACTGCCAAAGCCACGGTTCACAGGTCAAATTTATTCTTGGTACGAAGATTAGTATGAATTTGCTATGCCAAGGGGTCGATATGCATGGTCTGGTGTTAACAGACTACGTTTTCTACGGCGCATAATCTAAAATCGCGAAAATAATATCAGCTGTTTCATACGTGGTGACGACGAGTGGTTCAGTTGGTTAACGTTAGTCTGCCAGAGGTCACGGGTTCGATTCCGAAATTGAAACGATGAATTTTAATTTCTGTTACGGGTCTGGGTGTCATATGTATATTGTGTATGTGCTTACTTTGGGGCTAGATGGCGCTGCGTGGTGTTGTCCAAGCACATTTATTTGTTATTTATTCATATTCTATGACAAGGGGTAAATCGCAAGAATAAAATCAGCTGTATCATACATTTTGGCAGAGTTCATTTTCAATATTTTGTATGAGGCAGCTGATATTTTTTTGCAAATTCAGAGTTTGTCTCTGAGTAAAAGCAGTTTGTTAGCAAGAGAACTTCAATTCTTAATAGCTCTTGAAAACGTACCCCTTGTAATAACATGGTGCCCGTTCCTTAGAATAAATAATAAATAATCATCTTGGCGTTAATGTCCCGGTTGTGCTCTCGAGAATGAGGGCCCGGGGTCCGCTTTGACCATGATGACCAGGATCCAGGATTTGGCAGGTCAGGTAATTCCAGTGGAGCGACTGCCATCTGACCTCCATGACCCTGCTACCAGGGGAAGCTGACCAGGTTGGATCATGGTTACACATCCAGTCGCCTGAATGTGCAGGTTTCATCACGATGTTTTCTCTCACCGTAAGAGCATCGGTTAGTATTCTCAACTAATGTACATAACTCAGAAAACAGTCATTGGTACGTGGCCGGAGCGGGGTTCGAACCCGGGACCTATGGCTTACGAGTCGGATACTGTAACCGCTCGGCCACCGTCGCCCGTTCCTTAGAATACCGACGGTAATCTTTTGATGGATTATAAAGAAGGAGGTCTTTGGAAAGGAATATCCAGTATCAAGAAAGAGGCCCCGCGGGCGACCCAAGAAGCGATGGATTGACATCGCGGAGTCGGATGCGAGAGCCTCTTGGCTTACGACGCGAGGATGCCGATCATGGTCAAGGCGGACCCTGGGCCCTCGTGCGTGAGGGCACAACCGGAACATTAACGCCAAGATGATGATGATGATGATGATGATACAACATCGCAAGGGCGAAGCAAAGAGCCAATACAATGTTAAATAAACAAATAAGGGATACCTATTTGATATACCGAATTTAACAAGTATTAGTAGACATATAGTTTGGCAAGAAAGTCGTGAAAATAATGTTCTGGGAACTATTGCTCTTGCCTAAATTGGCCACACTAAATTACTGTCAAACTCAAATATTCTATACCTATCTGTGGTCAAACTGACTTCAGCTGTCACGTCATCTGGATATTGTCGTTGTTTTGTTGTTGTTATGTTTAAGTTGATATGCGTATATTTCTAGATTTTGACTGTGTTGGACATTTATTTTCGCAATGAATACAAAAACGAATAAAAGCCTAAATTGGCCGGACTAAATTACTGTCAAACTCAAATATTCTATACCTATCTGTGGTCAAACTGACTTAAGCTGTCACATCATCTGGATATTGTCGTTGTTTTGTTGTTGTTATGTTTAAGTTGAAATGCGTTTATTTCTAGATTTTGACTGTGTTGGACATTTATTTTCGCAATGAATGCAAAAACGAATAAAAGCGGCGTGAAAAGTGTAATATTTAGAGTTGTTCATAAATGTATGGCCGAGTTTAGAGCAGATAAGTTGCTGTGCCATTTGGAAGATGTTTACGGCCGAATAGCAAAGATTATCGGTACGTAAAATGTACTTCAGTTTTGAAAATATTGAATGAAATGTGATATTTTGGAAATCATTTGAATGTCCGTAAAATAAAGTGTTTTGTAGTATTGGATACATTTATTTAAGCTTACAAGATCCTTTTGTATTTTTTGACGTAAATATAATATTCATTGATATTTTTGCGTTCAGGTGTGTCTAAAAGCAATGCGGCGCTTCTGTATTGTATTGTAGCAGAGAGATTTATTATCCAGGCACGTTACGCAATGTACGACTATTCGGGCTGAAGAAATGAAACCCAAGATCAAGGAATTTTGTAAAATATACTATATTATAAAGATTATCAAGGTCGCTGGTCGTACAGAGAGAGAATCAAAAGATAGATAACAATTTGACATTACATCGTTCCATGCACTAGTGTTGCTGTTAATAAATTAATAAGAGTAAATATATACCAGACGCTTATTTCAATTTTCAATACTTCCCCTTATTCTCAATCTTCCACCATAATGTGACAGCTGAAGTGGGTACTCAGTTTGACAGTAGGTAACTTATTGCTGTAAGAGCAGTAGTTCCCAAAATGCAAGAACTATACTATTTAATATTACCTACTTTTCATTATGATACTCTAAATTACAAGGGCAGATACAAGGGCTTTGTAACGAGATCTGTTGACATTTTCAGATTATTTAGGGTCTGATCAAAATAGTCGTGTAATAAACCTCCCATTTTTTCCATTTTGCTATCTTACTTGGAGCTGGCCTTGTCTTGATTTCACTATACAATATATTACAAATCAGTGACTGAAAACATCGTGATGAAACTGACTGCATGGGTAACCATGGTCGAATCTTGTGTGTATATGGGTTAATTGGGAGCAGGGTCTCGCAGGTCAGATGGCTGTCGCTCCACTGTAATTATCTGATCTGCCAAATCCTATATCATGGTCAAGGCGGACCGCAGGCTCTCGTGTGCGAGAGCGCAAACGGGTCATTAACGCCAAGATGATATTTTACCAATCACTTTGTCTATACTAACTATACTAAACTAGTATTTTCGGCTGATGTGATTTAAGCCCAGCATTGGATTGTCGTAGGTAGGTGGACGCGTTGTAGTTATGCGATATGATTTAAAATATTAACAAGTTACAAATTTTCTAGTCGAAGTATACGAGACACAAAGACAAAGAAATTGGAGATAGTGGCAGAGCACAGACGTAAAGATATTATTTAAAAAAAATTTAAGTTCACAGACTGATACAGAACAATCATCTTGGCGTTAATGTCCCGGTTGTGCTCTCGAGAACGAGGGCCCGGTGTCCGTCTTGACCATGATCCAGGATTTGGCAGGTCAGGTAATTACAGTGCAGTGGAGCGACTGCCATCTGACCTCCATGACCCTGCTACCAGGGGAACCTGACCAGATTGGATCATGGTTACACATCTAGACTGATACAGAACAATAATTATATGTAAACGATCGTGGCGCCCTCGATTTATTTCAGGACTTTCTTGCCAGACTTATAGACACGCTTCTCTGCGAAGACTGCGATGCGCATTGTCGAGGATTTATTTAAAGTCTTATTATCCTAGAGCCTCAATACTAGTGCGATTTCGGTGTAATTGAAAGTAAGTACCTAAGTATAACAAAAATTGTGGTAAATACAAAAAATAACCTAAAAATGGTTATTTGAAAATTTCTACTATTGTCAGTTCTGTAAGCGCTGAGACACATTGAAGAGGTGCGCCGCGCGGCGTACTGCCCGATGTGGCAAAACTTGTTGCACGCCAAACAGTTTGTATACAAGAATAGAATAGAATAGGATATCATTTATTGCTCAAAATGTGGTAGGTAGGTATACAATAGTTGTTAAAATTTGGATTTTCGTTTCACACGCTTTACCAGAATCTGGCATGCACTATTTGGAATATCAATTAAATGAAATTAATAAGTATGATTTCAGCAACAAAATCCATAAATTTGGGTTGGGAAATTTAAAGGTTTATACCTTTAAATTTCCCAACACTATTCATCCACATAATCATTAACATAAAATAAACAAGTATGTCAATCAGAATTAATAAATTATATAAATTAAAATTGTCACAACAGTTAATTAAAGTTATTACAAAATTAATATGTTATTGCACTTATGTCATTGTGTTACATCCTAATTTAACGCCCGCAATTAAATGACTCAAAAAATTCATTAATGCTGTAAAAACAACTTTGAATCAACCATTTTTTCAATTTTTGTTTGAATAAATTTATTGGCAATAATTTCAAATTATTGTCGAGGCGGTTATAAATTTTAATTGCCATTGAGTAACTGTTTCTGCTGTATAATGTGGTTGACTGAGCAGGAACCACTAATCGGTCAGGAAACCTTGTATTGAAGGCAGTTGTTTCTGAGACTTTAGTGAATAAGTACAGATGGCTTTTTACAAATACACATATCTCGTAGATGTAGATACTCGGGACTGTTAACAAGATGTCAATGAGTCAACATCACAAATTGCTCTGATGCACTGTTTTTGACAGAGGAGTACTTGGTGTACTTGTGATGAATTACCCCAAAGTATAATGGCATACCTTATAATAGAGCATATGTACCCGTGATATGCCTGCAAAGCAATTTTTTCGCTGCTAATTTTGGTGAGCCGCCAAAGTACATATGCAAAGGAATTTATTTTACTGCACAATTTGGAGATATGTGTTGTCCATGCACACCTATTATCCACCCAGATGCCCAGAAATGCAGTTTGATTCGTCTCAGTAATCGTTTGACCATTAACTGACACAGTTAAATCTTTTTTCTGTCCATTCCTATTTATAAACTGTATGTAGGTAGTCTTATTTAAATTAACTTTGAGGTTATTGTCATCAAGCCATTTTATAATATCATGTACTGCTTTATTTATCTCGTCGTTATATGTATTAATGTCTTTGCATGGTATTATTACGGAAATGTCATCAGCAAATAGAGTGCAGTCATATTCTATTACATTGGGCAGGTCATTAATATAGAGCAAGAATAATAGTGGCCTTAAAATACTGCCCTGTGGCACCCCAACCTTATTAAATTCCAATGAGGACCTGAATAATCTACGCTCTGCATTATTATTTATTATTATTTATACGCTTGCCCTCGTAACCCATAACGTTCACATTTATCGAGGAGTCTCTTGTGTACTACGAAGTCGAATGCCTTGCTCATATCAAAGAAGACTGCAGTAACAGCAGCTCTTTTGTCTAAACATCGCACGATTTGATTTAACAGAGAAAAAGCAGCTAACGACGTTGATTTACCCTTCTAAAACCCGTACTGATTACCTTTTAGAATTTTGAAAGTATTTATGAAGCAAGAAATGCGATCGTGCATCACTTTTTCAAATACTTTTGAAAAGATAGAAATAAGTGCTATGGGTCTATAATTGCCCATATTGTCCTCACTCCCCTTCTTATGCAAAGGCTTTACAATTGTCAGCTTTAACTGATCTGGAAATAACCCATTAGTAAAAGATAAATTTATTAAGTAACTTAGAACAGATGCAATTTCTACTTTACAGGCTTTTATCACTTTTGTGTGAATATTGTCATAGCCTGTTAAGTTTGACGCATTCAAATTATTAATTATTTTTATTATTTCTTGAGCGTCAGTCGGTTTTAAGAATATACAGGCATTGTTGATAGGTATGTGTGACATATTAGAAACTGAGTCATGGGCCATAGAATTAGTCAAATTAATGTAATATTTATTAAATGAATTTGCAATGTCAGTAGGATCATTCATTATTATGTCATTTAATTTAATTTTCTCTATATATTTATTATATGCTATATTATTTGTTTTATTCTTTATTTTATTCCACGAAGCCTTCCAAATATTTTTGGATTTGATTATATAGTTAGTTTATAGTTATTCGATAGTTTTTGAGCATGATTAACGCACCTTTTAAGTAGTTTTGAATAACTTTTATACTTAATTTTTGTTGTAGTGCTTGACGTAGCATAATAAGTGAACCTCAAGTGTCTTTTAGTGACAATTGACTTTTTAAGCCCCTTTGTGATCCATGGTGTAGGATGCTTTTGCACGTGGCACCTCTTTTTATAAACTGGAAAGCATAGGTTATAAAACATTGTAAAAATCTCATAAAAGTTGTCAAATGCCGTGTTAATATCATCCTCCTGGTACACATTTGCCCAGGTTAATGAATTTATGCATTCCCTAAACTTAGTCATGTTTTCTTGGCATAAGTCACGCGTCCATAAATATTTACAAGTCTGCTGCTTAGTCTCACTAGTTACGGGGAGGTGGATCGATTGTGCCGTTTCATGATCCGATAAACCTAAGTGATGTATTTCATTTTCAACGTCTATCACATTGCTCATAATCTGATCTAAGCACGAATTTTTCCTGGTGGGTTCTAAGATATGTAGGTAACTTAAAATTGTTATTTTTGACTATTCTGTTCAGTTCACGAGTACCGTATGAATCTTTTAGTATATTAAAATTTAAGTCACCTGAAACTACAATTTTATATTTTGTTTTCTTTTTTAAAACGTGTAATAGCCGCTCAAATTTCAAAAGAAACAAGCACAAATTAGATGTTGGTGTCCTGTAAATGCAAAGAACAATGCACTTAATTGAAGCTATCTCTACCCCACAGCATTCAAATACATTTTCTTCACTAAATTCCTTTAAAAATTCAACTTCATTGGATTTGATGTCCCTCTTACATAAAATACAGACTCCTCCCCTTTTCTGATTCTTTCTGGAATACGTAGAACGCACTTCGTAACCGTCTATTAAAATATTGTTTTCACTACCTGATTTTACAAATGTTTCACTCAGGCAAAGTACGTCAAAACGTTTGCCTTTACCTAAAAGCTCATGTAAGGTCAATTCTATTAATTCTTTTTTGCTTATTACCCCTGCAATATTCTGATGTAAGATGTTAAAAGTCTCAGTCACGAAAAAGCTTGTTTCGAGAGTCAATAGTAGGACTATGTATTTTACGTTTTATGAAATAGTCCGTGATTCGCTGTTGAACCAAATGTTTCGTTGGAATTTGCTTTAATTCAGGTTTTTCCCATAAGTAGTATTTGTCAATTTTGTATGTTGAAAATTATTGAAATTGTAACTTAAATATTTTTTTGTGTAATAAATCATGTCAATCTTCATATTAATCTTAGTAACCAACTTTGACAAAAACATTTTGTTATAATCTATGTCACTTAAATCTAAGAATATAGTATTTCTAAACTGCTTACATGTCATCCGCAACATATGATTCAATTTATTTTCATTTAAATGTATATTGTGTTTTACACCCATAATTATTATTTTTGCTTTCGAATACGCCTTTAGGAAAAAATATAGTTCTGCATACAGTTTCATCGGATTAGTATCGCATTCTCCTATATTTAAGACAATTATATCATTTTCAGTCGACTTTTGTATCTCCGCCGTATTTAAAATTTCCTCGCTATTGGCGTGTGGTTTCAATGTTGATTTAATTTTGTAATTTCCGTATTTTGATCGTTCCCTGGATTTTAGTAGAGTTCGTGCCAATCCTGAACATTGCTTGCCGCCTAGTATATAAATGTTATTGTTATTTTCCAGTATTGATGTTTCCGCCCTTTCACATACTGGGGGTTGGTCTTCAAGCTTTTCTGTACTAGCAATGTCGCAATTATTCTTTTCTGCTCTTGTGCTCGTAGTGTTTAGTGTCATCGCCTTAGAGTTGTTGAAGGGATCCAACTTGGTACGAACCAGTTTAGAGCAACCTACAAAATTTTCCTTTTTCTTTAATTTGGGTGTAGGTTTTGCAATCAGTCTTAGTAGGTTTATTTCCTTTTCATAATCCGCAATCTGCTGTTTTAATTTAGTATTTTCCGCTAGTAGGTTTGCTATCTCGCCATCCGCAGATTCCAGATTTTGTTCCAGCTTAGCGTTTTCTATTTTCAACTCTTTAACTTCATTTTTGAAATCGTTATTGAATTCGGGACAGCTTCTGTTCTGCACTGTATCATTGCGTAATGCGGAGTCATCGAGATCACTATCATTATCGGTCAATGAATCGAAAGAATTATGTATGGATATGTTATATCTCCTACGTGTAGTGATTCTTCGTACTATGTTAATGGCATCATTTTGCTTTTCATCCACCATTTTACATGTATCCATTGTTTTAGTTTTGATTGTGCTTTCATGGACCGTTGGAGATGCTGTTGATGCTGGGGTTGGATTATTAGGCGTACTAGTTTTCTGCTGAGATTTTTCGCTTTTGCAAGTAACGCATTTCCAATTGGACTTTTTTGCATCATCCATAATGTAATACAGCTTCTCCCTGTTTGCACAAGTGAGGTCGTATGATTTTTTGCAAATATTGCACGTTAAGAAATGCTTACTCGAAATTATTTTTTTACATTTAGCACATTTGTTTTTCTTGGGTGCCATAATTAGAATTCTCCAAACAAATAAATATTATGTCAATTTAAATAATTTCGATGTCAACAATAAAAAAAAATAAAACAAAAAAAAACAACAACAACAAAAAAAGTACCGACTCTTTGGGTGAGATTCGAACCCGGGATTTCTGGTTCACTTTCGAGTACAGTCACCACTCGGCCACTGCTCTGTTGTCACGCGACGTGAAATTTCGTATCACATTCAACATAGACAGTGTTGTATCACAGGCACAATGCAGAGATCGATCGTAGTTGTACCTACGTTGCCGGTCAAAGTCCATTTAAGATTTGCACTCGTAAAATGACGGTTAAAGATGTATTTTTTCTTTAAATATCACTTATTATGTTTATTTGATTTTAATTCTATGTTCCATTCATGTACTATTATATCATTTTCATTATTATTCCAGGTCATTTTGTTAGTTTATGTTTATATTAGTCCACTTTGTACTGGTTATTACTGTTCGTTTTTTATGTTAGGATTTATGGATTTAGTTTTATACCGAAACTGTCACAAACACTTGAACTTGTTATTTGTAGCACTGATCACAATAATTACACTTTATAACTTAAAAATTAATACATTTAGATTATTTATTAAAAATCTCGTAGGATCTCAATGTTTACATCGCAGCGCCCTCTGGCGCAAAAGTACATTGATAGGTGGCGAAATGTCCCACTGTGCAGCGCGCCGTGCGGCGCACTGTATGATGGGGCAAACCTCGCAATCCAAGCCCGAAATGTCAGTTCTGTATGAATTTTGTCCACATTTTTTTCAATTTGGCCCCATCGTGCATGTGTGGCGCGATGTCAGCAGATGTCAACATGAGACGTCACACTTGACTGTTTCTTTTTACCAACGGTTCGAATCTTTCCTCCTTATGTGACACAGTTGACACACATATATCTGTCTTCTTTTTGTAGTACAGATTCAACGCGTGTGAATGAAATAGGAATTCGACCTTGTCAAAGAAATTTTAACCGCTGATGCGTAAGCCCCTCCCCTTATTGTGATTCTGAAACATTTATCGTAGTTCTTTCGTCCCGAATTATAAATAAGGCATGTTTTGTTCTAGAACACAAGTTTCTAATAGTAAATGCTGGTACTCGTCGAGATCTACATTTCGGATGGCAGCTGTCAAACTTAAGACTGTAATAACTCTAAAAATATTACTCCGAAAACACTAGTTCCTCAAGAGAAATGACAGTGCTCGACGAGATCTACTTTTCGGATGACGCGCGTGGATGCGTTTATTTATTTATTTAGGAATAAAGTTTCTAATGACAGCTGTCAAATTTAAAACTGTCATAACGCTGAAACTTTTTGTCCTAGAACACTAGTTCCTAAAAAGAAATGATAGTGCCCGACGAGATCTACATTTTGGATGATAGCTGTCAAGCTTAAAACTGTAATAACTCTGAAACTATTGGTCTTAGAACATCATCACAGCCCATATCAGTCGATTGCAGAACTTAGGGTCTCTCCCACGCAAGGTTATTGCTATAATCTCCACGCTTGGCAGGCGGGTTGGAGATCACAGTGTTATAAATATAACAATGGAAAACGCTGCTGAATCTATATCTTTTGCCTCGAAATTATTAGTCGCCTTGTACGACATCCACGAGTGTAAGGGGGTAGTCATTTTTACTTCGCCGGACACCTCACGGCCAAGAACGGTCCCAGAGCACTAGTCCCTAAAGAGAAGTGATAGTGCTCGTCGAGATCTACATTTCGGATGACAGCTGTCAAACTTTAAACTGTAATAACTTTCAAGCGATCGCTCCTAGAACATTAGTTCCTGAAGAGAAGTGATAGTGCTCGTCAACATCTACATTTAGGATGACAGCTGTCAATCTTAATACTGTGATAACTATAAAACTATTAAACTAAGATAGATCTTGACGAGTAGGTACTGTAATTTATTTTTAAAAACTAGTTTTCTAAGAGTAATGGTTTACGAGTTATGAAATTAAAGCTTTAAGTTTTATACACACTCTCATCATACTTCATGCACCTGGTGACCGGCGGAGACCAGGGGGGCTATTGGCTATCTCAAACTTGAAGTAGAAGAATAGAATAGACTAGAAGATAATATCGTTTATTTCATACTTCATGCACACACAGACAACTTAAACTTAGAAGCTATATAAGTACAAGCATTGTATAGAGGTAGACTTAGTTATTAATTAACTATGTAGACGTAATGAAGCCGCATGTGTGTGCTGCAGCACAAAAGGGTTACAGGTACAAGTTCAAGCCAAATATCTGAATGTTTACAAAAAGGACTGACAAGGACAGATTATCCCCAGATTATTGCCATATCCACATTTTGTAATTTCTACTACTGTCAGTCAATTCGGACTTATCGTGATCCTATTATGCTATGTATTACTCACTTCTGGATGATAGTGGATCCTTGCGGGAAACGCGCGTGAGGTGGTGTTCCAGTGGCCTATATAGGGAGCTTCGTAGATAACCATCAATAAATTGGCCAGGCTTGCCTGCGAAAAAGGATGTAATGTAATGTAACGTACCGTATCGTAACGTAACGTATCGTAATTTTTTTTTTTTTTTTTTTTTAATTATTGGAATAGCCAGACATTTGACCGCCATCTCACCTGGTGGTAAGTGACGCGGCCGATAATGTAATGTAACGTATGATCTTTATGGTTTATATGTCTGAAATAAACGTTTTTTTTACTATGCAGAGATGAACGAGCAGAACCGCAGGTGCGTTGTGTGTTAGACTGTGAGGGTGACGTAGGTTACTCTACGACCTCGAGTACGAGAAAAGTTCTTTGTGTAAGTGCTTTGGTGGCTGTGTGCTTTTTATTTGTTTCTTGTTTTTTTTTTTTCTTCAACTTCGTGTGCGTGTAATAAATATATATTTTGAAGGGGGTGGCAGAATAGCAGGGGGTTGGACTTGTGTCACGCTACCCTGAGCCATAAGCCCAGTTATCAACGTGTCAATTTTCAATTCGTTTTTCTTTTTTGTAATGTATTCATATATTTGTTCTTTTTTTCTTTTTAATTCTGTTACATTTATTTTATATAGATTTTTTTTTGTAAGATGGTAAATAAACGATTATCTATTTTATTTATTTTATTAAAAATTTCACTTTGTAGCGATAGTAGACGTTTAGGAGACCCACAAAATGTTGGTCTTGGTACTCAAATTTGCACAAAAAAGGTTTTTTTTAAAGTGACCCAAACTTTCACTTTTTGTAGGAATAGTACTTACATATCTTCTTATGTGGGTTCTTTAACCCGTCACGTCCCGGCGACACAATAGTGGGTCGCGAGAACAATTAATAACAATAGATTAGCGGATACTTGGGATGTGACCGGTTAAGTAAAAAATTCGGTCGGCCTCACACCCTCTTGGCAGTTTCGCTTTTCACCCACATTAAAGTCACTTTTTTTTGTGACTATGAAAATCATTTTTATTTTGCCAGGTGCTGCACGGGGTACGAGTCCCACTGACGCTCCCAGACAACACTACATTTGACCATATACCCTGTCCAGAAGTCCTGGGTTAGAGCGTAAGGAAACGGGTCCGGTCTACTTCACTGACCTTGTCTTCTCAGAGGCGAACATCGCAAGGTTAAGGGAGTTTGCGTACGCATGCGACACCGCGTGAGGAGAATGGAGGAGGAATAGGAGCAGAAGAAGAGATAGAGGAGGGAGCGAAGGAGTATAGCTGCTGGTCGACAGAGCAGGAGTGTATATTGTGACAACGCTACGGGAGAGTGCATATGGAACTACTGGATTTGTTGGTGTCAAGAAGTGCGCACACCCAAAGAGCCACATGCAAGTAAGCGTGCGTATATCCGTGATTAGGTCTGACGCGGTCCGTATGACCGAGAGGTCGATAGGACGGCGGAGGTGGGTATCCTCAGAAGAGGATCCTCTTTCATTATTGGGATTTTTATACTTACATAGTTCCTGTAGCGCTGCAAGACGACCTCCAAGGAGGTGGCAGTGGTGAGTACGTGTCTCGGAGTTAGGATCGCGCAGCCGGCCAGCACGTGGATGTACTTGAAGACTGTTACACAGGCACAGTTCATGTTCCAGGGCCTCTCCTGCAACAGCGTTTCGGATTTAGATTCTGCGAAGGCTGACTAGGGTTACCAAAATTTTTAAAGAATATTATAGGAGATTTTCGTTAAGAGTGTCAAAAATATGATATCCATTATTTATTTACTATCCAGATTTTTTTACGATTTGTATGACACCCTTGTCGACGATTGCTATTCTACCGCGGATACCACAAATGTTAGAATTATTAAAATAGGACCACGATAAGTCCGTATTGACTGATAGTAGTAAAAATGATAAAGTGTGGATATGGCAATACTCTGGGGATAATCTGTCCTTGTCGGTCCTTCTTGTAAACATTCAGTTATTTGGTCACTATTAGCTTGAACTTGTAGGTACTTTTGTCTAAATTATTAATCATGCTGAAAATTATTTCCTGCATTTTCTTTTCATTGTTTGACCATTATTCAATATTATTTTTTATAACTCACGAAAATAAACAATCCTACAGTAATCAAATTGATTGTTATGACTTTTATGAATGAAAAAAAAAAAACGTTCTATGACGTTTAAAAACTTGTCATACAGAGATTTTTTTTTTTAATTAGCGATTCGGACTTATCGTGGTCCTATTATACATTTTTTTAAATTACAAAGATAGTTACTTTTTTTTATTATTCCCGAAGTAAGTTTTGTCGTTGTATTGCTAACATATAGTAGATTTGGCTACCATGTATTTTTCCACCAGTACCTAAACCTATAGTATCTTTACCCAAAATATAGTAGGATTCTATATTAGATAGTAGATTTGGCAACAATAATGCAGACAGGTGTCTGGCTGATTTAACAAGGTAGGTTTTATGCGCTAATTACACTTGGCTAACTTCAGTAGCCTAAATTCAGAAACAAAAAGCGTATGTATGTATGTATGTAAACTCTTTATTGCAACAACATAGTACATTTCAATAGGAAACAGTTACAAAGCAAAGGCGAACTTATCCCACAACGGGATCTCTTCCAGCTAACCTTAGACAAGCCGAAAGGAGTTTTAGCGAGCGTGATAGCAAATAAAAGTGGAATGTATCGCTCATAGGATAAGGTCACTTATATTACGTTACGTATCGCTCCGCTTTTCAAAAGCCGTGACACAAAAATTGACCTTATTTTATGAGCAATACATTCCACTTTGATTTGCTGTCACATTTTTTGCTTCTGAATTTAGGCTGCTGAATTTAGTCAAATGTAATAAGCGCATTATACTACTAATATTGTATTGGCACAAAATTGTGGCTGTCGGTTACGTGACGTCATGGACAGCATGAAAGGAGAAGCCAGCGGGCGCGGGGGGACTTTTGCCGCTGCATCGGGACGTACAAGATTTAGTTATTTTTATTAGTTAATTAAAATTTGTGTTAACTATCCCACTTTTTTTAACAATTTCTGATCATAATTGCTAAAAATTGTAAATGCGAAAGTTTGTAAGGATGTTTATTATTCGTCCATGCACACTCATGAGTAAATTTATGCGAAGATGTATGAATGTATAATAGGCCAAAAGAGGTATCAGAATAAAAGTTTGAGGCACTCAGTAGTCTCTGCCTATCTCTGTGGGGTAATAGACTGTGAGGGTAACGTAGGTTATCTTATGCGCTTATTACATTTGGCTAAATTCAGTCGTCTAAGTTCAGAAGCAAAAAGTGTGAAAGCAAATAAAAGTAAAATGTGCAGCTCACACAATAAGGTACATTTTTGTATCACGCCTTTTGAAAAGCGGAGGGATGCGAAACATAATATAAGTGATACAAAAATGCACCTTATTTTATAAGCAATATGTTCCACTTTGATTTGCACTCATGCTTTTTGTTTCTGAATTTAGTCGACTAAATTTAGTTAGGTGTAATAAGCGCATTACGTTATCGAGTACAAGAAAGTACTAGTCTTCGCCTTCTTCTTCTTATCGAGTCGATGGACTAAACTCTGACTTATACTTTATTCGTCCAGTATTCGGCGACGCATACAGCGTTTGAATTGGCCTCGAACAAGTCCTCCATTGTACAAGTTTTAGGGCACGCCGAGCATGAAACGAGGTGTTCCATGGTTTGCGGAGATATGCCACAGTCGCACTGAGAACTGCCCTTTGTATATCCCCACCTAAAGAGATTCTCTTTACATCGGTACCTACCTGCCAAGAGGCAGACAAGTTTTTTTTACCTACAGAACCCACACAAGAGGATAATATGTAAGTAATTTTTTAAATATTTTGCATGTAAATAAAATACTTACAACACTAAAAAAAAAAAAAAAAAAAAAAAAAATTTAAGTGCTATTGCTACAAAAAGTCGACGTCTAGGTCATTAAAAAAAAAAAAATTATTTGTCAGGTTGTGCACTGGCAGACCAATATTTTGTGGGTCTCCTAAACGTCCACTATGGCTACTAAGTGGAATTTTTCTTGTGCTCGATGACGTAGCAAAACCTACGGCACCCTCACAGTCTTTACGGGCGTGAGTGTGTATCTGTTTAGCTATGTATAGCTTGACATTGTCATTTATTACGACATTGTTCTTAATAAATTAAGCATTGTAAAATTTTCCCAGACGTGGTAATATTTTGTTCGTTGATACTTTTGACATTAAGTATTGCGTAAATTAACTATTATTATTATTGATTAAATAGTTGTATGAATTAGGAAAGTTTTTATTTTTTCGCCTCTTATTTTTATTATATAAATTTATTGTTTTTACTATTGCATAGTTACTATAATTATTTGTATTTAATTTTATTCATTGACGATATCTTTCATAGTTTTAAGTATAATACAATATTTACATGTATGTACCTAAGGTATGAGATCGAATTAAATATCAATAATGTAAACAAATGGGTTGCCACTATAAAAAAAAATAACCCAAATGGTGGATTATTTCAATAAAATAATAAATAAAAATAAAATTCATTTATTTCAGACATAGTAGTCCATATTTTACATTATACATAGATTTAATATGTCAGACTAAAAATATTATTGCTGCAATGCAAATTTAAAATCATTGATATATTGATTAAAATAATTACATTTAAAATGAAATAAAATCATTTGAATATTTAAAAATATTCTACTTAATTAAATAGGGAACAATGTTTCTTTAGTTACGTATTTGTGCTGTTTCAATGACATATGTGTATTTTTCATTTATGCCACTGGTAATGATGAGAAATTCTAAACATTTGGTTCGTTGTTACAGTACATTACTGCAGACTTGGAATGTAAGGGATTGACTGACGCCGAGACATATATCAGCTTTTCTCAAATAAAAATACATAAATAATACAAGATTCAAAATGGCGGTCACTTCTTTCTAATATTGGAGTTTTCTAACTAGTGTTCTAGGGCTAATAGTTTCCGAATTACTTTTGAAAAAATGTGTGTAAATCGATTTGTTTTGTTTTCGAAAGTTTAACAGCCATTGTAAAGCACCCTGAAAAGTGTGCTTTACAATGGCAATTTGGTAATTTGTGAAATTTAGTAAATAAATACATTCGATAATAAAGCCACTTTATACCTCTGTATAGTCTCTTTGACATTGACAGGTGTGTGTTTACATTTTTTATCTTTAATTTCATCTCTAAGTATAAACACTGTAAAATGGCAAATTAAATAAATCTAAAATCTAAAAATGTATGTGTATGGTACTTACATAAGGCCTTGCTGCCGCCCATTTCGCTAAAAATACTCCTACAGGTGATATCCGGTACGGTCTATTTTGTTCCAGGTAGTAGTCCGGCCTATAGGCCAGGTACGGCGGTTCCGGGATCCTCAGATCGGGAGTTTCCAAGCTAGCTGCCAATTTTGAGAGGAACCTTATTTATTTATTTTATTTATTTAACAATTTATTGTACACAAGAAAATTAAAGACATAGTACAAATGAGATATTAGACAACAGGCACTACTTATCCTAAAAATAAATCTCTTACAGCAGGCCTACAAAAAGAGAGAGATGATAAATATACGCAGATACGACGTGCACAATAATTATATACTATAAATAAATACATTATATTCTATACATACTAATAGGTAGGTATATATGAATAAAATAAGCATATACTATATTAATACATAATACATATAAATGTATATTATAATTATTAACCCTCGTATTTTAGAAAAAAGCAAATAAGGAAGTGGGTCAGGACCCAGGAGCGTCGGTGGCCTAATAGTTAAGTCCGACTCGTACCCCGAGGTACAGGGTTCGAACCACAGTGCCGCCATGTACCAAACTCTTTTCTGAGTTATGTACATTAGTTGAATACTAACCGATGCTCTGGGAAAACATCGTGATGAAATCTGCACATTCAGGCGACCGAACGTGTCAGGTTCCCCCGTTAACAGGGTCACGGAGGTCAGATGGTAGTCGCTTCAGTGTAATTACCTGATCTGCCAAATCCTGGATCATAGTCAAGGCGGACCCCGGGTCCTAGTGGTGCGTAAGAGCACAACCGGGACATTAACGCAAAGGTGATTATTTTTATTACTTACTTACATAGGCTATTCGTTATCCAACGAAAATAAAAGGTGATTGTTTACAGAGATCCGAACTGCGCGCGAGTGAAAGCCAGGAACGGCTAGTTAATGATATACACCCGCGACATTACTTATCTACGTAGGACAATGTATTCATTTTTCCTTTTTTTTGTATTATTACTTTTAACTTGTTTATTTTTTATCGTGTCGTGGCAATAAATGTCCTCATACTTATTTTTTATTCTTATATTGAAGAGAGGTAGGGTATAGCGGGGTATCCCCTTCGAATTTGAGCCGCCCGACTGGGGAAGTACCTCCACCTTACAGAATACCGCAGCTGAACAATACTCTTTTAAATAGTATTGTGTTTCTGCCGGTGAGTAAGGTCGCCAGTGCTCTATGGAAGGGGGATTTGGGGAACCGTGGCTTTGGCAGTGGAGGGACATTTGCCTTTTTGCTGCCAGAGCGACGCGTTATAGAGGTGGGCAACGCATTAGCGATACTCTTGGTGTTGCTAATGTCTATAGGCAGTGTTGACAACTTTCCTACAGGTGGCTCGCTTGCCTGTTCACCTACCGCATGATATTTTTTTTTTATATATACATATATGTATGTCGCCTCTTTGCTTCAATAACGTGACAAGTCATAAAAATCAATTTTTTTATTGATAATTTAAAACGGCCTTTTCCGATTTTATTTTTTCCAAAATCGCGGTATCTATAACCGAATATCGGCGAAGGTACCTATAAGTGAAAGAGACAGCGCAACTGTGTTATATCGCGATGTCACGTCGGCTCTTACTTCGGGGTATTTTATTTTAACTACGTAGCAATACAGTTGTCACTGCGCACGTGACAATAACGCAAGCAGCGTCGCCGACGCGCCTGGCGTCGACGACGCAACCTGCGTCAGAAACGCTACCCGCGTCGGCGCGCGCATTAGAAATACATACAATTTTGAGTGACAGCTGACAGCAAGGCGCGTCGGCGACGCTACTTGCGTTATTGACGCTCCTTGCGTCGGCGACGCTTGTTATAATCCGGGCCCAAGGCGCTCTTGGTTTTCAACGAAAATGTGATATTACGATAATATCACGGTTTGGTTGCAAAGGTATGCTTAAATTCAGTTTTAATATTTTATTTTGTAACGTTATATTGTATGTTAATACAGTGTTGTTGATAAACTTAAGTGGAGTGTGAATTGGGACAAATCATCATGTCATCCTTTTGCCGAAAGAATTTCAGTTTTGCTTTGTATTATCTTAGGATAAGGAATAAGCTCGTCTTTGCATTATAAACTGTATTTTTACTTCCTGTAATGTTATAAATTGATGCAATAAAGATATAACATACATACATTCATACATACATCTTAGGATGTAACATTGTCGCTGATGAAATTTTTTGCCATACAAAAAACAAGTTCTTGTTACATGCTGATGATCCGTTTTTCTAGAAAATATTCAATTTTAATGTGTAATATTCCTAAATATAACGTTGTTTATAGTAAAACAAATGAGTATTATAACTTGTTTTTTTTCAGATGGAATCGCAAACTAAACGACTTTAAGAACTTGCGAAATCCAGTATTTTGGTTACAGTGCCTATTGGTACAGAAGCCACCAAATGAGCTCTGGCACCATTAGGAGACGTCCATTGTGAAACTCAGGCGCACAGTCCTTGGCACGTCGAAAGGGCGCAAAATTGACAAGGACACGGGATGGTGGAATAGAGAGATACAGGAAGCAAAGAGGGACGAAAAGGCATGCTTCAAGAAATGGTAGCGAAGTAATTGTGCTTTGGATAAGGTGTACTTGGGAGCATAGCGCCAAATAAAAAAGATGGTGGCAAAGGCGCGGTGGGCTCAGCTGGCTCCGCTCTAAGACGCGCTAAACACAGTGGTTTAAACGTGACGAAGTAAGTTACCATAAGGAACCAGGACGGCATTTTGCTTACAAGTGCTTAGTCGATTAATGACCGTTGGTGCGCCCATTTCAAAGAACTATCCAACAAGGCTAAGAAGTATGAGCCACAACAGCTTCCCGCAAACCTTGGTATGAGAACCCCGACTACCCTTGATGAAATGGAGAGGTCACTGGCCCCCATAAAGAACGGAAAAGCTATTACGCATAATTGCATACCCATAGAAACCTGGAACACTATAGGGACCCGGGGCGTACTCCTGCTCTCTCAACTATTTAACAGGATCCTATTGCCGGGGCTTATACCTGACGCGTGGCGCGTAAACATCATTACATCATCATCATCATCACAGCCCGTAACAGTCCACTGCAGGACTTAGGGCCTCGCCCACGAAAGGGGAGGTTATTGCCATAATCTCCACGCTTGGCAGGCGGGTTGGAGATCGTAGTGTTTAAATATAACAATGGAAAATGCTGCTGCCCAATTTCCAGACTGCAGAGACTCTTGATTTTTGGCCTCGAAAACATTAGTCGCCTTGTACGACACCCATGAGTGTAAAGGGTTGGTGATATTCTACTCTGCCGGACACCACACGGTGTACATCATTAAACATCATTACGCCTATCTATAAAGGAAAGGGCAGTGTACAGGAGTGCAGCTATCATCATAGTCAGAGTCATACAATAAAGTTATTCAAATGTAGCATAGACTAACGATTCCGACAGGAATGCTCCCTGTCTGAATGCCAATACGGGTTCAGGGCGGGCTGATGCATCACCATGGACAAATTTTCGCCCTAAGAATTCTCCAGAAGGCCCACTGCAGTTGAAATCAATAATAAATAAAATCTTTATTGTACCAAGAAACAGGTTATTGCAGTATAAAAGCCCTGGAAGTCTGTGTTAGTTAAAACTGTATTGCAGACTCCAGGGTCTTCCATTGATGAACAAAATCAACTTCTGGTTCCTCGAGAGGCAATCTGGTGGGTGCTAAGGTCCAAGTCTTTACCCGAAGCGTAAAGCCAACAAAACCATCGTATACCATACTAATCCCTTCCCGATTACCGAGGGTGTTCACCAGGATTCTGTTCTTAGCAGTTTCCAGGTATGCATTGTGCTGGATGCCTTCTCTGCCGAAATTCTGGACAAGCCTCCAAGGCAGACGACATCGCACTGATTAGCAAGCATACGCAGGATCTTGAGACCAGGGCAAAGGAAATGCTACAAAGCTAGGGTTTAAAGCTAAACGTTGCCAAAACATAGGGAACAAAGCTGTCAATAGATAAATTCAAGTACCTTGGATCCGTGCTGTACGAGTCCGGAGATATTTATTCCGATGTCAAGTCCCACGCTCACAGCAGTCACCTGCGACCTTAAAATCCCTATCAAACTCAAGGAGCTTCAACTTTTGGATTATTACCGCCGGTTTGATAAAAATGCCATTAGACCTGTGAGCGAACTCGGGAGCGTCGCTGGCAGAGCGGTTGAATATTCGACTCGTAAGCGAGAGGTACCGGGTTCGAATCCAACTGCAACTGAATTTGTAACCTTGATCCAATCTGGTCAGCTTCCTCTGGTAGCCGGGTCACGGAGGTCAGATGGTAGTCGCTCTACTGTCCATTACCTGATCGCCAAATCCTGGATCACACCTGGGACATTAACGCCAAAAGATGATTATTATTTATTTATTATCATTAGTCTGTGATAAGTTTGTGATGCTTTATAGCTGCGGGACATGTCCAGCAGCAAATATTGCGGTGGATGTGTGGCGTCGCGTATCGCGACTACATCGAGTACGTAACGAGTACATTTGTGGTAGCCTTGGCATAAGAGACGTTGCAGATAAGATCAAAGAAGCTCGCTTTCGCTGGTTTTCGTCCTGCGTCCTACGTTCTGCATAAACCCCAGGGCTGCGTTGGAAAGGCGGCCCCGCAGGAGACCCCAAAAGCGGCTACATCGCCGAGTCGGATGCGAGAGCCAACGGCTTACGAAGTAGGATGACGAAGATCGGTCAAGAAGAAAGCCGGGTTTGACCGCTCTGATGAAGATGAATAGTGCCATTAGTTATCTTTAAGTATACTTTGTTGATTTATTTTTGTTTTAGAACTTTAAACACCTTCACAACTAACTTCATAGTTTGATTCATTATTTAAGTGTTATTTTGCAATTTGTTTCTCTTTTTCAATAAAAATGATGTATCTCAAATTTTAAAGATTTTATCACAACAATGATTTTTGTTAGATAACTCAATAACATAACAAAAGTAATTTCATGAACACCGTGACAAGACAGTTTGAAACACTCATATCATACCATATTTTCAGGAAAAACGTGACATCTCATCCCCCCCTTTTTTAAATGTAATTTTTTCCCTTAAATCTTTTTAATTATTTGGGTTTTCCTTTATTTGCCTAAACCTCATTTATTGAAATACAAAATAAATGTAAAATTTACAGTAACGATACCTTTTCTGAAACACATTAATTTTTTAAAGGTTTAAAAATGCTTTCCTGTAAAATTGCATTATTCGAGATAACACGTTATTGAAGCAAAGAGGCGATATATGTTTGATTATATTTGTATATAAAGTATTGCAAGCGACTTACGATGTGGTACCTTTGTACCGTCAATATATTGGGGGGGCGGAGTCGTCAGCTTTAAAGGCTCGTGGATAACGTCGTACCAGGGCATCCATCCGTAGCTGGGATTCCAGGCCCAGTTACCTTGGAACCAGTTGTGACCCTTATATTCGCCCTTTGGGTTAAAGTTGTTCCACCACGGATATAATTGTTTTGACGCTTTAGTAATGCCTATGTCGGCCATCTTGTCAGTAAGCAGTTTTTTCGCGGTCTCCGCTGCCACTGAACATGTTGCTAACAAGGAATAAAGGAACCTGCAATAGATGGATGGATAGATAAATATTTCTTTTAATTAATTCAGTTGAATAATCAATAAAAAAAGACTGATACATGCATTCTTTATCGCTCCCACAAGAATAATTACATTAAAAAGTTACAACAAAAATCATAACTAGTTGTGGGCAAAGCCGGCCTTGTCACTGCAAGCGATCTCTACCAGTCTTTGTCTAAAGAACCGCTTGATACACAGGCAAGTCAGCAACATGGACTTATACTATCGAAATTACGCCTTACAGAGTAAGCAGTCTTTATTGTTACCTTATGCGCTGATAACATTTTTCTTTTTTATTTTGTTTTATTCGGCAGACAAACATGCATGCGGGCGACCTGATGGAAAGTGGTCACTGCCGCCTATGGACATCAGCAACACCAGGGGTGCTATCAATGCATTGCCCGCCTCTAAGGAAACCTCTAATATACCTCTTGAACGATCCCATGACATTGTCCAAAGGAAACACATTCATGTAACATTGAATTATTTATGTTATGCGTCGCCCCGCTTTTCAAAAGCCGTGACACAAAAATGGACCTTATTTTATGCGCAATACATTTCGCTTTGATTTGCTCTCACGCTTTTTGCTTCTAAATTAAGTTACTGATTTTAGTCAAATGTAAATAGCGCAATCCAAACGTGCACCTTCTAGTGGTGTCCACGCGAAGATTCGAAAGAACGTTTCTCGCTCGTACGATTCGGATGTGGAATGAGCTCCCAGCCACAGTGTTTCCTTTGGACTATGACATGGGATCGTTCAGAGGTATATTAGAGGTTTTCTAAGAGGCGGGCAACGCATTGGTAGCACCCCTGGTGTTGCTGATGTCCATAGGCGGCGGTGACCACTTTCCATCGGGTGGCCCGCATGCCTGTTTGTCTGCCGGATAACATAAAAAAAACTACTCGCTAAAACTACTTTTGAACTCTCTACCTGACTTATAAGTCCTATAAGAGAGGAGAGTTACCTGAGTCTAGAGACAGTCTCTCTACCTGACTCATAGAGAGAGTTCCAATAGAAAAGACGGATTGCACGACCTCAAATCTGTTCTAAAATACATACATAAAGCTCACGCCTGTGTCCCACGGATGGGGTAGGCAGAGACTATGGACCGCCACTGCTCTGTCCTGACACAATTCCCTAGCCTCGCATATGCAAAGAAATGCATATGAAAAGAGTTGTGGATATATATCCACAACTCTTTTCATACATCTCCTTTTATTCTTACCACTTCGGACCCCAGCTTTTTTGAGAACATTACTGATCATTCAAATATACTAAACTGATTTAACGCACCTGCGTTATCACTGTGAGGACTTAGATGTAGTGCCTTATGCCTGTAATTGCGCTGGCTACCTTATCCTTCAAACCAGAACACAACAATGATAGTAGTGGTCTGGGTACTATAAAAAACCGCAAACCGATGTACAGGATAGCCGTCTAGAACATTTTGTACTTGAGGTTAAAACAATCATTTAGACTGGTAGCGCCGGTAGCCGGGCGGTTGAGAGTTGAGAGGTAACGGGTACGAATCCCGCTGCGGCCATGTACCAATGACTCTTCTCTGAGTTATGTACATTAGTTGAATACTAACCGATGCTCTTACGGTGAAGAAAACATCGTGATGAAACCTGCAAATTCAGGCAACTGAATTTATAATCGCGATCCAATCTGGTCAGGTTCCCCTGGTAGCAGGGTCACGGAGGTCAGATGGTAGTCGCTCCTCTGTAATTACCTGATCGCCAAATCCTGGATCATGGTCAAGGCGGACCCCGGGCCCTCGTTGTCGAGAGCACAACCGGGACATTAACGCCAAGATGTTGATGATGATGAATCATTTTGACTGGTAGTTCTTGAAAATATCCCGAAATATGCGTAATGACGTCATCAATTTTTTGTATGGGATATGAAATTTTTATTTTCAGGTACGTGTCGTGTTTGGTATCAAATAAAAGGGCTTCACTAGCCAGTTCTAAAAATATACTACACCAATACCTATCGGCCACCTGTCTTCTAAAAATAAAGGAAATGTTTTCAAAACATGCTAAGTTTGGGCTCCTCCAGGTAGAAGAAGAGAAATTTTAGTACAACATACGCCAAATGTCTTTTAATATACTCATATCTAACGTTAATAAAACGATTTTAAAATATTAACAATTTACCTCTAACAGCCAGACCCACATCGATCCACACACACGTCAAATTCATAGACATAGACGTATCTTTATTTGGCCCAATAACACATAAAAAAATACTTAAAACTAAAACCCCTCTTTTTCGTCAGGGGTTTAAAAGAATAGTTCCTTATTCAAAATTGTTAGTTTACGTACCTACCTGTAGCGCCATCTAGTTACAAAACAAAGAAACTCACCATTGATAAATAAAAATATAATAATCATCGAGGGCTCAGGGTCCGCCTTGACCATGATCCAGAATTTAGCGATCAGGTAATTACAATGAAGCGACTGCCATCTGACCTCCGTGACCCTTCTACCAGGGGAACCTGACCAGATTGGATCATGGTTACAAATTCAGTTGCCTGAATTTGCAGGTTCCATCACGATGTTTTCCCTCACCCTAAGAGCATCGGTTAGAATTCAACTAATGTACATAACTCAGAAAAGAGTCATTTGTAAATGGTCGCAACGGGATTCGAACCCGGTATACTCAACCGCCCGGCTACCGACGCTCAAAGAAACTTACCATTGATACTTCATGGTAAAAAAAAATACTGAACTCGCAAATGCACTGCTGAACTACCGTATTCAAGGCTCGACTGCACTGAACTGCACTGGACTGCACTTTGAAACAGATTACAACAGTTTTAATATCTACAAGAGACTAAAGCTGGTGGTAAAAAGTGGAACTAATTATGTGGTAAAGGATTCAATCGTTTGCTGTACCAACTGGCGATACCGCGAACTCAAATTAGTGTACTTATTCGAAAAATTGGCGGCGTACGAAGATGAAATGTAAGCAAGCATTGTGTTAATTCTAAGGAAGATCATCTCTCTCAATTCAGTGAAGTAAAATTTACGTCATTGTCAGATTTTGGTTTACTTGCAATTGCAAGGCGGGAGCGTCGGTATTTGACTCGCAAGCGAGAGGTACCGGGCTCGACTCCCGCTGAGGCCATGTGTTGAGTACTCTTTTCCGAGTTATGTACATTAGTTGAATACTAACCGATGCTCTTACGGTGAGGGAAAACATCGTGATGAAACCTGCACATTCAGGCGACTGGATGTGTAACCATGATCCAATCTGGTCAGGTTCCCCTGGTAGCAGGGTCACGGGAGCCAGATGGCAGTCGCTCCACAGTAATTAGCTGATCTGCCAAATCTTGGATCATGGTCAAGACGGACCCGGGGCCTCGTGCGCGAGAGCACAACCGGGTCATTACCGCAAAAATGATTTTTCCAATGAAAATACCAGCTGTGACGTGTCGTGCCACGTGCATTGTAGGGTTCCGAAGTTGTCTGTCATAACAGTTATATGTGTTAAATATTAATAACTAGCTTTTGCCGTGACTTCTGCGTTTTTGGGGCAGAGTATGTTTTTGCAGAACGATCATTTTAAATGACCTCCCTAATGTATGAAAGCTAGTACTACGAAGAAGTCACGCTGTATCTGTAGTACTTTGCAACGAATTAAAAATAGCCTAGATTTTAAGTTGGAACATAAACTGCCAAACTGTAAAAACATTCTATTACTTTTTCTGCATAGCCCAAAATTATTTATTTGTATTCAATGTACGAGTGTAAGACACACTTTTTTATTATTTTATAGTTAGATATATAGATTGTTATTTTGTTTGTTTAATAGAATATAATTGTAAATATTTCCATAAGTATTTGCGTAGGTATAGTAAATACTCTCGTGTAGTTTTCAATGTTTCCGAACAAAACGTTAATTCTTCATTTCAGAACCAATTTATTTATGTAGGTTTCTCGTTGAATAGATTTAGTACTAATTAACTAAAAGTTAGGTTTCTAATTAAATAATAAATCCTATAATTATTAAAAATAGTTTAAAGATCCATTTACCGAAGCAAATTGTAACTTTGAATTGAAATTGTAATTGCATACCCGCTATGGGTGAACTGTTGTTCTTCTTATATTGCAAACCCATCTGCAACAATGTACTACACAGTTTAAGCAATAAAGTTCTATTCTATTCTATTCGATGTCTTTGGTTAAGTATTTTGGTACAATAACTTTGTTTAGCTATTGGTTGAAATACCTATGTAACGGCTCCCTGAACTACATACTTATATAGTTGGAGATGAAATTAAAGATCAAAAATGTAAACACACAACTGTCAATGTCAAAGAGACTATCCAGGGGTATAAAACCTTTTGTTTGCATAACCAAATGGTTATGAATCATGCACACTTGTCAGTGTGCTTCATAATGGCCGGTAAACTTTCGAAAACGAAACAAATCGATTTACCCACATTAAGCAACTCGGAAACTATTAATCCAAGAACACTAGTTAGAAAACTCGAATATTAGAAAGAAGTGGCCGCCATTTTGAGTCTTATATTATTTTATAATTAGAGAAATTAATTAAATATGTCTTGGCGTCGGTCAATCCGTTCCTTTCCAAGCCTTTGCAATAAAATATAAATGTTTAGAACTTCTCACCATTACCAGTGGCATAAATGAAAAGTACCCATATTTTATTGAAACAGCACAAATATGTAACAAATAAAACATTGATCCCTATTTAATTCAGTAAAATATTTTAAAATATTCATGTGAATACATTTCGAATACATTTTGAATGTAATAATTTTCATTAATATTTCAATGATTTTAAATAATCCACCATTGATCTCATACCTTAGTCTTTCTTAAATGCTTTATTTGTTGAACAAATAGCATGGACTATATTTTACATGAAATATATAGTTATTAATATACTTATACTCTTTTTTAATTAATTTAGCGTTTCCCATATATTTTACTGGGGTTTTGGGTACATACTCACCCTCGGTTATTACTCTGTAGCTTAATTACTAAATTAAAGGTTTGTTTTAATAAAAGTCTCTCTTTAAACATATGTATTATTTTATTAAATCTATCACGTCATGTACATATCTTTGCGTACAAAAGAGGGCTTTCTGATACTATACACTGGTAAAATTCAAAATTTCTTTATTGATTAGGACATTAAATATCTATTTCAATCGTCAAAAAGGAGGAGGGTAGGAAAGTAGGAAGGAAGCACACAGTGACACACTGGCCGCCCCATGGCCGCAGCAAACCCACCCCACGCCAACCACGACCGGACCGTGCCCGACAATGCCTGGCAGAGCCGCACCGCGCTCAATATATTATATAGGTATGGCTAGTATAATTTATTTATTTATTAAATCTTCATGCACAAAATAGTACAGTGGCGGACTTAAAGCTAAAATAGCCTTATCTACCAGTCAACCAGGATATAATTAAGACTGAAGATCTGGCCGCTTTGGAATTGGTGGAGTTAATTTGTGATCCCCAATTGATTGAAGCTAAGCTCCTCGAGCCCCGAGCATCGGCGTAGGGTTGCGCATTTGTCGGTCTTCTACAGGTTGCTTTCGAAGAGTGTGCGAAGCAGTTGCATGACCTCATTCCGCCACTGGGAGACGCGATCCGGGCGAGCGCTTTATCCTTATGTTGTGGATCTTCCAGCTATCGGCACGAAACGCTTTAGTTCAACCATTATAATGCATTCGTTACCTGCGTGTGCTTCCTGATCATTTTAATCTAGACGCCTTCAAGGCTACAGTGAATAGGCTGTTCCTAGACAGGCATGTTCCATCATCGGCCGCATCGTCACTTACCACCAGGTGAGGTGGCGGCTAGTCCAATTATAAAAAAAAAACATTACAAAATTACAAATATTAATCATCAGCAGATGGGATAGCGAGATAAATTACAAAATAGTTTTATATTTGGTTCACAATTTTTACTCAGATGTTGTTACTACAAAAGTTAAAGTAAGGATAAATCCGGTTGCTAGAGCGCCTACTCAAAAATATTAGCAAAGTTTAACTCCCACTCTTTAACAAACTATTGCAACTATGATTTTAATACAGACGTACATCAGAATGATTAATATTTTATAATACAATGACAAATACACCTCGATATCCAACCAACAATCCACCGCGAAGTGGAGAAGACGTAGGAGAAAGGACCCTGGCAGAAGCTAGGATTGGCCGCTAGGATGATGAGGATGAATGGAATGAAAATAAATTTGTAAGTAGATAAAAAGGCTTTATTGAACACATCAATATACAAAAATATAAGTAGAGAAATGACCTTAACTAAATATTTTTGATTTCAATTTAGTGTTTCATGCACAGAGGTCCAATGTATATTGATTTAGACTAATTTGCCGCCAAAAGAAAGAGAACAGTAAGTTGTGCGCTCTTAACATGTTATTCAGACGTACAGTATTGTTTATACATGCAAAATCGGAGGAAAACATAATACAGCAACGAAACCTATACAGAAAGACGCATTATTTTTTTGACGATCATTTCTGTGTAACTAACTCAATTTTGTCAAAATTCCGACTTACTGTACTCTTTTTTATGACGGCAGAATTGAGAACCCCCTTTCGTTTTTGAAGTCTGCAAACAGGATATATTTAGAAGTTTGTGCTTACTGGTTTATAACAGAACTTTATACTTTGTAATGTACAGCTGTTGGTACTCCTACAAATAAATAAATAAATACCTACCTCACAGTTTCCACATGGTGGATCACAAAGAAGGTTAATATTTGTTAGAAAAAAATTTATTGTAAGGAGCAATTTTTTCGCGCTGTTTATGTTACGTGTTACAGTATTCAATGCTTATATAAGTTTGTATGATATTTTTTTAGTTTTTTTGACGTCTTATATTATACTTATTTATTTATTTATTTTTCAGTTTATTGTACACATGAAGGTTTGAGGAAAAATACATAGTTATAGATGACACAACGGGCGCTACTTATTTCTTAAAGAAATCTCTTCCAGCAGGCCTATTAAAGAGATATGTATATATCTATATACCTATATACCTTACCTTAAAAAAATATTTTCATTTACTAACAATTTATGACGTATTAGCTTGTAGGTACTACGAGTTCTTGTTGCTAGACTTTACTGTCAATAAATCGAGCGAACGACCCCTTATTCCTATTACAAAAATCTTAAAGGGGCCTTGTGTGTTGTCCCTATACACTAAGTACCTATCGACAATTGTAATGTTGCAGTAACGTCTCTGTTAATGCCAAATAAATATATATATCCTAAGACGTTCCATTTACTAAAATAAAATTGTAATAGAAAAATAACTAATCCTCTAGGTAATCAATAACATAATATACCTATTTTAAACAAACTCCGAAAACGACTCCGACACAGTCGACCCGTGACCACAACGCATGCATCTGCGTCGAAATATCGGGCTACTCGTCAACAAAGGTACGCGGGAGGAAACCCGGGGCTTACCTTTGAAATCTGTGATAATAATCGCGATAGTTTAAAACATTATAATACTACATCTCCTCAGGCTCCATCTGCTCTCTTGCCCTCTTTGTCCTGCTACCTGCACTAGGGAGGAACTGTTCCTGGCGACTGATAATGCAGTTGCCGTGGCCGACTAATAGGCAAGCCAAATCTAGAAGATAAATAAACAAATAGGGTTTTCGAAAATTAACTCGACGAAGAATAATCGGCTCCCGAGACTGTTCAACCAGTCTCAGGGTCCCCAGCGGAAGATCTTGGTCAACCACGCTTTGCCAACGGTATTAGAGAGAAAGAAATACATTTATTACACAAAGTATACCACGACACAATAATAGTTACATAAATGCAAAAGGAAACATTAATAATAAGAATATTTAAAACAATGCGTAGCCTCCCATGCCACTGCCGGTGCCGCGGCGGCCAGCGTAAATGGCACCCACTCAGCATGTGCTGTGAGGCGCAAGACGCGACTCACAGCGCTGGTATATTGTGGGCCCATTAGGAGGCACACCGAGTGTCGAGCGGTGCTGATGTTTGACAGCACGAAACCGCCACCCATCCAGTTCCCGGACACCGCGTTGCTCGACTTTGGTTATCGGTTCGCACGCTGCAACTAGACCTGCTTCTAGTAACCGGTCACCCATCAATACAGCGGGGGCACATAGAACTCGAACGTGAATGACATTGGCATAAGCAACTCCTTCTCTAGATAGAACTCGTGGATGTCCATCCTATGAATTGTCAGTAAGATCAGCATGAACACCGTCCCTTGGCAGTAGTATATCGGCATTCGACCACCCCTGAAGAGATACTTCTGTGATGTCCACATCTTCATAACGACACACTGTTTCCTGAAGTTCTTGGTGTGTCTGTGAGCCAGCAACTGTTGAGGAAGGTTTTTCTATACTGTAGTACTTCATGAAGGAGGATAAGAAGAGATTAAAGGCATTTGAAATGTGGTGCTGGAGAAGAATGGAAAGGATTAGCTTTGCGGAAAACAGACAAACGAAGAAGTGTTGAAATTTGTGAAGTAGAAACGAAATTTACTGAAAGTTATTGAGAACAGATAATTAGGGAAAGAGAGGGAGAGGAAGGCCAAGATTTGAAGGATATTTAAAGGATGTGAAGGAAAAAGTGAGCGCCGGGGATTATAAAGAGATGAAGAGGTTGGCAGACAGGAGAAAGGAGTAGCGATTGCTCCACCGACAAGAGTTATGCTCTTAAATATATGATGATGATGAGTACTTCACGAGTGCACAAGAACAGCAGCCATGAGGAAAGAATGGCGGCGACTGGTGAAGCGCGCCACCAACCCATTACGACCACGACCTCTCTGCCAAGAGTGCTACGTCTGAGAAGATTATAGTATGGAGCGTCGGTGGCCGAGGGTTAGGGTATCCGACTCGTAAGCGAGAGGTACCGGGTTCAAATCCCGCTACGGCCATGTACAAATTACTCTTTTCTAAGTTATGAACATTAGTTTAATACTAACCGATGCTCTTACGGTGAGGGAAAATATCTTGATGAAACCTGCACATTCAGGCGCCTGGTCAGGTTCCCCTAGTAGCAAGGAGGTCAGATGGCAGTCGCTCCACTGTAATTATCTGATCTGCCAAATCTTCGATCATGGTCAAGGCGGATCCTGGGCCCTCATGCGCGAGAGCACAAGCGGGACATTAACAGCAAGATGATTTTTTTTATCTTTCATTGATACCATTTGCCTACTTCTTTACTCCTTTTCTTTATCCTACTTTTATCATCATCATCATCACAACCCATAACAGTCCATTGAGGGCCTCTCCCACGAAAGGGGAGGTTATTACAATAATCTCCACGCTCGGCAGGCGGGTTGGAGATCGCAGTGTCATTAATATAAGAATGGAAAACGCTGCTGAACATTTCTCAGCCTACGGACACTTTAGATCTTTAGTCTCGAAAACATTAGTCGCCTTGTACGACACTCACGAGTATAAAAGGTTTGTGCTATTTTACTCTGCCGGATACCCCACGGTACTTTTAGGCTTGTAATAATTAGGTACATATATACATTCAATTTATTTCCTGTGTTATAGGTGGTAAATAGATCTTACGTATATATATCTTGTTTTGGTTTCTTGAAAAGTGTCTAGTGATATATTTATTTGCTTTCTCAACAGCTGTTTGGTGACGACGTTCCCAGGGCAGTATCCGAACTTGTATGTGCTGTGGAGACTATCTGGAATTAATTTTACACCATTAATATTACGTGCAGATACATACATTCATAAATTAGGTGCTGATGCTCTTGTAAAATAAAAAAAAATGGTGTCGTTTTTTTTCTGTTGAGGTACAGAACCCTAAAAAAGACTAAGTACAAAGAACTTTTCACCTCGACGAGCATACTCGTCAGGCATCTTATAGAAGGCAGCAACCGAGGTGTTCCCCCAACTAATCTGTTGCCCCTCACTGAACACTCCCCACTTCGTAGACTTCATGTCTTCGTAACGGCGACTGACCCCCGCTAGGCTGGCCGGCACCGCCTTCCAGCATCGCACAGACCCTGAGGAGTGAATAGCATTAGGCGTTGTCCTAATTCGGCAACGGTCGTACAACATGGACGCTGTCCGACCAACAGGAGACCTCAAAGCCGCCCTTCGTACGACCACGGTCGCACGACCGTTGCCAATTAGGGCAGCGCCTTATTATTATGGCAAGTTTAGTTCTCTCAAGTTTAGATGCACAGGTAAGTTATCCAAAAACGCATATTTTTACTTTTTTGTGATTCAGTGAAGTCAGTTTTTTTAATAAACAGATAGATTGGTAGCACCATATTCAACACACGTTACATCATCTGTTTATTGACACGAATTTTCTACTCATTATCATCATCATTGTGGCGTTAATGTCCCGGTTGTGCTCTCGAGAACGAGGACCTGGGGTCCGCCTTGACCATGATCCAGGATTTGGCAGGTCAGGTAATTACAGTGGAGCGACTGCCATCTGACCTCCATGACCCTGCTACCAGGGGAACCTGACCAGATTGGATCATGGTTACACATCCGTCGCCTGAATGTGCAGGTTTCATCACGATGTTTTCCCTCACCGTAAGAGCTAGTATTCAACTAATGTACATAACTCAGAAAACAGTCATTGGTACATGGCCGGAGCGGGATTCGAACCCGGGACCTCTGGCTTACGAGTCGCATACTGTAGCCGCTCGGCCACCGACGCTCGAATTTTCTACTCACCATTTAGTGCCAAAAATATTAGAAACAAAACTAAAACCGATCGACATTCGTTACTAATCATGATACTTATTTAAATTTTTATACTAAACACTTTCTCTCTCTTGTTTTACAAGGTAACAAAATCGTAAATAATGTTCAATATTTTTTCCCGTTTACAAAGAGGTAGGTATGTTGCACCTCTTAGAGCACATTGGATAATATTAAAGAAAATCTTAACTGTAGTCCAAGCATCTCATGAACTGTAGGTCCTTATATACCATGGAGAAAATGCTTATGGGTAAACTTTGGCCTTGTTTACAAATTTTGTATATCGCACAGACAGTTTGCTTCATAGTCGCCGCAGTATTCTTTTTTTTATGTAATACGGCAGACAAACAGGCATGCGGGCCACCTGATGGGAAGTAGTCACCGCCGCCTTTGGAAATCAGTAATAACAGGGGCGCTACCAATGCGCCCAAAGGGCAATGGAAAGGGCTATGCTCGGAGTCTCGTTGCGCGACAGAATCAGAAATGAAGATATCCGTAAGTGACCAAGCCTCATAGCTCGCACAACAGATGGCTGATGGGGCAGTTAAGTTCTCAAGTGGCAACCACGTACTGTAAGACGCAGCGTGGGTAGGCCTCGGACAAAGTGGACTGACGATCTGGTAAAGATCGAAGGTACCAACTGGATTCGTAAGGCACAGGTCCGGCCTTTGTAGAGATCTCTGGGTGAGGTGTATGGCCAGCATTGGACGCCCTTCGGTTGATATGATGATGATGACTTAATTTTGACAGCTATAAGTATTTCCAAACACAAATAAATAAATAACATCCATAGGTACATGATAAAAAACAATCAGCTTGTTGGGAAATTGGCCGATCTCGTATTTGTATATCGCCCAGGCTATTAGGCGTCTAAAGACTTCAAGATCTCAGTTTGCTTACATTCACTGCGGAAGAATGTACCAATATTAGTTTAAGACTGTATTCCGAATATGTGGACAGGTTTCAGGTCATTGAATCAAATCACATCAATACAAATCTAAATATATTTATTGTGTATGATATTAAATATCTCTTTTAATTGCACAAAGAGGAGGGGGTAGGAAAGTAGAAAGAAAATACACAGTTACATATTGGCCGCCCTAGGCCCGGAGCACACCCACCCTACGAAAAAAACGGCCGTACCAGACAGAGCCGGTCAGTGCCCGACAAACTCAAGCAGAGCCGGACCGCGCCCGACCTTTTTTTTTTTTTCTTTTTTTTTTTTGTTGATGGTTAGATGTTATCCGGCAGACAAACAGGCATGCGGGCCACCTGATGAAAAGTGGTCACCGCCGCCTATGGACATCAGCAACACCAGGGGTGCTACCAATGCGTTGCCCGCCTCTAAGGAAACCTCTAATATACCTCTTGAGCGATCCCATGTCACAGACCAAAGGAAACACCGTGGCTGGGAGCTCATTCCACATCCGAATCGTACGAGCGAGAAACGTTCTTTCGAATCTTCGCATGGACACCACTAGACTTAATGTATAGGTACAAAACGCAGGGCCCGGCCATCGCCAATTCAACCATATTTGAGAAAAAAGGGTGATCTGGCCCCCATGCCACCGCCAGATAAACCTTTAAGCGAGCATGCATTACTGATGGTGCATGTGATAGGTATCTGGTCCCTACCCCTATCCTACCCCAGTATTTCCAACTACCCACCGATTTGACTACCCACAGTTGGAATCACCAATTCCTATCAGAATATTGGTCACTTTCACGCTTCCCCATGCGAGGTCTTATAAAAATATTCAATTTCACGAGTTCCTTCCTCTTCCAACTCTTCCATTCTCTCTTGCCTAAGTTTTTATCTATGACATTTTAAAAAAAGATCAGGTTACGTACGAAGAAATTTTATTACAGTTACGAGAATCTTGTAAACGTTAATAAAATATCCAGTGCCTTATGTATGTGATGGTTGACTTACGATATTATTTATTATACTTGGAAGGGTAACAGCTGTAATACGACAGTTATCATCATCACAGCCCATAACAGTCCACTGCAGGACTTAGGGCGTCTCCCACGAAAGGGGAGGTTATTGCCATAATATCCACGCTGGGCAGGCGGGTTGGAGATCGCAGTGTCATTAATATAACAATGGAAAACGCTGCTGCCCATTTTCCAGCCAACGGAGACTAGATATTTTGCCTTGAAAATATTAGGCGTCTTGTACAACAATTTATTCTACTGTGCCGCTGCTACATTGCCAATACCAAAACTGAGTGACGCCATTTTGAATTGTAATTTCAATGTCAACAACAGCGACGCAGCAGATAAGTTTGTAACAAATATGAATCATATTTTTTTTTTTATATGTTATCCGGCAGACAAACAGGCATGCGGGCCACCTGATGGAAAGTGGTCACCGCCGCCTATGAACATCAGCATCACCAGGGGTGCTACCAATGCATTGCCCGCCTCTAAGGAAACCTCTAACATACCTCTTGAACGATCCCATGTCATAGTCCAAAGGAAACACTGTGGCTGGGAGCTCATTCCACATCCGAATCGTACGAGCGAGAAACGTTCTTTCGAATCTTTGCGTGGGCACCACTAGAGGGTCCACATAATGGGGATGAGTACCCAGCCCAGTAATATGAAACGCGAATGTGTTTTTTATATACCCCTAGTCACGCTTGCGCATATGCAAACTTTGCGCACTTGGCGATGTATGGCAGATTCTCAGGACGACAGATTCAGGGCGACTCAAATATATTAGACACGGTAACGGCGTCGCTGTTGATGAAATAACATGACATTTCAAAATGGCGACAATTAGTTCCAGTTTTGGCGACCGGATCAAATAAGTTGGTGGTAATATAGTCAGATTCGGACTCCGTCAGATGGATGTTGCCACCACTATAAGCTAATATGGGATCAGGTCAGGCGCGCTTAGATGGAAACGCCATGGTTGGCTGGGCGTGACGAGTTGGCTTGGGGACCAGGGAGACTAGATAACATGGTACCGCTAGACCTTGCTTATTGTAAAGGGCCTGGACCACATAACGGTATGTATGAGTATGTATTTAATCTCTTTATTGCATCAATTTATAACATTATAGGAAATAAAAATACAGTATCCTACAACGGAATTTCTTCCAGCTAACCTTTAATAAGCCGAGAGGACCTTTGATGAGCGGTGAAGGCAATTTCGACTATAAACAATATGACGATAAAGAATGTAATCCTATACATAAATATGAGGATACATCTACTTAACAAATTCTTTTCATTATTTTTTTGTTGTATTTGGTCAGGGCAAGGTTTATCTGAAAGTAGAAGGGTAGGTAGGGGTGTAGAGTAGGTGTAGTGTAGGTGTGGGGTAGGTGTGGGGTAGGTATGGGGTAGGCTTGGGGTAGGTGTAAGGTCCTCTGTGATGCGGGTGGGAGAAGCAGAGGTCCAGATAGGGCAAACTATGAAATATCTGGGCCTAGTAATAGACGGACGGTGGTCTTTTACAGTTCATTTTGACCGCCTGGTTCCCCGGATTGAAAAAGTAGCGGGTGCTCTGCATGGACTGCTACCGAAGCTTGGGGGACCGCAGGAAGGAGTTCGCCGTCTCTATGCGGGTGTAGTGCGGTCCATTGCGCTTTATGGGGCGCCAGCATGGTCAGATCGACTGTCAGGCGCTCGGAGCCGCGTGACGAAATTCATCGCTATGCAGCGACGCATTGCCATCAGGGTCGCACGAGGATACCGGACGATTTCGTACGAGGCGGCAACTATGCTGGCGCGGTTTCCACCTCTCGATATTCTGGCTGATATGTATGCGAGAGTCTACCGTATCTTTCGCCAAAGAGGTGGAACCGCTACTAGCGAAGAAATAAGGGTGAGGGCCCACAGGCGCGCAATAAACCGCTGGCGCGAGCGTCTCCACCAGCCGCGTGGTGTTCGGCAGCGGTTCATTGAAGCCGTCTTGCCATGTTTTCAAGCATGATTGGACAGAAAAGGTCGGGTGACTTTCCACATGACCCAGATACTCACCGGACATTGCTGTTTCGGTGAATATCTCAACCGAATAGGGAGGGAACAGACACCACAGTGTCACCATTGCGGTTCGGACCAGGACTCGGCGCAGCACACGCTAGAGGAGTGCCCTGCTTGGCTCTGTGCGTGAAGCGACCTAGTCCAAGAAATCGGCCCAGACCTCTCCCTGCCTTCAGTGGTCGCTGCAATGCTGGGAAGTGCTGTAGCCTGGGAGGCCGTTAGCACCTTCTGCGAAACCGTCATGGTCCAGAAGGAATCAGCGGAGCGGGAACGCGATCGCGTGGACCCCGCGAGACGACAACGACGACGAAGAGCTCCAACTAGAAGTGGAGTCTCTGATGTGCGTCGGACCACGACGGGGTTGCTTGCAACCTCTGGTGACGGGAATGTCAACGGCAATGTCTGACCAAACGACTCCGGGGACGGTGTCGGCTTGGGGTGGTCATCAAGCCGATACACACCGGAACGGTGTAGGGGCAGGTTTGGAGAGTACCCAACCTGCCTCGCGATGGGCCTTCGGGCGCGGTGTTAGAAGGGCTTCGGTTGCGTTCTATTGAGATCTCGGAGCCCATCGAACTGCACCGAGGTGGATCACCGTGGAGTTTTTAGTGGGTAAAAGTCCCACATAACCCAGCTCTTCCCCCGAGGGGCTGGGTACCTGGATCGCAGGTTTTATCAAAGTTACAAAAAAAAAAAAAGTGTAGGTGTAGGGTAAGGTTGGGTAGAGGTAGGGGTAGAGTAGGGGAGGGGAGAAATAGGGGTAGTGTAGGGTGGGGTAGGGGTAGCTAGTACAAATATAAAACTGTAAAAAACCTGAGTCTGTACATGAAGATATTCCAGAAAAAATTGTCAAAATAATAAGATACAATCTAAGCCATAAAATTCGACAAATACAGTGCCAAAAATATCTTTATACTGTGATGAATGAGATTGTTTCTTGTCGCAAATTCACTCAATTTTAACCTTAATTCTGACTCGGTATCAAGTCGATTTCTATATTTCATTATTATCATGAATAACCAGGGCCACCAATTACCCTATTTTTGAATAGCTTGCCTTCATTCGAACGGTTTTCAATTGAAAAATTCGATATTTATGCAGGCTTATTTTCCCTGTATTTGTCGATACATTCGCTTTCTTTGTTGCCAACGTATTTTGAAAAATATTGTATTTTTCATTACGAAAATAAGCATTGAAGACCAGGCGAGTGGTTTAAAAAATAGAGCCTCATGTGTGGAAACCCACTCCAACACATTAGTAATTTTGTAGATAAGGGTAAAATGGAATTAACGGCTTAGCACCAACAAACATGGCGCAGGCGCCTACCAGTCATACAGCCAGCATTACGTATCTAAGGCACTGACCTGATTGGCAACGGTCGTGCGATCGTGGTCGTATTAAGACAGCGCCTAAGGCTTGTCGCGAACACCCTACCGTCGAATGGCGAACCGAAGGGGTTTGCGTACCCCATTTTGAGAAACCCGTACCGTCGACCGTATCACATAAAAAAAAATTATCAGCGCGACCATGTGACACATTTCAACTTTAACTTTGCGATTAGCACCTAACTGTATTTTTTTTACACTATTCAGTGACAAACGAGCAGACAGCTCACCGGATGGTAAGCGGTAACTGTCGCCCATAACATCTACGATTCACGAATTTAGGTTGCAGGCAACAAAAATGCAGAACCGAACCGCGTTGTCACTGTGAGGACTAAGCTGAAATGCTTCATGCCCGTAATTGCACTGGCTACCTTATCCACAACAATACAAGTATTGTTGCTTGGCGGTAGAAATAGATAAGGCAGTGGTACTCACCCAGGCTTGACAGAGTCCTACCACCTGATAAACCGTATGACTGAGTTTAGAAAATAGATCACGGCATATCACAGCTCAAATATAAGACACAACGCACAAGTTGTCGTGTGCTAGCAAATCTTCCTGAAACAACAAACTGGATTATTTGGAAAATATGTTGAAAAATAGTGGGTAACGATTAGGTAAACAAATTAATTGGAATGTAAGCAAATGGGTGTTAGTCAGCAATGCCAGTTCCTTGTTTGTTTACTGAAGAATGTACCACTAGAAATAGAGCACGGTAGAGCAAAACAAAAGTTAGTTTATAAAAATAAATAATAAATATTCGTGGACAAATTCACACAGCGCCATCTAGCCCCAAACTAAGCAAAGCTTGTGCGATGGGTGCTAGATAACTGTTAAACTACTTAAATACTTGTTTAAATACATACTTATTATACATAGAACACCCAGACCCGTAACAGAAATTAAAATTCATCATTTCAATTTCTGCCCGGCCGGGAATCGAACCCGGGACCTCTTGCGTGGCAGACCAGCATGTTGACCACTGAACCACTCAGGTCGTCACAGTATAGAGTCGTTTATAGAGTAGGTATGTGTATGTGTCTCACAAACACACGTACACACAAATATAAACTGTTCATTAACTTTCTATTATGATTATGTAGTTTTAATTTTTTATCTTCTCTTTTCATAGGTAAGTTTTTGTATTGTTTGCCACTATCTAAAAAATATCCGTCTCTCAAGCGAAAGGTACCGGGTTCGAATCCCACTGCCGCCATGTACCAAGACTCTTTTCTGATTTATGTACATTAGTTGAATTGGTTAGATGATTTCCCGATGAGGGAAAATATCGCGATGAAACCTGCACATTCAGATGACTGAATGTGTAACAATGATCCAATCTGGTCAGGTTCCCCTGGTAGCAGGGTCAAAGAGGTCAGAAGGCTGTCTCTTTAATATCATTATCTGATCTGCCAAATCCTGGATCATGGTCATCCCAACCCAACCTTGTTCATCATCATCATCACAGCCCATAACAGTCCACTGCAGGAATAAGGGCCCACGAAAAGGGAGGTCATTGCCGTAATCTCCACGCTTGGCAGGCGGGTTGGAGATCGCTGTGTTATAAATGTATCAATGGAAAACGCTGCTGCTCATTTCCAACCTATGGAGACACTAGATCTTTTGCCACGAATACATTTTCGCCTTGTACGACACCCACGAGTGTAAGGGGTTGGTGCTATTCTACTCTGCCGGACACCACACGGTCAACCTTATTAACGGGTTGCATTGAAACCGCTGCAAGGGGAAACTGTCACGTCACAGCCCCTCCGCTCCAGTTCCTAACGTACTCGAGGGAGGGCGCTGGGTGTAAAATACAACGCGCTAACGGCTCGATCCGGGTAAGATTTTAAGTACTTTATTGAATTGGTATTATTTATCGTAAATTATTCAATTATTATATAATTTTTGTGGTACATACACATATTGTACGTGTGTTGTATGTACTCTCTCTGTGTGAGTGTTGCATTGTGTTGTGTGTATTTGGTAAACTGTATGATAGCAGTTAACCCATTTAGAGCGATTATGCACTTAACAGTTTCAAAGGAGAGATTCTTGAGCCAAGAAAGAAATAAAGAAAGTAAACATTTATTGCACGTGGACACCACGATACGGTAATAAGGTACAAAAAAAAACACGTCATGAAGCTTTTTAGCGCTAATATGTATGTATTAATAAAATTTCCCAAGATGGCCGTGTGGTGTCCGGTAGAGCAGAATAGCGCCAACCCCTTACACAAGGCGACTAATGATTTCGAGGCAAAATATCTCCAACACGACAGCCAATCATGGCAATAACCTCCCTTTTCGTGGGGGACGCCCTTAGTCCTGCAGTTGACTGTTATGGGCTGTGATATTTTATCAATCTTATTAACCTTCCATAACTGTTAATGAATAAGAATGTTAGTTTTACATGTGTAAATACAACCGTAAGTTACCAATTTAAGTATGTATTTACGAATGCAACTTGCAAGTACAAGTATAAGTAGTTGCAAGTGTAAACAGAACTTGCAGTAAAAATTATACTCTAATAAAGGAAATCCCATTATGTCTTTGTATTTTGACAGACCTTGATTTTATTGAATGAGCGAGCGTAACGACCTAGAATTTTTTTATTTTTAACACCTTGCGCAATTTTAATAAAAATAATGTAAAATCAATAAATGAACGATAGCGGCATCTCGTAATTTCAAACATTCTGGTGTGGCGAGATTGTAAACCTAATAACATTTTCGCGAACAATTAATTGGCGAACTCAGTGAGCTCGATATTTCTGGCATTTTGGCTATCAAAAGCTTCCATGATTAACTTTACTTGGAAAGAGACAAACTCAAAAATCGTGAGGGCGTGTGGACCAGACGCTTTTATGAGCCAGGTCCATCTGATCTCACCAATGAGGAAAGAATGGAGTAAGGACTTTCGTAAGTCTGTGTGCCTTACCAATAGTGTTTCAAATATTAGCTTTTCAGCAATATGAAATCAAAATTTATGTCATTTTTGCCATCTTACAGGCGCATTTTTCACACAAATTCAATGAAATAATGAGTGCGCGTGGTGAGCTTTAAGTTCTTTTTTCAATAAAAATGTTAGTTAACTATTATGCGTCATTCCCTAAGGGGAATGAAAACGAATTGTATCACTTGATTTCAATTATATCTTTGGCGGAGAGGGCCCCCGATAAATAAATAAAATAATAATCCTCTTGGCGTTAATGTCCCGGATATGCTCTCGCGTACGAGGGCCCGGGGTCCGCCTTGAACATGGTCCTGAATTTGGCAGTTCAGGTTATTACAGTGGAGCAACTGCCATCTGACCTCCGTGACCCTGCTACCAGGGGAACCTGACCAGATTGGATCATGGTTACACATTCAGTCGCCTGAATGTGCAGGTTTCATCATGATGTATTTCCTTTACCGTAAGAGCATCGGTTAGATGTACATAACTCAGAAAATAATTATTGGTACATGGCCGCAATGGGATTTGAACCCGGGACCTCTCGCTTACGAGTCGGACCCCGTAACCATTAGGCTATCGACGCTCTTACATTACGGATCTGGGTGTAAGTAGTAGTTATATATAAGAAGTAGAAGTATGTATTAAAAAAGTATAAGTATGTATGTTTATCAGTTATCTAACATACACACGTTTTTAACTTAAAGTACGCGGTTTTTACGTTCGCGAACTTACTGCTATTCTTCTCTGCCGAACACCACACGGCCAAATGTACTGTCTTGTATAAGAGTAATAAATAAAATTTGCATGTAAACCTTCAGAAAGTGCAAGTCCTTTTCTAATGAAGTCAGAAAAAGACGACGAGAAAGATATGTAGTCTTATGTTCAGATTGATAATTAAAATAAAGTTACCTACCTATATTCTTACCCGGATCGAGCCGTTAGCGCGTTGTATTTTACACCCAGCGCCCTCTCGCGAGTACGTTACGGAACACCACGAAACTTTGTGCAGCTGTTAGGGTATCGGAGTATCCACAGGGACAGGGAATAAACGCATAGAGTATCGTATCTTGCGGTACGAAAGTTACGAAAACCTAAGGAGAATGCTACACGCTTGATGTATATCGCGATGCATATCCATCGGCATATCTATCTCGCCGTATAGTGTCTGACAGAGTAGAATAGGACCAACCCCTTACACTCATGGGTGTCGTACAAGGCGACGAATGTTTTCGAGGCATCAGATCTAGAGTCTCCGTAGGCTGGAAAATGGGCAACTGCGTTTTCCATTGTCCATCACTAACCCGTCCGCCAAGCGTGGAGATTATGGCAATAAACTCCCCTTTTCGTGGGAGAGGCCCTAAGTCCTGCAGTGGACTGTCATGGGCTGTGATGATGATGATATCTATTGCTGATACGGATGTTAGATATTTTAATTTCCAGAAATCCTGCGATTCTCCTGTTTTATCACGATGTTTTTCCTCACCGTAAGAGCATCGATTAGTATACATAACTTAGAAACAAGTCATTGGTACATGGCGGCAGTGGAATTCGAACCCGGGACCTCTCGCTTACGAGTCGGATGCAGTCACTCGGCTGCCGAAGCTCACAAAAATTATCATTAGGGTTGTCTTATTGTAACGTAAAAAAACGCCTAGTTCCTTTCTCCCCATCTTAAAACTATTTTCGCGAGATAAAATCCTCCAAAACTTATAAAAACGACCTTTAGGTAAATGGAATAATTTCCCTACGATAGCAATATACCCCATCTTTATGGTTAATCGACGCCATTATAAGACCTTCAGAGATATCGATAAGCCAGGTTTTATATTGGAACGGGAAATTTATGTGAAAACTCGACTTATAAATAGTACCTACATAGAGCACACTGAAGGGTCTGTGCTCCTGGCCGCTGTTAAATGTTTGAATTTCGAATGTTTTATTCTTTTAAAACATAAGAAACTGAATGATTGATTGACAAAAATATAATTGGCGGGAAATCGCGTGTCAATTGTTTTTTATTACAAGTTGAAGTTCGTCGTACGTAGGTATAATGGAATTAAAGCGAAAAGATTTTAGGGCAATGATTTTTATGATTTTAAAATTTGACTGTCTCCGCACCTCATTTAAGCACCGTGGCCGTGTTTCTTTCCATTACGAAATTCGTGATGGTTGGCCGTCAACTGAGATCACTGAGGAAAGTGTTGCTGCTATTGAAGAAAACCGACGTATCACCTATGAAAAGATGAGAGGACATTTTATTTTCCCAAAAATCGATAATTTTATGTGCGGTTTGAGATTTAGGGGGCCGTAAAAGGCCGTGATAGCTTGAAAACTATCAATGACCATTTTCTATCGGGTAACCCGCTGAAATCGACTACCGACTCAATGATCGACTGGCTTAAAAACAATTGCTTCAGGGTAAGCAGGCTATTTTCTACCTAACAATCGGACCATCTCTTAAAACCCCTACAGACATACACGATTTCTGCGCGATTTGTCCGAAATGTTTATGCGATTTTGGTTTCTATACTAATGACAGAAAGCTTAATTTATTATTTGTAAACAAACTCGCAACACTCGCATAATCACCGCACAGTCACAGTGTCACACCCGCGCAGTCGTACTGGCACACACGCGTAGTCACCGCACGTCGCGTTCGCGTCAATAGGGCAGTCATGCGATTCCTATTCGGGAGCTAAGCGGTGTCCATAGTTACCGCGTAGCAACCGGACAGAAAACGTGCAATCTATCCTACGCGGCGCGCGACTATGCGGTGACTACGCGGGTGCGGCGCTGCGCGTTTGATAAAATAATAAAAAAATCTGTCTGTTATTAGTACAGAAACCAATACTGCTTAAACGTGCCGCAGTCGCGTACGTCTGTACAGGCTCTAACAGTAGGCGTGCTATAATAAATTTGTATGTAGGTGCTACTCCACCTTACATGGCACTATCATTACTCAAAGTCAGTCACAATCCAGACACAATGGCCGAACCCTTATCATTGTCAGAATTTTACTGTCAACGTCCGAAAGTTACGCACTTTGATAAAATATGACGAACGGCTTTTGGGATGGACTAGAGTTTTCCAGAGTAGGTACGTTTCGTATATGGGTATATGACTTAACAACAATAGTTATATGGATCATAGATATTCTGAAATTATATTAGACTAGCTTTATGCCTGCGGCTTTGCGTAAGTGTCTATGTCCTAAATTTGGTCGCCAGAGGCTAATTACAGAACTGTGTTGCTAACAATTCTCTGATTTCGATGATTGAAATTGTTACTTTTGCGATTACGTGTGATCTGTGTCAATCAAACTTCTGAATGAATCAAACTTATAACAACCCTCTTTTTTCGCCGGAGGTGAAAAAAAGCTTACCCAGACCTTGTTCTTATTTCCAATTGAAGATATAGTGTAGGTACCTGAAAACAACAAAAAAATAATCAGGAAAAATATTCACAGAACCGATTAATCCAATCTGTTCAGGCTCCCCTGGTAGCAGGGTCACGGAGGTCAGATGGCAGTCGCTCCACTGTAATTACCAAATCTGCGAAATCCTGGTCAATGGTCAAGGCGGACCCCGAGCCCTCGTGCGAGAGAGCATATCCGGGACATTATCGCCAAGACGATTATTATTTTATTTATTTATCGTGGGCCCTCTCCGCACAAAGATGTAATTGTAATCAAGTGATACAATTCGTTTTCATTCCCCTTAGGGATTTTTTTTTAATAGTTAACTAACATTTTTATTAAAAAAGACAACTTAGGGCTCACCACGCGCACTCATTACTTCATTGAAATTGTGTGAAAAATGCACATGTAAGATGGCAAAAGTGACAAAATATTTGATTTCATGTTGCTGAAAAGCTAATATTTGCAACACTATCGGTAAGGCACACAGACTTACGAAAGTCCTTACTCCGTTCTGTCCGCATTGGTGAGATCAGATGGACCTGGCTCATAACAAAAGCGTCTTGGTCCACACGCCCTCACGATTTTCGAGTTTGTCTCTTGTCAAGTTAATCATGGAAGCTTTTGATAGCCAAAATGCAAAAATATCGAGCTCACTGAGTTCGCCAATTAATTGTTCGCGAAAATTTGATTAGGTTTACAATCTCGCCACACCAGAATGTTCAAAATAACGAGATGCCGCGAGACGAGATATCGTTCATTTGTTGATTTTACATTATTTTTATTAAAATTGCACAAGGTGTTAAGAGGCAAATAAAATAAATTCGAGGTCGCTACGCTCGCTCATTCAATAACATCAAGGTCTGTCAAAATACAAAGAAATAATAGGATTTCCATTATTAGAGTATAATTTTTACTGCAAGCTCTGTTTACACTTGCAACTACTTATACTTGTACTTGCAAGTTGCATTCGTAAACACGTATTTAAGTTGGTAACTTACGGTTGTATTTACACATGTAAAACTAACATTCTTATTCATAAACAGTTATGCAAGGTTAATAAGATTCATAAAATTTGATCTTGAAAAACATTATTCATCATCATCATCATCACAGCCTATAACATTCAACTGCAAGACTAAGGGCGTCCCCCACGAAAAGGGTGGTTGGCGTGTTGGTGATATTTTGCCTCGAAATCATTAGTCGCCTTGTACGACACCCACGAGTGTAAGGGGTTGGCGCTATGCTCTACCGGACACCACACGGCCATCTTGAGAAACTTTATTCATACACACATATTAGCGCTAAAACGCTTAATAACGTGTTTTTTTTAACTTATCGTGGTGACCACGTGCAATAAATGTTTACTTTCTTTATTTCTTTCTTGGCTCAAGAATCTCTCCTTTGAAACTGTTAAGTGCATAATCGCTCTAAATGGGTTAACTGCTATCCTACGTTTACCAAATACACACAACACAATGCAACACACACACACACAGAGAGAGAGTACATACAACACACATGTACAATATGTGTATGTACCACAAGAATTGTATAAAATTTTCAAATAAACGTTTAATAATAATTCAATAAAGTATTTATAATCTTACCCGGATCGAGCCGTTAGCGCGTTCTGTTTTACACCTAGCGCCCTCTCTCGAGTACGTTAGGAACTGGAGCGGAGGGGCTGTGATGAAGGGGCAACTAGTAGCGCCATCTACCATAGCGTATGTAATACTGTATTTGTTTAGAATAAAGTTATTTATTTATTATTTAACAGTTTATTGTGCACAAAAACAAGTATACAATATTGATATAAAGAAAACAACACAACAGGTACAGTTAGTTCTTGTCTGTGACTCAAGCGTTCAATATGTAATAGGTTATGGGACCAGATTGTTTTAGTTTTTCTCGCAATTTTCTTGGTCATTCCTAGTGGAAATAGTTCTTGCAGATTGAGATAAACAGTACCTAATTAACGCTGTGACTGTGAAAATGACAACGAACTACCTTGTCAGTGTGCCTAAATTGAAAGGACGAGAGAAATACAGTGAGTGGGCTTTCGCGGCTGAGAATTTCTTAGTTCTGGAAGGAATGTCTGACTGCATCAAGTCGGAGACTGTACCAGCAGAAATACGAGCAGCAAGTGACGCGAAAACCAGAGCCAAACTGATTCTGACAAAAGATTCGTCGATGTACGTGCACATAAAAAGTGTACAAACGACCCATGAGCTGTGGAAGAAATTGAAGAACCTTTTTGACGACTCAGGATTTACGAGAAGAATCAGTTTACTGAGGAGTTTGATTTCCATACGACTCGAAAATTGCGTCTCAATGACTTCGTGCGTGACACAAATAATTGAAACAAGCCAAAAAATTTGTGGCACGGGTTTTAACATTAATGATGAGTGGGTCGCATCGCTTTTATTCGCGGGATTAACAGAAAAGTATTCTCCTATGATAATGGCGATTGAGCATTGTGGCATACCATTGACAGCAGACGCCATTAAAACAAAGTTGTTGGACATGTAAGAAAGCGGAAACGGCGGCGACAATAGCACTTTCAATTCCAGTGGCTTGTTTGCGAGTTTTAAGAAGAACCGGAATGTTGGTAGCACTGTGACCAAAGACAAAGCCCAGATGTCAAAGTCAAAACCAAAAGTCATAACATGCTACAAATGCAAACAAACAGGGCATTACTGCAACCAGTGTACATTTTCGAACAAAAATTCGTCGAATACAAATAATAATGAATGTACAAGTAGTAATGCGTTTAGTGCCGTGTTCCTAAATGGTGAATTTTGCAAAAACGATTGGTATATTGACTCCGGGGCGAGTGTTCATCTTATAGCGAACGAAGAATGGTTGTCAAATGTGTCGCGGGATCTTATGATGAAGGAAATTGTCGTGGCAAACAAAGATAAAGTATCTGTATTATGTACTGGAGATGTGCAGATTACGACAAAGACGCGCGCCTGTGAATACGATATTACAGTAGAAGGTGTATTATGCGTGCCGAAGTTGACTACAAACCTGTTGTCTGTTAGTCAACTTATATCAAAAGGAAACAAAGTTTTATTTAACAATTATGGTTGTCAGATTTTCAACCAAGCAGGAGTACTGGTAGCTACAGCGAATCTGTTGAATGGGGTGTATAAACTAAACATGCCTGAATATTGTTCATCAGCTGCAGCGATGGTGTCCAGTGAAGTTTGGCATGAACGTCTAGGTCATGTCAACAGCCAGTATTTGAACAAGATGCTGTACAGGGATTGACACTTGATAATAAGACTGATATATCAAAGTCATCATGTGTCGGATGCTGTGAGGGCAAGCAGACCCGCTTACCTTTTCCCAAAGAAGGTAGCAGAAGTACTGAGTTGCTACATCTTGTACATACCGATGGAAAACCAATCTATAGGTGGCTCTAGATACTTTATGTTGTTAATAGACGATTTTAGTCGTATTTATCTTTTGAAAACGAAACATGAGGCATTGAAATGTTTTCACTAGTATAGAGCAGAGATTGAGAATCAACTTAATCGCAGCATAAAGATCTTGAGAAGTGACAATGTTACAGAATTCTGCAACAGCAAGTTCGTCAATTTTTTGATGTCGCATGGGATAGTACATCACAAAACAAACCTGTTATGTATGCAAGTGAGGGTAGTATCTGCTTGTTTACCTTATTTTAGAATAAGATGATATAATGCAGGTAGTTGGACAATAAGTCACTGGTTATGCTCCTTAGTTCTAATAAACATGTGTTTTAGTTATCTCGTGCTTTTATTCTTAATTCTAGACATATTAGTGGCGACGATAAGTAAAATCGGTGAAAATGAACAGATCAGTAAAATTCGGTGAATTTAACCCACAAACGGACGATTGGGAAAATTAATTACCCCGCGAAAGGCGAGTAAAGTGACATTTACTGAAATTGCGGAAATTCTAACCAAACATTATAGCCCCAGGCCGAATGAAATAACGATGTCATACAAATTCTACAAACGTGATCAGAAAGCAGGCGAAAACGCAGAGTACCTTGCACAATTACGAAAATTAACAACAGGGTGTAATTTTCAAGACTTAGAACGAATGTTACGCGATAGACTGGTGTGTGGCAAGAATGATGCCACACACCAGTCTATCTGGAAATATTACTGATGCGGGCGCGGGTCTGACTGACTACGGCGCCGTCTCAGTCTCCGCTGGCGAGCCCATAGATATCAATGCAGTACAGTCTAGACTTAATGTGCGGTTTTGCTATCGGTGTGGTGATCGGCACGGAGGCGAATTTAGGTTCAAAAACGCAATCTGTCGAAAAGAAAAGTCTTTTCAAAAAGAAGGGCCACATTGAAAAAATTTGTGTAGCAAAAAATTTTACGGAGGAGAAAGATTCCAGTTTACTCAATGGCATATATTCAGTACGCAGTTCAGGTCGTGTGCCACCATTTGAAGTCCGGGTGTTGATCGCTAGTGAACCGGTGTTTTTACAACTGGATACGGGCGCTAGTTTCACCTTGGTGAACGAAGAGACTTGGAAGGGTTTACGACCCCGACTACCGCCGACCGCGTTGCACCCTGCATCTCTCAAGTTGCGTACATGGACTGACACTCCAGTCATTCTGCTGGGCCAAGCCACCGTGCCGGTGAAATATAACAACTGCGAACATGAATTGACCCTGATTGTAGCCAAGGGCGAGGGTCCTAACCTCTTGGGGCGTGATTGGCTTGCTCCGCTCGACATAAAACTTAATGTCAATTTCATGTCAAACAAGGATTTGCAAGAAATAGATAGAATTATCGCAAAACACACTGAAGTGTTTTAGTCCAAGATCCCAGAGCGATCAGACATAACTTATTTTCACATGGATGAAACCTTAGGTTCTTAGTAGCGTCTCGTGTACTTTAAATATCTGCGTGTTTCTGGAGCTTGCCCTGTGACACCTGGGCAGGTACCAGGTGAGAAAAGTAACTAAAAATAAGAGTTATTTAACTTAAATTTGTATGGCTGATTTTTATATATACTTTGTAAAACATTATTCTGAACTAGTATCATAGGCCTCAGACACTTTTCATGGGCCAGAACTTTTGTCAGACGCTTTAAAGCTCAACAAAAAATAAATAAACTTTACTTATTTTTACATGTCTGACTTTTACATATGTTATTAAAGTAACTATTACAAAGTTATATTTCACCACTCAGACAAATCTGAGTGACCAAACATCCCCTAAACACAAAAATTATTCAGTCGGGAGTGCGAGCGCAAGAGCGCGATGCGCAGCCGTCTCAGAGTAAAAAATTTAAACCTGATGTCACGCCCTAATTTCTTAAAGCTCGTCCTGTTCCATTTGCTATTAAAGGCAGAGTTGAAAAGGAAATTGACCGTCTAGTGGTCGAAGGCGTGCTGCGCCCAGTGTCTTTCTCTGAATGGGCTACACCCGTAGTACCTATCATTAAAAGGACAGGTGATATTCGGTTGTGTGGAGATTAACGAAGCATAGTCAACCAGGCGACCGAATCAGACACTTACCCCATGCCTACGTCGAATGAAGTATTCGCCATTGTCGCTGGAAGCAAATATTTTACGACAATAGGATTTGGGACGTGCCTACACGCAAGTAGTCGTGGATGAAGAAACTGCAAAATTGCTCACCTTGAACACGTGCAAAGGATTGTACACCGTGCATCGACTTGCATTCGGCGTAAAGGCTAGTCCAGGAATCTTTCAGCGACTGATGACTAGTCTACTCGCCGGCATCGAAGGCGTTGCAGTCTTGATCGACGATATAATCGTGAGCGGTCGCACCGTAGTAGAAACGCAGTATCGCTTAGATTCAGTTCTTCAGCGTATCGAAGCAGCAGGTTTACCTCTAAATAAAAGCAAATGCTAATGGGCGAAAGAAAAAGTGGAGTTCCTAGGGTTTGTCATTGACGCGGAGGGTATTCATCCTTCTTCAAAGAAGGTCGAACCAATAAAAATGACGCCGAAGCCGAAAAACAAACAAGAATTACAGGCTTTCCTAGGAATTTACAACTTTTATGAAAGGTTTATACTACAGAAAGCTACTATTTTAGAACCATTGCACAGATTACTAGATAAGGCTCAAGAATGGCGATGGACAGATAAAAAACCAAAGGCTTTTGAGTCGGCAAAGCACCAGCTAACATATGATATGACACTTGTACATTATGATTTACAGAAACCACTTACTTTAACGTGTGACAGCTCAGAGTACGGTGTCGGCGCGGTTCTAACGAAGATATTCACAGCTGGATAAAGAGGCTGCTGCTATCATGTTTGGGATCCAAAAATTTCACAATTATTTGATGGGGAGGTCTTGTACGATTGTGACAGATCACAAGCACCTTTTAGGCATCGTCGATCCTTGTAAGCTGATGTCTACTATGCTTTCCCCTCGTCTTACTAGAATTGCCTTAGTCCTGACATCACACGATTACAGGATAGTATTTAAACCAGAATCACAAATTGGAAACGCAGACAGTTTGAGTCGCGGGCCACAACCGATTCCAGATCAAGATGAACCAAAGATGTGTGACGTGTTGCTCATGGCGGAAACACCGGCTGATTTTCCGTATAACGAAGAACACATAGTAGCAGAGACTGCGAAAGACAAGTATTTATCACGAGTGGTACATTATGTCTTGCGGGGATGGCCTGCTAAGATTATGGAACAGGGTCTGCGCACTTATTGGTTACAACGATTTCAATTATCCTTGCATGATGGGTGTTTATTGCTGGGATGTCGTGTCGATATTCCAACTTCTTTGCAGGCAGCTATTCTGAAAGTGATGCACAAGACCCACAATGGAATGGTCCAAACGAAAGCATTGACAAGAAGCTATGTTTAGTGGCCACAATTAAACAACGATGTCGAGAAACTGGTGGCGAATTGTACTAAATGTTTGGAGAATAGACACGATATCACTAAGCAGTCCATGGTCAATAATCCATGTTGATTTTGCGGGTCCGTTCCAAAATAAAACCTTTTTAATTGTAATAGATGCCTTTTCTCGCTGGCCAGAAGTGTTCCTGGTAAGCAACACAACAACAACAGTTATTCGGAATTTGAGAATGTTATTCGCTACACATGGTTTATCTGAGACACTTGTATCTGATATTGGAACAGCTTTTCTTTCTCAGGAAATGAAAGACTTTTTCAATACCAACAACATTAGACATGCAACGACTGCCCCGTATCATCCAGCGACGAATGGTTTAGCTGAAAGGATGGTACAGACCGTTAAAGAAAAGCTACGCAAAATGAATGACTTGTCATGGGACATCAAGATACCTAACGTGTTACTTGGACTTCGGGTTACCCCTTGCGCTGGCACCAACAAGAGTCCCGCAGAACTACTGATGAATAGGCGCTTGCATACATTGTTAGATACAGTCCACCCTGACAATAAACAAAAGAAAAAAATAGAACAGCAGTTAGCTAACAATACTAATAGAAAACAAAGAGAAACACAAGTTGGTTTCCTGGTGATGTACAGAAATTATAGTGAAGGCCCGAGGTGGTTACCGAGAAGGATATTAGAAAAAGATGGACCATCTCATTATAGGGTCGAAACCAATGATGGATTGATTATTAATAGACATATTGACCAGATGGTTAAGAGGGCTGAGAATAATGATGGACAAGAAGGGGAAGGACGTGGAGTAGAGAAAACAAGTGTTCAAACTCCAGAAGAGGCAAGGGGAGACTTACAAATATCTGATGAGGCAGAAGCCGAAACTGGCGAAAATATTATTGAGATCCCGAGTTCAGATAAATGGGCTGAGTTGTTGGAAATCCCACAGTCAGCGGAGGTACATTTGGAGGGTGTTAGGAAGATCAAAAATAGATGAAATGTACATTCTAGATAACCTTATCGGAGACCATGATCATTAGCAGAGTCATCAGCAAAAGAATGATTCTAGACTAAATTTAGATTAAATAGGTGTTGGGTTTAGATATAATAATAATCTTTGTTATCTTTCTTAATTATATAATTAATTTTTAAATACTAGATTTGTCTAGGTTAAAGGGGGAGGTATGTTATGTATGCAATTAGTTATCTCGTGCTTTTATTCTAAATTCTAGACATATTAAAACCCATACACACCTGAGCAGAATGTCGCGCAGAACGATACAACCGGACTATCGTTAAGAAAGCCAAGTGTCTACTGTTCGATGCAGATCTTGAGAAAAGGTTTTGGGCAGAGGTGGCACACACTGCAGTGTACTTACAGAAGAGGACTGTGACCACATCATTAAATTATAAGACTCCTTTCGAGATATGGACAGGCATAAAGCCTGATGTAAGTCAGTTACGTGTTTTCGGTAGTACAATAATGGTACATGTGCCGAAACAAAAGAAATTAAAGTGGGACAGAAAGTCTGAAAAATGTATCCTTGTCGGCTATTCCAATGATGTCAAAGGGTATAGGATTTACAACCAGAAGTCTAATGTCATCACTAAAAGTCGAGATGTTATAGTATTGGAGAAGATAGTGACAGAGAATGTTCTTGAGGTACAGGAAAATTGTTCAGATGAGGTGAATATGGTTCCAGTGGGGGAAGAAGATTTGACACTTCAGGAAGATTCACTTGAACAATCAGAGAGCTTTAACATAGATGATAGCGGTGAACTGTATGTACCTTGTGAAAATGATACATTAGATGAAAATGATACATTAGATAGCTCTGGGTCTGTTACAACAGACAATGAAGACTCCATTATACTCAACAATGTCAACATAACAAGTGGTCCTCGGCGTAGGCAGCAGCCAGACAGATATGGACTTGCAAGTGCTTGTATAGAAGATGACAACATGTTCACGGGTGAGATATCGTTGCAAGAAGCCTTGGGAGGTCCTGAGAAAGCAAAGTGGTTAGCGGCAGTGCAGGATGAGTTACAGTCGTTCGAGAAAAATAGTGCGTGGGAACTCGTAGATGTACCAATAGATGGTACAATAGTGCAGTGCAAGTGGGTTTTGCGGAGAAAGTACGATATCGAAAACAATGTGTGTTACCGTGCTCGTCTAGTCGCAAAGGGCTTCACCCAAAAATAGGGTGTAGACTATACAGAAACATTTTCACCTGTAGTAAGACATACAACTCTTAGACTATTATTTGCATTGTCTGTAAAGTTAGGCTTAGGTGTTAGCCATTTAGTTGTAAAGACTGCGTTCTTGAATGGTGATTTAGAGGAAACCATTTATATGAAAATGCCAGATTGTTATAATAGTAAGTAAACAGTTTGTAAAGTATTGAAACTTAAAAAGGCCATTTATGGACTTAAACTTTAAACTGTAATGGTTACAAAAGGTCAAAAATAGAGGACATTAACAAATGTAAGACCATTGTAGCAGTCTATGTCGACGATTTCTTCATATTTTCCAATGATAAAATTGAAACTAAGAAATTGAAACAGATTTTATCTAATAAGTTTAGCATTAAGGACTTAGGTGAAGTCAAACTATGGTTTGATTTTTTGTTTGTTTGTTTGTTTGTTCGTTTGTTTGTTTGTTTGTATTGAATAAATAGGCTTCGAAACTACTGGACCGATTTCAAAAATTCTTTTACCGTTCGGAAGCTACACTATCCCCGAGTGACATAGGCTATATTATATTTTCTAAAAAATTACGGATCATTAATAAAACTCCAATAATGTAACCCTAGGTGTAAAAAAATACCCAAAAAATTCCTTACATCGCGTGTGCTGCGAAAACTATTAATGATAGAACAAAATAATGTACTACGACTTTGCAGAACACATCATTATCTACAAAAAGTGTCGCGACAGTATATGTCTAACTATTATAGTTATGTCACAATAAGTGTTCTTTTATTTTTAAAATTTAATTGAAATGCCGCCGCTAAAAACGCTCTTTATTTGTATCTTGGTATTAATCCTTATCAAAATCAACTTCATAGTCACGACTGCTTCAATACCTTTATATAACTTTTTGAAGTATTCAATTCAGACATTCCATTCGAAAGATATCACTAGTTTAAAAATGTGAATATTACAAAAAAGTCGCGTGTTCGCCGCTCAGTCCGCTCGGCTATCTTAGCAGCACGGGGTACGGGAGGGGAGTTTTGATATTTTTGTTACGTACCCGTGCGAAGCCGGGGCGGCTGCTAGTTTTTAATAAAGATAGAGGATATATAACTTTGAGTCAAGAAACCTATATTGATGAACTTTTGAGCAAATTTCATTTGAGTGATTGTAAGACTGTTAATACTCCGATGTAGGTCAAACTAAATATAAATAAAGGTCAAGTAGGTGTAAATAGTAATGTGCCCTATCAAAAATTAATTGGTAGTTTGATGTACCTGTCAGTCTTAACTAGGCCAGATATTAATTACTCTATAAGTTTTTTAAGTCAATTTAATAATTGTCACACAAAGGACCATTGGGGAATATGCATAGGGAGTATTAAAATATCTGAAACGAACTAAATGTTATGGAATAAAATATTGTAAAGAAGGTAATTCTGAAATAGCAGGCTATGTACATGCTGATTGGGCCTCTAACTCTGTAGATAGGAGATCGTATACTGGTATGTGTTTTTTGTTATCTGATGGTGTAATATTCAATGGAATGTAGAAAACAGAAATGTGTAGCCCTCTCCAGCACTGAATCGGAATATATTGGTCTATCTGAGGCAGGCAGAGAAGCATTATATCTAAAGGGATTACAATATGAAATAACTAATAAGATGTACACAATCAGCCTATTCAATGATAACCAGGGCGCACAGAAGCTGTGTACAAACCCAGTCTTTCACAAACATACAAATCATTTTTGTCGTGATCTAGTAAAAGATAAAATTGTTTAAGTACTGTATTTGTCAACAGCTGATATGCCGGCTGATATCTTAACTAAAAGTTTATGTTCAGCAAAAGATTATAAATTCATGTTGCTTCTTGGCATAGTTTGTATAGAATAATTTTGTGTAAAAATTGCTTAGCGAATATTGCAATAAGTGGGGATGTTATTTCGTATCGACAATATTCTACATTACGAACTAGTAGCGCCATCTACCATAGAGTATGTAATACTGTATTTGTTTAGAATAAAGTTAGTTCTTGTCTGTGACTAAAGCGTTTAATTTGTAATATTATTCATACACACATATTAGCGCTAAAACGCTTAAGAACGTGTTTTTTTTGTGCCTTATTACCGTATCGTGGTGTCCACGTGCAATAAATTTTTACTTTCTTTATTTCTTTCTTTGCTCAAGAATCTCTTCTTTAAAACTGTTAAGTGCATAATCGCTCCAAATGGGTTAACTGCAATCCTACAGTTTACCAAATATACACAACACAATGCAACACACAGAGATAGAGAGTACATACAACACATAAGTACAATATGTACTTATGTGTACCACAAAAATTGTATAAAAATGGACAATAAATGGTTAATAATCATTCAATAAAGTACTTATAATCTTACCCGGATCGAGCCGTTAGCGCGTTCTATTTTACATCCAGCGCCCTCTCTCGAGTACGTTAGGAACTGGAGCGGAGGGGCTGTGACGTCACAGTTTCCCCTTGCAGCGGTTTCAATGCAACCCGTTAATAAGGTTGGCCGTGTGGTGTCCGGCAGAGTAGAATAGCACCAACCCCTTACACTCGTGGGTGTCGTACAAGGCGAAAAATGTATTCGTGGCAAAAGATCTAGTGTCTCCATAGGCTGGAAATGAGCAGCAGCGTTTTCCATTGATAGATTTATAACACAACGATCTCCAACCTGCCTGCCAAGCGTGGAGATTACGGCAATGACCACCCTTTTCGTGGGCCCTTATTCCTGCAGTGGAGGGGGGCGGGGGGGGGGGGGGGGGCGGGGGGGGGGTCAGTATGTGGTTATGGGTTTACTTGGAGATCTCGCATTGGACTTTCAGTGCGGAAAACTTGCTACATAGATAGTTAATAAAAAATTAAAGCTTGTAAAAATAGAAATCCGCATTCTAATCCATTGCGTAGTATAAAAGATCTAAGCGCACACAGATACAGATGGCGAGAAGCGACTTTCTTTTATACTATGTAAAGATAAAGAAGATCCGAGATCTCTGCGAACGTTTAAGAAGACTTCTAGACTTTTGGAGAAAACTGCACGACTAGCACAATTGTAACCGCGACATAGCTCGCGCCGCGAAAGCCTTTGTTTCCTTCTCTCAATGCTAAGATGAAAGGGATACCACACGCACGTGCACGATACACGCGCGCACACTTATGCTAGCCATGCTGGGCTGGCTAATGCGAATATTACATGTGGCTAAAATAGAGCGTTGTTGGCTGGGCGGTTGAGTATCCGACTCGTGAGCGAGAGGTACCGGGTTAGAATCCCGCTTTGGCCATGTACCAATGACTCTTTTCTGAGTTATGTACATTTGATGAACACTAACCGATGCTCTTACGGTAAGGGAAAACATCATGATGAAACCTGCACATACAGGCGACTGAATGTGTAACCATGATTCAATCTGGTCAGGCTCATATCAGCCGAAAGACGCCCACTGCTTGGCATAGGCCTCCCCCAGAGATCTCCACAAAGGCCAGTCTTGTGCCTTCCGCATCTAGCTGGTACCTGCGATCTTTACCAGATCGATTATTTTGTCTACTACAGTGATATCGGAAAGTAGGAAGGAAACACACTGTGACATGTTGGACACCAGACAGATCCGGTCAGCGCCCGACCATGTCATGCAGAGCCGGTTCTCGCCCGACATAATATATAGGACCCTATATACTTAAGTCAAAGTCAAAGGCATTTATTTGTGACAGAGGTAGGCATACAGATTCATAAAGATATCATGTTTGTGAGTATCTCTGTGAGGGCCCAATTGTGGGCATACAAATTTTATAATTATACATATAAAATCATATATAGGAGCGTCGGTGTCTGAGCGGTTACAGTGTGCGACTCGTAAGCCAGAGGTTCCGGGTTCGAATCCCGCTCCGGCCATGTACCAATGACTGTTTTCTGAGTTATGTACATTAGTTGAATACTAACCGATGCTCTTACGGTGAGGGAAAACATCGTGGGGAAACCTGCAAATTCAGGAAACTGAATTTGTAACCATGATCCAGTCTGGTCAGGTTCCCCTGGTAGCAGGGTCATGGAGGTCACATGGCAGTCGCTCCACTGTAATTTTCTGATCTACCAATTCTTGGATCATGGTCAAAGCCGTTTCATAGTCATTTTTTACATAACTAAGTGTTACACGGCACCATATCTCTAAAATTTATGTATTCATTCAAATCATAAAAACCATATTTGAAAAGCCATTCTGTTAACTTGTTATTAAAGTCCCTTTCCGGTAAATTTTTAATTTTATTAGGTAAGTTATTAAATATAGTTATACACATTAGTTTTATATATGTAGGTTTTACACGGAGGTTTACGCAACATGTTTATATATTGCGCTCTTTGTGTCCTGCGGCTAACATCTGATACACTTTTAAAATACTCCGGATGAGATTTCGTAAATACACAGATAGTTTTAATATACATACATGGCAATGGTAGGATTCGCAATTTATAGAATAATGGTCTACAGCTATCTGGGACCTATGACTTTGTAATTGCACGAACACATTACTTTTGAAGCCTAAAAGTTCTTCCTCCCTCTACTGAATTCCCCCACAACATAAGTCCATAGTTTAGAACTGAGGAAACTTGCCTATGGTAAGCAGTTAGGGCTGCATCCATAGATACCGTAGTTCTCAGTCTGCTCAGTGCGAAGACCTCGATCCAACCGTTTGCAAATATAGTCGATGTGATCCTTCCAATTTAAGTGTTTGTCAATAAATAGACCTAAAAATGTTGTGCTGCTAGTTGCTTGTAATAAACAGTCGTTATGCTTTATATTTAATTTATGTGAATTTGTATAATATGTTTGGAATTGTACAATATTAGTTTTAGTCAAATTAATATTTAAATTATTATTTTTCCAACAAATCGCGCGCGGCGCACGAACCGCTGCTGCATCAGCGCAGTCGCGGTGCGTTTAGACTCGGACGCATTCTAAGAATTTCTGTTTATTTTCTTTTATTAGAAATTTTGAAATTAAAGATAATAAATATAAACACATAACTGTCAATGTCAAAGAAACTATCCAGGGGTATAAAACCTTTTTTATTAAATGTATTTATTTACCAAATGGTTGTGCATCTTGCACACTCTTCAGTGTGTTTTACAATGGCTGTGTGGCTACCTAAAGTATTCGTATAATCGTCAATAAAACTCGTGTTCTATAATAAATAGAACTAATGGGTATTAGACCACAGAGCGCGAGTTTGGTCATGAAACTCAGGATTGCGTTCTGAAAAGAATGACTTGTCTTGCATCGTTCTTCACTTCACGGTGTTCTAGCGCAGCTTCAGAAGACCACCGAAGTTCGCCGCCGCTGTTGTCGCCACCGTACGCGCCGAGATTCCTCTGATGTGCTGTCCGTCTATGCGCTGGCCAAATGGGCGAGCGCCATTTTTTTTTGTTTTTGCACCCTACTCTATGGAAATGGTCACCCTTCGGTATAGCGGTTGGGAGGGAGGAGGTGAACTCTCATGAGTACCAGCCGGCCGGCCGGATTGGTTATGCACGACTCGCCAAAAAAAGACCTAGGCGCACACGTGCTAAACACCCCCTGGGAGCACCTGTTGCCGGGAAGGCTTTCCAGGTTTCATCGGATGCGACACGCCATAGGGACTGGGTGCGCACAGCGTCACTCCTTACGGAGCATACGCTGGAGAAATTATAGCGAGACCCCAGAAGGGGGTCCCGCTGCTGTGGGTCGGGATTGGGGGCCTACTGGGGCCGCTGAAACGGCAGGGAGGGGCTGTGTCGGGTCGACCTGAGCCTCCAGGAGGACGTTCAGAGCGCTCGACAGTTCGTCGAGGGGGTCCGTGGGGACATGTCTCCGTACAATGTGGCGGGAGACCGGGCGGGGAGAGTAGGCTGCTGTCTCTCGCACGAGCGGTTTGGGGGGCGAGCGCCGCTGCCCGCCTCCTCGCAAGCCACGTCGCATTCGGAGACCGTCGTACGTGCTCGACTTATTCTGTTTATTGCGCATGTGCGCGGCGCTATCTCGCGGCGGGCTTTTCGCTTGGTTATTGTAAATATCTATTTACTAGATCAATCACACAAGCTTAGGAAGCACGTATTTGTAAATATAATTAAGCACATTTTTTGTAAATATATCCATTCTTCACTTGTCTACGCAGTTTAACTCATCTCCTACTTAAGCTGGTAAACTTTCGAAAACGAAACAAATGATTTACCCCCATTTATGCAATTTATTAAAAACGTAATAAGTAATTCGAAAACGATTAGTAGTCAGATAACTCCAATATTAGAAAGAAGTGGCTGCCATTTTGAATCATGCAATATTTTAAGTATTATTATTTGAGAAAAGCAGCAGTACGTTTGTCTCGGCGTCGGTCAATCCCTTATTTTCCGAGCCTTTGCAGCAATGTACTGTAACAACGAACCAAATGTTTAGAATTTCTCACCATTACCAGTAATATAAATGAAACACATATTTGATTGAAACAGCACAAATACGTAACAAAAAAAAACCTTGTTCCCTATTTAATTCAGTAAAATATTTTTAAATATTCAAATGATTTTATTTCATTTGATTATAATGATTTTAATCAATATTTCAATGGTTTGTTAAATCCACCATTTGGGTTATTTTTTTAATAGTGGCAACCCATTTGTTTACCTATCTATTTTCGATCTTAAATTCGATCTCATACCTTAGGCATTTGACCGCCACCTCACCTGGTGGTAAGCGACGATGCGGCCGAAGATGGAGCATGCCTAGAAACAGCCTGTTCATTCTAGCCTTGAAGGCGTCCAAATTATGATCATCAGGGAACACACTCGAAGGCAACGGGTTCCATTCCTTAGCCGTACGCATTATATGTATAATATATAAGGGTTGAACCAAAGCGGCTCGTGCGGATAGCTGGAAAAACCATGACTCACCACGAACATAAGATGCCCGCTGAACGTGATTGTTAGCGGCACCGCCGTCACAAAACTCTCGCGTTCCCATTTATCTGGAACAATTATTTCACATCATCATCATTATTTATTGGACAGAACACCGAACCAACGAATCTATTCTAGCCGAACTGAAATTACCGATGAGGATCAGTGCTACATGTCTGCGTAGGAGTTTCGAGTTCTTCGGCCACGTTGCCAGGAAAAGAGGTGACAAAATTGTTCTGAATAGAAAAGCTGCTAATAACGGGCAAGATGAGCGGAAAGAGGCCTAGAGGTAGAAGCCCAATGCGCTGGTCAGGCCAGATCCGTTCTACTCTGGACGCCTCGGTGTGCGATGCCATTAATGCAGCCGAAGATAGAGTGAGCTGGCGCAAGATAGAGAGACCCACGACCCTCAGCATTGAGGATGAACGACGCAAGGGGGGAAGGCCTAAAGACACTCACTGCTGGACGTAGACCTCCCTCAGATATCTCAACAAATACCGGCCCTGTGCCTTCCGCATCCAGGTGATTCCTGCGAACTATACCAGGTCCTCGGTCCACCTTGTGGGAGGCCTTTCCACGCTTCGTCTTCCGGTAATTTAAAGTCTATCACGCTCGATCTCTGTTGTTCAATCAGCTCTGTACAACAAAAGGGCTCTTAATCTTCTTCCTAGCAATTATCCTTTAGGTTTGGTGTACGCATGACCCAAGATTTGGCAGATCGGAGGGTCTAAAGAGGCCACACTAGCGTCACAAACTTTCTGATCCGGTAACCAATACTGGAACTAAGTTACGCCATTTTGAATTGTCATGTGAATGTCAACAACAGCGACGCTTCAGATGAGTTAATATGAATTAAATTATGAAACGCTAATGTGACTTTTTGATCCCCAGGTAATAACAGTAGAGCGACGGCCACCTGTACAAATACAAATACAAATACGACAAAGGACATGATTTGTAGAACACGCTCGTTTTAAATTAAAACAGTCACCTTAAATCGCAGTCCGAATTAGCAACGGTCGCGCGACCATGGTCGTATGACCGTTGCCAATTAGGACAGCAACTAATGAAGGCAACCTATAAATTTAGGTCGACTGTAGGGCATTGACCGGTCGTTTAACTGCGGTTGGCATGTTTCTTACATGAAATCTGAACCATGAGAGCGTACAAATTAATTGCATAAATTCAGTTGCTAACAAAGTTCCATGGCTATAAACCGAAACTATTAAATCGATCATAGTTGTTGACCTTCCAAATAAAGAAAATAAAAATAAATGAATAAATAAATACATAATCGCATTAGTAACAATATCAATGATTGAAATCACAGAATTGTTTGTCACAGAGTTATGTAATTAGCCTGCTGATGTGCTGTCTGCAATTAAAGTTCCTTTGGAACCGCACGGTTCACGACCAATTTGGGTCCAAGTTGTGTGGACGACGGTGACTGTAAAATACCTGTCTCTTTATATTTCCAAAGGCCACTTACTAATATAGAAGTTGGCTGTTAGTACGAAGAGTGGAAGAGCGTAGAACCATAGCGTGCCACAAATGAAGAACCGACAGTAGAACATTATCTGAAAAAATAATAACACTTTACACACGTGTTAAGAAAGTTTGTTTCGGTTATGTGGCCCTAACAACATCATCATCTAGCTAGGTAGCTAACCAATCCCACTACAGTCTTGCTGACAGACAAATGAGGCTTCTCCTGACGGCTAGTGTCCCCCGAGCGCGCTCCATACAAACAGGTGGTACAGTGCCCATGTCGCACTAAGTCCCACAGAAAACCAGCGCTGTGAGACGCCCCCTAATAACAGCAGCGGGACCCCCTTCTGGGGTCTCGCTATAATTTCTCCAGCGTACGCTCCGTAAGGAGTGACGCTGTGCGCACCCCGTCCTACGGGGTGTCACATCCGATGAAACCTGGAAAGCTTTCCCGGCTACAGGTGCTCCCAGGGGGTGTTTAGCACGTATGCGCCTAGGTCTTTTTTTGGCGAGTCGTGCATAACCAGTCCAGCGGCTGGCTGGTACTCATGAGAGTTCACCTCCTCCCTCCCAACCGCTATACCGGAGGGTGCCCATTTCATTTACGTTGGGCTTAAAAAAAAACTAATTTTTGCCGCCGGTTCATAGCACAAGCTGAGTCCTTTTCCACTGGCCGCTGCGACATTACTTACCTACAAGACAATGTCTTTTTTAATTATTTTTTTGTATTATTGTTTTTAACTTTGTTTATTTTTTGTCGTGTCGTGGGTGTCTTGTGGCAAAAAATGTTCTTATTCCTATTTATCTTCTTAAACGTAGTATGATCATATTTTCAACATTAAGCTATCAAAGCCAATGCAATTTCGTAGACGTTATTCAGAAACCAATAGATGGTCCGCCTCTAAACAGACCTCTAATATGCCTACCTCTTGAACGATCCCATGCCAGAATCCAACTCGGAAAAGAAAAAGTCGTACAACCGCCGACCTAATTTACTTAAACTCAAATATTTTCCAAACTACAGAACCGATTTTAATGAAATAAAGCTTAGAACCATCTCGATAAAACTGACTTTCAAATATAAACCGCATGCAGATCGGTCCATCCGTTTGGAAGCTACAATGTCACAGACAGATATACAAAACCACAGATACACACATCAAACTTATAACACCCTTCTTTTTTCGTCGGGGGTTAAAAACTTCTCAGTTTTATTACAGTGGCTGGGAGCTCATTCCACATACAAATAGTAGGACTTACCTTCTCAGGGTACTTCCTTACAGTGGACAAGGTGAAATAGGCGAAGACGAACCACGCCAAAACCCGTAGAACGATTAGACCATATCCAACTGGGCTCTCGTACAGGTATAGGACATCTCCAGGGTCGAAGGCCTGGAAAGGTTGATCGTGTTTTTTTAATACAACTAAGATGAGGACTAAGGTTGTGGAATGAACTACCTGGGGAGATTTTCCCTGGTCCCTGGAGAGTAAAACATGGAGTTCTTCAAGAAAGGGGTGAAAAGATTTTGAACTGGTCGGCAACGCGTGGGTGATGCCCCTGGTATTGTAAACGACCATAGGCTGCGGCGACTGCTTTCCATCAGGCAGGCCGTTAGCTTGATAAAAAAGCTTAAGGCCTGCATAAGCAGTCACCGCATCCTGTGGACGTTTGCAATACCAGGTGTACCTATATTCTACGCGCTGAACCCCTTCGCTAGTCGGTCACTTCGGTGTTAAACTCTACTGAGGCGCTGAGTTGCTTGGAGCGGGGGGTAAGTATGAAAAACTAACAAATCGCAGACGTCGCGGAGCCTGTAGACTCCACATCCATACTTAAAGGCTAAACGATGGTCAACCACCATCGATCGCGGAGCCTCAGCAACGCTATAGCAATTCAAATTATGATCATGATGAATACTCACGATTCCTGAAGATTATCGCGATCTTTAACAACGTGTTATAGAGGTGGGCAACGCATTGGCGATACTCTTGGTGTTGCTAATGTATATAGGCAGTAGTGACCACTTTCCATCAGGTGGCCCGCTTGCCTGTTTGCCTATCGTACGACATAAAAAAAATGAGGGTACAGAGGCATTCACAACGATCGTATTTCACGTCGTAGGCGCCTAAGAATTTGTCGGTAGATAGGAAGTGAGCTGAACGTTTGAGGAAGTCAAAATGCTACATGAGATTGGAGCAAAATGCAACCTGAAGGGGGGGGGGGGGGGGGGGGGCTGTAAAAACCTTTTCCCTCTTTTTTGAGGATCTCTATATTGTACCTACGGCTCTCCAGATGGCATATTCCACTACTTTAATGTGCGTGGGAGAAAGTTCGTGTTCTAGGTCTGTGTTCTATGGATGCATGTGTGTAGTGTCTCTTTATTGCATAAATTTATAACATTACAGGAAATAAAAATACAGTTTATAATGCAAAGGTGAGCTTATCCCACAACGGGATTTCTTCCAGCTTTTGATGGATGTATCAGTTAGAGAATATATATTTAGAGAGAACCAGTGAACACTCGTGCGAAGCCGAGAGATGGGTCGCTAATATGTGTAGTAATTAATAAGGGGCATCGGTGGCCGAGCGGTTAGTGTATCCGACTCGTAACGAGAGGTACCGGGTTCGAATCCCGCAGCGGCCATGTACCAATGACCCTTTTCTGAGTTATGTACATTAGTTGAATACTAACCGATGCTCTTATGGTGAGGGAAAACATCGTGATAGAACCTGAACTTTCAGTGCATAATCCAATCTGATCAGGTTCGGAGATATTATCGCCAAGAAGTTTTTTTTTTTTATAATAAGATGGCGAGGACTTTGACCGGCTCCTCGCCAAAAACGGCCTACGGAGTAGCCACGGACCTACTGGTCAGGGAAGGCAAATTAGCTACTACCGTGTGGATGAGACAAGTCTCAGTTTCACAGAATAATCATTACGATACGAGAATGCTTATCAACTTTTCAGAGGGAGATGTCTATAGCGCGATGTAAAATACCAGCAGCGCCATCTCTCGTCTGCGTTAAGAAACTACGAATCGCCCACCGTTGCTTGGTACACGAAGAGCGCTATATACGCGGCAACATAGCCACACATGATGAAGATGGTGAGCTTCACCGCGAACCCGGGCTTCAGAAGGCCGCGGGTGATGGTATACCCCTTCGCCATTAGCACTAGGAGCAGCAGGAACACAGACTCGGACACGCCGCAGTGGAACTGGCCTGGAAGGACGGATATACAGTTTTTTTTATGTAGAAAAACACTATGGGCCTTGTAAGAAACCTCACTGTTACCCAAAGGGCAATGGAAAGGACTGTGCTCGGAGTCTCGTTGCGCGATCGAATCAGAAATAAGGATTGCGGATCCGCAAGCGAACCAAGGTCACAGACATAGAATGAAGTGTTGCCAGGCTAAAGCGACAGTGGGCAGGTCTTATAGCTCGAACAGCAGATGGCTGATGGGGCAGTAAAGTTCTCGAGTGGCGACCACGGCGAAAACGCAGCGTGCCTTCCACTAGATGGACCGACGTCCTGGTAAAGATCGCAGGTACCAGCTGGATGCGAAAGGCACAGGACTGACCTTTGTGGGGATCTATTGGGGAGGCCTATGCCCAGCAGTGGGCGTCTGTTGGCTGATATGATGATGATGTAGAAACAGGTCAGCAATACAAACCTGATAGAAAGTGGTAATTGACGATGCAAAAATAGAGGTATTAATAATGCGTTGACCACCTCTATTTTTTGCTATAAAACAGAAAAAGACGGCCAATGGCGAATCGGAATCGTGGACCGAGGGTTCCGTAAAAACTGTGAATATTGTCCGTTTATCACGGGAGATGTTTTCGGTTTTATTTTTCGATTATAATCGTTTTTTAATCAAATCCAATTAATATAATCTTTACGGGATGCGGATTTTTTCTTTACTTGTTGTATTGCTTTTTGCCAAATTATTACATCATTCTAGGTCAGCAGGAGCACCCTACAGGTTTTCATTCCTTAGCGAAAGTCAAAATATGCGGCATAATAGTTTTATGAATTTGTATTGACATAATATAATAGGTATTATTAGTAAATAAGTACAATGACATATTATTTAATTCTCTAATGACATATTTTATTTCAGTTTATTGGCTAAGCAATTATTTATTAAGATTCCATGAATTTAATTATTAAAAATGACATTGTACTTATTATTTTATTTTCAATTTACATTAAGTTAATTTATTCTTTAATGACATGTTTTTATTTTATTGGATAATTAATTATTTTTAATTATTGAATTTGACATTTCACTATTTGTGAAGTAAATTATTATAAATTATTGCATGCCAGATTCTGGCAAAGTGTGTGAATCAAAAATGATATATAAGATCCTATTGTATACCACATTTTACGCAATAAATACATTATATTCTGTTTTATAAACGGAGCGTAAACGGCCGTATCTTTTGATTGCATTGACTTAGAAGTTTGATTTTTCAGAGAAAATGGGTTTTGACAGACGGACGGACACCCAAGTTATCCCGATAGGTTTCCGTTTTATTCTTTACACGTACGGAACTCTAAAAACAAAGTCATCGCTAAGGTTGGCCGCTTTTACAATTGGTGAGGTGGCATAAGGGGACGTTATTTAATATGACAGGAGTGTGACGTTTTAGATGCGAATGGTTGTGCTTCCGAGTTGCCACAGAACAAAAATATTGTCGTCTCGAGACGTTTCCTATTTTACCAATTATTTGACTTATCCCTTTCAATACGTGTCCCTTTCATGCCACCCTCCCCTAAATCGTGGACGTCCATGATAATATCGTCACGTTACAAATTATAAAAGCATCCGTTCTCGACCTTGTCATTAGTCATAAAATCATTGCACGGGAAAATCGGCCTTGTTGCTTCTTGCAACTGAACTTCAACCTTACCATCATAAAAATAGGGTTTCTTTTACTTACCGATGACTCTAGTGATCGGGCTCCCCACACCGTTGGAGGCGTAAATCAAATAGGCTATCGCCTGCAGTATGATGCCAATGTGCTGACTCACAATCGATACCAGGAACAGCTTGTAAGTCGAGTGGAAGAGGTGTCGCGACATCACCACTGCGATCATGACCAGGATGTAGGCGAAGGTGTACGTCAGGAGTACTGGCAATACGTCTGCAATTGGAGAGAGCAGCTATAAGTCTCATCATCACAGCCCGTAACAGTCCACTGCAGGACTTAGGGCCTCTCCCACAAAAAGGGATATTTTTGCCATAATCTTCACGCTTGGCAGGCGGCTTGGAGATCGCAGTGTTGTTAATATAACAATGGAAAACGCTGCTGCCTATTTTCCAGCCTACGGAGACTCTAGATCTTATTCCTCGAAAACGACACCCTAGAGTGTAAGGGGTTGGTGCTATTCTACTCTGTCGGACACCGCACAGTTATAAGTCTGCCATTGCCCAACACCTGTTAAGGGTCCAACAGATTAACAGTTCGCCGTATGATCTCAGTCTGTCAGTTAATCGCAATGGGTTATACACTAACACTAACGTTTAAGACAAACGTTCAATAAAATGACACACAGACGCACAGTCAGATGATTAGAATTGTTAAAAACGTTTTTTTTTGTAATGGCAACTTTTATTAATAATTTACTTCTACAGAGTAAAAATCTGTTATTGGCTTTCTGTTATTTGTAAAAGTTTTAAGAGCTGTTGATTCTAAGACAAAAAAAAAATTGACGAATTTCTTCTACAAGGATAATTTTAGTTGAATATTTACAATAATAAGATTTTTGTTTAATTGTAACAAATTAAATAATGCTAATACTAAATGCAATAATAAGTAAATAATTAATAATGAAAAATTTTTATCTTTAGTTAGGGTTAGAGTAAGGTTCTTTGTAATTATAATAATTGTTAACATTTTTATTTACATACTTACATAGTTATAATATAATATCCTGTTTCAAATAAGTACACATTTGTATGGGTCTAATTAAATTTATTTAATGAAATATAAAATTAATAATGAATATTTTCATTTTCAATAAATTATTCGACATTGTTTTATTATTATTTTGACATTATAATAATGGCCGGTATTTGCAAATTTTTAATTTATTAAAAAGAAATAAGTGCCATAGATATTACAACCAATGTAAAATCTATGTGCTACTGTACGTATTTCATATAATTAAATATTGACATGTAATTTATATTACCAAATAGAGAATATGAATATGAATAATATGAATAAGGTTTCGGACGGACTACTAATACGAACTGAGAGTGTGTGACCACTGGACAATTCCGATCAGCGTCGACAGATACATTTTTTTTTACCAATAAACGAATTGTATTGAATTTAATTGTGATAATAATAATAATATGTTTATGACATCTGAATTTGCAATGAACTCCCTTGGACAAAATACGTTATTCGGTGTACTGACCTTATGACATTAAGATTGTGATTTTTTTTCTGTTGTAACATTATTTTAAGAATAATGGCTTTGTAAGAATTTAATAACATTTGACGTGTAAATTTATGTTTATTAAAATAAATGAATTGAATTGAATTGAATATCGGCGACGGTTACGGTTACGGTGATATGGTGGAACACTGCCGACTTCGTGTAGTCGCGTGTAGTCGCAGAGGTGGCAGCAGGTCATTGCCGGCAGGCAATAATCGCTTTAGTGTGTAGATTGTAAAGACTAAGATCGCGATGTTTAAAAAGCGAGTAAAAGAGCATTATCTCTCTCTATCTGTCTAATATTTTGTATATGTGTATGTATTGTATATATGTATCTATATATGTATATATTTTGTTAGGTATATGGTATATATGTAGAAATTTATCGATAGTATAGTCTAGTTTTAATAATTAAATATTTATGTACGTAATTATTTATTGTTATTGTGCACGTCTTAAACTGTTTCCAGTCATCACATTCTCTTTGCTGTAGGCCTGCTGGAAGAAATTTCTTTTTAGAAATAAGTAGTGCCTTTTGTGTCATTTATATATTTGCCATGTCTCGGTTACCATTTTTGTGTGAAATAAACTATTAAATAAATAAATAAATAATGGCAGGCCGCCCGAGAGGTCTAAAGACTGCAGGCGGACTTTAACGAATGGGGCCCTTTAGAATCTGGCACTAATCACTGGATGGAGTTACATAACCCACGGGTGTTATCTACTGAACGACACTACACTCCGCGTTTAGTTAGAGAAGCCATCGAAATCACAAAATATTAAAATTTAAATGGTGAGGACAGATTTAGGCTATCTAATACTTGGTCGCCAGTGATTCAAACCAGGCCCAGGTCGAAATAAGACTAAAAAAGTAAGTGATACGATCAGTGTAGTGTCTCGTGACTAAATAGTGAGTTCGAGTGCCGGTAGTAGCAGACAACTTTTACGAAAGCGGGTAGATCGGCTTTGGCCGCTTTATCGCTAATGCGCTTATTACACCTGGCTAAATTCAGTCGACTTAATTCAGAAGCAAAAAGCGTGAGAGCATTTCAAAGTGGAATGTATTTCTTATAAAATAAGGTATATTTTTGTATAAAGGCTTTTGAAAAGCGGAGCGACACGTAACATAATATAAGTAATACAAAAATGGACCTTATTGTGTGAGCAATACCTTCCACTTTGATTTGCTCTTATGCATTTTGTTTCTCAATTTAGTTACTGAATTTAGTCAAATGTAATAAGCGCATAACCAACACCGTCCGGCGCTCGCAGCTCTCCAGTCGTCGCGTGACCATGATGCATGCAACTGCGTCGAAATATCGGGCTACATGCCTTTAAAATGGAGAGAGGTTTGTTTACAACCAGTGCACTAATAATCATCATCATCTTGGCGTTAATGTCCCGGTTATGCTCTCGCGCGCACGAGGGCCCAGGGTCCGCCTTGACCATGATCCAGGATTTGGCAGATCAGGTAATTGCAGTGGAGCGCTGCCATCTGACCTCAGTGACCCTGCTACCAGGGGAACCTGACCAGATTGGATCATGGTTACACATCCAGTCGCCTGAATGTGCAGGTTTCATCACGATGTTCTCCCTCACCGTAAGAGCATCGGTTAGTATTCAACTAATGTACATAAGTCAGAAAACAATAATTGGTACATGGCCGGTGCGGGATTTGAACCCGGGACCTCTGGCTTACGAGTCGGATACTGTGACCGCTCGGCCACCGACGCTCTTGCCAGTGCACTGATAATAATAATATTAAACCGTCACGTGGTGCCAATCGGCTCCCGAGACTGTTCAACCAGTCTCAGGGTCCCCAGCGGAAGACCTTGGGCAGCCACGCTTCGTCAGCAGTATTAGGAGGCAGACCTAACGAATGGCGAGCTCGTTGCGGCGCTGAAAGTTCGACTAGCTAAAGTCCCAACGTCTGGAAATTTGAGTTGCACATTCAGCTGCGAGCTTTTTTGTAGGGACATTTTGTAAATATGCCAGTCGCTCCACTGTAATTACCTGATCTGCCAAATCCTGGATCATGGTCAAGGCGGACCCCGAGCCGTTGCTCACGAAAGCACAACCAGGACATTACAGCCAAGATGATCACCACGCATGGACGGACTCCTGACAATTTTATTCCTACTGTCATCAGTAGTCTTCCTATTGCTGGTAGATATTATATATTATTTTTATGCTACACAATGCCAAACGAGCACACAGACAAACAACCTGATGGTAAGCGGTTACTGCGGTTTAAGATTTAGAGGGCAGCGTATTACCGATACCACTGTTGTTGTAAATGTCTTTGGGCAGCGGTGACCACTTTCCATCAGGTGGCCCGCTTGCCTGTTTATCTGCCGTATTACATCAAAAATGACGTAAAGCAGTCAGAAACCCTAATTTTGAAACCGTTCGCCACCACACGAGCGCTCGCGTGCGCTACCTATCTCTTTCACACTCGTGGTAAGTTGCTGGAGATAGAAAAGACAAGCATTAGAAGGCGAGCTCTCGCGTGGAAGCGAGCGGTTTCAAAAAATAGCCCCCCGTACTCACAGAATTCATCAGCCGAGAAATGCTCATTGAAGAAGTCACCTTCGGGCCCGTTGGTCATCAGGAATTTATATCGCACGTCCAAGCCCTGGAAAGGTAGAGAAATTGGGTTAGGTGTTGATTTGGCCACGTGGTTTCCAGCAGAGTAGAATAGCACCAACCCCTTACACTCGTGGGTGTCGTACAAGGCGACTAATGTTTTCGAGGCAAAAGATCTAAAGTCTCCGTAAGCTCCGTAGGCAGCAGCGTTTTCCGTTATTATATTTACAACACTGCGATCTCCAACTCGCCTGCCGAGCGTGGAGATTATGGCAATAGCCTCCCCTTTCGTGGGAGAGGCCCTAAGTCCTACAGTGGACTGTTATGGGCTGTGATGATGAAGGACTTGGAATATTATAATTTTACTTTTTCAGTTGGGCATTTGTTCTGTATACATAGTTCTATAAAACGATTCTAGAAAAGATGGATAGTGCTGTTGCTGCTTCCTTGTTGTTATTGAGCAAAGACTTCTACACTTCTAACCAGCGAGATAGCACCAGCCATGGCTTATGCTGAGTGATCCCTTTGGACCTGGACATCTTCTTCGCGGCATGGACATGCTTAACGCTTTTCAGGCATCAGCACCAGAGTGTGACATATTTGTGAGTCGATGTATGGAAGTGCGAAATGCATGTCTGAGGTTTAGTGAGTTGATGGATGAGTGAGTGTATTTAAATTTTTTAATTTGAGTATTTAATTTTAATTATGTTTTTTGGTTTTTATTTTAATGTGTTTAAAATATGCTGTGTCTTATTTATATGTTTATTGATATTTGCAGTGTATTAGTAATAAGTACAATAAATAAATTATGGAATTTTATAATGTCCGTTTCCCTTTTAACCTCCACGAAAAAAGAGGGGTGTTATAAGTTTGACGTGTGTTTTTTTCTTTGATTTAAGTACAAAGTTTTATCTTTGAATGTACTTATCGTGTCATGAGTTTATGTGTAATAAACAACTCAATATACCCAAATGCGACACAAAGAGCGTCGGTGGCCGAGCGGTTACAGTATCCGACTCGTAAGCCAGAGGTCCCGGGTTCGAATCCCGCTCCGGCTATGTGCCAATGACTGTTTTCTGAGTTATGTACATTAGTTGAACACTAACCGATGCTCTTACAGTGAGGGAAAACATCGTGATGAAACCTGCACATTCAGGCGACTGGATATGTAATCAAGATCCAATCTGGTCAGGTTTCCCTGGTAGCAGGGTCATGGAGGTCAGATGGCAGTCGCTCCACTGTAATTACCTGACCTGCCAAATCCTGGATCATGGTCAAGACATACCCCGGGCCCTCGTTCTCGAGAGCGCAACCGGGACATTAACGCCAAGAGATACCCAAATGTGGTGTCTTAAATAAATGATTCTTTCTGTCTTTTATTTTCCAGATTCATATCTTTGGGGATTTATGCCGATTGCACTAAACTAAGGCGACGTATAACTTTAAAAAATCATCTTGACATTACTGTCCCGGATGTTCTCAGATGGCAGTCGCTCCATTATAATTATCTGATCTGCCATATTTTGGATCATGGTCTCGTGCGCGAAAGCACAACCGGGATATGACTTTTTTTTATTAAAATCCTTGTCAGCTCGATTCCCTCTCTCTAATAAAAAAATATTTCTTTTTATTTAAAAGAAATTCACTCACCCAACCCAAGCCCAGACCTACCTGACTCCCCTCACAGTTGCTGATCGCTATGAACCACCATCTCTCCCTGGCAGTCTTGAACAGTCGACTGCTGTGGCAGGAGACTACCAGCCTCTCAATGTTCTCCCCAGCGTGGCTGTCATTCTGTTTGGACTTACGCAGGAAGATATACACTTTTTTATGTTACACGGCAGAAAACAGGTGAAAGGGGCGAAAAGGCTTCTACGGGGTCGGCAGCGCGTGAGTGATGCCCGTGTTGCAAACGTCCATAGGCTGCAGTGACTGCTTACCATCAGGCAGGCCGTAAGCTTGTTTGCCATCTTAGTGGTATAAAAAAAGGAAAAAAGCGATGGAAAGAGAACATCGGATACTAGATGATTCTTTTTATAGACGAATATTAGACTCAAGATTAAAAGAGCGTCGGTGGCCTAGTGGTTAAGGGTCCGACTCGTACGCGAGAGGTACTGGGATCGAACCCCAGTGCCGCCGTGTATGCCATGAGAGAAAATATCGTGATGAAACCTGCGAATTTCAGGAGACTAAATGTGCAATCATAATCCAATCAGGTCCCTTTTAACAATGTCACGGAGGTCAGTTGGCAGTCACTCTACTGTAATCACCTGATTTACCGAATCCTGGATTATGGCCAAGGCGGACCCCGGGCCCTGGCACGCGAGAGCACAACCGAGTATTCAACGCCAAGATGATTATTTTTATTACACTCGAGGAGCTTAGTGCTAATAATGTAATTAATGGTATTGTTTGTGCATTGTTGTCACTTTTTTTTTTTTTTTCTTAATCTTCTTTTTTTTAATTGTTTATTTTACGGCTCTGGAGTCGAACCGCTGACCTCAAAAATACCTTTTTGGAGGTCAGTGATTCATCCCCTTTGAGCCATTATGTTATTTGTTTGTGGTGTTATTGTGTGTAAATAAATGTTTCTATTTCTATTTCTATTTATAATAAATTGAACTTATTGGGACATTTAATGCTTACCCCAGTATTGTTACGGCTTTCGAACAGCCATTCCACGTCTTTCAAACGATCAAAATGGCTGCCATTCCTCTCTGGACTAATACTCTCCCACAATTCCTCCTCTGGAAGCGCCGTGGTTACCCTCTTCTGTGGTAGAAATTTCGTACCAAATGGTAGAATTGTTGTCGCTTATGGTACTTGTTGCTGGAGTCTTTGTTGTCCCGTCAGGCGGTTTGGGCGTAGTTGTACTGTAAAGAAACAATGATTATGTAGTGTATGATATGGTTTTGACATATCACGTTTCAAAAAAATAGCTAGAAAAATTTACTTTATAATAGAATATTCTTTAAATTTTTTCTTATTTCGTTATTTTGAGTGTTTCGCAATGTTAAATTTATGTGTATCATTAATTATTTAGATCAAATAAAATCTAAAGTAATACAGAACATAATAAAATTCACTCCCATGAAGTTAAAGTAAAACCAACTTCATGTCATTCAAAAACGTCAATTTCAGTCCATTGCACAGGGTAGGCCCTATTGGAGTAGCCTATCCAAATTGCATGTTGTGACGTCATTCTACCATGATGGGATCAAAATGGCGGTGCGTTATCGGAGATCGGTGGTACCACTGCGGGACTCGATCCGGTTATCCAGGCGCTTAACCACTCAAGCATCCAAAGCGTACCTAGTCTCACAAGTTCGCGCACTAAATAGTAACGCTCCCCGGCCGCGCATTTTCGAGAAAAACAAATATTACCATAGATGACAAATTTCTTATAGAGCCATATAGTGATATCCGTACTATCATCGATTCATAATTTAAAACAGAACCATCTATTGACATTTTGTAAAACAGATGACAGCTGTGAAGCTGTCAACAGGTAACAAACTGATTTTGAGACTGTAGTTCCCTTGGACGGTTGAGAAATTTTTTTCGGGTACTACGCTTCCCGTGGACGTGTGAGTGGTTAAGACATACCAACCTTTTAGACGCAGGAATTTCCTTATGCGCCGTAGTGACCACGCAGCCAGAGAGTATGGTGTCAGGGTATAAGTGTGACAGTTTAATGATCTGGTTCTGTCCGTTGTTGAACACTTGTTCTCGCTCCTTGCAAGTCTGTGGAGGATAAATTAGAACATAATCATCTGTTTTAACAACCCATACTTACGAACAGGGCATCGTAGGAGCGTCGGTGACCAAGCGGTTACAGTATCCGACTCGTAAGCCAAAGGTCCCGGGTTCGAATATCGCTCCGGCCATGTACCAATGACTATTTTCTGAGTTATGTACATTAGTTGAATACTAACCGATGCTCTTACGGTGAGGGAAAACATCGCGATGAAACCTGCACATTCAGGCGACTGGATTTGTAACCATTATCCAATCTGGTCAGGTTCCCCTGGTAACAAGGTTATGGAGGTTAGATGGCAGTCGCTCCACTGTAATTACCTGACCTGCCAAATGCTGGATCATGGTCAAGGCGGACCCCGGGCCCTCGTACGCGAGAGCACAACCGGGACATTAACGCCAAGATGATGATGATGACTTACGAACAGGGGCCTAAGTTTGGAAAATTTTATTTAACTCACATATTGAAATACCATGACAGACTCTCAAGATATGTCAACGAGTTGGCAAATAATTTAAAAGGCATGGGAAGTGTCCACCATCAGTGCCTGAGAAGACATAGTATACCCTCTCTATCGGAGAGATTCTAAAAACACAAAGAAACTTAGGAAGGTAGAGGTAACTGTTTGAAATAAAGAGGAAAAAAGAGAGACAATTCAATAACCAGAAAAGTGGCTTAATGTTGATACAACAGATTGCCAGGTAATGCGCTTATTACACCTGGCTAAATTCAGTCGACTAAATTCAGAAACAAAAAGCGTGAAAGCAAATCAAAGTGGAATGTATTGCTCATAACATAAGGTCAATTTTTGTATCATTAATGTGACGTGTCGCTCCGCTCTTCAAAAGGCGTGATTCAAAAATGGACTTTATTTTGTGCACAGTACATTCCACTTTTATACTCACTACTGAATTTAGCCAAATGTAATAAGCGCATAAAACTGACATGAATGAAATAAAAAAAACATGATATTGATATTTTATTTAAACTAAATTACGCTTCTACAACGATTGAGCTTTTTTTTAAATTAGACCCATTCATTTGACCGCCATCTCACCTGGTGGTAAGTGACGATGCGGCAGAAGATGGAGCATGCCTGTCTAGGAACAGCCTATTCACTCTAGCCTTGAAGGCGTCTAGATTATAGTAATCAGGGAACACACTCGCAGGCAACGTGTGCTCCTTAGCCGTACGCATTATAAAGGTTGAACCAAAGCGGCTCATGCGGATAGCTGGAAGATCCATGACAAGACGATTTGAGGCAAATTGCGTATTTTGAAAAAACTATTAATGACGTGGTAATAGAGACAGACGTAATTGACTCTTAATATGACGACCTGCGTGAATGAGATGGTTAACATGCCGGTCGCCACGCAGAGGTCCCGGGTTCGACTCTCGACTGAGAAATTGAACAGTTGAATTTTAATTTCTGTTACGGGTCTGGGTGTAGTATGAATAATAACACTGTATTTAAAAGACTATGTGAGTTGTTTATCAGTTATCTTACACTTATAACTCAAGCTTTGCTTACTTTGGGGTCAGATGGCGGTATGTAAGAGAGGTAGTGCATAGCGGGGTATCCCGTTCGAATTGGAGCCGCCCGACTGGGGAAGTACCTCCACCTTACAGAATATCGCAGCTAAACAATACTCTTTTAAATAGTATTGTGTTTCTGCCGGTGAGTAAGGTCTCCAGTGCTCCATGGGGTGGGGATTTGGGGAACCGGGGGTTTGGCAGTGGAAGGGCATTTGCCTTTTGCTGCCAGAGCAACGTGTCATAGAGGTGGGCAACGCATTATCGATACTCTTGGTGTTTCTAATGTCTATAGGCAGTGGTGACCACTTTCCATCAGGTGGCCCGCTTGCCTGTTTGCCTACCGTAAGATAAAAATAAAATTGTTTATTTTATAAAAAATGTTTCTACCCACCTTAGAGCTGTGATACACAGACGGCCACTGCGAGTCATCATCGTTGTAGAGAAGCAAGTTTGGCATGCCCATGTCCCGGTCGAACTCTATCAGATACTCGAACTTGCTCTCCAGGGATGAGAAACAGAATCTCGACAGGAACTCCCAGTTCTATTATAATAATAATAAATAAATAAATATTTATTTTCATTAACAAACAGTACTTAAATCTATCGTTGCTGGAGTCTCCTTTTAGGCAAAGTCTGTGTCTACATCTTCTAAATTGAATTAGAAGTTTTTTTTTTTTTTTTTTAATGTTGCTATGTAATAAATAATACATAAAACTTTGGTTCGTTTATTTTGCGATTTGATTAAACATGCTAACTAAAAAAAAAATAGCATGGTAAAACTTATACTGGTGAACTAAAATATTAAAGTGTGTGTGTGTGTGCGTGTGTGTGTGTGTGTGCGTGTGTGCGTGTGTGCGTGTGTGTGTGTGTGTGTGTGTGTGTGTGTGTGTGTATGTGTGTATGTGCGAGCGAGAGGGTGTGCATGTGTAAATTACGAGTTCTATTAAAATATATATTTAAGTAAGTAAATTAAATAATTTGGAGCGTCGGTGGTCGAGAGGTTACGGTTACACATTCAGTCGTCTGAATGTGCATGGTTCATCACAAGGTTTTCCCTCACCGTAAGAGCATCGGTTAGTATTCTACTAACATACATAACTCATAAAAGGGTCATTGGTATATCGCCGCAGTGGAAATCGAACACGGTACCTCTCGTTTACGAGTCTGATACCTTAACTTGGCCCCCGACGCTCCTACGATCCAAACCTTACTTGCAAGGCCGCTAATAGAAGAAGACAACAATTGAAGGGGAAAACAGTAATAATGAATTTAATGTAAAGCACAATAATTGCATTTTTATGGTCTTGTAGGTACATACTGTACCTAATGTTGTTCACCTAATGATTTTCTAAACCCCGTAAATTATCTTAAGAAACAAACTCGAATTGTATACACACTTACGTTCCTGGTATCCACCCTACCCTCCACCCATTTCGCTTGGGTCCAGGGCAACGGCACCAGGAACAGCACGCTAGCTATCCCTAGCAACGTGTTCATTATCGATTCAGCAATCGCGGCTGGGGGATTGTCCACCTGAAAGTTCAAACCAATTCATTTTACGAATCTATAGAACGCCTGGGCTTCGATTCTGGTACGGAAATCGTCTCAGTTGCAGTAACATTACAATTGCATCGCATGTCAAACGTGCGATTGTTATTCAAATGACAGATGTTGAGTTGCAACTTTACTTGAGTTAGAACTTTTCCACAATACGTTTTCTGGTACTTTAGTTGCATTATGGTTGCATACTTAAGTTGCATCTTTCTTAGTTGTCAAATCGCCTTCAGTTCTGTCAACGAAAATGTGTCAAAGGTGTGATCGAACAATGATTTAACTGCAATGTTACTCTGATGTTACTCTGATGTTACTGTGATCGAGCTCGGAACTCTTGGAGTTGGAGTTAAACTAAAGTTGCTACTTTACTACTGTCAGATGAAAGTATTTCATCAAACGTAATATTCAATACGATTTTGACAACGCAAGGCACTGAATTGTTGCTTATTTATAATTACATCATTCAATAAGAAGAAAAAAGTGCTAGGAATCCAGTGGATAGATGAAGCGGCGGTGGCGCTCGGTGCTAATCAGACCGAGGTGATGGAAAAGGAACTCGGTCCCTAAATAGGGCTTTCTCCTAATAAGAATCTTTTGTCAAGAGCTACCGCCTCAATAGAGAACAAACCATGGACCTTATTGATACAGCCGCTTTATACTTTCCTTCGCCAAGAAGACAGGATCGGTAGGACGTAGAGACAAAGGTATGTAACTAGTGTTTTATGCCAAAGGGAGGTACGTAGCTCTTTTATGTTTAAAAAATCACTAATAATCTTAAAGGCTATATAGGCTCCTTATTCTCAAATTTGCGCGGTCTTCAACACCCTCGCATCGTCGTAGTCTATCGCTTCTTCCTAATACGGGTAGGTTTAGGTCCTTAAAATAATGTAATAATCACCTTGGCGTTAATGTCCCGGCTATGCTCTCGCTCACGAGGGCCCGGGGTCCGCCTTCACCATGATCCAGGATTTGGCAGATTGCAGTGAAGCGAGTGCCATCTGACCTCCGTGACCATGTCAAGGGAAGATTGGATCATGGTTACACATTCAGTCGCCTGAATGTGCAGGTTTCATCACGATGTTTTCCCTCGCCGTAAGAGCATCGGTTAGCATTAAACTATCTACATAACTCAGAAAAGAGTCATTGGTCACTCGGCCACCGACGCTCTTTAGGTATAGTCAGGTTTAGGTCTCTATTTCCTATATATCCAAACCAGCGATGCCGAGCCTCCTTAATGTTATTAGCGATGTCTTTCGCGCCAAGGTTCTCATGGATGTAACCATTACGGCCTCGGTCGAGTCGCGTAACGCTACACACCCACCGCAGCATTTTCATTTCGTTGGCGTGAAGTAAACGGACGTAGTTCGTCAGCGCCGGTCAAGTCGCGCAGCCATGGAACACCACAGAGATAATGATGCTCATGTATAAAGGCAAGTTCCTTGAGTTTGATGTGGATTATAGTCACAATCCCGCCGTTTGGCCCTAGTTGCACTGTTTTCTACCACTCCTTTCCACGTATTTGAGTAGAACGTGAACGTGAACTCAAAATCCAGTCTGTCAGTACGATGACCAGCGGGCATCGAGAGGGCATTAAGTACAACACAGAACAACTAAGGCCTCAGAACAGAAACCTGTTGAACATCTACACTAATACCAATGATTATATATTTAATTAAAAATCATTGCTAATTAATTTCTTATTCGTGTTAGGTGCTCGTGACACAGTGACACAGGTGGTTTTTGGCCATCAGCAGCTACCAAACTGTAGTAGGTGATGCCAAGAACGACAGTGTCAGCCAACCCAACTCATCTATTGTATTGTCTAGTAGTTCATCATATGCTGCATTATGAACCCGAAACCACTGGTGAAATTGTAAAATTGCGGCTACCTCCATAATGTGGTTCATGCGGCGATGATGCCGTACGAGCCATGTCAAGACAGGAGTGGGTAGAGGATAGGCGGTTGACCAGCGAGGAGAGAGGCGCTGTGCGAAGAATGGTGGACCTGCAATTAGGCCGGGAGCGACAGCAGAGACTTGTTCAAAAGCTTTAGAGGGAGGATTCCTAAGCAGCTCATAACAGCCCTCTGCTGGAGTTAGCCACCAGCTAAGCACTTAGTACTATCTATTTTTGTATTTTGTTTAAAACTGTAATTATCTTTTTAATGATGTGTAATATTTCTATTGAAAATAAATATTCTACATAAGTAAGTATTAGCTTTGTAATTAGTAATATACCTACTTTTAGTAGTGTAGTTTTGAGTTTAAATTTAATAATTTGCCAAATGTTATTAACAAAATTCAAATATTATGTTCCTTTAGACTAGGTGTTCTATCGTGTGAAGTGTGGAAAAATACGTTGTTTTTCATCGTAAGATGAGGGAGTGGGTCTGAGTCGTACGGCCCGCGCTCCTGAATGTATTAATTATTATAATTAATATTACTAAAAAAAAATACCTATTTATAAATATTATTGGTTTTAGAAAACGTGTTGTGTATGAGATTTGGGGTTAAAACCTATGGTAAAGGAAATACTATGTGGGAGACATAAGGCTTAAGTCATCAGCAATAAGAAACCCCGGGTTCGATTCCCGGCCGGGTAAAAATTGAAATTATGAATTTTAATTTCTGTTACGGATCTGACTGTTACAACCCTTTCCAAAAGTAATTCGGGTCACAATACGATTTTTTCCTAGGTGTAAAAATACTGTAAAAACATTAGAAACACAAAGTTAAGAATTAAAGAACTTGCGTCTGGAGGTTTATTTACAAACAAATTATGTGTTTTGTCAGCTCTAAATTGCTCATTTGACTAAGTATTGCCGAAAATATCGATCAGACTTCAAAAACAAAAAAAATTCTTTTTTTATGTCGGTTTAAAAGGCGCAGTGGACAATATGGCTAAGATATTAGTCGCTTCATATGCTATCCAAGGTTTCCCTAACACCATACGACCCAAAGGAAAATGATTTGAAAAATTGCAAAATCCAAACTATTATTTCTTTTTATTTAGAAGTTATTTATTTAGTTATTCTTATAGACACTACCTTAGATAACAAAATACATGTTATGCGTAGGTATAGTTATACAATTCAGCACTGATAACAGCAATGTACATTAGTACAGCATTCTTTAATATGTATACAACAAGCAACAACAAATTAGATGTAAAAAAAATAGGAAATAAAATTAGGTATCTAAAATTTAAGTTTTCAGTTTTGACAGAGGTACTTTAAACATGAATTTGAATCTATTTAGTTTAAATATCTATACATATACTCTAAGCTCAAGGTAGACCATTTAAATCATCAAATTTGGGCTCAAACTTTAGCAGAACATCTAAGATCTGCAGATTCTTCAATTCACAAAATGTTCTAGCAGTGTATAAATCGATCCAATTATTGGTTTCGCTCAGAGTCAGGTGTCAAACTCCTTGTGTCTACAAAATGAATCGGTTAAACCAAAGGAATGATCGTCGACCGCATGACCGCACATATGAGATGTAAAAAACAAAATACGTACAGAAGTCAGCCACAGCACAACACCTGACTTAGAGCGAAACCACTGATAACCCCCAAGTACTGTCGACGGAATGCCACTCTATGTTCCACGTCTAATGTGGAAGGCAATAGAAATAACGAAATACAATAATGTTAATCGTAATTAAATACAGTCCTCTAAGTTCAAAAGCAAAAAGCGTGAGAGCAAATCAAACTGGAATGTTTTGTCAATAAAATAAGGTCCATTTTCTATTTCACAGGAATATCTTAAAAAAAAAAGATATTCCCATATAGAAAAATTGCAATAATATATCCCAAGGTATCAAAAAGTTGCATGTTCGCGTTTAATTTCAGTAGGACTTCTGCTATTTAACTAAAACTTGTTTCTGTTGGTTTTCTAATTTTCAGTACAGTTTGTATGCAAGAAAAAAAAGAGTAGGGTAGGTGTGGGGTAGGTGTAATGCGCTGATTACATTAGACTAAATTCAGAAGCAAAAAGCGTTATATCACGGCTTTTGAAAAGCGGAGCGACACGTAACATAATATAAGTGATTTTGATTTGCTCTCACGCTTTTTGCTTCTGAATTTAGTTACTGAATTTAGTCAAATGTATATACATACATAAAGCTCACGCCTGTGTCCCACAGGTGGGGTAGGCAGAGACTATGGACTGCCACTTTGCTCTGTCCTGACACAACTCCCTAGCCTCGCATATATCCACAACTCTTTTCATACATCTCCTTTTATTCTTATCACGTCAGACCCCAGCTTTTTTGAGAACATTACTGATCTGATCAGTGAATGTTTTCCTGGGTCGTCCCCTTAAGGGCTGGTTTTCCAGATTCGCGCTATATATCTCTTTTGTCAATCGTCTATCATCCATTCTCTCTACATGCCCGAACCATCTTAACATCCCTCTTTCTATTTTTGATACTACATCATCTTTCATGTCACACCTTTCACGGATCACTATATTTTCACTCTATCACTCAATTTTACTTCACATACTTTCCTTAGGGACCTCATTTCAACCGCATTTATTCTACTTTCATTCCTCTTCTGCCATACCCAACATTCACTACCGTATGTTAGTGTGGGAAGCAAAACTGCGTTATGCAAAGCAAGGCGTGCTTTTTGTGGCAAACTTTTACTTCCCATCACACGATTAATGGCTCCATTCACTGCGTAACCCTTGTATACTCTTCTTTCAATATCCTTCTCATACTTTCCATCACTTGTAAACATACTTCCCAGATACACGAACTCTTTCACTTGCTCAACACTCTTCCCTTTTATTTCAATCGAAGTGACTGTCATGCCCTCATTTCTTTCAAACACCATTACTTTCGACTTCTCCACATTTACTTTCATGCCTTTTCTTTCCAACGATTCACTAACAATATTCAACATCCTCTGCAGTTCGCTTTCCGACGATGCAAGTAATACTTGATCATCGGCGTACAAAAGGCATTTAATGTTGGACATTCCCATTCGCAGTCCACAATCACTCTCTCGCAGTTCACCAAGACAACTATCCATAAACAAATTGAAGAGCCATGGCGATGCCACACATCCCTGTCTGACACCTTTAGAGATGCCAAACCAGTCTGAGCAACTATCATTGACCCTAACACATGCACTAGAACCCTCATATAGTGATTGTAGTGCACGTATAAGGCGGCCCTCCAATCCGAACTTGGGCAGCACATCCCATAATATACCCCTCTCCACTCGATCGTAAGCCTTCTCCAGATCTACGAAGGCGCAAAACACTCTCTGGTGGTTAGCCAGGAACTTCTCAGTTATGCACCTTAAAGAGAAGACTTGGTCCATACAACCCATTCCCTTTCTAAATCCCGCTTAAACATCCCATATTCTCTCATTCGTCTTCGCTATCACTCTCTCTACAAGAACCTTTGCATACAATTTGCCTACGATGCTAAGTAGGCTGATACCGCGATAATTTTTTGCTTCCTGGTGTGAACCTTTACCTTTATACAGTGGTACAATAACGGCTTTGCACCAGTCTGTAGGTACTAAGCCTTTTGCCCAACACCTATTAAAGAACATACACAACCAGGAAGCTACCAGCCCTTTCCCAGCCCTTAGCATCTCAACACTCACTCTATCATACCCTGCTGCTTTTCCTTTTTTTAAACTCTTAATAGCATTAATCACTTCTTCCATACTAATTTCTCTCTCACAACTTTCCATCTCAGGTTCCTGGTTGCGGTCCTGACCCTGAGACGAAGACTCACTACATTCAAATAGACTTTCAAAATAATCCTTCCATCTTTGCAACATACTTTCCTCATCTGTCACCAAAATACCATGTTCATCCCTTAAGCCATTTATTCCCGAACTTTCAGACACTCCCCGTGACAAACGAACCTGTTTCCAGAACAGTTTCTGATTGTCCCGGAAACTGTGTGAAAGTTTCTTCATATACTCTTCTTCCATAAATCTCTTCTTTTGTGCAACTCTTTCTTTTGTAATCTTCTTAACACTTTTATATATACTTTCTACTTTTCTGACCTCATCATCTGTCACCCTTGCATCCGTTTTCATTCATTAGTTTCATTAGTCAAATGTAATAAGCGCATATAGTATGTGTAGGGTAGATGTATGGTAGGCGTAAGATAGGTGTAGGGTAGGCGTACGGTAGTTGTAGGGTAGGGTAACTGTAGAGTAAGGTCGATAGGACGCCACGCGAACGAAGTCGCGCTGGGCCTACTAGTACTATCTATACATGATAGATAACCTCTTACAGACTCGTGTTGGGGAGGACGGCCAGTGTCGTTCACCGGTGCGCCTGCGCTGTACTAGTTTTGCGACGCTTGTTGCCTGGCATTGAACTATGTGGTACCTATCATGCAGGACTTTAATAATACTATACTAATTACCGTATGTTAGACATATTGTTTTGAGTCAAATACCTTCATAATATGCCAACATGTTCATTTAAAGAATAAATTGTAATTAAATTATTTGCATATTCTTCCGTGTTACACTCGTTTGTTTGCTGCCGTGGGCGACGACGAATAGGACGGCGAGGTACTGAAGTTCGAGCTGCATAACGATAATCAGTTACTTTTTATATTGTAGTAGATGTTAGAAAAGACGTATTTTCTTCATAATTTGTAAATCAGCTGCAATAAATAGGATACAACCAACATTAATTTTTATTAAAGTGTACTTATTTAAATTATAGCCTCGGAGCGTCGGTTGCCGCCATGTACGAATGATGACTCTTATCCGAGTTAGTAGTAGTGTAGGAGTTAAACAGTAACCGGTGCTCTTACAGCGAGGGAAAACATCTTGATGAAACCTGTACATTAAGGCGACTGAATGTGTAACTAGGCAGGTTCAGGATCAGATGGTAGTCGCTAAACTGAAATTATCTAATCCGCCAAATTCTGCATCATACAGTACAATCGGGACACAAACGCCAAATTCTGAAAAAATTAATCTTAAACATAGCCGTGTGGTGTCTGGCAGAGTAGAATAGCACTAACCCCTTACAAACGTGGATGTCGTACAAGATGACTAATATTTAAGAATTAAAAGATTTAGAGCCTCTGTAGATTGGACAATGGGCAGCAGCATTTTTCATTGTTACATTTATAACACTGCGATCTCCAACCTGACTGCCAAGCGTGGAGATTACCTACCCATAAATGGGAAAAGCACTAAGACCTGCAGTGAACTGTTATGGGCTGTGACGATGAATCAAAAATGTTTGTTTTGATGTAACAGAGCTCAGTTTTTACTATGATTTATCTCCAACTTATAGTCCAACTGATCCTTGTAGCGACATCTGTTTGTCCCAAATCTTACTAAATATAAATTGTATGTGATAGTTATCCTGTACCTATGCTCATTTGTCACTAGTACGGGGTCTTAAAATTGTTTAATACGATATTTTCTTACGTTGTCGTCTAGGCCGCCGCGCCGGCGTGTATAGAATGTTCACATAGCTGGACACAGGAACCACAGGGACATAGCTGGACACAGAACCCTGTGGTTCCTGTGTCCCTTCGACCAAAATAAAGAAATGGATGGATGAATAATCCAGTAAACAAATGATGTTGTAACATTACTTTAAAATGATTCGCCTGAAGCATTCATAAATCATGTTTTAGCTATGTAAGTGTTGGTCTCGAGAATCCGTAATTACCAGCGCTAGAACGAATGATAGCTATAAATAGCCCTAAACACTATGATTGGCACCCACACCAACCACTGCGTAAATCCGCTATACGTCTAAGGCGAGACATGTGATGAAAGCAGATAAAAATGTACGTTTTCGAGTAGTGAAAAGTGGTTTCAGCTGATTCACTGTAATCATTGCGGTAATCATTGTACGGTCAGCTAACTTATTAAATTCGAGATTAACAACTTTAAGAATTATCTAGGAACAACCTATATTATGTAATTCATAGCTATATAATTTTTATTTGCTTCCAAATTTTAATAATTTCATGTTTTGGAATGTCATCATCATCGTCCTAGCGCTTATCCCGGCCTCTATCAGGATAGCTTTCCTACCCATTCTTCTCCATTTCGCCCGGTCTTCGGCATTCTCGCATCGTAAGCCGTTGGCTCTCGCATTCGACTCAGCGATGTCAATCCATCGCTTCTTGGGTCGCCCGCGGGGCCTCTTTCCTGATACCGGCAGGTTCAGGCACCTATTTCCCACGTATCCCTCAGGCTTACGCAACACTTGACCAAACCAGCGCAGGCGAGCCTCCTCGATCTTGTCTGCGATATCCCTCACACCAATGCTGCTACGGATGTACTCATTACGTACTAGATCGAGCCGCGTAACTTCACACATCCACCGCATTTTGGAAGGCAATTATTTGGGTGTTCATTAAAACACTTGGAAGGTAATCACGTACCATTAGTATTTAACATTGTCTAACTGCAACCATTGACTAGCCGGTTGGTGAAATTTTCTGTGAAATCTTCAAGATTACCCCAGAACATTTTTTGTGTTCTCCATAAAAATCTATGTGTCAGAATAGCTCAGTGGGGGGAGTGTGACATCTTGGTGACATTTGTTCCATTCCCATTATTTTCCCAGGGCCTCTTTTTCCAATGCTTTACCAGTAACGTAATTTGTACTCCCGTTTTTCCCCATTCCTTAATTTTGCTAGTAGCGTAATTTCCAATCCCATTTGTCGCCGTTCCTGACTTTTGTATCAATAAATTTCTCCTCTCTACAAATTTATCTTTAGCAGATTTCCCCAGTTTTAATTATCAGAAACGTGGACCAGAATAAGGATGCTGGTCACGGGTCGTATTTTTGAACCGTTCTGATTACATTCGTATGTGAATTAGCTACCTATATTTTTCACACCCGTCGCAATTGACCACAAGTGTGTAAGAGATAAGTAGCTAATTCGCATCCGAATTCAATTCGAACGGTTCAGAATTACGGTGGCAGGATCAGAACAAAGTCCAGGTCCAGGTCCAGGCGCAGGTCCAGGAGCCGCATTTTAACCCGTTCTGATTACATTTGTATGCGATTTAGCTACCTATGTTTTTCACACTCGTTGCAATTTATCACAAGTGTGAAAGATATAGGTAGCTAATTCGCATACGAATTCAATTCAAACAGTTTAAATATACGGCGCAAGGACAAGATCAAGGATCAGGACCAGAACAAAGTCCAGGTCCAGTTCCAGCTCCAGGCTCAGATCCAGAAGCCGCATTTTTAACCCTTTCTGACTAGATTCGTATGCGAATTTGCTACCTATCTATTTCACACTCGGTGCAATTTACCACAAGTTTGTAAGAGACAGGTAGCTAATTCGCACACGAATTCAATATGAAAGGTTCAAATATACGGTGCAAGGACAAGATCAAGGACCAGGACCAGAACAAGGAAAACGTCCAGAATAAGGACCAGTACCCGCATTTTTAACCGTTCGAATTAGATTCGTATGCGAATTTCCTGCCTATCTCTTTCACACTCGTCGCAATTTACCACAAGGTTAAAAGAGACATGTAGCTAATTCGTATACTAATTCAATTCGAACAGTTCAAAAATACTTTAATTAAGAAAAAAGCGAATGGAAATAAAGCTATCGGCAAAATTCAGGAGTTGGAGAAAACGTGGTTGGAATCCACGCTGACTCTAAATAAAGCATTGGCAAAAAATTGCTCTGGAAAAAAGGGGTTGTCATTTCCTTTCTCAGCCTAAAATTACAATCTTTGCAAATGTCACCACCATCCAGGATGTCACAAGTCGTCGTTTTCCTTCAAATAGATCAAATTGCCAAATCCTCGGTCAGGTTCCCCTGGTAGCAGGGTCATGGAGGTCAGATGGCAGTCGCTCCACTGTAATTATCTGACCTGCAATATCCTGGATCATGGTCAAGGCGGACCCTGGGCCCTCGTGCGCTAGAGCACAACCGGGACATTAACGCCAAGATGATGATGATGAGATCAAATTGTCAAATCCTGAATCATAATCAAGGCAGATCCTGGGCTCTCGTGCGCGAGAACACAACCGGGACATTTCCGCCAGTATATTTGTAATTGATTGACAAAAGAAAAGCTGACACAACACGTGTGACAGACAGATGCGTGAAGAGATTGCAGTTAGTAAGTAGATACCTATAGACGACAAGTCCTTTTACTGCAGTTCTTTATATTAGTAAGATTGACGGACAATAATCGTCAGTATTTAATAATTTTATAACGTACCATGTGTTTACCCCTGGGAATCGGATCTGGGCGATGGAGACGTTGACGCATCAGATGCAACTGTATAGTTAGCTTCAATATTAAAGTAGCTATAACATAAATGTAGTTCTGAAAATGTAATACAGAATTGTGGATCATCATTTTACGATATATTTAAAAATAAAATAAATATTCTACGCTAATGGATCAACCAAATACCAACTGGCTTCGGATTCGATGGAAAAATGTGCAAAGAAGATAACTTGTGATCCGCAATTGATTAATAGATCATCAGTGTAGGGTTGCACGTCTGTCGGTCTGCACAGTCGGTCGGTACTAGTTGCATTTCGTAGAGTTTGCGATGCACTTGCACGACCTCATTCCGCTGGCCCCTTTCCACCATCGGGAAATGCGATTCAGGCGAACGCTTCATTTTTTTGTCGTGGATCTTCTAGCTATCCGCACGAGACGCGTTGGTTCAACCTTTATAATGCGTATGGTTAAGGAATGGAATACGTTATCTGCGAGTTGATCATTATAGTCTAGACGCCTTTAAGGCTAGAGTGAATAGGCTGTTCCTAGACAGACATGCTCCATCTTCGGCCGCATCGTCACATACTACCAGGTGAGATGGCGGTCAAGTTCCTGGCTAGTCAAATAAAAATAAACATTGTAAATAGATAGAGGGAAGACATACAAATTTGTAATTGTTATGATTAGTTGACACGCTGCGTCTTCCGGTACTTGGTCGCCACTCAAGAACTTTACTGTCCTATCGGTCATATGTTCTTCTTTCATCTTCTGTCGGCTATTTGCCCTGCCCACTTAAGGCTGGCAATCCTTGGGGCTGGTTGGTGACCTCCAAAATAATGAAATTAATTATTAACCAATAACTCCTACGTCACCTAGAGCAACAGCTCATCAGCGATCACCAGTGAGGACTCCATCGGGCCGATTTACTGGTGATCTGTTGGTATATCTGACCTACAAATGGGCAGCAGCCATTGAATGCATGGGGATAGCCTTAGCGGGCAGCTTAGACATTACAAAAATCTTCGACCGGGTCTGGCACAAAGCGCTTCTTTTGAAGTTTAGAATAGAAAGGATAGGATTTTTATGGAAAAATATAATTTGCCAATATCTGACTTCTTTGGAGTTGTCTGACTTGGACAATAGGCCTATCCATTTTAAACCTATAAAATAAAATGCACACCCTAGAAGCGGTGGCCAAGTGGTTAAAGTATCGGAATCGTAAGCGCTAGGTACCGAGGGTCCGAATCCCACCGCGGCCATGTACCAATGACTTTTTTCTGAATGTAAATTACTTGAATACTAATCGATAATCTTACGGTAATGGAAATCATCGCGAACAACCTGCACTTTCAGGCGACTGAATATGTAATCATGATCCAATCTGGCCGGGTTCCTATGGCAATGGCAGTTGTTCCACTCTTGTATCATGGTCACGGCGGACCTCGGGCCCTTGTGCGCGAGAGCACAACCGGGACATTAATGGCAAGATGATGAGCTTTATTGATGAAGCAGGGTACGTTACCATTTCCTTCGTGCTCTGTCTAAAGGCGCACTAGGAATTATGTATTATTGTGATCGCTGTGTACTTTTTACACATGTAATCAATGACTAGAATAAATACATTAAGTAGTACAATTATTTTAGTACAATACAATATTGTTTGATTGGTTACTATGACAGCTAACCATAGATTTATTGTCAACTTTTCCGTCACTTGACCTCTTTCGTATGATTTATGTTTATAAAATGAAAACGAATGAGATAAAGCCGGGCTTTCACTGTAATTAGTTTCATCATCACTACATATCATAAAACAAAAGTCCTACAACGCGTCTGTGTGTCTGTCTGCCTGTTCGCGATAAACTTAAAAACTCCTAAACGGATTTTCATGCGGTTTTAACCCGACAATATAGAAATAGAAACCGTGCTACCCATTTCCCAGTCTACGGAGACTCTAGAACGTTTGCCTCAAAAACATTAGTCGCCTTGTACGATACCCACGAGAGTAAGAGGTTGGTGGTATTCTACTCTGCCGGATATCACATGGCGACACCCTAGCATGACCTATATGTATTTATAGCAGTAGACTTTTCCATTCTTGTGAACTGGTAGTGTAGGCGGTAGTCGTCGTATGTAGAAAGCCACAACATCAAGTTAATTTTACATCAAAAGCAATGAAAGAAGACACGGATAGGATGACGCGCAGGAAGATCACCCTACTCCTGCGATAAGCCTCAGAATATTAATATGGTTACGCTAAATGGGTTTGGTCTACCGGGTCGAGAGCTGACTCGGTTAAAGACTTTAGCCCAGAAGAAAGTCCGCTTGACCTGCTCTTACTGTAAAGGAAAATATCGTGTTGAAACCTGCATATTCAGACGACTGACTGAGAAATCATGATCCAATCAATATTTAAACTCATCTGTGCTTCTGCCGTACATAAGATTCTGCTTAATCCTGTTTCTGCTTTATTCCAAACCTGCCGAATACCGCGTAAAAGAATCTGGTCAGGTTCCCCTACTAACAGAGTCATGGAGGTTAGATGTCGCTCCAGTGTAATTACCTGATCCGCCAAATCCTGGCCCAAGACGGACCCCGGGCTCTCATGTGCGAAAGCACATATCGCCAAGATGATGATGGTGATACCTTTCAGAATAAATTAAACAAATCGTAGTGAAAAATCCATGACGTGATTTACGAGGAGTTAGCGGATACAAACAGACAGACGCGAAAGGCAACTTTATTTTATAATATGTAAGGATTCCGTAGTGAAAACGCGCCTTAAGAATCACAAACAATTAATTTGTCAAAAATACTTAATATTTGAGAAATAAAAAAATTAAAAATATTCTCTTTGCATGGTTGCATGATTTTGAATCATAGAGAGAAAAAATGCAACTAACGATTTAACTGCAATTTAACTGGGATGATGCTGGGATGATGCTGCGATGTTACTGCGACTGAGTTTATACCTCGACGTAGTTATAGTAACATTACAGTAACATTGCAATATCATAACAACTGCATTGCACACCAGAATCGGTACCCTGGGGCCTAATTTTCGCGATGTGACATTTTCGAAATATTTTCTAGCTAAATACGAGTATATCTATTAAAAATGTAATTTAAAACGATCTTCGAGTTTTTTGCTTGCAATAGAGATTCGGTGTCTATTTAATAGACATTTGTTTCTAAAGAAAATGTCGAATTTTAATGTCGAAAGCGCAAGAATCGTCCCCAGGTTTCCAAAACCAGAGGAACTACTCTTGCATACTTAGTAGAATAAACCTATTAATGTAATTTATATTTTATGTGAAAATTACGCAAAATAAAACAATTAACCCCAGTTAACAGGGTCACTGACCCGGATAGTCTGGAAAAACTTATGGTGGTTGGTCAGATAGACGGAAAAGATCGCGTTGTCGATTGCCTACCCGCTGGTCAGACCAAATAAATACACTTACTGGCCTGCAGATAGCTAAAGCTATTAAGACCGCTGTGGACAAAACCACATGTAAAATCTGGTCACAGTAAGTAAGCAACATTTCAGACTAGAAACGACCTTCAGCAATGACCAATGCCGACTAGGTAGAGAGAACAGGGTCACTGAGATCAGATGGCAGTCGCCTTATTAAGTAAAGTCAAGTCTACCTGATCTGCTAAAGCCTGAATCATGGTCAAGCCGGATCCCGGGATCCCGATAGATTATTTTTTTATAAGCGGTGTCAGTAATAATTATAGCTATTATTAAAATACATTGATCTAATAGCAGCGTGCTCGCGAGACCATAACCAAGGTTAAACAACGCTAAAAGTTTTCGCAAACAGGATGTTTAAACTAAATTTTTACGGTCTTGTTCATAAAAATACCTTATAGTAGGTTTAAAACGTTCATTAGGCGTTTAAAACGTATTTTAAAATTCCTTATTTATAAACGTTGCATGAACCTCTTTAGTTAAAAGGTCTAAAATAGGTACATATTGGCATCATCATGTTGTCGTTCTGACGAATTTATAGCCGAAAACATACAATCGCTTGTAGCCAAGCCTACAAAAGTTCAAGATGCTGTTTGCTATGAAAACGGAGTTCAAAGTAAAATGATAGAAGTAATGGCTGTATGAATGCATACTTTGTCTATCCTCTTCAGGATAAAAGTCAAGAATGGAGTCACGAGCCAATCACAATCAATCACTAATCAGCTGTTTGTGTGACGGCGGCCATTTTGTCACTAATATAAGTTGATCCGAGGTTTATTAAAGAGATACTTCTTTAAGTTATGAAGCCGTTATTGAGCGTTTTAGCGTAATATGCGTTTATTAATAATGTTTTTCAAGAACAATACTTTAGTAAGCTTTTAATATAAACCTCCTATAACTTTTTATGAATAAGACTCTTAATTTGGATGGGTGACAGTTTCGTACTTTAAGGCTCCGCGACGAGGTTGCCACTTAGGTGTGCCTCCTAGTGAAGCGAGGTTGGCCATTGTCTTCCGCTAGGTACTATACTGGCTAACCAGTATCGGGAGACGTTTTTTTCGTTTGGACTAGCGAGGCAGTTGTCGCCGTCTCACCTGGTGGTAAGTGACGCAAACTTGAAAAATCTGTCGCAATATAAAAATATAACTAAACCAGAAATTGATGTTGGAATATAATTTAATTAATTATAATTGAATAGATTGTAACGAACATGACGTTCGTCAAAATTGACTTTTCAAGAGAATGGCCTGCCTCGTCAAAGAGGTGGTTAGTTTAGCGGTTGGTGCTGGTTAGCAATGTGTATCGGCAGTAATTTCTTCGCTTTACCTAGGAAGTAAGACCTGGTGAAAAGCGGTCAGCACATCTCAATATTTTTGACTAATGGGCACACACTATTTAATGGGTACGCATAAAATATTTACAGTCATAGAAATTCCTTTCCTGTATCAAGTATATTTTTCTCCTTCAAACCTTTTTTTCAACAATAATTTAATTTCGTCTCAGGTAGGAGCGCAACAGGGGGATCCGCTGGGGCCGCTGGTTTTCTGCTTAGGAATACACAGAGTCATATCAGAACTCAAGTCACCACTAAACTTGTGGTATCTTGATGACGGCACATTGGGGGGTTCGCCGGATGAAGTTTATCAGGATCTTGAAGTTCTTGTTCCTCACTTCAAAGAACTGGGTCTGGAGGTGACTCCTTCTAAATGCGAGTTCTTACCCTGGCGCTCATGCCCGCACATACTATTCCCGATTTAGTTCTGTAATGCCTGGCCTCAAATAAACTCAAATAAACTTCTTCATTTAACCTTTTAGGGTCTCCGATTTTTCTTGATGGAGTGCCAGAAGCAATCTCATCTCGAAAACGCCTTCTTTTGACGGCTCAAGAACGCATCAAAGATATTTCGGCCCACGTAGCGCTTGTTTTATTGCGTATGTGCTTCGCCCTTCCGAAATTAACATATTTGTTGCGGACTACATCTACTTGGGTTTGTCAAGATGAAGTCTCATCATTTGATGAGGCTTTGAAATCGACGACAGAGTCGATACTAAACTTGGTTTTAGTGAGCTACAGTGGAAGCAAGCGGCTCTCCCAGTAAGGTATTTGGGTATTGGTGTGCGTTGCGCGCGGGACGTAGGTTTGCCGGCTTTTCTGGTGTCGGCGCATGGGGTGGCTGGACTCGTCGCTACAATAGATAAGGCAGACGGTGACGAGATGAGCATACCCTTTGTGTCTGGTCCCATAACAGCTTGGTCGGCGTTCAACGCTGGTGCTTCGGAGCCATTATTACCATACGTCTAGCGCGCTTGGGATGATGTTTCGGCCAAGCGGAGCAGGGATCAGTTGTTGGAGGTTGCCTCGGGAGCTGATCTGGCTAGACTCCGGGCTGTCTCAACCCGAATCGGGAGCATGGTTGCACGCCCTGCCGTCGCCTCATCTGGGCACTTTGCTAGACGACAGCTTACTGCGTGTGGCGGTGGCTCTCCGGCTGGGCTGCAATGTGTGTGAATCTCATACATGCATCTGCGGCTCCATGGTGGAGGCTGATGGCCACCACGCTTTAAGCTGTCGTCATAACGAGGGGTGGTTTCCACGGCATCATGCTCTCAACGATATAGTACGGCGAGCCCTAGTGTCAGCTGATGTCCCTTGCCTGCTTGAGCCGTTGGGCCTTAATATATCCGATGGCAAAAGACCGGACGGTATGACTTTGGTGCCGTGAAATAAAGGTAAGTGCCTCGTATGGGACGCTACTTGCGTCAGCACTGTTGCCCCGAGTCACCTAAGTCATACCGTCCTCTCTCCAGCGGCTGCTGCGGAGGACGCTTCGCATAAAAAACATCAAAAAAATGCGGCGTTGGATGCACAATATTATTTTGTGCCCATTGCTGCGGATACCATGGGCAGTTGGGGCTCTGAGGCAAAGACGATGGCGAGCGAGTTAGGGCGAAGATTGAGGGAGAAATCAGGTGATTCCCGCTCTGGCTCGTACCTGGTGCAAAGGTTAGCCATAGCCATTCAACGTGGCAATGCCGCGAGCGTGATGGGCACCTTTGCCCCAGGTACTGTCAGAAGCGGGCTATTTATCGACTATAAAAAATAATCAACTTGGCGTTAATGTCCTGGTTGTGCTCTCGAGAACGAAGGCCCGGGGTCCGCCTTGACCATGATCCAGGATTTGGCAGGTCAGGTAATTACAGTGGAGCGACTGCCATCTGACCTCCATGACCCTGCTACCAGGGGAACCTGACCAGATTGGACCATGGTTACACATCCAGTCGCCTGAATGTGCAGGTTTCATCACGATGTTTTCCCTCACCGTAAGAGCATCGGTTAGTATTCAACTAATGTACATAACTCATAAAACAGTCATTGGTACATGGCCGGAGCGGGATTCGAACCTGGGACCTCTGGCTTACGAGTCGGATACTGTAACCGCTCGGCCACCGACTCTCTCGGCTATTTATGGACTGATATTTGTAAATATTATTTTTTTTAGTTTAGCTTTAAGTTAGATGAGTCTGTATATTTTGTAATTAATCTAATATATCTATTTACAGTATTATATTATCGTATTAAACACTCACCTTCAATAAACAACATCATAGTTCCAAGTCCAAAGCACAGAAATATATTTTTGAATATCACAACGATTTCCACTAATAATATTTTCAATTATTACCTTCGAAATGTTACAGAAGCTCGCTTGTTTTCGTCACTGTCGGTTGTTGTGGAGTTACCGTTGCGAGGTTGCGTCCGTGGCGACCGAAAATGTAACGTGAATGGCAAATATGTGAGAAGGGTAATAATGGCAAATTAGTTTTATTATGAGACCTCTGGGTCGGCTAAAAATAGAAAAGCCAGTTTTAGAGTTAGTACTCCGTAAATAATGGCAGAACAATGGCGGAAATCTCGGACTTGGGCGGTCACAGCAAAAAGGTGATTCTCATAATTATCAGATTTTCAAAATAGCTGAAAATAGTGGCTAATAAGTATCTATACATACTTATTATACATACTACACTCATACCCGTAACGGAAACTAAAATTCATCATTTCACTTTCTGCTCGGCCGGGAATTGAACCCGAGACCTCTGCGTGGTGACCGGCATGTTAGCCAACTGAACCACTCAGGTCGTCGATATTATATCGATACATAAATACTTTTATGCAAATCTATTGCCTAGCACAGTTGTCTATTTATTACAGGACCATTTAGGCCTAGCCTCAAACGATTTGGATTTTTTGACATCGTATAAGATTTTCTGGGTCCATAGCTATGATGGGCGTCTTGTCTATGGAAAACAGAGGAGACATGGCCAACATGCACGAGATTTCACGAATATAGGCCAACACTCCTTCTACTTTCTCGTATTGTTCAAGTCTTGTGGAGTTTAAAACTTTTTTTATTTTTTTTATTTCCTACATGACAGTAATACATATTACATTTTTAAATACTCTGTCAAACTCTATGCCAATTACGTCCATTGTACTACGTACTACCGTTCACAACATCTTACAACTTACGACACTTCTATACTTATATACTACAAACTACCTATACTAAAATACTTATGGAGTCTCTTTATTTTTTTTCGTATTATTACGAGTAACATAACATATTGACATTAAAGAAATGACAAATGTGAAACGTCATTTGTCGGAAAATAGTAAAATAATCATCTTGGCGTTAATGACCAGGTTGTGCTCTAGCGCACGAGGGGTTCGTCCTGACCATGATCCAGGATTTGGCTGATCAGATAATTACAGTGGAGCGACTGCAGTCTGATCTCCGTGACCTTGCTACCAGGGGAACCTGACCATATTAGATCATGGTTACACATTTAGTCGCCTGAATGGGCAAGTTTGATCACGATGTTATCTCCCAGTATAAGAAAAGCTACTTCTCTATAGATACGCATAGCAATATTAGCTCCTTTTATACTGGAATAGGTTACCTAGAAAGGGTGGTTCGTGTTTCTAACAAAAATTACTACTTTATCCCTTTTTTAATTTTGAGTACTTATTATTGAGCAAAGAAGCTTCGGTGGCCGAGAGGTTCGGGTATCTGACTCGTAAGCGAAAGTTACCGGGTTCGAAATACCAGTGACTCATTTCTGAGTAATGTACATTAGTTGATTACTAACCGATGCTCTTACGGAGAGGGAAAACATCGACTGTATGTGTAACCATGATCCTATCTGGTCAGGTTCCTCTGGTAGCAGGGTCATGGAGGTCAAATGGCCGTCGCTCCACTGTAATTACCTGATTTGCCAAATCCTGGATCATGCTCAAGGTGGACCCCAGGCTCTCGTGCGCAAGAGCACAACGCCAAGATGATCATTATTGAAAAAGGAAGCAAAAATTATCACACAAAAAATGGGTTTGTAGGTATTTTATTTCCATATCTGCATATTTTAACAATTCATATTGTAAGTACCTAATAATTATAATTTGGGTTTACTGTGAATTCTTGTTTACTTTGTGAAGAAATTGACCAAACGATAAGTATTTCTCCCTGAGTTTGGCAGTCGTCGACCGCCATCTCGCCTGGTGGTAAGCGACGATGCGGGATATGAAAGTTCTCCAGTGGAGACCACGTACCGGAAGACGCAGCGTAGGTAGGCCTCCCACAAGGTGGACCAACGATCTGGTAAATATTGCAGATACCAGCTGGGTGCGGAAGGCACAGGACCGGCCTTTGTGGAGATCTCTGGGGGAGGCCTATGCCCAGCAGTGGGCGTCTTTCATGAAGTCACAACACAAAGTGTTAAATATTTAAAAAAAAACATTTTTTTCTCATTTACCATCATGTTGTCTGCTTGCCTGTGCCATATGACGTAAAAAAAAACTAGTCTTTCCAGCCTATCAATGTAACGTGGGCACATAAAAGTCAAAGGTGAAAGCCACAGGGAGAAGTAACTCCTCGTCCAAATAGAATTCATGTATATCCATCTTATGTATGGATTCCAAACTCAGGAGGTACACCGTGCCTTGGCAATAGTACATCGGTATCCTTCCCTTCCGGAAAATGTACTTGGGCGGGACCCACATCCTCAATACAACGCACTGCTTCCTGAAATTCTTGGTGTGTCTGTGAGCCATCACCTGTTGAGGAGATTTTTTTCTATTAGAGACCAGTTATATCAGTTGGGTTGGGTTAAAGAGCGTCGGTGGCCGAGCGAGGTATTCGATTAGTAAGCGAAAGGTGCCGGGTTCGAATCCCGCTGCGACCATGTACCAATGACTCTTTTCTGAGTTATGTACATTGATTGAATACTAACCGATGGTCTCACGGTGAGGGATCACATCGTGATGAAATTAGCTCATTCAGGCGACTGAATATGTAACCATGATCGAATCTGGTCAGGTTCCTCTCGCAGCAGCGTCATGGAGGTCAGATATCAGTCACTCCACTGTAGTTATCTGATCTGCCAATTCCTGTATCATGGCCAAGGCGGACCCCGGGCCCTCGTGCGCAAGAGCACAACCGGGACATTAACACCAAGATGATGATGATGACTAGTTATATCAGTTGTTTACTATTTTATCAGGTAAGGACTCTGTCAAGCATGAGGAGTACACCAGGATTACCGCAGCCTATGGCGGTTTGCAATAGCAGGGGTATTCGCGTGCTACCAACCCAGTAAAAACAGTTTAACCCCTGAGGAACTCTATGTTGTACTCTCCAGAGAGAACACCTCCAAGGGAGCGCATTCCATACTCTAGTGTGCGTGGGAGAAAGTTTCTTTGGAACAGCACAGTTCGCGACTAATTTGGTTTCAAGGTTGGAGGATAAGGATGAACTCCCACTGTCGATAGCGAGCGCGGTGCTGTAGGCGGCTGTAGGCATCATGTCATACAATTTTAATTTTATGTATCTATTGTCCTTTTTTATGAGGCGATCGCCATCTGCCGACGACCTTGTATAGATCGAAGGTACCAGCTGACCAGCCATCTGACCCCCACAATCCGTGCATCTGACTGAGAGAAACAGCCGGTTCTGCAGAGCCTCGTCCGTCTGACGGTACAGTAGACTGCTGACAGTAGGCTCGCGTGCAAGTGAGGTTGGCTTGGGACCAGAGGAAGGTGGTAGGACCCAATAATCCCTATACCATCAAGATATTTTTGCGACACCTCCTCAAACCGAACTTTAATTATTTTGATCGAAAAAGGTGCTAAATTGATCTTACGTAGACATATCTCGTCCTGGTATCCTGAAACGTCTCCAGTGTAATATTTATCTGCTTTCTCAAAAACTGCCGGATGATGACGTTTTGTGGGCAGTATCCAAACCTGTAGATGCTGTGGAGGGTCCCTGAAATTTGTTTTATCATTAGTAAAGGTAAGTATCTATGTAACTACCTGCATCCACTATCCGTGGCAGCCATGGCGTGAAAGATATTGAGGACAAGATTGCTCGCCTGCGCTGGCCCCGTGGATACGTGAGAAACAGGGGTCTAAGCCGCAGTGACTCAAGACGAAGGTCTTTGACCAATGTGTGTTACCAGTGATGACCTACGGAACTGAAACGTGGCCGCTCATGTGGGCCTTATAAGATAGCTCACTGTTACCCACAGGGCAATGGAAAGGGCTACGTACGGAGTCTCGTTGCGCAATCGAATCAGAAATGAGAAGATCCAGCTCTAAGGATAGCCAGACTGAAGTGGCAGTGGGCAGGGCACATAGCTCGAAGAACAGATGGCCGATGGGGCAGTAAAGTTCTCGAGTGGCGACCACGTACCGGAAAACGCAGCGTGGGCAGGCCTCCAACAAGGACCGACGCACTGGTAAATATCGTTATGGAGATCTCTAAGGGAGGCCTATGCCCAGCAGTGGGCGTCTTTCGACTGATATGATGAGGTGACTAAACCTGCCGGTATCAGGAAAAAGATCCCGCGGAAGGCTCAGGAAGCGATGGATTGACATCGCCGAGTCGGATGCGAGAGCCAATGACTTACGACGTGAGGATGCTGAAGACCAGGCGAAGTTGAAGGAAAGTAGAGAAGCGGGCGCTGGCATCAGCCTGGATTGGTGCTAGTTTTTATTTATTTATTTATTTAAAACTTTATTGCACAATAACACAATTGGCGGACTTAAAGCCATTAAGGCTTTATCTTCCAGTCTACCAGTAGACCATGCAGAAAGTGAGTAGTAGCTGCTTTATAAAGTGTGATGATAGATTGTAATTAACCTAAATACAATACTAACTACATCAAGATAGAATAAACATATATTATATTATATAATAAATACTATACATACATACATGATCTATAAATAAATATACTTTATACTATTTGTATTAACTTTTTGGCCTTTTATCTATAAAAGACATCATAATTTGTTTTATAAAAATAAAGCGATTCGGTGCTTTACGCACATCTTCAGGAATTTCATTCCAAAGACGTACTGCCTGAACTGTGAAAGAATGGCTGTAGTTGATGATATATTCCACATCAAATACAAATGGGGAGTGTTCTGAGGAATTATTTGATCTGGTGCCCACAGCACAATTCCGCAATCGCACCACCCGCCGTGGACTGGGTACTCATCCCCATTACGTGGACCCTCTAGTGGTGTCCACGCGAAGATTCGAAAGAACGTTTCTCGCTCGTACGATTCGGATGTGGAATGAGCTCCCAGCAACGGTGTTTCCTTTGGTCTATGACATGGGATCGTTCAAGAGGTATATTAGAGGTCTCCTTAGAAGCGGGCAACGCATTGGTAGCACCCCTGGTGATGCTGATGTCCATAGGCGGCGGTGACCACTTTCCATCAGGTGGCCCGCATGCCTGTTTGTCTGCCGGATAACATAAAAAAAAAAAAAAAAAAAAATCAAGCAGCAAGCCAGTGCTTTTTGAGGAATCTATCTCATTGTAAAGCAAGGATATCTCCCCGCCACGCTTATTGCCAGATTCTATGTTTAATAGCTCAACAAGCCGCGTGCTGTCCGGTAGAGTAGAATAGCACCACCCCCTTTCACTCGTGGGTGTCGTACAAGGCGACTAATGTTTCCGAGGCAGAAGATCTAGAGAGATTATAGAAATAACCTCCCCATTCATTCGATAAGCCCTAAGTCCTGCAGCGGACTGTTATGGGCTGTGATGATGACTAGGTCAAATGTATAAAAGTCATAACTGAACAAATCATCGATCGGTTGTGCATCTGGTCAATTTAGTATACCATTTATTGTGCACAATAAACTGTACAATAAAAAAATAAACAGTAAAAAATACCAACCTCGATACACTTCCTCGTCAGGCACTTGTATACCAATACCGACTGTGGTGGCACCCCAACTGAGTTGCTGCCCAGTTGGCTCGTCGAATTTTCCCCATTTCGGGTCCATACGGACTCCGAAGCCAGCCTGGTTGGCCGGCATCGCCTTCCAGCATCGGACAGACCCTAGAGAAAGACCAGCAGTGTTCAGTGACGACAGGAGTGGCAGGGCGTCATGGAAAGAGTCGCGGATTGGGAGTAGTATAGGCGAAGATGTGGTGGAAAACAGTAAGTGTAAACACTAAATGTAAGCTAGCGTAATATGCAATATTAACTGAACTGAAACGTGGCCGCTCAACGTGGGCCCTATAAGGAAGCTCACTGTTACCCAAAAGGCAATGGAAAGGGCTATGCTTGGAGTCTCGTTGTGCGATCGAATCAGAAATCAGGAGATTCGCAAGCGAACCAAGGTCACCGACATTGCTTTAAGGATTGCTAGGCTAAAGTGGCAGTGGGCAGGGCACATAGCTCGAAGAACAGATGGCCGATGGGGCAGTAAAGTTCTCGAGTGGCGGCCACGTACCGGAAGACGCAGCGTGGGTAGGCCTCCCAAAAGGTGGACTAACGACCTGGTAAAGGTCGCAGGTACCAGCTGGATGCGGAAAGCACAGGACCGGCCTTTGTGGAGATCTCTGAGGGAGGCCTTTGCCCAGCGGTGGGCGTCTTCTGGCTGATGTGATGAATATGTAATATACCACGACACACAAACTGTTCATTGCCACAAATCCTACTTACCATAAAGTACCAAAAATATTAAAAACAAAAATATGAGCGGACGACACTCGTTATAAATCATAATACTGTGTAAATTATACTAAATATCACCCAAAAAAATTATTATTTGTCTAATATTTCTTTACTATTTGTATTAGGATTTTCAAAAGTTCATATAAATCTTGCTTATTTTTTTCCGGTTAAAAGAGAGCTGATTATTACACTGTTACAAGCAGACTAAGACAGAAAGACTGATAGTCTCAAACCTTATATACCAATTGGACAAGTTGATTTTTAGGTAAACTATTCACTTTGTTTACAAATTTTGGACGGCACACAGACAATTTCGCTTTGTAGACGTCGCGTACGAGCCGAGTCTTGGCCATAGCTCGGCCGTCAGCCATAGCTTGGCCATTGGTTAAATAATATCCTATATATTTTGTACTAGTAAAATAATGTGCTAATAAATAAATGTGCTTGGACAAATTCACACAGCGCCATCTAGCCCCAAAGTAAGCAAAGATTGTGATATGGGTGATAAATAACTGATAAACTACTTTCATACTTTCTTTTAAAATATATACTTATTATACACACTACACCCAGACCCGTAACAGAAATTTAAATTCATCATTTCATTTACTGCTTGGCCGGGAATCAAACCCGGGACCTCTGCGTGGCGACCGGCATGTTAACCAACTGAACCACTCAGGTTGTCAAAGTGGACCGAGCGCGACTTCGTTCGCGTGGCGTCCTACCCCTACACTATCCGACCTCTACTCCTACACTACAGTTACACTACAGTTACACTACAGTTACACTACAGTTACACTACAGTTACACTACAGTTACACTACAGTTACACTACAGTTACACTACAGTTACACTACAGTTACACTACAGTTACACTACAGTTACACTACAGTTACACTACAGTTACACTACAGTTACACTACAGTTACACTACAGTTACACTACAGTTACACTACAGTTACACTACAGTTACACTACAGTTACACTACAGTTCTACAGTTACACTACAGTTACACTACAGTTACACTACAGTTACACTACAGTTACACTACACTTACATTATACTTACTCCACACCTACCCTACACCAACTGTACCCCTACCTACCTTCTTTCCTTGCTTACAAACCTTCCTCTTGAATCACTCTATCACTAAAAACTGTATAAAATCAGTTGTGTAGTTTCAAAGATCTAAGCGTACATATTAGAGATACATGATAGCGCATCAGTAATAATGATAGAGAAGAGCAAGATATTTTGATTAAAATTCTACTTATTTTGAAAAACAACACGTGCAGCAAACACCTGCACTTGTTTACGTTGTTGTAAGGTGGGGGTAGAACCCTTTATAAGCGAGTGGTCCGGACGTGTTGGAGCATTCTGTGTTCAGCTACCGTCGTGCTCAGACCTACTTATTCCTATTTATAAATAAAATCAGTGATCTCTGTAAATCGTTGAATTAAACATTTGCCTAAGTGATAATTGTTATCTCCTTTGTACTAAAGTAAAAATATAACATTGGTTTAAAATGAGTCATCGTTTAACTGGTGCTTTGCGACGCCCTCATCCCTGACGGGCAGGCAAATCCACCACTTGGCCTGAGCCGCCCTCAAACTCTTACATCAGAAGAGAGGGATGATGAACCTACTATCCGCCCATAAGAAGAAAACCCACATCTTTATTCACCTTTTAAATAATCGCCGTTCAAACAATAACAATGAAGTGGCACTTATTCGAAGACAAGTTCAGTTGTTGGAAAGAATTATATTCCAAAATTCGCAATCTACCCAAAGGCAGTTATATCAAAGCTGAACTATTACGCAAACTGCAAGAAATCTGGACACCCATGTGCGCTGCTGGTTTAAAAACCCAAGACTAGACGTTGCACCATCTACATCCACATCGGAGCACAGCGTGAACTCCGTTCGAAACTCATCGCCGAGCCACACGCATCTACAGATAGGTTTAGGTGATATAAATCTTATTTAATAGATACTGGGGTCGAATGTTCCCTCGTCAAAAGTGAAATTGCTGAATATTTAAGAGGAAAACAAAGTGCTAAATTCTTTTAATTAAGTGGGTTATTTGGCAACTTCTCAACTTCTCCAGAGGTTATCGATACAACAGCAACATTTGACGATGTGACATTCGAAATAAGCTTAAATGTTGTCGATGATTTCACCTACAACGTAATTCTTGGAACCGATTTGTTGCACAGACCTTAATATTTCCATTTTAAAACAAGGTGTTTCTATACATTAGAGGAAACATGTACTCGCCTGCACATCTCCGACGCTTTATTCCAAATTTCTCTCAATTAATGGCACCATTGTACCAATTAACAAAAAAAGACGTTACGTTTGAATAGACTAAAGTTCACGTCAGACTAGAAGTAATCAAACTTTAAACTTCTGAACCAATTCTATGCATATTCAACGGATATTTATTTACAAAAGTCCATACGGACGCTAGCGTAAAAGGATTGGGAGCAATTCTTATACAAATCGAAAATAATCGTAAGAAACTCGTTGAATATTTCAGCATGCGTACAACTAGTGCTGAAGAAAAATATCATTTGTACGAACTCGTAAGAACACTCAAACATTTTGGACATTTCCTTAACGGACGTAAATTTACCGTTCATACAGATTGTAAGGCACTTAAATCTTCCAGTACAAAAAAAAAAAAAATAGTAATAATTAACCCCACTTTTGGGTATACTTACAAACCTTTTTATTTTAATATTGTTTACCGTAAAGGAGAGCAGATGGCTCATGTAGACTTCCTTAGCAGAAAATTACAAATAAATATCTTGACTAGAGACCCTTCTTGGATGATTGGATGTGGTTGTGGTGTGGTGTATTACTATTAATCAATCGCTATCATAAAACACTCTCTTGTTTGCAGGTCGGGAACGTACTTTAGAGAAATTCGAGAACTGTTCTGGTTTAGACACATGACCAAAAGGGTTCGTTATTTTTGTGAGAGATGTGTTTCATGTAAAATGGGAAACGATCAATCCGGAAAAAGCAAATAAGTCGTTTATCCTAAAGACAAAAACAACGTACCCTTTCAAACCATTCATGTTGACTAAATGGGAAATTGGAATGGCTCCACACGTAAAGCTTTTGTGGCAATTGATGGTTTTACAAAACTTATGTTCATTAAACTATAAAGACAAATGTTCAAATTTAATCATTTTCTTTTTCAGGGATTATTGTATCTATTTGGAACTCCTACAATGGTTATTTCTGATTGAGAATCTGCCATAATGGGCTGCTGTAATAGCAACGTGCTATTGCACGTGAGGCTCCTAAAGTTAATGGACAGAGATCGAAAGGATGATGCGTACATTAAAAGATTAACTGTAATAGCTCAAGGTCGAACAAGAGTATGGAACACAAAATTAGGAGAATTACTATTAATGATAAATAGCACAAAATCCAAGGCAATTGGATATTCAACATTAGACCTCTTAATCGGGAAACAGGGGTCTGTCCCCGCAATCCAACAAATGTCTCTTCTGACTAATACCATTGACAGGGAATATATTCGAGCACAGGAAGTTAGCAGAATGACCGAACAGTTTGGTAAAAGCAAGACATGTTTCAATGCCAAATGTGTCAAAGTAAAGATATTTCATATTCTATAAAAAAAACTTGCACAATGGTCTGATAACAAATTGGGACCAAGCTTTTTAGGGCCACCAATATGAATACCGACATAAAGTACACAGAATTCATACCGGTTAAAAAAAAAATATATATACTGTATTACTTCATGAACATTTAAGATGATTACCAAATCTATAATGAACCGTGATAGCACAAATAATAATGAACAACAAATAAAATATTAAACTAACTTAACCTTTACAATGAAAAAAAAAAAAAAAGAAAAAAAAAACTGGTTGAAAATAAAAAAAAGAAGGATAATATTTCAAAGGTTGCTTGTCAAAACAAGCCACATTATAGCCCCTGAGTTCATCAATTCTTTCTAAAATGGGTACGAATGTCAATCCAAGCACCCTATCTAGCCTCTGAGTTTGGCAACTGTCCCAATTTTATGGATATTGATGAAACAAGCTGTAATTGGGCCTCTGAGTTTGTCAACTAAACCTTCGGTCAGAACAAGCTTAGAAATATTAAGCCTCTGAGTTTGGTCAAACATGAAGCCTAAGGATGTTTAATTAATCTATACTATATTTTCAGATTAAGGGAACCGCTAGCTCGAGCACGAGCTGCTCGTCAGTATGGCCGTGATAGCGCATCAGTAATAATGATAGAGAAGAGCAAGATATTTTGATTAAAATTCTACTTATTTTGAAAAACAACACGTGCAGCAAACACCTGCACTTGTTTACGTTGTTGTAAGGTGGGGGTAGAACCCTTTATAAGCGAGTGGTCCGGACGTGTTGGAGCATTCTGTGTTCAGCTACCGTCGTGCTCAGACCTACTTATTCCTATTTATAAATAAAATCAGTGATCTCTGTAAATCGTTGAATTAAACATTTGCCTAAGTGATAATTGTTATCTCCTTTGTACTAAAGTAAAAATATAACATTGGTTTAAAATGAGTCATCGTTTAACTGGTGCTTTGCGACGCCCTCATCCCTGACGGGCAGGCAAATCCACCACTTGGCCTGAGCCGCCCTCAAACTCTTACATACATGCATACATAGATACATAAAGACAGACGGCGGGAAACGCATATATATGAAGCTGGACATGTATTCGAAGAAACTTGGTTGACTACAAATTTTATTGCATTAATTGTACATGACATGAAATGTATATTATATTTTTTTTTGTATACGTATTCTTCCTGTCACGTAAAAAGAACGCTGAGCGATAGTGGTTGTGCCCTTCATACAATCAATTTGTTATATTTTTTGTCTCATATTTTAAAAACGGCCAGCATTATTCTTACGTGGCGGGACCTATAGCTATTGTTTATACTGTACCTACTTGATTATAATAATTTGTATAATTTTACATTTGGCCGTGTGGTGTCCGGCAGAGTAGAATAGCACCAACCCCTTACACTCGAGGGTGTCGTACAAGGCGACTAATCTTTTCAAGGCAAAATATCCTAGAGTCACCGTAGGCTGGGAAATGGGCAGCAGCGTTTTCCATTGTTATAATTAAACACTGCGATCTCCAACCCGCCTGCGAAGCGTGGAGATTAGGGCAATAACCTCCCCTTTCTTGGGAGAGGCCCTTAGTCCTGCAGTGGACTATAATGGGCTGTGATGATGATGATGATAATTTTACATTACGAATATTTTGATTGTGATTATGTATATTTTGTATGTACACGCTGCTGCAACTGAGCTGAGGAACAGAAGCTTGGAGTCTTGCAAGCAATGACCAGACCACATTCAATCCGCCTGCCAAGAAAGAGGATTTGGCAATGCCGTCCACTGATGTTGAGGACGTTAAGTCGAAGGAATTAAAGTAATTTTAAGTCCGCCATTGTACTGTAGTATGCATCAAGTTTTAAATAAATAAATAAATAAATGAAAATCACACGGCTCGGCTACTCATTTCAATGCAATGTTAGGCGTCTACGGACTACACTGTTTGTGTTTGCTTACATTATTTGCGGAAGAATGTACCAATACCTAGGGTGTCTAGAATCTAGAGAATGTCAATAGAATCCCTGTTTTGTTAGATATGTATATTCTGTAGGGTGATTAGGCGATGCAAGCCGGTGGCCGAGTGGTTAAGGTATCCGACTCGTAAGCGAGATGTGCCGGGTTCGAATCCCACTGCGACCATGTACCAATGACTTTTTCTGAGCTATGTATATTAGTTGAATGCTAACCGATGCTGTCACGGTGAGGAAAACATCGTGATGAAACCTGCACATTCAGGCGACTGAATGTGTAACCATGATCCAATCAGTAGCCGTATTCACAATGGTTCGATTCGGATTCGGATTCGAAAAAATTTTCGAATGACCTTGAAATTTGACAGTTCAATTCGAAAGTTGTCTATTATTCGGAAATTTACACGAATGCTATTTAGCTCGCGGGAAGTTTTTGTGAATTGTGGATTATAACGCTTTTCTTGGAAAATGCAGTTTGTACTGGCGATATAACACCGTAATAGGATAAAGGCGAAGCAGAGAGCCGATACAATGCACCTAAATCGGCAAATAAGGGATTTGTCGAACCCATTTAACATGCACAACTTTAATAGGGTTTATCGCTTCTCTGCGGAGACTGCGATCCGCATTATAGAAGATATAAAGCCCTATTATCCTAGGACCTCATATGCTTGTGCGATTCTGGTGGAATTGAAAGTAAGTATGACAAAAATGGTGCTAAACGCTGAAAAATAACCTAATTTTTTTTACAATACAAACAAAACCATTGAAAATATCAGTATTAATTTCAGTGTCTATGTACGTATAAACCCACCAGACGAAATGGAAACTGAGGATAGTGATTCATTTGCATCTGCCACTAAATTTCAAGAGAGGGATATATATAGGCAGAGGCACTGAGGGTGAGAAGGCAGTTAGTACAGAGGCTCTGCCATTGATTATGGTTAAGTGACTCTCTATAATAACTTGGTTGCAAAAGCACCAGCATATCACCTTGGCCGTTGGGACTATATTAAAAAACACGCTGTGAAAATTGTAGTGTTTGTTCTGAAGAAATATTTGTCTTGATGCCTACAGCTACTTTCTATCAACGCACCGCTCGCCTTCGGCATAGTTCATCCTCACATCGTGGTCCCAAAGACACATGCGAGTTCTTCAAGAAAGTGGGTAAAAGGTTTTTACAGGGTCGGCAACATGGAAATTTTACCACTGGAATTGCAAACGTCCATAGATTGCGGTAACTGTTTACCATTGGGCAAACCACAAGCCTGTCTTCTTTGTTTTCTGAACATTTAAATGTTTTTTTTATTTGTCCTATATGCACTATATGTAATTTTTTTATATCTTTCCTTTTATTTCTGTTAAGTTTAAATTAGGTAACTAATTAAATTATTATTTATAAAAACGTTTATTTTTTTTTCTAATTATAATAACCCTTAGAAACCCTCTAAGAAATTAAAACTGTTAGTTTTTACTTACAACAGTACCGATCAGCTGATCACATTTTTATAGAGAGTTTAGTTCAATGAGTAGGACATTCCTTTTGCGGACTTCTTACACCCTTCCTGATATAGGTATATTAATAAAAATATATACAGTTGTAAAAAATACTTTACTAATTATACTTTTAAAATCACAATTCAGTTACTAATTTAAATCAGACTCAGTAAAATCACAGCAAAAATTAAATGATCACTACCTTATTTACTAATAACCTAATTAGAGGTACATTTAAAATCACAATTCAGTTGCTAATTTAAATCACAATAATTAGTAATTTGGTGAGTGATACATACAAAAACATATCTCAATTATGAAATTTCTTTAAAAATCAACCTACATTGCTAATTATAACTTTAATTAACAGTACAGTTACTAATTTAAATCAGACTCAGTAAAAATGAAATGATCACATAAAACTAATAAAATAATAAAGTTGAAATTTAGTGAGTGGTGGGTAATCAAATTTAGGTAATCACTTAGTTAGATTTTCTATGGCAGTTGCGATTCGTGTGAAAACCTCTACAAGATTTTCTATCGCAACGGCCTGTCTAATTATGCCCTCTGACACTTTATTCACCGCTGCGGCTTGCACTTCGGCTGCTTCCGCTTGGCGTTGAAGGGCATTAAGCATTGGGTCACCCCCACCAGAGAAGGTCCACCACCAGTGCCAGATTTAAATTCCAGTCCTGCGAAGTCTGAAAATAAATACCAATTTAATAAATATATTATATTCAACCTACAACAACTTATGTTATATTTAAAATTAATCAATATTTACTTCTTCTTCGACCTTCATCCATTTGTCTGCAGTTTTAGTTGCACCATCACCGATAGCATTCAATTTTACGGCGAGGTCCGCTAACAATTTTTTCTTTTCCCTTGCTGCGTCTGGGCAATTCAGTCAACCCGTTGCGAGTGCGGGATGGGCCCGCATGTATTCTAACATCGCCACTCGTTGGCCGTATGATGTACGTGATGGCTGGAATCGCAAGAAAACAGGCAGTTTAAATAGCTATTTATCCAAAATTCAAACACCGAGTTTGTACTTGATTCAAGTGAATAGGTACTATAAATATTTAGTCAGGTACTTACTGTTAACATGGTTTCTTCGATTAGATTAGATACGAAAGGGTAAAAATTAATTTAATCACTAAACTAAATCGCTCGAAGAAAAACGGGGAAACTTTTTTGAAAACTTTAGTTTGACAATGTTTATGTGTTCATAACGACAGAAAGAATTTAACTTTCAAATAATTACTTTATATTTTTGCAAATTAACTTCAAAGAAAAAAAAAATTTTACTTATAAACAATCAAATATTATATAAAAATTAATATATAGAGCGAAATATAACTTATTAATAGCATTTTTTACAAATTTATGTTATTAATTGTTAATAATCCATTTATCAATCAACAAAAGTGTCTTCGTAAACGCTCTTCTTTTCCGAGGGAGAACCATAGACATTTCCCAAACGGTAGAGTTTCCGTGGCCGAATCTTCGAAAATGTTTTCGAATCATTGTGAATACTGCTGGTCAGGATCCCTTTGTAGCAGAGTCACGGAGTTCAGATGACAGTCGCTTCGCAATTACCTGACTTGCCAAATCCTGGATTATGGTCAAAGCGGACCCTGGGCGTGCTCTAGAGTTTACCCGGAACATTACGCGTTAATGAGTGACGTTGTGGGTGTGTAGTGGTGGCACTAGTAGTTGCGGTAGGAGTGTAGTATGGTCAATCATTGACAGGTAAGACAAAGCTAAGTATTCTATATAATATATAAGAACTTCGGTCTGAGTGACACACGACACACACACACACACATACACACCCACTCACGTAATTCATCATACATCGACATAATTAAACAGGCGGTCGGGATAAGCCTACATTTCTGTTTCTTTATTTTTATTTTTATTTCATAAATCTATCTAATGTAACTCACGAATAGAACGGTAGGAGCTATTATATACCTGCTGGATAGTAATTTTATATTTAAATTCATGGTTAACTTTTTTATGTTCTTTCTTAATTTGCGAATCTTAATTGGCACATGCTTATTTTATAATGTATTTTTATGATAAATGTTATGTTGCTGGGATCTGTTTTTTTTTTTTTTTGAAAGATTGTCTCTTCAAGGCTATTCAGACCCAGTATCACTGGGCTTCGATTCTGGTACGGAAATCGTCTCAGTTGCAGTAACATTACAATTGCATCGCATGTCAAACGTGCGATTGTTATTCAAATGACAGATGTTGAGTTGCAACTTTACTTGAGTTAGAACTTTTCCACAATACGTTTTCTGGTACTTTAGTTGCATTATGGTTGCATACTTAAGTTGCATCTTTCTTAGTTGTCAAATCGCCTTCAGTTCTGTCAACGAAAATGTGTCAAAGGTGTGATCGAACAATGATTTAACTGCAATGTTACTCTGATGTTACTCTGATGTTACTGTGATCGAGCTCGGAACTCTTGGAGTTGGAGTTAAACTAAAGTTGCTACTTTACTACTGTCAGATGAAAGTATTTCATCAAACGTAATATTCAATACGATTTTGACAACGCAAGGCACTGAATTGTTGCTTATTTATAATTACATCATTCAATAAGAAGAAAAAAGTGCTAGGAATCCAGTGGATAGATGAAGCGGCGGTGGCGCTCGGTGCTAATCAGACCGAGGTGATGGAAAAGGAACTCGGTCCCTAAATAGGGCTTTCTCCTAATAAGAATCTGCTTTTGTCAAGAGCTACCGCCTCAATAGAGAACAAACCATGGACCTTATTGATACAGCCGCCTTATACTTTCCTTCGCCAAGAAGACAGGATCGGTAGGACATAGAGACAAAGGTATGTAACTAGTGTTTTATGCCAAAGGGAGGTACGTAGCTCTTTTATGTTTAAAAAATCACAAATAATCTTAAAGGCTATATAGGCTCCTTATTCTCAAATTTGCGTGGTCTTCAACACCCTCGCATCGTCGTAGTCTATCGCTTCTTCCTAATACGGGTAGGTTTAGGTCCTTAAAATAATGTAATAATCACCTTGGCGTTAATGTCCCGGCTATGCTCTCGCTCACGAGGGCCCGGGGTCCGCCTTCACCATGATCCAGGATTTTGCAGATTGCAGTGAAGCGAGTGCCATCTGACCTCCGTGACCATGTCAAGGGAAGATTGGATCATGGTTACACATTCAGTCGCCTGAATGTGCAGGTTTCATCACGATGTTTTCCCTCGCCGTAAGAGCATCGGTTAGCATTCAACTATCTACATAACTCAGAAAAGAGTCATTGGTCACTCGGCCACCGACGCTCTTTAGGTATAGTCAGGTTTAGGTCTCTATTTACTGTATATCCAAACCAGCGATGCCGAGCCTCCTTAATGTTATTAGCGATGTCTTTCGCGCCAAGGTTCTCATGGATGTAACCATTACGGCCTCGGTCGAGTCGCGTAACGCTACACACCCACCGCAGCATTTTCATTTCGTTGGCGTGAAGTAAACGGACGTAGTTCGTCAGCGCCGGTCAAGTCGCGCAGCCATGGTGCACCACAGAGATAATGATGCTCATGTATAAAGACAAGTTCCTTGAGTTTGATGTGGATTATAGTCACAATCCCGCCGTTTGGCCCTAGTTGCACTGTTTTCTATCACTCCTTTCCACGTATTTGAGTAGAACGTGAACGTGAACTCAAAATCCAGTCTGTCAGTACGATGACCAGCGGGCATCGAGAGGGCATTAAGTACAACACAGAACAACTAAGGCCTCAGAACAGAAACCTGTTGAACATCTACAGTAAACTGGAAGAGGTTTTATAGACTAAACTAATACCAATGATTATATATATAATTAAAAATCATTGCTAATTAATTTCTTATTCGTGTTAGGTGCTCGTGACACAGTGACACAGGTGGTTTTTGGCCATCGGCAGCTACCAAACTGTAGTAGGTGATGCCAAGAACGACAGTGTCAGCAAACCCAACTCATCTATTGTATTGTCTAGTAGTTCATCATATGCTGCATTATAAACCCGAAACCACTGGTGAAATTGTAAACGCTTGCGGCTACCTCCATAATGTGGCTCATGCGGCGATGATGCCGTACGAGCCATGTCAAGACAGGAGTGGGTAGAGGATAGGCGGTTGACCAGCGAGGAGAGAGGCGCTGTGCGAAGAATGGTGGACCTGCAATTAGGCCGGGAGCGACAGCAGAGACTTGTTCAAAAGCTTTAGAGGGAGGATTCCTAAGCAGCTCATAACAGCCCTCTGCTGGAGTTAGCCACCAGCTAAGCACTTAGTACTATCTATTTTTGTATTTTGTTTAAAACTGTAATTATCTTTTTAATGTTAATAATGTGTAATATTTCTATTGAAAATAAATATTCTACATAAGTAAGTATTAGCTTTGTAATTAGTAATATACCTACTTTTCGTAGTGTAGTTTTGAGTTTAAATTTAATAATTTGCCAAATGTTATTAACAAAATTCAAATATTATGTTCCTTTAGACTAGGTGTTCTATCGTGTGAAGTGTGGAAAAATACGTTGTTTTTCATCGTAAGATGAGGAAGTGGGACTGAGTCGTGCGGCCCGCGCTTCTGAATGTATTAATTATTATAATTAATATTACTAAAAAAAAAATACCTATATATAAATATTATTGGTTTTAGAAAACGTGTTGTGTATGAGATTTAGGGTTAAAACCTATGGTAAAGGAAATACTATGTGGGAGACATAAGGCTTAAGTCATCAGCAATAAGAAACCCCGGGTTCGATTCCCGGCCGGGTAGAAATTGAAATTATGAATTTTATCTGACTGTTACAACCCTTTCCAAAAGTAATTCGGGTCACAATACGATTTTTTCCTAGGTGTAAATTAACTGTAAAAACATTAGAAACACAAAGTTAAGAATTAAAGAACTTGCGTCTGGATGTTTATTTACAAACAAATTATGTGTTTTTTCAGCTCTAAATTGCTCATTTGACTAAGTATTGCCGAAAATATCGATCAGACTTCAAAAACAAAAAAAATACTTTTTTTATGTCGGTTTAAAAGGCGCAGTGGACAATATGGCTAAGATATTAGTCGCTTCATATGCTATCCAAGGTTTCCCTAACACCATACGACCCAAAGGAAAATGATTTCAAAAATTGCAAAATCCAAACTATTATATCTTTTTATTTAGAAGTTATTTATTTAGTTATTCTTATAGACACTACCTTAGATAACAAAATACTTATGCGTAGGTATAGTTATACAATTCAGCACTGATAACAGCATTGTACATTAGTACAGCATTCTTTAATATGTATACAACAAGCAACAACAAATTAGATGTAATCAAATAGGAAATAAAATTAGGTATCTAAAATTTAAGTTTTAAGTTTTGACAGAGGTACTTTAAACATGAATTTGAATCTATTTAGTTTAAATATCTATACATATACTCTAAGCTCAAGGTAGACCATTTAAATCATCAAATTTGGGCTCAAACTTTAGCAGAACATCTAAGATCTGCAGATTCTTCAATTCACAAAATGTTCTAGCAGTGTATAAATCGATCCAATTATTGGTTTCGCTCAGAGTCAGGTGTCAAACTCCTTGTGACTACAAAATGAATCGGTTAAACCAAAGGAATGATCGTCGACCGCATGACCGCACATATGAGATGTAAAAAACAAAATACGTACAGAAGTCAGCCACAGCACAACACCTGACTTAGAGCGAAACCACTGATAACCCCCAAGTACTGTCGACGGAATGCCACTCTATGTTCCACATCTAATGTGGAAGGCAATAGAAATAACGAAATACAATAATGTTAATCATAATTAAATACAGTCCTCTAAGTTCAAAAGCAAAAAGCGTGAGAGCAAATCAAACTGGAATGTTTTGTCCATAAAATAAGGTCCATTTTCTATTTCACAAGAATATCTTCAAAAAAAAAGATATTCCCATATAGGAAAATTGCAATAATATATCCCAAGGTATCAAAAAGTTGCATGTTCGCGTTTAATTTCAGTAGAACTTCTGCTATTTAACTAAAACTTGTTTCTGTTGGTTTTCTAATTTTCAGTACAGTTTGTATGCAAGAAAAAAAAGAGTAGGGTAGGTGTGAGGTAGGTGTAATGCGCTGATTACATTAGACTAAATTCAGAAGCAAAAAGCGTTATATCACGGCTTTTGAAAAGCGGAGCGACACGTAACATAATATAAGTGATTTTGATTTGCTCTCACGCTTTTTGCTTCTGAATTTAGTTACTGAATTTAGTCAAATGTACATACATACATAAAGCTCACGCCTGTGTCCCACAGGTGGGGTAGGCAGAGACTATGGACTGCCACTTTGCTCTGTCCTGACACAACTCCCTAGCCTCGCATATATCCACAACTCTTTTCATACATCTCCTTTTATTCTTACCACTTCGGAACCCAGCTTTTTTGAGAACATTACTGAACTGATCAGTGAATGTTTTCCTGGGTCGTCCCCTTAAGGGCTGGTTTTCCAGATTCGCGCTATATATCTCTTTTGTCAATCGTCTATCATCCATTCTCTCTACATGGCCGAACCATCTTAACATCCCTTTTTCTATTTTTGATACTACATCATCTTTCATGTCACACCTTTCACGGATCACTATATTTTTCACTCTATCACTAAATTTTACTTCACATACTTTCCTTAGGGACCTCATTTCAACCGCATTTATTCTACTTTCATTCCTCTTCTGCCATACCCAACATTCACTACCGTATGTTAGTGTGGGAAGCAAAATTGCGTTATGCAAAGCAAGGCGTGCTTTTTGTGGCAAACTTTTACTTCCCATCACACGATTAATGGCTCCATTCACTGCGTTACCCTTGTATACTCTTCTTTCAATATCCTTCTCATACTTTCCATCACTTGTGAACATACTTCCCAGATACACGAACTCTTTCACTTGCTCAACACTCTTCCCTTTTATTTCAATCGAAGTGACTTTCATGCCCTCATTTCTTTCAAACACCATTACTTTCGACTTCTACACATTTACTTTCATGCCTTTTCTTTCCAACGATTCACTAACAATATTCAACATCCTCTGCAGTTCGCTTTCCGACGATGCAAGTAATACTTGATCATCGACGTACAAAAGACATTTAATGTTGGACATTCCCATTCGCAGTCCACAATCACTCTCTCGCAGTTCACCAAGACAACTATCCATTAACAAATTGAAGAGCCATGGCGATGCCACACATCCCTGTCTGACACCTTTAGAGATGCCAAACTAGTCTGAGCAACTACCATTGACCCTAACACATGCACTAGAACCCTCATATAGTGATTGTAGTGCACGTATAAGGCGGCCCTCCAATCCGAACTTGGGCAGCACATCCCATAATATACCCCTCTCCACTCGATCGTAAGCCTTCTCCAGATCTACGAAGGCGCAAAACACTCTCTGGTGGTTAGCCAGGAACTTCTCAGTTATGCACCTTAAAGAGAAGACTTGGTCCATACAACCCATTCCCTTTCTAAATCCTGCTTAAACATCCCATATTCTCTCATTCGTCTTCGCTATCACTCTCTCTACAAGAACCTTTGCATACAATTTGCCTACGATGCTAAGTAGGCTGATACAGCGATAATTTTTTGCTTCCTGGTGTGATCCTTTACCTTTATACAGTGGTACAATAACGGCTTTGCACCACTCTGTAGGTACTAAGCCTTTTGCCCAACACTTATTAAAGAACATACACAACCAGGAAGCTACCAGCCCTTTTCCAGCCCTTAGCATCTCAACACTCACTCTATCATACCCTGCTGCTTTTCCTTTCTTCAAACTCTTAATAGCATTAATCACTTCTTCCATACTAATTTCTCTCTCACAACTTTCCATCTCAGGTTCCTGGTTGCGGTCCTGACCCTGAGACGAAGAGTCACTACATTCAAATAGACTTTCAAAATAATCTTTCCATCTTTGCAACATACTTTCCTCATCTGTCACCAAAATACCATGTTCATCCCTTAAGCCATTTATTCCCGAACTTTCAGACACTCCCCGTGACAAACGAACCTGTTTCCAGAACAGTTTCTGATTGTCCCGGAAACTGTGTGAAAGTTTCTTCATATACTCTTCTTCCATAAATCTCTTCTTTTGTGCAACTCTTTCTTTTGTAATCTTCTTAACACTTTTATATATACTTTCAACTTTTCTGACCTCATCATCTGTCCCCCTTGCATCCGTTTTCATTCATTAGTTTCATTAGTCAAATGTAATAAGCGCATATAGTATGTGTAGGGTAGATGTATGGTAGGCGTAAGATAGGTGTAGGGTAGGCCTACGGTAGTTGTAGGGTAGGGTAACTGTAGAGTAAGGTCGATAGGACGCCACGCGAACGAAGTCGCGCTGGGCCTACTAGTACTATCTATACATGATAGATAACCTCTTACAGACTCGTGTTGGGGAGGACGGCCAGTGTCGTTCACCGGTGCGCCTGCGCCGTACTAGTTTTGCGACGCTTGTTGCATGGCATTGAACTATGTGGTACCTATCATGCAGGACTTTAATAATACTATACTAATTACCGTACGTTAGACATATTGTTTTGAGTCAAATACCTTCATAATATGTCAACATGTTCATTTAAAGAATAAATTGTAATTAAATTATTTGCATATTCTTCCGTGTTACACTCGTTTGCTTGCTGCCGTGGGCGACGACGAATAGGACGGCGAGGTACTGAAGTTCGAGCTGCATTACGATAATCAGTTACTTTTTATATTGTAGTAGATGTTAGAAAAGACGTATTTTCTTCATAATTTGTAAATCAGCTGCAATAAATAGGATACAACCAACATTAATTTTTATTAAAGTGTACTTATTTAAATTATAGCCTCGGAGCGTCGGTTGCCGCCATGTACGAATGATGACTCTTATCCGAGTTAGTAGTAGTGTAGGAGTTAAACAGTAACCGGTGCTCTTACAGCGAGGGAAAACATATTGATGAAACCTGTACATTAAGGCGACTGAATGTGTAACTAGGCAGGTTCAGGATCAGATGGTAGTCGCTAAACTGAAATTATCTAATCCGCCAAATTCTGCATCATACAGTACAATCGGGACATAAACGCCAAATTCTGAAAAAAATATCTAAAACATAGCCGTGTGGTGTCTGGCAGAGTAGAATAGCACTAACCCCTTACAAACGTGGATGTCGTACAAGATGACTAATATTTAAGAATTAAAAGATTTAGAGCCTCTGTAGACTGGACAATGGGCAGCAGCATTTTTCATTGTTACATTTATAACACTGCGATCTCCAACCTGACTGCCAAGCGTGGAGATTACCTACCCATAAATGGGAAAAGCACTAAGACCTGCAGTGAACTGTTATGGGCTGTGACGATGAATCAAAAATGTTTGTTTTGATGTAACAGAGCTCAGTTTTTACTATGATTTATCTCCAACTTATAGTCCAACTGATCCTTGTAGCGACATCTGTTTGTCCCAAATCTTACTAAATATAAATTGTATGTGATAGTTATCCTGTACCTATGCTCATTTGTCACTAGAACGGGGTCTTAAAATTGTTTAATACGATATTTTCTTACGTTGTCGTCTAGGCCGCCGCGCCGGCGTGTATAGAATGTTCACATAGCTGGACACAGGAACCACAGGGACATAGCTGGACACAGAACCCTGTGGTTCCTGTGTCCCTTCGACCAAAATAAAGAAATGGATGGATGAATAATCCAGTAAACAAATGATGTTATAACATTACTTTAAAATGATTCGCCTGAAGCATTCATAAATCATGTTTTAGCTATGTAAGTGTTGGTCTCGAGAATCCGTAATTACCAGCGCTAGAACGAATGATAGCTATAAATAGCCCTAAACACTATGATTGGCACCCACACCAACCACTGCGTAAATCCGCTATACGTCTAAGGCGAGACATGTGATGAAAGCAGAAAAAAATGTACGTTTTCGAGTAGTGAAAAGTGGTTTCAGCTGATTCACTGTAATCATTGCGGTAATCATTGTCTTACGGTCAGCTAACTTATTAAATTCGAGATTAACAACTTTAAGAATTATCTAGGAACAACCTATATTATGTAATTCATAGCTATATAATTTTTATTTGCTTCCAAATTTTAATAATTTCATGTTTTGGAATGTCATCATCATCGTCCTAGCGCTTATCCCGGCCTCTATCAGGATAGCTTTCCTACCCATTCTTCTCCATTTCGCCCGGTCTTCGGCATTCTCGCATCGTAAGCCGTTGGCTCTCGCATTCGACTCAGCGATGTCAATCCATCGCTTCTTGGGTCGCCCGCGGGGTCTCTTTCCTGATACCGGCAGGTTCAGGCACCTATTTCCCACGTATCCCTGAGGCTTACGCAACACTTGACCAAACCAGCGCAGGCGAGCCTCCTCGATCTTGTCTGCGATATCCCTCACACCAATGCTGCTACGGATGTACTCATTACGTACTAGATCGCGCCGCGTAACTCCACACATCCACCGCATTTTGGAAGGCAATTATTTGGGTGTTCATTAAAACACTTGGAAGGTAATCACGTACCATTAGTATTTAACATTGTCTAACCGCAACCATTGACTAGCCGGTTGGTGAAATTTTCTGTGAAATCTTCAAGATTACCCCAGAACATTTTTTGTGTTCTCCATAAAAATCTATGTGTCAGAATAGCCCAGTGGGGGGAGTGTGACATCTTGGTGACATTTGTTCCATTCCCATTATTTTCCCAGGGCCTCTTTTTCCAATGCTTTACCAGTAACGTAATTTGTACTCCCGTTTTTCCCCATTCCTTAATTTTGCTAGTAGCGTAATTTCCAATCCCATTTTTCCCCGTTCCTGACTTTTGTATCAATAAATTTCTCCTCTCTACAAATTTATCTTTAGCAGATTTCCCCAGTTTTAATTATCAGAAACGTGGACCAGAATAAGGACGCTGGTCACGGGTCGTATTTTTGAACCGTTCTGATTACATTCGTATGTGAATTAGCTACCTATATTTTTCACACCCGTCGCAATTGACCACAAGTGTGTAAGAGATAAGTAGCTAATTCGCATCCGAATTCAATTCGAACGGTTCAGAATTACTGTGGCAGGATCAGAACAAAGTCCAGGTCCAGGTCCAGGCGCAGGTCCAGGAGCCGCATTTTTAACCCGTTCTGATTACATTTGTATGCGATTTAGCTACCTATGTTTTTCACACTCGTTGCAATTTATCACAAGTGTAAAAGATATAGGTAGCTAATTCGCATACGAATTCAATTCAAACAGTTTAAATATACGGCGCAAGGACAAGATCAAGGATCAGGACCAGAACAAAGTCCAGGTCCAGTTCCAGCTCCAGGCTCAGATCCAGAAGCCGCATTTTTAACCCTTTCTGACTAGATTCGTATGCGAATTTGCTACCTATCTCTTTCACACTCGGTGCAATTTACCACAAGTTTGTAAGAGACAGGTAGCTAATTCGCACACGAATTCAATATGAAAGGTTCAAATATACGGTGCAAGGACAAGATCAAGGACCAGGACCAGAACAAGGAAAACGTCCAGAATAAGGACCAGTACCCGCATTTTTAACCGTTCGAATTAGATTCGTATGCGAATTTGCTGCCTATCTCTTTCACACTCGTCGCAATTTACCACAAGGTTAAAAGAGACATGTAGCTAATTCATATACTAATTCAATTCGAACAGTTCAAAAATACTTTAATTAAGAAAAAAGCGAATGGAAATGAAGCTATCGGCAAAATTCAGGAGTTGGAGAAAACGTGGTTGGAATCCACGCTGACTCTAAATAAAGCATTGGCAAAAAATTGCTCTGGAAAAAAGGGGTTGTCATTTCCTTTCTCAGCCTAAAATTACAATCTTTGCAAATGTCACCACCATCCAGGATGTCACAAGTCGTCGTTTTCCTTCAAATAGATCAAATTGCCAAATCCTCGGTCAGGTTCCCCTGGTAGCAGGGTCATGGAGGTCAGATGGCAGTCGCTCCACTGTAATTATCTGACCTGCAATATCCTGGATCATGGTCAAGGCGGACCCTGGGCCCTCGTGCGCTAGAGCACAACCGGGACATTAACGCCAAGATGATGATGATGAGATCAAATTGTCAAATCCTGAATCATAATCAAGGCAGATCCTGGGCTCTCGTGCGCGAGAACACAACCCGGACATTTCCGCCAGTATATTTGTAATTGATTGACAAAAGAAAAGCTGACACAACACGTGTGTAAGTAGATACCTATAGACGACAAGTCCTTTTACTGCAATTCTTTATATTAGTTAGATTGACGGACAATAATCGTCAGTATTTAATAATTTTATAACGTACCATGTGTTTACCCCTGGGAATCGGATCTGGGCGATGGAGACGTTGACGCATCAGATGCAACTGTATAGTTAGCTTCAATATTAAAGTAGCTATAACATAAATGTAGTTCTGAAAATGTAATACAGAATTGTGGATCATCATTATACGATATATTTAAAAATAAAATAAATATTCTACGCTAATGGATCAACCAAATACCAACTGGCTTCGGATTCGATGGAAAAATGTGCAAAGAAGATAATTTGTGATCCGCAATTGATTAATAGATCATCAGTGTAGGGTTGCACGTCTGTCGGTCTGCACAGTCGGTCGGTACTAGTTGCATTTCGTAGAGTTTGCGATGCACTTGCACGACCTCATTCCGCTGGCCCCTTTCCACCATCGGGAAATACGATTCAGGCGAACGCTTCATTTTTTTGTCGTGGATCTTCTAGCTATCCGCACGAGACGCGTTGGTTCAACCTTTATAATGCGTATGGTTAACAAATGGAATACGTTATCTGCGAGTTGATCATTATAGTCTAGACGCCTTTAAGGCTAGAGTGAATAGGCTGTTCCTAGACAGACATGCTCCATCTTCGGCCGCATCGTCACATACTACCAGGTGAGATGGCGGTCAAGTTCCTGGCTCGTCAAATAAAAATAAACATTGTAAATAGATAGAGGGAAGACATACAAATTTGTAATTGTTATGATTAGTTGACACGCTGCGTCTTCCGGTACTTGGTCGCCACTCAAGAACTTTACTGTCCTATCGGTCATATGTTCTTCTTTCATCTTCTGTCGGCTATTTGCCCTGCCCACTTAAGGCTGGCAATCCTTGGGGCTGGTTGGTGACCTCCAAAATAATGAAATTCATTATTAACCAATAACTCCTACGTCACCTAGAGCAACAGCTCATCAGCGATCACCAGTGAGGACTCCATCGGGCCGATTTACTGGTGATCTTTTGGTATATCTGACCCACAAATGGGCAGCAGCCATTGAATGCATGGGAATAGCCTTAGCGGGCAGCTTAGACATTACAAAAATCTTCGACCGGGTCTGGCACAAAGCGCTTCTTTTGAACTTTAGAATAGAAAGGATAGGATTTTTATGGAAAAATATAATTTGCCAATATCTGACTTCTTTGGAGTTGTCTGACTTGGACAATATGCCTATCCATTTTAAACCTATAAAATAAAATGCACACCCTAGAAGCGGTGGCCAAGTGGTTAAAGTATCGGAATCGTAAGCGCTAGGTACCGAGGGTCCGAATCCCACCGCGGCCATGTACCAATGACTTTTTTCTGAATGTAAATTACTTGAATACTAATCGATAATCTTACGGTAATGGAAATCATCGCGAACAACCTGCACTTTCAGGCGACTGAATATGTAATCATGATCCAATCTGGCCGGGTTCCTATGGCAATGGCAGTTGTTCCACTCCTGTATCATGGTCACGGCGGACCTCGGGCCCTTGTGCGCGAGAGCACAACCGGGACATTAATGGCAAGATGATGAGCTTTATTGATGAAGCAGGGTACGTTACCATTTCCTTCATGCTCTGTCTAAAGGCGCACTAGGAATTATGTATTATTGTGATCGCTGTGTACTTTTTACACATGTAATCAATGCCTAAAATAAATACATTAAGTAGTACAATTATTTTAGTACAATACAATATTGTTTGATTGGTTACTATGACAGCTAACCATAGATTTATTGTCAACTTTTCCGTCACTTGACCTCTTTCGTATGATTTATGTTTACAAAATGAAAACGAATGAGATAAAGCCGGGCTTTCACTGTAATTTGTTTCATCATCACTACATATCATAAAACAAAAGTCCTACAACGCGTCTGTGTGTCTGTCTGCCTGTTCGCGATAAACTTAAAAACTCCTAAACGGATTTTCATGCGGTTTTAACCCGACAATACAGAAATAGAAAACGTGCTACCCATTTCCCAGCCCACGGAGACTCTAGAACGTTTGCCTCAAAAACATTAGTCGCCTTGTACGATACCCACGAGAGTAAGAGGTTGGTGGTATTCTACTCTGCCGGATATCACATGGCGACACCCTAGCATGACCTATATGTATTTATAGCAGTAGACTTTTTCATTCTTGTGAACTGGTAGTGTAGGCGGTAGTCGTCGTATGTAGAAAGCCACAACATCAAGTTAATTTTACATCAAAAGCAATGAAAGAAGACACGGATAGGATGACGCGCAGGAAGATCACCCTACTCCTGCGACAAACCTCAGAATATTAATATGGTTACGCTAAATGGGTTTGGTCTACCGGGTCGAGAGCGGACTCGGTTATAGACTTTAGCCCAGAAGAAAGTCCGCTTGACCTGCTCTTACTGTAAGGGAAAATATCGTGTTGAAACCTGCATATTCAGACGACTGACTGAGAAATCATGATCCAATCAATATTTAAACTCATCTGTACTTCTGCCGTAAATAAGATTCTGCTTAATCCTGTTTCTGCTTTATTCCAAACCTGCCGAATACCGCGTAAAAGAATCTGGTCAGGTTCCCCTACTAACAGAGTCATGGAGGTTAGATGTCGCTCCAGTGTAATTACCTGATCCGCCAAATCCTGGCCCAAGACGGACCCCGGGCTCTCATGTGCGAAAGCACATATCGCCAAGATGATGATGGTGATACCTTATAAACCTTCCAGAATAAATTATCCAAATCGTAGTGAAAAATCCATGACGTGACTTACGAGGAGTTAGCGGATACAAACAGACAGACGCGAAAGGCAACTTTATTTTATAATATGTAAGGATTCCGTAGTGAAAACGCGCCTTAAGAATCACAAACAATTAATTTGTCAAAAATACTTAATATTTGAGGAATAAAAAAATTAAAAATATTCTCTTTGCATGGTTGCATGATTTTGAATCATAGAGAGAAAAAATGCAACTAACGATTTAACTGCAATTTAACTGGGATGATGCTGGGATGATGCTGCGATGTTACTGCGACTGAGTTTATACCTCGACGTAGTTATAGTAACATTACAGTAACATTGCAATATCATAACAACTGCATTGCACACCAGAATCGGTACCCTGCGACCATTACTGATCTTTTGTGATCGCCTCTTTCTACAATTCAGTACTAATTCCTATAGCTTCTATGAACTGTAATAGTTTCTTAGTACTGATTTCGTGCACCTCATCGGGTAGTAGTTGGTGTTTACCCAGATGGATGCTGCGTTTGCGCACCAGGGCCTCACATTTGCAGATCAGGTGGAGAGGCGTTTCGTCCTCCTCCTTGCAGAATCTACAGTCCTTTGTTCTGCTGATCTTCAAGTTATACATGTGTTTGTTCAGCCCACAGTAGCCAGTCAGTGCCCTTGTCAGGATACGCAAGTTATTCCTACTAAGTAGTAACAGTTCTTTGGCATGCCGCCTATTATAGGGTTTGACTAATGCCTTAGAATGTGTTAGGCCTGGCTGATTTTTCCAGTGCTCTAATGATTGTTCTTTGAGATTTTTATGAAGGGTCAATTTTGCAAGGCTATTTGGTATGCCACAGAATGGTTCTGGACCATATGTCGTAATTGTGCTACCAGCCTTCGCGAGTTCGTCCGCAATTTCATTGCCTTCGATCCCTTCATGCCCTGGGACCCAGCGCAAGATCACTTGGTTTTTCTCACCCAAGGAATTGAGGACCTTCACGCAGTCTAGCACCAATATTGAACTCACAGAGTCTGATGAGAGGGCCAATAGAGCTGCTTGACTGTCTGAGTGTATTTAAAAACAATGGTTCATGTATCTCTTTTTGAGGTTTATGTCCGCACATTCTAAAATAGCGTACACCTCGGCCTGAAATATGGAGGTGTATTTGCCCAAGTTTAGGAATTTCTTGACCTTGGGCCGCTCTCCGTATATTCCACACCCTACATGAGCACCTGATTTGGACCCATCGGTGTACCATATCAGGCTTCCATTTTTCCAGTATACTTGGCTTTTAAGCCAGTCATCTCTGGATAAAAGTTCCACAGAGTATCGTTTCGGGAAGCTGCTCTGTTTTGTCATTGAGTCAGTGCACATACTCAGTATGTTGCTGCCCATAACAGTGTCCTGGAACGATCTCAGTGACTTTGAAAGCCAGTTTCCTTCTCCCTGGGTGGTTAGCCTGTATATGCTGTTTACCGCCACCATCTCAACATGCAGGTGTAGGGGCGGGATATCCAGCATTGCATTCAGGGCCTCACCAGGTGAGGTTGACATAGCTCCTGTGACCAAGAGACACGCAATTCTTTGAATGCCGCTTAGTTTAATTGTAGCAGTTTCCTGGCTAGCTTTCCTGTGCCACACTGCGGAGGCATATGTTATTATGGTCTTATAAAGCCATAGGGTGTTTTTTGGAGATAACCCCCACCGTTGTCCTGCCAGTCTGCTACATATTCCCAAGGCTGTTTTAGCCTTGTTCAGTATTCCGATTATATGGCTGTTCCAAGTAAGTTTTTGGTCCAATATTACACCTAGGTGCTTGACCTCCTTGGAGAATTCAATAGTTTGGCCATTTAATCGTGGTTTGACTAAATTGTCAAGTTGCCTTTTGTTGGTAAATGGTACAACCACTGTTTTCCCCGCGTTGATGGACAGCTCGTTGTCCTTGCACCACTTATCAACAATATTTAATGCTCGTTGCATAACGTATGACAGCATACTTTGACAGAAACCTCGGACGATTATCACCAGGTCATCAGCAAATCCCTGCGTGTCTATCCTAAGCTCCGCCATTTTATACAAGAGCTGATCCACTGCCAGGGTCCAAAGTAGTGGAGATAAGACCCCCCCCTGGGGGCAACCCCTGGTAGTGAATAATTCAAGTAAGGATTCATATATTGTTACCTTCACTTTCCGGTTTGAGAGCATCGCTTCGACCCACTTCACAGTCGCACAGTCCACATTTTTCTCAGTGAGACCTCGAACTAGTGTCCTTATAGGGGTGTTGTCAAATGCGCCCTCAATGTCTAAGAATGCACAAAGTGCAATTTGTTTATCCTCTAACGCCTTTTCTACCTTGTCTACCAGATTCATAAGGGCAGTTTCAGTAGATCTCCCTTTGCTGTAGGCGTGTTGAAAATAATGAATAGGATAGTCGATTTTGATCGCTTCCCTAATGTAAATATCCAGAACCTTTTCCATAGTCTTTAGCATAAAGGAGCTTAGACTAATAGGCCTGAGTGATCTCGGTTGAGAGTAGTCTCTTTTTCCGGCCTTTGGAATGAATAGAACCTTGACTTCGGTCTATTGTTCTGGAATATGTCCCCAGGCGTAGCTTGCTCTGAAGATTTTTATCATGTAAGGGATTATTACTTCTATTCCTTGCTGCAGTAGTGCTGGAAAAATGCCATCCGCTCCACATGATTTGTATGGTTTAAAGGATTTAACGGCCCATTTTATTTGAGATGGCCTTATTATAAGTGAGGCCCTCCTCCATTCTTCATTACCTGGGCGAAATGATTGCGTTGAGGATGGACTTTCTGCGCAAGCACCAGGAAAATGGGTCGATACCAATAAATTTAGAGTTTCTTTTTCGTTGGCCGTGTAAGTCCCATTAGGGTATTTAAGCAAGCCAATTTGGTTAGGTTTGTCTTTTGCGAGGAATTTGTGAACTCTTGCGCACTGAGACGTGCTGTTTACTTCTTCGCAGAATTTTCTCCAAGTTCCCCGCTTAGCCTTCCTAATTCCTTTATTGTAAGTGGTTAAGGCTTCCCGATAGGATTCCCACTCTTGGGTCCTTTTAGCCTTATTGAATAATTTCCGAGTTTTACTTCTAAGCTTTTCTAGCTTGGAGCTCCACCACGGTACTGCCCTTTTAGTTGACATTGTTTTTACAGGACAGCTATCCTCATAGGCCTTAATTATGCCGTTAGAGACTATGGTCACTGCAATATCCAGACTTTCTACTGACTTTATTGTTTTAGATACATCTTCTAGGTTCTGTTTAAGGTGGACAACCTTAAACAGAACCTAGAAGATGTATGATCTATAGGCCGCCCAATCAGTTACTCTAGGGTTCCTAAAGCTAACATCCTGACTTGATAATGATCCTACTAAGTCAAAACAAATATGGTTATGGTCAGACATTGACGGTTCATCACTAACGTGCCAGTCGCTAATGCGCCTAGCCAGATCATTTGTTGCAATGGTAATGTCTAACACCTCTTGTCTTACACGGGTTACAAAGGTCGGTTTACATCCCTTATTCACCACGTGCAACCCCTTTGTTAGTAAATAGTCATATAACGTGTTACCTCTCCTATTTACGTCGGTACTTCCCCATGTGGTGTGGTGGGCGTTTGCATCACACCCCACCAGCAGTTGCATCCTGTGACGCCGGGCGTACTCGACCGCAGGCTCCAGATCCTCAGCAGGGTTTTCCTTTTCCCCCGGGAGATAGGCTGAGCAAATTAGTACTCTAGCCCCGCCTCCCTTGGGGATCAAAATGGCTGCTACAACTTCGTCGGAGCACAACTCTGTAACAGTCAATAGATTAATGCTGTTCTTATAAACAATACAAGTTCTGGGTCTTGTTCCGCCTTTGTTGTAAATAATCTTACCGGCAGCGTTGAGCCCCAGAATAGTCGAGCTGGATACCCAGGGCTCTTGAATTAGGGCGAGTTCAGCCCTACCGTCGCAAAGCCATTTTTCCACCACGGCACTTGCTGCCGCAGCGTGATGGAGGTTGGCCTGCAGACACCTCACCGGCCCCTGGGTCGCCATTATTTCCCTCTTTGTGAAAGGGAGTACGAGGGCTTGGTTTTTCCCCTTCCCTTCTGCGGATTGAAAAATCCACGTCAGGAATGGGTTCCACCCTGACCTCTCCCCCTTGTGCTTCCTCTACCTCTATTCCTTTCCCCTCCCCTGGCAGAAAAGTTCCAGCTAGGTCGTGCTCCCGAGGGGATCGATCCTCCTTGCTGCCCGGTGTTTGGGGCCATGCCGCCCGTCGCAGGGACCTGCGTCGCCTTAGCCTGTCCCCTGTCAGCCAATTTAAGAGGGGGTCGTTTTCCCTGAGGGATCGAACCTCCTTGCTTCTGGGGTTTTCCGGCGGTGACAGTCGCAGGAACCTGCGTGACGTCTGAGGTAGAGGTGCCTGGTTGAACAGGGGTCTCTTTGGCTGGGTCGCCCTTGATTTTGAATACAATGCTTCTAAAACCAATTGCGGCTTTGCCTTGCCTCCCTTTCAGGGTCTCCACAGAGGGATCATCCACCGCGAAGGTTGCAATGATGCCCCCTTCCTCCCCCCTGCTGTGGAGAACCTTCCAGAGCTGCGTGTTTAGGCCCCTGTTCTGCGTGCCCAGCAATGTTATCGCTTCGTCTATTGACGTAGCGTCTATGCTGGGTATGAAGGCGGTAACTACCGCTGGCTTTGGCAGTTCGCTCTCTGATAACACAGACAGCTTTGCCTCTGGCCAGGGTTTAACGCTGGGTACCGCCCTCATAAGCCAGTGCTTGCTGGCTTCATCCTCGCAAACAACCAGGATCCATCCTGGTCTTTGCGAAAATGAGGCGAACCTGGGCCCCTCTCCCCTGTTTTCCTTAGAGATAAGGTCAACAAGGGCGCGGCGCACAAGGCCCGTCTGCTCCTCGGTTAGTGGATTTTCCCCACGAATCCCGACCCTGACTGAACCGGCCACTTCGCTGAAGGTAGGCTTTGCTCTTACCTCCTGCGCGGTCTTAGGGTTCTTTTTCAGTCGGTCTTTTGGTGATTCCTCCTCTGATCGAGTGCGTTTTAACGACTTCGCCTCAGGGAGATCGGGGAGTAACCGAGGAATTTATTTCCAATGCTGTCGGCAGAGGACTAGGGCTTCTTTGAGACCCACATCCATCTCCCTCAGCCTTCGGAAACGCTTTCGCGCTGCCCCAGAAAGCCTGTGCTGGCTCCCTGGGATGATGCTGTCGGAGGCTGACGTCCCTACCGTATCTGTGACATTACTGCCCCCATCTACGTCAGGTTGCGCCCTCTCGGCTACATCATCTAATCTGGGCGTTGGGGAGGCCAAAAGCTCTCCTTCCGCACCAGTATCAATCTCCACCACTTCCATGGCAGAGAAAACTGGACTTTTTTGGTTTTTTATATTATCAGTACTCATGTAAGTCCCACGATTAGCTAGGGAACTAAAGGTCACCTCCGGCAGAGCCCCGCTTGCCGGAGTAACTTTCCTCCGAGGAGCCCAGGTATCGGAGGTGCACCGTTAAAGGCCGGTCATCCCTCCGGCCACGCAGCCCTCGGCACGGTTCACGTTACACCTTGGCTTGGGACCAGTCTCCTCGCGCTCGACTAGCAAGAACCCCGCAGCGCAGCACACCAATACTGTTGCATTGGTGCACCGTTCTGCCGGATAGTTACTAATCGACCCCCAGGGCGCACCGGCGTGCCGCTTGCGTTCCAGCAGGAATTTCCGGGGAATTTCCCAACTGGACTACAAACGGCTACGCACACGTGGAGGTGGACTGATGGCGCGCCCCTTCTGGAATCTCTTAATAAACAATTAAAATAAAATAAATAAAACATTCATTTCTTAACAACTACTGGGATGGATCAGCCAAATATCAACTGGCGGCTTTGGATTCGGTGGAAAAACGTGCAAAGAAGCCGCAATTGATAACTATATGATACAAGAGCTAAGCTGCAGAGCCTCGAGCGGCGTAGGGTTGGTTACGCGTCTGTCGGTTCTACAGGTTACATTTCGGCGAGTGTACGAAGCAGCTGCACGACCTCATTCCGCCCGCATCGCCATCGGGAGACGCGATCCGGGCGAGCGCTTCATCCTTATGTGTGGATCTTCCAGCTATACGCACAAACCGCTTTGGTTCGACCTTTATAATGCTAGGGAATGGAACGCGTTGCTTGCGAGTGTGTTCCCTGATCAACGTAATCTGGACGCCTTCAAGGCTGGAGTAAATAGACTGTTCCAAGACGGGCATGCTCTATCTTCGGCCGCATCGTCACTTACCAACACATGAGACAACAGTCAAATGCCTGTCTTGTCTAATATGAAAAGAATTAGCTAGCATAAAGATGAAGTGATACAAATCCCAATATTTGTAAATACATATCATCTCTGTTATTTAACATACATTGCTCAGTGCATTCCTTATAGTTTACTAGTTTCAGTGCCTCGTAAGCAAGTGTTATGAGTGTTGTCTATAAATACTATATTTTCATGTGCGATTAGTTCATTTTGACAAGAGACTTCCTGTTGAACTACAGATTTATTGGCTATATATAGCCTGTGACTGGAAAGTCTAATCAAATTCTGAACATGGATTTATCGTTCTACCTCCAGCTGATGCTGTACCTATCATATGGTAAGTCGATTCTTCTATATGTTTGCGAGAAATCCCGGTTCAGCGATGAAAATATCTGCTAGGCAGGGCCTGTTTTATCTATAGTGGGGTAAAAAAGTTTTTACGGGGTCGGCAACGCGCGGGTGATGCCCCTGGTATTGCAAACGTCCATAGGCTGCGGTGACTGCTTACCATCAGGCAGGCCGTAAGCTTGTTTGCCACCTTGGAATAAAAAAACAGTCGAAAAAGTGTGTCTATACATTGAATATATTTACAAAAATTTATTTAGGGCGATGAAGAAACAGTACTAGAATAGGAATATTTAAAATTTTGTCTGTCTGTTCGTACTCGCTAATCTCCAAAACTGGAACCCCGCGAAATCACCACGGGCGATGTATCAGTTTCATTTTCGATTTTTTTATAATCGTGGACTAATTCACACAGCACCATCTAGCCCCAAACTAAGCAAAGCTTGTGCTATGGGTGCTAGATTACTGATATACTACTTAAATAGTTTTTAAATACACACTTATTTTACATAGAACACCCAGACCCGTAACAGAAATTAAAATTCATCATTTAAATTTTTGCCCGGCCGGGAATCGAACCCGGGACACCTTGCGTGGCGTGTTGACCATTGAGCCACTCAGGTCGTCAAAGAATTATAAAATGAGTTGAATTATAGAAGTGATGATACATATAGGGGTACCACGGCTTCAGGTTACTTTGACAGATTGCGGAAAAATGAGTACACTATACTTATTTTACTGGCAATAATAAACTATATAGAATAAATATAACTCGACGCTTTTAAGTATTTTATAACCTTAATTAGCCGCCTTCGTTATTGTACACCATTTAAAATTTGTCGGTTTATACTGTCTAACTTTGATGTCAACGCCTACTACGTCAAATGTTGACACATTTAACAAGAATCATAATTCTATAAAGGAGGGCGCTAGGTCTTTTTTCGAAACGTCAGTACTCTAATTTCACAATAGGGCCATGTTAGTTTATTTTTCCGTCACGTTCTTTATTATCCATGTCGCATTCTTGGCAGCATTCGAATTCAGTTACAGAATACTACATCCTTCCGGTGTAGCTACATAAAACGCAGAACTAGCGCCACCATTGACAAGTCACCTCTGTCGCCGGTTAAGCTAGAAAGTAATATTTGTATTACATTTCAGTGGATTTCGCTTCCTGCTGGCAGTATTTTACATCCTACCATGACCTTCAACAAGAGAATTCTCATAAGACACCACGTAAGTAAATGTAACACTCCATCAGCAAATAAAGGGGTATATTTTTGCGTCATCGCTTACAAACCGCGTCTTGTCTGCCTAGGCACCGCGTAACTACCGGTCTGCAAACGCGTAGCCTACCTACCCTATTGGCACGAACACGACGCGGAAGTACGCGGACCTAAACCATTTTTTAGAGAGCTGAAAATAAAAAAACGAAGTGCGTGATTGTCAATCTATAGCAATCTTTAAGAAACGTGTAAAAGAACATTATCTTTCCATATGTGCCTGAATGTCCTACAATACCTAAATATATTTTAGTATGTATATGTGTATATTTTTATATATTTATACTATTGTGTGTATTTAGTATTTTATTTATACTTTATGTAGTTTATAATTTTTTTTTATTACAATTGCGCACGTCTCATCCCCTATACTCTACCATGTCTCTCTTCTATAGGCCTGCTGGAAGAGATTTCTTCTTAGAAATAAGTAGTGCCTGTTGTGTCGTCTTTCATTTTTGTTATTTCTGTTTACTGTATATTGTGTGCAATAAATTGTTAAATAAATAAATAATAAATAAAAAAAAAATCTCTATGGGATTTTCAGAACGCTACTTTAAAAAGTTAAGTGTTTTTCGGCAGTGCCTCACTAGGTGGCGCTGCTTAGACAGGATTCTTAAGTATTGAATTTGGTAACTGAAGTTGCTCCGAAAGGTGTTTAGTGAAATGATTAGTTTTAGTACATTTACTAAGAAGAAACCGCAAAATGTGTACATTTTTATACATATAACGGTCTTATTTTGATTTATTTTTGAGAATCGTCTTTAATCAACGCCATCTATTACAATTAATAGAACTATTTTTTCTTTTTAATCGAATCTCCCACTAGAAGAGAATCCAAAATTACAATTTAAGCAAGCAATAAGCATTTGAGACACACGCAGAATTCGAAGCGGCCCCACGATGGTGTCAACATGGTTGAGATATCGATATTGAATAAATTTTTTTTTTTTATGTTCCTAATACGTCAGACAAACAGGCATGCGGGCCTGATGGAAAGTAGTCTATGGACATCAGCAGACCAGCGGCGAACCCGTACGCTACGATGTCGTTGATACCAGTGGAAGATGATTAGTCTATTTATTTTTTATATACGGCAGACAAATAGGCAAGCGGGCCACCTGATGGAAAGTGGTCACCGCCGCCTATGGTCATCAGCAACACTAGGGAAGTCACCAATGCATTGCCCGCCTCTGAAGAGACCTCTAATATATCACTTAGACAATCCCATGTCATAGTCCAAAGGAAACACTGCGGCTCATTCCACATCCGAATCGTACATTAAAAGGACCACGATAAGTCCGAATTGACTGACAGTAGTAAAAATTATGAAATGTGGATATGGCAATAATCTGGAGACAATCTGTCCTTGTCAGTCGTTGCCAGTCCTTCTTGTAAATTCATTCAGATATTTGGCTTGAACTTGTACTTTTAGTTAGACTAAATTATTAATCATGCTGAAAATTATCACTCTCACTTCCTTTTTAATTGTTTTGTCTATTATTTAATAATATTTTTCATAACTCACGAAAATAAACAATCCTACAGAAATCAAATTGTTTGTTATGACTTGTATGAATGACGTTCTATTACTTTTAAAAAACTGGTCATTAGTTGCCATATAGAGTTTTTTTTAATAAGTGATTTGGACTTAGAGTGGTCTTATTATAGTTCCTTAGAACACTCCCCACTATTATCATTATTTCATTCATATCATAGGCGACCTGGATGGTTCAGTTGGTTCACATGCCGTTTGGGGTCGAGACATTGGGACCGCGGAGCTTAGAGTTTTTTAAATAATTAAGCAAAGAGCTATAGACATCTGGCCGTGTGGTGTACGGCAGAGTTTCTACTTTGGCACCAACCCCTTACACTCGGGGGAGTCGTACAATGCGACTAAAGCTTTCGAGGCAAAAAATCTAAGAGTCTCCGTAGGCTGGAAAATGGGCAGCAGCGTTTTCCATTGTTATATTTATAACACTGCGATCTCCAACCCGCCTGCCAAGCGTGGAGATTATGGCAATAACCACGCAATAACTTTCGGGGGAGAGGCCCTAAGTCCTGCAGTGGACTGTAATGGGCTGTGATGATGATGAAGCTAAAAGCTATAGACACCACAGGTGAACGGAGAATTGGCTCGTTCCTCGGACACAGGATAAGCATTGCTATACAACGAGGCAACGCAGCTTTCTGGGCACCATTCCAGGAAACAGCGGAGTGGACGAATTTTTAATATGTAATATTTTAGTATTAGTATTTCTTATTTATTTTTTACTTTCTTAAGGTCTAATCTTTGCTAATAGTTTGTCTGTAACTAAATAAAGGAGATCCGGACGACCAATAACGTTGAGCCATGTGTCATTGTAAAGGATTTTTCATTTTCTACAACTTTTGATTTGGCAATAACTCTCAAATCTCAAAAAATTGTTGGGACGAAGGAAAAAGACCATAACTTTTTTTCCCATAGCGATTTGAGACATGTTGCCGTAGGTAAAGTTGTAGAAAATGAAAAAGCCTTTCCAATGACAAATAGCTCAACGTATTGGTCATTTAGGCTTGAGTCCCTATTTTTTTTTTTTTTATACCACTAAGGTGGCAAACAAGCTTACGGCCTGCCTGATGGTAAACAGTCACCACAGCCTATGGACGTTTGCAATACTTCTGCAGGTCCTCGTTTTATCTACTTATATCCTATAACTATTCCGATTACAGTGCACCTTCACAGCGAATACATATACGGGGAATGTAACAGAAAGGACACAAGACTCTACACGACAATTTACCTAGACGCGGCCCAGGTCCTCGGGAAGGTCATTGTCCGAGTAAGAACACGTTTTTGGCACATACTTTACAAGCTTTCAAGCTTTTAGTTGGTAACCTGTCCCGGTGTGAGGTCATATTGGCGTTAATGTCCTGGTTGTGCTCTTGCGCGCGAGGGCCCAAGGTGCGCCTTGACCATGATCCAGGATTTGGCAGATCCGGTAATTTTAGTGGAGCGACTGCCATCCGTCCTCCGTTACTCTGTTAACAGGATACCTGGTCAGATTGGATCATTTGAAACATTCAGTCAGTCAGTTTATTATGATTATGATTGGTAGAGCCTAGTTGTCGGCCTGTCGGAAGACTATCACTGGCGGTGTGACCATTCACGACAATGCCTGGTTCAGAGGTTTGTTTTTTTCTACGCAGTGACAAACGAGCAGACAGCCCACCTGATGGTAAGCGGTAACTGTTGCCCATAACATCTACGATTAATGCATTTAGGTTGCAGGCAACAAAAATGCAGAACCGCAGGTGCGTTGTCGCTGTGAGGACTAAGATGAAATGACTCATACCCGTAATTGCGCTGGCTACCTTATCCTTCAAACAGGAACTCAAAAATGCAAGCATTGTTTTTTGGCGGCAGAAATGAATAAGGCGGTAGTACTCACCCAGGCGGACTCCTCAAAATTGACAGAGTCCTGCCACCTGGTGAAGATCAGCCGACAAAACTGCGAAACGACATCAACGCGCTGACAATCCCTTACCATACCATCCAGGGCGGATTCTCTTGTATGTTTACAATAAGACGGAATCTGTCTTTCCCGTGTTGGCCTATATAACCGTTAGAGAAAGTAAAAAAATAAACATCTTGGCGTTAATATCCCGGTTGTGCGCTCGTGCACGAGGGCCCGGGATCCGCATTGACCATGATCCAGGATTTGGCAGGTCAGGTAATTACAGTGGAGCGACTGCCATCTGACCTCCAAGACCCCTCTACCAGGTTGGATCATGGTTACACATACAGTCGCCTGAATGTGCAGGTTTATCACGATGTTTTCCCTCACCGTAAGAGCATCGGTTAGTATTCTACTAATGTACATAACTCAGATAACAGTCATTAGTACATGGCCGGAGCGGGATTCAAACCCGGAACCTCTGGCTAACGAGTCGGATACTCTAACCGCTCGGCCATCGACGCTCACGCTCGAATTTGTCCACGATTATTTATTTAATTTATTATTTACTTCCCCAGGGCTGGCTGAACATACCTCGTATACCCGTATGCATCAAACTCCGAGCGTTCGCAACCTTCGACACGATGGGTATCGGCGGCGCGTACAATTTCCAGATGTGTGTTCCTCGCATTACCTATTGCCATTCGAAGAGGCGGTATAAATACTTCTTCTACGAATGGTTCATACCTGTAGATTTTCAAGGCGGGCAGAACTGGGTGATATTGTTCTATGGTGCCCGGGAGATGGCCTGGTAGGGTTGCGTATCGTACAACAGAAAGGTTGAAGCTGGATATGGCTGATTAAAAAAAAGTGAAATTACAGGCATGAGGCATTTCGTCTTAATCCTCACAGTGACAACGCAACTGCGGTTCTGCATTTGTGTTAACTGCAACCTAAATGTACGAATTGTAGATGTTAAGAGCGACAGTTACCACTTACCATCAGGTGGGCTGTATGCTCGTTTATCATTAAGTAGCTAAAAAAAAAAATAGTTCAAATATTTTTTTGTAATACATAGCGTAGATTAGACACGATTCCCAAATGAATCAAAACAAGAGCGCTTGAACTCGAGGACTGATGATTCGCGAAGACCAATAAAAAGCCTGCGTGAAAAGTGTCGCGGAAACCTGATCAGCATCTGACAAATGCATCACATCCACATTTATCAAGTGCACTGCCAACGAGTGGAGTACCCTACTGGAGTATGTTTCCCGAGTGAATGTATGCGGCCGGCCTTCACAATCTACATAATTTATACAACAAAGTCCCACGCCGACTATCTGTCTGTCTGTTAGCGATAAACTTAAAAACTACAGAAGGTTTAGATGTATAATTTGTTAAGGTTACTGCCCGTGCGAAGCCGGGCCCAGTCGCTAGTAGTGTCTAAAAACGTAGTTTTTGCACTTCTTGCCAGAAAAGGACTAAAAGTAACGTATTTTTACACAAAATATATTACCGAATAACTTCGGTTATTCGTTCCGGAAGACGCAGCGTGGGCAGGCCGACAAGGTGGACCGACGACCTGGTAAACGTCACAGGTACCATGTGGATGTCAAAGGCACACGACCAGCCTTTGTGGATATATCTGGGGGAGGCCTATGCCCAGCAGTGGGTGTCTTTCGGCTGATATGATGATGATAATTTAATACTTGAGAATTCTGTCTACGCAACGCTATTCTATTTTGTATTTTCGTTAAATAAATAGACAAAACTGTTAAATAAAATGATTAAAATCCCTTTTGTTTAATTTTGCTTTACGTGTGGTACACTGACAGTTTTGCGTAACTCATTAATAAAACAATTTACAAGTAAAGTAATATATTGACTGCTTTTCCGTACCCTGCCGTATAACCGCGGTAACGGCTTCAGCACAACTTGACGGATCGTCCGAGGAGAAGCATGCCTCCCGCCAAGGATAGGACGAAAAAAGTGGCGCATCTCATCTTAAACTGCTGACTTGTATCGCCACATCTGTTAGGGGTTGCAAGGGGTTTGCTAGAAGGTAATATTTCAATATAAATCGTTATTGGATAATACTTCAATAAATAATCATCTTGGGGTTAATGTCCCTGTTGTGCTCTCGCGTACGAGGGCCCGGGGTCCGCCTTGACCATGATCCATTATTCGACAGATCAGGTAATTAATCGTCTTTAATACAAATCGTCATTATCATATACAAATCGTAAATCCTGTTTATTTTTGAAACGATATATTTTAACGAAAATCAAACAAACCACAGACCTAGATATTGGTTTCGATATCGCGTTTACAAAATTTCATTGGCTTTGATTAGTTAATATGGAAATTATGATCAAACTTCGTTTGTATGGAGCTTTCGGTAATCGACCTTCAAGTGACGATGCAGCCGAAGATGGAGCACGCCTGACTAGGAACAGCCTCATACTGCCAGGAAGCTACCTACATCCTTCCGGAGTATCCGTATACGGTAGGTACTAGTTATTTATACCTGTCTACTTATAAACAAACTTTTGATTTGCTTAATAGGACTGTATTTTCTATTTAAATACTACATGTTAAATGGCAGTTGTGATTAGAACATAAAATTTTTTGTTTTGAAACTAGGAATTACCTGAGTCTTGGGAACCAGTGAAATCATTCATGGCGCCACTTCATATTTTTTAGATAGTGGTAAACAATACAAAAACTTACCTATGAAAAAGAAAAGAGACATGAGATAAAAAATTAAAACTACATAATCAACAATAGAAAGTTAATGAACGGTTAATGTTTGTGTCTATGTGTGTTTGTGAGACACATACACATACCTACTCTATAAAATAACTTTTGGTTAGTTCTACCGAACTCTATTTCTAGTGGTACATTCTTCAGTAAACAAACAAGGAACTGCCATCGTTGACTAACACCCATTTGCTTACATTCCAATTAACTTGTTTACCTACTAGTTTCCCACTATTTTTCAACATATTTTCCAAATAATCAAGTTTGTTGTTTCAGAAAGATTTTCTAGCACACGACAACTGGTGCATTGGAGCTGTGACTTGCCGTGATCTATTTTCTAAAGTCAGTTTCTTTAAGAGTAGCTAAATTAAAGTATTGGCGTTAGTTTTGGCGGTGAAGGGATAAGGTAGCCGCCAATGTTGGCAAACGAAGATGGAGAAGGTGGAAAAGGGTTATTAACCACCTGGCCGGTTTTTGTGACTAGGGAACCAGGTCCGCCAGTTGCGCCATCTATGTGTGGATGCTTGCTAACCTTAGGTTCCTGTACTCCTAATGTTAGTATTGTTGTGTTTCCCTATTAGAGCGATAGATGTCGCTACAAAGTGATTGATATAGGTATGGTTCCAATTGTAAGTTATTTTTGTCATACGATAGACCAGTGTTTCTCAAAGTTCGCCATTCGACGGTAAGGGATTCGCGACAAGACTTAGGCGCTGTCGTAATTGGCAACGGTCGACGATGCGACGATGCTAGTACAACAGGCGGTTAGTTTGAGGTCTCCTATTGGTCGCACGACCATTAGCTACAACATTACTAACTAATGTGAGAGTGGGTTTCCACATCTGGTCATTTATGATCATGGTCAGATGTAAGATAGATATAAGAATGAAGATGGCTTTTGCGACAAGAAATATACGATATCTGACACGTAAGCGAGAGGTTCCTAGTTCGAATTCCACTTCGGCCATATAAAGATTCTTTTCTGAGTTAAATACTAACTGTGCTCAATGCTCTTACGGTGAGTGAAAACATCGTGATGAAACCTGCACCTCGACTGAATGTGTAACCATGATCCAACCTGGTCAGGTTCCCCTGGTAGCAGGGTCACGGAGGTCATGTGGCAGTCTCTCCACAGTAATTACCTGATCTACCAAATCCTGGATCATGGCCAAGGCGGATCATGACTGCCTGCTCTGCGTTGGCTGCGGTGGGGATGGCGTAGGGTAAGAGAAAAGTAGGGGTAGGGTAGGCGTAGGTAGGGATAGGGTAGGTGTAGGGGTTGGGTAGGGGTAGGGAAGGATAGAGTAGGCTACGAGCAGGGAAGGGTAGGCTGGGAGCAGCTACCTATCACATGCAGCATCTGTATGTAATGCACGCTCGCTTGAAGGTCTGTCGTGGAGGCCGGCTCGTCCTTTTTCCTTAAATATGGTTAAATTTTTGGTTAAGTATGTGGAGTAAAATTGAGTGATAGAGTGAAAAATATAGTGGTCCGTGAAATATGTGACATGAAAGATGATGTAGTATCAAAAATAGAAACAGGGATGTTAAGATGGTTCGGGCATGTAGAGAGAATGGATGATAGACGATTGACAAAAGAGATATATATAGCGCGAATCTGGAAAACCAGCCCTCAAGGGGACGACCCAGGAAAACATTCACTGATCAGATCAGTAATGTTCTCAAAAAAGCTGGGGTCCGAAGTGGTAAGAATAAAAGGAGATGTATGAAAAGAGTTGTGGATATATGCGAGGCTAGGGAGTTGTGTCAGGACAGAGCAAAGTGGCGGTCCATAGTCTCTGCCTACCCCACCTGTGGGACACAGGCGTGAGCTTTATGTATGTATGTATGATAATTGCCTTCACCGCTCGTCAAAGGTCCTCTCGGCTTATCAAAGATTAGTTTTTTTTTTATATTAGACAAGTCAGGCATTTTACTGCCATCTCACCTGTTGGTAAGTGACGATGCAGCTGAAGATGGAGTATACCCGTATTGGAACAGCCTATTCAATCAAGCCTTGAAGGCATCTAGATATAATGATCAAGGAACACACTCGCAGGCAACGCGTTCTGTTCCTTAGCCGTGCGCACTATAAAGGTCGAGCTTATTGAGAGTGAGATAAGCTCGCCTTTGCATTATAAACTGTATTGTTATTTCCTGTAATGTTATAAATTGAATCACATTTTTTGCTGTGACCTCCCAAGTCCGGGATTTCCGCCATTGTTGAACTCTAAAACTGGCTTTTCTATTTTTAGCCGAATTGGCCTCATAATAAAACCCATCTGCCATTTATTTATTTAACAGTTTATTGTACACAAGATATCATATACATAAAGTACAGATATTACCCTTCTAACATGTTTACCATTCACGTTACATTTTCCATCGCCTCAGACGCGTTGCCATCGCAACGGTAACTTCACAACAACTGACAGTGACGAAAACAAGCGAGCTTCTGTAACATTTTGAAAGTAATTATTGAAAATATTGGTAGTGGACATCGTTCTGTGTTAGTGATATTTAAAAATATTATCAATGGAAATCCTTCTGTGCTTCGGATTTGGAACTATGATGTTGTTTATTGAAGGTGAGTGTTTAATTGACATTATAATATAGGTAAGTATCTAATAGATATGACGTAGGTATGGTATATTTCCAAATAGAAACCTAAATACACTGGGGCCTAATTCTCGCGCTGTGACATCTCGAATTCGACGTTTTTTCTAGCTACAAATCTGCACTAATAATGACATTGAAATGTCTATTGCAGTCAAAAAACATTTTCTCAACTATCTTGGATAGTCGTAGATTACCGAAGAATAATTTCAGTGACGTTTTAATACAGTTTTTTGACTAGAGAAAATGTCGAATTTCAGATGCAACAGCGCGAGAATTAGGCCCCAGTGTAGATTAAAAATCTACTGTAAGTTTGTTGCTCGACTTTTGCAAAAATAACACAATCTAGGTGGCAAATCTAATTATATGAGAATGATGGATAACATTTGAAATGCCAAGTGTCCTCCTTTCGGTTACAACTTAGAGTTCCTCAAGAAAGGGGTGAAAGGTTATTACGAGGTCGGCAACGCGTGGGTAATGTCCCTGGTATTGCAAATGTTCATAGGCTACGGAGGCTTGCCATCAGGCGGGCCTTAAGCTTACATGCCACCTTAGTGGTATAAAAAAGAAGCTAACAAGTGGCGACCTCGTCGCGGAGTCTAAAAGTGCGAAACGGTCACCCATCCGAACTAAAAGTTCAGTTTAAACATATAAATAACGTAAACATATTCGAGCGTTGCTTAACCTTGGTTATGGTCTCGCAAGCACGCTGCCATTAGACCAGTGCATTTTAATAATAGCTATATTTATTACTGTGAGAACGTTATAAGTGAGCAGTGTTGTTTTCACACCGCTTATAAAAAAATAATCACCCGGGGGCCCGGGGTCCGGTTCGATCATGATCCAGGCTTTGGCAGATAAGGTAGACATGATTTTACTTCATCAGGCGACTGCCATCTGACCTCAGTGACCCTGTTAACTGGCCCCAGGGGCCTAATTTATGCGCTGAGACATCTTGAATTCGACATTTTTTCCAGCTACATATTTCCATTAATAATGAAATTCAAATGTCTAATGCAGACAAAAAATATTGTCTCAACTATTTTCGAGAGTCGTATATTGTCGAAGATCAATTTCAGTGACGTTTTAATACCGTTTTTGGCTAGAGAAAATGACGAATTTGAGATGTCACAGCGCGAGAATTAGGCCCCAGGCATGCGATAGATTCATAAAATGAATTGGTTTGAACTTTCAGGTAGACAATCCCCCAGCCGCGATTGCTGAATCGATAATGAACACGTTGCTAGGGATAGCTAGCGTGCTGTTCCTGGTGTCGTTGTCCTGGACCGAAGCGAAATGGGTGGAGGGTAGGGTGGATACCAAGAACGTAAGTGTGTATACGATTCGAGTTTGTTTATTAAGATAATTTACGGGGTTCAGAAAATCTTGACAGAAATAAACGGAAAAAAATTAACATTAGTGTTGATGCATATTGAAGAGGTGCGCCGCGCGGCGCACTGTAAGATAGGGGCAAAACCCGCAATTCAAGCCCGAAACTTTAGCTCTGATGTATGAATTTTTTCTACATATTTTTAAATTTGCCCCGTCGTGCAGCGTGCGGCGCCATGTCAGTAGACGTCAACATTTGACTCTTTCTTTTTACCAACAGTTCGAATCTTTCCTCATCATGTGACATAGTTCACTCACATATATCTGTCTACTTTTTTTAAGCACAGATATAACGCATGTAAATGACATAGAAAGTCGACTTGGTCAATGAAAGTTTGACCGCTGATGTCTATGCCCCTGCCCTTTTTCCGATTCTGTAACACTATCGTATTCGTTTTGTTTTCGTGGTTCTTTCGTCAATTCGAATTAGAAATAAGGCGTGTTAGGAACACTAGTTTTTAAAGAGAAATGCTGGTGCTCGTCGAGCTCTACATTTCGCATGACAGCTGTCAAACTTAATACTGTAATAAGTCTAAAACGATCGCTTCTAGAACACTAGTTCTTGAAGAGAAATGACAGTGCTCGTCAAGATCTACATTTTCGATTACAGCTGTCAAACTTAAAACTGTAATAACTCTAAAACTATTGGTCCTACAACACTAGTTCCTAGACAGAAATGATAGTGCTTGTCGAGATCAACATTCTTTCAAATAAATTCTTTGAAAGACATACATTCATTCCGTCACGCCTTTCTCCAGTAGGTGTAGGCAGAGACCACATTGTTCCACTTGCTACGGTCCTGTCAAATCTCTGTGGCTTCTTCATACATACATCGACTGTTAACTTCATTACCGTTTCTTGGCTCCCTCGTAGTCGGGTAAAAAGTATCAGTTATCATAGTATTCGAGGAAGACCAATCGAGGTGGTCCAATTTCTTTTTCACGAGTCGGCCAGAACAAAATTATTAGTTTCCAATAGAGAAAACAGTTCTTAACATTGTTTACTATGAAGTCAAATCTGTACGTCCGACGGTTCGATTATTATAGGCTTTTAGAATAGCAATACATAGTGCCTATTGTACGCCAGGTGGTACATAATGGTGGTGGTAGGCGTACAGGTTTGGCACCATAGTAAAAAATTATAAAAGCTATGCTGTATCTGAAAATTGCTATATATTTTTCTAAATAATATTTTTTTGATCGGCACTTTCAGCGTTTTAATCCAAAATGAATCCTTTTCGTACGTTTCTTTTGGTTGCATTTGAGTCGGCAGAAAGAAAAATCTTCAGTCACTTTTTACGCCTGCGTGTGAACACACAGTGGAGAAGACATAATTATGGCCAATAATTATGCGAGTCGTTTAAAATAACGCGCGTAAAAGCGTCGAAAATAATAACACCACCGTTTCTTTGGTTGTCACCGTGACGTGGCACCGTGCGGCGCGTCGCGCAGTGCACTGCACCGTGCGAGTGGACATCAGGCCTTAGGTGCTGTAAAAAAAACGTCTTGGCGTTAATGTCCCGGTTTTGCTCTCGCGCACGAGGGCCCGGGGTCCGCCTTGACCATGATCCAGGACTTTGCCGGTCAAGTAATTACAGTAAAGCGACTGCCATTTAATCTCCATGACCGTGCTAACAGGGGAACTCGACCAGATTGGATCATGGTCACACATTCAGTAACCTGAATGTGCAGGTTTCATCACGATGTTTTCCCTCACCGTAAGAGTCACTAATGTACACAACTGATAAAAGAGTCATTGGTACATAGCCGCAGGTATCTCTCGCTTACGAGTCGGATACCTTAACCACTCGACTACCGACTCTCCATATTACTTCATCATCATCACCATAACATCAGCCGAAAGACGCCCACTGCTGGGCATAGGTCTCCTCCAGAGATCTTCACAAAGGCCGGTCCTTTGCTTCCGCATCCACCTGGTACCTGCGATCTTTACCAGGTCGTCAGTCCATCTTGTGGGAGGCCTTACCCACGCTGCGCCTTAAGGTACGTGGTCGCCACTCGAGAACTATACCCATCGGCCATCTGTTCTTTGAGCTATGTGCGCTACTTACTGCCACTTTAGCCTGGTAATCCTTAGGGCATAGTGAACGACCACTATTGGCCTTATAACAACTTACTTATTTATTTTCTAAATAATATATTTTTAATAGAACTGGGCGTTCCTGTCGAGATTCTGTTTCTTATCCCTGGAGGGACAGTTCGAGTACCTGATAGAGTTCGACCGGGACATGGGCTTGCCAAACTTGCTTCTCTACTATGACGATGACTCGCAGTGGCCGTCTGTATATCACAGCTCTAAGGTGGGTAAAAACATTGTATTTATAAAAATAATAGGAACGATTCTGATGTGGAATGAGCTTCCAGCCACAGTGTTTCCTTTGGACTATTAGGGGATGTCAATATAGAGGAGAGGTGTAATGAAAGGGACACATATTGAAAGGGATAAGTCAAAAAATTTGTAAAATAGGAAACGTCTCGAGATGACAATATTTTGGTTCTGTGGCAACCCCGAAGCACAACCATTCGCACCTAAAATGTCACACTCCTGTCATTTTAAATAATGTGTCCTTCATGCCACCTCTCCTATATATTATGGAAATCCACGATAATATCCTCACAATAAAAATTATAAAAGCCCTATGAGTTGTTGAAACAGATGATGATGCTTATATTTATCCTCAACAGACTTGCAAGGAGCGTGAACAAGTGTTGAACAAGAATGGACAGAACCAGATTATTAAACTGTCACACTGGTACCCAGACACTGAAATCTCAGGCTGCATGGTCACGAGGGCGCATAAGGAAATTCCTGCGTCTAAAAGGTTGGTATATCTTAACCGCCTGGACAACAGGATCAAGTCCCACAGTGGTACCACAGATCTCCGATAGCACGCCGCCATTTTGATCACATCATGTGGAATGACGTCACAACATGCAATACGGATAGGCTCTACTCCAACCTATCCTGTGAAATGGACTGAAATGTATGATTTTGAACGACATTAAGTTGGTTATACTCTAACTTCATGCGAGTGATTATTATGTTCTGTTCTACTTTAGATGTTATTTGATCTCGTTTAATAAATAAATTTAACATTGCAGAATACTTAGGATGCACTCGAAAAAACAAAATACGAAGAGAATCTGAAAACATTATATTATAAAGTACATTTTTCTAAAACGCTATTTATTTAAAACTTGAAATGCCAAAACCATTATCATACACTACATAATTATTGTTTCTTCACAGCACAACTACGCCCAAACCGTCTAACGGGACAACAAAGACTCCAGCAACAACAAGCAAACCCAAAAATTCATCCAAAAGCGAACCACCAATAGACCCTGCCTATTACGACCAGTTCCTAAAAACTACCACTACAGCTCCAAAAACTACCATAAGCGACAACAATTCTACCATTTGGTACGAAATTCCTACCACAGAAGAGGGTAACACCACGGCGCTTCCAGAGGAGGAATTGTGGGAGAGCATTGGTCCAGAGAGGAATGGAAGCCATTTTGATAATTTGAAAGACGTGGAATGGCTGTTCGAAAGCCGTAACAATACTGGGGTAAGCATTAAATGTCCCAATGAATACAATGTGTATATGAATGTATGAATGAATGATTTACTAGCACCAAGCCCTTCGTGTCTAAAAAAAAATAATCATCTTGGCGTTGATTCCTCGGTTGTGCTCTCGCGTGCCAGGTCCTGGGGTCCGCCTTGGCCATAATCCAAGATTCGGTAAATCAGGTAATTACAGTGAAGTGACTGCCATCTGACCTCCGTGTCACTGCTACCAGAACCTGACGAGATTGGATCATGGTTACACATTCAGTCGCCTGAATGTGCAGATTTAATTACGATGTTTTCCCTCACCGCAAGAACATCGGTTAGTGTTGCATAACTCAGCAAAGAGTCATTGGGACATGGCGACACATAGGTGCCTCTAGCTTACGAGTCGGACCCTTAACCACTGGGCCACTGACGCTCTTAACCCCTTCGAGTCTAATACTCGTCTATAACAATAATCATCTAGTGTCAGTATCCCATGGATGTTCGCTTTCCATCGCTTTTTTCCTTTTTTTTGGCAAACAAGCTTACGGCCTGCATGATGGTAAGCAGTCACCGCAGCCTATGGACGTGTGCAATACCAGGGGCATCACCCACGCGCTGCCGACCCCGTAGAAACCTTTTCGCCCCTTTCACCTGTTTTCTGCCGTGTAAGATAAAAAAGTGTGATATCTTCCAGCGTAAGAAGCGATCGGTCCCCCTCTACGAGCGGTTCCACCAACGTCGCCTCAACTCAGAGTCCAAACCGAAAGGCGGCAACGCTGGGGAGAACATTGAGAGACTGGTAGTCTCCTGCCACAACAATCGACGGTTCAAGTCCGCCAGGGAGAGATGGTGGTTCATAGCGATCAGCAACTGTGAGGGGAGTAAGGTAGGTCTGGGCTTGGGTAAGCAAATTTCTTGTAACAAAAAATAAGGTTTTTTTTTGCTGTAAATTTTTTTAATAAAAAAATAATTCCATTTGTGCTTTTGCGCACGAGGACCCGGGGTCCGCTTTGACCATGATCCAAAATTTGGCAGATCAGATAATTACAATGGAGCGACTGCCATCTGACCACAACCGGGACATTAACGTCAAGATGATTTATCTTTTAACTTATACGTCGCCTTAATTTAGTGCAATCTGCATAAATCCCCAAAAATATGAATCTGGAAAATGAAAGACAGAAAGAATAATTTAATACACAAATACACCACAATTGGGTATATTGGGTTGTTTATTACACATAAACTCATGACACGATAAGTGCCATGATTAAAACAAAGATTAAAACTAACCGACAGAAAAAGTTGGATAACCCCTGACCAAGTTTACTTAAACTAAAATATGTTCTAACATATAACCGAGAACCTATTTTAATAAAGCTTATGACTGTCTTGATTAAACTGTTTTTCAAATAGAACAAACTGCATCCAAATGTGTCCATCTCTTCGGAAGCTACAATGCCACAGACCGATACACAGAGCCATAGATATACCCCTTCATTTTTCATCATCACAGCCCATAACAGTCCACTGCAGGACTTAGGACCTTTTCCACGAAAGGGGAGGTTATTGCCATAATCTCCGCGCTTGACAGGCGGGATGGAGATCGTAGTGTTGTAAATATAATAATAGGAAACGATCCTCCCTATTTTCCAGCCTACGGAGACTCTAGATCTTTTTCTACGAAAACATTAGTCGCCTTGTATGACATCCGGTAGTGTAAGGGGTTGGTGCTATTCTGCTCTGCTGGACACCACACGGCCAAGTCCTTACCTATTGTTTTTATGACACAAAATAATTTTTTAATAATAAAAATATGGTTCCAATTACACAGACTTTGTAGAAAAAAGTGCTAAAATTATGTATAAGTGCTATTAATTTTTAATTTTTAATTTTGTGAAATGTGTTAAATATACTTATATACCTACTAATTTAATATTTGTATGCCCAAAATAGGGCTAGACATAGAGAGACATTCAACTTTATAACAACTAAGTTATGTATACACACCTATGTTACAAATAAATGACTTTGAACTTTGAACTAACGCAATTTCTCTAACTTTCCAGGGCTTGGACGTGCGGTATAAATTCCTGATGACCAACGGGCCCGAAGGTGACTTTTGGCATGAGCATTTCTCGGCTGATGAATTCTGTGAGTAATCTTGCCCTATTTTTTAAACCGCTCGCATCCACGCAAGCGCTCGCCTTCCAATGCTTGTCTTTTCTATCTCTACCAACTTACCACGAGTGTGAAAGAGATAGGTAACGCACGCGAGCGCTCGAGTGGATGCGAACGGTTTTAAAAAAATTAGACCAGTGACTGCTTTATGCCATTTTTTATGTAATACGGCAGACCAACACCCAAGCGCGCCACCTGATGGAAAGTGGTCACTGCTGCCGAAAGAAATTTACAACAACAGTGGTATCGCCAATGCGCTGACCTCTAAATCTTAAACCGCAGTTACCGCTTACCATCAGGTTAGCTGTCTGTGTGCTCGTTTGGCATTGTGTAGCATAAAAAGAATATATAATATTTACCAGTAGTTTAGAAGGAATAAAATTGTCAGGAGTTCGTCCATGCGTGGTGATCATCTTGGCTGTAATGTCCTGGTTGTGCTATCGTGAGCAAGGGCTCAGGGTCCACCTTGACCATGATCCAGGATTTGGCAGATCAGGTAATTACAGTGGAGCGACTGGCATCTTATTTCCGTGCCCCTGTTAACAGAGGAACCCTACCAGAAAGCTTGCAGCTGAATGTGCAACTCAAATTACCAGACGTTGGGACTTTAGCTAGTCGAACTTTCAGCGTCGCAACGAGCTCGCCATTCGTTAGGTGAGCCTCCTAATACCGCAGGCGAAGCGACGTTGACCCAGGTTTTCCCCTGGGGACCCTGAGAACAGTCTCGGGCGCCGATTGGCACCACGTGACGGTCTAATATTATTATTATTAGTGCACTGGTTGTTAACAAACCTCTCTGCATTTTAAAGGCATGTTCCGGGTTTCCTACCGCGTACCTATGTTGACGAGTAGCCCAATATTTCGATGCAGTTGCATGCATCATGGCCATGTGATGATTGGAGAGCTGCGAGCGCCAGACGGTGTTGGTTAGCGATAAAGCGGCCGAAGTCGATCTACCCGCTTTCGCAAAAGTTGTTATATACTACCGGAGCTCGAACTCACTTTTAAGTCACGATACACTACACTGACCGTATCACTCACTTTGTAAGTCTTATTTCGACCTGGGTCTGGTTTTAATCACTGGTCGTCAAGTATTAGATAGCCTAAATCTGTCCTCACCATTGAAATTTTAATATTTAATGATTTCGATGGCTTCTCTAACTAAACGTGGAGTATAGTGTCGTTCAGTAGATAACACCCGTGGGTTATGTAACTCCATCCAGTGATTAGTGCCAGATTCTAAGTGGTGTTGGGCAATGGCAGACTTATAGGCGTGTGGTGTCGGGCAGAGTATAATAGCACCAACCCCTTACACTCTAGGGTGTCATAAGTCTTTCGAGGCATAAGATCTAGAGTCTCCGTAGGCTGAAAAATGGGCAGCTGCGTTTTCCATTGTTATATTTACAACACTGAGATCTCCAAGCCGCCTGCCAAGCGTGGAGATTGCGGCAAAAACCTCCCTTTTTCGTGGGAGAGGCCCTAAGTCCTGCAGTGGACTGTTATGGGCTGTGATGATGAGACTTATAGCTGCTCTCTCCAATTGCAGACGTATTGCCAGTACTCCTGACGTACACCTTCGCCTACATCCTGGTCATGGTCGCAGTGGTAATGTGCAGCGTCGAGCTGAAGTCCCGACACCTCCTCCACTCGACTTACAAGCTGTTTCTGGTATCGATTGTGAGCCAGCACATCGGCATCATGCTGCAGGCGATGGCCTATTTGAAATACGCCTCCAACGGTGTGGGGAGCCCGAATGCTAGAGTTGTCGGTAAGTGAAAGGAAACCTATTATGATTACGGTAAGGTTGAAGTTCAGTTGCACGTGCTAAAGCAACAAAGCCGATTTTCTCGTGCGATGATTGATAAGATAATCATTTTATGACTGATGACAAGGTCGAGAACTGATGCTTTTATAATTTGTAACGTGACGATATTATCATGGACGTCCACGATATAGGGGAGGGTGGCATGAAAGGGACACGTATTGAAAGGGTCAAATAATTGGTAAAATAGGAAACGTCTCGAGGCGACAATATTTTTGTTCTGTGGCAACTCGGAAGCACAACCATTCGCACCCAAAACGTCGCACTCCTGTCATATTAAATAACGTCCCCTTCATGCCACCTCACCAATTGTAAAAGCGGCCAACCTTAGCGATGACTTTGTTTTTAGAGTTCCGTACGTGTAAAGAATAAAACGGAAACCTTGCAGGATCACTTTGTTATGCGTCCGTCTGTTAAGACCCTTTTTCTCTGAAAAAATCAAGCTTCTAAGTCAATGCAATCAAAACATACGGCCGTTTACGTTCCTTTTATGCCACATATTTTGACGTTCGCTAGGGAATGAAAACCTACAGGGTACTCCTGCTGACCTAGAATGATGTAATTTGGCAAAAAGCAATGCCATGTAGCACAATACAACAAGTAAAGAAAAAATCCGCATCCCGTAAAGATTATGTTAATTGGATAAAAAACGATTATAAAAGAAAAGAAACGAAAACGTCTTCGAGACTCGATGCCCGTGATGAACGAACTATATTTACAGCTTTTACGGAACCCTTGCTCCGCGAGTCCGATTGGCCATTGACCGTCTTTTTTTTTATACCTAGCAAAAAATAGAGTTACTTTGACACATTGCGGAAAAACGAGTACACTTAATTTATTTTACTGGCAATAATAAACTATATAGAGGAAATATAACTCTATGTTATTGAGTTTTGAATTGCTGCATTCTATCAGGTTTATATTGCTGGCCTGTTTTTCTACATCATCATCATATCAGCTAAAAGACGCCCACAAAGGCCGGTCCTATGCCTTTCGCATCCAGCTGGTACCTGCCATTTTTAGCAGGTCGTCGGTCCATCTAGTGGAAGGCCTACCCACACTGCGTCTTCACCGTGGTCGCCACTCGAGAACTTTACTGCCCCATCAGTCATCTGCTGTTCGAGCTATAAGGCTTGCCCATTGTCGCTTTAGCCTTCAGCAAATTAGCATTCACCACCTCTTCACCATTCTTCACCATTAGCAATACTTCATTCTATGTCGTTGACCTTGGTTCGATAGCGGATCTCCTCATTTCTGATTCGATCGCGCAACGAGACTCCGAGCACAGCCCTTTTCATTGCCCTTTGGTTAACAGTCAGCTTTCTTTCAAGGCCCATAGTGTTTTTCTACAAAAAAAAACTGTATATTTGTCCTTCCAGGCCAGTTCCACTGCGGCGTCTCCGAGTCTGTATTCCTGCTGCTCCTAGTGCTAATGGCGAAGGGGTATACCATCACCCGCGGCCGTCTGAAGCCCGGGTTTGCGGTGAAGCTCACCATCTTCATGTGTGGCTATATTGCCGCGTATGTAGCGCTCTTCGTGTACCAAGCCAAGGTGGGTGTTGCGCAGCTTCTGAACGCAGACGAGAGATGGCGCTGCTGGTATTTTACATCGCGTTATAGACTTCTTCCTCTGAAAAGTTGATAAGCATGCTTGTATCGGAATGATTATTACCTGAACTGTGAAACTGAGACTTGTCTTATCCACACGGTAGTAGCTAATTTGACTTCCCTAACCAGGACGTCTGTGGCTACTCTATAGGCCGTTTTTGGCGAGTCAAAGTCCTCGCCATTATAATAATAATCTTCTTGGCGATAATATCCCGGTTGTGCTCTTGCGCACGAGGGCCCAGACTCAGCCTTGACCATGGTCCAGGTTTGGCAAATCAGGTAATTACAGTGGAGGGACTGCCATATGACCTCCGTGACTGCTCCGTGACTGCTACCAGGGAACCTGACCAGATTGGATAATGTACTGAATGTGCAGGTTTCATCACGATGTTTTCCCTCACCGTAAGAGCATCGGTTAGTATTCAACTAATGTACATAACTCAGAAACGAGTCATTGGTACATGGGCGCAGCCGGATTCGGCTTCGGCCGGCCGGATTCGGGCAGGTTAGGTCCACAGGTTGCGGTGACTGCGTATTATCAGGCAGGCCGTAAGTTTTATTTTTTTATACCACTAAGGTGGCAAACAAGCTAGCGGCCTGCCTTATGGAAAGCAGTCGTCGCAGCCTATGGACATTTGCAATACCAAGGGTACATACGCGTTGCCAACCCCGTAAAAACCTTTTCACCCCTTTCTTGAAGAACTCCATGTTGTACCTCCAGGGAAAATCTCTTCAGGTAGTTCATCCCACAACTTTAGTGTGATCTTAGTTGTAGATATTAAAAAACAAGGTCAACTTTTCCAGGCCTTCGACCCTGGTCAAGTCCTATACCTGTACGAGAGCCCAGCTGGATATGGTCTAATCGTTCTTCGGGTGGTGGCGTGGTTCGTCTTCGCCTATTCCACCTTGTTCACCGTAAAGAAGTACCCTGAGAAGGTAAGTCCTACTATTTGTATGTGGCATGAGCTCCCAGCCACTGTATTTTTAACCCCCGACGATAAAAGAAGGGTGTTATAAGTTTAAAGCCTGTATCTGTGGTTTTGTGTGTCTGTCTGTGGCATTGTAGATTCCAAATGGATGGACCGATTTGCATGCGGTTTTGTCTATTTGAAAGCCAGTGTAATCCGATGCCTATGTTTCATTAAAATGGGTTCCGCAGTTTAGAAAATATTCATATTCATATTCATATTCATATTTATTAGCTTCTATAAAGATAATACAATAACATTGTTATGTACATACAATACAGACCCGGTTGGGCGCAGCATTTTGGGAGAGAGGAGGCTTTAAACTTACGATGCTAATGGAATAATTTATACCTATTGACTATTTAAGTATTCACATATCCATTATATATATTATTTATCAGTGAGTTTAACTAGTATTGTAAATCAATACTCTATAGTAATTATCTAATACTTTGTACTTTTATTTTTATAACTTAAACTACTTATACTTAAATAATGCACCCTTACATTGACGCCTATTATTGCACTTTCGTAGTAGTTTCGTAGCACTTTCAGATTACCATTGTTTATTTATTACAGTATGGTTTAAGAGATTTTTAATATTATTAGAGGTAAATTATGTGTTTCACTAGATAGATATGAGTTATACGTATTTAGAACTTAACAGAAGGGACGGAATACGATCTAATTATTTTGCTATCGTATCGCTTAAATATTCGTTTACGCTGTAATAAGTTTTAGTGACTAATAGATGTTTTAGTAGTTTTTCAAATTTTTTGTCGTCGACCTCATTTTTTATGTAATTCGGTAACTTATTATATAGTCTGACAGACATGGCCAACGGACTTGTTGAGTGTAGCGTGAGACGGGAGTTAGGGATCATTAGGTTTCTCTTATATCGCAGCGAATGGCCTGTGGGCACGTCTTCGCGTTTTTTGTATAGCTTAGGGTATTTCCTAGTGAGCTTGCAAATCTCATTTATGTACATACATGGCAGAGTAAGTATGTTTTGTTCTCTGAAATGAGACCTACAGCTTTCTGTAGGATCATCTACGTTAAGCATTATTCTGAGTAGCTTTTTTTGCATAACAAATAGAGCTTGTGCTCCCGTGCAATAGCACGGGAGCACAAGCTCAAGGGGAAATATCCCCACAGGATAACTCCGTAGTTGAGCCAAGCATACGCGTAAGCGTAATATATAACCAACGCAGTCTTTAGATTTGTTGTTTTTTTAATTTCTTTAAGCGCGTAAGAAAAACTTGAAACTTTATTTTTTAATTTTGATGTGTGTGACTTCCAATCCATATGCGTGTCTATTTTGAGTCCAAGTAACGTAAAATCGTCCACGACTTTTAATTCTTTATTTTTGTAGGTTATTTTAATGGACAGCGGCTTTTTTTGATATGGGTGAAATTTAATTATACTAGTTTTAGAGAAATTTATGCTGAGGTTGTGATCGTCCATCCATTTAACTGTTTTATCGATTACTATTTTTATCTGTTCGGTTATGGTTGTATCGTTTTCAGATGAGATAAGTAGTGATACATCATCTGCAAACATTCCACAATACGTATCGTTAATGATTTTGGGTATGTCATTTATGTACACTAGGAAAAGGAGACAACCTATGACACTACCCTGCGGTATAGATGCGTTTGTTATCTTGCGGTTCGAACGAGTGTTTTTTAAAGTTTTAGAGTATTTGTCATAGTAGTTTATATCTACGAGTTGTTCTCGATTACTTAAATATGACATCAGCCACTCATAGGCTTTTCCTCGGATACCTATACCATCTTATTTATTTAATAATATCTTATACTGACCTTACCTTAATACCTTATATGACCTTTGTCGTATGCTTTGGTCATGTCGAGAAGTATTCCGACAGCGTATTTTTTATTATCTATAATACTGTAAACTTTTTGCATATATTTGTATACAGCCAGAGTGGTTGATCTTTTTTTCCGAAAACCATTTTGACAGTCGTCGAGTATTTCGTACTTCTCACAAAACTTATACAATCGATCGCACATAGCTGTTTCAAAGATCTTCGAGGCAGTAGGTAACAGAGCAATGGGACGGTAGTTATTTGGGTCTGTTTTGCTATTTTTCTTATGTATCGGTTTAATTATTGATTTTTTAAAGCATCTGGAAATACGCCTTCGGTAAAGGACTGGTTGATTAATAAACAAAAGGGTTCGGATAGATCATCAGCACATTGTCTAAACAGGGAAGGTGGGAACTCGTCTATCCCGCAACTGTATTTATTTTTTAATTTCATGATAATTCGTTTTACTTCGGGTATATCCACTGGATTGAGGAACATGGTATTCAGCGTCGGGTTGACCACTGGGCGACCCCGTGGCTCGCGGTTTTCTTTGATTTCACCAATGGATGCAAAGAAATCATTAAAGGCGTTTGCAATTTGTGTAGGATCAGAAGTTAGGGTGTCGTTTATTTGTAATTGAATGTTAGTGTCCTCTCTTATCTTTTTCTTATTCGTGCGTTCGTTTATTATGGTCCACATGGTTTTAACTTTATTATTTGATCGATTTATTCTATCTATATACTGTAACTTTTTAGCTTTTATAACAACCTTTTTTAAAACTTTTTCATATTTTTTGTAGTACGTTTTTATTATTTGGGAATTCGATTTTAGTGCAAGTATTTTTAGTAATCTTTTGTTCTGACATGAAGTTTTTATACCTACTGTTAACCAATACTTTTTATTAGCAGTGTTTATTTTTATTTTACTTTTTGGTATACACTCATTTAGAATTTTGGTTAGTATTGCGTTTAGCGATTCGTAATTATCATTAACATTTTTATCATCAAATATAACATTTTGCCAATTTATTTCTTTTAGTCTCAGTCTAAATTTTGAGTTTAAGTAAGCCTCGAGGCGTCTCACAGCGCTGGTTTTCTGTGGGCTCTAGTGCGATAAGAGCGCTGTACCACCTGTTTATATGGAGCGCGTTCGGGGGACACTAGCCGTCAGAAGAAGCCGGTTCGCCAGAGCCTTGACAGTCTTCAGCAGGACCGCGGGCAGGTGGGGTTGGCTAGCCAACTAACAAGATGATGATGTTGTTAGGGCCACATAACCCAAACCAACTTTCTCATAAGGTTTGCCACCTTAGTGGCATTAAAAAGAAAGTGTTTTTTTTTTTCAGAATATGTTCTACTGTCCGTTCTTCATTTGTGGCACGCTATGGTTCTACGCTGGACCACTCTTCATACTAACAGCCAACTCCTATATTGGTGAGTTGCCTTTGGAAATCTAAAGAGATAGGTATATTTTTTACAGTCACCGATATCTAGTTGGCTCCAAGGTGTGAGGATGGGAAGTTCATCCTCACACCTTGGAACCAAATTGGTCGCGAATTGTACGGTTCCAAAGAAACTTTTCCCACGCACAGTAAGGTTGTGGAATTGACTACCTGGAGGGTACAACATGGAGTTCTTCAAGAAAAGGGTGAAAAGGTTTTTACGGGGTCGGCAACGCGTAGGTGATGCCTCCGGTTTTGCATAAGGCTGTGGCATAAAATAGAGAACGGCCCGCCCCTAGCAGAAGGTCCACTAGAAACAATGCGCCATTTCCGTCACGCACACATTGACGATACGTTTACAGGCATTCTCACGCAGTTTTAAGCAGTGCTCGGTCGCGATTGTTAACGCGAAAATTCGTCGTATTTTTGGCTTAAATGGAATATTATTTAATTATACGATATTATTATTAATAAAATAAAAGTACTTGTACGCAACTAAGGATACTTAATGACATATTAGCAACGCACGCAGTCCGAGAACTGATGGGTGACCATTTCAGACTTTGCGGCTAGTCGAACTTCAGCACCCCTACGAGTTTTAATGCCGCTAGAGACCCTAAGACTAATTGAACAGTTTCAGGCACCACGTGACAGTTTTTAAGAAAATAAGAAACCGTAATGGCCACCTTAATGGTTTCTAGTCGGAAATGCTTATCTAGATCTATCTAATATTAAAAAAATCGCTGACCATCTTCCTTCTCCATCATCAGATCAACTGACTTATACCATAATATTGCATTTTCATCAATTTACACGTGTATAAAATTTTCAATTCAATTGATTACCGGGAAGTGGGTCAAAGAAAGGTCAGAGAAAGGTTATTCTCAGGGACTGATGATTTAATTAAGTGGCGATGAATTTTTAAAAAGTGAATAAACAGTAGATTATTATTACGCCTACTAAAGGCATAATGTCTGAAGCTGGTATGGAAAATCTAATACACTTGAACACATCTGAACAGCTTGGAAAGCAATTATGATCACATTATGGCAAGGATTAGGTATTGGCCCTTTGCAAGGGACATGTTATTGTGAACGATCTTTAAAATTCTATTCGATCTTTTAAATACTATTTTCAAAATTCAGAATAAATACAGTAGCAACCCTAGTGAGTCGGCAAGTTTAGGTATTAATTTTCGAAGACGACGGGAGTGGACCTTCTGTTAGTTTTCTATTTTGTGGCTGTAGTGACTGCTTACCATCAGGCAGGCCGTAAGCTTCTTTGCCACCTCAGCGCAATAAAAAAATGTAACTAATTAACTGAACACATACTTTATTGTATTAGTGAATAACGTTTTTAAAAATTCGGTGATTGATTGCAGACAGCTCATCAGTAGCCTAATTTCTGGTCTATCAGTAGGCTGATTTCAATAACTGAAATTGTTACTTTTTCGATTAGGTTCCTATGATGATCGACTTAATAGTTTAAGTTTATTGCAATGGAACTTTATTAACAACTGAAGGATAAAGGACAGATGCGGAAGGCACAGGACCGGCATTTATTGAGATCTCTGGAGGAGGCCTATGTCCAGCAGTCGGTATCTTTCTGCTGATATGATGATGATCATTATCTTGGCGTTAATGTCTCGGTAATGCTTTCAAGCACGACGGCCCGGGGTCCGCCTCGACCATGATCCAGAATTTGGCAGATCAAAAACATAAAAAATATCAGGTAATTACAGTGGAGCGACTGCCATCTGAACTCAAAAAAGAGTCATTGGTACCTGGTCGCAGCGAGATTCGAAACCGGTACCTCTCGCTTACGAGTTGACTAACCTAACCTAACCTAACCGCTCGGCCACCGACGCTTACAATATGATGATGATGATGACTAATTCGTGAAATAACTGTTCCAGACAAATGGGTACGCGAGAGTGTTGTGACGGCGGTGCTGCTGTTTATCACGTTCAGCGGACATCTTATGTTTTTGGTGAGTCATCCTTATCTCGTGGCTTTTCCAGCTATCCGCACAAGCCGCTTTGGTCAACCCTTATAATGCGTACGGCTTAGGAATGGAACACATTGCCTCCGAGTGTGTTCCCTGATCATTATAATTTTCACGCCTTCAAGGCTAGAGTGAATAGGCTGTTCCTAGGCATGCTCGATCTTCGGCCGTATCGTCACTTAAATGGCGGTTAAATGCCTAGCTAGTCTAATTGTACACTTTTGTGTGGGTTCTAAAATTAAAAAAAAGTTGGTGTCTACGCCATCATTGTGAGCCAGAACGGTTTCTTTTACTTCTAGTCAATAAAATATGTTTTTGTACACCGGACAGACCAATATTTTGTGGGTCTCCTAAACGTATCACTACAAATTGTTTTTTTTTTGTGGGTACTCGATGACGTAAGATTTTTTAAATAAACCGCGTATAGACGGACTTGGCAAAACGATTCCCACAAGGCAGTGTGTTAGGCTGCCTGCTGTTTCTAATTTACATTAATAACCTGCCTACATTCTTGAATGATCAATGCACAATTTTTGCAGATGATATCTCAATAGTATTTCCTTGTTCGAATACGGTAGAGTTGAAGGAAAAACTAAACGACGCACTAAGTAAAACAATAGAATGGCTAGAATATCATAAATTACAACTAAATTTTAATAAAACGCGAATAATTCAGTTTCGGCCCTATCAAAAATTCTCTTTGGAAATTAATTATAAATATAAGGGAATTGAAATTGAAACTACGACTCGTGCTGCTCTCCTAGGACTCGAATTGGACTCGAATTTAAATTGGAAAGGTCACTTAGAAAAAGTATCGGGCAAACTGTCTTCATTTATATTTGCACTTAACCAATTAAAAAGAGTTACGAACTTTAAACCGCTTTGTCTGCGTACTACGCTTATGCTCATTCCAGACTTGCCTACGGGATTCTTTTTTGGGGAAATTCGACAGAAATTTGTGGTATTTTTATTTTACAGAAGAAATGCATCCGCATTTTAACTAATATAGACCAAATGGAATCATGCCGACCATACTTCATAAAATACGGCATACTAACACTTACCTACATCTCTTTATATTCTGGAATCATGTAAATTTGTAAGAAAAAATATAAACATGTGTATACAGACCCGAAGACAAAACAAAAATAAAAAGAAATAATAGAAACCAAAACAAATTAATTCAGCCTTTCTCTACGTTAAAAATTATATTCCTCCAGCGCACACATAATGGCTATAAAAATTTATAACAGTATCCCAAATGAAATTAAAATATTGGAGACAACAGGTTCGTTCGCAAAACAATTAAAAACATTTCTAATAAAAAAAAGTTATTATACTATTCATGAGTTCTTCGCTGATAGATAAATAGATACGACAAATAGTATTAAAGGTTGATTTCCCTCAGCGTGCTTAAGAAATTGCTCGATGGTCTCTAATGCTGGGCTTGCGATATTGTGGAAATGGAATACTTAATTAAAATATTGTATTTATAAACTAACCACTAACTTAGAATAAAATTTCATTCCAGATACATAAACTAAACAACTAACACCATTACCAGTTATCCATACTAATTAAGCCCTCTCTAAATTTTGCGGTACCCCTACGGGGTACTAAATGCTTGTTCTTCTTAAGTTTCACTATCATTGTATTACCATGTAGCATGCAAATAAATGAATAAATAAACAAATAAATAAATTGCGCAAGCGTTTCATGTCTTACTACGAAACCCTAAAAATTACTATTAAGAGCGCTGTACTAATTGGCAACGGTCGTGCGACGGGCGGTTTTAAGGCCTCCCATTAGTCGGGCGACCTCCGTCGTACGATAATGGTCGCACGACCGTTGTCCAATTAGGACAGCGCCTACGGGTTCCTTTGCTTTACTACGGATTACAATCATGAGGCGTCAGCCTAAAAAATATACATACTAAATCTACGTATGGATGTGTTATTGGACCAAATATAGATACGTCTATGTCTAACGCCTTTTTCTAAATCATCATCATCACATCCCATAACATTCCACTGCAGGACTTACGGCCTCTCCCACGAAAGAGGAGGGTATTGCCACAATCTCCACGCTTGGCAGACGGGTTGGAGCTTTCTAAATATGACGTTGTATATTTCAGATTTTGACACTGCCTGTGTTCGCGAACAAGAACTTTCCGTATCACGTGAGGACAACGCAGATTGGGGTGATGGAGGTAAGTAATTAAATATACCTACTTCCAGAATCATCATCATCGTCCTATCATCACCGGCCTCTGCCAGGGTCCGCGTTTCTACTCATTGAATGAATGAATAACATTTTGTAGCACATTTAAAAGAATAGGTACCATGGGTACTTAAAAATTATCAGCAGAAAAAGCAGGCGGCCTTATCGCTTAAAGCGATTTCTTCCAGGCAACCTTTTTGGTAGATAACTGTCTACTCGTTCTTCTCCACTTCACCCTGTCTTCGATAATACCTAATCCCAGAATACTAATACTAAAGCCTCTTAATTTCGTAAATTTGTGTTTAATATGGCGAAAATGCTAAAAATAATTTTCATATGTAGGTAGGTAGGCACATACCTACATACTAGGGTTGTAACAGAACTTCGCATCCGGCTCCGTTACTGCGGAAGTTCTGCAAGAACTCGTACCTCCGCCTCCTCAAAACTTTGGCGGAGTTGCAACGGAGGTTTATTTACGTTATAATACAACGCGCGAGCAGCGACACTGGACTGAACTGAAATATAACTTATTTCTCCTTAATTTTGAATACCTATTAGTAGGTAATAATTGTATTTTTAAGAAAGTGTACTATGAATGTGCATATATAAAATAACGATTTTTGACTTTTTATTCGGTACGTCGATAAATCATTAATTAAAAGATTTGCCACATCCACTTTCTCTTCCGCCTCCGCCTCCGTTAGCCTGTGCATCTGCGGAGGTGAAGCTCTTCACGGATGCCTCTTTTCAATAGTGTTGTGATACAATTTTTTTTTTCTACTTAGCTAACGGGCAGCTCCACCCTGGACGGGTTCGGTCCAAACGCGTACCACCCCGCCAATGGGGTGCCTCAGACAGTGATTATTCCATTGACGAGGTAAGAGAAATTTTAATTAGAGGTTCATAGGTAGAGTTCATCCCCACACCTTGGAGCCAAATTGGTCGCAAACTGTGCAGTTCAAGGGTAAATTTCACCCACGCAAACGAGAGGATATGTTTTCCCTGGAGGGTACAACATGGAGTTCTTCAAGAAAGGGGTGAAAAGGTTTTAACGGGGTCGGCAACACGTATACCCCTGGTATTGCTAACGTCCAGGCTACGGTGACAGCTTACCATCAGGCAGGCCGTAAGCTTGTTTGCCACCTTAGTGGTATAAAAACAATTAATTGCCCTGAGTTAGGGCATAAACGGAGATACTCTTTCTTTTTACACGGTTCCACATGCCTGGGTGACGTCCTTGTGCATCAAGACGTCTACCGTACATGCTGATAGACCCAGCGTAATTCGGGTATCAGGTGGAACACCACAGTGCAAACTATCTATAAGGTAGGCTGTTCCTAGACAGGCATGCTCCATCTTCGGCCGCATCGTCACTTACCACCAGGTGAGATGGCGGTCAAATGCCTGGCTAGTGTAATTAAAATAAACACACTAAAATGTATGCCCGTAAAACCCTTTTAACTACTGCACATATTCTAAAAATCTGATTCTGAAAAGCCTGAAAGGGGTGAAAAGGTTTTTACGGGGTCGGCTACGCGTGGGTGATGTCCTTGGTATTGCAAACGTCCTGCTGCGGTGACTGCTTATCTACCATCAGGCGGGCCGTAAGCTTGTTTGCCACCTTAGTGGTTTAAAAAAGCCATATCACCTCAATTTCCTCATTCCAGGCGCACAGAGGAGCTTATAGGCAACATGTACAGCCAATACATGGCCACGGCACCACCCCTGTCTCTCGAGAACGGGTCCCCAAAACTCAATGGTGTACCCAAAAGGATCGATTTAACAAAGACACTGATTCAACAAGATAGCACAGAGACTAACACCTCAGACGATATTAAGCCCTATCTAGCTAAAGATGAGACAGAAAATCACACAGCAACAAAAACAGATGTGAAAGAAATCTCATCAAAAGACAAAGATGTCAAATCGAACGGTATATTCACAGTTTCACATGAAATGGGTAAGTTGGGAAAGGATTACGTTCAAGACAACATGGATTCGCTAGCGACAGAAAGTCTACCATCAGATGTTACCGTCGATACGTCAAGAAGTGAACTGCCCAATGTGTTGAGGTCCCGACGGAATATTTTGGAACCTATCAAGATGGACGTGCCATCTTGGTCGTTGGCCAAAGGGCCCTGTGTTGTCGCTATGCAGAAAAAGAAGAGCGAAGGTAAGAAACGGTACCTATCCTTATCCACGTATTAATTAAATTTACCTGTCCGCCTTGCTTGGCCATTCTTGATCCAGGATTTGGCTTTTGATAATTACAATTGGGAGAGTGCCATCTGACCTCCGTGACCCTGCTTCCAATAGAACCTGACCAAATTGGATCATTTAGGCACCTGAATGTGAAGATGAAGGAAATCTGTTACTATTCAACTAATGTACATAACTCAGAAAAAACTCATTGGTATATAAGCCGCAGTAAGATTCGAGCCCGGTCACAACCACATCGAAATAGGTCTATCCGTTTGGGAGTTAGGCTGCCACAGACAGACACACAGAGCCACAGGACACACGTCGAACTTGTATGTAACACGCCTTCTTTTTTCGTCGGGATATACAAAAATAACATGTTTGGCTTCTTACAAACAGCACCGCTAAGACGTCAGACTTTTCTGCGGAACCAGGACCATTCTTTTTCTTCGACTTCAGCAAAGTTGTAGAACGAAAGTTGTTTGTATCGGTCCTAGAACTCTGTTAAGAGAGGTAAAAAGTGTTTTATCAATCAATTTGTATGTAGTTATTGTCTATTTATTAAAGCCAGCGCTGTCCTACTGCAGGGCAAAGCCTCCCTACCCATCTTGTAGGTATGTATAACTACCTTACCTACTAAATAATCATCCATTGGCGTCAATACCCCGGTTCTCTCGTGCGAGGGCCCAGTGTCCGCCTTGACCATGCTCTACGATTTGGCAGATCAGGTAATTACAGTGACTGCCATCTGACCTCCGTGACCCTCTTGGCAGGGGGATCTGACCAGATTGGATTACGGTACCATACCTACTTACCTGAATCAACCCTCTAAGTGGTGTCCACGTGAAGATTCGATAAAACGTTTCTCGCTTATACAATTCGGATGTGGAATGAGTTCCCAGCCACAGTGTTTCCTTTGGACTGTGACAAGGGATCGTTCCAGAGGTATATTAGAGGTCTAGTTAGAGGCGGGCAACGCATTGGTAGCGCCCCCGGTGTTGCTGATGTCCATAGGCGGCGGTGACCACTTTACATCAGGTGGCCCGCATGCCTGTTTATCTGCCGTATTACATTTAATAAAAAGCTATAATAGGTAGCTCATTTAACTCAAACCACATTTCCTTACAGACCCAGCAGAAATTTACTCCAGTCTACCACCGATCAACGGTAACTTATCGAACGGCAACGCCGCCAACGGTAGCATAAAGAAGGTACCACCTGTGAGGAACGGGCTGCAACCCAGTTCTGGTGAAATATCAACTATCCACGAAGGTCACATACAGTCGTACAAGAACTCTGTGAGTAAGGCTACAATAGACTTGTTTAATGCCAATAATAAAGGCTGAGCGAAGTGGATATAAAGTCATGAGGATATTTTTCAATCCTTACGGCCTGTCCTCAAAACAGCTGGTAAAAATAGGTCCCGCTTTCCGTAAGCGATGCTTCCGTGCTGCCATCTGTCGTCAGTGTAAATGGAAAACGATTTTAAAGTACGTTGAGGTACTTAAGTACATAAGTACCTAGGCCTTAGGCCCTGAGCTACGTCAGTCGCAAGTAGGTACCCTCATTTTTTTCTTTCTAACATGTTGTTTAAAAGTTTGACAAAACAAATAGATAGGTTACCTACATGAATACTTACTAAATTAAAATTAAGTAACTTTAAGAATTTATAGTGAATATAGAGTTTTGTATGTTTAGTCATAATGAAATACTCAATTTAGATCGTATACCTAGGTACTTAAGCCTAAATCACTGACATACCTACGTCTCTCAGAAATCATTGCAAAATCCGAATTGTAAATGTTATTGTATGGATATTATAATTTTAAGTATAATGTAACATTAGGTAATTATAGTTTTTAATTGTGTTCCTAAAATGTACCTATAATAGGACCCCGATAAGTCCGAATTTATTGACAGTAATAAAAATGATAAAATGTCGATATGGCAATAATCTGGGGATAATCTGTCCTTGTCAGTCCTTCTTGTAAACATTCAGATATTTGGCTTAACCTGTACTTTTAGTTTGACTAAATTATCAAAATTATCACTCTCACTTCCTTTTTAATTGTTTTGCCCATTATTTAATAGTATTTTTCATAACTCACGAAAATAAACAATCCTACAGAAATCAAATTGTTTGTTATGACTTTTATGAATGACTTTTAAAAAGCTTGTCATAAGTTGCCATACAGAGATTTTTTTTTATAAATAAATGATTCGGACTTAACGTGGCATTATTATAGATATTAATTAATTAATTATTGCTAGGATAAGAGTATTTTAAATTTTAAATTGTTGTTATGTATAAATATTTAAACTTCTACGTATTTATGAAGTTAAATAACGTCAGTGTGGTAATCTAGTCAATTAAATAAATTAAAGTTTTAGAATTCAATAATTAATTATTTTATTTTAATTGTCATATTGTCCCGGTTTGTGCTCTTGCGCGCGAGGACCCGGGACCATGATCCAGGATTTGGCAGATCAGGTAATTACAGTAACGGACAACCGAACCGGACTAGTCAAAAGTGGACTGAACTGGTTTTGATGAAATTTTGCAGTGCTGTGGCTTGTAACCACTGTTAACCTTAAACCTTATTAGCAAGTACCTAGACTATAGTTTAAAATTAAATTCAATACGGAACATGGTCTACCCGACTTTGACGGGGACGAAGTCGCTGGAAAAAGCTAGTTTCTTCTATCATCACAGCCCATTACAGTCCACTGCAGAACTTAGGGCCTCTTCCACGAAAGGGGAGGTTATTGCCGCAATCTCCACGCTCGGCAGGCGGGTTGGAGACCACAGTGTTATAAATATAACCATGGAAAACGCTGCTGCCCATTTTCCAGTCTATAGAGACTATAGATCTTTTGCCTCGAATACATTAGTCGCCTTGTACGACACCCATGAGTGTAAGGGGTTGGTGTTATTCTACTCTTCCGGACACCACACGGCTAGTTTCTCCTTTACATAATATAAAAAAAAGCCTATCTATGTACTCTTAGATCATTTAAACTCCGCAACGGATTTTAATGCGGTTTTCAACAATAGGTAGAGAAATTCAAGAGGAAGGTTTATAAGCAAGAAAAAAGGGTAGGTAGGGCTAAATAAGGGGTTTGTAGGGTAAGGACGCCACGCGAACGAAGTCGCGCCGGCTCCACTAGACTAAAATGAAACAAAGTAGCTAAAAGTAATTTATTTCAAACATTTATTTCATTATAATATTATTATACAGTCTTCTTTTCAATATTACTAACATTAATATAAAAAATGTTTGACTGTATTTATATATCTACTATTTGACAAGAAAAGAAATAATTGATATTCTTAATTGTAGACTAATACTCGAAGCGCTTTACTCAGTAGGTCCCTACCAGGGGAGTACGGAGTTCTATAACCAAAAATATTGGACATAGAGCATAGATGGAGCCTCGGAACCTATAGAGAATCATCATCATCATCATCATCATCATCACACCAGCCTACAATCTTTTGCCACGAAAACTTGAGTCGCCTTTTACGACGCCCACGATTGGAAGGGGTTGGTGCTATTCTACTCTACTGGACACCACACGGCCTATAGAAAATGTACACTGTCAATCTGTCACAACTCTATACAAATGACTCAATGTCATACAAAAAGTTAGTACATTAAGATGACCATCAGCATCATCATCATCATCATCATTGGCCTTAAACATCTATAGTAGATGATTTAAACAGCGGCATCGTTATCGGTTTGTGTACCGGAGTTTCTCTGATGACTACAGTCAGTCCACCAACACGGGAAAGACAGACTCGGTTACACAGTGAGCAGACATAAGAATTCGTCTTGGATGATAAGGGATGTTAGCGCATTCGTTCGTCTATCTGCGCCGACTTAACGCCGGTAACTGCCACTCTCCGTGTTATTGTCCACCCAGCTAAGCTGTGGTGGGTAAAGTGTCCTCTCCACAGTTGGACGCTGTATTGCCTGGGAGGCAATTTAGAGAGAGTGGCGTAGGTCCTGGGCATGCCAGCATTAAGATGACCAAGGCCACCAAATTTGACAATAGCAGTGGTGATGGAGGGGTATTTGACAACGTATAGCCGTCCCTTTTGGACACGTTGTATGCACCATTAAAGAAAGAAACAAAATATAGATTGCAACTTCAGCTGTGAGTAGGCTCCTTCTATGCCTGTATGTCCAATTTCTTTGTACGTAACCATAAACGCGGATATCCGAAAAACTAATATCCGTAACCGTAACTGAATCCGTTAAAGATTCGAATAATTTATCGAAACTCATGCGAGTTCTGTATTTTACATTCTTTCGATTTTCATTCATATTGTGCCAGCTGTATCTTAGCGAAGATCTATGGAAGGCTAGACTGCATCCATTACGAATCTATTCCAGCCAAGGACAGGGTCTTGTTTTGACACCAGATCTCACTTCGCAGTGGCGCCAATTGCAAAACCTGGGAGTAGGACTATACAAGACTGATTTCTCCTTTACGTGTGGATAGACCCCCCCCCCCCCCCATACAGTATTAACCTGCTGACGTAAGCGCGCGATCTGTAAATACTAGTAGGTATAAGCAGTTTTTACTTCTAAAACAAAACTGTTAGTGCAAAAGGATTATTTGTTAGAAACATGGAGCACCACATCAAGGACCAGGAAGGACCAGGAAGAAGGAGCGACCCACTCTTATTTGGTAACTTATCATACAATCAAATAGCTACCTACAATTTTGAATGTTATTAAAGTTCATTCGCGATAAGAAAATAGTGAGTCATGCTTGTCCGCCGGCCTAGCCCCGCCCCTCGCCCAATCGGGTCGCAACTAATTAGAAAGCTAAGTTCACAGTGACCAGCAGAAAATAATAAAATTGAATATCAAGCGTTACGATTCTCTTATGCTATACACCGGCCCAACGAACGCAAACGAATGGGTTCCGCATCCATCCAAACTGCGTTTTGTCGATTGCTTCTATCCTTTTGATGTTACCTCCACGCTGGCACACGTCAACGAACTTTGCTAATCCTCGAAATAGGATAAACAAAGGCCAACGAAACCCATTCGTTGGCGTTCGTTGGGCCGGTGTGTGCATAGCATATGAAACATCATAAGAGAATCGCGCTGCAGAACAAATTATTTAATTTTAGATTTAAACTTTTAACCAAAAGGGTCAGATTTCGCCAAATTTATATTTACAAGCATTCCGTTAATATGACAGAAGTTACAATCAACGCCTGTATGTTATATTATGAATCAAGAAACATAGGCTGATGTCAAAATTGTGCATTTAGCTTACAACTTTCTGAAGTGAAATTAACTTACACTACCACAACCTTATCTGACCCCGTGACGGGTGTCGCTGTTGCTGGCATTCAAATGTCATTTTCATGAAGTGCCGCCATTTATCCACAGTTCCAGCTTTGGCCACCGGGTCAGACAAGTCTGTGGCACTAACAAGCTGAAGTGGCAGTGGGTAATAATTTCTATTGTTCTATTATTACAACTAGCCAGGCATTTGACAATCTCACCAGTAGGCTAGTTACGTAACGCTGTTGGTAACAATTCTCAGATATCGAATTCCGTATAATGGATTTCATTTCATGGGTTCAGTTGCTAACAAAGTTTTATTGCAGTCAAATGAACCCATGAAATTGATGATACATAATAGCAAAAGTGACAATTTCAATAATTGAAATCAGATAATTGTTGGCAACAGAGTTACGTAATTGCTTACAAAGTTCCATTGCTGAACTAAACCCCCGAAATCGATGAAACGTAGTCGCAAAAGTGACAATTTCAATCATTGAAATCAGATCTGCCTGTCATGTTATGTTATCATAAAGAGCTGACAACCGCTGGGGTGAAAGAGTTCTTGATACTTGAGTGGAGACCGCGACTCGGTAAGCGTAGGGTGGGACGCCCCCCTGGCTATGTGGACTGACGATTTGCGAAAGGCAGGTGGGCAGGGCTGTAGGGTGGCGTATGTCCAGCAGGGGACTAATGTAGGCTGATGATCATGACGATGATGATGACTTAACCTGCAAAGAAATTGCAAAATTGAGCATTCATCTGGAGCAGCGGTTCTTAAGTGGTCCGGCACCTGAAGTGGTTTACGAAGTTATACAAGAAGAAATACAAAAATTATTCAAATACTAATGATAATCATCTTGGCTTTAATGTCTGGGTTGTGCTCTCGCGCACGAATTCCCGGGGTCCGCCTTGACTATGATCCAGGACTTGGCAGATGAGGTAAATTACAGTGGAGCGAGACCAGCATGGTACCATATTTATGCATTGTCATCTAAATTATGGTATGCTCCATTGAACGTCGGGAACTGGGTTAAATAAGGCTTGCAAGATTTGTCCCTAACATTATATACATAGTTCCAAACATTGCAAGTCAAATAAAAGCTTGTAAAGTTGTAACAACCTCGAGTTTGTATCTCAGACGGATAAGGCCGCCTACTCCTGCCATTTCTTCCACTCCAGGCCGTCGGGCGGCTTGACGTCCACCTTATCCTTCCCGACCTGGTTCCAGTTGGTGCTGAGCACTGTGCCGCCGGACTCCACCTGGGATTTAAGACGATTCGTTAGGAAGTCTACTATACTTAATTTTTTTTACTTATTATTACTTCCGACTGGTTTCGGCCATGGCGACCCCTTCAACTAAGTACTGGGATTACTGGGCAGGGCGCATAGCTCGAAGAACAGAAGGCCGATGGGGCAGTAAAGTACTCGAGTGGCGACCACGTACCGGAAGACGCAGCGTGGGTAGGCCTCCCACAAGGTGGACCGACGACCTGGTAAAGATCGCAGGTACCAGCTGGATGCGAAAGGCACAGGACCGGCCGCCGTGGAGATCTAGGCCTATGCCCAATGGGCGTCTTTCGGCTGATATAATGAGGTCTATCACAAAATTCATGGTTAGTATTTAACCCAGTCGGCAGGTACTTTCGACCAAGACACTATTCCGATTTTAATAAAATTTTGGGAGTTTGTCAGGTGGCCCGATTGCCTGTTTGTCTATCGTATGAAATGAAATATATAAAAAAAACTTTGTCGTTCAAAATCGTACATTTCAGTCCATTTCACAGGACAGGCTCTACTGAGAGTAGAGCCTATCCGAAATGCATGTTGTGACGTCATTCCACAGGGTGTTATCAAAATGGCGGCATATCATCAGAGATCGGCGGTACAGCTGTTGGACTGGATAATTAACCTTAAGTAATCAGACTGCGCGCAAATTTGCGTTTAAAATCTAGCAAGCAATGAAGAACTGACCAAACCGCCGCTCAAAATACGCTATTACTATTTATAATAGTTTTTGACGCGTGTTCACAGACTGGAGCTCAAAATACGTGATTTCGCATCGCCATTTTTGTATCACTGCTTTTAAAAAGTGGAGCAACTTTATTTTTTAATTACACGTTTCATTTTATATTTCACTTTGATATGCTCTCACGCTTTTTGCTTCTGAATTTGGCTACTGAATTTAGTCAAATGCGCAATAAATAGAGCTACGTCAAAATATTAAAAACGAATTAAATGGCATGACCACACCTGCCGACGTAAAGGACGCAGCTGTCTCATACTGCCTGTCAGAAAAGTGACGCTTGAAATAGAAATAGAAATATTTATTTGCCTATAAATGAACATAATTGTATAAATGTTTATAAAATAAAAGCTTCTAATAGACAAAAAGGTCCATGACTCAGCGTTTGGGTGAAGGTGGAACCCACACCCGCTGGTATTCTGTCATGGCCAGACTTAAGACTAAAAAACTAAAAAACTAAAATTAACAACATTAAGTCGATAACCCGCGCTACGCGTATTTTGAACTCCAGTATGGTCACACAGTAAGGGATGTTTCAGACATAGAACAGTCTCAGACGTTTATTAATTACCCTAATTTTGGACGAAGCATGATTGTGAATTACTTTATGTTGTCAGTTTTTTATTGTCAGATTTAGCGAAGTAGGTATTGTAATTGTGCATAGAACAGTCACATAGTCAGGCGTTCTGCGGTCTATGTCTTGTATGACATTACATAGACATGACACAGCAGGCGGTCAGACCGCGTCGGTCAACAACCAATTCCAACACAACGAGCACGAAGCACGCCTGGGGCCTAATTCTCGCGCTGTGACATCTCAATAAGATGTCACAGCGCGAGAATTAGGCCCCAGGCGTTCTTCAGGGGACCCTGAGCGCGTGACCGCTCTCTATCCGAAAGATCCCTCAAGGTGGGCCTACTCACAAAACTCTTGTTCATAGCTCGTCGAACTTCGTCGGAACCCTCGCCATATATCTTTTGGAAGAGAGCGTTGAGCGCCGCCTCGCCTTCAGGCTTTTCCTCCTCCTCCTGGGGTGATCATCACACAATCATTTCACTAACGGTATGAAACACAATTTTATATGTCATTTTAATTACAGTGAGGGAAAACATTGTGCACATTCAGGTGGCTGAATGTGTAACCAGGATCCATGAACCATGATTGTCAGGTTCCCCTGATAACCCAGGTTAACACCACTGCCGCCATGTACAATACAAAAACGATTTATTGGTACACTACAGGATTCACACATGGGATAAAATATATAATAGTAAGCAGTACAAAGGGCGGTCTTATCACTAGAGTGATCTCTTCCAGACAACCTTAGTATGGAAAGAAACAAAGTATTTTACATATTGTGCACATAAAATCTATACAAAAGTCTACAAAGACAACACAAAAACAATTAGAAAGCTAGTACCCCAGCACCAATGACTCTTTTCGTGAGTTATGTACACTAACCGACGCTCTTACGGTAAGGGAAAACATCGTGATGAAACCTGCACGTTCAGGCGCCTGAATGTGTAGCCATAAATCATGCCAATGCCAATAACAATCTGCGGGGCTATTGTCAAACTCAGTTGGGAACTGAATTAGACATTAGATAATTCTACACTACGTCATCTACGTTCGCTATTGGCTATGGTGTCTACCAAATTAGAGCAGTGTAAGATTATTACATGTCAAATTTAGTAGTTCACTGAGATAGCTAATAGCCCCGTTGGTCAGGTTCCCCTGTTAACCACACTGCTGCCATGTACCAATGACTCTTTTCTCTATGTATATTAGTTGAACACTAACTGATGCTCTTACGGTGAGGGAAAGCATCGTGATGAAACCTGCACATTCAGGCGACTGAATGTGTAACCATGATCCAATCTGGTCAGGTTCCCCTGGTCGCAAAGTCACGGATTAGGTACGGATCATTGCCTGCTCAGCTAAATCCTGAGGCATAGTCAAGGCGGACCCCGGGCCCTCGTACGCGAGAGCACAACCGGGACATTAACGCAAAGATGATTTTTTTTTATAGCTGGATAATTATCACTAAAAATAATCATCTCGATAATTTACAGTGTCGTGGTGTAATTGACTGAGAGAGACTCACCATTTTCTTTATTTCACTCTCAATTTTGTTCCAGTCCTTTCTAAATATATTTGGCGGTTTCTTCTGAGGGCCGGACGCGTCCACGATGGCTGGGGAAATAATACTAACAATGTTATTGTTATATACTTTATTGCACATGAAACAAGTTAAAACATATATTACAAGAGGAACTGTTGTTCTTCTTATATTGCAAACCCATCTACAACAATGTAGTTTAAGCAAGAAAGTTCTATTCTATTCTATTCTATTCTAAAGGTGGGCTTATCTCTGTAAGTGTATTGTTTAAGCAAAACAACAATAACACATAGCGGCTGCGCTGATTTGGTCACACGTTGCGTAAGCCCCAGGAATACGTGGGAAATCAGCAACAATGCTGCTCGTCTATAATCTAAATAAATAGATAGGTGCCTAAAGGATGACTCACGTTACACAGTGTCGGGTCCGAGCCGAATCACCGCCGTAACTCGGACGTAGAACGGTCAAATAACGCTCACGACACGTTACGTTCACACATAAGCACGGAATCGCCGGCATGTTATGGGCGTCAGTTACCGCTTACCATCAGGAGGGCTGTCTGCTCGTTTATGAAGAAGTGAAAAAATACGATAGTAAGAGTAGGAAAGCGGACCCTCGCAGCAGCCGGGATCGACGCTAAGATGATGATGATAGAACTATGAAGCGGCTACGGTCTAGTGGCAGCGTGCTTGCAAGACCGACAATAAAAGTCACGCTGATGCCTGGATGGGCAATCTAACATCCTAGATCACTATACTGTATTTTTTTAACGATAAAGTACTGAGGCTGAATATGACATGCTCATTGGTTCCTTCAAATTAAGTACTCTAAGGCGGTTTTCACTTTTGAACGTCGGCTTGTAACCAATATAAAAAGGCAAACGTTAGGCCTGTACTTTATAGGTAAAAAAATATAGTACATACTGTTATGTTCTAAACCAATCAGCTACCTTGAGGTATAGGTTGAATCTTCTCCTCATCCGGCTGAGGTTCCCCATCCAGCTTACTCCATCTGAGACCCTCTTTCTTCTGCATCTTCACTTCGATCTTCGATTTGGAGACCACATGAGTGCACCTCGATGGGACAATTTCATGTTGTAGATCCAACTCCAGGTTGTATTCCCTGGATTCTGATAATGGTATTGGACAAGATATGGATACCTGGAAATTTTTATATATATATTGATTTCGGTAACAGCTGTGTACCTATAAGGGATTACCAGATTCCCCATATTTTACAAGTTACCATGTTGATATTGGCTATGATAATACAGAAATCCATAATTGCGAAAATAAAATACAGGCTAATAAAGTCATTATCTACATAAAACACTGCTGTTGGGAACCCAATAATTGTCCGTGTTTTATGTAGCATGTGTTATGGGTGCTAGATAACTGATATACTACTTATATACTTTGAAATACATACTTAACCCAGACCCATAAAGGAAATAAAAATTCATCATTTTAATTTCTGCTCGGTCGGGAATAGAACCAGGGACCTCTGCGTGCCAGACAGCATATTAACCAACTAAACCACTCAGGTCGTAGTTATATTAATAATTAATACCTAATTATTCATATAATTACTGTTTCTGTAAATAAAATATTTAATTATGAGAAAATTCCATTGCACTTACACTACGCTCGCCATACAACACTTTCACTTTGTCTTTGTCCGCATTCTTGAGAAGTATAGTGATGACTACTTGCGAGTCGGTTTGGTACCAGTCATGGCTAATTTTTATTTGCTGAAAAATAAAAAAAATTGCAGGTTACATACAAGAGACATGATTATTGCATACCGTAACACGTGAGGTTAAAACAAGTTTAACGCAATGGCTAGAAGGCAAAGACTATGATGTTGTTGAGGCCTTGCTTGTGCAATAGGTGAGATGCTGCACACAGCCACACACATACACACACACACACACACGCATACACATACAATACACATAGACATACACACTTAAACATATTTTGAATTATTTAATTTTGTATATGTACATACTAAAATTTAGATATTGAGGAGCGGAGTCTTCTAACACAGGCTACTCAGCTTACAAGAAGACTTCAATCACAGTAGTTTTAAGGAAATTGTTAAAAAGAAATAAATATTTTTCATTTTTCATTTTCATTTCATTTCCTTGGATGAAATTGATAAGTAAATAAGTATCAGAACAATTTTAAATTTAGATCTAATGATACCATTATATTGTTAAAATTGTATTCATACAATGAAAAATTTGCTATAAGAAGACTGATGGAGAATTAAATACAATGATAGTAAATTTAAAATTGCAAAATGTTAATTGGGATGTAGTCTAATATTAATTTACTTACATTTTGATTTTAATTTACATTTTCTAATTGGTAGTCAAACTTATATCTTCATTAACAAAAAAGTGAAAAATAAGAATAAAATAATTCTATAAGCTTTTTGTGTATTAGAATTCTCATTGGCTTGTAGATGTGACATTATTAAAAAGCGAAATCACTGAGGCGAAGAAAGAAAGTAAGTGATGATGATATTTGTCGAATTACTTTGATTAAAGATACATTTGACAACTTTAGTATGATAAAGTCATCCAACTTCCGTCACTTTTGATGAGTGGAATACCACCCTTAGATTCCACCTCTAATGGGTATATAGTGCTTGCTGATCATCTAAAGATCCACCATTTCGGTTGATGTTCGGGCTAACATTGAGAATTTCAGAGATTTTACGTAATACTTTAGCTACTCCCGAAACTCACAGGGACGCAGTTGTGAAAACCTGATAGCGTTGGACCAATTTCGTTCATGCTTTCTTATTTTTAGTAATAATATGGTTAGTATTTGGTTAGAAAATGTGACACCTCTACAATTTCCCGTGTCCACTTACGAAAAATTTGTGTTAATTATAATATTATTAAACAATAAATACAAATTCAACTGTCCAAATCAACACACCTTTGTTAAACTTCGAATTTTTCGTTACCCATGACAATGAGCCGTTTTATCAATGTCATGATTTTGCGAAAATTTTAATAAAAACAATCATGATTTAGCTAAAAATAACTTACGGTAGCGGCGGGTTCTCCTGTGCCATCCATTATTATCCTAAAATTGAGTCACTTTCTAACAGAAAACATAAAAACGATATTTATTTTTGTAACAAAACAACCGCTCAGCGATTATTCTAGATTGACATACACAAAAAACGTTCAAAAACTACAAACAATACTGTATCTTCTTTGACTGTGACAAACTGAAAAATTAAATTAACTGCTTCAACAACCAGTACATAAAAAATTCTACGATAAGTAAAACATTTAGTTCATAACTAATTTTTGGAAATGGGTATTGTATTGATAGAAACGCAAAATTAAATTAATTATGACGTACTGGTACTGAAACTTCCGAACGTGTCTAAGAAACACAAGTATCGCCATCTTGGTTCGATGGATGGTATGGTAATCTAGACCTTCATGGGTGTGATCCGCCAAAGAAATATGAACGCTATATTTAAAACCGACAGTCCAATTTCGTTTTCCAATGTAATGTTATTGTGATCGCCGATAGAAAACTTTACTTCTTTCGATTGTCAAACAGAAATGTCAAAACAAAATAACAGCTGTTGTAAATCATTTTGTATTTTTTGCTCAAGATTTTCGAAAAATATTGTTAAAATACGGAAATTTGTACGTAAGTGTAACGTAAATTCAGTTGTTGTTAGACTGGAGGTCGTATGATGCGGGTAAATAGTTTCTTGATGTTTTTCGTGTTATCTGACGGTTTCATACAGGGAAAATCAAACTACTTGACTTTTATGTTCTTCGTTCATATCTTATCAGTATTGAGCTGTGTATTTACCTGAGTCTTTATAGGTTTTCTTAGTCGGTATGTGTCTATCAAATCGTTTTCTGTAATATTTTTATTTTTTATTACTTATTTGTTTTTTAAATAGAAATTAGATTCATGCAATACTTTGCCTACCACTAAGTTCTTTTTTAAGGCAGCGATTTAGACTCTTTTTTTTATTTGTAATTTATTTTTTTAATTTGTGTCCCATTTCTAATTAGTTTTAAGTGTACCTATATAACAACAGTGTGTATATATAACAATGAATAACTACTAAGTTAATATTGTTAATAACTTAATCGACAGAAAAAGTAGGATAAACCCCGACCAAGTTGTACTTATACTCAAATACCTAACTATAACCAAATAACTACCTAACCAATTTTAATCAAACAAAGAACCATCCAAGAAGATAAGAACCATCTCGATTAAACTGGCTTTCACATAGTGAAAACCGCATCCAAATCGGTCCATCCGTTCGGAAGCTATGACGCCACAGACAGACACACAGATAGAAAGATATACATCAAATTTATAAAACTTATTATAATTTAATTTTTTTAAATATTTTATTTCCAGCATTTGCTCTACCTGAAGCACTGGTTAACTACACCATTCCGACGTATGAGTCAAAGAAACATGAGCACCACTAGAATTATTGCCGTTTGCCAAATGACCTCAGTAGCAGACAAGGCAGCGAATATGGAAGTTGTTAGCGATTTAATTAGTAGGGCTGCCAAAGACAATGCTCAGGTATTTATTTCATTATTACAATTGTTACTACTTTTAATTTTGTAAGTTTTGAAATATTTTGGATGTATCGACATAGAACAATTGATTAAAGTAGATAATCTATTTTATTTCTTGCTAAGCCAGGTAGACAAACAGGCAAGCAGGCCACCTGATGGAAAGTGGTGTGCCGTACCTTACCTATAGATATTACCAACACCATAATTATTTCCTTTTTCTCCATTTGCAGATGATATTCTTCCCAGAAGCATGTGACTATATAGCGGACAATAAGAAGGACGTAGTGGCTATGGCGGAGCCTATATTGGAAGGGCCTACGGTCACCAAGTACAGGGAGTTGGCTGCGGAGCACAAAGTGTGGTTGTCTATGGGTGGTGTACATGAAAAGGTACCTACATACATACCGTCATATCCCTTTCCCATAGTGGTAGGTGGTGGTCCCACATGGTTCCATATCTATCACGGTTATTATCACACATTTTAAATGTATATTCTGGGTTTCCTACCGCGTACCTTTGTTGACGAGTAGCCCAATACTTCGACGCAGTTGTGTGACCCATTCCGCAGTCGTCCTGTGACCATGATGCATGACGCCAGTCATTCAATAAATGTGTGACCACTTTGACGCGGTTTCCCTTATCTCCTGTTGCCTAGGTATATCCGTAGTCATATTCTAGAACTTTTTAACGCCTATTTTATGACTTTGCGGCTAACACATGCATAGGAAATGAAGATTGTATTTTTGATAAGACGGCGACATTGAGATACTTAACATCAATCAGAATAAATTATCATTTATTTATAAACAGGTGTTAATGTCCCGGTTGCGGTCTCGCACACGAGGGCCAGGGATCCGTTTTGACCTTGATCTTGGATTTCCCATTAAATGGTAGGGCCATATAAAACCTGAGTAGTCCGCTTAGACGAGTATGAATGAATGAATGAATGAATAATATTTATTTCAAGTACCAGTACTCATATTCGGTTAGTATTCACTTAAAATAAGGTTAGTAACAAAATCATTACAATGTCTCAAGTATTTATACATATATCAACTGTCATACACATTCTATATTAATAAATGTCATAAATCAACTAGCTAACAATTTGCAATTTGCTGCCCTCCATGTTTGATGACGTGAACAATACAACAATTATTTATGTATTGGCAGTCGAATCTACCCGCTAACATGGCCAGAATGCTGTTGGAGCTGGCCCTCATTCTTCGCACAAGTGAAGCGGCCCGTTTGCGAATCGTCGCATAAAAATAGTCAACGCGCGCCTCCGCAAACATTTGTGACGCGCTGCAGAAGCGGGGCAGCCCCAACAGCACCCTGAATGCGTTATTAAATTGGACTCGAAGAGCGCTGTACGATTTTTGAGTATAGCTTGCCCATAGCGTGCCCTTATAAAAGCTAGTACAGAAGGCTCTAAACAGCGTAACCTTTACTTCCTTTGAACAACGCGAAAACCTATGAGCAAGCATGTTCGCCCTTACCGATAACGCTCTTCGCTCCCTTTCGATGTCGCCATCGTCCTTGAGTACCACCGGATTATCTATTTCTGCCGCCAAGCAACAATGCTTGCATTGTTGTGTTCCAGTTTGTAGGGTAAGGTAGCCAGCGCAATTACTGGCATGTGGCATTTTATCTTAGTCCTCACAGTGACAACGTACCTGCGGTTGCAATCTAAATGCGTATCGTAGATGTTATGGGCGACAATAACCGCTTACTCACCGCTTACTTACCGGTCGGCTGTCTGGTTGTTTATCACTGCATACCATAAAAAACTCATGGATCATGGTCAAGGCTACTTTAATTGATTTCTATGGTCAAGGCGGGCCCTTGCGCGCGTCAGCGCAATCGGGATGTTGACGCCAAGATGATTATTATAAGAAAGTAACAATTACTTCCACAGGACGAAAAACATCCAGAGAAGATGTTCAACACCCACATAATTATCGACGACAAGGGCGACATCGTACAAACGTACAGGAAACTACATTTATTCGACGTCGAAATACCAGAGAAGAACGTGCGTCTTAAAGAGAGTGACTTCACACATTTCGGCAGCAATATTGTTTGTCCAGTTGACACGCCAATTGGACGAATAGGTTTGTCTTTTTTGTAATTTTTTATTATTCTTCTCAGTGTCAAACGAGCGAATAGCCCACCTGATGGTAAGCGGTAACTGTCGCCCATAACATCTACAATTCATGCATTCAACAAAAATGCAGAACCGCTGGTGCGCTGGCTACCTTATCCTTCAAACCGGCAATGCGACACAACAATGCAAGAAACGTTGCTTGGCGGCAGAAATAGAAAAGGTGGTGGTACTCACCCAGGCGGACTCCTCAGGCTTGACAGAGTCCTACCGCCTGATACCTCCGTCTAATAAGCCGTTTCCAAGAATAGCTTTTCAAAAATTCACATAGATGGCGCGCTCTAAGGACTCGAACAATTTGAAAATATTTTGACTATACGGGGCTATTCTTGTAGTTGTATGGCAAATGTTATGTGTAACTTTCATCTTTCATTGCCTCAGAACAAATTAAAACACGTTAAAATGCTAGTTATTGTTTAATATTTGCTAAAGTGCTACCATTCTAACCTAAAGTGAACTTATTTATACTTCATGAACGATGAGGTACAAATTCTGGATATAAATTTACACACCTTCATCTTCCAGTCAACCAGAAATCGATTAATAAAATTTACAAAGTTGAAATTCAAAAACCATACCATCAATGCTATAGAGCCAAGAGATTGTGATAATGTCGTCAGTCGTTAGAACGCGCCATCTATGGGCTATTTGTAAGAAGCGAGTCTTGTAAACGGCTCATTTGTTGCTTTATTTATTAGCACTTCTGTTAGTTTCACACGACAATGAGCTCTATTTCTTAAAAAAATACGGCTTAAAATCCTCCTCGTGGTAAGTCATTTTTATCGTTCTGTAGCAACGACGCCATTAAAAATGTATCTCCTAAGCTCATTGGCTGTAAATCTCATTAGGCATTTTAAACGTGCTCTGATTGGAGGACGCAAGCGCTCTACTTCTATTGGTAGGTACGTCTTATTTATATTAACTCAGCGGTGTGTAAGTTCGCAAAAACTTGATACAGTTGACAACCCGAGGAAGCGATTCTCGCTCTGTGGCATCTTAAATTCTACATTTTCTCTAACCAAAGAACTATATTAAAACGTCACTAAATCTGATCTTCGACAATATACCTACGACTATCGAAGATGGTTGAGAACATATTTTTGGGCTGCAATAGACATTTCAATGTCATTATTAAAGGCGATTTGTGGCTAGAAAAAATTTCAAATTCAAGATGTGACAGCGCGAGAATTAGGCCCCTGAGTGGTTCGTTCTGCATGGCAGACAGGATGTTAACCAACTGAACCACTCAGGTTGTCTGATCGTCTAGTCGTCAGATTCCAAAGAAACCTCTAAAATACATATATTATTATATTAGACGGGACTTGCACGCGACGTACCTTTTCGATTTGTTTTCGCGGCGTTTCGGTAGGGTTACACTCACCGTGGTCACGAGAAGACTGCCGTGGAGAGGAGACAGACACACACACACACACAGTACATCTTGAACGATCCCTTCCAGGCATGGCGATATGCTACGACATGCGGTTCCCGGAGCTCAGCACAGCGCTGAGCATACTGCGCGCCGAGGTGCTCACCTACCCGTCAGCCTTCACGAAGGCCACCGGAGAGGCGCATTGGCATACGCTGTTGAGGTGAGAACTTATTGTTTACGAATAGAGTCACAGCGTGCTTCATTATTACAGCCCATAACAGTCCAATGCAGGACTTAGGGCCTCTCTCCGGCGAAAGGGGAGGTTATTGCCATATATCCACGCTAGGCAGGCGGGTTGGAGATCGCAGTGTGTAAATGTAACAATGGAAAACGTTGCTGCCCATTTTCCAGCCTACGGAGACTCTTAAAGCATTAGTCGCTTTGTACGACACCCACGAGGGTAAGGGGTTGGTGTTATTCTACTCTGCCGGACACCACACGGCCGCGTGCTTGCGAGGCCCAAACAAAGGTTAAGCAACGTTCCTGCGACTCTGCAGTCAGGGAAGTGGATGGGTGACCGTCTCGTGCTCTGAGGCTAGTCGAACTTCAGCACCGCAACCAGTTCGCCGCTCGTTAGGTGTGCTCCTCCTTTGGCGAAGCTGTATTAAACAAGGGCTTCATCAAGCTGGGAACCTAAGGCGCTGTCCTAATTGGCAATGGTCGTGTGACGGGCGTTTTTGAGGTCTCCCATTGGTCGGGCGACGTCCGTCGTACGATCATGGTCGCTCGATCTTTGCTAATTAGGACAGCGCCTGAGACTGGTTGAACAGTCTCGGGGACCGATTGGCACCCTGTGACAGTATATATTATACTAGCGACCCACCCCGGCTTCGCACGGGTTTTCTCGGAATTACTTATAATATGCATGTGTTATACATTGATACCGTGATCCAATCTGGTCGGTCCCTGGTAGCACGGTCACGGAGGTCAGATGGCAGTCGCTCCACAGTAATTACCTGATTTGCCAAATCCTGGATCGTGATCAAGGCGGACCCCGGGCACTCGTGCGCGTGAGCACAACTGGGACATTAACACCAAGATTTTTTTTAAATGCCTGTATTATACGTTAAACCTTTCGAAAGAAATTATCTAAAATCGATGGCACCGACACTGAAATCGCCAAAACAATCAGCTGTTTCCTACATTTTGTTTACAATCCGTTTTTAATTTTGTATGAAACAGCTGATCATCTTTTTTTTCCAGAGCCAGAGCAATAGAGAACCAATGCTACGTGGTGGCAGCCGCACAAGTGGGCAAACACAACGCCAAACGGCAGTCCTACGGCCATGGGCTATGTGTGGACCCTTGGGGGGTGGTGGTAGCCGATTGTGGGCAGGAGAGCCCCTCTTACAGAACAGCTGAGTTGAAGGAGCAGAAGCTGCTAGACGTCAGGAGGAACATGCCTGTGTTTAATCATAGGAGGTATGTCGTATAATCGTCTTGCTGTATGTCATGTCGTTACACTAGTTTTTGAAAGACACTCTGGCATTGTCAAACAAAGTCAGATAATACAAAAGCAAATACTCATCGTTCAGTATGCGACAGAGTATATTACATACCCTGCCGAAGGAATTTGCAATGGTTTATTGATCCTTGGCAGGAGCTTCAGTGGCCGAATGGTTAAGAGGTACCGGGTTCGAATCCTACTGCGGCCATGTACCAATGCCTCTTTTTTGAGTTATGTAATTAGTTGAATGCTAACCGATGCTCTTACGGTGGGGGAAAACATCGTGATGAAACCCGCTTTTTCGCGCGACTGAATATGTAACCATGATCCAATCTAGTCAGGTTCCCGTGGTAGCAGGGTTACGAAGGTCAGACGGCAGTCGCTCCACTGTAAATATCTGATCTTTCAAATTCTGGATCATGGTCAAGGCGAACCCTGGGCCCTGTGCAGTGCACACGAGCACTATTGGGATATTAACGCTAATATAATGATGGTCTTTGGCAGGGGACAAAGCATTTGTGAGCGTAGAGTGCAGACAAACTCATAAAAAAACGTTTGTCGGGGATATGCGATATTTGTCGACCAAGTTGCACCTTGGGCCAAAGATGAAGTTCCTATTGAAGAAACTGCCTTCACGGTGGCCTTTAATACCCCTAAGGTGGCAAACAAGATTACGGCCTGCCTGATGGTAAGCAGTCACCGCCGCCTATGGACATACGCGACACCAGGGGCGCTACCAATGCGTTGCCCGCCTCTGAAAACACCTCTAATATACTTGAACGGTCCCATGCCATAGTCCAAAGAAAGCCCTGAAGACCTCCAAATCATATTAAAATTTGATTTCATATTCCCTTACTCCACTCTTCTCCTCTCTCCTCCCCCAGGACACACATATACTCTCTAATATACCTCTTGAACGATCCCATATCATAGTCCAAAGGAAGCCTTGTAGACGTCCAAATCATACTGTGATTTGTTTCCATCTTCTCTTACTCCACTCTTCTCCTTTCTTCTCCCCCAGGACAGACGTATACTCGCTTCATCCTCTTGGTCTCCGCAAGAACCTCTTGCCAGAGCACACACCGCCTCACCCGAGGAGTCCACAAGGGGGCAGTAGTTGTTCTGACGTACGGGCAGACAGCGGTGCCAACATATTTGGACATGTCAGAGTTCCAGAGAGCTGTGTCTTCTATAAGAGCAAGTGCACTTATGCTTTTGTCAATTTGAGGTAAGTTTTTTATCTGATAACTTCGGTGTTCGATGTCTAGGTGGTCCAATACCTGCGTTTCATCATCGTCATCATATCAGATGAAAGACGCCCACTGCTAGGCATAGGCCTCCCCCAGAGATCTCCACAAACGCCGCTCCTGTGCCTTCCGCATCCAGCTGGTACCTGCGATCTTTACGAGGTCGTCGGTCCACCTTGTGGGAGGCCTAGCCATGCTCATTTGAATCACTTGAACATTTAAAAACATCAGTATGCTAATTACGTAACCCTGTTGCCAACAATTCTCTGATTTCAATAATTGAAATTGTTACTTTTACTATTGCGGATGATAGATTTAATAGTTTCAGTTTATTGCAAAAGAACTATGTTAGCAACTGAACTGATGAAATCGATGATACGGAATCGCAAAAGTAACAATTTCAATCATTGGAATCAGATTATCGTTGGTAACAGGATTATGTAATTAGCCTACAGGTTCAACTCTTGAGATTGTAGTAAAGCTTAACTGTAATCATGCAAATTCAAGACAAATTCACACAGCGCCATCTAGCCCCAAGGTAAGCAGAGCTTGTGTTATGGGTGACAGATAACTAATAAACAACTTTTGAAATACATACTTATTATACATAAAACACACAGACCCGTAACAGAATTTAAAATTTATCATTTCAATTTCTGCCCGGCCTGGAATTGAATCCGGGATCTCTGCGTGGCGACCGACATTTCTATTATCAGCCTCTAATGTGAATTTAATGTTACAATTGTTATTCAATAATAAAAAAGAAAAATAGACCTTCCCCTTGAATCACTCGTGTCTATTGTTGAAAACCGCATTAAAATCCGTTGCGTAGTTTAAAAGATCTAAGCGTACACAGACATATACATAGATACATAGGGACAGACGGCGGGAACCGACTTTGTCTTATACAATGTATAGATTTACTGAAGACCGGCCTTGCAGATTTACCACCAAGATGATGACAATGACAATGACAATGATGATGATGACAGATGCGTGATCCCGGGCCACGTGCTGGTGGCGCCGCTGCGGGCGGCTGAAAGGAACGAGGACCTGTCGGACGAGGAGGCAGAGGACTTCTTCAGGTCTATCAGGATTGTGCAAAAGGTGAGTGTGCACCGCACATGTTATCGGGTAGACTTCGAATTGAGGGTAATCGTCGAATTCGAATATGGGTGGAGATATGTCTGGCCTTAGGAGCGACTTCACACAGCGGCACCAGTCTACTCGTGACCATGACGCATGCAACTGCAACATCAATATAACATATAATAAATACAACATGGAGTTCTTCAAGAAAGGGGTGAAAAAGTTTTTACGGGGTCGGCAACGCGTGGGCGAGGCTGCGGTGACTGCTTACCATCAGGCAGGCCGTAAGCTTGTTTGCCACCTTTGTAATAAAAAAAACTGCGTCGAAATAACGAGGTAAAAACAATACTAAGCGTGATAATAAACCCGATAATATATGCGATGAAAGTGTTGATCAGTAATGTAAAACACAGTACAATATTGTTTTAAATAGTATTGTAAGGTCTCCAGTAGTTAGTGTCCGACGGCTTAAGCCGAAGCCGAAGCCGATTAATCTAAAGCTACTATTATAATAACTATTAAACTTTAATATTGAACTCTTATTGGCTTATATTGACTGTATAATATAGAAAGTTCATCTCTGGAAGGTCAGATTACAGTCGCTCCATTATAATTAACTGATCTACCAAATTCTGGATCATGGTCAATGCGGACCCCTGCTCTCGTGCGCGAGAACTCAACCGGGACATTATCGCCAAGATGATCTCTTGAAGTTGATCCAGATATCGACTATCTCCAACGCCATAACCAACTCATCTTTTATGTTTTTAACTTTAAAGTTACTCATGAAAGAGGTTAAATTTATTTATTAGAAAAAAAAATATTTAACCGATTTTAATATTGTTTTCAATTCTTGTTATAGTTTTAAAACTAGATGATAAATAGGTGATTTCTTTATTTCTCACACAATAATATAAAATACACACCTATGTGCATAGAAAACATTTTAAAATATTTACTCTAATAAAATAATCATAATAATCATCTTGGCGTTAATGTCCCGGTTGTGCTCTCGAGAACGAGGGCCCGGGGTCCGCCCTGACCATGATCCAGGATTTGGCAGGTCAGGTAATTACAGTGGAGCGACTGCCATCTGACCTCCATGACCCTGCTACCAGGGGAACCTGACCAGATTGGATCATGGTTACACATCCAGTCGCCTGAATGTGCAGATTTCATCACGATGTTTTCCCTCACCGTAAGAGCATCGGTTAGTATTCAACTAATGTACATAACTCAGAAAACAGTCATTGGTACATGGCCGGAGCGGGATTCGAACCCGGGACCTCTGGCTTACGAGTCGGATACTGTAACCGCTCGGCCACCGACGACGACGATATTCTCTTAACAAGGACGGACGAACCACCTGATGAAAAGTCGTCCAGGACACCTGCAACCTAAGGGGAGCGGCTGCGGTGCCGGCCAAAGATGGTATCTGTAGACATGCCTTTTGAAGAACCCCATGTTATAAAACTTTATGTGTGTAGATAAAATATTACATATAATTATATTGATAATTTATGTAATGTTTTGCAGCTAATGGAGACGGTACACAGCACGAATTCCTGCACGGTCACCATACAAGACGGGGCGGACGCCGGGCAAACTGTTAAAGTGAGAGAGCTCCTTTATTTTTACTGATTTAGTTGCAAGTTATTCAAATTTATATCGATTTTCGCATTCATTACAGTAGCAAAGTATCCAATGAGAGATTTACCGAGAGCCGATTAAAAAGAAAAAAATAGGTCAAATAATTGAAATAAATAAATAAAGAAATAATAACCCCAAAGTAAGCAAAGCTTGTGTTATGGGTGTTAGATAACTGATAAACTACTTATATTTCTACTTTTTTATGGCGCTGTATAGATGGCGTTGGTTAGACACGATTCTCAAAAATAAATCAAAACGAGACGGTTAGAAATATAAAAATTTAATATTTTGCGCTTTCTTCTGAGAAAATGTACAAAAACTAAGTATATTTTCACGAAACACCTTCCCGAGTAACTTCAGTTACGTACGTACGAATGGATGCGAGCGATACAACAATAGGGCCCCCTAAGTAGGGTGTCGGTGCACATCGGCTAGCTCGGCTTCGTAGAGCGTCGTCTCTGTCGCACGCGTGTGAGTAAATACGAAGCCGAACCTAGTCGATGTGCATAATTTATGGCCGATAGCTAAGTAGACTCCTCACAAAAGTGAGGTGACAGACTATAATTTTGAAGGTCTTATAAATCCTATATTATTAATTTCTCTACAGTTTTTGCAATAGGTTTTAAGCTATTAAAAAAACTGAAAAAAAAAAAAATGTCACAAATATGTCATATATGTCATAAATATGACATATTCAGTATCGGTCGTCGTCAGCGATCTATTTTCATGTTTTGTTCGTAAATATGACTTATTCAATATCGATCGGGCATCATCTTTATTTGGTAGATATAAAGTTTAAACGACAAATAATTTTGATTTACATTGTTCGGACACTTGCATGCAAGTTGAATACATGATATCTCTATTAAGAACTTTATTGTTAACTACTGTATTCTTGCGAATAAACTAATTGATTGATTGATTTATTGATTGATAAAGTGTTCTATTATCTGTTTCAGCATCTTCACTGTCACGTAATGCCGAGGAAGAGAGGCGACTTCATCGATAATGATCTCATTTATTTGGAGCTCGCAAAGCATGATCAGTGAGTATTGTTTATTTTACTTATATTATAAAAATAAAATATTTTTATTGATTTTTGTTTGTAATGAATAAACTCAAATCTAATGGGTCGATTTTAAAAATTCTTTCATTTATAAAATGCTACATTATCACTGAGTAACATAGGCTACTTTTTATTCTGGGGAAATAATAAGCTCCCGCGGGAAAGTTGATTGCTTAGAGAGATCCAAACAGCGCGCGGGTGGAAACCGCTGAGAACAGCTAGTTTTTAACCCCCGATAAAAGAGAGGGGCGTTTTAAATTTGACGTGTGTATCTGTGGATCTGTCTATCTGTTTGTGGCATCGTAGCTTCCGAACGGATGGACCGATTTCGATGCGGTTTCCTCAGTTTGTTTGCCAGTTTAATTGAGATGGTTCTTAGCTTTTCATTACAATCAGCTTAGTAGTTTGGGAAATATTTAATTTTAGTGTACTTGGTCGCGGGTATGCCACACACATACACACATACACACATACACACACATTACACACACACAGTACACACATACACACACCCATACACACACAGTACACACATACACACACCCATACACACACATTACACATTTCACACCACATTACACATTACACACACATTACACACATACACACACATTACACATTTCACACCACATTACACATTACACACATTTTTCTGTCGGTTAGGTTACTTTTTAGGCCCTTGTGTCTAGGCTCGTTTGCTTTGTATCTACAAAAACTGCAACCTTGTGTGGTAACCAGGGTTTGATGATGAAGCGGTCATAGGAATTCCTAAACTACGTGTGATAAACGTTTGATATGTCTTACAAGTACTCTTGACTGATCGTAGATGGTCACCAGTTAAAATAGAACCTTGTTCATCATCACAGCTCATAACAGTCCATTGCAAGACTTAGGGCCTCTTTCACGGAAGGTGAGGTATTTGCCGTAATCTCCACGCTTGGCAGGCGGGTTGGAGATGGCAGTGTTATAAGCATAACAATGCAAAACGCTGTTGCCCATCTTCCAGCCTACGGAGGCTAGATATTTTGCCTTGAAAACATTAGTCGCCTTGTACGACACCCACGAGTGTAAGGGGTTGGTGCTATTCTACTCTGCCGGACACCACACGGCCAAAAACCTTGTTATGAAAAAAAAAGTTTTATTTTAGAATGTATTTTTTACAGATATAAAGCTGGTCATCCGCTGAAACCCCCCAGGACATTAGAAGAAATGGAAACTGAGGCTGCTAACCTGAGAAAAGAGTTGGAGAAACTAAATATTTGCATGAAATAAGATGCAATCAGTGTTTAAGAGTACTACCATTGCCAATGGGAATTGTCTGTCGGTGTGTATATATTGTGCACAGCCTCGGTAGAGAATTTTGAACTATAGTCCATTCGCGTTAAGAAAATAGTGAATAGAAAATAGTTTTTAGTGAATAATGTTTTCACATTGGGGTAAAATATTCAAACAATTTATATTTTACAAAAGATTATGAAATGGATAAAAAGTCAGTAAGAGCGTCGGTGGCCGAGCGGTTACAGTATCCGACTCGTAAGCCAGAGGTCCCGGGTTCGAATCCCGCTCCGGCCATGTACCAATGACTGTTATCTGAGTTATGTACATTAGTTGAATACTAACCGATGCTCTTACGGTGAGGGAAACATAGTGATGAAACCTGCTCATTCAGGCGACTAGATGTGTAACCATGATCCAATCTGGTCAGGTTCCCCTGGTAGCAGGGTCATGGAGGTCAGATGGCAGTCGCTCCACTGTAACTACCTGACTTGCCAAATCCTGGATCATGGTCAAGGCGGACCCCGGGCTCTCGTGCTCGAGAGCACAACCGGGACATTAACGCCAAGATGATTATTTTTTTTTTATAATGGATAAAAATATTTTTTAATCAGTGTCACTAAAAGCTTCATTTGTATTTATTATGAAATTGTGGGAAATGTCTATTGAGGTCTGCTCCGTAGGTTAAATCAAAGACCGCTTTAGTATAAGTACGACGTTTATTATACGAAGTGCATTGTATCCCGGTTAGTAGCCGACTGCTCCATTACAATATAAAAATGCTTACTAGCGAAAGAACTTATCTACACACCTACAATGTAGCTAGATATATACCTACGCTACACACATCCCCTTCCTAAAAAATTACACAATAAAAAACATGAAAAACATTACAAATAAAACATTAGGTTTACATTGATTTAAAATAACCTTTGAGCCTATGCCACAAAGTTTGGATTGCGCTGTCCTTGCGTTATCACGTTTACCCCGGGTTGTTGGTTTTGCCACGCACTGAGTTCTCTTCTTAACACTCGCTTTGTCCTGTTGGTGCACAGCTTATAAAGTCCGTAACACATTGCCACTACGAAAATTACAGTCATTACGGTCACCAAAGTCCCCAACACTTCCAGCTTATATTCGTAGTGAGCCGTGGACGCTTGATTTGCTCCGTTCTGCGCAATAACAACTTCCTCTTCCTTTTTTTCTATGGAGTATGTTTTACCCATTATAACAAAAAAATATAAAATAACTATTACAATTCAAGAGGACAGACGGCTATGTGTGCTGCCGTCTGAATTGAAATGTGCCTACAATAATATCTAAACATAACTTATATTATACTTATACTTATATTATCTATGAAATGACTGGCCTACTTGTTAATTACGAAATCATTACAGTAAACATTTGGCTTATTGTCTATTCATCTAAAAATCTTACTGGCGTTTTAATAACTCTGCCACAGCGTGTTTTTTTTAAAGCAGTGTTTACATTGATTGTTTCTTGATTTTCACTAGATTTCGTATAACTACTATTGTCTGATACATTAAGCTCCTCCAAAATATATGCCGGCTTCAGTCTATCTATTGACACTGTATTAATTTTTCCGTTAATTACAATTTTAAAAATTTTAAGACCTCTTTCGACAACTTTATATGGACCGCTGTAGGGTGGCGTTAATGGCTTCCGTACGGCGTCTATCCTAAGAAACACATGTGAACATCTGTTTAAATCGGCATGCACAAATATATTCTTGTTGCTGTTTACATTTCTGGATTTAGGCCTAATCTTACTTATATTATCTCTTAATCTAATAATATACGCCTGTGGATCATCTATTGTAGTTTCGTTTTCAGTACAAAAATCTCCCGGCAAGCGTAAACAATGCCCTAAAGTCATTTCCGCTGCGCTTATGAAATCGTTATCGCTTTGACACGCGGCCCTCAATCCTAGCATCACCGTAGGTAACTCCGCATACCAACCATGATTGTCGTTTAATCGTGTCATTAAAGCTGTTTTTAATGATCGGTGCCATCTTTCTACCTTCCCATTGCATTGAGGATGATATGCAGTTGTTCGTGTTTTATGGATGCCTAATAACTTCATTAACGTGGTAAAAAGTCTACTTTCAAAGACGGCCCCTCTGTCTACTGTAATTTTATGACAACATCCAAAACGACTTATCCAACAATCATATACTGCTTTAGCGACGGTCTCCGCTGTAACATTTGCGACAGGGCATATTTCAGGCCACCGTGTGCGTCTGTCTATCATTGTGACGCAGTATCGATAGCCTTGTTCTGTTACGGGTAGGGGTCCTATTATATCGACATGTAAATGTTTAAAACGGTCGCTTTCCTCAAAATTACTTAGCCTAGAAACTGTGTGCCGCGCTATCTTACTCTTTTGACAATTAATGCATGTTCATTCCGGGCCAAAAAACTCTTTTACTGATTAACGCTCGCGTTGTTCTAATTCCGGGTAAAACTGTGTCATTAATGTACCTCTGAAACGTCTGCGCTGCATTTCGCAGGCCAAAAGTCATTCTTGGAAATTCGTACAGACCAAAAAGAGTAATTATAGCCGTTTTCTCTATGTCCTCTGGCCTGACCTTAATAAAATGATAACTTCTAAAAATATCGACTTTAGAAAATATTTTTTTATTATGTAATCCATAAGTAAAATCTTGCACTCTAGGAATCGGATAACGATCAGGTAAAGTAATCGAATTTAGCATGCGGTAATCGCCACAAGGTCGAATTTCGCCTCCTTTTTTAGGTACCACATGTAACGGACTCGCCCACGCACTCTTAGATGGCCTACATATGCCTAACTCTTGCATTAGCTGAAATTCTTTCTTAACTTTATCATACCTGTCTGGTGGCAACCTCCTTGCTCGCGCGTGTACAGGTGGTCCCGTAGTCTCTATATGATGATACAACGAGTGCTCGGGTATGTCCTTGAACGTCACGGGCCGGGTAATGTCCTGAAACGACTCTAGTAAGACTGCGTACGGGTGGCAACTACTAATAGATTTAATAGTCCCTTCAAAATGAGTACTCTTTGATCCACAAACGTATAAGTTAGTTATTAAATCCTGTAACCTATTGTTATATAAATCTACCGTTAACCTATAGTTTCTCAAGAAGTCCGCGCCGATTATTGGCTGTTTAACATCGTAAACAATAAAAGGCCATTTAAATGATCTTCTGAGTCCCAAACTAAGCTCTAAATTACATATGCCGTATGTTTTAATCACGCTATCATTGGCAGCATACAATTTAACATCACAGTGATTCAAAAAATTATTTTTTACACACCGTTTTGGAATTACGGAAATGTTAGCTCCCGTATCTATTAAAAAAGTACATTTAGTAGAACTATCCCAAATTAATAAACGATGATTTTTTTCTACCTGTTCTCGCGTACATTCGTTCACCGTATCCAAATGTACCGCAGTTAGTTTTCCGTCTCCTCCTTCCGCCAGGCGCACGGCTGTTCACAGTCTCTAGCGTTCCTCCGGTACCGGTAATGGAATCTGCACAACCAGTCAGGATCTCCTGGTGTCCTCCTCCTCCTCGAAGTAGACCTACTCCTGTAACTGCTTTCTCCTCTGCTCCTGGAACGCCCGCGTGTCTGCACTTCACTCCTCAGGGATGCCACTTCTAACCTCAGTGTGTTGACCTGGTTGACCAGCTCTGTGAGTGATCCTTGTGTGACCTGCACCGGTCCCTCTGTCACGGCGGCGACGTCGTAGTCCCTGCTGTTCTCCGCTACCTTGTCCGCGATTGTGGCGAGGTTGTCCAGAGACTGGTCGGGACACACCGCGATGACCGCCCGTACTGCTGCTGGCATCCTTGACAACCACAGGCTCTTCAAGGTCTGGTCCGACACCTGCGTGGTTCTTCCTAAATCCTTCATCTTACGCAGCAGCTGCGTCGGCTTCTGCGCGCCCAGTTCCATCCCTGAGACCAGCTTCTGAAATTGCCGCTCTGCACTTTCCTCGTACACCTGGAGTAGCCTGTCCTTCAGCACCTGATATTTGTTGCTCACAGGCGGCGACATCAACAAGTCGCTGACCTGCTGAATCGAGTCACGTCCCAGCTTGGCAATCACCATGTTAAATTTCGCGTCGTCCCCTTGCTTTTGAGGCGCCATAACTGCCTCGAATTGAGCAAATCACAATCGTGGCATATCAACCCAAAATTCCGGTAGTTTTGAAGAAACACTGATGGTCGCTAGGCTAACTTCTGCAGTCTCGTCATCCTTCTTGATGTCTTGAGTCGCCCGGGCACTAATCTGCGGCGGCGGCCCCATAGTCAGGTGCGCGTACGCCATTTTTAACCTAGTGAGCAGTATCAAAGTCTCTCGAGAAAATGCTTAAAACTGTATAGTAACTGTTAATTCACTTCTCCACTAGTCTTTTCACTTCACTTTAGATCACGTCGGGGTCACCAATGTGGGAAATGTCTATTGAGGTCTGCTCCGTAGGTTAAATCAAAGACCGCTTTAGTATAAGTACGACGTTTATTATACGAAGTGCATTGTATCCCGGTTAGTAGCCGACTGCTCCATTACAATATAAAAATGCTTACTAGCGAAAGAACTTATCTACACACCTACAATGTAGCTAGGTATATACCTACGCTACAAAATAATTTAGTTCTACGTGCTCCGAGACGTCATCCAAATTTCACATAATTTTCATCATTTTCTTAGATCACGTTGTCCCAGGATTTCTTCCATCGATTAGTATCTATTGAAGTTATTGCGCCATAAACAATTTTTTTACATCACTCATCTTGTAAGTTGACTTATTGGCACCAACATAATTTTTTATTTGGGCCCACACCAACTCAATAAGGTCGAGGTTGCAATGGTATGGTGGTAGTCGGAGAATTTCAATACCATTGCTTTCAGCAGTTTCATCTACTAAATATTTATTATATTCACTGGTCACTGTAAACTTAGCTTTCTAATTTGTTGCGACCCGATTGGTTGAGGGGCGGGGTAGGCAGGGGGTAGGGCGGGGCTGATGAGTCACTATTTTCTTATCGCGAATGAACTATAGTGAGGTCGCTTAGGACGACCTTAATTGTGTCATAAATTGTACAATAACTATTATATTAGTATAGTTTCGTGTATAATATTACCTAGGTATAATAGTGAACCTTTTGTGATGATAATTTTAAGTGTAATTTTATGAAATAAACTATTTTTTATGTTTACAAAAGGTTTGTAATATTGCACAATCATGGTCCTAATTTTATTGAATCTGATGGTCGCCCGTGGTCCCATTTTTTTTGTAGAACAACAGCGTTTTGTATAACAGCCATTTCACTTAGTATGATGATGGAATTCGTTGGTAGATCTACTTCGGCACTCTTTTATTCTCTATTGTTATTCCTTAGTGTAATAATTATGGAATATTTTTTCGGGTCGGCAACGCGGAGGTGATGCCCCTGTGAGACTGCTTACCATCAGGCAGGCCGTAAGCTTGTTTGTCACCTTAGTGGTGACAAAAAGAGAAACATTAGTTGACCGTACTACGGAGCGTCGGTGGCCTAGTAGTCAGAGGGTCCGACTCGTAAGCGGGAGGTTCCGGGTTCTAATCCCACTGACGCTATGTACCCTACCCGATGCTGAACCTGAACTAACCGATGCTCTAACGCCGAGGGAAAACATTGTGATGAAACCTGTACATCCAGGCAACTGAGTGTGTAACCATAATCCAATCTGGTTAGGTTAATTTATTTATTTAATACTTTATGCACAAAATAGTACAAAGGTGGACTTAAAGCTTTGTAGCTTTATCTACCAGTCTACCCCGAAAACTGGTAAAAAAAAAAAATTGCAGGCGGTGCAACATGGTTTCCCTGTCAACATGGTCTCGAAGGTCAGATGGCAGTTGCTCCACTATATTTACCTAATCTGCCAAAGCCAGGATCATGGTCAAGGCGGACCCCGGGCGCTCGTGCGCGAGAGCACAACCGGGACATTAACGCCAAGATGATAATGATGATCAGTTGATTGTGCCACGGTTGGGGCTCGACCCGGACTCGGCTGGTGTAGCGTCAGTCATCCTTATGAGGAGTGGCCTCCGAGACTCGAGCTCGCTCCATACAAACGGAGATTGATCATAATTTCAATATTCAGTAATCAAAGCCAAGTAGACGAGATTTAGAAGTCAATATCTATGTCTGTAGTTTGTCAGATTTTCGTTAAAATACTCGTACATCGTTTCAAAGTTGCACGGGATTTAAATATTTCAATACAAATTTTGAATCCCGTGCCAATTTTTGCAACAGTTCTATGAAATGGCCAACTGCCAAGCCATACTTTCTGACCAAAATGTAGAGTTTATAGAGGTAGGAGCTTGACTCCTCATGAGATATGATAACCTTTTCTTAATAAACAGATTTAAATACTTTTTTATTGTATAGCTATTAGATAAGCCTGGGATACATATAGGGTATAATAATTGATTTTGGAAACTCGAACAACAGTTGTAGAACCATAATAGCCAGCTAAACTATCTATAAGAAATATGGAAATGGCCTGCAATGAATTTTGATTTTTCGTACAGTACATTACGTACAGGCACAGTTTCGTAGTTTGGGGTCTAACTTAAAATCTGGGCCATGTTTTATCTAATTAATTTGGGCAGAACGAGATGAAACAGCTTGGCCTCTCCGTATTACTCCGTAGCTTTTATACATTAGGGAGGTCATTTGAAGTAGTCGCTCGGGAAAAATATAAACTGCCCTAAAAACGATATCCACGCGGACGAAGTCGCGGGCAACAGCTAGTACATAATAAGTAGATACATTCTGCCAGTACAGAGTGGTGGAATAGTAACATGATCTCTCGAGATAGCCAAATACTAGCAGATTTCCGCTAGTATCTACCTAATCATTCTACAGAAGGCAGTATACCTACTTACCTGCTTCTTCTTCATCAGCATTTCCCTGTCCTACTTTGGACATATGCCTCCCCCGACTTCGTCCACCCTGATTGACCCACGCCTAATCTTGGCGTTGATGTGCAGGTTGTGCTCGCGCACGAGAGCCCGCGGTCTGCCTTGACCGTGATCCAGGATTTGGCAGATCAGGTAATTACAGTGGAGCGACTGCCATCTGACCTCCATGACCCTGCTACCAGGGGAACCTGACCAGATTGGATCATGGTTACACATCCAGTCGCCTGAATGAGCAGGTTTCATCACTATGTTTTCCTCACCGTAAGAGCATCGGTTAGTATTCAACTAATGTACATAACTCAGAAAACAGTCATTGGTACATGGCCGGAGCGCGATTCGAACCCGGGACCTCTGGCTTACGAGTCGGATACTGTAACCGCTCGGCCACCGACGCTCTTACTGACTTTTTATCCATTAATATACTTAATCTTTTGTAAAATATAAATTGTTTGAATATTTTACCCCAATGTGAAAACATTATTCACTATGGGTGGGATTCGAACACAATACCTTTACCAGTAGGTCACCAACGCTTCCTAATGTCACGTCAAAGCCTGGACGAAAAGGAAAACTAGGTAGCAAATTTTATCATATTGTAAAAAATATGACAAAATAGGTAGCAGCCCATGAAAAACGTACATTCTACCTTGCAAAGGATCAGTATAGGCGATTTTTGGATTTGTTAAACAGTAGAGGCCTTCATGAAAAATCCAAAATTTCGACCTCGGAGTACTCCCGCGGGCTCACCAATTTCCATAAAATGCTGAAAATGCGTTTTTTGGGCCACTCACTAATATCTCCAAAACGGTGGGTCGTAGAGAAAAGTGTTCTTCTACCGAATGAAAGGTTATAAAGTTCTCTACAACTTTTGCCTTGCACACTTTTTCAAATTCCCAACCGTTTACAAGCAACACACTCTCGATCACCGACCTGAAAAATACTCCCGTTTCTTAGAGAGTTGTATGCAAATTTTTATATGTACCCTCCACTTGAGCTAACCTTGCTTATAGCCAAATTTCATAATTTATGTAACTATTGATTGCACACAATAAAGAAATACTACATAGAAATATAACATAGATATAACTGCCACAACAGGCACTACTTATTTTTAAAAGAAATTTCTTCCAGCAGGCCTACAGAAGGGAAATGTTCAGCTAAGAAATGCAGATACGACGTGCACAATTAATGAATAATTGTAAAATAGATACGAATATGATTAATTTTTATATATTATATAAATAAATACATACATACTTATACAATTCCATAATACTACATAACAATATAAATACATAGATATATAATTTAAGGACTAGACAGGGAAAGGCAGTGGTCTTTCACTCGCTTTTTGAATACAGGCAGTGACGGACTGTCACGTACCTCATGCGGGAGAGACTTCCTATAGATAATTATACCTAGGTTATACCTGACCTTTTGCAAGGCAGTTACCCTTTTCTTTCAAACGAATTAATTGGATTATACTCGTAGGTACCTAAATAAAAATAATAAATCTATTTACCATCAGGCAGGCCGTAAGCTTGTTTGCCACCTTAGTGGTATAAAAAAATCTAGATCTTTTTGTGTTCCATAAAATAGGTTTATGTACCATAGACTCGGTACCTACACTCATCTATTTATTTAGGGAAACAAACAGTCTTACATAAGTATAACACATACACAAAACATATCAACTGACTTACAGTTCACACACAGACAGAGTTTTAATAAATGTAATTTAATTATAAATTCTCTATATTGCCTCCACCGCTCTTTAGATCTCCTTTCAGAGGCTCTAAAGTTGGCTGAAAGAAATCCCATTGTGGGATTAGTCCGCCTTTGCTTTGCAAAATTATATTTTTCCCATTTCTGTATTTTTGTGTAATGCAATAAAGAGTTTCATACATACATACAGTTTCATAATTCGTCATAATTCAAAGCAGGTACATATCTAGGACCCCGGGTCTCCTAAAGGCGGCCTTGGTGAAGGTTCCTGAATTACTTTACGCCGAATTGAATTTGCTGAAGGTCGATTGAAACTCTTCCGCTCTGTCTCACAGCGTGTTGGATAATTCGATTGGTTACACGGACTGTTAGGTGCTGGGTTGCCTTCAATGGGTAGCATCTTTAAACACAGGTAGTATAAAACATAGCCGCTTCCCGCTGTCTGTATTTATGTATGTGATTGAAACTCTTCCACTCTGTATCACAGTCGGCGCTGAATAATTCCATTGGTAAACGGGATGTTAGGTACTGGGCTACCTACTCTGCTATATTTTCAAACATAGTATAAATAAATAAATATTTGTGAACAAATTCACACAGCGCCATCTAGCCCCAAACTAAGCAAAGTTTGTGCTATGGGTACTAGATAACTGATAAACTACTTCAACACTTTGAAATACATACTAATTATACATAGAAAACCCAGACCCGTAACAGAAATTAAAATTCATCATTTAAATTTCTGCCCGGCCGGGAATCGAACCCGGGACCTCTTGCGTGGCAGACCGGCATGTTGACCACTGAACCACTCAGGTCGTCAGAAGTATAAATGCTGTACCTACCCATCTATAAACATAGTAAACAAAGTCGCTCCCCGCCGTCTGTCCTTCTGTATGTGATGGAATCTCTCTCGCTCTGTATAACAGCGTGTACTGGATAATTCCATTGTTAACACGAGATAATAGGTGCTGGGTTAGGTACTGTAACACTCGAGAATCTAGGGGCTTTAAATAAAAACTGGTAACTTGTAATTGAAGTTATATTCGTGAAAGTATACTGAAGAATGATATAAAATACAAAATACACCTTACATCTAATTCAAATGGAACCCATTTGAATTCCTGCCTAGCCAGTGCTATGTGTGCTCATAGAGACAGGCTAAAGACCTTAGTCCTGCTTGCTACGAACTATCCAAGCTTACCGACCTTCTTCCTACATGTTTTAACCTACTTAACTGATTAAAGCCCCGGTTGCCCTATGGGAGCAGCAACCTCACCCGGAAACCTACTTAACCTAAAACCCCTCCAGACATGAGGCCTCCGAACGCCTTCCTGTCTTGGGATCCGTCCTAACCTAGGGCCTGCCCGAGCACACATGCTACAGTACTTACAACGCTGTACCTACCCATCTTTAAACGTAAACTGGGAAGTGGGTCCAACTTAACTTGCAAGCAAAGAACAAAAAAAATTGCCATTCTTAAGAATGAAGGTAGATAACTTTCAAATATTTTTGATTTCAAGATTTGATTGATAAAAGAAAAAAGAAGAAAATAACGACGGCTCAGATACCACCTCCCATAGTAAACAATAAAATAAAAACAATTAAAATATTGGATAATTCCATTGGTTACATGGGATGTTAGGTGCTGGGTAACCTTCAATGCTGCCCATCTTTAAAAATAGTATGAAACAAATACGCCGGTCTGTCCGTCTGAAACTCTTCCGCTCTGCATCACAGCGTGTGAATTTGAATAAAGATCTTTAAACATAGTATACCTAAATAAATAAATAAATATGCTTAGACAAACTCACATAGCGTCATCTAGCCCCAAAGTAAGCAAAACTTGTGTTACGGGTGTTAGATAACTGATAAACTACAAATATACGTTTTCTTTTTCTTATATTGTTTGAAGTAAAGTCGCTTCCCGCGCGCCGTCTGTCCCTCTGTATGTACGCTAAGATATTTTAAACTAAGCAACGGATTTTACTATTATGTAGAGAATGTTTTCGGAATAGTTTAATAGATGCTAATCGATGGAAGAAATGCTGCGACCACGTGATCCAAGAAAATTATAAAAATTATGTAAAATTTGGATGACGTCTCGGGGCACGTAGAACTAAATTATTTCATAATAAATACAAATGAAGCTTTTAGTGACACTGATTAAAAAATATTACTAATGACTTGATTTATTTGTGACTTTTTATCCATTATAAAAAAAATAATCATCTTGGCGTTAATGTCCCGGTTGTGCTCTCGAGAACGAGAGCCCGGGGTTCGGCTTGACCACGATCCAGGATTTGGCAGGTCAAGTAATTACAGTGGAGCGACTGCCATCTGACCTCCATGACCCTGCTACCAGGGGAACCTGACCAGATTGGATCATGGTTACACATTCAGTCGCCTGAATGTGCAGGTTTCATCACGATGTTTTCAGTCACCGTAAGAGCATCGGTTAGTATTCAACTAATGTACATAACTCAGAAAACAGTCATTGGTACATGGCCGGAGCGGGATTCGAACCCGGGACCTCTGGCTTACGAGACAGATATTTATGTTACCATCATTAATCTAATTACTAACTGATTTGCTTTGAAAGTCCCGCCACTGCGTAAACAGATGAGGATCACCTTAATTACAGCCTAAAATATATTACTTTTGAAGCTATTTTTGTACTGCGACGCTATTTTATTGACTTCTATAAGGCTAAACATATCGGGGACACTAGGGACCCTTTCTGCGTCGTAGAGCGTTATTTATTTCTGTGTCATCATCCAGGTTAGATAGGTACCTATAGTCAATTTCAGCTCAATTGACGGCCTGGAAGTAGGCCAAATTAGACCTGCAAGATTCCAGGACATACAAGTGATGTTACATAAATACTTGTAATCACTGTTACCTACCTATTAAATTAAAATTAAAATTAAAATATATTTATTTCAGACCATGTATCCATAACTTGTTAGTATTGTATTAGTAACAATTGTACTTATATGTTATGTTAGTAATATTAGTAAGATAATTTTGTAGGTAACACTATTTGAGGCCTATAGCTAACTCTATCCAATGCCTTTGGATAGGGCAGTCGAGCCTATTGGCTATCATTTTTAGGATGGTGTTCCGACTGCCACGCAGGCGCTGCAGTAGAGAGGCTGCTTTCTTGCGCATGAGGGCGTGAAAGCCATCCGTGCGCGCCTCCGCGAACATGCCCGACGCACTGCAGCGCGGCGGCAGTCGCAACAGCATCCTAAATGCATTATTGTATTGAACACGCAGGACGTTATAGGCTCGGCGCGTGTATGACACCCACAGGCCGCTCGAGTAAAATGACTGACAAAACGCCTTGAATAAAGTCACTTTGACGTCTGTCGTGCAGCGAGCGAACCTGCGGGTGAGCATATTGCTCCTCACCGCCAACGCCCTGCGCTCGCGCTCAATGTCGCTATCGTCCCGTAGGTCGCTAGTGACAATGTGCCCTAGGTACTTAAATTGACTTACTATATTAAGTACTGCGCCGTTAAGACATACCGGCGGTACACAGCGTGACTCCTGTCTAGGTGCTTTAAACACTAGAATTTCACTCTTTTTCGAGTTGTATTTTAATCCGTGTACCTCCGCATATGTCTCGCAGGTTGCCAGTAGCTCTTTCAACCCTCTTATCGACGGACTGAGCAGCACCATGTCGTCTGCATAACTTATGTTGTTGACACAGGTACCGTCAATATGACAGCCTACATGAGTGCTGCTCAGTCGTTCGACAAGTTCGTTAATGTAGAGGTTGAATAACAGAGGCGAGCTTAACCCCCCCTGCCGCACACCGCATTTCAGCCTGTACTCATCCGACAGAGTACCGACCCACCTCACCCGGTTTGTCTGGTTAGCATACCAGTATTTGAGGAGGGACGTATATTCCGCCGGCACACCCGCGCTCCTCAACTTACCCCACAGCAGCTCATAGGCAACGAGATCGAACGCTTTGGACAAGTCGAGGAAACACGCGTACACCGGCGTCCTCCTCTTGGTGTAGTACTTGACAGTGTGTTTTAGGGCAAGAATGGCACTCTCCGTGGACACGCCCGGTTTAAACCCGAACTGCGCGTCATGCGCGGGAACGTGTTCCGAGAGCCACCCATTCAACAGACCGTCAAGAACCTTAGCCGCGGTGGTAGCGAGCGAGATGGGCCGGTAGTTGTTCATGTCGGATGTGTCACCCGTTTTGTTTTTCACAATAGGAACTACTGTAGTCCGCATTAGCGGTTCTGGCAAGTAAGAGTGACCTATACACAGGGTGAAAAACAACGACAACACTCGCGGAAGATGGGCCCCCGCATGCTTAAAATGTTCAATTTTAAGCAAACCTATGCTATCAAACAACACATTTCTTTTATAAGAATATTATTTTGGTATTTTTTTATTTTTTTTTCTGTTAATATCTTAGGAAGCCTTCGATAAAAGTTCCTATTCTAGGTCCGATCAAACGCCTTTTGACGACATAAGTGGTTCAGTGGTCAACATCTGGTCTGCTACACAGAGGACCCGGATTCGATTTCCGGCCGGACAGAAACTGAAATGATGAATTTTTAATTTCTATTACAGGTCTGGGTGTACTATGTGCAATAATAAGTACGTATTTAAAATAGTAGTTTATGCAACTGTCATATTATACCTAATTATATGCAGTTGCATACACTACTTTATCTACACTCATATTTTCATGTTAAAATTTCGTACCTAAAATTTTTTCAACTTTGCTGGAAGTAACTGCGAGTCAGTTCTATTGTATCTACGCGTCGAGAATATCAAGCGGCGGGAAATCCACTTCACTACTTTCACATTTATCTATTTATTTGCTTCAAACAAGAAAAAACATTCACAAACACAAATTACAATAATAAGAAAAAATATTTTGTTTAGCGGGAAAATAATTCCAAATGTACCTACACAATCACAACCACAGACTATGAACTGATCACAAATATAAACAGGAATTTTGAATTTGTTAAAGGCATTTAGGTATTCAGCCTACATTTAGCCGTGTCCCGGCGCCCGACAAAAATTTAAAAAAGAAAAGTGTTGCATAATGATTAAAAAGTTATTTTTCGATACAGCTGTAATGAAAATAGTATGGGAAATGCTGTATCAAAAAGTAATTTTTTAAATTTTTATAGACTGGCGTGAAAAAAGTGTATCCTTAAATAACTGTTTTCGAATATGTAATTGGAACATTACGCTATAAGTGTAGATAAAAATATTTAAGTAGTTTTATCAATTATCTAACACCCATAACACAAGCTTTGCTCACTATGGGGCTAGATGGCGCTGTGTAAATTTGTCCAAGCGTTTTTTTTTGTATGATTGTACCTAAGTGTGTGTTGTAAAATGTACCTGTATAATTTTTTGTTTAAATGTTGTGTTGTGTCGTCTAGTTGACAATAAATTATTTATTTATTCATTTGATAACTAATTACGTCGAACAACATACCGAGCAACAAACATGAAAGCTGTCTTGTGATTCTACATTAAATGACGTTTCTGAGACACGTGATGTGGATCCGGTATTTTCTGGAAAGGGCGAGTTGCCCGAACTATTCCAAGAAGGGACGTAACTTTCGACCCTTTGTGTCTCGAAATAATATTCGACCTTTAACTTTCCAGTGCCGGGTCTGGTGCACATGTGCTCTGTGTAATCCAATGTACTGTCCTGTTATAATTAGTTCTTCAAGAAAGGTTTTTACGGGGCTGGCAACGCGTGGGTGATGCTCCTGGTATTGCAAAAGTGCAATTTAGGTTAACATTTTCTATGAATAGATTGATATAATTATGAAATGTTTTGTCAAGCGCTTAGTTAGGGCGGTTGAGTATCCAGCACGTAAGCGAGAGGTACCGGGTTCGAATCCCGCTGCGGCCATGTACCAATGACTCTTTTATGAGTTATGTACATTAGTTGAATTCTAACCGATGCTCTTACGGTGAGGGAAAACATCGTGATGAAACCTGCAAATTCAGGCAACTGAATTTGTAAACATGATCGAATCTGGTTAGGTTCCCTTGGTAGCAGGGTCACGGAGGTCAGATGGTAGTCGCTCCTTTGTAATTACCTGATCGCCAAATCCTGGATCATGGTCATGGCAAACCCCGGGCCCTCGTTCTTGAGAGCACAACCGGGTCATTAACGCTAAGATGATTTTATGAATTATTTTGAACTGACATTTATTTCGTATTTAATAATGTAACTAATTCATTTCTTATAATACTAACCTAGTTAATTTGACCTTTAATACTAACATAATATGGACAAAATGGTCTCAAATAAATGATATATATATATATTTTTTTTAATGGAACCTTCGTGTTCAGGGTCCTATTTAGACTGAACGGAAGCGACAGTTGGAGGGGTCCCAATTTTAACAGGATGCAAATTTTCAAGAACGTCTTAAACGACGAGATTAGTAAGCTATTTCAAAATTAGGAATTACATCTAATCAAAACGAATAGTGTAAAAAAAGAGGAATTTTTTTTACAATGTGCAAATTCTTGTGTCTAACATTTCTAGTGTAAGTGATTAATTTCCAAAGTTCGCAACTTTGGAAAGTGTCTCTTTTTTTTTAGACAATTTGTTTAATTTCAGCTACAATGCACAGTCCTTTTCACACAATTTTTAAAATTTCATGTCCGTTGGACAGGAATGTAATTAATAATTTTGACATAGCTTTCTAATCTCGTCGTCTACGACGTTCTCGCAAATTTGCGAACTGTAAAAAATGGGACACCAACTGTCGCGTCCGCTCAATCTGATTTATAAACCGTAAAAAAGAAAATTTGAATTTGGATGAGGATTGAGTGAAAAGTGCAAATCTGTTGGCAAATAAAATAAACGGCTCGCCTCGAGTCGAACGATTTCAATTTTAATTTCCAGCATGAAAATGTCATATTTTGACACTGATTGTTCCTATTTTTGAAGGGTGTCGCGATATAATTTAACAAATAATTAGTTCCTCTTGCCGATAATAAAAGGTTTTATCTTATCGGCAACAGATGGCGCAATTCAGTGCCAAAATGTCACACATGCACACAAGGAACTTGAATAGTTGACTGTTTGATTTATTTTAATCAGTCAAGATTGATCGGGGTGATGATAATTTAGGAACATGGGCTAGCAATACTTAATTTAAAATGTAACTTGAGTGATATCTCTTGGTAAATGAGTTTTATTAATACGGAAATCAAATGATGTAATGTTTAATAACAATTTGAAACATAATTTACATAGACAAAATAAATACTTAAAACTAGATATCAGTATAACTTTGTCATAAAAACTTAAACTAGATTTTTAACCCACTGTTTGCCATTCCCGGTGCAAAGGTGCCCATAACACTAGCAGCGTTGCCACGCTGAATGGCGATGGACAGCCTCTGCAACAGGAATGACCCAGAGCGGGGGTCACCACCCCACTCTCTCATTCGACGGCCAACGTCTTTAAAAACACTCTTGCTTCCTCACACCAACATCCGGTCGTTTCCGCTGCGAGTGGGACAAACAAATAATTGTTTTGCAGGGCGGAGTATAAATTAAATTGGTAAATTGCATTATATCATCACGCTTGAAAAATAACCTACTTACTCACTATCTGCATGGTCTACTGGTTGACTGCAAGATGAAACCTTAATGGCTTTAAGTCCGCCAATTGTGTTGTTATGCAATAAAGTTTTTAAATAACTAAATAAAATATCTCCTCCTGTCTGACTCTTAGATCAAACTCGACATAAAAGTCCTATACACCGCCATCTATTTACAAGGAGATAAAACTTGTTTTTTTTTCTATTACTATCAAATTGAAAAACATCTCATTGAAAACCGTTGGACCATAGCCTCCTTCATCTTACAAAGGAGGCTATGGTTCGACGCAAGTGGTTCAAAAATAGAACCCCATAAGTGATGAGCGATTCAGGGAAAATAGATTTATGAAGGTGAAGTAAAAGGACTTATATATAAGTAAGACAGTTAGGACAGTGTGAAAGGATAGGTTGCCTGTTTCTTACCATTATGCAAAGGACAAAGTCGCCGTTTCTTTGACCATCTTTAACGGAGCGTAAAATACGTCTTATTCTCACCCTAACGTGTAATATCCAACTGTCCCCAATAAATCTCTACCTGTGTTTTATTCCTGAAAAGGGCAACTTCAATTCTCATGGGGGATGTTAGCTACGCTGTGACATACGAGCAGACAGTCTACATGATGGTAAGCGGTAACAGTCACCTATACGTCTACGATTCATGCATTTAGGTTGTAGGCAATACATACATACACATACATACATAAAGCTCACGCCTGTGTCCCACAGGTGGGGTAGCAGGCAATAAAAATGCGAAAACGCTGGTGCGTTATCACTGTGCCTGCCTGTGTGTGGCTGTGTGTTTTATGCCTGGAAATATGACTACCTACATTTATTTATTTCTGTTCCATATTTATTTTACAGTGCCGTACCTGAAAATGGGCCCATAGAATAGCGTGTGGTGTGCTATGCATTTTTTTTTCTTTCTTGCAGTGTGGACGGACAAAAATGAAAAGCCTCATGCCTGTAATTGAAAGAAAGAAGAAAGAAAAGACATTTATGACACACAGCACACCACGACACAATAGAACAGTTACAGTTACAGAAAATTCAAAAATTCAAAATTTCTTTATTGATTAGGACATTAAATATCTCTTTCAATTGTCAACAAGGAGGAGGGTAGGAAAGTAGGAAGGAAGCACACAGTGACACACTGGCCGCCCCATGGCCGCAGCGAACCCACCCCACGCCAACCACGACCGGACCGTGCCCGACAATGCCAGGCAGAGCCGGACCGCGCTCAATATATTATATATGTCTAGTATAATTAAGACAAAGGAAACATAAATAATAAAACATCTAAGACAATGCGTAGCCTACCATGCCACTGTAATTGCCTTCGTTACGCAAGTTAGTGGCAGAAATGGATAAGGCACACGTATTTATCCAGGCTGACTCCTTACGTAGGTCGTAAGAAAGGAGCCTTCAAGGCAGCCACAGTCTCATTTCATCCTACGAAACAAGCTAGAAATTTCGTAGAGCTTTCTACGCTACGAAATTCGTAGCTCTACGAAATTTTAGCTAGCTTTATGAATTAAAGCTAGCTGCAACGATTTATAGGATTGGGAATATTTGGGGCGTTTCGAATTACTACAAATTTTGTAGAGCTTTCGAAATTCGTAGCTCTACGAAATTTTAGCTAGTTTTATGAATTATAGCTAGCTGCAACGATTAATAGGATTGGGAATATTTGGGGCGTTTAGAAGTACTACAAATTTCGTAGAGCTTTCGAAATTCGTAGCTCTACGAAATTTTAGCTAGTTTTATGAATTATAGCTAGCTGCAACGATTAATAGGATTGGGAATATTTGGGGCGTTTAGAAGTACTACAAATTTCGTAGAGCTTTCGAAATTCGTAGCTCTACGAAATTTTAGCTAGTTTTATGAATTATAGCTAGCTGCAAAGATTTATTGGGAAAAAAGAGAATTTCTCTCTGAAATCATCTATCAAATAGGAATATTTGGGGCGTTTCGAAGTCTCCATTCGTTGCTATTATAGCCTTATACCCATTATGAAAAGCCTTTTTTTATACTGCACTAGCGACCCGACTCGGCTTCGAATGAGTTTTCTCGACTTGTCTTTTCTATAATAATAAAATAAATCGTTTTGACTGGACAACACGACACAGCATGTACATTATACAAAAAAAAACATAAATTACACAATTGAATCATAAAATTACATAGCATATAAAAAATAAAATTCAATTAATTAAACAAACACAACCTAAATAATTAGACAAACACAATACGATAAAACTGTCGACTTGTGGCACCTTCGGTCAACAAAAGGACCTCACGAAGCCTAAGCCGAGGCCGTACATCCATATATACATACATATTAACCTTACGGAAAAAATTCTCTACCTGATAGTGAAAACCGCATCAAAATTAATTGCGTAATACACGAGGAGTTTTCAGACATACATCCTGACTTAAAGCTACATTATTTAATACTATACGAATATAATGATATAAGCATAGAGAGAGAGAGATAAGCAAATCAATACACACAGCCAGCACGAAACAGCTGATAATAAAATCAGAGAATTTCATTATGTTTACATCAGTGTGTATCTAGCAATATTCGCTTCAGTAACTTCAGTTTTCAGTTACCCTTCAGTCGGTTACGCGTCGCTTATCTGAGCGGACGTGCCGTCGCTTCTTTCTCTCCAAGGAGTGAATTCGAGTGAGTCGTGACAAGTGAAGTTGTGTGTGAAGTTGGTGAAGTGTTGTACCTGTGAAGTGTGTTTGTGGAAGTGTAAAGGAATGCCAGTGCTGTGAGGAGCGAAGAGCTTTGCCAGGATAAACAGGTAATGTTTTTGAGTTTTTGCGGCGGATTGTGTGAGGAAAAAGCTTGTATCAGCGAGTAATCAGTCGAAGTAAATCTACCTTCGATAATGTGCTGGGCAAACTTATGGACATTGATCTATTCTACTGGAACAATGAGAAAGGAAATTATTATCTCTCCATCGCTGAACCCTAATTGATGTATTGTGTCCATTGGGTCTCTGATATTGGTATTTTTGTTAGTTGTAGCTACCTATAACAAAACACAAAGTTTTTTTATGCTACGCAGTGACAAACAGGACAGGGCTGTGTGTGTGGGCACCTGATGGTATGCGGTAACTGTCGTCCATAACATCTATGATTCATTTAGGTTGCAGGTAACAAAAATGTACAACCGCAGGTGCGTTGTCACTGTGAGGACTTAGATGAAATGCCTCATGCCTGTAATTGCGCTGTCTACCTTATCCTTCAAACCGGAACATAACAATGCAAGCATTGTTGCTTGGCGGCAGAAATAGATCAGGCTGTGGTATTCACTCAGGAGGATTCCTCATAGCAGAGTCTTACCTAAACTTGTCTATTTCATTCTTGTCGTAGAAACCTTTAATTAAAGATGCGCTTAGAAAGATATCTATGTATTTTTTATAGATGATATAACTTTTGTAAGTGTAAATCTTGTTGGTTGCCTTGAATAAATAAACAAATCAATTTCGATTTACTACGACAAGGTTCCGTCCCATACTGAAAGTGCGCGGGTCATTGTTGTTACTGCTATGTCAATTATCGTAATAGATGGCTTTTGGGCTTGAATACAAGGTTATGAGGCACACGACTGCTAGAAAATGTATCAAAATATACATATCGATCACTCTTCTATACATTCATAGTATAACACACACACAAACAAACGCACACACGCACAGAATCTTATATTATATTTTAAAGAGAGAAGTTTATATTTTAATTTTGATAGTATATATTTTATTATTATTATTATTTTACATGGTGTTTACAGGCTATATTAATTACCAAAATTATAAATTGCAGTTTTGTAATTGGCATTACAACTTAATAATGTAACATTTTTGAATAATATTTTATATGCTGTAATACTGTGAAATAAATAAATAAATGAAAATGGAAAAAAATAAGATAAATTCGCTTCCCGCCGTCTGTATCTATGTACGCTTAGATCTTTTAAACTACGCAACGGATTTTAATGCGGTTTTCAACAATACATAGAGTGATTCAAGGGGAAGGTTTATAAGCAAGAAAAATGGGTAGGTAGGGGTAAAATAGGTGTAGGGTAGGGGTAGGACACGCGAAGTCACTTCGGGATAGCTAGTACTAAGATAAACTCACTTTCACACAATTTCAGTACGAACATTACCACTAAAAGCAATAACTTCCATTCGACCTCACTTGCGTGAATAGAATAGAATAGAATAGAATAACTTTATTGTTGAACTGTGTAGGTACAATCAGGTATTACAAATGATATTTGTGAGTTTCAACAGTTTGCCCATTTCGGACATACCATATTTAAAGCAGCAATAATTAAATAGTAAAATTCACATCCATTTAAAACAATAAAAAAGAACTTGGAAATAAATCAAAATATGCAATGTCAATAATAGCTAGATACGTAATAAATGAAAAATGTTAAATTCAAATTAAATTATCAATTAAATAATAATATGAATGTCAGCTTATAATTTACAATATCAAACTCTTATTTCGTCCAAAATTCCCCCAAATTATAAAAAGCCCTATCCAATAGCCATTCTAGCCAGATTGAAAATTTTTTTTTTTGTGTGCCATTGTATCTTATAATAATAGTTTTATACTTAAAGTGTATTTTAATATGTTAATTGTACGAGTATTATTGTGTATAGTACATACATACATGAATGATGATGATGATGATGATGTGTATGTATGTATATTTATACTTAATAATGTTCATTTTAGTTTTTTAGTTTTAATTTTTTAGTTTTTTAGTCTTAAGTCTGGCCATGACAGAATACCAGCGGGTGTGGGTTCCACCTTTACCCAAACGCTGAGTCATGGACCTTTTTGTCTATTAGAAGCTTTTATTTTAAAAACATTTATACAATTCTGTTAATTTATAGGCAAATAAATATTTCTATTTCTATTTCTATTTCTATTTCTATTTCTATTTCTATTCTTTTAATTTAGTTTTAAATTAATATCCACTTAACATTTTTAAATGTTCTGGTAAATTATTGAACACTTTAATTTTATTGACATAGGAGCTTTTTGTTATAATTGCACTGGAAGTTTTCACAGTACATATATCGTGTTTATATTGGGAGCTAGCTCCTAGTAAGTATAATGTAATTGCTAATATTTCCTACTAATCTCTTAATATCAGAAAGCGTTAGTGGCCTAATGGTTAAGGAATCCGCGTTAAGCGGGAAGGTAACGGGATCGAATCCCAGTCCCGCCATGTATCCAATGACTGTCTGAGTTATGTACCCTATTACTTGAACACTAACCGATGCTCTTACGGTGAAGGAAAACATCGTGATGAAACCGGCACATTCAGGCCACTGAATGAATGTGTAACCATGATTCAATCGGGTCAGGTTTCCCTGTTAACAAGGTTACGGAGGTCAGATTGCAGTCATTCCCGATCTGCCAAATCCCGGATCATGGTCAAGACGGACACCGGGGCTTTGCGCGCGAGAGCACAAATGTTTTTTTTATATTTGAAATAAGATACGGTGGGATAGTAACATCTTGGAAGAATTTTAGATTGAAGTTAATAAATAATAAATAATTTTTGTAATTCTTTTGTATAAATTGTGGTTTTCGAAATAAATAGTACTTCAATTTCACGGCAAATTTATTGATTTTGCATTACGCAATGAAATTGAGTTGTGAGCGTTCCCACACCGCGGTCCAAACAGCCACTCTTGCTTGTACAAAGCAAATGGCTGTCTACATTGACTTATTTTTTTTTTTTTTTTTTTTTTTTTCGAAATCAACTAATTAAGTAGCGGGGCGCGTTGTTTCAGCTTAGACAAGCTCTATATGTTTATTGTATTTTTTTTAATAGTAATTGTATTTATAGTAGTAATTTAATTTAAATTATTTTAATCTCAAATTTATTTCCTTCACTTATGTCAATGTTTTCTTGTTAAGCACCTACTTAATCACTCTGTGCATGGTTTGCTGGTTGACTGTTAGACAAAGCCTCAAGGGCTTTAAGTCCGCCAATTGCTGTAATTTGTGCAATTAAGTTTTGACTTTTGTTTTGCAATTTAACCACCGACGATAACACTATCCTTTTATTTGTTTACTTATTGCTTTTAATCGGAAAATACAAAAGATTAAAGCTAGTTACCATCGTGGAGCCTGTGAAGCTTAGTATCGAACAGCGCAATCGATGCGCTAAAGGTTACATTGCACAATAATAAAATAAATAAATATTGGAGGACAAATTCACACAGCGCCATCTAGGCCCAAACTAAGCAAAGCTTGTGCGATGGGTGCTAAATAACTGATAAACTACTTAAATACTTTTTTAAATAAATACTTATTATACATGGAACACCCAGACCCGTAACAGAAATTGAAATTCATCATTTTAAATTTCTGCCCGGCCGAGAATCGAATCGGACCTCTTGCGTGGCTGACCGGCATGTTGACCACTGAACTCAGGTCGTCTAACAATCGTCGGACAATATCATATATCATTTTGATTTTGGTATTTTATTTGATTACTAATGACTAGCTTTTGCCCGCGACTCCTCCGCGTACCCATATACTTCCCGTACAACTACCACACACTTACTTTACCCATACCATTTTTTTTTTTATTTTTTTTTACTATGTTAAGTTTATTGTTACTAACACTATGGATGTAAATCTGATATAAATATTTTTATTTGAATTTAATTACTATCTATTGATGAAAACCGCATTAAAATCCGTTGCGTAGTTTAAATGATCTAAGCGTAAACATGTACCTACATAGATACATACATGGGGGCGGCAACGCGTGGATGATGCCCCTGGTATTGCAAACGTCCATAGGCTGCGGTGACTGCTTACCATCCGGCAGGCCGTAAGCTTGTTTGCCACCTTAGTGGTATAAAAAAAAACAGGAACAAACGGCGGGAAGCGACTTTTTTTTATACTATGTATCGATAGATAGATACTTTGAGAGGCCCTGTATACCTCCGAGGTGTCAGTAAAGTCAAAACCATTAAAAGCTTGACTCTCAAAGAATTTAATTAGAAGCCTGAAACACAATTATTCATTCTACATTTGAAAATAATTGAACGACACCAAAAGCATCGGGCAATTAATTTTCCGACACTCGCATTATTTTTCCGCATGAATCTCGTTGTTATAACGATTTTGACTTCTATTGCTAGGGAGTAGAGTGGGTGTTTCTTTACCAATCTAATTATATCAGGTGGTAGGACTCTGTCAAGCCTGAGGAGTCCGCCTGCGTGAGTACCACCGCCTTATCTATTTCTGCCGACAAGCAACAATGCTTGCATTGTCGCGTTCAGGTTTGAAGGATAAGGTAGCCAGCGCAATTACAGGCATGAGGCATTTCATCTTAGTCCTTACAGTGACAACGCACCTGCAGTTAAGCATTTTTGTTACTAGCAACCTAAATGTAAGAATCGTAGATGTTATGGGTGACAGTTACCACTTACCATCAGGTGGGCTATCTGCTTGCTTGTTACTTAGTGGAATAAAAAAAAAACATTCGTTTAATACCACTAAGATGGCAAACAAGCTTACGGCCTGCCTGATGGTAAGTAGTCACCGCAGCCTATGTCCGTTTGCAATACCAGGGGCATCACCCACGCGTTGCCGACCCCACTACATATTAACGTTAACAAGTTATACACCTAAACCTTCCTCATGAATGAATCACTCTGTCCATTGGTGAAAACCGCATAAAAATCCATTCAGCACTTTTTGAGTTAACGCGAACAATCAGACACAGAGAGAGAGAGAGAGACAGACGCGGCATGGGACTTTGTTCTGTAATATATAGCGATAAGCCTTCTACCACGTCTGTCTGTCTGTTCGCGATTAACTCAAAGACTTCGGAACGGATTTTCATGAGGTTTTTACCAATAGACAGAGTGATAAATGAGGAAGGTGCGAAGCCTGGACGGGTAGCTTGTTTAATAACAAAATAATAATTAAAACCTTTATTCTGATTCTACGCCATTAGCGTGATTAACGCCCGTATCCCTAAAGGGCAGGCAGAGACAAAGACTCTCGAGTGTCACAAGCTACGATCCTGAGATACAAAATTAAATTTCATAAATAATATAATTATAGTCATTGTGCACGTCTTATCTGCGTTTAATTATCACATATCTCTTTTGTAGGCCTACTGGAAGAGATTTATTTTAGAGATAAGTAGTGCCTGTTGTGTCGTAACTAATCTGTACTTTCTGTATTTGTTATCTTGTGTACAATAAACTGTTAAATAAATAAATAAATAAATAGTAATTTTTTTATACCACTAAGGTGGCAAACAACAAAAAAACAACAACAAATCAACTTGGAACACAAAGCAAGCGTTATTCATTGATATTTTGTATTTCATCGTAATGTTAGTTGATTGAAAAGCTCGATGAATGCGGAAGAAGCGAGCTGGGTTTGTCAGGCCTAGGGTGACCAACCCTGTACACATTTTACAGGACATGTGAATAAAACTTACAGGATTTAAGAAAAAATACGGGATAACACGGGCTTATTATGAAATTTGTTTATCGTTGTAAAAAAAGTAAAAATCTACGATGTCCATAGGCGGCGGTGACCACTTTCCATCAGGTGGCCCGCATGCTTGTTTGTCTGCCGGATGACATAAAAAAAAAACATTATTAAGCAGTACCTGCAATGAGTAGAAAAGCGAGATCAATTAAAAGATACGGGACCGTGTATGGTATTTATCTTAAATGACCGGAGACCTGGCTCGTTCCTCGAACAACGGATCAGCATCGCTATCCAACGAGACCTTTGTCTAGCCAGTTGTCTTTGCACCATTCCGGGGGGCAGCGGGGTGGACGACTTTTTTAATAATACATTTCAAAATATTATTAAAACTATTTAATTTTTAAAACTTATGTTTTTTATATATATTAGTGTATATTTTTAGTATTGCAGATGTAGGTATTGGTGTTTACTATAGCTGTAAATATTTTATGCGTACCTTAATAAATAGTGCATACCAACCTGAAAAAAAATAGGTACAGGTCACGTCCATAATGATAGCTTATATACAGGACGTCCTGCAAAATACAGAACTGTTGGCCAGCCTACTCAGGACCGTAGCAAGTGGAACAATGTGGTCTCTGCCCACCCCCAAGGGAAAGAGGCGCGACAATAGCTGTGTATATGTGTATATGTACTTATCGATTATGAAGCATACAACTCTGTCGAAAACAAATGAAGTGTGGCATGAGTTGACCCAAATGCTTATGTGGTGGAATTATTTAGGGGCTGATATAAATTTAAATTTGGTGATTATTATAATTTAGTGGGCCCGGCGCGACTTCGTTCGCGTGGCAATCTACACCTACCCTACCCTACACTACCAATTTATATTACTTACTAGCATTTGTCCGCGGCTTCGTCGGCGTAAAATTTGGTTATAACGTTCCAGACCAGTTTCCGCGGGAACCACATTGAATTTCGTAATAAATTATACCCAATATGCTATTCGGGGCAATAAGCTATATTGCTGCCAAATTTAATTAAATTCCGTTAAGTAGTTTTTCCGTGACGGAGTAATAAACATTCAAACATAGATAACTCCATTCATACAAACTTTCACAATTATAATTAAAATACCCTCTACATTTCGTAAAGGTATAATTTGCTATCCTTTGTTGAGCGTCAGTGACCTAGTGGTGAGAGAGTCCGACTCGTAAGCGAGAGATCGCTCGAATCCCACTGCTGCCATGTACTAATGACTCTTTACTGAGTTATGTGCATTAGTTGAATACTAACCGATGCTCTTACGGTGAGGGAAAACATTGTGATGAAACCTGAATATTTCAGACAATTGAATGTGTAACCATGATCTAATCTAGTCAGTTTCCCCTGTCAACTGGGTCACGGAGGTCAGTTGGCAGTCGCTCCATTGTAATTACCTGATCCGCCAAATCTTAGAACATGGTCAAGGCGGACCACAGGCCCTTATGCGAGACAGCATAAACGGAACATTAAGGCCAAGATGATTCCTTTATGCGAACACATCAATTAAACATACCTAGATCCATAATGCAGGAACCCTATTACAAAGCCTCCATTATCTGTCCGTCTGTCACTCACAGGCTTGTCTTTGGAACCGTAACAGATGCCACAATCCTCCCCTATCTGCCTGTCTGTCACACGCTTGTATCTTTGAAACCGTAGGAGATATAAGTATCTAAGTATTGCACACACAAAAATTATACATAACACGAAAAAAAGAAAAACAATTTATGTGCGGGCAAGAGCACTCGCCCTATCGCTTTAAGCGATATCTTCCAGACAACCTTACATACTACCTTGAAATTTTCACAGCATACGAATGTGTTTCCATAGCTGTTATAACAACAAATCCTTTGTTTGTTTTTGTACAAGAAACCTGCTTTTTCGGCGTTTCTCAGAGGTTAATACATACTCGAACTCCACTGTAATTACCTGATCTGCTAAATCCTGGATCATGATCCATGGTCAAGGAGAACCCCGGGCCCTCGTGCACGACAACACAAGATGCTTATTGTTTTATACAAGCACGAAACTCATAAATTCATTCAACGTGTCAACAAAGAACATAAATTAGAAAATTTCGCAAAAGAGAAAGCGAATAAAGTGGTGTTGTTTCTAACATTCTCTGGAAAATTTGGGTAGCAAAGTAAAACTCATAGTAGGATATACCTAGGTAATGTTCTAAATCATACGTATGCGCTTAATACACCTGGCTAAATTCAGTCGACTAAATTCAGAAGCAAAATGCGTGCACATCAAAGTGGAATGTATTGCTCATGGAATGAGGTCCATTTTTGTATCACGCCTTTTGAAAAGCGGAGCGATGCATAACATAATATCAGTGATATGAAAATTGACCTTATTCTATGAGCAATACATTTGACTTTGATTTGATTGCACGCTTTTTGCTTCTGCATTTATTCGACTGAATTTAGTCAAATGTAATAAGCGCATTAGAAACAATATTATAGAGCTAAGTACATTACAATATACACACACACACACACACACCTAGAACATTCGATGAAACCTAGCTCAGTTCTTACGATCTCGGCTTCCATAGAAATCCCAGCGTAAACAAAATACTTTCGAAAATAAACAAACTTTCAAATTTAATATAATATTAACGGTGTACGTAACAAAAACTGTAATTAAACACATCTGCGCCCTAAAATTTCTACGAAGGCCTAAGCTTATCCGATTCGAGTTTCACACGAACCGAAATAATGAGGGTTGTCTGGTACGAAGTTTGCTTTTAATATTTTTATTTTACATAACGAAATTATTAGTAACGATCGAAGAGTTTCACTGCCTACCTCCTGACATTTGATAAGACATGACCACTTTTTGAGAGTGATAATGGAAGGCAAAGTTGGGGGAAAGAGAGGAAGAGGAAAGCCAAGATTTGAATATTGGAAGGACGTGAAGGAAAAAGTGAGCGGCGGGGATTATAAAGAGATGAAGAGACAGATAGGAGAAATGAGTAGCGATTGCTCCACCGACAAGAGTCATACTCTTAAATATATCATGATGACAGGAACTCAGTATGTGTGCAAACTTTCATGAGGATCGGTTTAGAAGAACTACAAGAAAACGCTGTCTCAATGTAAAAATATGACTGAACCAGAAAATTATGGCCCTCGAAATTCACCTACTGAGAAGATGACTAACCCAGAAAATGACTGGGGACGATCATGACGTTCCTCAAAATTTGCTTTCCAAGAGACCTGTCTCGCCAAAAGATTTTCCCTTTTGGCGAGTTATTTTCTGCCATGGTGCCATGGTAAAAGTTGTTACTTATCGCGAGTACATGCATACGGTACCCCATGGTCACAATGAAGTCACTCTGTATATCTCTCATACCTACATTTGGTGATCCTATAATGTAGAGAAATAACAAGTATTTTCGATTTGCCGTTCCTTGAAAATTACAGTTTTCGTCATTTTCACTATACAGAACGACAATTTAATGTTTAAAGATCTAAATAAAGTACAAGTTCACAAATTACTCCTTTAAGGATTTATCCTTGATAATAATAATACCAATTTGTTACCGTGCTACCCTAATCATAACTCAAATGATATGAAAATATAGGCTGGGACAGAGCCGTTCTTTATTTTGTACTACCTCAGTCTTACATATGGCAAAAGTTATTTACAGATAGGGAATAAGCATCTACTTTTTTTTAGACAAATACTGCGCCATCTAGCCCCAAAGTGAGCAAATCTTGTGTTATGGGTGTTAGATAACTGATAAACTACTTATACAGTATTTTTTTAAATACATACTAATAAGTATAATAATACATACTACACCCAACCCCAGACCCGTAACAGAAATTAAAATTCATCATTGCAATTTCTGCTCGGCCGGGAATCGAAACCGGAACCTCTGCGTGGCGACCGGCATGTTAACCGACCGATTAATGATGTGTTTTTATAGGCCGTTTTTTATTTTGAGCTACCTACAGTCTTACGGAAAAAGTTATTTACAGATAAAAGGGAATAATCACCCACTTATCTAAGGATACTCAAAAAATGAAGGTAGAGTTATTTCAAGTATTTTCGTACTATTCACCCACTCATAACAGTTCTACCCTCATTATAATTTGTAGAAAGCGACTGTCGACTGTTGTTTGTACTTGTTTGTCCCTGAATCGAAACTCGGGACGAGAAATAATGAGCGAAATCATTAAGAATATCTATATTGGAGAGATAATAATAACATGTTATTTTACTTTCGTTTTCCCCCATGGGAATATTTTTAAGAACTACCGCTCAAAATGATATTTCTTTAGAAATGAGCTGTACCTGTTGTGATCTTATCTGTATGTCAATTTTGTATACTATTTATTGTGCACAATAAAATGTTAAATAAATAAATAAATAAATAAATGATTGTTTTAACTTAAAGTATCCGTGTACCATACAGCTATCCTGTACATCGATTTGAGTTTTTTTTATCGTAGCCCGACAACTAATGTCCTGGTTGTGCCCGGCACACGAGGGCCCGGGGTCCGCTTTAACCATGATCCAGGATTTGGCAGATCAGGCGCGACTGCCATCTGACCTCCGTAACCCTGTTAACAGGGGAACCTTACCAGATTGGATCATGGTTACACATTCAGTTGCCTGAATATTCTCGCGATGATTTCCCGCACCGAAAGAGCGTCGGATAGTGTTCAACTAATGTACATTAACTCAGAAAAGTCATTGGTACATGGCGGCACTGGGGTACAAACTCGGTACCACGGGGTGCGAGTCTGTCGACCCCTTAACCATTACACCTACGACGCTCCAAGGTATTACAATTCAAAGTAAAGTAAAGTATAGTCATGGAAGATGGAAAGGGAGGCCTTTGCCCAGCAGTGGGACAGAAGTGGTTAAAATAAAAATAAAAGTAAAATGTAATATTTCAATATAGCTATTACACACACACACACACACACACGCGCATACGCACACACACACACACACACACACACACACACACACACACACACACACACAACAATAAAAACTCGAAACGACACGGACAACTAAAAAGTCAATTTATAACAAAAGTTTAAATTGAATCTGTCAACTTCAGTTAGGATGGTTCAATAAAACAAGGGGAAACTATAATTTTCGACATGTGGATAAATCTAATAGCCTTAGGATGGGACGGACTCAGGAGAATTGTAACCGAACCTCTAATAGTAAGGATTCCAAACCTGTAATGTTACATCGGAACCCTTGTCCAGATTGCGTTCTCGTGCACGAGGGCCTGGGGTCCGCCTATACCATGATCCAGGATTTCGTAGATCAGGTAATTACAGTGAAGCGATTGTTATCTCACCTCCGTGAACCTGTTAACAGAGGGACCTGACCAGATTGGATCATGGTTACACATTCAGTCGCTCGAATGTAAAGGTTTATTATGATATTTTCCCGCACAGTAAGAGCATCGGTTAGTGTTCAACTAATATACATAAAACTCGGAAAAAAGTCATTGGTATATGACGACACTGGGGTTCGAACGCGGTACCTCTCGCTTACGAGTCGGACCCGTAACGGCTAGGCCAGCAACCCTCCTAATCGGAGCCCGTATACGGAATTATAGGATCACTTTGCTGTTCGTCCGAAGAACCGGCCCTGGTCTAACAGCAGCGTTAATAATAATAAAGCAATAACCAAAGTTAAGCAACGCACGAAAACTCCGAGAACTGGATTGGTGATCGTTTCGTATTTAGCGGCTAATTGAAATTCAGCACTATAAACAGATACCTTTCATTATTGCAATATAATATGCATTTTTTTTTACGTTTTACTCCCTAATAGTATAAGATGTATTACCCAGATTCAACTTTACTGTATTATTTGATACTTTCCTGGAGTCGTTTGTTTACCAAATTACTGTAATTGTGTTATCCTGTTAATGGCATCTAAATTGTAAACACACACACATACTTTTTTACATCCATACATACATAAATCTCACGTCTGTGTCCCACATAGACCGCCACTTTGCTCTGTCCTGACACAACTCTTTCCATACATCTCCTTTTATTCTTGCCACTTCGGTCCCCAGCTTTTTTAGAACATTACTGATCTGATCAGTGAATAATTTTCTGTGTCGACTTTTTTGGCGAGAATTTAATAAAGTATGTCAGAATCCTAGCTTGTGACACCCCAAAGTCTTTGCCTACCTCTATAAGAAGCGAATGCGTACGCACCTTGTCTATATGCGTGTGTAGGTAATGTATTTATCCATCGCGTATGGTAACAAGCTTTATTGCCTTGTAACAAACAAGAAGCGTTGGTTAATAGCGTTTTAGACAACACTTTAGTCTTAAGTACTCTCAGGGAACTTAGTATGTCTTCTCGCTGGCACTGCGTTACACGGTATCGCTATTTGGAATATATTTTATTTATTTTAGCCATTTTTTTCCCACTGCAGGGCAAAGGCGTCCCTAACCATCTTCCATGACTTACGGTTGCATGCTTTAATTATCCAAGATTTGACAGATCAGGTAGTGGAGCGACTGCCATCTGACCTCCGTGACGGTGCTACCAAGGGAACCTGATTAGATTGTATCATGGTTAATTCCGTCGCCAGAATGTGCAGGTTTCATTACGATGTTTTCCCCCACCGTAAGAGCGTCGGTTAGAATTCAACTCAGAAAAAGGCGAAATTTAGAGCGATAAAGGAATAGTAAAAGATTAAGAATTTTAGAAGTTTTTGTCTCTCTGTTTATCTGTTTGTACTCGCTAATCTCCGGAACTACTGTACGGATTTGAATTAAACTATTTTGTTGTGTAGCTATTAAGCCTGGGAAACATATAGGCTATAATTGATTTTAGGAACTAGAACACCTGATGCTGGCCCATAATAGACCAACCAGCTTAACTATAATAAATATGGAAATGGCGCCAAATGAGTTTTGGTGGGGTTTTCGCAGTTGGTGGTTTAGGGTCTAACTAAAAATTTACTCTACGATTCATCAAATTCGGTTACGTAGAACCTGAGATACAGATTGACCTCTCTTTAGGACTAACTTTCATACATTAATGGTCATTTAAAATCAGTCGCTCGGGAAGAAGATAAACTGCCCTAAAATGATTTCCATGTGGACGAAGTCGCGGGAAAAAGCCATATATTTAAAAAAAAATGTATGAAGCTTTATACGCACCGGTGTGGTGTGAGACGCGGCAACCTTGCTATTCAATTCGCGGACAGAACCAAAGCAAACTTTCTCACCCTACAGAGGGAACTCATTAGAACTTGGAGTTGAGAAAGGTTTTTTGCTGAATAGGCGATTAACACTACAACGAAAATTAAGATAAAGAACCTACGAAGCTAACCCCTTTATTTCTCCACAATCATGCTTGTCTAGAATGTTGGTAGCCTAATACATCAGATACTGTAATTTTAGATACATATTTGTGGAGACTGGTGGTTAAGAGCGTCTGTGGCTAGGTGGTTGCGAATTCGACTCGTAAGCGAGAGGTACCGGGTCCGAATCCCGTTGCGGCCATATACCAATTACTCTTTTCTGAGTTACGTACATTAGTGGAAAACTATTCGATGCTCGTTCGGCGAGGGAAAATATTGTGATGAAACCTGCACATTCAGGAAGCTGTATGTGTAAGGATGATCCAATCAGGGTTCCCCTGGTAGCAGGATCATGGAGGTCATATGGCAGTCGCTGTAATTACCTGATCTGCCAAATCCTGGATCATGGTGAAGGCGGACCCCGGGCCCTGAACGCCAAGATGACCACCATAGTCTTATTTTCAATCCTAAAACGTCTTTTAATATGACAGTTTGGTACATGTGCTGTAGCATGCGTGCGCTTATCCTGATACGTACTGTCGCATTCATAAATGCATGACCACCTTAAAATCCATATTCCCGGGTAGCTGGTAAAAGGTTTTATAGCATGTAGCATACTGTTCGAAAGGGAATAAAGTAGCAAACATTTTACAATGAAAATAATACCAAAATCGCTTGTAGTAATTTTTTAATTACAATACTGAATCCCTTTCAGTTTTCTTATCAAAAGTCACAATGATTTTTTGACTTAAAAGAAGTTAACAATATGCGCAATTTTTTAATTTATTTATTGTAACCATATACTAATTCTTATTTAATTAAAAATAAAATTTTAGATAGATACTCATTTCATTTTAATTTACAAAACAAAGTATGGAAATTCATTACAGCAATTTTCATTTATTAAATAAAAAAAGCCTGCAGGTTAACAATGAGTTATTGGTGCTTAAATGACAGCTAATAGGCCCTTCTATTAGCCAATTCCATTTGTTTAACGATGCCCCTAATATCCTGTATGTGGCAGTAGGTACAAATGTTTTTTTTAAAGTGGATAGCTCTTCTGAACGCATATTGTAATTGTAATTGTAATGTAACGCCTTTTGGTAATGGTTTGTCGTATTTTGCGTGGTGAGTCAGACTGTCTTGACCTGGTGTCTAGAGCGGTACGACTATTTGTACCTCCGGTTCCCAGGGTTCAACTCAGACCACGCCAGCCTAGTCTACTCGCTACTCCCGCGGTCCGAACCGTTTCGCACGCCAATTCACCCATTGTTCGAGCCTTGGGTATGCTCAACGCGCTCCTGGCATCGGCACCCGAGTGTGACTTATTTGACTGGCGATGGATGGATGTGTGCAAGGAATGCCTGAAGTACTGCGAGAGGATTAATTAATGATAATGTTTTGTAATAGATACTGATATACCTTTAGCTTTCAGTGAATTGGTTGATACTGTAATACTGTAAAGTTGTATTAAAAAAAAAAAAATTGTACAATGGGCGGCGGGAGGCCATTTTGTATTTATGCAAAAACATTTTAAAAGACACTAGTGAACCTGCAATCGTGTATGATGTGAAACAAAATATGTAGCTACTATAATTTGAATCAGAATCTGCTCTAGCATCATCATCACCATCACAGCCCATAACAGTCCACTGCAGGAACTTAGGGCCTCTCCCACGAAAGGGGAGGTTATTGTCATAATCTCCACGCTTGGCAGACGGATTGGATATCGCAGTGATGTATATAGATATAATAAAAATGGAAAACGCTGCTGCCCATTGTCCAACCTATGGAGACTCTAGATCTCTTCCTTGAAAACATTAGTCGCCTTGTACGACACTCACGAGTGTAAGGGGTTGGTGCTATTCTACTCTGCCGGACACCACACGGCCAGAACGGCAGCTCTAGTATTTCTGTCCACAAAAGATGCCTAAAATATGACTTGTCCTTCTTCCGTGTCCAAAGATGAACACAAACATGATTGCTATAGAATTTCTGTCCGCGAACGTGTTATAGAGTAATCTTCCCTTATCACGTCTCTAGAGGTTAAATCTGCCTGTACCATAGGCAGAAGGCAACGTATCAACCTGCTCTATAGCCAGTATAAAATGAGCTCACATTTTATACAGGTTTCATAGAGATGCTAGCTCATCTTACACTGGTTTTGTGTAGATGAAGTGCTGCCTCGTGTACTTATAAGAAATTCCGGCACGCAATCAATCTTAATTATACAACGCACGGAGAAAGTCACCCTTACTCCCTCTGGTGTAATTTGTTACGGCCATCCGCTGCTGAAATATGGACGAATTCGCTATGGAAGCTAGGGTGGCCAAACTGTCCTGTGTTTTATGGAATATCCTGTTTTTATATCCGACGAAAAGAGATGGGTGTTGTAAGTTTGACGTGTGTTTCTTTGTATCTGTCGATCTGTGTATCTGTGTGTTTGTCTGTTGCATCGTAGCTCTTGAACGGGTGAAACGATTTAGTTTATGGACTGGTTACCTTTATGTAAAAGAAAGTTTAATTGAGATGGGTTAGAAAATATTTAAATATACGACTTGGTCGGTAGTTATCCGACTTTTTCTGTCGGTCAGATTTTTTCCTCAAATTCTGTCACATATACCTTGTGTAAAATCAGCACCCGGGGTTGGTCACCCTAGTGGAAGCGGAATTACGCAGTGCAATATTCAGTAATTTTTTTTAATATTGATCACCTACAGACTGTCAAGTAATTGAAAAATATATTTCAAAAGGGCAGGTGTCGCCTTCAACTGGCATAAATGTATAAAAACATGTATGAGTGTGTAAGATCTACCTCAGGGGCCCTATCTTTGAATAAGAATAATAAATAATAAGAATAAAGACATTTACTGCCACAAGACACCACGATACGACAAAAAATAAACAAATTCAAAATAGTAATACAAAAAATGAGTAACCAAAAAAAAAAAAAAAAAAATTGACACCGCTTGCATCTGCTTCTCTTTTCTATCTCTAGCAACTTACCACGGGTGTGAAAGAGATAGGTAGCGCACAGGAGCGGTTCAAAAATAGGGCCTCAGCTTCGTAGAATGTGGCACTTAATAGTCTGCCTACCCCTATGGGAAATGGCCTGTATCAGGACTCTGTTAAGTCTGAGAAGTCCGCCTGGGTGAGTACCACCGCCATATCTTTTTCTGCCGCCAAGCAACAATGCTTGCATTGTGTTCCGGTTTGATAATGTAGCCAGCGCAATTACAGGCATGAGGCATTCCATCTTAGTCCTCACAGTGACAACGCATTGCGGTTCTGCAATTTTGTTGCCCTCAACATAAATGCATGAATCGTAGACCTTTTGGGCGACAGCTACCGCTTACCATCAGGTGGGCTGCTCGTTTGTCACTGCGTAGAATAATAATTTTACCGACAGAAAATCGGGTAACCCCCAATTAAGTTTACTGAAACTGAAATATTTTCTGAACTACAGACCCTATTTTAATGTTTTATTTTATTTTATTTTATTTACTTAAGGAAAGCCAACAGCAGTTATTATATTAAAAACAATAATAGCATTACATAGCCAATTATAGGCTTCCACTGATAAAACACACAATAAATAAAAATAAGTACCTACAATAAATATAAGACTCGAATAAATTTTTCAAAATACTTGCATTACAGTGTGTCAAAGTAATACTTAATCAAACAAAGCTAAGAGCCATCTCGATTGACCCGACTTTGAAATAAAGAAAACCGCATCTGAATCGGTCCATCCATTCGGGAGCTACGATGCCATAGACAGAGACACAGATACACACGCCAAACTTCTAACACCCTTCTATTTTCGTCGGGATTTAAAAATAAATCTCTCATTCCAGCGCTGATCGTTCCTACAGGAAAAAACATGGAGAAAATTATCTCACACATAACCAATTTACGTATAGGACGTTGGTGTCTTAATGGCGTAATGCTACCAGGGGAACCTGACTGGATTGGATAATGGTTACACATTCAGTCGTCTGAATGTGCAGGTTTCATCACGATGTTTTCCCTCACCGTAAGAGCATCGGTTAGAATTCAACTAATGTACGCAACTCAGAAACGAGTCATTGATACATGGCCGCAGCGGGATGCGACCCGGTACCTTTCGCTTACGAGTCGGATACCGTAACCACTCGGCCACTTTTGCAAGTTATTTATGTTTAACTTGTAAAAAGAAAGACGGCTCTATATTTACACCTAAACAGGGGTGGGTGGAGCCATATTTCTATAACAGCCTACATTACTAAGACATGCCACTCAGCTGGAAATATTGGTCATTCCGTTTGAGTTAACGTATAATAAATAACAAATGAATCGTATCAAAAGACGCTGTGTTTGGAACAGTATACCTTTCGATGTCATATGTGGACAGAAATCATATCAATATGTATTAATTAACCTTAAAGGAGCGTCGGTGGCCGAGCGGCTAAGGTATCCGACTCGTAAGCGAGAGGTTGTGGGTCGAATCCCGCTGCGGCCATGTACCAATGACTCTTTTCTGAGTTATGTATATTACGGTGAGGCGACCGATTGTGTAAGCATGATCCAATCTGGTCAGGTTTGCGGTAACAGGGTCGCTGAGGTCAGATGGCAGTCGCTCCACTGTAATTACCTGATCTGCCAATTCCTGGATCATGGTCGGCGATTGACCTCGTGCGCGAGAGCACAACCGGGACATTAACGCCAAGATGATTATTTTACAGTGCTAAATATATTTGTAGGTACTTGAATAACACACTCAATTTACCTTCAAACCTACGTAAGTATTTCCCATGAAGAAATATCCAATACTCTAACATTTCAATTGTGTAATATCCAAAGTAGACGTCTGAAATGACGAATGGTTTCAATCTTTCTTTTCCCTGGCATCTGTCTCCGGGAAATCTATTGAACTACCCTCTTGAAATATGGCGGTTCGGTCATGAAAGCATACCTTTTGTACTGCACCCCAATATCATATGTTTGAGATATTACAACCTAGACTTACTGAAAATACGACGTATTCTCTACACAAATACTTACTGTACTGTATACGTTACGGTTATCATTCATTCGGTCGGTCATTCATTCGGTCTTGTTCATTTAGTCGGTCAGTCTTACAATTCACCATAAGTTATGTTATACATACATAGACATAGACATGATTTATTTTGACATCACAAAAATCCATAAGCGTTTACATATTTAAAAAATTATAGAACACTTGAATACTAAACAAAAGCAAAGTAGATACTAACACACAAATACGAAAATATTCGCTATTTACGTAGGCTGTACGTTGATTTTTCTTTTCGCACCCTTGCATATCTGGTTTAGTCTGTTGTTTCCTAGCAAGTGTGATGAAAAACGTCGTATCAAAGGCGTGGACATTGATAATTACACTCTCGGCTCATCGATACCGCCTATAATACCGCCTCGACTGTAATGGCCAATACAGCACATTTGCTTCACAATGTCCCAGTCGACGGCACAAAGGTGAGCCGAGAGTGTAATAACCAATATTGCACACTTGTATCACATACAATATAATGTATATCCCACCAAAAACACTAGAGTAAAATAAGGCCAAGGTTCCTATTCAAATAGCTCGTCCTTATAAACTACAATGGTCTAAAATTAGACGAGAAGTTTTCGCCACAATTTTATTGTTTAGTTATGTAGTTTTGGTAGAATAAAACTGTTACCAAAACTTGGTCTAATTTTAGATCTAAGTACTTTAACAAAATTTTTTTCATAGATCTACATAATTATTCATAAAACAGACAAAGCGAAAGGGAATTTACAATGAACGAAGAAAATCGAGAAAATATCATAAAAAAGCTCTAGACATGCGCATTAAAAATTAAAAATGTCGCCCACACGTTGCCAAGCACTTTAACAGGTTATTTTTATCGTGACCAATAAAATGAGTCATCCTTGCATCTACGCACCTACAACGAACAACGTTGCAGTATACCTAACCACGTTGGTATACAAAAAGCAACAATTCCATATCGATATAACCAACCGTTATCTGTGTATGTTATCTATTAAACACACTCCAATGCATTACTTAATGAACCTTTCATACTGGCAACACATCGACGTATCTGATAACGTTGGAAACTGACCATGGCGTATCTATACGTTTTAAAACCTGCATGGCTAGGGTAGCACAAATATGTTTGCGAGAGTGATAAGCAAGGAAAGGCGTGTCATAGGTCTTTTTTTATGTTGTACGGCAGACAAACAGGCATATGGGCCACCTGTTGGAAAGTGGCCACCGCCGCTTATGTATAACAGCAACACCAAGGGCGCTACCAATGCGTTGCCCGCCTCTAAGGAGACCTCTTGAACGATCCCATGTCATAGTCCAAAGGAAAGACTGGCTGGGAGCTCATTCCACATCCGAATCGTACGAGCGAGAAACTATCTTTCAAATCTTCGCGTGGACACCACTAGAGGGTCCACGTAAGGTCTTGTCTTGTTGTCTCTTTGTTTTTTATTCATTTATTTATTTAACCATTTATTGTACACAATATTGTTACAAAACTATATGACAGAATATATCAGACACAACAGGCCAACTTTGTAGTTAGTATTGAGAGAAGGAAACAAAGGCTCTCTCGCGGCGCGAGCTATGTCGCGGGCACACTTATGCTAGCCGTGCTGGGGCTACTCTGCACTTAATTCGTAACTACCTAAATAAAGACAGTACCTATATCGACCTACTCAGAACCAGTATAAAAGGAGCTATCATTGCTATGCGCGTCTATAGAGACATTAGCGCATTGTATACTGGAGGTGGGTAGGTCGATACGCGATTGACTATACCTACTTATCAATTAAAAAGACAAAATTAAAAAGCATTACCAACAGAAATGGAATAAAATTGACTTGCTTAAATACGATTTCTAAATAAGTCACTATTTAGAAATAGATTTTTTAAAGGTTGGATTTTTAATTTGAATTACGTATTAATGAAAAATATAATTAAAATCAATGAATTGACAATGAAAGTAAATTATTATTATTTTTGCGTTATTGTCCTAGCTGTGCTCTCGCACGGGAAGGCCCAGGGTGCGCCTTGCCCATGATCCAGGATTTTGGCAGATCAGGTAATTACAGTGGAACGACTGCCGTCTGACCTCCGTGACCCTGTTAACAGGGGAACCTGACCAGATTGGATCATGGTTACACATTCAGTCGCCTGAATGTGCAGGTTTCATCACGATTTTTTCCCTCACCGTTGACTTTCCAATTATTGAAATGCCATTTTGAATATGATTTCGGTCATGTGGCCGCTGCGACTCGCACGATTTTTACTTCCATACATTTTAATTTCTGTTACGGGTTTGGGTGTAAGATCTATACAAACTTAGTATAAAACAAAGTCGCTTCCCGCTGTCTGTCCCTATGTATCTATGTACGCTTAGATCTTTTAAACTACGCAACGGATTTTAATGCGGTTTTCAACAATAGATAGAGTGTTTCAAGAGGAAGGTTTATAAGCAAGAAAAAGGTTAGGTAGGGGTAAGGTAGGTGTACGCGAATTAAGTCGCGCCGGGTCCACTATTTACCTATATAGCTGACAGCGCTTCTCTTCATAGGAACTAAATGTTGTAATAAATACATAAATATGCTTGGACAAATTCACACAGCGCCATCTAGCCCCAAAGTAAGCAAAGCTTTTGATATGAATCTTTGATGACTGATAAACTACTTACATATTTTTTTTAATACATACTACACCCAGACCCGTAACAGAAATTAAAATTCATCATTTAAATTTCTGCTCGGCCGGCAATCGAACCCGGGACCTCTGCGTGTCGACTGGCATGTTAACCACCTGAACCACTCAGGTCGTCAAATGGTCTGGTCTTTACTCGTACCATAGAAAATAAAAACACTAGCTCGTACCCTACAGCGTACAGCTGTCAGCGACTATCTCTCCCACATACTCGGCCGACTCCGAAGCCCTTCGAACAAAGCTCACAAGTTCCGAGTGGAAATCCCCGACTGATCGCAGAGATCGCCGCACGTAATTGAAAAACTTTGGCGAATGATACTATATCGTGTTGGGTGGTACAAGTTATAAGCGTATGTGCTTATACACATTTTTTTATTACACATTAGATTTGGCTCAATTCAGTCGACTTAACTAAAAAAAAACTGTTTATGCTCTTATTAGATACATTTGGTTAAACTCAGTCGATTAAATTCACAAGCAAAAAGCGTGAGAGTAAATAAAAACGAAATGTATTGCACATTGAATAGCGTCCATTTTTGTATCATGCGTTTTGAAAAGCGGAGGCGCGTAACGCAATGTTCTAAAACGGACTTTATTCTATGAGCAATATATTGCACTTCGACTTGCGCTCCTGCATTTTGCTTCTGAATTTAAGAAAGAAAGAAAGAAACATTTATTATCTTCACATAGCACACCACGACACAAGAATAGTTACAGTTACAGATAACGGAAACAGGAATACTTGAAATATAAAAACAATGCGTAGTCTCCCATGCCACCGTCGGTGCCGCGGCGGCCAGCGTAAATGGTACCCACTCAGCATGTGCTGTGAGGCGCAAGTAACGACACAACGCTGGTATTCTGTGGGCCCATTTATTAGGTACGTCACGGGCGTTATACTACCTAAATATAGATATAAATAAATAAAAACGATAATAAATACAAATATGTAGGTACTTTTTTTTTTTTTCTTTTTGCGCCCAACGCAAGTGGAAATGGGCACCCTCCGGTATAGCGGTTGGGAGGGAGGAGGTGAACTCTCATGAGTACCAGCTGGCCGGCCAGCTGGTTATGCACGACTCGCCAAAAAAAAGACCTAGGCGCATACGTACTAAACACCCCCTGGGAGCACCTGTAGCCGGAAGGGCCTTTCAGGTTTCATCGGATGCTACACCCCGTAGGGACGGGGTGCGCTCAGCGTCACTCCTTACGGAGCGTACACTGGAGAACTTCTACGCATTTAAAAATAAATTATATTAATCAGTGGCTGATGAGTTATCCACCTGTTGTTGTTGTTTAGACGGCATTATAACCACTATTACCTTTGTAAAGGACTATACTAATACTAGACGCAAGAATATATAGATAAAGCCTCAATACCGACAAAGCGTCCTAAAAAGTATTTTTTACGTTTATTAAATAAATAAATATTCGTTGACAAATTCACACAGCGCCATCTAGCCCCGAACTAAGCAAAGCTTGTGCGATGGGTGCTAGATAACTTATATACTACTTAAATACTTTTAAATACATACTTATTATACATAGAACACCCAGACCCGTAACAGAAATTAAAATTCATCATTTCAATTTCTGCCCGGCCGGGAATCGAACCCGGGACCTCTTGCGTGGCAGACCGGCATGTTGACCACTGAACCACTCAGGTCGTCAAAGTTAAGTGTACGTGCAAACGCAGTACACCTAACAGGTGGTAGGAGCCTGAGGAGTCCGCCTGGGTGAGTACCACCGCCTTATCTATTTCCACCGCCAAGCAAATATGCTTGCATTGTTGTGTTCCGGTTTGAAGGATAAGACAGCCAGCGCAATTACAGGCATGAGGCATTTCATCTAAGTCCTCACAGTGACGCACCTGCGATTCTGCATTTTTGTTGCTGCAACCTAAATGCATTAATCGTAGATGTAATGGACGCAACAAGACGCTTAATTAATAAAAAAATAGTTGATTTAGGAATAATTATAATAATCATAATAATCTTTTTGATAATGTCCCGGTTGTGATTGGTACATGGCCGCAGTGGGCATCGCACCTGGTACCTCTCGTTTCTCCGTTCTACTATTTCTAATTAGAAAGAAAGACATTTCTTACACATAGTATACCACGACACAATAACAGATACATAATTGCAAAAGGAAACATTAATAATAACAACATTTAAACAATGCGTAGCCCCCCATGCCACTGTCGGTGCCGCGGCGGCCAGCGTAAATGGTACCCACTCAGCATGTGCTGTGAGGCGCAAGACGCGACTCACAGCGCTGGTATTCTGTGGGCCCATTAGGAGGCATACCGAGTGTCAAACACATTGCGGTGCTGATGTTTGACAGCACGAAACCGCCATCCATCCCGTTCCCGGACACTGCGATGTTCAACTTTGGTAATCGGTTCCACACGCTGCAAGTATACCTACTTCTTATAACCGGTCGCCCATCAATACAACGGGGGCACATAGAACTCGAACGTGAATGACATTGGCATAAGCAACTCCTTCTCTAGATAGAACTCGTGGATGTCCATTCTATGAATTGTCAGTAAGATCAGCATGAACACCGTCCCTTGGCAGAAGTAGAGAGTTAATCTCTACTTCTCCTGACTTGACCCCAACTGTTCCGGATCCAGATTGACTCTGACCAGCCTCGCACTTCATTATCGCTATTAAACTTTTTTTGGTTGTTTAACTAATTAAGTGCGAAAGAGATCTTCGATACGGCGCCAGCGTTTGAGCGGGATAGGGTTATCTGGAGTCCTTACCGCAAAGTGGAGTCGAAGGAATGGAGATGGTGTGACTGCAAAAAGATTGGAAAGTTACCTTGTCAAATTTTTTTTCTCGATATGTGACTGTGAGAATTAAGGATCTACTGACCGCATTGGAAATTCGCATGGAAATTAGGGTTTATAACCGCCGATAAAAAATAAGGGAGTTATAAGTTTGAAGTGTAAGAATATCTGGGTATCTGTGGCTCTATGTATGTGTAGAGGTGTGTGTCTCGTATGGACTGATACTTATTATAAGGACACGGATTTTTGCGGAGCGCCATCTCGTGTTCCACCGAGGAAGTCTTGCGTGTTTCCACCGTACTAACTACCTGTCATCGTGGCACCTCACTCATTGTGATACGTTTCATTCAATCATTCTTAGGATCTCGTTCTTTTACAAAAGATTACATTCATTCTTAAGTCACTTCGCTCCTGATGCTGATATTGTAACTAGTTGCATATCTAGTACCTAATAAAAAGTTATTTCTTTTAACCAATAACATCGGTTCTTCTGAGTTCCCTTTTATTATGTAGACAACGATAGACGCTTCTAAACGACCATATATTACTGCAATTTGCGATGCAATTGTCACTTCGTCACTTAAAAAATCTTCGAGTAGATAATAATAATAATTCATTTATTCAAGTGACCAGACTCATTGTGTTAGTAATTTCTGAATCTATTTGTTAGTGCATCAGTCAACTGTATTGCTTACAAAATGTAAACAATACAGTTGACTAAACATTTCTCAGAACATGTCGTTGGCAGCAGTGAGACATGTATGGGCAGTCGAGCCTATCTGCGATCATTGCCAAGATGATGTATGATAAAGTAACTGACAGAAAAATTCGGATAACGCTACCCAAGTTTACTTAAACTCAAATACTTTTTAACTACAAAACCGATCTTAATGAAGCAAAGCTAAAAACCATCTCTATTAATTTTTTCTTTCAAATAGAGAAAACCGCATTCAAATCGGTCCATCCGTTCGGGAGCTACGATGCTACAGACAGAGACACAAAGCCATACAAATACACACGTCAACTTATAACTTATTAGTCAGAGGTAAAACTTTGCCACAGTATTAGAGAACGGCTGAAACAACAATAGAAAAAATAACTGGCAATAGTTGTCGGCAAGACCTTATTGCTCACTGCATTGTATTGTTACCACGCCAACATAATATCTTCGCGGCCCCTGTAGCGCGGACTGTGTCTTGCGCCAACGCACCTCTCATTCGAGCGTTAACTACGCTGAATTCGCTTCTGGCATCGGCGCCTGACTGTGATATTTTTGCGAGTCGATGGGCGGATGTGTGTAGGGAGTGTTTGAAGTTCTGTGAGACGATGAACGGATGAGGAATTCGAAATTATATTTTTGTCCTACTATAAAGTTTTATTATCTTAAGATGTATCTAATATTAATTTTACAGTGTATTAGTTCTTAAACTGTAAAACTGTAAAGTTTGTTGAATAAATAAATAAATAAATTGTTGCAGATTGCAGCACAGTGAACACATTTAGAAGCTGAATTGGATAACATAACCTATTAATCATCAATAATAAAAATACAACAACCGCCTGGGGTTACCCTATTAAGGTCACATTCAGATTACACATTCAGCTGAATGTGCAGGTTTCCTTCAACCAATGTACATAACTTAGATAAAGTCTTTGGTACATGGCGGCATTGCGGATCGAACTCGGTACCTCTCGCTTATGAGTCGGATCTGCTAACCATTGCGCCACCGACGCTCCTCTCTCTCTTTCTAAGTGCATCATTCATCACCTATTTATACTTCTTCTTTTTATACTACGATTATATAAACGAAAATAGAGCGTCGGTGGCCGAGCGGTTACAGTATCCGACTCGTAAGCCAGAGGCCCCGGGTTCGAATCCCGCTCCGGCCATGTACCAATGACTGTTTTCTGAGTTATGTACTTTAGTTGAATACTAACCGATGCTCTTACGGTGAGAGAAAACATCGTGATGAAACCTGCACATTCAGGCGACTGGATGTGTAACCATGATCCAATCTGGTCAGGTTCCCCTATAACACAGTCATAGAGGTCAGATGGCAGTCGCTTCACTGTAATTACCTGACCTGCCAAATCCTGGATCATGGTTAAGTCAGACCCTGGGCCCTCGTACGCGAGAGCACAACCGGGACATTAACGCTAAGGTGATGAATATAAACGAAAATGACATCCCTGAGCATCCCCATCTCCAGAGAAGTCAACAAAGCTTTACGGATGTGAAAGTTAGACCGAGCTTAAAAGCTTACGCGATCGTCGCCACGTAATAGCGGCTAACCAAAGCTAAGCTGTAAGCTTCAAATGAAAGCTCCCAACTTGTGAGTGGACATGAAAACAGGGACTAAGTTTTATCCGGAATGACATTTCGCTTAACTTTAAAGTTGCGTGGATAAGTGTGGGCGACCATTTTTAATTCGAGAAAAAAAGAAGAAGTATTTAGAGCCTTTTTGACTGTTTAAATAAGTCAATCTGCTTATTTTACTATTAAGCACAACTTTAAAATTACACGTTCAGTGCGTCGAGTTGGGTCAAAGTTCTTCAAAACTTGCCGTACAAAAAGAACCAACAAAATCTCTCACAATCCCCTCACACTCACGGAAGAAAGGTAAGGCTGCAATTCCCTAATGACGCCTCTCAATTAATGCGACATAATAGACAGATCTCCAAGTCTCGACTCGTGACATACTTTGTTCAATACTACCAATATTGAGGCGGCGATCGAGCTAAACAGAGGCTCGAAAGTCGTTGCGAGAGATCTGTCAATTGGATAATACCCAGCTGACGAGGCTGAAAATGGAGGACGGTAAAGATATTTTAACAAAATCTGAAGTGTTGAGGGAAGGGGAGAGGTTCTATGGACAGTTGTATACGACAACAATGTAATGTTATAAACTGATGCAATAAAGAGAGTAATCTCTTTATTGCATCTATATTGTATGTAAATACATACATACATACAACACGGGCACATATTACCAGTATGGCAAAAAACCCCAGAGCCAAGTTAACTCCCACGAAAGGGGAGGTTATTGCCGTAATCTCCATGTTTGGCCGGCGCATTGGAGATGGCAGTGTTGTAAATATAACAATGGAAACGCTGCTTCCCATTTTCCAGCCTTCGGGGACTAGATCTTTTGCCTCGAAAACATTAGTCGGGTTGGTGCTATTCTACTCTGCCGGACAAAACATGGCAGTATAACTTAGTGCCTGCTAATTTTTGATTTTATTTTCACTTATTAATAATTACCATCACCGACTTACATTTTCCTTATTGACGTTACATTGTAATAGATACCTAGATATTTTTAAGTGAAAAGTAAGCAAATTTATCCATTATATTCTCTACTTAAGCGCTGACATGATGGGTGACTATACCTGAAATAACGGTCATACGAAAATATTTAAATAAAATAAATAATAAATAATCGTGGACAAATTCACACAGCGCCATCTAGCCCCAAACTAAGCAAAGCTTGTGCTATGGGTGCTAGATTACTGATATATTACTTAAATACTTTTTTAAATAAATACTTATTATACATAGAACACCCAGACCCGTAACAGAAATTAAAATTCATCATTTCAATTTCTGCCCGGCCGGGAATCGAACCCGGGACCTCTTGCGTGGCAGACCGGTATGTTGACCACTGAGCCACTCAGGTCGTCAATTTTAACCATATTTGTACCTTATTATAAGGTTTTGTATTTTTTTAATGGTCTGCGTAATTTTTTGTGTGTACCTAACTAATAAACTGTTTACTGAAATATTAATCATCTTTTTTCTTAATTTCTTCGACTCAAATAATTATTTATTCTTTGTTATACACAAACATGACATGATGATACAGTGCGGTAAAAGAGATGTACAAAGGCGAGCTTACCTCGCTTTTTTTATCTATTTTATTATGTTAACTTGCGAAAACATGAATGATATCAACAATGGATGCCGTCGCTCTAGCCGAAACCGGCCCGGAAGACATCATCATCATCATCATCATCATCATCATCATCACGTAAACTTATTTAAGTTGTAATTTATTTAATAGAAAACTAGAAACAATAATAATTTCTATACGTCATATATGTATATGTATAGAATGGAATATTATTAGGTTAGCAAGAATACGTCCAGCATAACATTACACATAATAATTATGAACTAACTAGCGCCCCGGCTTCGCACTTATTGCACTTATAACAATAATGCATCATAAATAAATATGCCTGGACAAATTCACACAGCGCCATCTAATCAGATAACTGATAAACTACTTATATAGTTATTTTTAATACATACTTATTATACATACTTTACCCAGAACCGCAACAGAAATTAAAATTCATAATTTCAATTTCCGCTCGGCCAGGAATCGAACCCGGGACCTCTGCGTGGCGACCGGCATGTTAACCAACTGAACCACTCAGGTCGTCTAACCGTAATCTTGAACTGTTGCCTTCCATACCATAGGACCAACAACCCAAGCTCACTATATTGTTTTGTCTCTCTTCTTACGTAAGTATAAATTTTCTATCTTTTCTATAAAAAATGTAGACCACAAGTATTACGTGCTTCACGACTTCATTTGTAAGAAAGAGAAAAGTGGAGAGCGATGTTGGTAAATTCCGCAGGGCTGCCACAGGTTAGAATTTTATTATTATTTACGTGTATTTTACTTTCTCAGCCTAAGCTGGTACGTAGTTAGCACCTACGGGCCAAGACCAAGTAGGTGCTACTTTAAGTTTGTATGGGGTCCACGCCTGGCGTGGTAGTGACATTTTCATCTAACGGCAATTGCATGAACTTTCTTACTATCCTACAGGTGTTCAGTATAGCGGCTTTTTGTAACATTATGTAGGATGTATCTGGCAAATTATTATCATTATTATTATTATTTACACATTGTAAAGCTCGACACGAGGTCGGATTTATAGGAATCATACACGGGCTATTGCCAAGTGCACTGATTCCGTAGTATAATTAATTAGTTAGTTTCTGGGCTAATATCGTACGACAATGATGTTGGATTGAGGAAACGGCGAACTATAGAGCAGGTGTCAATGACTATTGATTTTTGTAAAGGTATGTAAGTAGTATCTGGAAGTTGTAATGTATTTAAAGAGGCACTCAGAGATGTTGGTACTACTCCGGTTGACGAGATGATGATAGGAATGATTCGGACTGTTTCCTGATGCCACATCTGTTTGATTTCGTCTGCTAGTTGTAGGTATTTCTGAATCTTTTCTATATGTTTTTGTTTCAAATTATGCGTATTCGGGACTGCAACGTCTATAAGGTATGTGGTCTTGGTGGATTTGAGAGTGAGTGTTATGTCTGGTGTATTGCTGAGAACAGTACGGTCTGTTACAATGTCACGGTCCCAGTAGAGTTTGGCTGTGTTATTTTCTAATACATTTTTTGGTTTGTATTTGTAATAGGGTGTGTATGTTTCGAATAACTTATGTTTCAGGGCGAGTTGTTGGTGTATGTGTTTGGCGACGTTATCATGACGGTGAGTATATTCCTTGTTGGCGAGAATGCTGCAACCTCCTGTAATATGGTCTATTGTTTCAGTTGTTTGGTGACATAATCTGCATTTATCGGTTGTAATGGCTTCTTTTAGAATGTATTTGGAATAGTTACGGGTTTTGATGATTTGGTCCTGGATTGCTATAAGAAATCCTTCGGTTTCACTAAATAAATTGCCTTTTGCGAGCCAGGTGCAGGATGCAGTGCGGTCAACATGGCCCTGATCGAGATGATGTGGATATTTTCCGTGTAATGATTTTTTCTTCCAGTTTTCGATTTTTTTGTCATCGTGTAGAATTTTTTGTTTAGGATCGAATTGGCTATTATTTAATTGTAAGGGTGTTCCAGATAGAGTAATGTTCGCTATAGCTTCATGCAGTGTACTTTGGTTCGCTTTGGTTTGGAAGTAAGTTCGTAGGTTATCTATTTGACTATAGTGCAAGTTTTTAATGTCTATAAATCCACGTCCCCCAAATCTTTGGACTGCTGAGTGGATATGGTGCATATTTTGTTTGTTACAGGCTGTTCTCGTTACGGTGTTAAGGGCTTCTAACTCGGTATCGGACCATTTAATTATTCCAAAAGAATAAGTTAAGACTGGGATGGCATATGTATTAACAGCTTTTGTTATATTTCTCGCGGATAATTTGGTTTTTAATATTTTATTTAGTCTCTGTTTGTATTTAGTTTTAAGTGTAGATTTTATTTCGGAATGATTTATTGATGTGCTCTGAAGGTAACCTAAATATTTATACGTTTCTCGGGCTTCCATGTTATCTATTTTACCTCCTTGTTGTTCCAGATCATATGGTTCTGTGTCTTTGTGTTGGCCTTTAACAATTAAATTTATTCTACATTTATCCGTTCCGAATGTCATTTTAATATCTCTACTAAAATCTTCTGTCAATTTCAGTAAGTGATCTAGTTGCTGTCTGTTTGCTGCATAAAGCTTTATGTCGTCCATATACAGTAAATGCGATAGTTTAATAGAATGCTCTCTGTCAATATTATACCCGTAGCCAGTACCATTTAATATTTTAGACAGAGGATTGAGTGCGAGACAGAACCAAATGGGGCTAAGTGAATCACCTTGAAAGATACCGCGTAATATTTTAATGTGCTTTGTGTTAATTGTCTTATTATCTGTGTGTATGTTTAATGTAGTTGTCCAGTGTGCCATTGCATGCTGTAGGAATTGAATAAGTCCATAGTCAATTTTATACATTTTTAAAACCTCTATTAGCCATGAATGTGGTACACTGTCGTACGCCTTTTGGTAATCAATATATGCATAACTTAGATTTCTTTTCTTTTGTTTTACCTGGTTATGTATTTCAGTATCTATTACAAGTTGTTCTTTACATCCCATTGAGCCCTTACTACATCCTTTTTGTTCTTCCGGTATTATTTTATTGTGTGCAATATGAAGATTAAGTTTGTGCGATATAATAGATGTTAGAAGTTTATAGATAGTAGGAAGACATGTAATTGGCCTATATTTAGCGGGGTTGGTTGTGTCATTGTCTTTAGGTTTCAAATAGGTAATGCCTTGTGTAAAGAAGGATGGCGTATCTTGTGGGTTATGTATAAGATGATTAAATGCATTTGCTATATGTTCGTGTGTGGATGTGAAGTATTTGATCCAGTAATTTTGGATTTTATCTGGGCCTGGCGCTTTCCAATTTAAAGTTTTCATTATTGCTTGTGTCACGTCGTCTTTACAAATAAATACTTCTGCCATTGACTCTATATTTAAAGCATCTTGTTCTTCTATACGTGACCAAGGTGTGTTTCGGTTATGTTCTACTGGTTTTGACCAGATATTTTCCCAAAAGTCTTGGACGTCTGTTATATTAGGTGGCTGGGTGATGTGTATATTATCTGTATTCAGATTTCTGTAGAACAATTTTTGGTTGGTACGGAAAAGAATGTTATCAGATTTTCGTTGATTACTAAGTTTATAGCGGCGCAATCGTTTGGAATATGCTTGTAGTTTCTGTTTGTAATTATCTAAGTGGTTTACTATTTCATCTTTGCTTTGGTTATTGGGGTTTATTCTTCGTTGTTTTTTCTGTGTGAGATTTCCATTTAAGTATTGAGTAAGTTGCCCTATTTCCTTTCTTAATATAGTTATTTTGTTTTCTAATCGCCTCTCCCATTGTTGTTTTCTGTCTTTAAAATTACTTGATTTATGTCTATAACCATTTTCATTATTTTTGGGTTTTGCATGTAGTGTGGTGACAGTCATAGCAGCGCAGTATATGACTTCGTGTATGTGGTCTATATCAATTGTTTCTCTGTTCTCTAAGTGTTTGTGTATTATTTCGTTTACTGTATTTACAGTTTTAATAGTTTTTCTTGTTATTTGTAACTTTGGGATGGTAGGTCTTAGTGTGGCATCTGTGTGTGAGTATTTAATGAGCATTTCAGTAAAGGTATCTTCTATTGTATTGTAGTTTATATGTAGTGATTCTGGTTCATAATTTTGTGTATCAGGATCATCTGTTTGTGAGATTGTTTGTTGTAATGATAAATCAGTAGGTGGTTGTGTAGATGTTGCATATTGTTCTCTATTTACGGAGACATTGTGTGTATTATTAGTGATTTCCCTATAAATGAGAGGCGATGTGGTATCGAATAAGGATGTGTCATGTACTGTGCCGGAAATTTCTTCTGTGACTGATAGTGATACCAATTGTTTTATTCGTTCTCGTTCAGCTGCTGCTATCCTTTGATTTCTGTGTATCACTCTAATTTGATCGGCTAACCTTTGCTCCGATAAATGGCTTAATTCAGGGAATATTTCAATGAACATTTTGTGTAACAACGGACGATATGCTGTGAGGTTAGTTTCACATTGCGTGACCATGTAGTAACAACGAAGAAGCTCTCGGTTGATTAGGTCTGTCCATTTCATTCGTTGCCTACTTTTTCCAGCAAGGGTGGTTGCAGGAAGCATTTCCTGCAAAGCACTTCTTGCTGGTGTATTGGTGTCAATATTAATTTGTGTGTTTGTTTGTACGCCGTTGTTGGATTCACCATAAGCTATATTTCTTGCAGCGTTAATGATGTCAGAGATGGACGCAGGAAAGTCAGCCGAAGCTTCCTGGGTAACATCATATGACATGGGTGATACTGTGGTGGATTGTGATAGCGTTGGGTTTTGAAATGACTTTGGTGATGACGATGGTGAAGAGAAAAGGCTCTGGGTTGATGATATGGGCGAACTATTACCGGCGGAGCCGTTTTCTGCAGCAGTTAAACACTGGGCAGAGTTTTTGTTTTTTATTCTAGTAGATCTTCTCATTTTATTCCCACGAGTGGCTAGGGACGACGCGTCAACCACGGCAGAGCCCTGCGTTCACCGTGGCAAGGGTAAGTAAAACTGGGTGTCCCCCGGTACCCAGAGTCCGCATACTAGCGACCAGGGTCCCCCCTGGCCATGCAGCCCTCGGCGTACGCTGTTCCACTTTGGCTTGGGTTGTATCCCTCTTGGTCTGGATCCTCGCCTTAGACCTGTCCGGCATGAGTGGCTCTACCGGCATAGCTCTAAGGGTCATTGAACCACGCAAGCCCCGCCACGACGTCAACGTGGAGATACAGTGGCGGGGTCATTATTATTATTATTATCATTAGCAGGCAAGCAGTTGTCAAAACAACTGATAGATGCCTGTATCTAGCTCTTCTCTACTCATTATTAATCTGTATTCAAATGTTTGTCGAGTCTGTTTTTGAATTGGTTAGTATTTTCCGCTTTCACCACGGATTCAGGCAACTTATTCCAGGCATTGGAATTTGGATTCTGTATATGGTTCTCAACGCCCGACGAAGTAAGAGGGATTTTATAAGTTACACGTGTGTATCTGTGTAACAGTGGAGACCAATTTGGATGCGGTTCTCTCTAGATAGATAGATAGATAAACACTTTATAGCTCACAAAACATAACAGTATCAATTAGTTACAGTAACAGGAACACATATGAGCAAAGGCGGCCTTATCGCTACAAGCGATCTCTTCCAGGCAATCCCTATTCGAAAGCCAGTTTATTACTAAGGTTGTCTGGAAGAGATCACTCTAGTGATAAGACCGCCCTTTGTACTGCTTACTATTATATATTTTATCCCATGTGTGAATCCTGTAGTGTACAAATAAAGAGTTTTTGTATTGTATTGTATTGAATTGTATTGTTCTCAGTTTTGTTTCATTTAAAGTGGTTCGGTAGTTCAGAAAACTGTTGGTCGGTTACGTTATTTCGCATTTCTTTGTAGCCGTTAGAAAAAACGACGTAATTTAGTTTTCGATGGGGGTTAATTGTAAAATGTACTTATTTATGTCATATGGATGATGAAGATGTTAAATAATAATAATAAATAAATAATAAATAATCGTGGACAAATTCACACAGCGCCATCTAGCCCCAAACTAAGCAAAGCTTGTGCTATGGGTGTTAAATTGCTGATATACTACTTAAATACTTTTTAAATACATACTTATTATACAGAGAACACCCAGACCCGTAACAGAAATTAAAATTTATCATTTCAATTTCTGCCCGGCCAGGAATCGAACCCGGGACCTCTTGCGTCGTCGAATGTTGAATGAGAGAAGGAGTCCTTCTCGAAGTCTTTCCTTTGCATGATAACATGGGGTTCTCTAAAATGCATGTATAATTAGGTACGTCAGAGGCCGGCACCACAACTGCTTCCCTTAGATTGCAGATGACCTGGACGACGGTGACCGCTTTCCATCAGGTAGAAGGTCCATCCGTGGCCTCCCTAGGCAATAAGAGACAAATAAATATCAAATATCAAATATCAAATCATTTATTTAGTCATCAAAGGTGAATAAAGGTGGTCTTATATAATAGTGGCTCCATGATGTGCCTCTTGGCATACTAAATATTAGTTACATTTCATTAAACTAATTAAAAATTCAATAAATTATTGTCATTTAAAATTAAAACAATTAAACGTCAGCCAATATGAAAATAAATAAAAAATTCAATATATCGATGTCAATAAAAATTCAAATATTGAAATGTCAGAAAATACAAACTTAAAATAAAACATTAATAACAACTTAAATATTAAACAAACGGTAGATAAAGTCGTTACATCGTCCAGTTTTGATTTATTTCCCGATAAGACAGCTCTCACTTTCTCCTTCTCTTGCTGTAAGTAACTCTTTCTAGGTCTTCCCCTAACACTCCTTCCTTCAAGTTTATTTTTAGTATTGTTTTTAACCCCGGCTAACAAAGAGGGTTGTTGTAAGTTTGTCGATTGCATCTGTGTATCTGTTTGAGATGTTATATAGCCTAAATGTTGAGCTTAGGGGTTATACACTGTTGTCATCAAATTCTGTTCAGTAAATACGTGATCCGCGTTCTGACAGACAGCCAAACAAAAATTTTAAAAATTGTCTTGACATGTTTTTAGACGTGTTCATGTTTGTGTGTTCATTTTAAGTCGCGCTGGTTGGTTGTCCTTCGTTTATCTTAAGTGTTGTGTAATGGAAATGAATTTAATTATTAATTTTCACATCGTCATGGAAAATTAAAATTTCGGGTATGGATGGGGAAAAAAGGAATACTTTATAAAAAAAGAGGAGGGGCCTCTCGCCATCGGGAAACGCGATACGGGCGGGCGTTTCATCATTATATCGTGGATGTTCCAGCTATCCGCACGAGCCCTTTATAATGCATCATCATCATCATCACAGCCCGTAACAGTCCACTGCAGGCATTTCATCTTAGTCCTCACAGTTGCGACCTGAGTGGTTCAGTGGTCAACAGTCTGCCACGCAAGTGGTCCTGGGTTCGATTCCCGGCCGGGCAGAAATTGAAATGATGAGTTTTGATTTCAGTTACGGGTTTGGGTGTTCTATGTATAATAAGTATGTATTTAACAAAAGTATTTAAGTAGTTTATCAGTTATTTAGCACCCATCGCACAAGCTTTGCTTAGTTTGGGGCTAGATGGCGCTGTGTGAATTTTATTATTTAGTGGCTACGCACCTGCGGTTGCAACCTTCATGAATCGTAGATGTAATGGACGACTGTTACCGCTTACCATCAGGTGGGCTGCTCATTTGTCTCTGCGTAGCATAAAAAAATGACTTACTTCGAGCTTGTGCTAGCCCTAAGCCACCCCGGATGCGGTTTCCTCGATATTGGCTCTTGAATGCTGTCGCGATCCTCATTTCGCCCTCGGAGTGAGTGCTTGTCTTTTTGTTTGTGGGGAGTTCCAATGTTTTACAGTTACACGTGTATTGGTATTGGGTATGTATTGGGTCTGTGACAGGGGAAAATAATTGAAATTGCTATGGATTTGTGCACAGTTCGGTTCACATACAATTTTTTTTATTACATATTGAGGCACACGCATCGTGAACAAGCAGTATGTACATGTGCGTATTTTAAAATAGTACGTCTATGTATAAAGAAGAGTAAAAAATTACGAATATAAAAAATATCGTAATGAATGCTCACCAATAATTTGTATATGTGTATATTGTCGATGATCCCCTTCTCACAGATGGTTTAGATCCCTTTAGCCTCTAGGTGCTACAAAAGAGTGATTGGTGCTTGGCCGCAATGGGATTCGAACCCGGTACCTCTCGCTTACGAGTCAGATACCTCAAACACTTGGCCACCGACGCTTTGACACTGAGCAAATGTGTAATGTCGAACAAAACGCCAATTTCATGTGTAAAACCGAATATTATTAAGTATCTCGTAGAGGCTTACGCATTTCGTAGCACTGGGAGAATTTCGTAGCACTGGGAGAATTTCGTAGCAGCAACCAAATGTCAATGGAAACATAATATTATTGTTATGTGAGAATGGACGTGTGTTTGTTACCCTGTTATGCAAAAACAGTCCTCCTGTTGTTAGGGTTTTTTCCCAAAGAATATTGGGCTTCTGTGATAGTAGATTTGAACTGATGCCATTTTTCCTCGGAGTTTATTTTAGTTCCACTGCAGAGATTCGGGACTTGACATCGGGGCCGATATCGCATTTGGAGTATTACTATATGTCTTGTAATGCCCGGCGCCCGTCACGAGAGTTTCACAGACGCTAAAGATCGAAAGTTTGTATTCCCTTATCTCTCTTTCTTATAATTATTATTTTTTCTGGAGTTACAAGACTTAGTCTCACATTCCAGGTACTATTGAAGGCTTTTTTTTGTTTTTAGTACAAATTATTCCAGTCTTTCTTTCTCCCACGCACATTATGGTTGTGGAATGAACTACATGGAGAAGTAAATAAACTATTAAATAAATAAAAATAAATAAATAAGTTTTTCCTGGAGAGTACAACATGAAATTCTTCAAGAAAGGGGTAAAAAAGTTTTTACTAGGTTGGCAACGCGTGGGTGATGCCCCTAGTATTGCAAACGTCTATAGGCTACGGTGACTGCTTACTATCAGGCAGGCCGTAAGCTTGTTTGCCACCTTGGTGGTATAAAGAAATATACTAACTCGGAAGCAGTCTTCAGTAGCATATTTCACACTTCCCGACATGGAAATCGCAAAGCGCCGGGTGTCAGCTGGATCGTCTGACATGCACGCATCTCTATTGTTGACCTATTCCATTGAGTTCTCTTGGGAAATAATCGCAGTGGGTTCCCATTATTACCTTCAGCGGTGGTCCGTTGCGGCGGTATTTATTCCCCGTGGTCTCCGTAAGCATTTCATAGAGTGGGGTTATTTTCCATCTCCCATTGCTCGAAGTTGGCGTATTTTACGGCTGACAATGTTTTTCTAGACAATTCTTAACCATGGTCCAACTAGTTGCAATGGAGTGGAATTTAGTAGAACCAGGATTTGGCAGATCAGCTATGTTCTTCTATCCCTAAGCGCTTGGAAGGAACGTGACAGTTCGTGGCCAGGTTGCCAAGCAACGCGCAAATTTCTATTGAAATATCATCCGACAGAATACGTCATAAAATGCGGGACGTTTTTTACTTTGTGGTTGCGATAATTCATGTTTCTTAGACAATTATTATTGCACCCTTTGTTGGAGAATCTCGGCAAATTACGCTGCATGTCATTTGAAATCAAGCAGTAAATTCAGGCCAACAGATCATTTGCTTTTCATACATCAGGCCAATAAAACGCTTTATGTAACGGCTGTTGTAGATTACTTATAATTTCTTTTGTTTACGGTTTATAATAAATAAAAAAAAAACACATAAATAAACGCAACGCAACGTTTATTAACGCAAATAAATTGTAATATTTTTCTTTTATGTTTTATTTTACTTTTGTGTGTGCAATAAAGAGTGTTTTTTTACTTACTTCATGTTCACAAAACGTTAATCCTACCAACACTGTCGTAACGTTGTAAGGAAGGATAACTCAAAAACTATTGAAAGTTTTTATCCTTCAAGCTTATATCCCGGGCCTTAACCAAAAAAAGAGTACCCCCAAGTGCCGAATTTCGCCTCGATTGCTCTCCGTAACCCACCATGATATTCCCATCAATCTTGCCTAGTATTTTGCGGGTAGTCGTGCCCAGTATTTTGCGGGTAGTCGAAGATTGATTATGGCTGGTTGCGTGAGGAACACGAGTGTATGATGCCTAAGAGAAAACGTACATTATGGTGACATGTGAAGACACATTGCTTAGCTAGCAGATAAATGATGACGGTAGCGGCCAAATCCGATTTAAGCGGAAACTAGTCTGTTCTGAAACATTAATTTCTTAACTTTAATTTCTTAACTAGGCGAAATAAGTTTCGCCTAGGAAATCGGGTAATTAAAAAATCGTTTATTACACCTATCTCACACATGACACAGTACATGGCATAGTACAGTAGACAAGAAACAATAAGAAAGGGACAATGCTATCGTTACTTCGTTACCTGTGCCATAAGGAGACGTGCAACGGGGCCACACTCAGCATAAGCCACGGCTCACGCCATGGCGCTGGTTTTCAGTGTGTCCTCTTGAGAGGAAGCTTGCAGTTTTTGGTAGTTTTTGCACGTATTTTCTGAGCTAGCTCATGGTTTTGCTCACGCAAGTAAGGGTCCATCTTGTCCATGATCTAGGATTTAGCAGATAAAGTAATTTCAGTAGAGCGATTGCCACCTGACTGCTAACTCTTTTCTGAGTTATGTAGCTACATTTGCTAAACCAGGATATTCAGGTGACTGAATGTGTAACCATGATCCAATCTGCTCAGGTTCCCCTGGTAACCTAACCTAACCTAACCTGAACTCAGATAGTCTTTGTTTCACTGTTAGTATTTATCTGATCTGCCAAATCCTCGATCATGATTAAATCGGACCCCGGGCACTCGTGTACGAGACCACAACCGGTACATTAACGCCAAGATGATTGCTATCTGACAGCTGTTAACAGGGGAACTTGACCAGACTGGATCATGGTTTCACATTCAGTCGCCTGAATAGGCAGGTTTCCTCACGATGTTTTCACTCACCGTTTTGCTTGCCCTGTTTTTGGTGGCAATAATGTTCATTAATAAATGTAAGCAGATACGCGTCAGTGCGCATCGCAGTTAGTCTGTTGCTATTGCGTCTGACACTCAGAGAAACCTATGTAATGCGCTTATTACATTTGGCTAAATTCAGAAGCTAAAAGTGTGAGAGTAAATAAAAGTAAGAATGTATGGTTCATAAGATAAGGTCCATTTTAATGATACAAAAATGCCTTTTGAAACGCGGAGCGACGCGAAACATAATAAAAGTGATACAAAAATATACCTTATTCTACGAGCAATACATTCCACTTTGATTTTCTCTTACACTTTTTGCTTCTGAATTTCAACACCACAACCCATAACAGTCCACTGCAGGACTAAGAGGGTATCCCACGAAAGGGGAGGTTATTGCCATACCTAATCTCCACTCCAATCTTGGCGGGCGAGTTGGAGATCGCAGTGTTATAAGATGTTATAATAGAAAACGCTGCTTAAAATTTTCCAGTCTACGGTGACTAAATTTTTTGCCTCCAAAACATTAGTCGCCTTGTACGACACCCACCAGTGTAAGGGGTTGGTGCTATTCTACTCTGCCGGACACCACAGGGCTTCTGAATTTAGCTAGGTGTAATAAGCGCATTACTAGAGCGTCGGTAGCCGTGCGGTTGAGTATCCCACTCGTAAGCGAGAGGTACCGGGCTTGAATCCCACTGCGGCCATGTATCAATGACTCTTTTCTTAGTTACGAAGAGTTATGTACATTAGTTGAATTCTAACCGATGCTCTTACGGTGAGGAAAAACATCGTGATGAAACCTGCAAATTCAAGCAACTGAATTTGTAACCATGATCTAATCTGGTCAGGTTCCCCTGGTAGCAGGGTTACGGAGGTCAGATGGTAGTCGCTCCAAATCCTGGATCATGGTCAAGGCGGACCTCGGGCCCTTGTTCTCGAGAGCACAACCGGGACATTAACGCCAAGATGATTATTTTTTAATGAGCGCATTACCGGGAAAGAGCAGGAAATTCTCGTTCACCATTCGGACGAAAGCTGCGAACAAAGGTCTCTTAAATCGATTCACAAGTCCAAAGCAAATATCGAATTAATTTGCTTACAAATGTGGGGAATGGAATGAGTATGCTTTTCAATTTGCGGCTTGAATAATGAGTGGATGGGGATCCGAGAGACCTTGCGTATTATTTCTATCATGCTTCCTATTAATGTCGTATTTTTTTTTTTTTTTATGTTATCCTGCAGACAAACAGGCATGTGGGCCACCTGATGGAAAGTGGTCACCGCCGCCTATGGACATCAGCATCACCAGGGGTGCTACCAATGCGTTGCCCACCTCTAAGGAAACCTCTAATATACCTCTTGAACGATCCCATGTCATAGTCCAAAGGAAACACTGGCTGGGAGCTCATTCCACATCCGAATCGTTCGAGCGAGAAACGTTCTTTCGAATCTTCGCGTGGACACCACTCGCGGGATCAGCGTGAATGGCAGATTTTTTAAATTGTATTTAATTTGTCTGAGTTTCGCATACCAAATAAAATGGAGAAATTCGTATTTGAATTATCATTATCATTATGTGAACGTTTGAGGCCATGTGGTATCGGAAAGATTAGAATAGCTTCAACCCTTTACACTCGTACGTGTCGTACGAGGCGACTAATGTTTTCGAGGCAAAAGATCTAGTCCCCGTAGACTGGAACATTTTAAGCAGTGTTTTCTATTATAACATCTTATAACACTGCGATCTCCAACCCGCCCGCCAAGATTGGAGTGGAGATTAGGTATGGCAATAACCTCCCCTTTCGTGGGATACCCTCTTAGTCCTGCAGTGGACTGTTATGGGTTGTGGTGTTGAAATTCAGAAGCAAAAAGTGTGAGAGAAAATCAAAGTGGAATGTATTGCTCATAGAATAAGGTATATTTTTGTATCACTTATATTATGTTTTGCGTCGCTCCGCGTTTCAAAAGGCATTTTTGTATCACAAAAATGGACCTTATCTTATGAACCATACATTCTTACTTTTATTTGCTCTCACACTTTTAGCTTCTGAATTTAGCCAAATGTAATGGGTAAATGTAAATACTGTAAATGTAAATGTAAACATGGGTTTCTCTGAGTGTCAGACGCAATAGCAACAGACTAATTGCGATGCGCACTGACGCGTATCTGCTTACATTTATTAATGAACATTATTGCCACCAAAAACAGGGCAAGCGAAACGGTGAGTGAAAACATCGTGAGGAAACCTGCCTATTCAGGCGACTGAATGTGAAACCATGATCCAGTCTGGTCAAGTTCTCCTGTTAACAGCTGTCAGATGGCAATCATCTTGGCGTTAATGTCCCGGTTATGGTCTCGTACACGAGTGCCCGGGGTCCGATTTAATCATGATCGAGGATTTGGCAGATCAGATAAATACTAACAGTGAAGCAAAGACTATCTGAGTTCAGGGGCCCTGCTACCAGGGGAACCTGAGCAGATTGGATCATGGTTACACATTCAGTCACCTGAATATCCTGGTTTAGCAAATGTAGCTACATAACTCAGAAAAGAGCTCCGTAAGCAGCAGCGTTTTCCATTGTCATATTTGTAACACTGCGATCTCCAACCCGCCGGCCAAGCGCGGCAGCAGTGGACTGTTAGGGGCTGTGATGAACAGAGCGAGCGATACAGAACGGTGACGTCACGGCTTTGTGAACTCCATTTTGTGAGAAAGATACAGACAATTTCATTAATTTCATAAACGTCGAACCCCACTCTTATAAGTTAGGCAGGCATACCCACCACCAACGTGACTATTGGGAATGTTGAAAAGGTTGAAAAGGTTGAAAAGTTATATATGCGGGTAGGGCATGCACCTACCGTATGTTACGCTGCCTAACCTTTGCCGTGTGTTATTTGTTTTGTTGTTTTAGGATTCCGCGCCCAAAAGGGTTCAATGGGGCTTCGTGACCCTTTATTGTATGACAGGAGCTAGTATTTTTAAAAGTATTTACGTATTATATCAATAGGGTTACAAAGTAACAGCCTTTGACGATCTGAGTGGTTTAGTTGGTTAACATGCCGGCTGCCACGCAGAGGTCCCGGGTTCGATTATCGGCCGAGCAGAAATTGAAATGATGAATTTTAATTTCTTTTACGGGTAAAGTATGTATGATAAGTAGGCATTTAAAAATAAAGTTAAAGTAGTTTATCATTTAACTAACACCAATACCACAAGCTTTGCTTAATTAGGGACTAGATAGCGCTGTGTGAATTTGTCCAAGCACATTTATTCATTTATTAACATTAAAAAAAAATACATAAAATTCCATACGTACATATATTGATGTAGCGGTAAAACTAGCTCTTTCATGCAGAAACTATATCCAACGTCTTCGATAACAAGAAAAGTTCCACTATGTAGCGATGGTAGAAGTTTAGGAGACAAACAAAACGGTGATCTGCCGGTGCACAAGCTGGCACAATTTTTTTTTATATCATACTTTAGCCAAACAGGCAAGAACCTGATGGAAAGTGGTCACCACTGCCTACAGACATTAGCAACACCAAGAGTATCGCCAATGCGTTGCCCACCTCTATAACGCGTTGCTCTGGCAGCAAAAAGGGAAATGTCCCTCCTCTGCCAAAGCTATTTTTTTATAGTGACCCAAACTTCGATTTTGCTAATCGCGCAGCATTTCAAATTTTCTATTTCATTTAAATTTTTCAAACATTGAATGTTTTTAACAATTTTCTATTCTTTATTTATGAATGCTAACACTTCGTGCAACTGCAACATAGAGTTCTTCATGAATGGGGTGAAGAGGTTTTTACGGGGTCGACAACACGTGAGTGATGCCCCTGGTATTGCAAACGTCCATAGGCTGCGGTGCCTGCTTACCATCAGGCAGGCCGTAAGCTTGTTTGCCACCTTTGTGGTATAAAGAAAAAACTAGCTCTTTTATATATAACCCTATGTGATCGATAACATGAAAAGTTTTACTTTGTAGCGATGGTAGAAGTTTAGGAGACCCACAAAACGTATGTCAGTCACATTATAGTCACATTTCTTTTTGGTGACTATAACTGAAGAACTGAAACTGCCAATAGATTGTAAGGCAGACCTTTTTTACTTCTAGAACCCATACAAGAGAATATGATATCTATTATGGGTCAGTCTGAAAACCAGTGCTGTGTTTGGCTGCTGCCATTCATAGCATTAAGCTGAGACTGGTCCAATTTGGTCCCATGATGCATCGCCCTGCTTCCTTATTATGTACTTATTATGTTAGTTTTAAGGTTTTTTTTTAATGTGTTAATGGACCAAATAAAGATACGTCTATGTCTTTGTCTATGTTAGTACCATCGCTACGAAAAGACGAAGATTGGGCCAGTCGGTGCAAGTGTTTTTAATAACTTCCTACAATTTATCTAGGAATGCCAACACTTCGTATGCGAATTCGACTCACACTTCGCAGGTTTTTTAAGCCGCATTCACGTTTTGTTTTATTAAACAGCTCGCTCGCATGTTTCGTGCCTTTTCCCCGAGGATTAATGTTTTCGCGATCAATATTCAACGTGTCGTCGGACGCCAAATATGATTCAGACTAAGTTTATTCGGCCCCTTTCGACGCGTTGTACTGGAAAGGCAAACGACTATACTCTACTGTACTTTAAATCATCATCACAGCCCGTAACAGTCCACTGCAGGACTTAGGGCCTCTCCCACGAAAGGGGAGGATATTGCCATAATCTCCACGCTTGGCAGACGGGTTGGAAATCGCAGTGTTTAAATATAATAAAGGAAAATGCTGCTGCCCATTTTCCAGACTACGGAGACTCTTGATCTTTTGCCTCGAAAACATTAGTCGCCTTGTACGACACCCATGAATGTAAGGGGTTGGTGCTATTCTTCTCTGCCGGGCACCACACGGCCAAACTAATTTAAATACGTTATAAACATAAATACGTATAAATAAATATGCTTGGACAATTCACAGTGCGCCATCTAGCCCCAAAGTAAGCAAAGCTTGTTTCATGGGTGTAAGATAACGGATAAACTTCTTCATCATCATCATCATCCTAGCGCTCATCTCGGCCTCTGCCAGATAATTGATAAACTACTTATATACTATTAAATACATACTTAACGGGGAAGGAGATAATTCGTTATCGTCTGCCATAGCTAGGTATCGAGTGTGGGGGTAGTACTGGGTATGTCGGTTCAATGAAACGTGGGTTTGTACAAACTAAACTTCTTATAATTTCTTCCTCACAATAATTGGGTCACTGATTTAGTTTCTACGAATCAACTATAACACACTGTAGGTATTTCGGAACGCGAGACAGTTTCTAGGGTACACTTCCACTCCGACCAAGAGACAACAAGCGAGTGTGTCTCCGCGTGTTCGACTAGTGGCGGGAACCCAGACTCCGTCGAGCGCCGAGAGGTGGCGCTGGCGTTCCGACGTACCGAAGTCAATAGACTTTCTTTATTTTGCCGACACGGCCATCCTGCTAGCACACGTCCTCGTGGGTTAACCTGTAACCGGAGAAGAAGCGAAAAAGCTCCGTTCACCTCTACATTCACTAATCTCAGTCTGTGATTCAAGTGACTCTACATTTAAAAACTCAACTCAAATTTCATTTTACTTGATTACTTTACTTCATAGAGCATCATAATTTTACAACTCAGATCACAGACTTGATTAACACAAAGTATTTACAAACGGGACATAATTTATTTACAAAGTAATTTCTTGAAAGAACAATAATCAATTAACCTGAGTAGTCATGTACCAGAGAAAACCATCATTTACCAAACTTCAAAACCACATTATTTACAAGAGCTCACAGAACTTCCAAGTTTGCCACCCTCTATAGCCACGGCTTACATAGCCGACCAGCTGATCATCAGCCGCCACTCAACATACGTGTGCCCCCGTGTGCATCACCCACTGACTACACACGATACGGTCACTACAGACCACGACCTCCGCCAGAGCTAAACGCGCACCGCGCACCCACGGACTACTTGAGTTACCCCAAGAGACACCGATTTCCACCGGGCTACGACTACGTAATAGCTACTGGTATAGTCGACATCAATACGGCATATAGAGTGCTTACTGTTCACGTTCTGGCTCATCAGCACAATCAACATCATTAATATCTGCTGGTACATAACCTTCAGGCATCTTTCTTAGCCTATCGTGTGCGTACTTGTAAGTACGCTTCGAGTCTAAAGCTTTCAACGTATAGCGATCCCCATCCAACACTTCAATCACTTTGAACGGTCCCTTGAATTTTGGGTCTAACTTTAACTGGTTACGTTCTTCATTGGCCAGTAAAACAAAATCGCCTAGCGAAAACTTTTTGATTGAAGCTTTTGTACTGTCGAAACGAGCTTTGTCATAGCTTGCACACTTTTGAATATTATCTGACGCTATTTCACGGACCTCGTCAATGTCTACTTCTGTATCAACATCGCTACTACACATCAGTGATAATGGTCTAGCTACTTTACCGATTAAAAGCTCGAGGGGAGAAGCTTTGGTAACGCGGTTCATAGTACAATTAATCGCGAGTTGTACCTCACCTAACGCGTCCTGCCACGACTTAGTATCACTTGTTTCAACGGCAGTTAACATTGATTTTAAAACACTCATCACGCGTTCTACTTGTCCGTTAGCACGGGACGAACCGGTCGCTATTAGATGCAAGTTAATATTTTTACTTTCGCAGAAATCACGGAACTCTCTGCTGGCAAAACATCTACCTTGATCCGCGATTATTCTAGTAGGAGTACCAAAAAGAGCAACGCTTTGGGAAACCGCCTGAATGCTGCTTTTAGTGTCAATGTTAGTCGTATGATAGAGTAAAACGTACTTGGTGAATGCGTCTATCAAAACAAAGACGTATTCTTTGTTGTCATTTTTGCCGCTCAATTTACCTGTTACGTCTATGTGAACTGTGTGCCACGGTGTAGTTACTTTCGGAATCGGATGCAATTCGGCTTGGACTTTTCCTGAATGAGATTTCGCGATTTTACATGTTACGCAATTTTCAACAAACTTTTTAACGTACTGAGTCATACCAGGAAACCAGTAAAAATCATAGAGCTTTTCGCGCGTCTTGTCAACACCAAGATGAACGAGAGAGTCATAAAGGTTATTAATTACTGACCATCTTAACGCCCGGGGTAAGTAAGGTAAGCACTTAGACCTACCATTACGCTGTATTTTTCGGTAGAGTATACCTGAACGAAGTACATAAGTTCTAGCTACTTGCTCGTTCATTTCGTCGCTCTCCAAGTCACTTATGATTTTAACAATCTCATCGTCGCGCTGCTGCTCAGCTTGAATCCAGTTAGAAGAGAGCTGATTTACATCAATACGCTTTTGCTCTACATGAAGAACCTTTGCTTTTGGGCTGCACGGAAGAGGGTTTCGCGACAGAAAATCTACATGAAGCATCTTTTTGCCTTCTCTATAAACTACATCAAAGTCAAAAGACTGTAGAAAGGCCCACCATCGATGAGCTCGCGGGGTAAGATCATGTTTATTCTGAGACGCCTTCAACGAATTACAGTCCGTGACAACTGTGAACTTTCTACCGTGGAGATACTGCCTGAAGTGTTTTATAGAGTTCACAACAGCTAACGTTTCGAGTTCATAAGAATGATAGTTGCTTTCAGCTGGGGAAGTTCGCTTACTAAAGTAAGCTACGACTCTACGTTTACCATCGACTACCTGGAAAAGAATCGAGCCATAGCCCAAGCTACTAGCGTCGGTGTGAAGCTCTACTGGGAATTTAGGGTCAAAAATCATTAAAACTGGAGAGTTTGTCAACTTCGAAATAATGTTTTGACGAATGTCTTCATGTTCAGGCTTCCAATTCAGGTCACCTTTAAGAGATGTTAGTCTGTAGAGCGGGGCCATTATTCGGGAAAAATCCTGAACAAATTGTCGAAAGTAAGAAGCTAGTCCAATGAACTGTCTCAACTGAGTAACAGACTGTGGGGGCGGTAGAGCAGTTAATGCTTCTACTTTCCTTTGATTCGGTCTCACTTGGCCAGCCTCTACTTCAAATCCCAAGAACTCTACCTTCGTCTTAAGGAAGGAGCATTTCTTCAAATTTAAAGAGAAACCAGCTTCAGTAAGTAAACGCAATACGACATCAAGCCGTTCTACTCCAGACTCTATATTTGTAGAGACGATTAAAATATCGTCGACATAAACTATGACGTAATCGTGAGCTAGGTCACCTAGAGCGTTCATAATCGCCCTCTGAAAAACTGAAATCGCATTTTTGAGGCCAAAAGGCATCGTCAAAAATTCGTACTGGCCTTCAGGTGTTATAAACGCAGTGGTCTCTACCGACTCTGCAGCAACCGGAATCAAATGAAAGCCACTGGCACAGTCAAGCTTCGTGAAAAAGTTGGCACCACCAAGGCGTGCTATTTGATCGCAAATAAGGGGTAGTGGATATTTGTCAGCTACGGTATTGCTGTTCAATTCACGGTAATCAATACACATGCGCAATGAACCATCGCATTTTTGTACCAACAGAGCAGGACTTGCAAATGGAGAACAACTAGGCCTAATAATACTCGCCTGTAAAAGTTCTTTGACACGTTCGCGAATCGTGTTACGTTCGTCAACTGACATCCTGTAAGGTCGTCGCTGTACTGTACGATTTGGATCGATTAATCTGATTTTAAGTTGGCCTGTATTTACGCGCGTAGTAGGCATTCCGGAAATAAAGAACTTTGAAAACCGGGTTATTATTTCAAGAAGTTTTGACCTATTTTCGCCTGTAACATCCGCGTCAATATCGTTCAAGTTACTTTGTTTTTCCGCCTCGTGAGTTACTGAATTTATGACGTAATTTTTGCACAGTGAAAATTCTGTAGCAGACATATTGACAGAAAAACCTAGATTCAAAATTTCTCTACCGATCATAATATCACTTTGTAGGAAATTGTCTGGCAAAACATGTAACAAAATCTCAAAATTGTGGTCGTTTATCTTAACACAACATAAGATCTGTTCTGTACTGAATACTCGTGTCTGTCCAATACCCGTCATTGCAACAACATTGTTTATACGTTGGCCACTAAATTTGGCCGCAACACTTTCTTTAATCAACGAGCATTCAGCACCCGAATCGTAAGAAAAACAATACAGATCACCTTTGTGTTCCAAGGACCCCGTCGGTGGTTGCACGACGCAAACATCAACGCGCCGCTCGCTGCGCGCTGCGCCCGCGCCGCCGCCGTTTGCTTGACCGCTGCCGTCGCTCGTACAACGACTGGCAATGTGGCCTGCTTTTCCGCATTTGAAGCAGACTAGTGGGCCCCTTGTGGTTGATTGTTGTGTTGTTTGATTTATTGTGGTCGGCACTATTACTCGGCCACTGTCCATAGGCTTGCTTCTACACTCTGATCGTCGATGGCCTATTTTACCGCAGTTATAACATTTTAGTGGTGTAACCTTCGCTCGTTTGTTATCCAGTGCTGTTGAAGATTCGCTTGGTGTAGTTAACTTGCGTTTCGAATGGGAAAATGCGTGTAGTTCTTGTTGCAATTTTTCTCGCGACGTAATGTTGGTTGTAAACGCCATGCGTTGAATCCTCGTATCAAATTGCGAAACGTGAGCGAGTACAATAGCCACTATAATTTCTTCTTTGTTAAAGTCTCTCCAACAAGATGTAAGTGACGTCATCAACCGACTCGCATAAGACGCCATTGTTTCTTTTTCGCTTGGTTTGTCGCCGCTCAAATTTATGAGGGTAGCCGCTAAAGTTTCGGTCGGTGCGAATCTCGCTGAAAAAAGTACCTTGAACTCGTTCCATGTAATGCCTTGGTAGACAACTTGCGATAACCATGTCGATGCGGTACCTTTTAGCGCTTTGCTTATCGCCAAAACCAGCTGAGCGCCTTGCAATGGAGTTTCTCCAAAACACAGATTTGCGGTCGTGCACCATGATCTCGCGTTCACATCCTTCTTGTCAGGGTCGAACTCGGGTAACTCTCGACGTGGCTGGTGGTCTTCGGCGCTTGTATAGCTGCAATCAACGCCTGCATATTTGCATGTTGCTGTTCAAACATGGCACGCCAATGATCACTTTCCGCGACGTCTTTTTGCTGCTGAACCGACACTGATCCCACTTCTGATAACGGGGAAGGAGATAATTCGTTATCGTCTGCCATAGCTAGGTATCGAGTGTGGGGGTAGTACTGGGTATGTCGGTTCAATGAAACGTGGGTTTGTACAAACTAAACTTCTTATAATTTCTTCCTCACAATAATTGGGTCACTGATTTAGTTTCTACGAATCAACTATAACACACTGTAGGTATTTCGGAACGCGAGACAGTTTCTAGGGTACACTTCCACTCCGACCAAGAGACAACAAGCGAGTGTGTCTCCGCGTGTTCGACTAGTGGCGGGAACCCAGACTCCGTCGAGCGCCGAGAGGTGGCGCTGGCGTTCCGACGTACCGAAGTCAATAGACTTTCTTTATTTTGCCGACATACTTATTATACATGTACATGAACATGCTGAACACTCTTAAGACATCAGCACCTAAGTGTGACATATTTGCTGGTGGATGGACGGACGTGTGAGGTATGTGTCTGAGGTTTTGTGAGTTGATGAATGAATAAGCGTTTTCCCTCACAGCTAGAATCCAACTATAATCGTCTATAACACTAATGCGCTTATTACACTAATGCGATTCGTATGACGTAAACGCGCCATTATTTTTGAAAGTGATGTTTACCTTTAAGTGGTTGTTACAATTAGACTTGTTACTATATTGCAAGATAAGTATGTATACAATATTGTAAATTGTCGTTGGGGAACTTTAATAAAAAAAAATAAAAAAAATTACATTTGACTAAATTCAGTAGAAAAGCGTGAGAGCAAATCAAAGTGGAATGTGTTGATCATGGAATAAGGTCCATTTCTGCATCACTTATATCAAGTTACGCGTCGCTCCGCTTTTTACTCGTAAAAGCGATACAAAAAGGGGCCTTATTTTTTAAAAAATACATTCATTCCACTTTGATTTGCGCTCACGCTTTTTTCTACTGAATTTAGTCAAATGTCAAAATCGCATAAGTATTAATGGTGTGAACGCAAACTGAGTGTCAGACCGCACTAATTCATTTTGTCGCCCGAAATTTCGTTACGCATAATTCTAGACAACATTGGCTCTTCATAAAAAGTATACGAACCGCCTCTACGGCTCTAATTATACGGTCGAGAGTCCTCTAAGTTCTGCAAACAAGGTCCTTGAAGAGAATGAGTTAGGGAATGTTGTAGGACTTTTAATAAAATTGTGTTGAAACCGCTTGAAGCTTCGGTGACACTATAATTGGTGATTGCAGGTGTAAGGCTGGGTAGGATGTTAGTAAATGCTAGGTGATCAGCCGCGATTTCGTTCGCGTGTTGTTGTACCCTTTCTCTTTAATCACTCTATCTTTTGTTGGAAACCCCATAAAAATTGTACCCAATGTTATTGTATTATCTTTATGGAAGCTAATAAATATGAATATGAATATGAATATGAATTCGGCATTCAGACGTTCATACACTATAAGGCCCCGTAGGTAATCCTACATCATCGTATACAAGAAAAAAATCCCCTTTTTGGCGATAGTAGAGAATTAGGAGACCTACAAACGTTGGTCTGCTGTGCGCAACCTGGCACAAGAAAAACAGTCATGAGCCACTTTATAGTCCTCACAGTGACAACACACCTGCGGTTCTGCATTTTTGCCACCTTCAACTGTAGATATTATAGGCAATAGTTACCGCTTACCATCAGGTGGGATGTCTGCTCGTTTGTCGCTGCTTAGCATTAAAAACATTGGCAATCTTTGTAAATAAAAGCTAACATTCCAACCACGTAAACCAGAGAGGGATATATCAGAACCGAAGCAAGCTTTATTATATTTGCCTACGTTTACAGAGACCTGACGTAATAAAAACTAACCTGACGTACAAAGTAAGTAAAACACAAAGAATACATTATATTTATTTTTATTACTATTCGTGGACTCTGTGACGCGTAACGAGTAAACATTTTCTGTTTATGAATACCATTAGACGATCCAGGATCCAATCCACCTTGACCATGATCCAGGACTTGGCGATCAGGTAATTACAGTAGAGCGACTACCATCTGACCTCCGTGCCCCTGCTACCAGGGGAACCTGACCAGATTTAATCATGGTTTTGAAGGAGTTAGCAGATATAGCTACAGACAGACAGACAGACAGACGCGGAAAGGGACTTTATAAGCGACATAAAGCGACGTCGTTGAGCGGCCTGCAGTGCAATATAATGACTTTGGTAAATAAGTTCCCAAATGAAAATAGTAGTTTATGGAACTGTCAAATAAAAGGGCTACGCCTCGTATGATAAACAGACACTCATGTTTTAATACCTAATCATATGCAGTTGCAAACACTACTTTATCTACACTCATATTTACATGTTAAAATTTCGTACCTATAATTTTCTCAACTTTGCTGGAAGAAAGCTGCGAATCAATTCTGTTGCACACACGCGACGAGGATATCACGCGGCGGGAAATTCACTTCACTACTTTCACATTTTTGTATTTATTTGCTTTAAACAAGAAAAAACATTTACAAACACAAATAACAACATTTGGAAAAATATATTCCATTTAGCGGGAAAATAATTCACAAACATAATCAGAAACACAGACTAAGAACAAATCAGGAAAGTTTGAATTTTGAATTTGAATTTTGTATTTGATAATGCCATATTTAGGTATTCAGCCTACTTCGCCGCACCCGGGCGTTCGACAAAATATTAAAAAGTAAAAGTGTTGCATAATGATTAAAAAGTTAGTTTACGTTACAGCTGTAATGAAAATAGAATGGGAAATGCTGTATAATATTACAATTTTCTAGTCTGGCGTGAAAAAAGTGTATCCTCAAACGACTGTTTTCGAATATGTAATTGGAACATTACACTATGAGTGTAGATAAACATTTTTTCATTACAAGCTTTTATCGCGCGGTATAGTACTCACCAAGACCGTTCAAAATAGCCCAAACACGACGGAGTTATCTTGTTACGTGTTTTTATCTTATAACCACTTTTCGACTACATCGTCAGACCATATTAATGCACTGTCATCCAAGTTACATAGTAACCCAAATTACAGCTAAATTGACAGCCAGGAAGTGGGTCAAATTAGGCTTTTTTTTTTTTTTTTTATGTTGTCCGGCAGACAAACAGGCATGCGGGCCACCTGATGGAAAGTGGTCACCGCCGCCTATGGACATCAGCATCACCAGGGGTGCTACCAATGCGTTGCCCGCCACTAAGGAGACCTCTAATATACCTCTTGAACGATCCCATGTGGCTTGTGTGGCTTGCAAGATTGACCCGAACATACATACATAAGTTAGTTACAAACATTGCAAGTTGCAAGGATTACTGTCTACTATAGTACAGGGTGACCTAGTTTAGGAGGCAGGAAATCAATATGTGGCTGATACATTTTATGTGACTAAATTGTTTTATACATTAAGAGATTTCTTGCCATTTATTGTAGATACTATTATGTTGTGTTTTTTGTTGAATTATTTATATAATAAATATAATTGTTTATGTCATACGGTAGGCAAACAGGCAAGCGGGCCACCTGATGGAAAGTGGTCCTCATTGCCTATAGACATTAGCAACACCAGCAGCAGCTCTGGCTCTCAGCTCTGGCAGAAAAAGGCAAATGCCTCTCCACTGCCAAAGACACGGTTCCCCTAATCCCCACCCCATGGAGCACTGGAGACCTTACTCACCGGCAGATATTTAAGTGAAATAAAAGCCAAATTTTTGTCATAAACTATTCCCACCACAACTTATTCGGATCCGTTACTGAGCCATATCTTTCTCTTTGATATATCCCTGGGGCCTTTGTTTTTCTTCTAAGTTTTAGCTATAAAAAACGAGGGGAGAACTCCCGAGAGTTTCTGGGACAAACTTCAGCAGACATTCAGTTTGGACGGCCCCTGGTTAAGTAAATAAAGGGAATTGTCAGCAAACCGCTTTCGTTCTGGACAAATTAGCACCCGAATTCAGAAACAATACTTACTTGACTACGTTATTAAGCTGTGCGATCTCACAAGCCTTTCAATTAATAATAATAAATAATCTTTATTCAATAAAAACTGATTACACGTTTAAGAAGTATTTACTGAAGCCTGTGGTAGTTAAAACTGTGCTACAGGCCTCAGTTCTTCCCAAATGCTGTAGGTAGATTGTTGTAGGTATACAGTTCTCAACCGTTGGCAAACTTATAATACAGATATAAAGACAAATAAGTATAAATACAGTAACCATACTATAAAGGTATTCGATTTTATTTCGAGATTCGAATAATTCCCAGGAAATATTTAAGTGTTTCCTAAGTGAATGCATTAAGTTTAAAAGAAATAATAAAATATGCTTGGGAAAATTCACACAGCGCCATCTCTCGCCAAAGTAAGCTACTTATTATACATAGCACACCCAGACCCGTAACATAAATTAAAATTCATCATTTCAATTTCCGCTCGGCCGGGAATCGAATACGGGATCTCTGCGTGACCAACTGAACCACGACGGGCATGCCCCATCTTCGGCCGCATCGTCACTTACCAACAGGTGAGATGGCGGTCAATAGCCTGTCTTGTCTAATAAAAAAAAAAACAATAATAAATAAATAAATATTCGTGGACAAATTCACACAGCGCCATCTAGCCCCAAACTAAGCAAAGCTTGTGCTATGGTTGCTAGATAACTGATAAACTACTTAAATACTTTTAAATGCATACTTATTATACATTGAACACCCAGACCCGTAACAGAAATTAAAATTCATCATTTCAATTTCTGCCCGGCCGCGAATCGAACCCGGGACCTCTTGCGTGGCGACCGGCATGTTGACCACTGAACCACTCAGGTCGTAATAAAATAAAAAATTAATGACAATGGTGGGACTAAGTAATAGTTAGGCCATGTTCCCACATGTTGAGTAAGGAACCGTAAAAAACTAACATTACCACCACATGAACAACTTACCTAATTGAAGAAAATTTCGAGGAAATAACGGTAATTGAGATTACCATCGCCGTGACGACGTCACGCTACAAGGTACCAGCGTAACGGTAACTGAAATATTAACGATTTCAGACTCTGTTTCCGTTGGCTCGCGTGACTGAACACACGCACTTCCTGAAAAAACCTGAAAAAGACAAGTCGCTTGAGGACGCCTTGAAAAATGTTTCGGTAAATAGGTCCATAGATAAGGTACAACACAAGAGGATATGTAAGTAGTATTGCTATGAAAATTCAAAGTTTAGGACACTAAAAAAACTCACTGTGGCACTCGGGGACTGCCGCGGTAAAGCTATTGCATAGCATTTTTTATCAACTTATGCAATTATAATTATTTATTTATTTATTTCGTCTCGATCCGTGCGAGCTTCGTACAGTCGTACCATATACATACACGTTAAGGTTCAACTAGTCGCGGGCTCGAACTCACTCGTGGACGAGGCCAAAAAGTACGCTGTCTCACCTAGCATTGTGTCTAAAAGAGATAGAATCAGTTATGAGCAGTTAGCAGCTAGTCTACACGCATACGTCTAGTCGCACGCACACAAACACCTTGCCGAAGTCTGCCGAACTGAAACGACGTTAAACGATGCACGGCTTTCAACGCCGCACCGCTATGCCGGTCGAAGTGGGGGGTGTTAGGTTTATTTTCGTTACGGAATTTCTTGATTCGGTCGCCGCGCTCAAAGCCCGCGATAAAAGCTATGCAATAGCTTAAAAATTTTGTGCAATGTTGTGCACGCGCAGAGCAACGTTATGTGGGTCTCCTAAACGTCTACTATCGCTACAAAGTACAATTTTTCTGGTACTCGATGACGTAGGATTACCTACGGCGCCCTCACAGTCTACACGCTATGAACTTGTTTTGACGATGTGGTGACTGACAAATTTTTTATTTGTCCATATACGACATTGCTCCCTGGCCGATCTAGGCAGTTGATACTATCCTTACGTCATGAGATTCACCAAGAGTATTTCTTTCAATAGCAATAAATATACAGTAAAGGATCAGACCTAGGGGTTGTTTTGAACATGAAACTTCGGTTTCATCTGCATATCGATAAAGTAGTTACGAGGGGGTTTAAAATGTTGGGTTTTGTAAGAAACAGCAAGGAGATCCACAAACCTAAAACAAAAATTACTGTATTCAATGCCCTTGTCCGCTCTGGCCTCGAGTACTGCAGTCAAATTTGGTCTTCTTTCTACGAAGTGCATGTGAAGCGCCTTGAAGGAGTACAAAGACGATTCTTGTGGCATCTCAGTTAGGCCCGGATTATAACAATATGCTGTCAGCTGTCACTCAAAATTGTATGAATTTCAAATACGTGCGCCGACGCAGGTCGCGTCAATAACGCAGGTTGCGCAAAAACGCAAGCAGCGTCGCCGACGCAACCTTCGTCAGAAACGCTACCCGTGTCGGCGCGCGCATTAGAAATACATACAATTTTGAGTTGACAGCATAACGCAACCTGCGTCAGCGACGCAGGGAGCGTCGGCGACGCTACTTGCGTTATTGACGCTCCTTGCGTCGGCGACGCTTGTTATAATCCGGGCCTTGCAGGTCACGGGCGCAGTGACAACTGTATTGCTACGCTCGCGCATTAGAAATACATACATACAATTTTGAGTTGACAGCATAACGCAACCTGCTTCGGAGACGCAGGGAGCGTCGGCGACGCTACTTGCGTTATTGACGCTCCTTGCGTCGGCGACACTATAAGGCTAACCTATTACCATCATATCATGATCGACTTTCTCACTTTAGAGTACTTGGTCTTGGAGACAGAAGATTTATACTAGATCTTCTGTTTCTTGCAAAAGTGGTCCAGGGTGCTATTGATTGTCCCACAATTCTTGAAAAGTTGAATTTTAATGCTCCCTCTAGGTCAGTGCGTCAAAGTCGGTTTGTTCCATTCTGCATCGCTGGCTTTAGGAGTAACCTAGGTAAGTTTTAAACTTTGGATCGGTTACAATCCCAGTTTAATAAATAAGGAAAATTTTGGACATAGTACTATTTTGGGATTACGCTAGAACAATAAAAAAAAATTGTTACCTCTCTCACTGTCGCTGAACCCTAACATGTCTCCGTAATGGGTGTTTTTAGGGTTGTAGGTATATATCGCATAATTTAAAAAATTATGCGATATTTCGTTCGTATAAAATTATGTGTTGGTATTTCCTACATATTTTAATTATAGAACATAGTTTTTCCAAAAAATATATTTAAAGTACTTTAAGTAAGTTAAATAATAACGAACGTTAAGTTAATGTTAAACGATGTTGTCTAAATTTCATGTCGTGGTAACCTGTAATTAAGGCTGCACTCAGAAAGTCAAAGTCAAAGTCAAAGTCAAATAATTTTATTCAATTTAAGTCTTACAATTTAACTCTTATGAATGTCATAGAAAATACAAATAACACAATAAATACATTTGAGAAAAATGGGGCCGCGGCCCGTGGCAACATTGAGCCGGTGAGTTTGTTTTGGAAAACTGGGTGCATTCCAGATATTATTGGTCCTAGAATTGGATTGAGTGACTGTCACTGTCACTTTGACAGTTTGATTTACCACACGGATCATCGGCTCACGGTGCAGCGCCGCGTTTTCTTTCCGTACACAAACAAAACAAATACTATACAAACACGAAATAAAAACATATCAAAGGTGATAATTGTGACAATTAATGGTTAAATTACAAAAATATATTTATTGCTATAAGATGCTATAATTTTGTTAGTGTAAGTCTTGTTGGTTGTCCTAAATAAATAAATAAATAAAATAATTAATCACAGCCCATAACAGCCCACTGCAGGACTTAGGGCTTCTCCCACGAAAGGGGAGGTTATTGCCATAATCTCCACGCTTGGCAGGCGGGTTGGAGATAGCAGTGTCTAAATATTTCAATGGAAAATGCTGCTGCCCATTTTCCAGATTACGGAGACTCTTGATCTTTTGCCTCGAAAACATTAGCCGCCTCGTACGACACCCACGAGTGTAAGGGGTTGGTGCTTTTCTACTCTGCCGGACACCACACGGCCAACCTCCTTCCTACGTATAATTACGTAAGTAGTATAAAATAAAGTCGTTTTTCGGATTACTAAGTAAGGATAATAATAACAGTCAGTGTACATTGTACCCCTAGTGCTTTCCACCAAGGGCGTAATACCTAAACATGAACTTCACAGTCTTACCACCATCGATCTGCCCACACAAGCATTTCAAGCGATGCAAATAGCCTCAATTCTTAGTACCTGCCGAATATTGCGTAAATCTGATGACCCAAAAAGTACAGTATCCTAATTTATTTTTTTCAGCGAATATTTAGTCAGTGACCCGTATCACCTTAAACGGGAGAATAATAAAAAAAACTAATAATAAATCGTTTATTTCAAGCATTACAAATTGCCTTATAAACAATGTAAATAAATCCATAATTTGTGAGTAATCTTAAAAAACGAAGTGTTAGGTTAGTTTAAGGATTAGTATCAACAGTAACTGTCTAGCTGCCTCCTAGATCGGCCTGACCGCAGTGTGACCGCAGTGACCGCAGAATAGTAGATATTTCCATTATTATTTCATGGAAATGTCTATTGCTGTCGTATATTGTCGAAGATCAATTTCAGAAACGTTTTTTATACAGTTTTTTGGCAAAGGAAAATGACTTTGAAATGTCACTGCGCTAGAATTTCCCCCTGATACGACCAGGGGCCTAATTCTCGCGTTGTGACATCTCGAATTCGACATTTTTTCCACCTAAATATCTTTATTAAAAATGTAATTTAGAACGATCTTCAGCAATGAAGGATTAGCTTAAATAGTTAAGTATAAGTTTTTTGCTTGCAATATAGATTTAGTGACCATTTAATAGGATTTGTGGCTAGAGAATATGTCGAATTTAAATGTCGAAAGCGCGAGAATTGCCACCCAGAACGTACACGCAACATATTCTTGTCTCTCACACGCCCACGCGTGATATTGCGAGTCGTCAAACCGTTGCAAGGACTCGTTGCGAATGCGCCGTCACTTGGAGATTACTGGACGACAGGAGAGCGACTCGTTGAGCTTACGATTCGTAGAGGTACCGCCCTAAGGGTGGAACCGTCTGCCCTCGTCGTGTGTTCAGAAAGCGGAAAGCGGAAAGGGGCCGGAAGTAGGTCAAAGTGAGCTATGTCCTTCTCCAAGGTCGAAGGTTCAGTGGTTTAACTATGAAAGATATAGGTACAGGGTGAACTGAAATTGATAATACAAAGGTGTGTACCATATATCATCATCTTGGCGTTAATGTCCCGGTTGTGCTCTCGCGCACGAGGGCCCGGGGTCCGCCTTGACCATGATCCAGGATTTGGCAGGTCAGGTAATTACAGTGGAGCGACTGCCATCTGACCTCCATGACCCTGCTACCAGGGGAACCTGACCAGATTGGATCATGTTTACACATTCAGTCGCCTGAATGTGCAGGTTTCATCACGGTGTTTTCCCTCACCGTAAGAGCATCGATTAGCGTTCAACTAATGTAAATAACTCAGAAAAGGGTATGTATGTATGTATGTAATATCTTTATTGCATCAATTTATAACATTACAGGAAATAAAAATACAGTTTATTATGCAAAAGCGAGCTTATCCCACAACGGGATTTCTTCCAGCTAACCTTTGATAAGCCGAGAAGACCTTTGATGAACGGTGAAGGCAATCAAGAGTATAAACAATTGACTATAACGAATATAACCCCATATATACATATGAGGATGTAAATATTGGCAGACTATATACTAATCAAATACTAATATAATAATAATATTCATAATATAATAAATAAACCTATATAATATATATAATAAATAAAGCTCATTCATTAAGTTTTAGGAAAAAATTTCTTCACAAGATCCTTGAAGGTGACAGGTGTGCAAACGAGTTGAACATCTTCAGGTAGCGTGTTCCACAAGCGAGCCGCATACACCTTGAACGATTTCCCGTAACTAGCCGAGTTATACGAGGGAATATCCAGCTGAAGTTCTCTGCGGGGGCGCGTCGAGGGTCAGCGGACGGGCGGAAGATGAACCATTCCCGCAAGTACTCGGGCGCATTAGAGTTATTAAGTACCTGGTAAAGTACTGCCAGAGTATGACTATCTCTGCGGCGACGTATCGGAAGCCAATTCAATTTGCTTCTAAACTCTGATACGTGGTCGAATTTCTGCAACCCCTTTGGAATAGCGAATGCAAAGGTTCTGCAGCCTCTAAAATCTGGACAAAAGTTCTTCAGTAGGATCTAAGTAAGCTAGTCCCCATAGTCCAAGAGCGGGAGAATGAGACTCGTTACCAGCAAATTTGGTCTCAAAAGGCAAGAAATTTTGTAGTCTTTTTAGCGAATGTGAATGAAATAATGAAGAGAGAGATGAAGTAATACCATTGTCGAAAATTGAAAAAAGAACGGGTGAGAGGATTCCTCCTTGAGGAACGCCAGCTGCTATATCACACCAATTGGACCGGTTGTCACCAACTTTGACCAATTGTGCCCGATTCTGCAGGTACGACCGGAACCAGGAGAGAGCCTCCGTCGACACATAACCGGTCGTTAGCACATAACCGCAGTCGGATTCGGTCCCGGTACCTCTCGCTTATGAGTACGGATTACGGATACCTTAACCACTCGGTCACCGACGCTAGGAGTTAGCGAATATATGTACCTATTATAAAATAGACAGCAGTGGAAAGCGACTTCATTTTGTACTATGCAAGGAAGTATCTCCCAAATGTGGTTTCTGAACTTACTGATAGATATTATTCGCGACCGCTGTGTGACGATTTTCAGCATGGCGTGCATTCGTGGTTTCATGATTGGTAGTCATAAACTTTTGCCGTTGTATTCGTGGTTGTGATATTTTTTTTCCTAATAAAAACCCCTAGGACAACCGAGCGAAGCAGGGTGCTGCTCCTTTTTTGTTACGACTTTTGAAAAAATAAAATAAAAATATTCTTTATTTTCTCTTCACAACTACCAAATATTATTAACACACATAACCAACTTTAAAAATATACATAACATGTGAGAGAACTGACGTCCGTAGATTTGACAATCAAACCTGTAGCACAGATCGCCAGAAAGATAGAAACTGTGGACGAATATACATACGTGGGTATTGAAAGGCAAAATGATAGTTATGGTCTCTGCTGGAGCAAAAGCAGGAGCTGTGAGTCACGGAAATAAACATACTGAGGTGGAAATGTGAATTTTCCGAATTTCCGGCATCAGAAACGCCCACATTCACAGCAGCTTGCACGTTGATGACGTCGCAGAGAATATCTACATACAATCTACATAAATATATATACAATGTCATGCCTATTTCCCGTAAATGTACGCAATAATATAATAAAAAAATAAAAATTTATTTATTTCTCAAATTTTCACAATGTATGAGGTGAGTCATCCCTAGTAAGTAATAAATATACTTGTGTTGGGGTGGCTCGCTCTTTCCCTTAGTTACATCTTATTTATTTCGAGATTCTATAAGTAGGTAGTTAACAATTTTACAAAATTATGTAGGTATTCCGTAACATAGACAAATTTTCTGTACTGCAATTAAATTATCTTTTATGTTAGGGTAGTGGAAGTAAATTTATAATATTATAGTGATAAGGAAGGTAAGTGAGATTATTGTATATGTGTGTGTGTGTGTGTGTGTGTGTGTGTGAGTAGGTGTGTGTGTGTGTGTATGTATGTTGTGGTATGTTATGTTACCCTTTTCATAATTATTTCAGTTTCGTCATATGTTAAAGTTTTTAACCATTTTTTCAAGATATTCTTAGTTTCATGGGGTACAATTGTAGTTTTCGGTTCAGTACGTTATATATAAAAGCGGATTAGGTATTACATTGTCGGCTAGATACATATATACAGTGTCATGCCTATTTCCCGTAGATGTATGCAATACCAGAGAATGTGCGATTGTATTGGCACGTGTAGCGCAAATAGCAAACGCAGGTAATATTATGTTTTCTTTATTTAAAAGGCGCTTTAATTGAGGTGGTTTTTAGCTTTAATTAATTTATTTATTTTTATTTATTTGTTGATGCACTAGCAGCTTGAAGCTGATGCGTGCATTTCACTAGCACTTGTGTTAGTCATTTGTCTAGGCGGTCCAGTCTGTTCTTGAAGGCATTGACAGAGGGTGCACTTATCACATGTTCTGGTAACTTGTTCCACGCGCATACCACACGATTCGGCAGAAAGTTGTGTCTGGGGTTGGAGGCACTTGGTGATCGCAGCAGTTGCAAAGAGTGTCCTCTTATTGATCGGTTAGTATTAGGCTTACTATACATGTGCTCAAGCTGAACATCGTAATGGCCATGCAAGATCTTGTAGGTTTCTATAAGGTCTCCTCGCTGTCTACGCTCCTCCAGCGTCGTCAATCCCAGCGCCTTCAAGCGTTCTTCGTATGAGATGAAATTCATGAAAATCAGTTCAGTAGAGAAAATATTTGAGTTCATGTGAACTTGGTCGGGGTTTTCCGACATTTTTCTGTCGCTTAGGTTATGTCGGTCGTGTAATTAGTAGTTAATCATAACATTGTCTGTCTGTGGCATCGTAGCTCTTAAATGGATGAACCAATATCGGTAAGGTTGTTTTTATGTGAAAGGCGGTTTAATTGAGACGGTTCCTAGCTTTATTTTATTAAAATTGGTTTATTTATTTATTTATTTAAAACTTCATGCACATTACAGTACAAAGGTGGACTTAAAGATACATAGCTTTTTCTACCAGTCAACCAGAGATCAATTAACAAAAATTACAAGGCAGTGCAACAAAAAGGAAGAGAAAAGAACATAAAATAGACTAAACGTAAAACTAAAATTTAAAATCAGAATACCAAACATTCACAGACCGAGATTTACAGATAATATAGCAGGAGAGAGAGAGACAGAGAACAAGAAACTAAGCATAACAAGCTACTGGCACACTCAACAACACTACTGCCCAAACATTTAAAACGAGAAAGACTAAGGAAAATAAGTATAAGGAGTTACAGAGAGTTAAGGAAATAATTAATAATTTAGAAACCGTTTTGGCAGTGTGGTGTCCGGCAGAGTAGAATAGCACCAACCCCTTACACTCGTGGGTGTCGTACGAGGCGACTAATGTTATCGAGACAAAAGATCTAGTCCCGTAGGCTGGAAAATGGGCAGCAGCGTTTTCCATTGTTATACTTATAATACTGCGATCTTCAACCCGCCTGCCAAGCGTGGACATTATGGCAAAACCTCCCCTTTCGTGGAAGAGGCCTTAAGTTCTGCAGTGGACTGTTATGGGCTGTGATGGTGGTTGTAAATTTAGAAAACTTGGTCGGGGTTTCCGATATTTTTGTGTCAGTTAGGTTGTGTAAAACCGTCACACCATTAAAGGGGTCCCAAGCCAAGGGTGCTGATACAAGTGAAACGAGTCAAGATACTTGAACCATACTTTACTCCTCAAAAAGAACACACTATATAATTCAACGGCGCAAACTGGCTACCGCGATGTAGAATAAGTATGTGTACAACGCCATCTATTGGATATTATCTAAACTTAATGTATGACTATGACGTTGTACAGGTTGTGATGCTACTCGGACGTTATTCTGTAGATTAGGTTATGTCGGTAGTCGGATACTAACCCTTACTTTTATGTTGGATACTAAAGAAAGAAAGAAATGAAAGAAATATTTATTACAAAGGACGCTACGACACGATAATTTTGCAATTCAATTACAGTTAAGGACAAAAAAACGGTACATAGAACACGGGGACTATTATTGGGTTCCCAGTGGCATTTTTAGTGGGCATCCAGCGACGATATTTTGGCTTTGTATACTTAGTCATTATACCTAGTTTACGTAATTGCCTGAAATAAAGACTATACTAAGACTAACTCAGAATTGCCTTCACCGCTCATCAAAGGTCTTCTCGGCTTATCAAAGGTTAGCAGGTAGAAATCCCGTTGTGGGATAAGCTCGCCTTTGCATTATAAACTGTATTCTGTACTGTTTTGTTGACGTCTTCGCTGCGACCAAAGTGCACACAGTCAATCAATTAATTACACTCTCCGCACGTATTTTACACTCCACACTGCATTATTATGTATCTATTTTACGTCTTCGTCCGTGCCTCACTCAGCAGGTCTCACTGAAAACCAGCGCCCTGGTCTCCACCAGGGCATGAAGCTGAGTGAGGTCCCTTTTTACACACCTCATCACATCCAGATGCACCGGCTCTGTTTTTAATTTCTCCTCTATTTTTGTATGTTTGTCTAGTTGTTGTTTTACTTTTCATGTTGTTTAAAATTGGTTTTGTTTGGTTGTACCTTGTACTTTTTTTTTTTTTTTTTAATCACTTCTGTTTTGTTTTTATTCGAGTCGCTGGCCTCTAATAATACTTGTATTGTTACAGGTCAGTGATTCAAGCGTTTTTGAGCCATTTTAAATATGTGATATGTTTGTGATGTGTTGTTGTGTGTCAATAAAAACGTATTCTATTCTATTTTTATTTTCTGTAATGTTATAAATTGATGCAATAAAGAGATTACATACATACATACATACATACTACAGGTACTATTATTGTTGGTAATCATAACATCGTCCATACCCGGCCAATCCCTTACAGTTACCACCACAGTTACCACATCCGAAACGACCATAGCTCTTTCACCATCGCAGTGACTACCAATTTGCTAAAGGGACGCTGAATGCGTCCAGTCACGCGATGGGTGGGGAATAACGTATTTGGATGAGAAATCAGAACAATGTACTATTATGTTTTAGTTAGATGATTTTACTGTTTTGGGCTGGTTGGTTGCATCGATTTCTGGTTGCGAGTTACACACTATTATATATTTTGATATATCACGATATTTTGTTAAATTAAGGCAATCAGCGATTCTTATTCTTAAGTCTTATAGAGCGTCGGTGGTTTAGTGGTTAAGGTGTCCGACTCGTAAGCGAGAGGTCCCGGGTTCGAGTCCCACTGCGGCCATGTACCAATGACTATTTTCTGAGTTATGTACATTCATCATCACAGCCCATAACATACCACTGCAGGACTTAGGGCCTCTCCCGCGATAGGGGAGGTAATTGCCATAATATCCACGCTTGGCGGACGGGTTGGAAATCGCAGTGTTGTATTTTTTTACCTATGTACATTAGATGAACACTAACCGATGCTCTTACGGTGAAAGAAAACATCGTGATGAGACCTGCACATTCAGGCGAATGGGTAACCATGATCTAATTTGGTAAGGTTCCCCTGGTTGCAGGGTCACGGAGGTAAGATGGTAGTCGCTCCACTGTAATTACCTGAGCTGCCAAATCCTAGGTCATGGTTAAGGCAGACCCCAGGCTCTCTATCGCAAGTGCACAACCAGGACAGATATAAGTACGAAGTCCATTTCTATAGGCACATAAACACATTACCTTCCTTTGCGTCGCGCAGTCTGGTAAAAATACGGCCCCTTTGCCGCCTAAGCTGAAATTGCCAAACGGCAAAAATACGCAAGTCTAAGTGCAAATTAGCGCCTATTGGCATGGAAACACTTAGGCAATGGGACCAAGCGTACATTCCCTATATCGGAATAGCCAAGCGCCTAGTAAACATTAGTAAAAACCAGAAGATTGGCCTCTACTTGGGTCGGCGTAAAAGCCTTGCTATCCTGTGCAGCAGTTATAGCATAAATCCTAGAAGCCAAGCCTACGATATTTTCATTTATTATTTATTAGACTAGCTAGCTAGGCAATTGACCACCATCCCACCTGGTGATAAGTGACGATGCGGCCGATGATAGAGCATTCATGTCTAGTAACAGCCTATTCACTCTAGCCCTGAAGGCATATTATAATGATCTGGGAATAAACTTGCAGGCAACGTGTTCCATTCCTTAGCCGTTTGCATTATAAAGGTTGAACCAAACCGGCTTGTGCGGACAGCTGGAAGCTCCACGACATAAGGATGAAGCGTTCACCCGAACCCCGGATATAGGAGACACACCTAACAAGTCGTAGACATGCTAAAGATCCACTAACCACAAAGTCACGGTCACCCATCCAGTTCCCGGACTACGTGCGTTGCTTAACTTCGATTATCGACCTCGCAGGCACGCTGACCCCAGACCAGGGGCCGCTTTGTTAAACACCAGGGTAAATTGGCTTGAAATTGCCACCGTAGCAGCGGCGTAGTGACATTGTGCCCCATGATTACATTACTCACGTCTATCGATTGGCCGTAATAGAGCCCTAAGGGTTGCTTTACACATATGTGGGTCGGGTTATTCGGTTAGGCATAGGCTGGCCATCTTTCCTGTAGTTTACAGGACGGTCTGTTTTCCAGCTGTCATTTTGTCCATGTCGTGTAGGTATTTTGTGATTAAAGAATTTTTTTTTCCAAGAAAGAAAATATTCAAATTCAAAATTACTTTATTGAGTAGGATATTACATATCTCTTTCAATCGTCAAAGAGGAGGGGGTAGGAAATTAGGAAGGAAATACACAGTGACATGTTGGCCGCCCCATGGCCGCAGCACACCCACCCCCCGCCGACAACGGCCGGACCATGTCCGACAATACCAGTGATAGGTAGCTGCTCCCACCCTACCCTTACCCTGCCTGTAGCCTACCCCTACCCCGGCCTACCCCTTAACCTAACCTAACCCTACCCCTACTTTTCCCCTATCTTATCCTACGCCATCCCTACCGCAGTCCGCGCAGAGCAGACGCCCCCCAGCCCCGCTACGACCAAAAGACACCGTGTGTGGGAAGGGAAGGAATGTTAACGCCGCTTCCTAGGTGGTCCTCCGTGGTAAAGAAACGGTAACAAACCCACAGATTTAACTTATGTAACTTTTATTTACCTTGAATGAACGTTGAGGTTAGGTACTTGTAAGTGAAATGTTATTACAGCGTTGACTTGGTCGTTGAGATGCACTCCAAACATAGTAATTGAATCCATACGCATTTTTTATTGTAGATGTACTTTATTTAACGGTATTTAACTACGAGAAATCCCAGCGCCTCCCTATGCCACTCATACTCGTTGCTGGCATTAATACGCCATTCGCCGCTGCAATTATAATAACAGCATTATTTATTGTTGATTATTGTTTTATATGATATTGAACAAATTTCGTAATAAACCTCCTTTGGTCACGACGCGAAGGTTCGAAAGAACGTTTCTTGCTCGTACGATTCGCACCAGAGGCCTTAGTGTGAGTTTAGCTTCGAATTTACTATACTATCGCGTTTGCGTTTACGTGAAAATTTGTATGGAAAAATGTATAGCGCCATCTAGTAGTACGTAAACGAAGTATTTTTCATCATACAAATTTCGACGAAATCGCAAACGCGATAGTAAAGTAAATTCGAAACGAAACTCACACTAAGCCTTCTGGAATGAGTTCCCTTTGGACTATGACACCCATAAGCGGCGGTGCCGTTTTACATCAATAAAAACAATTCTGACATAGCCGCGTAGTCCCGTATCCTGTAAATACAGATTACTTCTACTGTAAAATGACAACACCGGATTGGTCACCATATTTCTGCAGTATTTCTTATACAAGAAAGTCAACCCGAAGCAATTACTACACATGTTCCGATCGGGTACTTAATTGGGGTCGGCACATTGTTCAAGACACATTCGGCACAGTTCGGTTTTCGTTCGAGTATTGTCCCAAGGGTAAAAGTTGTTGATTTCCAAATCTGACTGGCATAAGTCGACAGTTGCCGCCAGCTCGGCTTACCCGAGTTTTTATTATGCCTCGCAGCCAAGCAGAGCGGCTTTTTTCACGAACGTTTAGAAAAATAAGGGCCACAGGTAAATTTTGATATTTAATCATGTTGAACCATTCTGTAGTGGATGATTAATTTGTGTGTTGTTAACCTACGTGTAAACAAATATTTTGTAAGTTTAACTGTCGCTTAGTTATTAAATTAGACCATAATAAACACTCGAGTTTTCCCTAATTTAAGGTGATTATTTCAATTACCTAAAGTGTAGATCCCTTCCGAGTATTCTAACTTTTGCCAAGATAGCCCCAATTAAACATTGTTAAAGAGTTATGGCGAAGATTGAAGAAATGTCGATAAGCACGGCTAGCACAAGTGTCCTCTCGCGCGCGATAAACGGGAAAAGGCGCGACATAGCTACTGCTATATTTTTCACACAAGTTGAGTTGAGAGAATGAAACAAGCGCTCTCTCGCAGCGCGAGCTGTGTCGCAGGCATACTTGTGCTAGTAGTGCTGCAAATAATAAACGGAGCCATTCACAGGGAATTACAGAATGCTCTAAAATGATTAAATCAGTCTGGATAACAAAATTTGCAGGCGGCCCTAATTTAATTTTTATTATTTCACCGCTCGGCTGTGCCGCTTACTGCCCGCCCACTGATGTGTACAGTAACCCTAATTGTGGCCGGGTGTTTTCATGTAATATTTAAATGTAAGCCCAGACAGTATGACTTTTTTATGTAGAGAACCAGGCAAGCTCCACCTGATTGGGAGTGGTCACCGCTGCATATGGACGTTAGTAACTGTGGCAACCAATGCGTTGCCCACTTCTAAATACTTCATAACGTTCAAATTGCAGTATCCGACCTTTTTACCATACACAACGGCATGTACCTATCTTTTTATTCTCCAAAAAAGTTTACAATTAAAATATTAAGGTCTAGAGTCTAGGTTATGGATCTTTGACCGAGGGGGCTCTCAGGGGGCTCTGAGATAAGTGTAAATTTTCATATTGAGAGGCTACAAATTTCGTGCCCAATAATGGATTTTGCTGGGTCCACCTGAGTAGACCTTTTATTTAAATGTATTCATAATTTTAATTAAATCTATTTTGAGTCATTAATGGGGCTTTTTGGGTCTGCCGGCTGCGGGAATCCATAATTAGTTTCCACCTTTGTTTTGTATTGTTGCGTCATAAAGTTCATTATAAATGCAAAGCTCTTCACCTTTCATCTGGGTTGTCGCCTGCCCAACGTCCAAATGAATCCCATTCATATTCAAACTACTTAATTCATTTTCACACCCCTGTTGTCCCTGAAAAGATATAACCCACGCAAGGATTATGTTCAGACTCATAACCACTCAAGCGTCCGATGCGCAAGCGCACCTAGTCTCACACGTCTGCGCGCTAAATAGTAACGCTCCCCGGCCGCGCTTTTTCGAGAAAAACAAATATTAACATAGATGAAAATTTCTTAAAGAAGTAAATAGTGATCTCTGTACTGTCATTGATAAATAATTTAATACAGAATCATCTTTTGACATTTTGTAGAACAAATGACAGCTGCAAAACTGTCAACAGGTAACAAACCATAGAGAAAAAATTTTATATACAGAAGCAGAGAGTATATTTCGAGTTTAAATACGAGACAAAATGTCACACATGTCTATAACACACATACTAATGCAAATGCAGAGACGGAACAAGGCAGCTCATCTGCTGATAAGTTATATTTTGACTTTCTACTAGACTTTCTACTCATAACGAACACAAACAAATCTGACTTGTATTTCGCTCCAGATTATGCAATTTTTAAATTTGTCCTTATAACTTAATATTGTCATTATAATAAACTCGCCCCGATACCTACCACCGTATTTTCGATCTCTCGACCCTACATACCGTGAATCGGCAGTGCTTGCTTTTGCAAAAAGGAGGGTTATGATTTTGACCGGTATTAATGTTAATTTGTTGCCTCATAACTTCTAAACTAAGTGGGTACCTGCTTACTTATCGTTAGAGGCGTCTTCATTGTCCACAGGTGTGACTACACAATAAATTGAATATGATGTCCTCTAGAAGACATAGTCATGAAAAAAGAATAATAATGAAATGGATAGGTACATTAATATATTAAACAGGCAGCACAGTCTTTGTTTTCAGTAAAAATACATATAATGCTGGTGCACCAGGACAGAAGGGACTTGCATCTAATTATTATCTTGTTCTTCAAAATGTTTACAACGCAGCACTTCCAATTTGCAACCATCACCCAGAAGAGACATCACCATGTATGTTCTTTAGGAAACCTAGAAAATCAAATATTTATGTAAATAAACGTTGATACGCGATTAATCTGTTGTTTCATAAAACTGTCTCAAAAAGTTTGAACATTTAAAATGTCATCTAGGTATATTTTTGGTATGAAACCCTAATACATATAAAATTGTGGACCGCTATTTACAAGATTTGAGTATTAAAATTCTATACCATAAATACTAAGTCCGACCCTGTTAGCATCAAAATATTTTCGTACATATTTAGACACCGAAATATTGCTCAACTTGCCAATAATCTTAAATTTATCTCTAATGGCATGTTGTTTTAAGGTAAAGCATTTCAATTATTGCAAATTCACACTATTACGATGCATATTTTTGTCACAATTTCTAAAATTGATTTCCGATCGCCGCGACCACGAATGTTTACTTACCGGTGCCAGGTTAATCCATGTGTATTTCCATACCTTGCGCTTTTATATAAATGTGCACTAAATTACACACAAAGTTACAATCTTTTAAATGGTTTGATTTAAATTTTATAAGGAAATTATACAATTTACAGCGATGTTTCAAAAGAAACGTCAGGCCGTTAAGCCCTCGAACAATATGTCGAACGTTCAAAACATTGCGCACGTCATTTTCCGTGAACTTATTCTAATGGATGAAAAAACAAGATTTATAATCATTGTAGAGCGAGCGAACAGGGAATATTTCTGATTTGTGTTCAGTCTGTTATGTCTGTGTAACAAACTGACTTTGGGACTGTAGTTCCTTTGGACTGATGAGATTTTTTTTACTGGGACTATTCTTCCCGTGGACGTGTGAGTGGATAACTAGATTACCCTTCGCCCACACAACAGATAAATTCGTACGCAACTTAAATTGACGCAAATGTGGTGTGTTATAAGTGAGCTGTATGTTTATGTGTGTCTGTAATCTGTTATATGTTTGAGCTGTATCTGTGTGTATGTTGGGATCGTAGCTACCGAATCGATGGGCCGATTTCGATGCGTTTTTAGACATAGACATAGACATAGACATAGACAGCACTTTATTTTTGACGTGACAACGTCTTATAATTCTATGGAGCCGGCTGCACGCACGAAAAAACATGACTCATGCGGCGTTACCTCGCTCTGAGGCGTTCCATTTAAGGCTTGAAGTGCAAGCGAGAGCGCGGAACGAGCGACAAAGAGGCACAATCGGCCTCCGCGTTCGGCAGCGTTCGACATCTGTCTCTCTCCTACTTGACGTTGTCACGTTCAGCTATCGTCAGTAAACCGACTTTACAGACAACCGATTTTTTTATTGGAAAATTGGACGGGAATTCTTATTGGAAAGCTAAACGAGCCCCATAGTCGAAACGTTCCTTTAAATAAATAATTAATATGCTTGGACAATTCACACAGCGCCATCTATCCCCAAATTAAGCAAAGCTTGTGTTATGGATGCTAGATAAGGCAGCACGGGGTACGGGAGGGGAGACAATGTCAAGAAATAAAGTGCCGCGCGGCGCACTCGCGCGAGCGGCTCCCTACGCAGCGGTCGTGTGCGGAATCGAACGTACCCGTGCGAAGCCGGGGCGGCTGCTAGTAATACATAATAACACCCAGACCCTTAACAGAAATTGGAATTCAACATTTCAATTTCTGATCGGCCGGGAATCGAAACCTCGACCTCTGCGTATCAGATGCCGATGTTAACCAACTGAACCACTCAGGTAGTCAGCCTTTGCTTTGTTTTTTAATTTTTTATGCTTTTTAGGGTTCCGCAGAAACAAAAGGAACACTTATAGTTTCGCCATGACCGTCTACGGCTTATCTCAAAAACTATTATTACAGTCATACGAGTAATTAGATGACCCCTTACTCCATATTGTCACATTATGGATCATAAGGTCGTGGGTCAACTAATTAGTTGAATGACTGTACTAGAGAGCTGAAATTTATCATGGTTCTACATATTATTCACGGCGACAAAGTTGTAAAATAAAATCTTTTAAAGGTTCCGTTTGGGTACCTCCCTCTGAGGAGTGGGTCTTTTAAAATCATTTAGAGTAAGTAAAGAACGTTTTTAAATTAATTTTTTAGTTTTTGATATCATTACAGCCAATAACAGTCCACTGCAGGACTTAGGGCCTCTCGCGGTAAGAGAGGTCATCGCAGTGATAAAAATATAACAATGGAAGACACTGCTGCCTACTTTCCAACCCACGGAGATCTTTTGCCTCGCAAACATAAGTCGCCTTGTACGACACCCACGAGTGTAAGGGGCTGGCGCTATTCTACTCTGCCGGACACCACACGGCCGATATGTATTTGTTCCAATTCTCTTCGACGTGTGGGAGAGAAATAATGTTTGCATGGCCATCGTGCGACGAAAGCTCCTGCCGTTGAAAACGCGTACTTGTGTCTTTGTGATCTTAAATTGTATTAGGTTTTGTCGGCTGCAATCGGAGACTCTAGATAGAGTACTGTAGCATGGCGTGTGCTCTGGCAGATATTATGTTAGGTTGGATAGGTAGGCTTTTAGGATGGATTGTCGTACAGACAGTTGGCCGGCCTTTAGTAGGTTAAGCAGGTTGGGTCGTTAGGTGAAGGCTTTATTTGGGATCAAGCCTGCCAGCAAACGGGTAGGTTTAGGTAGGACGTTGGTATCGGCTCCTCGGTCCACTGGCTGTGGTGCTCGAAGCGCACTCAGGTGAGTTACTTCGATTAGGTTTGGTCAGACTGGGGATCAGAACGTCTGTAGGCTGCCTCGGTGAACACATATAGCTCTGGCTAGGTAGGAATTCAAATGTATTCAATTTGAAATAGAGTAAATTGTAGTAGTTATTTTCTTATCCTTAATACAACTCTCAACAAAGTAACTTGCTTATTATATTTTTATTATATTTCCCCCCCGGTATCTAAATAAGGTACCACAGTACCTACTCTCGATTTTCGACACACGTAGTTCGGGACTACACCGAGGCGTGGTGTGCTTCCACCGTGTTATCACCAGGTGTGTTGTCGTGTTGTTATCACGTGGTAGGACTCTGTCAAGCCTGAGATGTCCGCCTGGGTGAGTACCACCGCCTTATCTATTTCTGTCGGCAAGTATATTTATATTTATAACACTGCCAATCCAACCCGCCTGCCAAGCGTGGAGATTACGGCAATAACCTCCGATTTCGTGTGAGAGTCTGTTATTGATTGTATTGATGATGATGCAACTGACATTGGATAAATCAACGCAAAAGCCATAAAAAGCCATTAGTATCATTAAATATTTCTATCAGATGGAAGGACTCTGTCAAGCCTGAGGAGTCCGCCTGGGTGAGTACCGATTTCTGCCAAGCAACAATGCTTGCATTGTTGTGTTCCGGTTTGAAGGATAAGGTAGCCAGCGCAATTACAGGCATGAGGCATTTCATCTTAGTCCTCACAGTGACAACGCACCTGCGGTTCTGCATTTGTGTTACCTGCAACCTAAATGTATGAATTGTAGATGTTATGGGCGACAGTTACCGTTCATCAGGTGGATTGTCAGCTCGTGTGTCATTGAGTAGCATAAAGCCGTAGCATGAGCCGCATCTGTGGTTAGAAAGTTGCGGGGGAGCACCAACAGCGTCCTGGCGATGTTGGCGAACAGGATGGACTGTCCTGTTATAATTAGATTTATTGACTTGCATATTTGATTGTCTTTGTAATGTTCATGACAATGTGTAATTGAAGTTGACATTTCCGATTGATATAATTATGAATTGTTTTGACATTTATTTAGAATTGGACTGACATTTACTTCATATTTAATAATGTACCTAATTAATTTCTTAAGAAACTGACCTAGTTAATAAGACCTTTAATACTAACAAAATATGGACAGAAAGGTCTGAAATAAATGAATTTTATTTTTATTCATTTTATTTATAAAAAAAGATTCACAGATTCAAAAATATAAATAGTCATGACAACGCTTTACGCTTTGTAATCTGAGGTCAATTAGAACAAGAAGAGATAAATAGGCGTGGGCTTCGAGGACTACGTTGGAAAATGGGATTTTTCGAAAAAGCCTGCGTCTCTGTGAAGATTTTTATCAAATAATTGGAAGACGCTAGCAGGAAATTACGTTTGGCTTGGAAGAAATCTTAGAGAATTTTAAATAAAATAAAAAATAATGTTCCCTAAAGAGTTAAGACTGGTGAACTAGTTGTTGTTTGTCAGTATATTAATTTAAATAATTTAGAAGGAGCGTCGGTGGCCGATGCGGTCGAGTATCCGACTCGTAAGCGAGAGGTACCGGGTTCGAATCCCGCTGTAGTTGAATTTACAACCGGGACATTAACGCCAAGATGATTTTTTATATATTAATTTAGATTTCTGGACGGTGTATCCCAAATATTGATGTATTTTTGGATTTTATACCAATGACAAAACTCTCGAGTGGCGACCACGTGCAGGAAGACGCAGCGTGGGTAGGCCTTCCACAAGGTGGACTGACGACCTGGTAAGGATCGCAGGTACCAGCTGGATGCGAAAAGCACAGTACCGGCCTTTGTGGAGATCTCTGGGGAAGGCCTATGCCCAGCAGTGGGCGTCTTCTAGCTGATATGATGATGATGACAAAGCTTTTTTTTAACCCGTGACGAAAAATAGAGGTGTGATAAGTTGGACGTGTGTATCTGTGGATCTGTCTATCTGTGTATCTGTCTGTGGAATCGTAGCTCCCGAACGGATCTACCGATTTCGATGTGGTTTTCATTCTTAAAAGCCAGTTTATCGAGATGGTACTTAGCTTTGTTTTTTACATTAAAATACATTCAGTAGTTTTGGGGGGAGTACAAAAGAAAGAAAGAAAACATTTATTGCAGTAGACACCACGACACGATAATTAGGTACAACAACATAAAAACAACGAACTAAGCATACCAACATAAAATACAAATAATGATATTTGAAAATAAAAATAAAAAGGAATAAAGGAATAACAGTAATAACTGTACCTACCTACCTACAGTTTACGAGTATCTATTCCCAGTGGCATTATTTAATCTCCGTGTCGCGGCTTCCAGTGCAACTGGACCCCCTCAGCATAATGTTGTGGCCGCCTGACGCGAACCACAACACGTACAAAACATCCATCTTGGCCATTACAAACCTTCGCATTTAGTAGGAAATAGTAGGATAATACATTTTAAGGGTATGTTCCGGGTTTCGACATTTCGACACAGTTGCAGTTGTCGCGTGACCATGATGCATGCAACTGCGTCGAAATATCGGGCTACTCGTCAACAAAGGTACGCGGTAGGAAACCTGGAACATACCCTTAAAATGTGTGATAATAACCGCGATAGTTTACATTGTGTTATAGTAAGATAAAACTTACGACACCAGGTACCTGAAGCGGTCACTGTCGCCCATGCTGATAACATATACGATACGATATATTCATATTTCATTGGAGCGCGCTCCATCCAACACCAATACTGCACATCACTTCTTTTCTTACGGAATGGTATCAAACTGGAACAAGTTACCACAAAATATTGTGACAGCCGTGTCAGTAAATGCCTTCAAGAACAGACTGGACGAGTGGTTGAAGTCGAACAAACTGTCTCTGTTTGATTTAAAATGACTTTCAACACTGTGTGATATAGACACATCAGCAATAATACTGCTCGTGTATAACCTAAATAAATAAATAAATATAGTATGGTATAAATTTAATTTAATTTAATTTAAATATATTTCTTTTTAACCATAGATTCATAACTTGTTAGTATTGTATGAGTAACAATTATACTTATGTTATGTTAGTAACATTAGTAAGATTACTTTGTAGGTATTGTAAACACCATTTGACGTATAATATGGTTGTTATAAATAAGTATTCGTTTTACATTTAACACCTTGTAAAAGGCATTACGAATGTCAGGTAGTTAAATATTTAATAATTAGACATGTCTTAGGATAACTCCATTAGTAAATAATTAATCCAACCAAATTGTCAAAACATTACATTATGTCAAAGTTTTAATACATTCAAACATTAATATAAACTAATAATCCTAATAAAATTAATTAATCAAAATAAGTACATAGGTCAAACTATGAAATTCCAAGTTAAAGCTGGTTAATTAAATTACATGGTATTTAAAAATTAATCAATTGTGTAATATGCCTTGTCCAAGAGGTATAAAATATATAACTAATAATAAACATGCTTGGACAAATTCACACAGCGCCATCTAGCCCCAAAGTAAGCAAAGCTTGTGTTATAGGTGTTATAAAAGTTGTAGAAAAATTTAAAATCCTTTCTAATGACTATCACTCAACGTGTTTGATCATAATAGGCAGGATTTTCCAGTACAAAATGAAATTTACTTTGATTAATCATAACTTTTTTTTCAACAACATATCGCTGAAAATTATTAGTCATATAATCTGAGTTTCTGAGAAAAGAAAGAAAGAAAGAAAAGACATTTATGACACAAAGCACACCACGACACAATAATAGTTACAATTACAGACAACGAAAACATTAATACTTATTAAAAAATAACATCTTGGCGTTAATGTCCCGGTTGTGCTCTCGCGCACGAGGGCCCGGGGTCCGCCTTGACCATGATTTAGGATTTGGCAGATCAGGTAATTACAGTGCAGAGACTGCCATCTGAACTCCATGACCCTGCTACCAGGGGAACCTAACCAGATTGGGGATCATGGTTACACATCCAGTCGCCTGAATGTGCAGATTTCATCACGATGTATTCCCTCACCGTAAGAGCATCGGTTAGTATTCAACTAATGTACATAACTCAGAAAACAGTCATTGGTACATGGCCGGAGCGGGATTCGAACCCGGAACCTCTGGTTTACGAGTCGGGTCAGTAACCGCTCGCCACCGACACTGTACTTAGTTAACATTAAAATTAAACTATATCATTATTAATCATAACATCGTCTTCACCCGGCACTCAGCATGTGCTGTGAGGCGCAAGAAACAACTCACACTTGTATTCTGTGTGCCCATTTTTAGGTACTTTATTTTGAGTATGGGCTTTGTTATTGTTTATTTCATCTATGTAGCGTATTACCCAGCAAAACACATACGTATGATAAACATACAATGTTACAAAACATGTTAAATTCAATGTGGTTTCCGTGGGAACGGGTCCGGATCGTAATAACAGAGTTTTATGCGAAAGAATTAGTTAGATTTTGGCCGTGTGGTGTCCGGCAGAGTAGAATAGCTCCAACCCCTCACACTCGTGGGTGTCGTACAAGGCGACTTATGTTTGCGAGGCAAAAGATCTCCGTGGGTTGGAAAGTAGGCAGCAGTGTCTTCCATTGTTATATTTATAACTGCGATCACCAACCCGCGTGCTAGGCGTGGAGATTATGGCAATAACATCCTCATTCGTGGGAGAGGCCCTCAGTCTTGCAGGGGACTGTTACGGGCTGTGATGATGATGATGATGCGAAGGAAGTCGCGAGCAAAATCACCATATATACTCGTGTAAACTGGTGAGTTATGTACATTAGTTGAATACTAACCGATGCTCTTACGGTGAGAGAAAACATCGTGATGAAACCTGCACAATTCAGGTGACTGAATGTGTAACCGTGATCCAATCTGGTCAGGTTCCCCTGGTAACAGGGTCGCGCAGGTCAGAGTCGCTCCACTGTAATTACCTGATCTGTGAAATCCTAGAACATGGTCAAGCATAACCGGGACATTAACGCCAAGATGACCTATAACTTTTGAGTTATAATTTTTTTTCTAATTAAACAAAATAGTGCCATCGCATCAAACTTCAACTATAAATAAATAATGTTATGATAGGGCCCGGGGTCAGCCTTGACCATGATCCAGGATTTGGCAGATCAGGCAATTACAGTAGAGCGACTGCTATCTGAACTCGGCGACCCTGCTACCAGGGGAACCTCTGCAGATTGGATCATGGTTACACATTTAGTCGCCTGAATATGCAGGTTTCACCATGATGCTATCCCTCACCGTAAGAGCATCGGTTAGTATTAAACTAACGTACATAACTCAGAAAAGAGTCATTTGTGCATAGCCGCAGTGGGATTCGAACGCGGTATCTCTAGCTTACGAGTCGAATACCGTAACCACTCGGCCACCGATGCTCAATTCAACTTTATCTATTGAAAACAAAGCCGTACCTACAACAAAAAGCAGACGAGACTGATCTTTAGTAACCCGTAATAAGAGATATATTTTAAAGGCTATTGTTATGGTCTCTTTTATATCAAAGCTGTCGACGTGTACGGAAGTTGCTGTCGATGGCTTCATAGGTACAGTTTCCATCATAAGTTCATTATCACTTTTAGAAAATAAATTGTAGTTACTGCCACATATGTATGTGACAGGATATTAGGTGCATTGTTAACCAAATGGAATTGGCTTAAAAGGTCTATTAGCTGTCCCTAAGGCACCAATAACTCATTGTCAAACTAAAGGTTTTTCTTTATTAACTAAAACTAAAAATTACTTTAATGAATTTCCATACTTTGCCTTATAAATAAAAGTTAAAATATTTTTTGATATTATAGCTTCAATAGTAAGTACTTATTAATGTATGACAACAATAAATTAAAAAAATATTTGCACATAATGTTAACTTTTTATCCAAGTCAATAACCATTGTGACTTTTTAAAAGAAAACTGACAAAGTGATTTTGAATATAATACAAAATAACTACAACCGAATTATTTTAAAATGTTAGCTCCCTAGTATGCTACATGCTATTTATTTATACGTACGTCAAAAATAAATTATACGAGAAACATATTCAACGACAAATTTAAATCAAGCGAAGTCAGCCATTGAATTGCTTCGTCACTAAACCCTTTTAACGCTGCACAGGAATATGAGTTTTATGGTGGTAATGCACTTAAGAGCACGACTGTACAATGCCTTATACCTGCAAGGGGTGGGGCTTTAAATGTACCTAATCTCTACAAACAAGAAGGAAGCCTATCTGATGAAAAACAGTAACTTTCACTCGTGACATGTATGCAAAGAGGTACCAGATAAAGTCAGAGCACGCTCTCTGAATTAAAATCTGAAACAAAGAAATATAATCTGACGAAGGGATAGACTTCATCCACACCATCAAAATGCCTGTAGGCTAATTACGTAACTCTGTTGCTAACAATTATCTGATTGCAATGATTGAAATTGTTACTTTTGCGATTATGTGCCATCGATTTCAAGGGTTTTCGCTAACAAAGTTCTATTACAATAAGCTTAACCTATTAAATCGATCAGACGTAATTCTAGAAGCAACAATTTCAATCATTGAAATCAGATCCCCTTATGTCTATGTCTTACCATGTCTTCTGGGGAGACATGTTAAGACATAGATAGGAAACGAAAACGTTCAAATCGTACTTGTAAGGCTCTGTCCTAATTGACTACGGTCGTGCGATCATGATCGTACGACCGTTGCCAATTAGTGGCATATGCTGAGTGTGGCCCTATTGCACTCTCCACATGGCACACGTAACGAGATTAGAGCATTTGTTCCCCCGTTCATGTATCTGTTCTACTTTGTTTTTGTTTGTTTTATTCGTATCTTTTTTATCCGTTTATGTCTGTTTTACTTTTTTTTAATTTTTTTTACTATAAATATTTTTGGATTTTGTGAAGTGTGTATTATGAGTTGAATAAAAGAGTTTTACATTAACTTTACTTATTAGAACAGTGCCTAATTATAATCTGTATAGGCTGTTACTCTCATAGCGTTACCTACAAAAAGCTTTTTATAGTTTACCCTTTGTTTTGGCGCAAAACAGCGCTACCCACAATATTACATTTTATTTACCTACCCACAGTTTAAACCACCGCACCTGACATGCACGTCGAAGTTATAGGGGCATAAAGGTACCATCCATAGTCGTTAAGGGTGGAAGATCGATACACAAGGTTATTAATACCCGGGTAGCATGGATAAACATAAACCTGAAGGGTACTGTAGCTGGTTTTAAATTAGCTAACCCATGAAAAGGCCATTCGGTGGAAAAGGTAGCGGGCTGAGGTTTTTCTCGGGTAGTTTTTTTTGGATGGGAGTTAGATTTGCATGTTTCGCTACTTGTAGACTATGAGGGTGCAATAGGTACTATGAGAGATCGCAGTGCTATAAATATAACAATGGAAAACGCTACGGAGACTCTAGATCTTTTACCTCTAAAACATTAGTCGCCTTATACGACACCCACGAGTGTAAGGGGTTGGTGCTATTCTCTGCCGGACACCACGAGGCCAAGTCCATGTTTTACTACTTTGTGACAATTGAGTAGGCAGCCCACCTTTATATGGTGAGCGGCTACTGTTGCCCATTATCATATAACATTTCGATTCATGTTCATCACAAAAAATTTAATCGTTTAGACGTTAATCGTTCCCGGTTGTGCTCTCACGCAAGAATTTGGCAGATCAGGTAATTACAGTGGACCGACTGCCCTCTGAGCTCCGTGACCCTGTTAGCAGGGGAACATGGTTACAGATTAAGTCACCTAATTTGCAAGTTTAATCACAAAATTTTTCCTCACAGTAAGAGCATCGGTTAGTATTCAACTATAGCATATAACTCAGAAAAGAGTCATTGGTACATGGCGTCAGTGGAATTTGAACCCAAAACCTCTCGGATACCTCAACCACTAGGCCGATGCACCATGTTATTAATCGTATCAGAAGTAAATTCGCTCGACTTCATAATTCGAAATTAATATGTAGCTTAGTCTCACGTATCAATGGCTCACCCACTACACTCCACCACCACCCCCACCACCACTAGTGCCACCACTAGCGCCCCACTTCACCAATACTTTTTGATACACTTGATGGTAAGTGGTAACGCCCGCCTACGATTCTTACATTTAGTTAGCAGGTAACAAAATTGGAAAACCGCAGGTGCGTTGTCACTGTGAGGTCTAAGATGAAATGCCTCATGTTTGTAATTTCGCTGGCTACCTTATCCTTCAAACCGGAACACAACAATGCAAGCATTATTGCTTGGCGGCAGAAATAGATAAGGCGGTGGTACTCACCCAGGCGGACTCCTCAGGTTTGACAGAGTCCTAACACCTTATAATTAGTGAATATTTGCACGTCAAAGTATATTTATTTTAGCTTCATAGCTTACGGATGTTTGCGATGTGTTGACGGAACGTTATAATGAATTAATTGTTATCCGTAAATAGTAGTACAGAAAAGTCAATCAAGGTTCAAAGGAAATGTATGTATGTATGTAAACTCTATTGCAACAACATAAAACATTTCAATAGGAAACACTTACAAAGCAAAGGCGAACTTATCCCACAACGGGATCTCTTCCAGCTAACCTTAGACAAGCCGAAAGGAGCTTTAGCGAGCGGCAGAGGCAATAATAGAGTACCTTGCCTACTTTAAAAATAACCAAAGAATTAATTTAAATATATACCTACCAGTAAGACTTATCAGTAAGTAAAATGTTATAGTAAATAAATGATTAGAAAGTATATCTATTGTTAGTAAATGTCAAAGAATTTTTCATTCAACTGTTCAACAGTTGAGTCACCTGAATGCGCAAAACACTCCTGCTTTTTTGTGTCATACGGTAGGCAAACAGGTAAGCAGGCCACCTGATTGAAAGTGGTCACCACTGCCTATAGACATTTGCAACATCAAGAGTATCGCCAGTGCGTTGCCCACTTCTATAACACGTTGCTCTGCCAAAGCCACGGTTCCCCAAATCCCCACCCCATGGAGCACTGGAGACCTTACTCACCGGTAGAGACACAATACTACTGCTTGCAATGATTGCAACACTTTATTTACTATCACTGATAAACCTCCACGTGTCATATTTCAATGCAGAGTTCGCGTGCGAGATCACAACCGGGACATTACTTAAAAATTACCCATAAATAAATAAATTACCGCCAAGATGACCATATTATGTATACCTATAAACACAATTTACGACTTCACTCGAAGTAAGTAGGGTAAACAAAAACGCACAGATTTGTACATTAAACCCAGCTTACGCCGGAATTGGCTCGAACCATGCGAATTCGCTGCGGAAGTGCTGAATAATTGATGCGGCCCAACCGCGAGTGTACAGGGTGGGACAGCGCGGTGATCTGGGAAGTATTTTTCTCAATCTACCTTCGTTTGTCAGTTTGGTGTTAGGTGGAGAGAATGTTTGTTATACAACACATAGAAAGGAAACAAAGATGAAAATTTAAGTGACTAAAAGTAAGTTAATCTAATCTAAAAATGTAAATACTGATTGATTAATGTACTTTATTGTACCAAAAGAAAATATACATAATAAGCAAAACAGAATCTCCATTCTCTATGATTTATTCTGATATTATTAACCTATTATATTCTAGAATTATCTTTATGTACAAATATCTCTTAGATAGCTGCAACTGGTAGGGATGATGCTTTAAATTGCCCTTGGCTCTTAAAAACTAAATGTGTGATTTTATAGCCTGATAGTTAGTTCATTGTGTTTGTATTTATTATTATTAAAATCATTTTTCGCAAATAAATTAAGTAAATTCAGTCGATTCGAGAACCACTAAATATCTTTAAAGTGGGTTAAAAACTCCCTGCATTTATGTCCATCGTTTTGAATAAACAGTTATTTAATTTATACAGTTGACGTATTCCTTATTATACCAAAATAAAATACCCCTACATTTTCTTAATATTACACACGCATTAGATTTACGACTGTGCCCCCTTGTACAGCTTATTGTCAGGGTTGCCAGCATTAATATGCGAACCCAGTCCGCAGGCAGGTAGCGGCCGCATATGCGGTGTGGGCACGTCAAGGATTCATCCGTGCATACACAATAGGGATGCCGACTGCTACTGAATACTCATGTTTATGCAGAAAATAATGGAATACGCAATAATAAACTACGAAAATTTAAGTAACTTCAAGTAAGTTATAATTATATTGCTGGTTTCCTCCATTTCTATGACGTTCATTAATTACCCTCATTTTGGACGAAACATTATTGTGAATTACTTTATGTTGACAGTTGTATTTTTGACATTATTTTAACGTGACATGTATTTAAATTGCTTAATGATTGTTTTAATGAAATTAAAAAGGCAAGTTAACCTAAAACCCTAATCAGACTTATAAGAAAATTAGTCCTCGCCTGCTTTAAAGTTTAAAATGAACTAACGTTTGCGCTTCACCTATTTACTCACACCATTCGGCTTGTATCTTACTTTTCCGTTTTTTTATAGCAGTCAGGGTTTTAAGTCTTAGTACAATTTTTTTTATATACAGTTTGATAGTAGTATACTTAGATTAAATATCTGGCTTTAGACATACGATTTGATTAATTGATTGATTTATTGATGTAAGTATTCTTTATTTTTCCAAAATAAAATATGCCAACATTTTTATAAATAATGTTTTAAACTGTCGCGGTTATTATCACACATTTTAAAGGCACAATAGGGATGACGAGTGCTACTGAATACGTAATGTTGATGGACAAAATACGCAATAAATACGTAATAATAAACGATGACTCTGGACGCTTCTGTAATTTGTAACGTGGCGTTTTAGGTGCGAATGGTTGTGCTTCGGGTTGCCACAGAACAAAGATATTGTCGTCTCGAGGCGTTTCTTATTTTACCGATTATTTGGCTTATCCCTTTCAATACGTGTCCCTTTCATGCCACTTCTCCCCTATATCGTGGACGTCCACGATAATATCGTAACTTTACAATTTATAAAAGCGCCTAATGTTGACAGAGATAGCAGGACGAGTTGGACGCCTTTTCCAAGGATTGGCATGCATCCGATCATAGGTCGTGGAAGATGGATAGGGAGGCCTTTGCCCTACAGTGGGACAGAAATGGCTAAAATAATAACAATGATATTGTTGACAATAATAAAAGCGTCGGTTACGGGGTCCGACTCGTACCCCAGGGTAGCGGGTTTGAATCCCAGTACCAATGAGTATTTTCTGACTGATGTACCTACATTAGTTGAATACTAACCGATGATCTTACGGGTAGGAAAAACATCGTGGTGAAACATGAATATTCAGGCTGGTCTGGTTCCCCTGTTAACAGGGTCAGGTAGGTCAGACGGGTGTCGCTCCACTGTAATTACGCCAACTGTCAAATCCTGTATCGCACAGCCGGGATATGAACACCAAGATTTCTAGATTATTATCTACTCACCTAGGCGTGCATAGTGTAAAACAGACTGCGTAGAATAAAAAAATATTGCAGTAAAAATATTGGCATCGTCAAAAGTCCTTTAAATACAGATACATTAATAATAATCATGCTAATTTAAAGCAAAAACTCGTCTGAACTTGTAAATTCAAAACTAAATCGCTAATTCTCAATCAAGATGCAAAGTTTGACTCCCGGTCGGCATGTTAAGTTCAATAATCCGGGGAAAACCTATTGGAATATTAAACATTTGAGATAGTAAACAAATATTGGGATTATATGGGACGGGATCTATAAAAGGACAAAGATCATAAAATAAAAAAAATAATCATCTTGGCGTTGTGTCCCGGTTGTGCTCTCGAGAACGAGGGCCCAGGGTCCGCCTTGACCATGATCCAGCATTTGGCAGGTCAGGTAATTACAGTGGAGCGACTGCCATCTGACCTCCATGACCCTGCTACCTGGGGAACATGACCAGATTGGATCATGGTTACACATCCAGTCGCCTGAATGTGCAGGTTTCATCACGATGTTTTTCCTCACCGTAAGAGCATCGGTTAGTATTCAACTAATGTACATAATTCAGAAAACAGTCATTGGTACATGGCCGGAGCGGGATTCGAACCCGGGACCTCTGGCTTACGAGTCGGATACTGTAACCGCTCGGCCACCGACGCTCTAAAAGGACAAAGATCATCTTGGCGTTAATGTCCCGGTTGTGCTCTCGCGATCGAGGGCTTACAGTCCGCCCTGACCAGGATCCAGGATTTGGCCGATGAGGAAGTTACAGTGGAGCGACTGCCATTTGACCTCCGTGACCCTACTAATAGGGGAACCTGAACAGATTAAGATCATATAAAATAGTAAACAGTAAACAAACATGCGTATAATATGGGACGGGACCTATAAAAGAGTAATAAGGTAAAATAAAGGTATAAATTATGCAACGCTCGATAATTTATGTAAATCCTTATTGCGCGAATCTTCATATAGCGAAATGTCTAGTGAGTCGGGCTCGTAGGCGAGGGGTACCGTGTTCGATACATAGTGCCGCTTTTGCTGAGTTATATAAGCACTTAAGTTGGATACTAAGCGGTGATCATAGTGAGGAAAGCTGTACATTCAGGCGACCAAATGTGTAACCGTGATCCAATCTGGTCAGGTTCCCTAATTTCCCTGTTAACAGGGTTACGGAGATCAGATGGCAGTCGCTCCTCTGTAATTATCTGATATGCCAAATCCTGAACCTGAAAGAAACACAAAAATGCTATCCGATATTGATTTATAGATACCTAAGCAAACCCAAATGTATAACAAATCTTATTAGGACACAGAACACTAAAACTATAAGTAAATATCTAAATTCTTCACCCATTGAGATCAGGAACCATTTTGATCAGGAGAGAATAAGTCTGTTTGTTAGTCTTCAGTGTATTTCTGCCCTGAAAATTCGTGGATGATATTATGGATGGACTGCACAAGGGCACCGCAATCGCCCGCTGAAGAATTTCGCCAACCACACCTGAACATATACTCGCCGCAGAATCCGTGCCCAGTTCTAAGCCTGTTCAACATGGTGGACCGACGACCTGGTAAAGATCGCAGGTACCAGCTGGATGCGGAAGGCACAGGACCGGCCTTTGTGGAGATATCTGGGGAGGCCTATGCCCAGCAGTGGGCGTCTTCTGCCTGATATGATGATGATGACCATAGGTATTGCTATAGCATAATTAACTAGAACCGAACAATGCGGATCAAGCCATCCTAACAGGATAAAGGCATCGAATAAAACAGTTTTAACCTTTATAAGATTAGGCGTGAACCCAAAAACGTGACCCGAAAGTTCTATTGGAGCTTAAAGCCCGAAAAGTTTCACCTCCGTCCGTTGAAAGCTCACGGCAGCTTTAATTGTTTTTTTCATTGAATTTTCCTTAGAAAAACGTGCGTGCGATGTATCTATAGTGATTGTAAATGTATGTGTTTTAGCCCCCCAATATTCAGACATACACATATCTTTAGTTGGTCCAATAACAGATTAAAAAGCTTAAAACTACTGTTAGTTCTGTTGTTAGTGTCTGTAATAAGTACATAATAAGGAAGCAGGGCGATAGAGCGTCGGTAGCCGGGCGGTTGAGTATCCAACTCGTGACTCTTGACAACAATGACTCTTTTCTGAGTTATGTACATTAGTCGAATACTAACCGATGCTCTAACGGTGAGGGAAAGACACATTCAGGCAACTGAATTTGTAACCATGATCCAATCTGATCAGGTTCCCCTGGCAGCAGGGTCACGGAGGTCAAATGGTAGTCTCTCCACTGTAATTACCGGATCGCCAAATCCTGGATCATGGCGAAGGCGGACCCCGGGCCCTCGTTCTCGAGAGCACAATCGGGATATTAACGCCAAGATGATGATGATGAAGGAAGCAGGGCGATGCGTCATCGGACCAAGTTGGACCAGCCTCAGCTTAATGCATATGCTTAATGTGTGCACATGTGTATCTGTTTGTTTGTCTGTGGCATCGTAGCTCCCGAACTGATGGACTGATTTCGATGCAGTTTTATTTGTTTAAAAGCCAGTTTAACGGGGTTGGTTCTTAAATTTGTTTAGTTTCGGATTCCGACATGTGTCTGTTATTTTTTTGTTAAGATATCCTGAAGCTCTTCGAACGGATTATTGACCAGAGACTTCGCCAGGAATGCTCCTTGTCGGAATGTCAATACGGCTTCAGGCCGGGTTGCAGCATCATGGATCCAGTCTTTGCTCTCAGGGTACTCCAGGAGTCCCATTGCAGTAGGAATCAACCGTTGCATTATGCATTTCTCGACCTGCAGAGGGTTTTCGACAGTGTCCCTCGGGACATAATCTGGTGGGCACTAAGAGCAAAGTCTGTGCCCGAGGCGTAAATTTGTATTATACATGACATGCATTCCAATACTGGAGCCGTCGTCAAAACCATTGTAGGCCATACTAATCCCTTCCCGATTACTGTAGGTGTTCACCAGGGTTCTGTGCTGAGCCCTTACTTGTTTTGCATTGTGCTCAATGCCCTCTCAGCGAAAATTCAGGACTTGCCTCCTTGGCTTATGAAGTACGCTGACGACATTGTACTGGTAAGCAAGCTTAGGCAGGATCTTGAGACCAGAGTAAACACGTGGAAGAATGTGCTAGAAAACGGCGGTTTGAAGCTGAATATCGCAAAAACAGGGTATATGGCCAGCTGCAGCGCAGATCCCGAAACCACTCTTGTAGATAACGAAGCTGTCAATAGAACAGATAAATCCAAATACCTACATAAAAAAATAAGCTGTCAATAGAACTGTGATGCACGAGTCCGGCGATTTAGGCCCCGATGTCAAGTCCCGAAACTCTGCAGCTTGGCCAAATGGCGGGAACTCACGGCAGTCACCTGTGACCCTAAAATCCCTGTAAAGCTCAATCGGCTTATTTACAAGAGTATAATTAGACCTGTAATGCTCCATGGCTGCGAGGCATGGCCAGCGCTGACGAAACACGTTCGCGAACTCCACGCCAACGAAATGAAAATGCTGCGCTGGATGTGTGGAGTTACACGGCTCGATCGAGCGTGAGGGATATAGCAGACAAGATCGAGGAGGCTCGCCTGCGCTAGTTTGGTCACGTGTTGTGTAAGCCTCGGGGATACTTGGGAAATAGGTGCCTGAACCTGCCGGTATCAGGAAAGAGGCCCCGTAGGCGACCCAAGAAGCGATGGATTGACATCGCTGAGTCGGATGTGAGAGCCAACGGCTTACGACGCGAGGATGCCGAAGACCGGGCGAAGTGGAGAAGAATGGGCAGGAAAGCGGACCCTGGCAGAGGCCGGGATAAGCGCTAGGACAATGATAATGATGATGATGATATCCAATAGACGGACAGACAGCGCTACTTTCGCATTTATGATATTAGTTTCAATTATTATTCGATTCATTAATTATTTATTTAAGGCATGGTTTATCATTGGTTACATTTTTTTTAAATTAGACTAGCCGCGTGTGTGTGTGTGTGTGTGTGTGTGTGTGTGTCGAAAACGTGTCGTCCGTCACGTCGCGGACCACGTCTAACGCCGTTGTTACCTTTTTAGATTTTACTCGAATCCTCATGTTCACTATCCTTGTCACGTTTCCTTTTAGGCATTTTAAACAATATTACATAGAAAATCAAACAAACTGCATAAAATATGTTTTAAGTTACAGAACAGCGAAGCACTACAATGTGAATGACGTACATTGTGCCAGCTCTTCGAGTAATTGTGATTGAACTTCATGTACAGATAACTTCGTTTAATCATCAATTATTTATTTCAGCATCATCGCAGCCCGTAACAGTCCACTGCAGGACTTAGGGCCTCTCCCACGAAAGGGGAGGTTATTTCCATAATCTCCACGCTTGGCAGGCGGGTTGGAGATGGCAGTGTTTAAAATATAAGAATGGAAAATGCTGCTGCCCATTTTCCAGACTACGGAGACTCTTGATCTTTTGCCTCGAAAACATTAGTCGCCTTGTACGACACCCATGAGTGTTAAGGGTTGGTACTATTCTACTCTGCCGGACACCACACGGCCAAATTATTTATTTAAGGCATAGTTTACCATTGGTGTTTTTTTTATTTAATGGAACTAACCAGACATTGGACCGCTATCTTTCCTGGTGGTAAGTGACAATGCGGCCGAAAATGGAGCACGCCTGTCTAGGAACAGCCTATTCACTCTAGCCTTGAAGGCGTCTAGATTATAATGATCAGGAAACGAATACACTCTAAAAAGGTATGCCCAGACTACTTCATTATTAACACTTTGATTTTTCTTCATCAATAGAGCCAATCTCTTGTCGATGAAGCCTTTTTCTTCGGGGGCTTGAAATACTATATACAAATAAAAAATACATTAACCTAATTATAAGATAGTCTGTTTTATTTCCATCTTAGTAGGTATAATATATTCTAACCGTTCAAACTCAGAGACGCAGGTAATTAATTTTCCAGGAAGCATTTCATCGGATCCAATAATAAATTCATGTAAGGACCCATTTAGCAATGGCCGACAGACTAGGGTTCCGTATGAAATTGGGTCAAATTAAGGAATACATTATTCATCATCAAAGAAAGAAAGGAAGAAAGTAGAAAGAAAAGACGATTATTACACATAGCATGCCACGACACAATAGATTAGATTACTTTATTTATAATTGAAAACATTATATTATAATACAATTCATAAAAGCAAGTCACAAAGATATCGTCATAAAAATTAACAATAATGTCAAACAATTAAATATAAATTGAAATAATTAGCCATAGAAAAGACTTATATAGACTAGCGTATATATAAATCAACGGGCGTTATTCACAACAGTTACAGTTACAGACAAAGGAAACATTAACAATAAAACATCAAAACAAAGCGTAGCCCCAATGCCAACGTCGGTGCCGCGGCGGCCAGCGTAAATGGTACCCACTCAGCCTGTGCTGTGAGGCGCAAGAAACGACTCAGGCGGCGGGTTGGAGATCGCAGTGTTATAAATATAACAATAGAAAAAGGTGATGCCCATTTTCCAGCCTACGGAGACTATATAGCTTTTGTCTCTAAAACATTAGTCGCTTTGGACGATACCCACAAGCGTAAGGGGTTGGTGCTATTCTACTCTGCCGGACACCACACGGCCGTTATTACCACCATAAAATACCATACAGTAGGTTTGTAACGTTCATTAGCTAAAACACTCATTAGGCTTTTATAACGTAGTCTAAACTTCCTTATTCATAAACGTTTCATAAACCTCTATTAGCTTAATATCTGCGGTTGTCTAACTCAGTTAGCAACAGAATTTGACATTAGATAATTCTACACTAAGTCATCTGCGTTGGCTACTGGTTAAAGCGTCTACAAAATTAGAGTTGTGTATGATAATTATATGAGAAGTTCAGTTGTCCACTGAGATAGCCAATAGTCGCGCTGATAAAATACAGATTAGCTTTATCATGTTGTCGCCAAATACATAAAATCGCTTGTAGTCAAGTCTCAAAAAAAGTTTAATGTGCTTACAAAACGAAGTTCCAAGGAAAATTGCAGAAGTCATGGCTGTATGGAAGCACTCCCTTTGCCTATCCTTTCAGGATAGAAGTCAAGAATGGAGTCACGACTGTCGCAAGCCAATCACAATCAATCACTAAGCGAATATAATCAGCTGTCGCGTGACGGCGGCCATGTTTGTTACTAATATAGGTTTATCAGAGGTTTATTTATTTCACAGTTTTACAGCATATAAAATATTATTCAGATTTATAGAAGGGATCAGCCTTCTATAAGTTATGAAGCCGATAATGAGCTTTTTAGCGCTAATATGCGTTTATAAATAATGTTTTTCATGTACCATAATCTAGCAAGCAAACCTTCATAACCGTTTTCCGTCAGGTGGACCGCCTGCTCGTTTGTCGTAGTAGTAAAGTAGCTTAAAAAAGTTTGTCAGATAAATTCTAATTCAATCTTATGCGACAGGAATGTCGATGGCCTAATGGTTAAGGGGTCCGACTTATTAGCGAGAGGTCTCGGGTTCGAATTTCAGTGTCTCCACGTATTACCAATGACTCTAACCTATGCTTTAAGCTGAGGGAAAACATCGTATTGTAACCAGCATATTCAGGCGACTGAATGCGTAACCATGACTCAATCTAAGCAGGTTCCCCTGTTAACAGGGTCACGGAGGTCAGAAGGCAGTTGCTCTGTATGTTAAAGCAATAAATTATTCATTAATTCTACTGTAATCACCTGATCTGTCAATTCCTGGATGATGGTCAAGACGGACAGCGGACACTCGCACGTCAACATAATTATTTTTTTATTTTATTTTGTTCAATCTTCGGCGCCGGAACCCTTGTCCCTAGATTCCACTCGAAACTTATATTCCATCTCGGTTATTAATTATTAATATTTTCCTTCCGTCTAATTAAGTAACATCTCCGGTAAGGAAAGTCCGTTCCGTTTCCGGCCCTCGTTATTTACTACCATCTTTCCCTGACTTCGCTTATAGAAGCACCCGTCCTTTGAAAGAAAGAAAGAAAGAAAAAAAGAGCATTTATTAACACAAACAACAACACCACAACATTGAAAAACAACTTTGCTATTTTAAGTGCTGCCCTACACTTGTGCGAATAAGACCACATGACCGTGATCTACGTTCCTCGAGTACTTCGCACTAATTTCTACAGTTATGGATTCACAGTTCAGGCAGCGCGTCTCTGGAATGAAATTCCTGAAGATGTTCGAAAATCACAAAATCGCTTTACCTTTAAAAAGTTGGTATAGAAATTTTTTATAGATAAAAGGCCTAACAATAAATAGTATATGTGTTGATATATATAGTGTTTATGATAGGTATATTATTTGTAACGTATTGTATTTATTGTAGGGATAGAGTATATAATATTTTATTTTTTACCTCATCTTTCTTGTTATTAGTATTTGTTATTTAGTTAATTAAGAATACTTCTTCTCTGTTTCGCTTTTGGCACCTACTCACTCACTTTACGCACGGCCTACTGGTCGACTGGTAGATAAAGCCTTGATGGCTTTAAGTCTGCCAATTGTATTATTTTTAGTTCAACAAAGTTTTTTAAATAAATAAGACCATAGTATCAAATTAAATAATTTTTTCAAACATCAGAAATAAGAATAAGAAATATTTATTTACACAAACAGAGACACCACAACACATAAACGCTAGCACTGTGTCGAAGCGTATGGTAGTAGATAAGTGGTGTGTGTTAGTGGTGTAATGCATGTGTAAAAGGGACCCCACTCAGCATTTTTTCCCGGCGCGAACCGAAGTGTTTTTTTTCAGTAGGACCCGCATTATGGGTAATTATTTATTAATGTGGAAGAATCGAGAGAGGTTTTTGCTGGAGGAGTTTTGTTCTACGGCTGACTATACACGGTACGTTTCGGTGCTCGGTCGCTGGCCGGTCTACATGCGTCAACCCCTACCTAAATAAGCTCGTTAAACGACCCCTTTGTTTTCTCGTAGTTTATTTAATACTTTTGATAAGAGATTATTTCATTACCACGCGGCCTGTTGAGCTCGTCTAAGCTGAAACGACGCGCCCCACTATCGCATTAACGCACACAAGCAAATTTAAAATATGGACGCAATACATATACAAATGCCGTTGTAATTGGTCATTCAGTTGCCGGTGAGACTCAAACGTAGGAGCACGCGTCGTTCGATTGAGCAGTCGACGCTCCCACACAGATGAAGTGTCGTTTTTAATATTTGCACTCACACATCGTAATCAACTAATTAAGTAGTGGGGCGCGTCATTTCAGCTTAGACAAGCTCTACGCTTCTGTACGCGGCCACGGATGATGCTGTATCTATGGTGGAGTACTGGTCCTCGCAAATTTGAACCGACGCGGGTGACGAGCTCGTTGCGGTGCTAAGATCAACTATAGGTTACCCATCCAGTTCCTAGATATTTCGAGCTTTGCTTAACATTAGTAATCGTTTTCTATTTATGTTACTAAGGTACATGCCGCGAGTGGCGAGTTCGTTGCGGTGCTGACGATCGACTATAGGTTACCCATCCAGTTTCCAGATATTGCGAGCATTACTTAACACTGGTTATCGGTTTTTATTTATGTTACTAACGTACATAACTCAGAAGAACTCGCAGAAAGACTTTGAACTCCCCTTGCTTACGAGGCGTATATGTACAGTACATATAACCCTACATAACACGAAAGATCGAAACCACTTCGTTGACTACGTTCGCTTAAGTAATTCCTACGCAAATGGAATAGCGTGAGAATCCGCTGTGAATGGCAATAACTAAGCTGATATCTGATGACAATATCAAGTTAATTGAGTGTATGTAATCTTCATTCGGAGATCCGAATAGCTCGTGCGGGATGGGCGATGTGGAGACACGCGAAATTGATCCTTGTGATCGGTTTGGTGTTTTAGGTTAACACAGTTTTACAGCAATCACATTTGGTTACAATCAAATACAGATATATGTAGACATAGACATAGACGTATCTTTATTTGGTCCAATAACACAATTAAAAAAAACTAATAACTAACATAATAAGTACATAATAAGGAAGCAGGGCGATGCATCATCGGACCAAATTGGACCAGCCTCAGCTTAATGCTATGAATGGCAGCAGCCAAACACAGCGCTGGTTTTCAGACTGACCCATAGTAGAGCTCGATGCGCGCACGACGCGAACGACGTGCTAATACAGAAATGATATTAATACTAATATATATAATACTAAATAAAAGATAAGAAATATATATTTATAGATGTAGAACCTGTAACTTATAAAAATAATAATATACGAGTATACCTTATTTTTTATGAAAACCAATAAATAATGTATGAGTATAATTTAGTGTAATAAAAGTAAACATTAAACACTACCTTTTTTATTACAAAACGCTGTTTCTAACTGGACAAAAATGGCTAAAAAGACAAATAAATGAAAACAATAAATAAGCGAAAAACGCAATCACATCCTGGCTAAGTAAGTGGGACGTACGCGCGTACCAGGGACCAAATCTTTTTGATAGTTTATAGGAAAACTTTTTATATGTTTTAAAAAATAATACCTTGACTTAAAATTACGAACAGGAGGTGGAATATTGTTCCAGCACCGGGTTGCTGAATACCTAAAACTGCCACGGAATGCCATAGTATGGTGCTCGTATGCAACTAATTGTGCCGTGTGGTGTCCGGCAGAGTAGAATAGCACCAACCCTTTACACTCATGGGTGTCGTACAAGGCGACTAATGTTTTCGAGGCCAAAAATCAAGAGTCTCCGTAGTCTGGAAATTGGGCAGCAGCATTTTCCATTGTTATATTTAAACACTGCGATCTCCAACCCGCCTGCCAAGCGTGGAGATTATGGCAATAACCTCCCCTTTCGTGGGAGAGGCCCTAAGTCCTGCAGTGGACCGTTACGGGCTGTGATGATGATGCAACTAATACACTGCCCGTAGTGCGCACCGATCGAGAACTACAATCACTTTTACATTTTAATTTGCTAAACATGTAATTCGGTACCCCATGCTTTGTTATGCCAAAGATTAAAGTGGCTAGATGGAGTTCTTTTCTAAGAGTCATTTTTAAAATGTTAGCGCTATTAATGAACGGGGTCACATGTGTTCGAGGAGGAACACTATAAACAAAAACGTGCACAGGCGTTCTGTACTCTCTGCACCACACGTTCAGTGCGGGCCAGCAGACACGGGCCATAGACAGTGTCAGCATAATTTAACTTGGACAGGACTAATGCGTCACACAACCGTACTCTGAGTCCAACCGAAAGATAATCGCGGATACGGTACAAAATGTTAAGACGGTAGAAACAATTTCGAGCAACTTCTTGTAGATGACTTTCAAAATGCAAATTTTCATCAAATAAAAGGCCTAAGTTAAGTAGCACTGCCAGTTACAAAACAGCAATTTGCAAAAAAATTACAAATGGGATTAGTGAAGCTAAGAATACCATACAGCTAAGTATCCAAAAGTGACTTAATTTTGTATATCTTAAGGATTAGCACCCTCCGACTAGTAACAGATGCTCCGAATTGGCTGGAACCGACTACCCGTCAGTTGCAGTCGACACTAATACTTACGATGTACAAAATAAAGACGCTTATGGATTAATTCGAATACGCGGGCGAGCCGACTGTAGTTGGACGTCCGACCATGTCCCCCGCACCCAAAGGCCCGGATTATAACAAGCGTCGTCGTTATCGACGCTCCCTGCGTCGCCGACGCGCCTTGCTGTCAGCTGTCACTCAAAATTGAATGAATTTTAAATGCGCGCGCCGATGCAGGTCGCGTCAATAACGCAGGTTGCGTCAATAACGCAAGCAGCGTCGCCGACACAACCTGCGTCAGAAACGCTACCCGCTTCGGCGCGCGCGTTAGAAAGACATACAATTTTGTTGACAGCATAACGCAACCTGCGTCGGCTCCTTGCTACGGCGACGCTTGTTATAATCCGGGCCAAAAGCGACTTTATTTTTGATGTTTTATGGTCAGTTTGGTGTTGTAGGTAAACGAGCAGCAGGTATATGTGCAGTGTGTCAATGTCTGATAACCGGGTGCCGAGTTCGAATTCCGGTGCCGCCATGAACCCAATGACTTATTCAGAGTTATGTACAACATTAGTTAAACACTAACCGGTGAGGAAAAATATTGTGATGAAACCTGCACATTCAGGCGAACCTGACCAGATTGAATCATGGTTACACATTCAGTCGCCTGAATGTGCAGGTTTCATCACGATGTATTCCCTCACCGTAAGAGCGTCGGTTAGTATTCAACTAATGTACCTCCTCGAAATGTTTATGCAATATTGGTTTCTATACTCCTGACAGAAAGTTTATTTAGTAGTTATTTTTTGACTAATATATATTAAAAAAAAGTTAGTGGTACTGGGATTCGAACGCGGTACCTATCGCTTACGAATCAGACCCCTCAACCATTAGTCCAACGACGCCCTTATTTGTCACTGAGTATAGAATCTAATCTTAAGGAGGGCCTTGTTCATTTTGTGGTCTACCCAGTCTAAAACAAGACAATCCACGATTTCTACATTGTTCCATACACACATATACGAAGCCCTGTCTTTGCGGAAAGCCCTAAGCTAACAAAGGGGCTTGTAAACAACCATATAGCGCTAATAGCCAAGATAGGGGCCCAGTGTCCTGATTGCGGTAATCGAGTTAGCGAACAGCCAATATGGGGATCGAGGTCTGTGGGGCTCTGTATGTGTCATTATTATGGGTAATTTACTGTAGAAATGCTCTCAATTATTACTAAAACAGGTCTACTCACGCAATGTTATTGGCTAAATGGCATTTTATGACGACACTATCGAACACTGTCTCTGAAGATACAAGATTTATTTCTAGAATAGGAGGCAGGGTTGTAAATTTTTGCCATACTACTGTCACTTTGTAAACCTATATTATCAAAATGATATAATTCGTGTCAATACATTCATTTTGATTTTATTATTTATTTATTAAAACTTCACACAACTTACTTAAATGTAATATTAACATAATATACTCCTACTTACCTACACACACATTAACACTTTATTGTTCTACAAAATGGGAGCGTCGGTGGCCGAGCGGTTAGGCTATCCGACTCGTAAGCGAGAGGTACCGGTACTCTTACGGTGAGGGAAAACATCGTGATGAAACCTGCACATTCAGGCGACTGGATGTGTAACCATGATCCAATCTGGTCAGGTTTCCCTGGTAGCAGGGTCACGGAGGTCAGATGGCAGTCGCTGCACTGTAATTATCTGATTTGCCTAATCCTGGATCATGGTCAAGGCGGACCCCGGGCACTCGTGCTAGAGAGCCGAGATAGGGGCCCAGTGTCCTGATTGCGGGGAATCGAGTTAGCGAACAGACAATTTTTGGATCGAGGTCTGTGGGGCTGTGTGTGTGTCATTATTATACGGCAGAGTAGAATAACGCCAACCCCTTAAGTAGGCGACACACGTACGATCTTAAAGTATTTTATTTTAAGTTCGCGAACTTACTCGGCTCGACGTCGCGTCGGACGTACGTACTCGGTTTTTTAGTTCACGAACTTATGCGGCTCGCTTTTATGGATTCCATAAATAATTCGAGGCATTAACTTCGAAAATTAGTCACCTTAGGAAACCATAATTAAACTTAAACAATTTTTTTGCACAAAACACAACTGCACGAGATACATCACAAAAAAACAATCGGCTCGCGGCTCGCGGTGCTGGTAGACGCGCGAGCCAAAGCCGCGAACCGCGAGCTACGAGCAAAAATCAAACATGTTGGATCGCTGGCGAACTTACTCGGCGGTTTTAAAGTACGCATACTTAGGCTGACACACGAGCGAGCAAGGTCGTCAGCCACTAGTCCGCGTACTTACTCGCACGTCTGTCACTCACTTTACACTCGTGGGTATCGTACAAGGCGATTTATGATTTCAAGGCAAAAGATCTAGAGTCTCCAAAGGCTGGAAAACAAGCTACAGCGTTTACCATTGTTATTTTTACAACACTGCGATCTCCAACCCGCCAACCAAGCGTGGAGATTATGGCAATAACCTCCCCTTTCGTGAGAGAGGCCCTAAGTCCTGCAGTTATGAGCCGTGATGGTGATTACTGTAGGAAATGCTCTGTGGCTCACACATGGCCTATAAGTTATCGTTACTAAAAACAACAGAGATAGAAGTCGAATTAATAGACTGTGAGGGCGCCGTAGGTTATCCTACGTCATTGAGTACCAGAAAAATTCTACTTTGTAGCGATAGTAGACGTTTAGGATACCCTCAAAACGTTGGTCTGCCAGTGCACAACCTGGCACAAAAAATATTTTTTATTGGCAAAACTTTGACTTTTCGTAGCGTATTTCGTATTTGGCTGAAAAGCTTTTTATTTTATTCTATAGTTGTAGGCAGAGCTTAGAGAAAACAGAGACATTGATATGTGAAACGAAGCGTAATTTAGCCGATAACAACTCACAAAAATAAATTGATTGCTAAACAAGATTAAGCGCCTCGCTGGCGCTATGTAAAAGCCTTACAGTGACATATATTGAATACGTTTATATACTTACAGCCCTTATAAATGGCTCGCAAATAGTGGTGTGCTTAGCTGTATTTGGATAACATGTTATATTTCATCATCATCAACATCATCTTGTTACGTCTTGTGCCCCCGCGCGGCACACCAGGGCCCAGTGTCCGCCTTCCTGCTGCTTATGGCCCACCTCGCTCGGTCTTCGCCATCCTTGGTAGTGAGCTTATTGACACGCATAACATTCTTGACGAAGTCATGTTATATTGAATTTTTAGAGCATTCTATTTTATATTATAATTATAACAGTTTCGTTAAACCCACGTCGAAGCGTTGTAATATTGAAATCTGCCGCAAAATTCTTCTTACTTATAATAACGTGTACCGTGTATTTTAACGTGGTGGATATAACGTTTTTTAATTATAGATTATATAATTTTATGTAATCCTTTTGGCAGTTTTTTTTTTAATTTTAAATTTAATAATTTATTCTCAGGCTTGCCTGTTTGCCTACCGCAAAAAAATAAATAAAAAAGCAAGACCCATAGACATATTACGTACAAGTTGTAAACATATTAAAAATGGCGGTACAGCGCCCTTGTCGCACTAGGGCCCACAGAAAACCAGCGCTGTGAGACGCCACGCGGTTTGCAGCGCAAGCTGAGGGGGACCCTTTTACACTGGCCGCGACGACATTACTTTTCTACGTAGGACAATGTACTTTTTTGTGTACTCCTTCTTTTTTGTATAATTATTTTTAAATTTGTTAATTTTTTTTCGTGTCGTGGTGTCTTGTTGGCAATAAATGACTTTATTCCTTATTCTTATCTGCGATTTATTTGTAAATCATTACGATTAATTAGTATGTTGTGTACGGTGCGTGCTATGGCCCGCAATGCTGTGTACTTTCTGTAATATAAATAAATAAACTAAAACAAATAGAGAGGTAAAAGGATTCTATACTTTAAAATATTAAAATAAAGGCGTTTGGCGTTAATGTCACTATTGTGCTCTCGAGCACGTGGGCCTGGTTTTCGCCTTGACCACAATCCAGGATTTGGCAGGTCAAGTAACTACAGTGGAGCGACTGCCATCTGACCTCCATGAGCCCTGCTACTAGGGGAACCTGACCAGACTGGATCTGTGCAGGTTATGCGCAGGTTTCATCGCGATGTTTTCCCTCACCTCAAGCATCGGTTAGAAAGAGTCATTGGTACATGTCCGCAGTGGGATTCGAACCCGGTACCTCTCGCTTACGAATCGTATACCATTCGGCCACCGATGCTCCAATAAGACCCACATATATAATGTAGGACTATCACTCTACCGACGCTTCTGAATTTAGCCTCACGCAATTAGCAGATGTAATGGCGCCTGTTGCGAAGCTGGAGGCGTCAGTTACAAACAAGATTAGAGCAATCGGTTCTCCCCCGCCCTGCGGTAAATTGCCAATTGCGACTAGTGGTGGTTACTAAACAAATAAATAAACATTTATTTCAGACCATACTCTATAGTTTGTTAGTATCTTGTGAACAAAAATCATACTTATGTCTGATGTTAGTAACAAATGCACACAGTTTAGTTATTCTATTTTGTATTAAAAAGAATGGGTCTGCCCCCAGTATGGACATTGTTCCAGTGTCCCATTATAGAACACTGTCGCTCTGCTATCGGTTGGAGAATAAAGTTGGCGCTCCCCAGCTCAACCCTCGGCTCAACAGAGACGCGGACCTTTTACGAATGATTGCTTGGAAGCAGTCAATTCGTGCATCCGCCATCATTGTCAAGGAGCTACAATAGCGGGAGAGAGCCTGCAGCATCCTCTGTGCTTTGTTGTGTTGCACTCTCAATACGTTATACATTTGTTCGTGTACTTAACCCACAGACTGCACGTGTAGAATGTCTGGCAAAAAGCTTTAAATAAGGTAATCGCCCTCTAGCCGCGCGTTGGTCTGTGAGACCGGTGAAACTTAGTCTAATAACAGATTCAAAGTCTAAGATGGAGCATGCCCGTCTTGGAACAGCCTATTCACTCTAGCTGTAAAGGCGTCCAGATTATATTGACAAATTTCCCTTCAATTGTAATCGACCATTACTCTACTTAGCTTGAATAGCTTTGGTTTTAAATGACTTGTTCTTTTCATATTCATTCTAATTACTTATATTTCTTTTTCTATTCATATTTTCTTTCATTGGTTCTATTCATATTTTATCATTGGTAGGTACTTTTAAGTTTAACTACAGCACGGTATAATTGTAGGCTGTAAAATTGTCTTTTTCTTTAGTCCTGTCTGAATTAGAATGGTCTTGAATAAATTATTCATTTTTAATCAAACTTAGGCTGCTGTCTACGTGAATAGTGGTGTAAAATAGGTGTTAAGGCAACAGTGTATAGTCGAAATGGTTTTCACTATTCCTGAAGCTATAAAGTGCACTTACGATGGAAGGTTCTCGAGCGAGATTCAATTTGCGATAGCTTCGATCCGTGATAGGCTATCGGCGTGCTAGATAGCCGTCAAAGTGTCAGTATATCGACCTGTTTAATAAATGAGTAATAGAGCATTGTCTTTACTGGCATAATGAAAGGCACATTGTTGTTACTACCAGTTTATTACTTTTATTTTTTTCATGTTATACGGCAGACATGGGGTCGGGATTTGGGAAACCGTGGCTTTGGCAGTCAAGGGGCATTTGCCATTTTGCTGCCAGAGCAACGTGTTATAGATGTGGACAACGCATTGGCGATACTCTTGGTGTTGCTTATCTCTATAGGCAGTGGTGACCACTTTCCATCAGGTGGCCCTCTTACCTGTTTGCCTACCGTTTAACATAAAAAAACACAAACAGGCAAGCGGGACACCTGATGGAAAATCGTCACCGCCGCACATGGTAATCAGCAATATCGGGGGAGTTACCAATGTGTTGCCTGCCTCTGAAGATACCTCTAATATACCTCATGAACAATCCCATGTCATAGTCCAAAGGAAACACTGCGTCTGGGAGTTCATTACACATCCGAATCGTGCGAGTGAGAAACGTTATTTCGAACCTTGGACAGATGATTTTTATAGTTGCATTAGTAGAATTCTAATACTGAAATTGGTTGTAGTTTGAAATAAATATTGGTTGCATCGGTTACACTAATAAAACTCCTGTCCAAATATTAAGATATTCGAAAAATCATACCCTGATGAGCTGTGACAAGCCCACTAATTCATAATCAGTCATAATTAGTAAATTATTCATACTCATAATACACTAATTCACTCTATTCATTCGGTCGAAGAAAAATTCCTCTAACATATATTTTAAGAACACCTATTTTAGGGTTCCGTACTCGAAACGTGGAAATTGAAGCCTATTAATTCATCCACGTGTGGGGACACCACACGGCCTGGATGAATTAATAGGCTTAGAATAGAATCAACCCCCTCAAGGCCGGCCCAAGAAGCGATGGCTTGACGTTGTCAAGAACGATATGCGTGCCAATAGCCTCACCACGAGAGACGCCGAAGACCGAGCGAGGTGGGCCAGGAATAGCAGGAAGGCGGACCCTGGGCCCTCGCGTGCTGCGCGGGGACGAAGCCGGGACATGACGCCAGGATGATGATGATGATGATGAGAATCAACCCCTTACACTCATGGGTGTCGTACAATGCGACTACTGTTTTAGATGAAAAAATTTAAGTCTCCGTAAGCTGAAAAATAGGCAGCAGCGTTTTCCATTGTTATATTTATAATACTGCGATCTCCAACCACCCGCCAAGCGTGGAGATTACGGCAATAACCTCCCCTTTCGTGGGCGAGACCCTTAGTCCTGTAGTGGACTGTTTATGGGCTGCAATGATGCTGATGAATTCATCTTTATGTCAGCCAAAGGGTTTTAGTATATCTTTAGAACCGTACCTAGCTACTAAATGCGCGCGAGTTCAAGTCCGTTCATGTCATATCGGGCCCGACCTCGGCCTGTCCATCGGGTCTAACTCGAACGGATTAAACATTGCCATCTAACTAGCTCAAACCGCAGGTTACTAAATTAACCGTAGGTTACCAAATTCAATACTTGAGAATCCTGTCTATGCAGCGCCGTTAAATAGCGGACTAAAAATCCCCCATTGGAGAAACCGGTCAAGGTTTCGAAATCAATAGAATTTTACAAATTACACGTTGCTCTGGCATCAATAAACTACATATTCAATGAGCTAATACTTAGTTCAAGCGTCCAAATGAACAATAATTATAGAATTAAACATGTTATTTGCTCTGAAAATTTAAATAGTTATTCCGAAGTAACCTCGATTTTATTTGTACCCATTTATCGTAAATAGGTAACACATTAACTATGCTCATTTGTAATATTTGTTCAATATTTATTTAAATTTCAATAAATAATTAAATATTTTGCTTCTAACATAAGAATAAAAGAAACTTTATCAGGTGGTAGGACTCTGTCAAGCCTGAGGAGTCCGCCTGAGTGAGTACCACCGCCTTATCTATCTCTACCGCCAAGCAACAATGCTTGCATTGTTGTGTTCTGGTTTGAAGGATAAGGTAGCCAGCGATATAACAGGCATGAGGCATTTCATCTTAGTCCTCACAGTGACAACCTACGGTTCTACATGTTTGTTGCCTGTAGCATAAAAGTATGAATTATAGATGTTATGGGCGATAGTTACCACTTATAATCAGGTGGGCTGCCTGCTTGCTTGACACTGAGTAGCATAAAAAAAATCGGTTGTCTGTAAAGTCGGTTTACTGACGATAGTTGAACGTGACAACGTCAAGTAGGAGAGAGACAGATGTCGAACGCTGCCGAACGCGCAGGCCGATTGTGCCTCTTTGTCGCTCGTTCCGCGCTCTCGCTTGCACTTCAAGCCTTAAATGGAACGCCTTAGAGCGAGGTAACGCCGCATGAGTCATGTTTTTTCGTGCGTGCAGCCGGCTCCATCGAATTATTCTTATAATTTGATGGAGCCGTTGTTACGTCAAAAAGGATTATTTGTGTTAATTGTACAAAACCCTTCGTATACGAGTTCGACTCGAACTTGGCCAGTTTTTTTCGCTTCTCTTTCACATTTAAAATCTCATCTTGTTTCGATTTACCTTAATTAAATTACTTTTTCTTTTCAGGTAAAGTATCCATTTTGGTGAAACAAATTGCAATGGAAGTGTCTACGTGTTTCTTTGGTAAGTAATAATAATCTTCTAGGAGCGCCGGTGGCCGAGTGGTTAAGGTATCCGACTCGTAAGCGAGAGGTGCCGGGTTCGAGTCCCACTGCAGCCATGTACCAATGACTCTTTTCTGCGTTATGTACATTAGTTGAATGCTAACCGATGCTCTTACGGAGAGGGAATACATGGTGATAAAACGTGGTAAAGTAACTTATGACCTAGGCACCTGGATAGTTTACGTCGAGCAAACTATGGCCGTGTGGTGTCCAGTAGAGTAGAATAGCACCAACCCCTTACACTCGTGGGTGTCGTACAAGGCGACTTATGTTTTCGATACAAAAGATCTAGAGTCTCCATTGTTGTATTTACAACATGGCGATCTCCAACCCGCCTGCCAAGCGTGGAGATTACGGCAATAACCTCCCCTTTCGTTAGAGAGGCTCTAAGTTCTGCAGTGGACTGTTATGGGTTGTGATGTAAGCTATGATATCGATTTCTTGACCCAAAAACCTCTACACTGTAATATCCAATAACCTTGCGCTGTGCCAGTAACCCTAAATCATTAGATACCTAAAGTGCAAATATGCACATAATGATATTAATTTAAAATTTTAGAATTTTAAAATACGTAATAAAAACATTACCTACTTTTAGTTTCTTAGTTAATTTATGATATAATATCTATATGTACATCGTAATTGTTTTTAGTTCATAGTATACTTACACATAATTTCATGAAAATAAAATACAATACATTTTTACACAATATACCTACCCACAATGTAGTTTTTGGAAATATCACTTAGTCATTTTTAAATAAACTGAATCGGACTTTATAATTTGATAAGAGAAATTAATAGTAATTATTGCTTGATTCGGTTCACATAATACTTTCGTATCCAAAAAAAATTGCACAATAGTAACTCCATCAAAATATAATAGTTACACCCTACAAGGTAGTTAGGTAATACTTATTTTAGCAATTCAGCTGTACCTAATCCGAAATGTATTTTCTCGACGAGTTCAATTATACGTAGCAATGGATCAACTATTTCTCTTTAAGCAAATACTAGCTTAGAGAGTAGAGAATTGAAAACCAAGTTAATTGCCCCGCACTCCGCATATGAAGTCAAACAATGTTATAATGTAAAACAAACATGCACAAAATGATGATGCTAGCTTTCCCATAGGAAGGGTGGGTACTTAAAATAGATGGTTCAATTAAGGTTTCATAACAGAAAGCTAGGGGCAGTGTGCTTGCGAGACAGATTACCAAAGTTAAGCAACGCACAGAGTTTGTGTGATCCGGGTGTGTGTAAGAGGTATATTAGAGGTTTCCTTAGAGGCGGGCAACGCATTGGTAGCAGCCCTGGTGATGCTGAAGTCCATAGGCGGCGGTGACCACTTTCCATCAGGTGGCCCGCATGCCTGTTTGTCTGCCGGATAACATAAAAAAGAAAAAAATTACGCTCCGGGGATCATTCATTCGGTCTGTCATTTATTCAGTCGGTCAGTCAGTCAATCTGTCAGTCATAAGTCAGTCGATCTGGGGTTCTATTTTTAAATCACTCGCTTCGATTAGAACAATTTTCAATTTTGATTTCGTGCATGAAAATTTCAATATTTTAAAATCAAAATAGCAACACCGAGAGAATATGGTTCAAAATGAGAGAATATCAGCAATATGGTGTTAAAATATCGATTTTCATGCCGAAAATCGTTCCAATCAGGGCGAACAATTAAAAAATAGGGCTCCTGGCATTCCTGACAGTCAGAGAATGCGGTTGTGTTAACTAGTTATCCTCCGTCTAGGTATAAGTAGACAGTATGCTTTTCATTATGCTAATATATGTTAATTGTTCTAATATATGCTATAAGCTTGTAAAGATAGTTCAACTCAGTTGTGCGCGCGGCGCTATGTATGCGTGCGCTTGTAAATATACAGCTTTCATTTATGTGGCAGTGACGCGACCACTTGGCGTGCCAATGGCGTGGCGTCATTGTGACGTGTCTGTATATGTACAAGGTTTACCCACACATAGGGCCGCGCGCACAACTGAGTTGAAATATCTATACGTGTGTGTGTGTCTCTTGGTGCAAAATTGGCGTTGGCGAGGCGAAGTCGGTTGAAGACCGTGAGCCTGGTTGAACAGTCTTGGAGCCGACTGGCACCTCGTAACAATACCACAATTGTTAGTATTTAACTAATATACATAACTCAGAAAAGAATCACTGGTACACGGCCGCAGTATGATTTAAATAAATAAACAAAAATCATTTATTACATCTATCTCACACATGGTACAGTACATTGGGTCACAATACAGCATACAAGAAACAATGAGAAAGGGGCAATGCTATCGTTACTTCGTTACCTGTGCCATAAGGAGACGTGCAACGGGGCCACACTCAGCATAAGCCACGGCTCACGCCATGGCGCTGGTTTTCAGTGCGCCCCTCAGTGAAGCACGGACGTAAGTGGTTCACATGCCAGTAATAAATAAAAATAAAAACAAAAAATACTTATCTACAAAATACTACATATAAATAAATGAATTCTAAATAAATAAATTGTAGTTTGTATAGTGGAGAGTGCCTGCGTATTGCGGAGTGTAAAAAATTATACGACTAATTTTAAAAGACGCGAACGTCGCGCTTCGGTCCGGAACAAAGCCATCTAACCATATCCCCATAAAAAAGCCCAACGCCACAATTACTGCAATGCAGTGTAGCCAGAACACAGATTGGGGTAGCCACGTGTCAGATCTCGGTTCCACGCGGCGTCGCACCTGTCGGCCGGTGGGGGTGACTCATCAGTCACGCCTACGCAGGGCTAATACTGTAGCTCCTTTTAGCTTGACATCTTTAATTTTTATTTATTTTATTTGCTTAAGGAAACCCAACGGAGTGTGTCGGTGGCCGAGCGGTTAGGGTGTCCGAATCCTAAGCGAGAGATACTGGGTTCAAATCCCGCTGCGGCCATGTACCAATGACTCTTTTCTGAGTTATGTGCATTAGTTGAATACCCACCGATGCTCTTACGGTGAGGGAAAACATTGTGGTGAAACCTGCACACTTAGGCGACTGAATGTGTAACCATGATCCAATCTGGTCAGGTTCCCCTGGTAGCAGGACCATGGAGGTCAGATGGCAGTCGCTCTACTGTCATTTCCAATTCTGTCAAATCCTGGATCATGGTCAAGGCGGATCCCGGGCTCTTGTGCGCGAGAGCACAACCGCGACGTTAACGCCAATATGATGATTATTTATCTATAAAAGTGTACAGTGATTGAAGAATGTGATAAAAAGCATATGTCTGAACGTTTCAGACTGCTCCAAAATGACAAACTAAACCTGCACAATCATTACTACCATGATCTTGTATCTGGATCTGAATTTGTATCTTTTTGTACCACTAAAGTACAAGCTGACGACCTGCCTGAATAGTAAGGTGTTATATTCACTATTAATTGTACTGAGAATATTATAATGCGTTTTTACGTGTATTAACCTAAATTGTTGTAAACCTAATATTAGGCGATAAACGAAATATTTCCAAAATTTCCCAGCCGAACCCAGCACAGACTAACGCTTTCTACAGAACGACTGAATTCCATACAAATGACAATGACGGTATAAATAAACTTCCATTCTGAGAAGACTTCATTCCAATCCCTAATCTATATGCAGGAGCTTAAGAACTACCGTCCTATTTCCATTCAATGGGAACCGTTCGTTCCAAAAAAAGGGTATTTAAACGTTCGGAAAGGATCCCTGAATTATTCAAAGAAGGTCTTTGAAAAGAGATAAACATTCAATCGTATCATAGAGACGCAGGATATTATGCCTCTTAGAGAGCCTTTGAGCTACCAAAGCTATGCTGGAGAAAGAAATTGTGAACAGTAAATAATGTGCACTGCAAATAAATTAGCATAGAAAATAATGAAAGAAAATCAAAAGATAAGATAAGATTTGGCTTAAAGGACTTAGATTCCAGGCTAATAAATCATTAATTAAAAAAATTATAAATTTGCCGTCAATATCCCGGTTATAATACAGTCCAGATACTTAAGTTGGTAACATTGTTACAGGTCTTATAAGGAAAATTGTAAAATTGATCAAATTGTACCTATTACGGATTTGGATGTAGTTTTCTCTTATTGAAAACCAATTTAACCGAGATGGTTCTTAGCTTTGTTTCATAAAAATCGGCTCGGTATTTAAAAAAATATTCAAGTTTAAGTAAACTTCGTCGAAGGTTATCCGACCATTTCTGTCGGTAAGGTTATTAAAGCTTTTAAATATTCCCAAGTAGGCACTAATATAATTTCCATCACTCCGCTCCTTTTTTCTTTTTTCATTATTAAGTTGTGCCCTGAAGTTATGAATATTTCAGCTTATTTCTAGCACGGTAGTTTTGAACTCATCTTCTGTACTTTCCAGCGCTGGCTTTTTACTGTACTTTTATAATAACAGGATTAAACATTTCAGAGTTGGTAGCCCTGAAAGGGCTAAAAATGATAAAGGCTCTTTGTAATGTACTTGCTCAACGTGTAACTCATTTTTTTATTTAAGGCGGTACGGTGTATTGAAAATGTCGAATATTTTTGAAATGCTCGCCTCGATTCGAAAATTTTTCAATTGTGATTTTCGGCATGAAAAATTCGAAATTTCGATGCATGGTGCTGATTTGCCCTATTTTTGAACCGTACTCTTTCGGTATTGCCAATGAGAACAGTCTTTGAAAAATATTGATAATTTCATGCCGAAAATTAAAATTGAAAGCCGTTTGAATCGAGGCAAGCGATTCAAAATAGAGCCCCATGGGGCTTATTTCTCCAAATCGCCGTGACAGACAATTTTGGCGCTCGGAGCCCGATCGAAAGTGACATACTCACACTTCTACCTTTATGACTCACACACACAAATGAGTGATCCAAACCTTTATACATACATGGCCTTGACATGGCAAAATCGTGATCGAAACTTTACGGTGATTCTATTGACTCGCCTTGCGGAATCGAGCGCTCGGGACCAATTCAGGACAACGTCTGAAATAAGAAAATAAGGCAGATGTTTGAAAACTTTTCAACCATACCAGACACTTGGACACAACGTATACACACAGCCGCTGATGCTACACAAATTATAGTGTCACAATAAATTTCGCAATTAGAGGCACTCGCGTTCATGAACAAACACTCGGTGCATTATCATCATCATCATCACAGACCATAGCAGTCCACTGCAGAACTTAGGGCCTCTCCCACGAAAGGGGAGCTTATTGCATAATCTCCACGCTTGGCTGGCGGGTTGGAGATCGCAGTGTTATAAATATAACAATGAAAAACGCTGCCCATTTTCCAGCCTACGGAGATTCGGTTTATATGTTACATGAAATGTTTCCGTCATTATTATAGAATTTCTAGGAAGTGTATGCAATGACGGATACGTGTGAAATAAATTTTATTATACACATTTCATAGAAATTTCGTACGTTTCCTAAACATGAATCGGAAATGAGTAAATTTCACTGTTCTATTTGAAAATTTGTCATAAAGCCGAATCTATTACAAACTTCGTTCTGTCGGAGAGGGTTAGGTTAGGAGGAGGGAAGCGATGAGCAAGTTACACTTTGTTGCTATGAACAAAGCAAAATTTCAGATAGCATACACTGAGTATATAGTGGAGTATAGTAGTGTAAACTAGGCTGTACTTTGCAGCCTTTGGATTCGCTACTGCGTGGCTCTGGTCCTTGTGATTTCTGCTTAGCTCGAGATAATTTTTAATCTCCACAATGCAGTCTCTGAGTTAGTGATGCTAAAATGTCGATGTGTCTATTATCGATAAAGTATCTATAATTATTTTACTCGCACATAATATCCCTATTCATATAGTTCATCCATTCTTTGATATCCTTTGTGGAGAAAAGGATTACCCATCTGAGCGGGTGCTATGTATTTATATATGTATCTATGTATGCTTAGACCTTTTAAACTACGCAACGAATTTTAGTGCGGTTTTCCACCACAACAAAGGATAGGTTTGGGTAAAGTAGGTGTACGCGAACGAAGTCGCGCTGAGTCCACTAGTCTAAAATATAAACAGGATTAATGAAAGAGGTATGCTGAGATAGTTTGAACACTTACGTGCAGTGTACACCATATTATATAACTACGCAGTAATTATAGTATTTCATTCTGAATGGCTTACGAAAGGTATCTATCGTGCGAATGTGAATAGAAGGGTCGACAGAGAGCACTCGAGAAGGATACTGACAACATCTTGATCAAATAAATGACCTTCTCTTGACCTCAGGAGTGGGTACTCCGGTGTAAAAGATAGGGAACATGTTTGAATGTGGAAGACGCAAATGAGGTGTATCAGGATTACCTATAAACAAAATTGGTCGCGTACTTCATGAGTTTATACAAAACTACGTAATACTATTTTTTTTTGTATCATTCATCCAGTAAGCAACATGAGTATTGTTACATCGTAATTTACAAAAACTAGGTTGCAAAACTAATTTCATTTAGAGTCTCTAGTCTATTAAAAAAAAAAAATTATTAATTATTCGTGTTGAGATAGCCTCTGTAAGTGAAATATGATTGTTTTGTAATATGTAAGAATAAAAACGAAATGTTATTATATTTGCTTCCTAATAAATAAACAGCTTATGGCATACGATAGTCTCTGCCTAACCCGGAGGGATACGGGTGTGAGTGTGTTTTTTTTTTTTTTTTTTTATTAGCTGATCACAGCAACATTATATTTGTAATAAAAATACATTATAAAACATGCATGTGCCAATTAAGAGCCGCAAATTAAAAAGAAAATAACAAAGTAAACCATGAATTTAAATATAAAATTACCATGCAGCAGGCATAGCTCCTACCGTTCCATTCGTGAACTTTGAGATATATGATTTATGAGATAATAATATAAATAAAGAAACAGAAATGTAGGCTTAGGTATCCCACGCGATCGCCGATTGTGTATGTGTGTGTGTGTGTGTGTGTGTGTGTGTGTGTATGTGTGTGTGTCTGCCGTGTGTCACTCAGACCGAAGTTCTTGCTGCACTCCCCTAACAATCTGAGCCCGCCGAAATTTGTAATGGTGATGGTGCCCATAAGACTGGCTGAATTTCCTCGCTGGACAGCTGTCCCCGTTCGCCTAGGGATGAGCAAGATCACCGATGGGTCGTATTATTTTTTTATTTAGACTAGCCATGCATTTTACCGCAAGATGGAGCACGCCTTTCTAGGAACAGCCTATTCACTCTAGCTTAGAAAGCATTGTGAATATTCACGCTTGCAGGCAACGCGTTCCATTCCTTAGCCGTACGCATTATAAAGGTTTAACCAAAGCGGCTCGTGCATATAGCTCGAAGATTCTTGACATAAGGATAAAGCGTTCGCCCCGATCGCGTCTCCCGATGGCGGAGAGGGGCAGGCGGAATGAGGTCAAGCAACTGCTCCGCACATTCCGAAATGCAACCTGTAGAAGACCGACAGACGCGCAACCCTACGCCGATGTCGTTTTTTTTGATGTGGTTACAATTATTACAATTTATAATTCAAACTCTTTTTTTTTTTATTTTAAACGGCCCTCATCAACAAAAAACATCGACATCGTGCACATCACTATGCACCTAGCTAGTAGAACTAGACATCGCTGTACAGTACGAACAGATTCCTGAATTATTCATGACGCTAACTAACTTATTTGCATCAGGATAAACTGCCCTGTCGACATTGGAGTTTACAGGCAGAATTTTCCAGCACCATGTTGAGATTTCGGACTATATTTACTAAATACGAGTAGTAATTTATTTATTTAAAACAATTTCATGCACAACTGTACAATTATGGAGTTTAAGTGAAATGGCATTGTGTACCAGGCTACAGATATGTGTGTTATGGGTTTGAATGTGACTGTGTATGTGGACCTATCTACCCAAACCAGTGTAAGATGAGCTAGCATTTCTATAGACGCTCATAGTAATTTTAGCTCCTTTTTACAAGTTTTGATTTAACTTACAATGTTTGTATGTAACTATATATTGCGCAGTTTGGGTAGGCCTCCCACAAGGTGGACCGACGACCCGGTAAAGATCGCAGGTACGAGTTGGATGCGGAAGGCACAGGACCGGCCGCCGTGGAGATCTCTGGGGAGGGCTATGCCCAGCAGTGGGCGTTTTTTGGCTGATATGATGATGATGATGGTGATGAACTATGTATGTGACCCACTTCGCGGTGTTTATTTGAGCTGTTGGTATACCTATGTAACTTGGATGACAATGCATTAATATGGTACAATGGAGCTGGTCTGTTGATGGAGTCGGAGGTCATAGGAACTACTAAACGCAATTAGATAACCCAACTGTGTTTGGGCTCTTTGGAATGGTCTTTATGAGTACAATACTCCCAGGCGATATTCAAGGTCTGATGATGATGACGGAAGGTGGCCTTAGGAACTACGCAACAAGATAACGCCATCATGTTTGGGGTCTTTAGAATGGTCTTCACAAAGTAAAAAACGACCCGCCCCAAGGTCTTGATAAGTACTATACCAATAAAAGCTTGTAATGAAAATATATTTTCCATTTGAGAACCTATTACATTTATGGTTTTCGGTAAGTCGATATGCTGTCTTCTGTACTCTGTAACAAACGAATAGACGGCCCACCTGGGGGTCTAAAAAGGATACATTGACGTTTCATATTATGATTCATATTAGAGTAGCACAATCTTTAATATTAAAATTATTACCTGACCTGCCAAATCCTGGATCATGGTCAATGACATAATAGAGTAACACAATCTTATCAGATCTTATCAGGTACTGGAACTAAGTGCCTCCATTTTGAATAGTCATGTCAATGTCAAGAACAGCGACGCTGCAGATCAGTTTGTGACAAATTAATATGAATCATATTATGAAACGCTAAGGTGGCCATATTAGACCCCCTGATGGTAAGCGGTAACTGTCGCCCATAACATATATGATTCATACATTTACCTTAAGGTAACTCAAGTTTCATGTATCTTAGCTTTTCAAGTTGATCCAATCAGGTCAGGTTACCCTGGTAGCAGGGTCACGGAGGTCAGATGGTAGTCGCTCCACTGTAATTACCTGATCGCTAACTCCTGGATCATGGTCAAGGCGGATCCCGGGCCTTCGTTCTCGAGAGCACAACCGGGACATTAACGAAAAAATGATTATTTTTATTTTAAACTCAAGTTTCATGTAAGAAAAAAGCAATAACCCAGGTCGTCACTGTCAGGACTAGATGATTTCCCTTCAAAACGATTGCAGACTCCGCTTCGCTTATTTTGATATGATTAGGTAGGTATGAATAATTTTTCCATTTCTCTGTTGGGATTACCAACGTATGTAAAATACCCCATATTGTCAGACCATCTATAGATAATGTAGACGTCGCAATAGAGATATAATAACATTCTTTAGATTTTTAAATTAATACTTACTACTTGAATCTTTGTATTGTATCTTACTCGTATGGCCGTGAGGTGTCCGGCAGAGTAGAATAGCACCAACCCCTTACACTCGTGGGTGTCGTACAAGGCGACTAAAGTTTTCGAGGTGAAATATCTAGTCTCCATAAGCTGGAAAATGGGCAGCGTTTTCCATTGTTATATTTATAACACTGCGATCTCAAATTCGCCTCCCAAGCGTGGAGATTATGGCAATAACCTCCCCTTTCGTAGGGGAGGCCCTAAGTCCTGCAGTGGACTGTTATGGGCTGTTATGATGATTATGACTTACTACTTGAACTTGGTTAAGTTCATGCAGTCCTGGGAGCCGAGTGCCCGAAAGGTCTTCCAGAACCTATCTGCCCTCCTGATAGAGATGACCGGCGACCCACGTGCTGACGCCTACCTCGGGCAGCGCTTGAACTTGGCAATATAAAGAGATACCTCCACCAGCCACCTAGGACCAGAAGGTTTTCAAAATATGACGCTAATTATTCGTGAGGTCTGATGTCAACATACTGTCGTATTATTGGACAGAAACAACTGCTGTAAAATGACCATTCTATTCTAGCCAATGACAGGGCTAGTTGACATCAGACCTCACGTCGCAGTAGCGCCATCTCATGGATTTTGGAATCGCGAAAACTCTCTTTTATAATGTGTGATTTTGTTTTTTATTTTATTAAGTAGGTAACTAGTTTTATCATTATAAAAAAAATAAGTATGGTGACTGCCATCCTCCTCCTTCCTCCGTGATCTGTTAATGATACACGATTATACATTCAGCGCCTGAATGTACAGGTTTCATCACGATGTTTTCCCTGACCGTAAGAGCTTAGGTTACTATTCAACTTATGTACATAACTCAGAAAGAGTCATTGGTACATAGCCGCAGTGGGATACAAACCCGGTACCTCTTGCTTTCAAGTATACTTTAACCACTCGGCGACCGACGCTGCCTGGACGCTTCCTGGAGTTAAATTTCGCCTAACGTAGATATTGACCTAGAATGTTGACCAATAATGTATTCATAGACTGTATTTATGTCAATTTTAATTTAAAAAACGAACATTTTAAAAATTCATAAAAAAAGATGTTTATGAATCAAAGAGTATTTGAGTATTTGGCTATTCCTCATATTTATGGAAATATTAAAGCGGAGTCTTCCATCTATACCACCTGTGTTTTAATAATCGCTCCAACATCGAGGTGAGTGCAAATTATTCCAAGCGTGAATCGGTTCCCAACCGAGGGTGGAACCCGCGTTCTAAGCTATGGGTTTGGGAAGGACTCCTTTGTAAATGGAAGATAAATCTTCTCCTTAATGATCAGGGGGTCTAAAGAGGCAAGAGTAGCGTTTCATATTCATATTAGAGTGCCACAAACTAATCTGGGCTTTTTTTTGTATCGCTTGTCTCGATTCGAACGGCTTACAAATTCGATTTTCGTCATGAAAAATTTCATATTTTTTTAATGATATTGGCGTTACCGAAGGAGTACGGTTCCAAAATAAGGAAAATCAGCATCATACATAAAAACATCGAATTTTTCATACAGAAAATCAAAATTGAAAGCCGTTTGAAATAGGGCCCCAGAAGACCTGCAGAAGTATTGCAAACGACTATAGGCTGTGGTGACTGCTTACCATCAGGCAGGCCGTAAGCTTATATGCCACCTTGGTGGTAAAAAAAAAAAGTTTATGGCACAAGTGACGCCATTTTGAATTGTCATGTCAAATTAATGTGAATCTTATTATGAAAGCTAATGAAGCCTTTTTAGACTCCAGGACAAATTTTTCATTATTTGTGTGTCATTAAATGTATGTAAAGTTTATTCAATTTTTAAATTCAATTATTCATCAACATAGGCCTATTATACAAATTGCTCTATGTTGCACCGGTTGGCGCACGAATGTTTTAAGTGCCTACGAATAATTAGATTCAAATTCGAATTCATTTATTCATAATGTTAGTTATAAAAAAAACATCTTGGCGTTAATGTCCCGGTTGTGCTCTTGAGCGCGAGAGCCCGGGGTCCGCCTTGACCATGGTCCAGAAATTGGCGATCAGGTAATTACAGTAGAGCAACTACCATCTGACCTCCGTGACCCTGCTAGTAGGGGAACCTGACCAGATTGGATCATGGTTACACATCCAGTCGCCTGAATGTGCAGGTTTCATCTCGATGTTTTCCCTCACTGTAAGAGCATCGGTTAGTATTCAACTAATGTACATAACTCAGAAAACAGTCATTAGTACATGGCCGGAGCGGGACTCGAACCCGGGACTTCTGGCTTACGAGTCGGATACTGTTACAAATTCAGTCGCCTGAATGTGCAGGTTTCATCACGATGTTTTCCCTCATTCATAACGTTAGTTACATGTCGTTTAGAAAGTAGATATATAAGTCAATTTGTATTATAATACATTCAATATGTCCATACAGTTTATAGAATTGTTCGTCATCGAAACATCGAATATAATTATAATATACAATAATAATTACAAATGTCAACATAAAGAAAATAAAAATGTCAAAAATTATAAATTGCCCAGGAATGTCATAGTAATAACTTACTAATAAAATATGACAAATTTTATTTTATTTATTTATTTATTTAACCATTTATTGTACATTTTATTAGCAAGATATATGTTAAGGTGATTTTATTATAATTAAAAATTACTGTGCAATTTAATTATCTAATATCGCAGACAAGAAAAAATATCATGAATAATAAAAAATTTCAATACACCAATCAATTAAAGTTACAATAAAACAAGTTCAACTGGACCTCTCAGGTCGTCAAGTCGGTTAAGTACATGACGGCACTGGGGAACGAACCAGGTACCTCTTACGAGGCCGACACGCTCACCATTACGCCATTAGTGGGCCCACTGAAAACCATAACTGTGATACGCGTCAAGCGGCCACAACATTATGCTGAGGGGGTCCAGTTGCTCTGGAAGCCGCGACACGGAGATTAAACAATGCCACTGGGAATAGATATACTTTAGGTAGGTATATTTATAATTATTGGCTGTTTGGTGTCCGGCAGAGTAGAATAGCACCTACCCATTATACTCGTGGGTGGCGACTAAAGTTTTCGAGGCAAAACATTTAGATCTGCCTACAGGAAAATAGGCAGCAGCGTTTTCCATTGTTATATTTATAACACTGCGATCTCTAACCCGCCTCCCAAGCGTGGAGATTATGGCAATAACCTCCCCTTTCGTGGGAGAGGCCCTGCAGTGGACTGTTATGGGCTGTGATGTTGATGATGATGAGATGTTTTGTTCATAATAAGTTTTTTGATTTTTTTTGTACCTAATTGTCGTGATCGGCATTAAAAAGGTGGCACGACGAATTAGCGGCGTATGCGAAAGAGTGGAGAGACCTGGCAACAAATAGGTTTAAGTGGAAATGGGAGAGAGGCTTTTGCAGTGGGACCCCAAGGCTCCAAAAAATAAATTATTGTGTCGTGGTGTCTATCTATTTATTTATTTAAGTGCAATTATTGTTTTATTTCTTTCTTTCCTTACGCCACCGACGCTCTCAAAGAACTTTATGGGTGGGTCGACCCACTTTAAAAGTCTCGCAAACTGACTTACCAACTTTGCGACCGGAATCGGGCGATTTAAAACGGTATTATTAACGACCGACGCCGAGTCCTAATCGAATTTGGTTTGTTTGAACGGTTTTGATTGTTCCAGGGATCCTCAGTCCTAATGGAATGTGTAGAAAGTTCTAGAAAAGCTATGGATCTGTATTTATATGTAGGTACTCGGATCGGAAGCGGTATGAACGGCGTATTTGCGAGATTTGGACTCAGCCTTGCAGTTTAGTACAGTGGGACATTTCTCGCGCTGTTACATCTCAAATTCGACATTCTCTAGCCAAAAAACTGCATTAAAACGTCACTGAAATTTATGTTCGACATTATACGACTGTCAAAAATAGTTAACAAAATATTTTTTGCTGCAATAATTGTTAATGGAGGAATTAAATCAATTTAATTGTTAATGGAGATACATAGCTAGAAAAAAATGTCGAATTCGAGATGTCACAGCGCGAGAATTACGTTTATTTGACGAGTAGTCAAGGTATCCGACTCGTAAGCGAGAGGTACCGGGTTCGAATCCCACTGCGCCCATGTAGCAATGACTCTTTTCTGAGTTATGTACATTAGTTGAATGCTAACCAATGCTCTTACTGTGAGGGAAAACATCGTGATGAAACCTGCATCGTGATGAACCATGCGACTGGATGTGTAACCATGATCCAATATGGTAAGGTTTCCTTGGTGGCAGGGTCCCAGAGGTCAGATGGCAAGCGGGACATTAACGGCAAAATGATTAATTTTTTTTTATATCATTTAACTATAGAAAGCCATCTGCCGCACCATTGAATACATTTACTAGGAGTATAAACCATAATACTATTACTAAACACTCAAACGAATAAAATAATGGTAAAAAAAATTTAGTAAGGGTGACCAACCAATGAGCCGTTTTCAAGAACAGCATCTGAAAAATTCCCATTAATGGCGCGCTCTAAGGATTCAAAAATTATTATAATCTATTCTTGTAGTTATACGGTAAATCATATGTGTGACTGTCATCGTTTATTGTCTCAGGACAATTTGTCTTAAAACACTAGTTGTTATAAAACATTTGCTAAAGTGCTACCATGCTATCCTGAACTTTATGAACGATGAGGTACAAAAACGAACATAAACTTACACAGCCTTATTTTCTAGTAAACTATTCTGGTAAACATTTATAAAGTTAACTCCCAAGGAGCTAATCTAAATGACCAAACAGCCAAGAGATTATGATAATGTCGTCAGTAGTTAGAGCGCGCCATCTGTTATTATTTGAGGGAAGCGAGCCTTGAAAGCGGCTCATTTAAATTGCTCTGTGTAACAAACCTACGAACGGAACTCTCCAAACAAACTCCATGCATGAGTGATCATGTCTCTAATTATTTACAGTCTGTGGGAATTTAAACATAAGTTCCCGCAAAGCCCTGCTGCACTCCGCAGCCAATTTTAGGGTAAAAAAATAAATAAAAGAAGAGAAGGTAAGTGTAAGTCAGACCTGCAATTACGGGTTCAGTATATTAGCTTAAATATATAAAATATTTTATTTGGAAGACCAACAGCCATCCAACAACATATGTTAACATTCTTAGGAAACGGTAGCCAATCACAGGTCTTCGCTGATAGATTTTGGAATACCAATAAGAAAACCTGTTGACACACTCATTTCGATAATAAATTTGACACTTTAAACGAATACAATACTACCGTATTACTACTACGAGTATAATTCTACTACAATAGATACTACACATAAACTAAATTTAAAATTATCTCACTACCAAACTATTCCAATAATTATACTAGTAGTTTCACCACCAAACACCAAGCTTGCATACTTATGTAACAAATTATGCTTTATTTATTAGAAATTATCAGGTTAAGATATCCGACTTGTAAGCGAGAGGTACTGGGTTCGAATCCCACTGCGGCCATGTACCAATGACTCTTTTCTGAGTTGTGTACATTAGTTGAATGCTAACCGATACTCTTGCGGTGAGAGAAAACAAATTAAACTTGCACATACAGGCGACTGAATGTGTAACCAGGATCTAAACTGGTTAGGTTCCCTTGTTAGCAGGGTCACGGAGATCAGATGGCAGTCGCTTCACTGTAATATTAACGCCAATATGATTATTTTTATTTTTTATTTGCTTTAACAGACGTCATACCGCTACAACGCTTGTGTTCAATAGATCTATATCAGTCTCCAATGCTAAGTTATTGCAATTCCAAGTACGCCAGAGGAATGTATCCTGAGTGTAATTAATATACCTATATAGTGCTGAAGGAGAAAACATGTTTATATTAATGTTACAGTAAACCTTTGCTCTGAGTTTCTTTACGTAACAGGATCAGAGATATTATGTCGCAAAATTGAAATGGCTGTTCCACATAGCAACAAGAATGGCCGATGGATATGAAATAATTTTTTGGTGTGTTACCAACGTTACAAGTCGGTAAAAAATTATAAAAAGTCTTGTTAGATAAGCGATAAATTCATTCGAGTTAAATTACAAGGTAAGTAGCTACATAATGGCAAATTGCAATTATTATTATTCAAGAATGTCAATTTACAATGTTTATTATATTATATAAAATTTAAAATTGCCAAAGTAGAAAATTTATAAAATTTAAAACGTCTGGTTACCTTATTTACCAAATCTATCAATTATGTGCTGTATATATTATAATGTAATGCTTATTTAGTACTGCTTTGAACACAGTGTCTTTTGTTCACCGAATAAATAAATTAAAATACAATGTCAACATTGTGACATAAAATAATAGGTCCTTAGTTTTGTTATTTAAAATTAAATATTATTGTGAGGGTAATGAGGTTAATTCATTAAAACTATAAAATTGTATTTCCAGAAGCCATTTTTACAATTTTGTCCTAAATGTATTTGTGGACATTACATTTACAATGGAGTCGGATATCGCACACAGAGTTTTTAGGGCCCGAAAAGGTTCTCGAGTGGCGACCACGTACCGGCTATCAGACCCCCACGTGATGGCGGGAAAACCTTGTAAAGGTTTTCAGGGGCACTATTTTGGAATCGAATGCCTCGACTCGAAAACCATTCCACCAAACCAATTTATATTTACATTTTTAATACATTTTTTTTTTAATAAGACTATAGTCAGGCATTTGACCGCCATCTCACATGGTGGTACGACGATGCGGCCGATGGTGGATCATGCCTGGCTAGCCTCTCTAGCCTTGAAGGCGTCTAGATTATAATTATAAGGCAACACACTCGCTTCCTAAGCAACGTGTTCCTTTCCTTATATTTTTAAATTACATTGGCAACACCTAAAGCAAACGTATGAAAAATAGGGTAAATCGGCGTCGTGCTACAATATTTTGAATTTCTTGCCGAAAACCAAAACTGAAAACCATTCGACTCAGTTGAGAGCATCCACGCGAACTCTTGCTTTCTATTGCCTGTCATTTCTCTACTTACCATAAATATGGAAGAGTCAGGTAGCTCACGCGAGCGCTCGCCCTTGATTCAATCCGTCGCATCTTTCGTGACAGCGGCAGTTTTAGTCACTTTTCCGACTTCGAACTGTAATGGGGATGATGATAGGACTGATACTAAATGTCATAATATATTATAAACAAAATATGAAAATGGCTTTAAAACTTGTTGCCAGTTTTTTGTGAAAAACTGAAAGCGAAATTTAAGTCAGTTAAAAGCGAGGACTTCTTAGATCTTGAAGATCTGTCTTATTCTTGCAAAATGGAGTTTACGTGTATTTTGCATGGCGATACTCAACTGTGACTTCACAGTCTGTCCAATTAAGAATTTCAAACCTTAATTAATATCTTTATTATTTTTTAAGGTTTGTTGTTTTACTTTATATTATTTGGTTAGTTGTAAATTTGTAATTAGTATTATGTTAGATTAGTATTTACTCGTTAATAAGTGTTCCTTTTATTTTTATTAAGATATTCAAAAGGTAATTCATATTTAACTAGCTTCAAAGTACGTAACCCGGACTCTGCGAGCGTTGCTTAACTTTAGTCTACAGTCTGAGTACGCTGCCACTAAACTTGAACCGCTCAAATCTCCCGGATGTATAATAATTATGCAACCTCGCATGCGGAACTCCAAAAACGTACTACGCGGCTGTTTAGCAGTCCGCGCCGCCACCACAAAATGGCGGCTCGCAGAAGGCGGGAAATATTTTACACATGCAATTTTTCATTTTGGCGGCAACGTGATGAAATAACGGTTGGGGTGAACCCGAGTCTTGTAGAATATGTAGCAATAATAACTTCCAACCCATTTCCTTTGCCTATTTATTATGTAAAAGGAAGATTGAAGTAAAAAAGATACGTAGGTGTACTTACCAGCTTTCGGCACGAACTACTTTGATTCAATCTCTTTAGATTTCTTTATCTACCTACGGTGCCAAACAAGGGTTCGTCGGTGGCGTAGTGGTAACGGTTTCCGACTCGCAATTCAAGAGGTAAAGGGTTTGAATCCCACTGCTGTCGTGTACCAATGACTCTTTTTTGAGTTATGTACATTAGTCGAATACTAACCGATGCTCTTACGATGAGTGAAAACATCGAACCCTGCACATTCGGCGACTGAATATGTAATCATGATCCAATTTAGTCAGGTTCCCCTGGTAGCAGGGTCACGGAGGTCTGATGGTAGTCCTTGCACTATAATAACCTGATATGCCAAATCCTCGATCATGGTCAAGATGGACCACAGGCTTTCGTGCGCGAGAGCACAACCGGGACATTAACGCCAAGATGAAAGTGCCAAACAAGATTACGACCTGCTTGATGATAAGCAGTTACGCCCTGACACTGCAAAATCTTAATCACCCTTTTAGATTATGAAATATTTAAATAGTCACGTATTTTTATAAACGATAGCCGTGCGGCGGTTTTCTCCCGCGCAGTTCAGGGGTTCTATTTTTGAATCGTTTGCATCGATTCGACCACAGAGTAAAAAAGAAAAAAATTGCCAACCATGAAGGTAGCTAACATTCCAATTTTTTTAATTCGACGGTTTCCAATTTTGATTGTCGGCATAAAATGTTCGATATTTTTTTATTTCACATAGGCAACACCGATAGAGTACTGTTGAAAAAATAGGGAAAATCAGCATCACGCGTCAAAATATAGAATTTTTAATGCCAAAAATCAAAAGTGAAAACAGAACGCTGTGACATCTTGAATGTCTTATTATGATATTAATGAATTCTTGACTGACCTCGAATTGAGATAATCCAGCACAAAGCTATTTAATTATTTGATTATATTATGACATGGATACGGATGACAATAATTAATTGCTATACAGAATGACATCTTACTAATATATCTACTAACTTGAAATTATTATTATTATTATGTAATTGTTATTTTAACATGCAACTAATTGATTAAATTTTGATTTAGGCAATTAATTTGTACTCTTAATTAGATACTTAAGTTATGACATAATTTAAATAATGCAGGCTCTCTCTCACTTTGTTTGCAATGCCCTAACAGGGTGTCACATGTAAGTACTATATAACATTGCGAATTTTTTTTAAAACTGTGATACGCAATAAACGAAATGAAATGTAATTTAAAACGATCATCGACTATAAAGGACTAGCGAAAATCGTTGACAATAAGTTCTTTGCTTGCAATAGGATTCAGTGAGTTTTTAATAGATATTTGTGGCTAGAGAAAATAGCTCGAGATAGCTCGAGAATTGCCCCAGATCTCTATAAACATTCAACTGTCCCGCGGGATCGCATTATTTCTCCGGGATCAAATTACCCTACGGCACTCGGGAATAGTGTGGCTTCCTGTTAGTGAAACAATTATGAGAATATTCTTATAAGCCTGTAAGTGCCTGGCAGAGTACGTCTGGTTCTTTTATCTTATAACTTTATTGACCTAACCGTTCGCCGGTCGGGCTGCCTCTGCAGGGGGCCGGCTGCTGGTCGTGTACTGGATACTATGCCGATAGTTTTTAATCTGTTATAATGCTTTTTTTATAGATATAAAGAAAATAATATATTATTTACTTTAAGTTGTACTGTATAGCAGCCTCGGTCGGTAAAGAGTCACTATGTGAGCATATACCTTGTAGATGGCGCCACAAGTAATGGCGGCCGACAGTATTAATAACGACGCATAAAGATGGCTGTCATAACCTCACCGTGATGTAGTGGTTGTAATATAAAAAAGGAATTGTGATAATTTCAATAAGAGACTTTAATTGTCGTTTCTTTGTTTACAGGTAAGTTGTATCCTTTATGTTAAACAGAGAAACTTATGATTATCGTGTGTATGTTAGAATATAAGAACTAAAATAAAAACTTTGTTTACAGAGCAACACAATTGTTTCAATTAACAATTCCAAAACAGTAAATTGTCTTATATAGATATAAAGTAGTCAGGTATTTGAGAGCGTCGGTGGCCGAGCGGTTACAGTATTCGACTCGTAAGCCAGACGTCCCGGGTTCGAACCCGCTCCGGCCATGTACCAATGACTGTTTTCTGAGTGATGTACATTAGTTGAATACTAACCGATGCTCTTACGGTGAGGGAAAACATCGTGATGAAACCTGCACATTCAGGCGACTGGATGTGTAACCATGATCCAATCTGGTCAGGTTCCCCGGATAGCAGAGTCATGGAGGTCAGATGGCAGTCGCTCCACTGTAATTACCTTACCTGCAAAATCCTGGATCATGGCAAAGGCGGACCCCGAGCTCTCGTTCTCGAGAGCACAACCGGGACATTAACGCCAAGATGATTATTTTTTTCTTTATAAAGTAGTCAGGTATTTGACTGACGTCTCACCTGGTGTTAAGTACAGATGCAGTCTACGATAGCGCATACCTGTCTATTAAATACCTATTCACTCTTGTCTTAAAGAGACTTAAGTTGTAGCGCTCAGGGAAAACATGTGCAGCCAGCGCGTTCCAGTCCCTTGCCGTTCGCTACAGGAAAGAGTTAGAAACACGCTGAGTGGAATTTTGACAATATAGGGATGTATATCTAACCTGACCTACAGCTGGAGCTCCTAAGATGGAATGGGGCTGGTGGAACTAACTCGTGTAGTTCCGTCGCACATTCGCGAAGTGTAGCTTGTAGAAAACCGACAGACATGCCACTTTAATCTGTATTATCATCTCGCAGGTTTCTAAGTACTAGCAAAACCAGCAATGTAATTAGCAATTCAGTAGCTGTTAGCTTTCAAAGATAAATAAATAATAGGGATGATGACTGAAAAATACCGAATGTTTAGCCTGTCAGGTACATTATCAAAAAATATTATTAGATAAACACATTACCCTCCTTTGCTTCGAGCAGTCGGGTAAAAATAACGCCTATACAGTTGTTGCGATCAATGTTGCGTGCCGTCACGCCTGCGGTGAAACTCAGTGACGTCACGAGCTCCCACTACACACTTTGATACGCTTTATCTTTGTCATTCCTATTCGCCTATCACCACCTATCATCATCATTGGCCTTAGACATTTATAGATGATTCAAACAGCGTCACTGCTAATACGATACTTTCTCTGATGGCTGTAGAGACCAACATAGGAAAGACAGATTCGGTCACACAGTGAACAGACAAGATAATTCGCCCTGGATAAAAATAATCCAGATTATCACTACCTATAGAAAACCAGTATAAAATGACCTCTCATTGCTATGCGCGTCCATAGAGATACTTGCTCATCTTATACCGGTTTGGTGAGGTCGATAATTCGTCCTGGATAATAATAATCCAGATAATAACTACCTATACAATCCATACATACCCACAAATATATCAAAACCAGTATAAAATGACCTCTCATTGCTATGTACGTCTATACAAACGCTAGCCCATCTTATACTGGATGTTAGGTAAGTCGATATGCTGGCGACCGTACCAGCTATTCCGCTAATTATAATCCAAATAATCACTACATATACAAACTATACATACCCACATAACCAATAAACCAGTATAAAATGACCTATTATTGCTATGCGCGTCCATAGCGACGCGAGCTTATCTTATACTGGTTTTTAGGTAAGTCGATATACTGGTGACTGGTACCAGCTATTCCGCTAATTATAATCCAAATAATCACTACATATAAAAACTATACATACCCACATAATCGAAAACCAGTATAAAATGACCTATCATTGCTATGCGCGTCCATAGCGACGCGAGCTTATCTTATACTGGTTTTTAGGTAAGTCGATATTCTGGTGACTGGTAGCAGCTATTCCGCTAATGGACACAGTGTGTCTTGACGACTCCTGGTGCTCATTACTTAACCACGCGTGGGGCGAGCTTGCGTCATATCTAATTAGGGGCGGATGCGTGTGTAATGTCGTGCCCCGAGTACACGAACTCACGGGCCGGTTTTCGGTTCGTGTGGGCTTGTATGTACAGAAGGATGCATATCGAGTTACCCGAAACCAGTATGAAAGCCCGATTTTTTTATTGAGTGTTCACTATACTGCAATCTCCAATCTGCCGAGCAGGCAAAACTCTCCACTTATGTGGAGGAGGCTGTTACGCAGTAGACGTGATGCGATGTAATGTAATCATCTTGCCGTTAATGTCGCGGTTGTGCTCTCGTGCACAAGGGCCTGGGGTCCGGCAGATCAGGTAATTGCAGTGGAGCGACTGCCATCTGAGATCCGTGACATTGCTACCAGGAGAATCTGACAAAATTTGATGTTGGTTACACATTCAGTCGCCTGAATGTGCATGTTTCACCACGATGTTTAACCTCACCATAAGAACATCGGTTAGTATTCAACTAATGTACATAACTCAGAAAAGAGTCATTGGTACATGACCGCAGCGGGATTCGAACCCTTTACCTCTCGCTTACGAGTCTGATACCCCACCGAGGCTCCGATTTGATGCGAAGTGAATACCTATATTTCTAATTACCGTAATTACGTATCGCGTGTTTAATGAGTAGCCCCGTCTGACCGAAAATAAGCCCGTGATGACTCAGCGGTATATATATGTTAATGTGAGAAATTATATGGCGTTTGATGATGTTGTCTTTGAATTATTCTGGCTCCTTAGAGCTAGGGCTGCCAAATCAATACATAGTATAAAACAAAGTCGCTTCCCGTCGTCTGTCCCTATGTATCTATGTACGCTTAGATCTTTTAAACTACGCAACCGATTTTAATGCGATTTTCAACAAAAGATAAAGTGATTCGAGAGGAAGGTTTATATGCAACAAATAAGGTAGGAAGGGGTAAAGTGGTACGCGAACAAAGTCAGGATGTCACAAAAATTGTGAATATTTTGCTTTTAAATATGAATAAAGAATACTATTTTTTGACACCCTAAAATGGAATATTTTTGAGAGTGATAATGAAGGGCAAAGTTGAGGGAAAGAGAGGAAGAGGAAGGCCAAGATTTGAATACTGGAAGGACGTGAAGGGAAAAGTGAGCGCCGGGGATTATAAAGAGATGAAGAGACAGACGGGAGAGAAGAGTGGCGATTGCTCCACCGACAAGAGTCATACTCTTAATTATATGATGATGATGATGAAAATGGAATCTGCTATGTTCTTATTGAAATGTTTTGGCAACCCTAGCTAGAGTCTATACAGTCGTACAAAAGAGAGTAAATAAACATCAGCTAGCTCATCTTCCTAGGATGTTGTCTCTGTCGCGCGCGTGTAAGTAAATACGAAGCCAGAACTAATACTGGCTATCGAGAGTAAAGTGTCAGAAAAGGCAGTAATTTAAAAAAAAAACTCGTTATCATCACAGCCCACAACATTTTCTTTTTATGTCATACGGTAGGCAAACAGGCAAGCGTGTCACCTGAAGGAAAGTGGTCACCACTGCCTATAGACATTAGCAACACCATAAGTATCGCCAATGCGTTGCCCACCTCTATAACACGTTGCTCTGGCAGCAAAAAGGCAAATGCCCCTCCACTGCCAAGGCCACGATTCCCCAAATCCCCACCCCATGGAGCACTGGAGACCTTACTCACCGGCAGAAACACAATTATTGTTTATATGCGGTACTTAGGACTTAGTCCACTGCATGACTTAGCATCTCTCCCTCGAAAGGGGAGGTTATTGCCGTGATCTCCACGCTTAGCAGGCGGGTTGGAGATCGCAGTATTATAAATGTAACAATGGACAACGACGCTGCTGTCCATTTTCCAGCCTACGGATACTCAAGATCTTTTGTCTCGATAACATTAGTCGCCTTGTACGACACCCACGAGTGGAAGGGGTTGGTGCTATTCTACTCTGCCGGACACCGCACGGCTATGCTGGCCGAAATCATATCTAATATCATGATATTTCCAATAAAGCTAGTTTCACTGATATGAAATATATTTTTCTTTGTTATATTTCAATTTGAAAAGCAGAGGTTTCAAAAAAGAGCGATTTATTGTTATTAAGTCCACAATATACGTATTTGCTTTAGTATTACTCAGAATTAGCGATAGTAGCACAAAGGCAGTCGAGGAACGAAGAAATAAGAACATAATTCCGGAAAAAGTTGGGTAAAAAGAAAGCACGAAATGAACACAACTGAGGTATTCAAAAGATGCTTAAGACAGATTTACCTTATTTTTTTATTTTTTTATGATTTTTATGTTACAAAAGTTACTTTTGCGATAAGCATTTATATTTCTGTAGAAATAAATCGTGGCCATATGATGTCCGGCAGAGTAGAATGGCACCAACCCCTTACACTCGTGGGTGTCGTACGAGGCGACTAATGGTTTCCAGACAAAAGATTAACAGTCTCCATAGGCTGGAAAATGAGCAACAGCTGTTTCCATTGTTATATTTATACAACTGCGATCTCCAACCCGCCTGCCAAGCGTGGAGATTATGGCAATAACCTCCTCTATCGTGCGAGAGGGCCCTGAGTCCTGCAGTGGACTGTGACGATAAAGTCGCTTGCAAACGCTAGTACCTATTGCGAAAAAAAAAATTCTTTCACGGTCCGTAATATCTGAAACTACTGAAGCGATTGCCAAATACCTTTCACTATTAAGTAGCTAAATTATTCCTACAGGATTCTTTGCCTGACTTTGATCCTGGCATATTGAAGTCCCGGGGGAAATTTCAAAGGATAGGTTGGTACCGAAAACTGGCGAACTGCTAGTCTATCTATTAGACTGTGAGGGACTGTATCGTCATCGAGTACAAGAAAAATGCCACTTTGTTGTGATAGTTGACGGTGTGGAGACCAACGAAAGGTTTAGGTACCCGTGCACAGGCTGGATCAAAAAATACGTGTGGCATTCGGGGACTGCCGCGGTAAAGCTATTGCATAGTATTTTTTATCAACTTATGCAATTATAATTATTTATTTATTTTATTTATGCAGTATTTTTATACGTCTTCATCCAAAAAGCACGCTGTCTCACCTTGCATTGTGTCTAAAAGAGATAGAATCAGTTATGAACACTTAGCAGCTAGTCTACACGCATACGTCTAGTCGCACGCACACAAACACCGTGCCGAAGTCTGCCGAACTGAAACGACGTTAGACGATGCACGGCTTTCAACGCCGCACCGCTGCCGCGCTGTGCCGATCGGAGTGGGGGGTGTTAGGTATATTTTCGTTACGGAATTTCTTGATTTGGTCGCCGCGCTCAAAGCCCGCGATAAAAGCTGTGCAATAGCTTAAAAAAAATATTTTTGTGACCCAAATTTCGACTTTTTGTAGCGATATTACTTACATATCATCTTGTGTGGGTTCTATACGTAAAAAAAATCGGTCCCACATCCTCTTGCCAGTTTCGCTTTTCAGACACATTTACTTTCCTCTTTTGTGGGTTTCCTAAACGTCTACAATTACTACAAGGTTGAATTTTTCTTGTATTCGATGACGTAGAATAACCTACGGCGCCCTCTTTTCATTTCATTACATTTATTTTGATAAACATAAATTTACACGTCAAATGTTATTAAATTTGGTCCGATGATGCATCGCCCTGCTTCCTTATTATGTACTTATTATGTTAGTTTTAAGTTTTTTTAATGTGTTATTGGACCAAATAAAGATACGTCTATGTCTATGTCTATGTCTAAATTCTTAAGTAGTCGTTATTCTTAAAATAATGTTACAACAGAAAAAAAAATCACAATCCTAATGTCATAAGATCAGTACACCGAATAACGTATTTTGTCCAAGGGAGTTAATTGCAAATTCGTATGTCATAAACATATTATTATTGTTATCACAATCAAATTCAATACAATTCGTTTATTGGTAAAAAAAAAACACTCAATCTATTTATTTACTAATCAATATTATCTACAGTGGGCGTCCCACCCAACTCCAAATTCCAATTTCAAAACCACACACGTTTCTATTCAAACTAGGAAGTTCGTCCGGAAACCCAAGGAAAGTTGGTGAGTTCACAATTTGTTTTTGCTTTCATTTATCCCTTACGGGTCAGGCAAAGGGATCTAGCCGTTACAGCCAAGTCTTCGGTTTGTACTAAATTAACATTTGAGTAAATATTTAATAGTAAACAAAAACGCGAGTGGGGCTGTGTCGGAGTACATACCGTTGGTTTAACGGTTTGACATCTTATATACTTAGATTACATTCGGATGAGTCTGACGAGCTCTTTTCGTCTTGGGGACCGTTCAGTCGAGGTGGCTGGTTGTGGTCGGCGTTCCTCGGTCTCCTTTTTTTTGTTTTAGACGCTTCCTGCTGTTTCTGACGCATAATGTTATGTCTAGGAAGCGCCAGAGCCGAAGTATTTTCGTATCTTTTTCTGAATTCTAACTAACGCTACTATTTTCTACTTAATCTGGACACGTACTAACAATTAAAAAGCAAATTAAATCCTTGTAAGCGTTAACTTTTAGCTGAAACTGCGTAATTTGTTTCTAGCGTCACGAGTCAAAAAGATCCAGTAATGGGTAATATAATCATCTTGGTGTTAATGTTCCTGTTGTACTCTCGTGCACGAGAGCCAGGGATCTGACCTTGAACTTGCTCCAAGATTTAGCAGATCACGGAATTACAGTAGAGCGACTGCCATCTGACCAGACTGGATCATGGTTATACATTAAGTCATCCGAATGTACAGGTTTCATCACGATGTTTTCCCTCACCGTAAGAGCATGGTTTAGTATTCAACTAATGTACATAACTCAGAAAAGAGTCATTGGTACATAGCCGCAGTGGGATACGAACCCGGTACCACTCGCCACCGACGCTTCCACTCAGCCACCGACGCTCAAAGATATTATTTTAAATGCAGCAGTTACAGAGAAAGCTACAGCCCTGTCCGGTACGATGTTTTCGTTGCTTACGGGTTTAGCAAGTAACACCCCACTACCGATCCGAAAGACGTTTCACATAAAAAAATCATCAATAAAAAGATATTAGTGCAACTAATTTATCTGAATCGATGCCAGCGTCGCTGTTGTTGGAATTGACATGACATTACAAAAAGAGGGCACTTAGTTCCAGCTTTGGCCACCGGGTCAAATGGCTTGTGGCACTGAAATCCTTTGCAGGATTACAATGTTATTATGTTGACATACCCAGTAACGGTGGCGCTGTTGTTGACAAAAGGAAATATATTTCAAAATGGCGGAACTTCCAGTTCCACAATGTGGCGCTGTCGGCCAAGCTAACATAATATCACTTATGTCGTGAATCTTCCAGCTATCCGCACGAGCCGCTTCAGTTCAACCTTTATCATGTGTACGGCCAAGGAATGGAACGCGTTGCCTGCGAGTGTTTTCCCTGATCATAATCTAGACGCCTTCAAGGCTAGAGTGACTAGGCTGTTCCTAGACAAGCATGCTCCATCTTCGGCCGCATCGTCACTTACCACCAGGTGAGATGGCGGTCAAATGCCTGGCTAATCCAATAAAAAAAAAAAGATATGTCATTCTGTAAAGGATTCTAATTAATTATAAGTAATTATAGTGGAGCGACTACCATCTGACCTCCGTGACCCTGCTACCAGGGGAACCTGACCAGATTGGATCATGGTTACTAATTCACTTGCCTGAATTTGCAGGTTTCATCACTTGTTCCCTCACCGTCAAAGCAACGGTTAGAATTCAACTGAAGTACTAGTATTTAACATAATTTAAGTTAGTAAGAAATATTTTTTTTGTTTATATTGTAGAAATTATCAAATAAACATTATGTATATGTCTAAGTCGACTACAATCCCTTTACATCCAATAAAAAATCGCCTTTTCACGTTTGTGTGCCAAATTTGGTCATGTGCTCAATAAGGCCATGGTTCCGTGGGAAATGGGTGCCTAAATCTAAAAGTAGAGGCTGGCTTGACGTCGTCAAAAATGATATGCGAGCCAATAAGCCCACCACCAAAGATGCCAAAGACCAAGCGAGGTGGGCCAGTAGTAGCAGGAAGGCGGACCCTGGGCTCCCGCGTGCCGTGCGGGACCGCAACCGGGACATAACGCCAAGATCATAATGATGATAAGGTGCCTAAACCTGCCAGTATTAGGAAAGAGACTTCTTATACTGCCCTCGTCTCGTGGCGATGGATGACATTTCCGAGTCGGATGCGAGATCCAACGGCTTACGACGCAAGGATGCAGAAAACTGTACGAAGTGAAGGAAAATGAGTAAGAGCCGGGATACACGTTAAGATGGTTTATTCACTAACATTAATTTAAAACATTAACGCCAAGTTGACCATTAACTATTAATATAATTACGAGTAAGTATCGCAGATGCGCACCGAGTACGAAGAACATTCGTACTGATAGACGATGAACATCACTATATGTGAAAGGCCTTTATTTTATTTATTTATTAGCCGAGATTTTGATCGATCGGCTTTTGTCTTTGTTCCAAATGTGATTGTCAAACATGTCTAGGTATTTCCCTTCTTGTGGGTCTTGTACTTATTTTGATATGTAGGTACTCCAAAAGTGTGATAAAAATTATCATGTCAACAAGTATCTAACATTTGCAATCATCCTCGGTTGAGACCCGAAGTATGTATCATTCAAGTATAGTTCATGATTTCATATAAACATATGAGGCTACGGTTTCGCCCATTTTTTGTTAAGACTCAAGACAGGTTACCTTGGTGAGCATCGCCTCCTGGAGAGTACAACATGGAGTTCTTCAAGAAAGGGGTAAAAAGGTTTTTACGGGGTCAGCAACGCGTGGATTATGCCTCTGGTATTGCAAATGTCCATAGGCTGCGGTGACTGCTTACCTTTAGGCAGGCCGTAAGCTTGTTTGCCACCTTCGTGGTATAAAAAAGGCTTAATCTTGTGACATTTTGGTATTTCCCATTTACAGTTATGACTCAAGGCTTACAAGCCTTGACATTACAAGTCTGGCGCTCCCGAAATACGCCTCATGTTTTCTAATTGAAAGCTAAAGTTTTAACGGCTTCATTGCGAAAATAACAGCACATGGAGTGTGTTTTATTGTTACGATTACTGCTACTGTTTCTGTAATTAGAAATTAATGTGAAACGTTTTACGTTCAAAGATATCACACGAGTTGTTTAATGTAACTTTAATTTGTTGCTTTGAATTTAGATTCGTAATAAAATTAAATGATATATATGATGTGGATTTATGACTAATTTATAATTTTGAATGTTTTATTGTATTTCATTCATTTAACGTTATTTAATCATTATTTAAATATAATTTACATTCAAAATTTTAGTTGCACTCCTCGAAATTTGTATGCCGATGGCAGGTCACAGAGGACCCACCTACTAAAACTGTAACAACTACATAACCTGAGTACCACAAATAAATAAATGATGATGATGATCCAGGAAGTATAGCATCACTATTAGAAAGGGACAAAGGACTGTAGATGGTGACTCGCTCGGCTCGGTTAGTTATTGTAAATTAACAGCGCGCAGTCCCTTTGGGTAGTACATCCATGAAGACAAGTAACTGAGCTTCAACTTCTAGTTGAATTTCTAATCTGTGACCCTCTTTTTGTGACAGACCAAAGTAAAATAGTAAAACAACGTAACCGTTCAACTTTATTAAGGCACAGATTTCGTGCATCAGCTCCCGCGCTACCACCCCAGCAGTATAAATGCGTAACCTCGACGTAGTCGGTCGATTTCACAACAAAGCCCAGAAGGTCGGCCGACTCCCGGGCTATTGTCTCTTCCTTTGTTCCCGCGTATTTTAGGCCTTTATTACTTATTACCATCTATACAAAATGGCGGTAGCTCCAAATAATCTACCGCTGGCGTAAATAATAATAATAATCATCTTGGCATTAATGTCCCGGTTGTGCTCTCGAGAAGGGGTCCGCCTTGACCATGATCCAGGATTTGGCAGGTCAGGTAATTACAGTGGAGCGACTGCCATCTGACCTCCATGACCCTGCTACAAGGGGAACCTGACCAGATTTGAATATATGTATATAGTATATGTACACCGCTGGCGATATTCTGTATAAATCTATAGAATTGAAGGTTTTTTCGGTATTTGATTCGGTATAGACGGGTTTTAATTAAATTTTGGAATTAGGTGCCTATCAGAGAGCGTCAATGGCGTAATGGCTTGCGTCTCGGCCTTGGAACCGAGAGGAACTGAGTTCGATCTTACATAATTATACACTAACTGATACTCTTGCGGTGAGGGAAAACATCGTGAGGAAACCAATCTTTACTCGTGGTCCCAACGCTATAACACCTGCACTTTCAGGCGACTGAATGATGGTGTGATATAATTTAGTCAGGTTCCCCTGCAGGTCACGGTCACGGAGGTCAGGGCAGTCTCTCTACGGTTATGAGTAATTGGCAACGGTCGTGCGACCATCTGGTCGTGCGAAGGGCGCTTTTGAGGTCTCCGATTGGTCAGGCGACGTTCGTCGTACGACTTTGGTCGCACGACTGTTGCCAATTAGAACAGAGCCTTACCTGATCTATCAAATCCTGTATCATGGCCAAGGCGGATCTCGGGCCCTTGTTCGCGCACATCCGGGTTATTAACGCCTAGAAGGTTATTTCTTTGTAGCTGTACGTATTATGCTACGTATTGTTGCAATACGAATTTATAACATAACTAGCCTGCGCAATCTTCACTTACCTTCAGTAGGAAACTCAGCTACCATCGGGCTATTCCGCGGGATCCTGTCACTTTTCCAGGACATAAAGTCATGGTGAAGATGAAAATCGGTAAATCGTAACGGTCAAAAGTAAACAATCTCCAAGTGGTAGGAGTCTGTCGTGTCGTAGATGTTACAGGTGACAGTTACCGCTTACCATTAGGTACCAAAAAAACAGTAGCAATATTTTGGTTATACGGGAAGTTTTTGTCAAAACTAGCCATTTGCCGCATTCATTATTTTCTAGCTTTTGCCACGAGTTCGTCCGCGTAAAATTAGGTTATGACTTTCCAGACCCGTTTCCGCGGGAACGACATAGAATTTCAGGACAAATTATTGCCTATGTGCTATTCTGGGCTATAAGCGATATTCGATACTGCCACATTTCATTAAAATCCGTTCAGTACTTTTTGCGTGAAGGAGTAACAAACATTCATCCATCCAACCTTACAAAATTTCGCATTGCAGACAATAAATAGTCTTTATCTTTCTAATCTACTACACAAGGTATAAATTAGGCTTTCCGCGTCTGTCTGTATGTATTTCCACTAACTCCTCCTAAACGACGCAACGGATTTTGATGCGATTTCAACGACTAGTTAGATATTTTCTTACGGAATATTTATTAGTATAATACATACATATTGTACTTACGAGAAGCCGGGAAAACCCGTGCGAAGCCAACGCGGGTCGCAATTTTTTTTCTATAATAGATCATACAGCCAGATAGGCAGACAACGGCGCAAGCGAAATGGAAAGTGCACACTGCCCTCTATCCATTCATTATTTCTCCAAGGCGCTGCCCCTGATCATACGTCGGCGCCGGTAAAGCTATTTTGGCGGGAACCGTACTCCGGAATTCATAATGAAAAATGGCGTCTGTGACAGGATTCTCTTTTGGAAAATAATAAAATTATCGACTGGAGTGGATTATTTTTGTTTTCACTAGCGGGTAGGAACTCAACCCGAGGGAAAACATCGTGATGAAACCTGTACATTCAGGCGACTGAATTTGTAACCATGATCTAAGCTGGTCGTGTTCACCTGTAAATGGGGAACGTTTTTCATACAGATTGTACGTAACATACTTTCTTTCACGGGTTTGACGTTTTGAATGTATGTATCTTTATGCAATTGGCCGTTGGAAAATGTATCCAAATGAGCGTGAAATGGATTGTTACACGTTAATAATATGAAACAAAGAAATCAAAACGAAATTGATGAAATCAAAAAATAACGCTAGATGAGCAGCGATTTGGGGCTTTTTCATTAACTGCTTTATAAAACATTAACCTTTTATATAGCCCAAACGCTTTTAAGAAGGATGTTTAAGGTTTTTGTAATGAAGTTTTTATAGGTATCTAAGTATCAACTTAATTGCATTTAAGACGTTCACGGAGGGCAGATGGCAGTCGCTCCACTGTAATTACCTGATCTGCCAAATCCTATATCATGGTCAATGGGACATTAACGCCAAGAAGACGATTAGCTGTTGCTATGTCCATAGGATGACCACTTTCCATCAGGTGGACCAGTCACGTGCCAATCGACTCCCGAGACTGTGCAAGCATTCAACCAGTCTCAGAGAGAGAGAGCAGAATTATGCGGTATACTGTCGTCCATTATGTCCGCTATCATCATTACAGCCCGTAACAGTCCACTGCAGGACTTAGGGCCTCTCCCACGAAAGGGGAGGTTATTGCCATAATTTCCACACTTGGCAGGCGGGTTGGAGATCGCAGTGTTTAAATATAATAATGGAAAATGCTGCTGCCCATTTTCCAGACTACGGAGACTCTTGATCTTTTGCCTCGAAAACATTAGACGCCTTGTACGACACCCACGAATGTAAGGGGTTGGTGCTATTCTACTCTGCCGGACACCACACGGCCACGGCTATCATAGCAAAAACTAATCAAAAATATTTACCAAACATATATGTAAGTTTTCACAAAAAAGTAAAACTTTGTAAAAACCTTTTTACCGGCCTCTATAGACGCGTATAGCAACGTGAGGTCCTTTTATACTGGTTTTGGTCAATATGCTGTTGACTGTGGGTACAGTTCCGACGAACAATGGAGGAATAGTTCATTTATTCCTACCCTCTTTTTGCCTATTTCCGTTAACGGGACTTTTTGCTGCCTGAATCGTGTATCAAAATCACGTGGTGAAGTTTTTTCAACTACTTCGGTACATTCTACATGACATTGTTCAGGTCCCACACAGATGTAAAATAGATAATTTAATTATACATATAACAAGCATAATAACAGAGTCTAAAAGCACCCCGAAACTGTTGAACTAGTGTCAGGGTCCACAGCGGAAGACCTTGGCCAACCACGCTTCGTCAGCAGTATTAGGAGGCACACCCATGTGTGGCGAACTCGTTGCGTAGCCTTAGAATACGAAACGGTCACCCATCCATTTTCCGGACACCGGGTACGTTGCTTAACTTTCGTTATCGGTCTCGCAAGCATTTCGCTATTAGACTGGGGCTTCTCTATGACATCTCATTGTAAGTAACGTAATTTATCCGATTCCAAGTCCCAGCGTACGTGTTTCAGATGCAATACGTGAGAGCACATTGCTATAAGCTATAACAATATCACGCGGGTTTGCTTTTTAACCTTCGATGGAAAAAAGAGGAGTTATTTTTATGCTACTCAGTGACAAACGAGCAGACAGCCCACCTGATGGTAAGTGGTAACTGTCCCCCATAACATCTACAATCCATACATTTAGGATGCAGGTAAAACAAATGCAGAACCGCTGTGAGGACTAAGATGAAATGCCTCATGCCTGTAATTTCGCTGGCTACCTTATCCTTCAAACCGGAACACAACAATGCAGACATAGCTTGGCGGCAGAAATAGATCCTTATCGGTGGTATGAGTACCACCACATGAGTATAGGTGAGCCCAGGCAGACTCGTCAGGCTTGACAGAGTCCTACCAGCTGATAAACGTATAAAGTTATAAGTTAGACATATGCATATGTGTATGGATGTGTCAGCCTGTCGCATCGTACCTCGCGAAAGGTTAGGTCGATTTTGAAGCGGTTCTCTCTACTTAGAAAGCCAGTGTAATCGAAATGGTTCTTGAACTAGCTCTAAACTACTCACGAAGTGACTGAGGTTAGGCAAATACGAGAATGTGGAGAGGCACTTCGTCTTACTTCGTCCAAGTTTACATCGACTCTGTTCCCTGACCATTATATTCTATAATCTAGATGCCTTCAGGGCTAGTCAAGGGCGAGAATAGGCTGTTTCTAGACAGGCATGCTTCATCAACGGCCACATCGTCACCACCAGGTCAGATGGCGGTTAAATAACTGGCTAGTCTAACTAAAACTAAAGAAAACTTCCGATTGTTGTCGGTTTTTGCGCCCGACTCAAATGACTCGAAGTTGGCACTCACTATGTTTTCTATCACCGTAAGAGCATCCGTTAGTGTACAAATTATGTGCACAATTAAAAAAAAGTTGTTGGTACATGGGAATCGAACTCAGTACCTCCCGCTTACGAAGCCAATCCGCTAACCATTACCCCACCGGCTTATTACGGATACCACGAATACAGTGGTGTTATTAACCACTTACACGTTCACGGGAAGTGTTCACCCGAAAAAGACTAGTTCGCTCACGTCCAAGGGCACTACAGATCCCAAGTCAGTTTGCTATCTGTTGTTAGTTTGACAGCTGTCATTTGTTCTACGAGATGCCAATAGATGGTTCTGTACTAAAATAAACATATTACATAATCATTTTACATCCCATATTGACAAGCAAATAACTGCAAATACGTTAATAAGTAATGTCAACATTCTGTGACAACAAACTTGTAAACCAAAGACGGTTCCGTTTCTAAATTCAACCTGCAAAGTCCAGAAGCCTGTAGAATAGAGATGAGCAACAGAAGGACAAAGGCACAAATTTAGCACTAGTGCGGAATACATGATATTGCGGATGTAACTCCGTAGAGGCTCTACGATGCTACGTGGCATTTCAATTCTACAACATACTGAGAGTTGAGACCGGCTGATTGTATGTGGAATCAATTGGAAAATATAAATCGAGAAATCCTACTTTTGCTACAGATTGTTTGTGTTTCTCTTTTTAATATAATAAGCAATCATCTCAGCGTTAATGTCCCGGTTGTGATGTCACGCATGAGGGCTCGGGGTCCGCCTTGACCATGATCCAGGATTTGGCAGATCAAATAATTACATTGGAGCGACTTCTATCTAGCCTCCATTACACTGCTATCAGGGGAATCTGACCGCAGTTTTCCCTCACCGTAAGACCAACGGTTAGCATTCAACTAATGTACATAACTCAGAAAAGAGTCATTGGCGCATGGCCGCAACGGGATCCGAACCCGGTACCTCTTGCTAACGAGTCGGATACCTTAACCACTGGGCCACCGACGCTCTAACATGTATCTAGTACTCCTCTTTAATATAGTTTGCAGGTAAACAGCCAGCACAAGGGAACTACATAAAAATTTTGTGTACCGAGCAATATAAGTTAATATCACATACTTACATATTTAGTATTTATTATTACATTTGTTTATTTCTTTATCTATTTTTATTATATTAACTATTATTTTATTAAATTTTGTAAAAAGTATAATTGTAAATTGTAACAGATACCTTTCATTATTGCAATATAATGTATTTTTTTTTTCTTACGTATTACTCCCTAATAGTATAAGATGTATTACCCAGAATTAACTTTACTGTATTATTTGATACTTTCCTGGAGTCGTTTGTCTAAATTGTAAACATGTATGTAGTTATGGCTTAGATTAAAATTGCTGTTGGATATCCTATGAAAATAAATAAATAAATAAATAAACCACGCCGTGTGGTGTCCGGCAGAGTAGAATAGCACCAACCCCTTACACTCGTGGGTGTCGTACAAGGCGACTAATGTTTTCGAGGCCAAAAATCAAGAGTCTCTGTAGTCTGGAAATTGGGCAGCAGCATTTTCCATTGTTATATTTAAACACTGCGATCTCCAACTCGCGCCTGCCAAGCGTTGAGATTATGGCAATAACCTCCCCTTTCGTGGGAAAGGCCCAAAGTCCTGCAGTGGACTGTTACGGGCTGTGATGTGATGTAATGAAATAAATAAATAAACTTAAAGAAGTGGAGGTAGTACAACGCTTGAAAATGGGTCCACAGAATACCAGCGCTGTGAGTCGCTTTTTGCGGCTCACAGCAATTTTATTTTCGGCATGAAAAATTCGATATTTTGATGCATGATGCTGATTTTCCCTATATTTGAACCGTACTTATTCGATATTACCAATGTGATTTAAAAATATTGAAATTTTAATTTTTTTTTTTTTTTTTTTATGTTATCCGTCAGACAAACAGGCGTGCGGGCCACCTGATGGAAAGTGGTCACCGCCGCCTATGGACATCAGCATCACCAGGGGTGCTACCAATGCCTTGCCCGCCTCTAAGGAAACCTCTAATACACCTCTTGAACGATCCCATGTCATGTCAATGTCCAAAGGAAACACTGTGGCTGGGAGCTCATTCCACATCCGAATCGTACGAGCGCGAAACGTTCTTTCGAATTTTCGCGTGGACACCACTAGAGATTCCACGTAATGGGGATGAGTACCCAGCCCACGGCGGGTGGTGCGATGGCAGAATTCCGATATATCACGCCGAAAATAAAAATTGAATAGGCGAGCGATTCAAAAATAGAGCTTTCGAAGGATATTTTATTAATTTTGGTTTTGAAAATACTCTTTCGAATTAGTTTCTTTATTGCTTGTATTTTTGTTTGTAGTAGTTATATCGAAAAAAGAGTAAGGTTATAATCGATGATGTGACCGATAATATATAATTTATCTGTAAAAATCTGTAATTAGCTTTCTGATACTTAAGTTTACTTCTAATCTGTGTTACAACAGCTGTCTATTTTCCTAAGATTAGTAAATAAATAAATCTCTAGAATTCGTGTAAATTCGTCTACAGCCCGTCCTTTTATTTTAATCGCATAGTACATAAGAAATGCTCTAAATGACAGTGAAAATCGCATCAATATCCGTTGCGTGTTTTGTCACTGCGTAGAATTAAAACAAAATCCTGGATCATGGTCAACGCGGACCCCGGGCTCTCGTGCGCGAAAACACAACCGGGACATTAACAACAAGATGATTTTATCACCGTGATCTGCCTTTGACCTCGGCCCCTCCTTCAAATTGGGGTACAACAACGCAAGCGAAAATTGTCAAATTCGGAAGTTACCCCGACTTTCTGATAGTCACGGGGATCAGATAGCAGTCGCTCCACTGTAATTACCTGAGCCAAATCCTGGATCATGGTAAAGGCGGCCCCGGGTCCTCGAGCACGAGAGCACAACCGGGACGTTAACGCCAAGAAGAAGGTGCCAAACAAGATTACGACCTGCCTGAATCAGTTACCGCAGTTTACCAATGGACGCTTAACACTCACGTGCTGCTGATTTTGCTAAAACTGAATTACCCATGTAGATTGAGAAATATTGAAAAGCCTGGATCATGGTCAAGGCACACCCCGGGCCCTCATGCGTGAGAGCACAACCGGGACATTAACGCCAAGAATTGGAGCACAAGCTACGTCGCCAACGCTTGATATAATCCGGGCATAATGATGTGACCATCTTCATTTTAGAGGTAGTTTATCAACCTGCCACTGCCACACTACAATTCATCTTGACAAAAAGTTGTCTGAAGACCATTTCGAGGCGGGGAAAGCTATATTTAACCTCCGGAAAAAAATGGGAGATGTCAGAAGTTTTATGTCTTTTACGCTCGATCGTCTGATGGCTTTATCTTGGCGTCGATATCAAGGTTTTGGTTGTGGGGTTTTTATCCCGGATTTGGCGGATCATGTCATCATCATCATCACAGCCCGTAACAGTCCACTGCAGGACTTAGGGCCTCTCCCACGAAAGGGGAGGTTATTGCCATAATCTCCACGCTTGGCAGGCGGGTTGGAGATCGCAGTGTTTAAATATAATAATGGAAAAAGCTGCTGCCCATTTTCCAGACTACGGAGAACACTTGATCTTTTGCCTCGAAAACATTAGTCGCCTTGTACGACACCCATGAATGTAAGGGGTTGGTGCTATTCTACTCTGCCGGACACCACACGGCTGGCGGACACCACACGGCTGCTCATGTAGGTAATTGCAATAGATGTGTTCTGACCTCCGTGACCCTATTCGTAGGGGAACCTGCCCATATTGGATCACGATTACCCATTCAGTCGCCTGAATGTGCAGGTTTCGTCACGATGTTCTCCCTCACCGTAAGAGCATTGGTTAGTATTATGTTTTCCCTCATAATAGGAGCATCAGTTAATGTTTATGATGTAATTTCAAGTTGGAAATTGAAATTTCAAAGTTGATCATAATGAAATTTCAACTGCTGTTCTCAAGCACGTTGCAGTTGAGATGGCTCCACATCTCGCGAATATAATTAACTTAGCCATAGATAACGGGGCTTTCCCGGAAGCTCTGTTGTTAAACAAGCCTCTATATAAATAAAATAATTATTAATATTTATTCAAGAAACTTAAGTCTAAAATTACACCGTACTGTAGTTAAATTTAAGTGTTAAAATTTGAGTAGAACGAGCTATTACAACCCTAGTTATTTACAAAGTTAATTAAGTAGATTCCATATTTTTCATTAACTTGATGCCTAAACTAAGTAAGCAGTTTACCTGTGTTACCAAATGGCGGGAACTCACGGCAGTCACCTGTGACCCTAAAATCCCTGTCAAGCTCAAAGGCCTTATATACAAGAGTATAATTAGACCTGTTATGCTCTATGGCTGTGAGACATGGCCAGCGCTGACGAAACACGTTCGCGAACTTCACGCCAACGAAATGAAAATGCTGCGGTGGATGTGCGGAGTTACGTGGCTCGATCGAGTACGTGACGAGTACATCCGTGGCAGCCTTGGCTCGAGGGATATCGCAGATAAGATCGAGGAGGCTCGCCTGCGTTGGGTTGGTCACGCAATACGTAAGCCTCAGGGATACGTGGGAAATAGGTGCCTGAACCTGCCGGTATCAGGAAAGAGGCCCCGTGGGCGACCCAAGAAGCGATGGATTGACATCGCTGAGTCGGATGCGAGAGCCAACGGCCTACGACGCGAGGATGCCGAAGACCGGGCGAAGTGGAGGAGAATGAGTAGGAAAGCGGCAGAGGCCGGGATAAACGCTATGACAATGATGATAGTAAGCATCAAGATCATTCCAAAGAGCCCAAACACGATGGGGTTATCTTATTGCGTTCATTAGTTCCGACCACCTTCCGACTCCATCATCAGATCAGCTCCATGGTACCATATTAATGAATTGTCATCTAAATTACATAGGTATACCAAATTTCAGCTTAATCGGATACCAACAAATGGTCGAGAAATGGTTTGCGAATTTTGACGGACACCTAACATACATACGAACAGTGCAAGTTAAATATAAACTTAAAAGCTTGTAAAAGGAGATAAAAGTGACATGACCAGTAGCATTAATGTCGGTCATCAAATCATAAATGTGATGTAGAGAAACAAACAAAACAAAAAACAACAAAACCAACAAAAAATACACCAAAACTACATCAAAGTAAGTAGATAAATATATCAATTTCTCTACATCAAAAGTAGAGAAATATATCTATTAATCCTTTAAATCAAAGTGCCGTGCGCAATTTATTTTTATATTTATAATATAAAAAATTATAACATCAAGGAAGGGGGCAGGGGAGCAATTAGTCTCCAGGTCCACAACGAAAGTTTTTTTTCAACCTCGCTTCGCCAACGGAAGATTAAACACGAAAAATAATAAAGTAAGTACAGTCACATAGCCCTAAACTGTTCAACCAGTCACCCGGTCCCAAATAGAAAACCTTGATCAACGTCGCTTCGCCAACGTTAGGTATAAAATAACATAAATACTGTAAATTGCCTGAACTATTCAACAAGTCTCCGCGTCCCAAACAGAAGACCATGGTCAACTTCGCTTCGCCAACGGTAGAATAGAAAATAAAAACCGTCATGGGGCCCTTAACTGTTCAGCCAGTCTCCGGGTGTCGAACAACCTTCGTCAAGCTTCTTTAATATAAAAGAAAATAAATACCATAACGGGCCCCATAAACTGTTCAACCAGTCCCCGGGTCCCCAACAGAAGACCCTGGTCAACCTCGCTTCGCCAACGTCATTAGGAGGCACACCTAACCAGTGGCGAACTCATTACGGTGCTGAAGTTCGACTAGCCTCAAAATACGAAACGGTCACCCATCCAATTCCCGGACATAGCGAGCATTGCTTAACCTTGGTTATCGGTCTCGCACGCACGCTACCATAAAACCAGTGCAAATTGAAAGCTATCCCTAATCCCATAATGTTGACAAGTATTTGCAGCTGTATACTCGTGTTTAGTCTCAATTAGTTCGTAACGCATACGAGAGATGTCGCTGAGCGCTAAATAGAACGCGCTAGCGACTTGTCCCAACGAAAAGGCCAAGTAGGAAAAGTTTGGTTCAACGATATTATCAATCATCTTGGCGTCAAGATAATAAAATTTATCTAAATTTTTTCAGCAAGCAATCCATTATAAAATGGTTTCTGCTTGCTTTTTAATTAATAACAATTATTACAAGTTAGTTTTTAATTTTCACTGTTCGTATGCAGTTGTCCTTCAAAATTTGCACACCATATTTCGAGCATTTCTTGGTATCCGATTGAGCTGAAATTTAATGTACATATGTAAATTGGATGACCATGCATTAATATGGTACCAACCATGGAGCTGGTCTGATGATGGAGTCGGAAGGTGGCCATAGGAACTAATGAACGCAATAAGATAGCCCCATCGTGTTTGGACTCTTTGGAATGGTCTTGATGAGTAGGTACCATACCGCTAAATTAAAGCTTGTTATTAAGTTTTTTTTTCATTTGAGATTTTGTTATATTTAATAGTCAAGCGTTTTTCAATGTTAGATAACTAACATTGGTTCGGTTCTAAGGTATCGATGTTCGATGATAATAAAAGGAAAATATCGGTGTCAAAATACTCTATGGTTTTAAGATTTAAAATTCAATTGTATTATATGATTTAAAATGGATTATGAATAATTAATTTAAATATTAAATATTACTATTATTACAAAGGCTTTGTAATTTATTTAAATGGTCCAACTTGAATTTTTACTTTAGTAACTTAGTTAACTAAGTTGAAATTTCACGTAAACCGAGTTTAGAGTCGGCTAGCGGCAAATCTACCAGCTTTCAATAAATCTGAAACCGCTTTCCTAGTAGAATAGCTGGCCCTGGCTGGCAGATTTACCGCTAACCACTGACGAGGGTGCAGTTCGTAAGCACTCTGACAGATAAAATCCATAGTAAAGTAAATAAACAAGGGCTTAGAAGTGTCTTTTTGGCCAAATTGCTTTATGACACCTTACCGTATCTTGTGTCCGACCTATCAAAAACCAGTATAAAAGGAGCTAACATTGCTATGCGCTACTATAGAGACGCGAGCTCATCTTATAATGGATTTTCAAATTCATTTTTCTATACCAACCCATTCCCTTTGCGGTCGCATACAAACTGATTTGCTAGATCTAAATGCATAAAATAATTGTACATTATGGGTACTCAATTAGCATATGCTTAAAAAAATTACCCTTAAATTTTAAGAGTACAAAAACTTCGATCACAAGTTCCAACATAGCATTTCTACAGCAACCCCATTATTTTTAAAGGCATTTTACGTGAATAATTACTGTCTCAGCAAATAAAAGGCTGAAAAAAACGAAGTATGTTACATTAGGTAAAATAGGAAATATCGTATTATATCTAAGGAGCCATACTACATTGCTATTTCTGCCTATTACCTACGAAATTTGTAATAAAAATACAGAAATGCATTAAAAATTTAATTATTTCGTTTGAGGAAAACGGACCCTGGCAGAAGCCGGGATCGACGCTAAGATGATGATAATGTTTTAGGAGCAGCTAAAGTTACAATGTTAAAATAAGACCTACAATTTTTTCAGCCTTTCATTAGCTAAAACAGAAATTATCCACCTAAAATTTCTCTTTGAAAAGCGGGGTTAGACTCAAATAATTGTACTCTTAAACTAATAGGGTACAATTATTTTACGTATGTCGATATAGCATAACAGACGATAGAGTTGCCAGAGAGCAAGATGTCGTACAAACCTCATATGCGAGAAAATGGGCAGCAGCGCCACTGGATACTCTTATAATTTCAACGCGATAACCTAACCTAACCTAACCTAACCCACAGAAAAATCGGATATAAACTATGCGCGTATACGGAACTCCCTTCCTCATAGCATTCGGAATAGTCCATCTTTGAATGTTTTTAAAAAAAGAGTAAAAGAGTAAAAGTTCTCTCCCTTTAGTTTTCCATTGTAGGTATATATATCTATAATGTATTGGTATGTATAGTAATATATATAATATGTGTTTATATATAATATGTATGTATTTTTAGTATATGTTTATGTAAGTAAGTAACTGTGTTTATCAATATCTACCGTAGGAAGTTTAAGTGTACACTTTTAGTACCCGCATTTAAGTTAAACCTGTTCCTATGACTCCAAGGTTTGCTGGTAGAAAACTCAATTAATGAGTTAGGCTCGCCTTTGTACAACTCTGTTACTGTACTGTATAATTATGTCATGTTTGTGTACAATAAAGAATAAAGAGAGAAAGAGGTAAATAAGAGGTCTCTTCAGAGGCGGGAAACGCATTGGTAACTCGCCTGGCGGTACTGTCCATCAGAATTTGGATTTTACAGTGTAATCGCACGGACTAGAAAAAAATACGAACGGATACTCTCTAAAATCATAAGTGAAACATAAAAATGGCCGCCCATTTATGTGTGTGCGTGCTTTGACACTTCCACTGGCGGGACAGACCGGTACATAATTAATCAAAATGGCGGTGGATTGCCAGACCAGGAGTGGTACCGCCTATCTCCGACACTACGCTACCATTTTCGCATCAAGACAGCTCTGGCTCTGGCTTGCTGCGATTAGTCCTTACTCAATTGCATCAAGAACAGAATTACTTTAGTGTGGTACTGCAAAGGTAGTTTCTATTTTCAATATCAATGTAGTATATTTATTAATTAAATCAAGTATGTAGGTATATATTTATTAGTGTTAATATAATATGTATTAAAAATTTGCATTATTGTTTGTATCTTTCTTTAACCGTTCGCATAACGCGCGTGGGATGCATGGGCTTTTCTGAAAACCAGCGCTGTGACAGCCATGAGCCCTCACAGCATTATGCTGAGACTGGTCCATTTCGGTTTCCGTTACATCACTGGCTGGTCTTACGTAAGTTTAATTTCATCGTAATAATAATTTACTGTACTCACCTTAGGTTAAGGATGTAATGTGGAACCGAATAAAGTGCTGTATATGTCTATGTCTAAGATGGCGGCGTACTATCGGCTATCGGCGGTACGGCTGCTGGTGTATCTGTGTGAATGTGTAGGTCATGTACAACAAAATAAATTGCCCAGAAATTGACCTTGCATGCTTCACTTCTCTAAAGTGTAGAATGGCGTCCGTATTTTTTTCAGGTCCGTGTGTAATCGTCGGGGTACCTGAAACTGTTAAAGCTTTCGGACGCCCCGAATTATAAGCAAACACCTTCAAACCTGAAGCGTCGGTGGCCGGGTAGTTAAGGTGTCCGACTCGTGAGCGAGATGTACCGGGTTCGAATCCTACTGCGGCCATGCACCAATAACTCTTTTCTGAGTTATGTACATTAGTTAAATACTAACCGATGCTCTTACGGGGCGGGAAAACATCGTAAAACCTGCACATTTAGGCGACTGAATTTGTAGCCATAATCCAATCTGGTCAGGTTCCTCTGGTAGCAGGGTCATAGAGGTCAGGTGGCAGTCGCTCCACTGTAATTATCTGTACTGCCAAACCCTGGATAACGGTCAAGGCGGATCCCGGGCGCTCGTTCGCCAGAGCACAACCGGGACATTAACGCCAAGATTATTAATTTTTTACTTTCAAACTCCATCCTTTCTGAACGCAAAGCCTCAATTCCTTTACACCTACATAATAATTTTAAGAATCACCGATTCGCCTCATTCTTGGATTCTCCTTTTGTTCGGGCCCTTTGTAGCAGACAGCCTTAGACAAAATGGCCGGCATTTTTGCCGCGTCATTTGCCGCTTTCATGTGCTACGGGATGTAGTTTTAATAATACCTATAAAATAATAATAATATGCCATCATCATCATCATATCAGCCAGACGACGCCCATTGCTGGGCATAGACTTCCCCCAGAGATCTCCACAAAGGCCGGTCCTGTGCTCTCCGCATCCATCTGGTACCTGCGATCTTTACCAGGTCGTCGGCCCACCTTGCGGGAGGCCTACGCACGCTGCGTCTTCCGGTACGTGGTCGCCACTCGAGAAATTTACTGCCCCATCGGCCATCTGTTCTTCGAGCTATGTGCCCTGCCCACTGCAATTCCGTGACTGGGTATAGACGTGACTGGGTGCCAATCGGCCCCCATGACTGTTCAACCAGCCTCAGGATCCTCAGCGGAAGACCTTGGTCGACCTTGCTTTGCCAACTGTATTAGGAAGCACACCTAACAAGTGGCGAGGTCGGTGCGTGATGTTCGACTAGTTTCAACCTTAAAGTACAAGACCATCAACCATGCAACGGGCACTGCGTGCGTTGCTTAACTTTGGTTATCGGTTTCGCAAATACTCCAAGACCAGGGGCTCTATTTTTTTATCCTTCGCATCGATTCGAAAGGTTTTCCATTATGGTTTTCGGCATGAAAAATTAAGTATTTTTTAAATCACATTCGCAACACCGAGATAGTACGGTTCACAAATAGGGACAATCATAATCATGCATCAAAATATAGAATTTTTCATGCCGAAAATTAAAATGGAAATCCGTTCGTATCGAGGCTAGTAATTCAAATATAGGGCCCCAGGCTTGCTTCTATACTTGCCGGCGATGGTGGTGGTTTCTGTATATTTTATACAGTCAAATAAATGCTATCTTAACTAACAAATTGCCTCTTTTTCAGGTACGTAACACAGATAATATATGGCGCTGGCGGGTGGTTAAAACGAGGTGGTGAGTTGGTTCTTTAATATTTTAAATACGTTACCAAAAATAGTCTTATAAGCAAAGACTTCCATATACTAGCGTATCAATAGTTATAAGTATAAAGTGTGTATGTGCAGCTGTCTGTCGCACCGCATCGTCTGAAAAAAGAAAAGTGACTGTAATATGTTTAACACTTTTGTCACTTCATGATGGAACTCCATTATTATGAATTAATTCATGACTTTAATATGGTTGCAAAGAGAAACTGACAATTTTACTTATAGAACCCACATAAGATGATTTGTAAGTACTATCCCGACGAAAAGACCAAGTTTTGGGTAACCAATAAATTTTTTATTGCCGGATTGTGCACAGGCAGACCAACGTGTTTTGGGTCACTTAAACGTCTACTATTGCTACGAAGTGGAATTTTTATTGAGCTCTATGACGTAGGATAAACAACGGCGCCCAAAAAAAGTCAGCCAAAAAAGAAACTACGAAAAACTTATTATGTAAAATAAAATATAAAATTTAGTATTAGGTAGTTAGTTTTTTAAGATGCACGCCGTCTGCCTTTCTGATTTTGTTCTGTCTCTTCCGTAGGTCTGCTGTAAGATATTTCTTATGAAATAAGCTGTACCTGTTGTGCTGTTTTCTTTATGTCAATATTGTATACTTGTTTTTGTGCACAATAAACTGTTAAATAATTAAATAAATAAATAAGCTACTAAGCTTTGTAGTTTCTTTTTTGGCGATGTTATTTAAACAAACCAAGTTTTGTTAAAGCTGTTCGACAGGTTAGGAAGTATCGTATGCGTAGCTTTCCCGGAGATTGTCGACACCTTATAATTTAAATAATCATCTTGGCATTCATGTCCCAGTTGGAGGCCCCTAGGGCCCCTAGGTCCTGACGTTCGTCTTGACCATGATCCAGGATTTGACAAATCAGGTAGTGCGACGCCATCTGACTACCTTGACCCTGCCACAGGGGAACTTAGTCAGATTGCATTATGGTTACATATTCAGTCGCCTGAATGTGCAGGTCTCACCATGTTGATGATGTTTTCCCTAATCTAGCATCGGATAGTGATCAACTAAAGTTCTTACATAACTCAGAAAAGAGTCATTGGTACATGGCTTCCGTGGGATTCGAACCCGGAACTCTCGCTTACGAGTCGGACCCCTTAACCACTAGACCACCGAAGCTCCTTGTTTTTCGACACCTATCGACAACATTACACCCTGTACATATTTTCATTTTTAGAAACATTCTTTTTCATAAAGGGAAGATTAAATAGTAGGTAAATATTGATTGTCAAGATAGACCACAATCGTTGTTACGATTATAAATAAATAAACAAATAAATAAATAAATAAATAAATATTCGTGCACAAATTCACACAGCGCCATCTAGCCCCAAACTAAGCAAAGCTTGTGCTATGGGTGCTAGATAACTGATAAACTACTTAAATACTTTTAAATACATACTTATTATTCATAGAACACCCAGACCCGTAACAGAAATTAAAATTCATCATTTCAATTTCTGCCCGGCCGGGAATCGAACCCGGGACCTCTTGCGTGGCAGACCGGCCGTGGATGTTGACCACTGAACCACTCAGGTCGGTTATGTCTTATGTCGGTTAGGTTATAAATATAACACTGTACAGGAACTTTCTCCCACATACCCCAAGTTTGTGGAATGAACTACCTGAAGAGGTTTTCCCTAGATAGTACAACATGGAGTTCTTCAAGAAGCGGGTGAAAAGGTTTTCACGGGGTCAGCAACGCGTGGGTGGTGCCCCTGGTATTGCAACCGTCCATAGGCTGCGGTGACTGCTTACCATCAGGCAGGGCGTAAACTTGTTTGCCACCTTAGTGGTATAAAAAAAGACAAAAATTTACTTGTACACAAATGTATAGATAGCTAGCCATACACAACGACGCTCGAAATAAAGGCCCTGATAAATACCCTATCATTTGTCTCGCAGTCAATTCATTTATTTTGTGCTACGGAAAAACACCCTTCGGTGAACTTTGGCGTGTAAACCTACACGAGCCGGTGGCCGAAACTGGAACTAAGTGTCGCCATGGTGAATGATAATTTTTAACTGAACAACAGCGACGCCGTCACCGGGTCACATAAGTTTGTAGCACTTTTAAATGTACGCGACCGCTGTATTTTCAGAATTAATTTGCTTTCGTTGTTTATTTATTTCCCGTGGCTTTCTATTTTATTTTTGTGCGAATACATTTTACGTTATTTTACGTTTCATCACGATGTTTTCCCTCTCCGTAAGAGCATCGGTTTTCATTAAACTAATGTACATAACTCAGAAAAGAGTCACTGGTATATGGCCGCAGTGGGATTCGAACCCCGTTTCTCTGGTTTACGAGTCGAACACCCACTCGGCCACCGATGTCTCTGTCACTATAAAACGCAAATATTGAAAAAAATTATCACATTCAAAATGAAATATAATCGTATGAATAAAAAAAAAAGACTATTTTAGTCCACCCCTTGGGTTTCTTTTTTATAGTATCAATTTGTTTACACTTTTGATCTTGGATTCCATCTCCGAGTTCAGGTATCCACATTTCCATGTTTACGAGGTTAATACAGCCAGCCCGGTAGTCAAATGCACGGTTATTTCATAAAAGAATAGTACGCTCCTCACTTTGTTGGCTGAATATACTCTATTTATATCAGCCAGAAGACGCCCACGGCTGGGCATAGGCCTCCCCCAGAGATCTCCACAAAGGCCACATATTCTATTATTATCTATTTGAATAACTACACTATAAATAATCTATTTTTTTTTCTACACTAACTATGGTTGCTCGCCTAATAGCTGGATATTCCCTTGTATAATTCGGCTAGTTACGTTAGGAAATCATTCAGGGTGTATGCGGCTCGCTTGTGGAACGCGCTACCTGAAGATGTTCAACTCGCTCGCACACCTGTCACCTTCAAGGATCTTGTAAAGACTTTTTTTCTTAAAACTTGATGAATGAGCTTTATTTATTATAAATATTAAATAGGTTTATTTATTATATTATGAATATTTATGTATATTAGTAATTGTTAATTTATGTACTGATATTAGTATTTGATTAGTATATAGTCCGCCAATATTTACATCCTCATATGTATATATGGGGTTATATTCATTATAGTTAATTGTTTATACTCTTGATTGCCTTTACCGCTCATCAAAGGTCTTCTCGGCTTATCAAAGGTTAGCTAGAAGAAATCCCGTTGTGGGATAAGCTCGCCTTTGCATTATAAACTGTATTTTTATTTCCTGTATTGTTATAAATTGATGCAATAAAGAGATTACATACATACAAAAATTACAAAAATTACAATTACAAAAATTACAAAAATTACAAAAATTACATAAAATTACAAAATTCGTTTATTTCTCTCAACAAGGCAACAATATATAATATTACAAATTTGGTACAAACAGTATAAATAGGTACTCATTGAGAGCTGGAGTCTGTGCTAGGTTAAGAACCTGTGTTACTGATCTCCAGGCTCCTAACCTCCTGCATTTTTGTAACAAAGTTTGCTTACTTACATTCTATGTATATGCCTATAGGTATGTACTTAAATTCATTTTCATAACACAAGTCTATATTTGGTGTATATGTTTGTTTGTGTGTGTGTGTGTGTGCGTGTGTGTGCGTGTGTGTGTGTGTGTGTGTGTGTGTGTTTCAAGTTATAGTTACAATTAATTTTTCGGTATTATCGTAGTCCAGCTCAAGCAACCATCCCATCAGGATTTTCTTACATTTAGCTTTACACAAGGAGTGAATATTTAAAATTTTATTTATTTTGTTATACACAAAACTTCCAAGGAAGTAAAAATTCCGTTGGGCCAGACTGCAATTTGTCGGTACCGATGGACAAACGGTGTAAAATCTACGCGAGGTTGGAGGGTTGCTAAGATCGTATGGAGTTTGCGATTGGGTCTGCAAAGTAAGCTGCAGAATAAAAAGTTGGCGGACTGAGAGAACCCTGCAATATTTATAAAGATCGAAGCTAGGGAAACGATATGGAAGTCGCCACCCAACCTTCAGAAGCGCTCTCTGTGCACGCTCAAGTTTCAATAAATACGTTTTGTCGCATCCCCCCCACGACACAACACAATAAGAGGTCACCGATTGGGCAAGGGCGAGGTATACCATTCTTAGTACTGTATGGTCTGCAATATCTCTAAGCGCTTTAAATATAAAAATTAATTTTCGAAGTCTAGTTGTAAGGCTGTCAATGTGTGGGTGGAAGGAGAGAAGACTGTCAACCTGAACACCCAAGTACTTAATTGTTTCACTACATTTGAGTTCAGGACACATGCATCCCTGACCCTCGGAAGCATCAAGACAAGTGTGGGAATATAGTGAGAGTTTGTGGAAATCTGGCATACTCCGACTTGACAAGGAGAACGTTAAATACTTTGTCTTTTCGACATTTAGAGTAAGCAAGTTTCCCACCAACCAATCCGAGACACAATCAAATCCAGCCTGCGCAAAGTCAAATACAGATTCCCACGTTGTGCCATGAAATATTAGGGCAGTGTCGTCAGCATATGTAAAGATTCTACCATTTTTAAGAGAGATTTGACATAGATCGTTGATATATATCAAAAATAAAGTTGGGCCAAGAATACTACCCTGCGGAACCCCATAACCACAGGATGCTCCCAACTCACCACTCACCCAATCACCAATCCTGACACATTGACGTCTATTTGAAAGATAGCTCCTAAAAATTTCAAGTTGAGGGCCCCTGATACCACTATCCTCTAATTTGGTAATGAGTGTGGGGACAGAGATAGTGTCAAACGCCTTTGCCAGGTCTAGAAAAATACCAATCACCTTCTGCTTCTTATCCAGGTTACCAACAATATGCGTAGTAAGTTTGAGTACTGCGTCGCTTGCCGAAATACCCGAGCGAAAACCAAATTGAGATGATGACAACAATTGATTTCCCTCCAAGTATCTGACCAGCCGTCCGTTTAATAACCTTTCCAAGATTTTCGAAAGAGTCGGCAGAATGGAAATTGGCCTATAATTTGTAACACTATCTCTGTCACCACCCTTAAAGATTGGAGTAACAACTGCAACCTTGAATGCATCAGGAAAGATTCCAGTAGAGAACGCGAGATTGCATAGGAAGGTGATGGGTGGTACCAAAATATTTTTAAATCTTTTTAGGAATACACCTGACAGACCATCATTTCCAGTAGCACAATCGCTCCTCAACCCCGAAATCAGTCCTTCAACCTCCGCCTCATCTGCGTCCAGCAGAACAAAGGAGTGCGGACTCGCGGGAGTGACATTCACCCGTCGCTGCCGCTGTTGATCCCGCCTACCCGCCATCCCTTCAGCTAGTGTTCGTCCCACATTTGCAAAATACTGGTTAACCTCATTAACACTATTCTGGGGATCCAAAGAGGAGAGAAGGCAACTCGCATTTGCGTTTTGGTTTGATGAGTAGGTAACGTTTTTTATAGCTTTCCAAAGCTTTTTACTATTGCCTTGAGCTTCTCTGATTAGTGCCTTATCGTAATCAATTTTTGCTTTTCTGAGCAATGAAGAACAGAAGTTTCTATAACGAGAATAGGTGGTTCTAAGTGTATTATCATCAGGTGACTTTTTTAATTTGGCATGCAGATGATCTCTATTTCTTAGACATCTCAACAGTCCCGCAGTCATCCATGGCTTACGTAAAGATTTTCTGTTTGGGGTTGATTTCATGGTAGTATTTGCTGAAATAATACCATTCAGAGTGTCAATGAGAAATTTGGTGGCGCCATCTACATCGGACATGCGGTACATAAGGTTAAAATCGACCCTCCGTAGCTCCCGTTCCACAGCGTCAAAGTCGACTAGTTTAGATGTTTTTGATTTACGTTGTGTTTTAGTATTGTAATTTTTAATAAAGGTATGAAGATACAGTAAAACCGTGTCGTGATCAGTTATAGATGTGTCAGCTACAAAACAGTGTGCGGGACATTTTGTTTTTAACATCACATGATCAAGGCAAGATTGGTTATTCCGCGTAGGTATTATGTGCGCGGGAAGCATGCCGTGGCAGGACATCAAAGTGAGATATTCCGTAGCCCTTGAGTCACAACTGTTATCCGTGATATCAATATTTAGGTCACCTGTTAATATTATGTTTTTGTAAGAGGAAAACCGATTTAAGTGTTCGTTTAAAGTGTCCAAAAATGCCTTAATATTACGGACGCCGGGTGGGCGATAAATTGAAACGATAACGGTGTCTGTACCCAAGATCAGTGTGATGCAGTTAGCGTCTTCTATATTTGACTCCACCAAAGTTACATTATAATGGCTACGGTAATACACCACTACACCCTCGTTTTGTGTTGTGTGATGAGTTGTAGCAGAAAAGCAATATCCCTCCATTGTGGGAATGGGGGGAGAATTCGCCAGCCAACACTCGGTAAGTACCAACACATCCCATACCGTGTCACTTCTATCAAGAAGCGTGAGAAAACCATCCCAATTGCAATTTATGCTTCTTATGTTTTGGCATAACAGTTTAAGCGACGTATTGTAAGTTTTAGAAAACATTTTACAGTCCTCGACTATGCATGTAGAAGACTTAGCCACCTGAATGTCATCGAGTTCCGTTGCTATTTCGTCGATGTCACCAAATTTTGATGTGTGGGTAATATATAATAAAATAACACAGTTCGAATAATACTCGTATAAACAATGGGGCAGTTCTTGAAGTAGTTAGGTATGTTGTGCATAGTCTGTAGACCAATACTAGAAATTTTTTTTTTTTTTTTTTTTTTTTTTTTTTTTTTTTTTATGAGGGTAGAATGACATTAAATAAAAGTGTTTGTTCGATGGGCGTAAGGTGGCTAGTCCCATAACTCCATTACGTATCACATAATTAACACGATAACTCTGAATTAATAAGCAATCCTCCGATGAATACCGATCATGCGAATTTGTTATGAAGGGATAGTTTATGTGTGTGTATGATTTGTTATAGGGTGTGTACGAGGTGTAAGTAGTGCAGTGTGTGAAACAATAACATTCTTCCGATTCGTAAAATACATGCAAATATATGGCTAATAACTGTATAAATAGTCATGGCGCATTAGTGACCTTTTGAAGGTCGTGTTCGGAGTTAATCAAAACGGGTTTCGACTCATCTGTTCTTTTAACAAATATCATTCCTCTATAAGTCCAACATCCAACAACTTTCTTCTCCTTTTGTTGTTTACGGCCGAGGTAGTATAGGTGTTTTCCATAAGTAGACAATGATTCCGATATGAAGATTGGTCTTTGTGATCCAGGCAACTTAAGGTGAGAAGTGGAGAGCTGGGCGTTCTTATTTAATTTATTAAATGACTTGCTGAATTTGATGAAGTTCTCTTTAAAAGACACAGTGCTAAACTCCACGACCACTGTACCCAAAGGATGATCTTTGTTCGGCTTCATTCGAAATATACTTTTAATTTCGGCCGGTTGTATTGGCTGGCTTATCACATCGCCAATTATAGACAAGCTGGAGCTAAGGGACTCTGTGTTTTCCGGTGTACAGGCGGGAAAATTATTTATTTCGACCATGGCAGATCGCGAGCGCCGTTCTATATGTTCAATTTTCGTTTCAAGCTGACTAACATGACCTTTTAGCTTGGAGTTTTCCCGTTCCGAAGTGTCCAGTCGCTCTAGTAGTTCGTCGTATTTTTGAGATAAAAAGGTGATGGACTCTTGTATCTTGTTATTTTGTTCCAGTAAGTTGCGCATCGTTGTGTTTATGGAATCAAATTTAGCGTTTTGTGTACGCTCAAAATTTGAGAACAGCTTATTCATTTCAGAAAGAAGGATGGTGTTATCAGTGGTAGGATTTTCCAGCTGATCAACCTCTAACTGCCGTCTTGTCCTACGAGTTTTAACAACATTGTCCCTTTTTTCGATTTCTATGGGTTGTGTGCTCCTTGCAGGGTCAGAATTAGCATGGGGTAGGTTTGTAGACACAGCCAAGTTTGTTGCTGGGGGTGGTGTTCTCTGAGTTGACATTTTATGTTAAGATGAAATATGTCTGTAGGCCTAAATGATGCGCGCGCGCCGTCGGCAAGTGAACACCAAAAATGGGCGTGGTTTCCTATTGGGCGGGGCGTACCGCTCGGCAACAACCTGTGATTCGCAGGGTAGGTACTAAACGGGGTTGAGTTAAGATAGTTATCTCAGCTGTAGGTCGCACTCACTCGTCAGTTGGCTCGATCCACACCTTTCCACACTTCTGCGCTCCTGGTATTTCTGAGTAATTTTTGGTTTTAAAATATTAATTTTAATTTATTTAATTTTATTTACACATTCACAGACACGTCTGACTCTAAGCAAATCCAGGGGGAAGAGGATACATACATACCGTTGGCGAAACGAGACGAAGATCTTCCGCTGGGCACCCTGAGACTGGTTGAACAGTCTCAGGAGCCAATTGGCACCCCATAACTTTATATTATTGTCTAAGGGTGTTTCTTTAAACTGTGTTATTATACTTCTTATTATGTTTAATTAAATTCGGAGGAGCGTCGGTGGCCGAGCGGTTACAGTATCCGACTCATAAGCCAGAGGTCCCGGGTTCGAATCCCGCTCCGGCCATGTACCAATGACTGTTTTCTGAGTTATGTACATTAGTTGAATACTAACCGATGCTCTTACGGTGAGGGAAAACATCGTGATGAAACCTGCACATTCAGGCGACTGAATGTGTAACCATGATCCAATCTGGTCACTTTCCCCTGGTAGCAGGGTCATGGAGGTCAGATGGCAGTCGCTCCACTGTAATTACTTGACCTGCCAAATCCTGGATCATGGGTAAGGCGGACCCCGGGCTCTCGTTCTCGAGAGCACAACCGGGACATTAACGCCAAGATGATTATTTTTATTTTTTATGTTTAATTAAATTGTCTAGTTTGGACCTTTGTGGAACCTTATTTATTAAATAGTACATAAAAATGGCAATAGATACAGAGCAAATGTATATATGACACAAAAGGCACTACTTATTTCTATGAAGAAATATCTTCCAGCAGGCCTACAGTAAAGAGAACCTTCTTCTTCTTATCGAGTCGATAGACTTAACTCACACTTACTTAACTTACACTTCGTTCGCCCAGTATCCTTTTTTTTTTTAACTAAACAGGTATTTGACAGGTGCCATCTCACCTGATGTTAAGTGCAGATGCAGTCTACGATGGCGCATACCTGTCTATTAAGTACCAATTCACTCTTGTCTTTAAGAGACCCAAGTTATAGCGCTCAGGGAAAACATGTGCAGGCAGCGAGTTCCATTCCCTTGCCGTTCGCAACAGAAAAGAGTTAGAAAAACGCTGAGTGCGTATGGGTGGAATGTCGACAATATAGGGATGGTACGCTGACCTACACCTGGAGTCACGGAGATGAAATGGGGCTGGTAGAACTAACTCATGTAACTAACTCATCCGGCGACATATACAGCATTTGGACTGGTCTAGAACCTGAACAATATAATGTAGAACGAAACGAAATTGCTCTAAAACCTCATTTGCTTTGAGGCAGTTGCGCAGTTGAAAACATTCCACGAATTTTCGAGCCACCGGGCAGCAAAAAGTCCCGTTCACGGAAATAGGCAAAAAGAGGGTAGGAATAAATGAGCTATTCGTCGTTGCTCGTTGAAGCTATGTACTCACAAATCGACTTTCCAAAAACCAGTATAAAAGGAGCTAACGTTGCTATGCGTGTCTTTAGAGACGCTAGCGAATCTTATACTGGTTTATTTGCTGTAGACTGTACTGGGTTCGCGTTCAGAGGCTAAGCTCCGGGCGCCACTTTTCACTCTATGCCCGTTCTGAGTCTCAGTGTCAAATGTAACTTGAAAGTTCCGAACTATGAACGGTTGTAATCTTCCACCATCGCATTCGAAGTTTAGAAAACGCTTTTCTAAACGTTTGTTAACTGTCAGGTGTTAAATGGATGTAGACAGGATTATGAAACGATTTTTGGCGGGAATTTGTGGAGTGAAGTTAAGGTTCTAATTGAAATACTCTTTTATTGTATATTTCGAATTTTGATTCACACTAGTGACAGTTCAGTGAGTAGCAAATTACCTTTGAAAGTGTATTGTGATGGAGAAATGCATTAAAAAGCACGGAACTGAGCTTTCGTTTCGGTGTCGCATTAGAACTGGCAACAACTTACTTTCATGCAATTGTGAGGGAGTGAAGCCATGGCTACGACCTTGAAATAAACTGTATTGAACGTTATGCTCTGTCCGTGCACGACATGGCACAAGATTTTTTTTGGTGGACGTTTCGTGTAATAAATATCCTTTTGTGTGTGTTCTAGAAGTATTAAAAACCGTGGTGCCTTACATCTTCTTGGCAGTTTTGCTTTTAAGCCACATTAGAGTCACTTAAGGTCAAAATTATAGTCAAAAAAGGAGAGTGAATAAATATATATTTGATCGCGAACGCGCCCCAGGAGCTATGTGAAATATTTCGTATAGATCGCACTATGAGAGGTCAACGTTAAATATTTGGGATGCTTTCGGGTCCGGGTCATCTAAATAACTCGGCGACTCGGCTATTCTACACGCATTACAATTCTAAATTAACACCATTTCATTAAAATGTCATCAGTTAAATAAAATTTACGAAGCAAATACGAGCACAATCTTCAGATACCCCAAATTAATAAAACTACATTTTCAAAAAGTACATATGACAGGTATTAAGATCTATAACCATTTGCCCTATGAATTAGAAAAACTTGACCTTAACAAATTTAAAACGAATTTAAAAAAGTGGCTATTAAAAAAGTCTTGTTACTATCTCAAGGAATATTACAATATCGATAGCGTTTATATTAAATATTAAGTTTTGTTATTTTTTGAAGTTCTTTTATTATATAGTTATTTAAATAGATAGGATAATATAATAGTAAATTCGGTTAATAATAAGTTTATTTCTTCGTTTTGTTTTTCTGTGTTTTGTAATAATTATTTGAATATTATACACCCGAAATGGGTAAACTGCTATAGCATGTATTTGTTAACCAGTTTTTTAACAATAAATATTTACTTTACTTTACTTTACTTTACTAAAATTGGTAGTAGCATTTTTATTCTACGCAGTCACAAGCGAGTAAGCAGCACTTCATGGTAAGCGGTAACTGTCGCCCATAACATCTACGATTCAAACATTTAGGTTGCAGGGAACAAAAATGCAGAATGTGCGTTGTCACAGTAAGGACTAAGATAAAATGCGTCATGCCTGTAATTTCGCTGGCTACTTAAATATAGCTTTTTATACTATGCAGTCACAAACGAGCCGATAGCCTGCCTGACGGTAAGAGGTAACTGTCGCCCATATCATCAAATATGTTAAGGAGTTAGTTTTCATAGAAAATGGAACATTAAATGCACAAAAGAGGTTCTAATTTCACATGCACAAGCCGTATTAACTTGGAGAAGACGAAATTTTTATGGACGACAAGGCTCGCGATGTAAAACTATAACTGCCAATAACACCTACGATTCATACTTTTAGATTGCAGGTAAAAATGCTGAACAGCAGGTTAATTGTTACTGAGGACTAACATGAAATGCCTTATGCCTGTAATTGCGCTGACTGCGCATTGTTGCTTGGCGGCAGAAATAGATAAGGCGGTGGTACTCCTCTGGACCGACTCCACAGGCTTGATAGAGTCCTACCACCTGATAAGTTACTTGAAATAGCTAGTAATCTATATAATATCATCATCATCCATAGAACGGCCCCTCACCTCTTCCAGATCGATCGATTCTGTCCTTTCTGCATCCATCACTCAATTCAATTCAATTCAATAGTAACAATAATTTACCTTTTGTTAGTATCTATTTATCACTAATTTGGTTTTTTTATTTATTTATATCAGCTTGAACCATCTCACTGCTGGGCAAAGGCCTCCCCCCCATTCTTCCATACTTTGCCAGCTATCTGAATAGTCAATAATAAAGATTAATATCATGATGTAATAACTAATTAATTTCTTATTCATACTGGCGTCTGGGTGAGTGACCGTCTAATGAAGCTCTATCCAATTAATTACCACATTAATTAATTAAGTACATAAAACATTAACGCCCAGTTTCTGAAACGTTTGTTAATGTTATTGTCATCGATTAAAACTCATTCCGTCTCTGTCTACAACTCACCATAGATAAGGACTGTGAATTTTAATTAATGATTACCATATTGACATATGAGAAACTGGCCGCAAGAGTTACCAGAGTTACCAAATTACAATACTCAATCATCATCACAGCCCATAACAGTCCGCTGCAGGACTAAGGGCCTCCCACGAAAGGGAAGATTATTGCCATAATTTCCACGCTTGGCCGGCGGGTTGGAGATCGCAGTGTTATAAATATAACAATGGAAAACTGCTACCCATTTTCCAGCGTACGGGGAGTACATCTTTTACCTCGAAAACATTAGTCGCCTTGTACGACACCCGCGAGTGTAAGGGGTTGGTGCTATTCTACTCTGCCGGACACCACACGGCCAAGCTTCCACGTCTACGTCAGTACAACGTGGTATAACATCTAAAGATAAATCGCAGTCACAAAATCCAAATTAACTCTTTAGCGTTACGTTTAGCTCTTTGCCTCGTAAAATAAATGTCTCAAAGTCCACTTGTAGTACATTGCCACTAGAAGAGAGATGAAAGAAATCTTATGTCACATACAGTATGTTGTAAGAACAAGAAGTCTAATACAATTCTTTCCATATTTCCATGTATATCCACCGCCGCCTAAGGACCGCAACACCAGGGGTACCACTACCAACCACCTCTAAAGAAGCGTCTAATATTTATTTAATAGTCTAGGAGTCTGGGAGTCAATCACGAGTTCTATGGGCCTAATTGAGGACTCTTCTAGAAAACTCATTTTGGTGTAAAGATGTACCAAATGCCCTGTACGTAGGTGTAGCTGAAAAGGAATATTTTCTTGAAGTGGAAATGCACTTACGCTCTTGCATTGTACGTTAAAAAATGGTGAAAAATCAAAATTCAAAACCGTGCGAGTGATTCAAAAATAGAGCCCCAGATTGGGACGGAACCTTATCGAAGTACCTTCATTTAAATTTACTAGGGCAAAGTTTCACGAAGTAAATCAACCTTCATTTCGATTTGCTAGGACAAAGTTCCACCGCTTTCTTATTACGTCAGGATTATACAAAACAGAAAAGCACCCTTGGTCAATTCTCATTTAGATTTACGACGCCCCAGGCCCGCTATAAAACGCGACAAAGTGCCATCCAGCGACTAACCCTCCCCGTGACACTTGACAGGTTAGGACCTTTTATAGTTCCAACTGAAATTGGATACTTTCACCGGGAATATAGGGACTTGCAAGTAATTTAAGAAGATACGATAATTATTAATTAGAAAGAAAGAACATTTATTAGCACAAACAACAACACCACAACATTGAAAAAGATACAAGAAAACATAAAGACATAAAAAGAATACAATTATAAGCAGAACATAAATTACACAGTGCCGATGTAAATACCTATCTGATTTTTTGGTTTCATGTGTAGTGTAATAGATAATGTGTTGTGGTGGTGTTTGTGTAAAATGGACCTCACTCAGCATAATGCCCCGGCGTGAACCGGAGCGCTGGTTTTTAGTGAGACCTGCATTAATCGTAAGATTCAGAAACGTTACTGTGAGGTCTCACAGTCGAGGAGTGTCGGTGGCCAAGTGGTAACGGTATCCGACTCGCAATGGAGAGGTACTACCCGAATCCCACTGCCGTACTGTACCAATGACTGAATGATGGATGACGATATTTTGTCTCCCTCGTTGTTCGAGTTTTGTACATTAGTTGAATGCTAACCGATGCTCTTGCGGTTAGGCAAAATATCGTGATGAAATCTGATCTAGGTTGCATTTCAGAGAGTGCGCGAAGCAGTTGCACTACCTCATTCCGCCTGCCCTTTTCCGTCATCGGGAGACGTGATCCGGGCGATCATTATAATCTGGACGCCTTCAAGGCTAGAGTGGATAGGCTATTCCTAGACAGGCATGCTCCATCTTCGGCCGCATCGTCACTCACCACCAGGTAAGATGGCGGTCACATGCCTGGCTTGTCTAATATATAAAAAAATAAATCGGACAGTACTTGAGTGGTGACCGACACTATGCGTACATCGAAATTAACTAAATTAACCCGAGTCGTATTAAACGCAGTCATAAAAGTGGAAAAGTATCCATCACTGGATATTTTTCCACTTTTATGGCCACTTTATTCCATTATGCAGACGAGCATTGTGAGAACGCATATTAAAATTTATTTATTTATTTACAAGTGTTATTTGTGAATTTTTTTTAAAGACAAACGATGAAGTGCTGAAATTAGTGAAGGAGAAGCGAAATTTACTAAAAGATATTGAAAATAGAAGGGGAAAATGCTGGGACATTTAATAAGACATAACCACTTTTTGAGAGTGATAATGGAAGGCAAAGTTGAGGGAAAGAGAGGAAGAGAAAGACCAAGATTTGAATACTTGAAGGACGTGAAGGAAAAAGTGAGCGCCGGGGATTATAGCGAGATAAATAGGTTGGCAGACAGGAGAGAAGAGTGGCAATTACTCTACCGACAACAGCATACTCTTAAATATATGATGATGATTTGTGAATACGAGTGATAGCAGGTATTCTCTTCTGTTTCATCATGGCAGCCCATAACAGTCCACTGCAGGACTTAGGGCTTCTACCAAGAGAAATCTCTATGCTTGGCAGGCGGGTTGGAGATCGCAGCGTTGTAAATATAACAATAGAAAACGCTAGTGCCCATTTTCCAGCCTATGGAGACTCTAGATCTTATGCCTCGAAAACATTAGTCGCGTTGTACGACACCCACGAGTATAAGGGCTATACTAGCTTTACAAAAAAATATGGTGGGTTTCGAAGTGGTAAGAACAAAAGGAGATCTATGAAAAGAGTTGTGGATATATGCGCGGCTAAGGAGTTGTGTCAGAACAGAGCAAAGTGGCGGTCCATAGTCTCAGCCTACCCCACCTATGGGAAACAGGCGTGAGCTTTATGTATGTATGTATGTATATTTTACTTTGGCGTACACGGCCATACTTTTCTCTTCTGCTTATTTGGAATAATTAGGACATTAAAAACATTCTAATTTTAATATAGAGGATTTTTATGCTACGCATTGACATGTATTTAGATTGCTGGCAACAAAAAATGCAGAACAGAATGTCACTGTGAGGACTAAGATGAAATACCTCATGCCTGTAATTGAGCTGTCTATCTTATCCCTTAAACCGAAACACAACAACGCAAGCATTGTTGCTTGGCGGCAGAAGTAGATAAGGCGGTGGTACTCACCCAAATGAACTCCAGAGGCTTTGCAGAGTCCTACCAACAAAATGATTATGCAAATTCCATATGTATGGGATCCAGTAATTACGGTCATCAGCAACCATCATCATCATCAAGATACCCAGCATCTCCTCACGTTCTAAAGACACATTTTATATTGAGCACTGTAGAGCTTGTGTAAGCTGAAATGACGCGCCCCACTACTTAATTAGTTGATTTCGATGTGTGAGTGCAAAAATTAATAACGACACTTCATCTGTGTGGGAGCGTCGAATGCTCAATCGAACGACGCGTGCTCCTACGTTTGAGTCTCACCGGCAACTGAATGACCAAATACAACGGCATTTGTATATGTATTGCGTCCATATTTTAAATTTGCTTGTGTGCGTTAATGCGATAGTGGGGCGCGTCATTTCAGCTTAGACGAGCTTTACCACAAATTATGCAAAAAATTCGTTTATCAGAAGAACCGCACGGTGTTATAATGTTTCGCTGAATTATATCACATCTTTGCAAACGATCTGTTACAGTACAAAAGCAAATTAAGACACAAATTGTTAATATAAGCACTGTAGTATAACATTTATTAGGAAAATTGTAGTATTTAATGGATTGTGCTTAACGTTGTTATCAGTCGCAACAGTTAGCTTATTAACTATCAAAGTTAATAAATGAAATAGGAAACTATAGGTCTAATTAATTATCTAGTGCAATGTTCTATTTGTGCAAACGACTGTTTGTTTCTAAATAAGGGGGAAAAAAGAAACTACATATATCGTGTGATCCTAATTAAACAGAATGTACAGAAGGCGCCATTTTACAAGGTTTTATTTAACTTGCAATGTTTGTATGTACTCGTATCTACGTATGTTCGGAATAATTGTGAAAGTCTAATTTGCACCACTTCCCGGGGTTTCTGAAATTTGATTTGAAATTGAAATTGAGCTGAAATTTGGTTTACCTGTGCAATTTGGATGACAATGCATTAATATGGTATCATGGAGCTGGTCTGATGATGGTGTCGGAAGGTGGTTATAGGAACTAATGAACGCAATAAGATAACCTCATCGTGTTTGGGCTATGATAAAAGCTTATTATTATTATTAGTTTTAGCCATTTCTGTTACACTGCAGGGCAAAGGCCTCCCTAGCAATCTTCTACGACTTACATACGGATGCTTTCCGATAAAAGTCTGTTACGAAAGAATATTTTTCATTTCGAACTTAGGTATATAAAGACAACTGTGAACAATGTGAAGCACACCCAAACCGGTGCGATCTTCCAGCATCTAAAACTTAAAAATTTTCATACGAAAATCTTGATCACCCCTGAGCCTTAAATGGGTACTTAAATCCTACTCTTTCATCATCATTATCATCATCATCATCTTGGCGTTAATGTCCCGGTTGTGCTCTCACCCACGAGGGCCCGGGGTCCGCCTGGCCCGTGACCCAAGATTTGGCAGATCAGATGATTACAGTTGAGCGACTACTATCTGTCCTCCGTAACCCTGCTACAAGGGGAACTGACCAGATTGGATCATGGATACACATTAAGTCGCCTGAATGTGCAGGTGTCATCAAGATGTTTCCCCTCGCTGTAAGGACATCGGTTAGTATTCAACTAACGTACATAACTCAGAAAAAAGGCCGCAGTGGGATTCGAACCCGGTACCTCTCGCTTACGAGTCGGATACCGCAACCACTCGGCCACCGACGCTCCTAATCCCTCAGCCCTAAATAGGTGCTTAAATCCCTCTCCCTATCTGCCAAACACAATTATAATAATCCTAATATATGAGTTCCTATAATGGTCATAATATTACCAGATGGATAGAGCCATAAAGGTCGCCCGTTCGCCAGAATGGACGCAATTTTACGGATATTTCATCCATTTTGACCGGATATCCCCGGTTATTATACGGGGTAAGAAGTAATATATGACCGGGCAATGTAAACTTGTGAGTCTGGACTAGTGATGAATTTTAATGTTTGTTACGGGTCTGGGTATAGTATGTATAATGAGTATGTATTAAAAAAAATATATAGTAGTTGTTTTTCAGTTATCTAACACCCATAACACAAGTTTTGCTTACTTTGGGGCTAGATGGCGCTATGTAAATTTGTTTATTTATATAATTTTCTAAGCCTAGGCTAGTTTTAACGGTGTTTAGAGAACTTGCTTATTAAACCACAGTATAACATCTCTCTACATACTAATAAAAAATAATCATCTTGGCGTTAATGTCCCGGTTGTGCTCTCGAGAACGAGGGCCCGGGGTCCGCCTTGACCATGATCCAGGATTTGGCAGGTCAGGCAATTACAGTGGAGCGACTGCCATCTGACCTCTATGACCCTGCTACCAGGGGAACCTGACCAGTTTAGATCATGGTTACACATCCGGTCGCCTGAATGTGCAGGTTTCATCACGATGTTTGCCCTCACCGTAAGAGCATCGGTTAGTATTCAACTAATGTACATAACTCAGAAAACAGAATCCCGCTCCGGCCATGTGGCCGGAGCGGGATTCGAACCCGGGACCTCTGGCTTACGAGTCGTATCTGTAACCGCTCGGCCACCGACGCTCTGTCATCTATCAACATACTATTATATTATAAAAAGGAAGAGTGTGGAAGGATTTTCATTGAACTAGTAGACCCTGCGCGACTTCGTTCGCGTGGCAAGCTATCCCTATCCTATCCTACCTTACCCCTATACTACCCCTACCCTTTCCTTTTCTTGCCTATAAACCTCCCTCTTGAATCACTCTATCTATTGTTGAAAATCGCATTAAAATCCGTTGCGTACTTTAAAAGATCTAAGCGAACATAAATACATACATGGATACATAGGGACAGACGGCGGGAAACGACTTTGTTTTATTTTATTTTATTTTTATTTTATTTTTATTTTATTTTTATTTTATTTTTATTTTATTTTATTTTTTATTTTATTTTATTTTTATTTTTATTTTTATTTTTATTTTTATTTTTATTTTATTTTTATTTTATTATATTTTTTATTTTATATTAATTTTTATTTGTGTTTATTTTGTTTTATACTATGTATAGATATCTTCTATTATAATTAGGTTTAGTGTAATAACGGAATGTACTGGAGTGAAACAAGATGTAGTGAGTATAGGATAGAGAGAGGGATTCTGAGCTGGTTTGGGCGTGTGAGAGGATGAGAGAAAAGAGATAAACGAGAAAGATATTAAAAAAGACAAGCATTAGAAGACGAGCGATCGCGTGGAAGCAAGCGGTGTCAAAATACCTACTGTTAATTTACTTAATACCTTTACTTACGTTTTACCTACGTTTATAAAACCCAGCATGCGGACCCTTGGCCCTCGCGTGCCGCGGGGGGGCGCAACCGGGACATAACGCCAAGATGATAATGATATAAAACCCAGTATGTATACACTTTATAACAAAACTAAAATATAAAATTTAAATCACACTTCAAACTAAATAGACTAACCACCCTGTTTTCCTTAAAAGAAACTGCACATTTCAACCATTGGTGGCCCAATTTAAGAAAATTACATTCCGATGTCCGTTCCCTTAGGAAATCTAGAATCACTGTGTACTCTGTGAACGCAAACTTTCCGTTTGTTAAATAACATTGGCTGAATATACACACTTTTGCAAAAAAGCGGGTACATAGGCAATTTTCATACAATCGGGACAATTAGGAGACCTTGGATCTTCCTCTGGGAACTTTCTGGGCACAATCTGATTATGCACATCTAGGGCATGGATGGAGGAGGTCTAGAGTTCCTAATACCTAACTGATTCAAAAGTCTGTGTCCTTCACTTAACAGCAAGTTTGCTAGAAATTTCGATTTCATATACCGGTTGTGTGGAATCGAAATTCCGGCAACGACCAGAAAGCCTAGCAGTTCTTCACTTTTGGGTACTGACTTTTGCATTATAGAGCACAGATTTGTTCCAACATGGAGTACTAATACAAAATTTGTAAAAGACGGTTTGTTTTCTGAAGAAATAAATAAATAAAATATTTATACTAACATAAGTAGGTACTGCTTCCATTTGTGGGTTGGTGGGCAACCATACTTCTTCGATTTCGTACCTTTTGACTTAAGGTGACCAAATGTAGGTGTCTAAAATGGATGACGTTTATAACTTTCACAACAAGTAAGTGTTGAAAACGTTATGTGAAACACGAGGGCGTTTCTCGCGCTTCCGACATTCGAATTCGATATTTTCCCAACCCACAAGTCTATTAAAAAGTCACTGAATCTCTATAACAAGCAAAAAACTAATACTAAACGATTTTCGCTAATCCTTTACTGCCGAAGATCGATTTAAATATTTAGCTAACAGCGTAGGTAGGCGTCCCACAAGGTGGACAGACGACCTGGTAAAGATCGCAGGTACCAGCTGGGTGCGGAAGGCACAGGTCCGGCCTTTGTGGAAATATCTGGGGGAGGCCTATGCTCAGCAGTGGGCGCCTTTCTGCTGCTATGATGATGATGATGAAGATTTAGCTAGAAAAAATGTCGAATTCGTAATGTCACAGCACGAGACTTAGGCCCCTGATTGGAAATTACACACTTCGGCTCCGGGTACAAGCTCACAAACATAATAAACAATATTTATTTCAAACTAAACTCGCGTTCTTTACACATGCTATTCGATTTAATCCTAGTAAGGCAAACTCCCATACCCCTAACTACATACACACACATACACACACACACACAACACACAAGCATTCCCTCATGCACGACTATACACGCAATGTTATTGGCTAAATGGCATTTTATGACGACACTATCGAGCACTGTCCTTTAAAATACAGGATTTATTCCTAGTTTAGGAGGCAGGGTTGTAAATTTTAATTAACAGGGTTGAAATAATAATTGCTTTCACTTTGTAAACCTATATTATCAAAATGTTATAATTCGTGTGAATAAATTCATTTTATTTATTTATTATTTTATTATAGAAAAGGTACGTCGCGTGCAAGTCACATAATATAATAAACAATTATCCAACCTAAGATAGTAAAACTACTAGTTAAAACAGTTCTAACTTCTACGCCGGTACCAGCACTAAGTTACCAATTAAAAAGAGGTAGAAAACTTTTAATGAGGTCTCCACTGACAAAGGAGTCGCCTAACAAACAGCCAGAAAAAGCTAGAGCAAATACTCTTTGGTAAACAACGGCCATTCTCACTGGCCATGACAGCTTGTAGTCTTTGTCGTCGGTATTTAAACAAGAAAATACTTTACATTTCAGACTGTTAAATTAGGTTTTTCTTCGGATGCTTATTCATTTGAAGACCAGCGGGACTCTTGGCTATACCAGTGGACAACTGAATTTGACATATAATAAACTTACACTACTTTAATTTGGTAGACGATATTGTCAGCGACCAACGTTGATGTATCAGTGTAGATTTTTTTAGTGTCAAATTCAGTTTCCAACTGAGTTAGACAATAGCCTCGATGGTGGTCTAAGACGCCACATTAGTGTTTCATAATCATGATTCATAAAAGAGTCCCACAAACATAACCGATCCGGTGGCCAATACTAGAACTGAGAGACGCCATTTTGAATTGTCATGTCGAAGTCAACCACAGCGACGCTGCAGATAAGTTTGGGACAAATTAATATGAATCCTTATATGACCTTTTTAGACTCCCTGAGTTGTTCCGCCGGTTGGTCTCACACAGAGGTACTGGGTTCGATTCCCGTCGTAAATCTATCGAATTTGGGCTCGTTAGATTAGTCTTGAGAAATACTATGATCTTAGAGAAAGCGCGATAAAAGCTTGAAATAAAAAAAAAATTCATTAGAACTTGTTAATAAATAGATCGTTTTGCCTTCCCTATTTAGTCAGACGCGTGCAATTCAATTCAATTCAATTTCAATTCAATTCAATTCAATTCAATTTATTTTATTTGTAGTACACAGGTTATGCAGTTGTTACAGTTTTAGTAGATGGGTCCTCTGTGACCTGCCATCGGCATACAAATTTGGAGTGGTTAATAAAAAATTTGAATTTAAATAATTTCAAATACATCAAAATTAGTGCGACAGAGATGACGCTCTACGAAGCCGAACTAGCCGAAATGAGACTACCTAAAGCTGCGTTTAACTGCTAATGAGGATCAGTCACGACTTTATTCCATTAGTTTATGATACCACATGAATTACTTCGTAAAAGTTTCACGATATCTTTTAAACTGTGATTTTGGCATGTCTGGTGACGTTATTCGAGACCCGCGCAAACCTTACGTAACACGTAATAAAGCGCATATTTCATTGCGATTGACATTTGCTTCAAACCCATAGGTATAACTTAGGCATTTCATAACGAACTTTCAAAACTCTCTCACTGGGTTTCTTTGCTATGAAAATGCGTTCAGATTTAATAAACAAATCTATAAAATTCTACCATACGATTGATCCTCATTGAAATTGATCAATTCTAGGCAATAGTTGTCACGAATGATGTCACGACCACATAAAAGTCTGTACGAGCTTCCAATTAGTTTATATTCACTACTGTATTTTTAATGCTGACGTGTAAATTTTAAATTTTAGAAATAAATAAATCTAATCTAAAGAATTTACTCCAATACCTTTCAATCAACAGCAATGTCGCTCGACATAGCGCCCCATGGGCAAGTACAGTTGTTTCGGCGCCCAATACGACTTTGTCGCATTCGGTGTCGAGACACTGGGTCCGTGGGGCCCGGGCGCACACTCGCTCTTCAGGGAGCTTAGTAAGCGGCTCAGGGAGGCGACGGGTGACCCACGTGCCGGCTTTGCCACCAGCGGATAAGTATCGCCATCCAGCGCGGGAATGCCGCCGCCATGATGGGCACCTTACCGCGGGGCCCTGGTTTTTTACATATTTTTTAATTTAGTTTGGTAATATAATATTTATAACTATAAGGTTTTAGTTTAGTCAATTTTATATGTATTAGTGTATATATTTGGTATTTTAGATATAGGTATTAGTGTATTTTTTATTATAACTAAATAAACTAATAATTAAAATAAAAAAAAAGCCCCATGGAGTAACATTGAAACATGGTTCAATATATTATAACAACTAGGCTACATATTCATACACTAGCAATTCAGTTCAATAGTAGTCGCTGGAAATAGACTTTACTGACAGTGCTGACGTTATCCATCTTAGCCGAGCACAATTTACAAAAAGGGTTATCCAGTACCTCCAGTCGCGTGAAGGATAACACGCTCATACATTAAACAAACACACGAACACACACACAAACACACGCACACACACACACACACACATACAGAGAGAGAATCTTATATTATATTTTAGAGAGAGAAGTTTATATTTTAATTTTGATAGTAGTTTTTTTTTTTCTTCTATTAGTATTTTATATGGTGTTTACAGGCTATATTAATTACCAAAATTATAAATTGCAGTTTTGTAATTGGCATTACAACTTAATAATGTAACATTTTTGAATAATACTTTATATGCTGTAAAACTGTGAAATAAATAAATAAATAGTGCTTTTAATATCATGAGTTTAAAGCGGAAAAAACTCTAAACTCAATTGATTTTATTTATCCATATTCTAGAATTTTATTTTTATCCATAGCGTAATAATAATATATTTATGGTATTCTCTTTATATATTTAGTTTTTCCCCTTATTTGCTCTTGCACTAGTATAAGATAAAGTGCTAACTTACCTTTTCCCAAAGGTTGTCTGGAAGAGATCGCTTAAAGCGATAAGGCCGCCTGTGCGCGCATATAAATTGTGATATTTTTCTTTTTATGTATCTTTAACTTTTGTGGGTGCAATAAAAAGTTTTTACTTACTTACTTTACTTAATCTCTAGCGCGTGTTTATTTGAGTATTTACGTTTGATAACAGAGACCCGCTTCGACTGTTACGAATTAGCATAAGGTTTCATTATCGAACGGACTCAGAACTTGTCCACAATCATTGTAATAAACACTAAACATAAACTTATTATGTTGACAAAATGCAGTACCTTTACGCTAGTAGAGCCAAACAAAGAAAACGCCTGTTAATTATTTCACTGCAATAGCACTAAAGTGAATGTTCTGCTAAGATAAGAGTAGGCGTCATGTCCCCTACTTTCTTAATTTCCTGAGATTGTGTTTCTTTAGATCGGTATAACGAAGGAATCGTAAAAGAAACGAGTGGATCAGAGAAAGGACAAAAGTGGTGAACGTTGTGAAAGAAATAGAGTGCCGGAAGTGGGGATGGACAGGACACAGAATGGACTACAGCCGTTGGGCGAGAAGGATCTTGGAGTGGACACCCCGCACTAGCACCCGTGGCAGGGGCAGACAACCCTTAAGATGGACCGATGATATCCGCCAACGAGCCGGAATTAATTGGCTGCAGGTAACCGGAAACGACGGTAAGTATTATCTCTACAAAAAGTTTGGATCACAAAAATAAACAATATTTTTTGTGCCAGGTTGTGCTCTGGCAGACCAACGTTTTGTTTTGGCCTCCTAAACGTCTACTATCGCAGCTAAGCGGATTTCTTTTCCTATGACGTAGGAATTAGGATAATCTGCGGCGCTCTCACAGTCTATAGATATTGGCAGATAGATAATAATGCTGATGATGAGAACCCTAACAGTACATTATACATACATACATAAAGCTCACGCCTGTGTCCCACAGGTGGGGTAGGCAGATACTATGGACTGCCACTTTGCTCTGTCCTGACACAACTCCCTAGCCTCGCATATCGTACAACTCTTTTCATACATCTCCTTTTATTCTTACCACTTCGGACCCCAGCTTTTTTGAGAACATTACTGATCTGATCAGTGAATGTTTTCCTGGGTCGTCCTCTTAAGGGCTGGTTTTCCAGATTCGCGTTATATACCTCTTTCGTCAATCGTCTATCATCCATTTGCTCTACATGCCCGAACCATCTCAACATCCATCTTTCTATTTTTGATACTACATCATCTTTCATGTCACACCTTTCACGGATCACTATACTTTTCACTCTATCACTCAATTTCACTCCACATACTTTTCTCAGGGACCTCATTTCAACCGCATTTATTCTACTTTCATTCCTCTTCTGCCATACCCAACATTCACTACCGTATGTTAGTGTGGGAAGCAAAACTGCGCTATGCAAAGCAAGGCGTGCTTTTTGTGGCAAACTTTTACTTCCCATCACACGATTAATGGCTCCATTCACTGCGTTACCCTTGTATACTCTTCTTTCAATATCCTACTCATACTTTCCATCACTTGTGAACATACTTCCCAGATACACGAACTCTTTCACTTGCTCAACACTCTTCCCTTTTATTTCAATCGAAGTGACTGTCATGCCCTCATTTCTTTCAAACACCATTACTTTCGACGCGTACATTATACAGATCTTATATACGTATAAGTTTATATTCTTTATCGTCACGTTGTTTATACTTGGAACTGCCTTCATCATATCAGCCGAATGACGCCCACTGCTGGGCATAGGCCTGCCTCAGAGATCTCCACGGCGGCCGATTCTGTGCCTTCCGCATCCAGCTGGTACCTGCGATCTTTACCAGAAATTGCCTTCACCGCTTATCAACGGTCCTTTCGGCTTATCAAAGGCTAGCTGGAAGAAATCCCGCTGTGGGATAAGCTCGCCTTTGCATTATTAAGTGTATTTTTATTTCCTGTAACGTTTTAAATTGATATAGAGATTACATACAAACATCTTATTTTTTGTGCCTGTCAGGATGCACATCCTCTGCACTACGATTTGTCTCTTGTATGAGTTTAAAGCAATATGTCCAGTGCCACAAACTTAACTGAGTTACTAGAGAATATTAAAATATATACTTACTATTTTTAATATAATTTATTTCTTAGGTGATGAGTAATCTTAAGGAATGCTATTTAATTATGAATACAATCTAATTCTAAATTAGAAACCATTTTTATGAAAATTATCAGTAAGTAGCTCGTAGTTAGCTGGTCCAAGATGGTGTTTAATTGAGTTATTTAAAATTAAAATTCAGGACTCATTTCGTTTTGCGGTATGTGATACTGGTAAGTGATTTTGTTGATAAAATATAGTTGTTTCGCCTACTATATTAAAATTTTAAATTAATAGTAGGCGGACACCTAAAACAGTAAGATACTGTATTATATAATTCAAATTCAAATTCAGAAACATTTATTCAAATTAGCTTTTTACAAACACTTATGAACGTCATACCTACATAGGTAACATTAAATAAAAATCTGTAAGCATTTTAAACTGCTAGGCGCCGCGGCATCATCGAGCGCATTTCCTTGGCCGTGCTGAGACCGACCGACCAGCCAAAACAGCAGGTAGGCACGGCCACAGAAAAAAGAAAAAAAACTCCAGCACCGCCACCTGTCACTGTCCTGTCACAGTATAGTACGGTTGGTAACCCTAGGCAGCTTGCTTGCGAGACCGATAACAAAACTTAAGCACCCAGAGTTCAGTATGATAGGAACTGAGTAGGTGACCATTCCATATTCGAACGTTCAGCACCGCAACGACCTCGCCAAACGTTAGATGTGCTTCATAATACCGTTGCCTCGGTAAGGTCGACCAAGGTCTCGAGCTGACCCTGAGACTGTTTGAACGTGAGTAATTACAGTAAAGTAAAGTGAAACACTTTGTTTCCACTCGGTACGGCACAAAATTCTTAAATATTCACAGAGAAAAAGAAAACGAAAAAAGAGAAATAAAAGATACTCTAATCTCGATCCTTGTGCCATGTGGAGAGTGCAATGGGGACATTCAGCATATGCCACGACAGTCGCCGTGACGCTGGTTTTCAGTAGGCCTCCTAATTGTTTTTTTTTCTTTTTTTTTTTATTCAGGATCACTAACAATTTATGCAGTCATACATTATTATGTAATGTAGCATTACATAGATTTTGACTTATAAACTTAGTTTAGTGCAAAATTACTTAAAAGTGACCACAGCATGCATTTGTATTTAACAGTACCTAAAAATTATTTTTTTTACAAAATTTTTTGAAATATTGTAGATTAACATTAACACTATAAGCAAATAATATTTTTAAGACACAAATTAACAATGTTTTTAAACAAAAGAGAATTTAACGATTAAACCCATTAACACAATATGTGTAGGTAATAATATAAAAACTTAAAAAACTAAAAACTTAGCTCACAAATACGAGGCATTTCTAGATATTCACTTTTCCGTGATGCACTAACAATTGTGCTACAAGGAATAAATTAAATTAAATAAATAAATAATTCGTATCATTATCATCATGGCGTTAATGTCCCGGTTGTGCTGTCGAGAACGAGGGCTCAGGGTCCGCCTTGACCGTAATCCAAAATTTAGCGATCAGATAATTACAATGACCTCCGTGACCCTGCTATCAGAGGAACCAGACCAGATTGGATCATGGTTACAAATTCAGTTGCCTGAATTTGCAGGTTTCATCACGATGTTTTCCCTCACCGTAACAGCATCGGTTAGAATTCAACTAAGGTACATAACTCAGAAAAGAGTCATTGGTACTTGGCCGCAGCGGGCTTCGAACGCGGTACCTCTCGCTTACAAGTTGGATACACAACCGCTCGGCTACCGACGCTCTGTAATTGGTACTGACGTATGTTTGCCTATAAGTTGGAGCCACCGTCGTGTTTAACACTGTCAAAATGCATGCATAAGAATTCGCGGATATGCCTGCCGGTATCAGAAAACAGATCCTACGGGCGAGGATGTCTATAGGCAGTGGTGACCACTTTCCATCAGGAGGCCCGCTTGCCTGTTTGCCTACCGTATGACATAAAAAAAAGTGGGAAAGGGCGGGATAGTGGACCTACATATTTTAATTTTTCTCTTATAGGCTAGGCAGGCAGGCATCCGCCGTAAGCTATTTGCTCTCATCCATGAATCCATTAAACACGGCGTGAATTTAAATAAAATAAATATGTATATTTGCCAGCCTAAATCAGCCCACTGCTGGACAAAGGCCTCCCTCCTATTCTGTAGGGACGGGCAAACCATAGCAAACGATCGCGAAGTTAGAGATGGGACTTGAATCACATTTGATTCGAATGACGACGGTCAAAACTCGACTCGAATGAGATTTTATATTGATTCGAATGGATTCGAATATTTATTTTCGATTCGAGTCCTACCACTATATGTACAACAAAAACTTTGTATTAAAATTGAAAACACGCACGTGACTTCGTTCATTCGTTTTAAGCAAACAGATGCCATGCCATGCCATGGTTTGCTTGCACAAAAATACGCAAATAATCCAGCAGCAGCCAAACATCAACAACACGGCTCTAACATGTCCGTTTTTTTTTTTTTTTTTTTTAAAAGACCTAGGCGCATACGTGCTAAACACCCCCTGGGAGCACCTGTAGCCGGGAAGGCCCTTCAGGTTTCATCGGATGCGACACCCCGGATATGTCGGATAGCCCAACCTAAGAGACATATTAACCGCGAGGTACATTCGTTAGCGCGTTCTATTTAGCGGTTAGCGCCCTCTCTCGTATTCGTTAGGAACAGATTGGCTAGTCAGAGTAGCCAGTTGCAAAGAAGACATTAATTTATCAAGATGATGGAGTTATTGACGCCGGGATATTGATGCTAAGATGGTATAATAAGAACACGATAAGTCCAAATCGCTTATTTAAAAAAAATTAAAATCTCTGTATGGCAACGTCATAGAACGTCATTCATAAAAGTCATAACAAATAATTTGATTTCTGTATTTTCATGAGTTATGAACATTATTATTCAATAATGGGCAAAACAAAAGGAAGCGATGAGATAATTTTCAGCATGATTAATAATTTAGACAAACTAAAAGTACAAGTTCAAGCTAATAGTGATCAAATAACAGAATATTTACAAGAAAGACTGACAAGGACTCACAAAGGCAGATTATCCCCAGATTATTGCCATATCCACACTTTATAATTTTTACTACTGTCAGTCAATACGGACTTATCGTGGTCCTATTATATATATTTTTAGTACTCAGCGAGTTCCGATCGAGAAATACTGTTTAGACGTTCATTTAGTGCGCATGCGTGAGATTATCCATAAGATTAGCACAGAATGAGTGGTAATTACATTGTTACTAGGGTTGCAGGAGTGTCAAAAAGTATCGATACTTATTCTTGAATGAAATGAATGAATAAATGAAAATTATTTATTTCGCATGCACAAAATAATTGAAAAAACAGAGGAAAAAGAAAAGCTACCGGCGGCCTTATCGCCAAAACCGATTTCTTCCAGGCAACCTTAGACACCTAGAAAACAGAATATACTCTATATTTCATTAATACTTATAAACCTATATAATTAAAAGACCTTATCTACTATCAATACATAATACCTACCTATTAAACATCACAAAACAATATAAAAATATTGATATTATGATAAAAAAAATTGTTGACGTTTTCATATTTTGAATTCTTCTTTGGCGATACGCTCTTGACATAGCGGTCGTGGTCACTACGTGTTGTGGGCAGCTGTCACTCGCCTCACGATTTCTTGCCATCTCTATCTGTTTGCTGCCTTCCTGGTACACTCATGCAAGGGACAACCCAAAGCAGATTTGATCTGGTCGATTCATCGTATAGATAGTCGATCTTCCAGCTTAGTCGGGTACCTTCCACTCTGCTCTACGCGAGGTATTTATACCTAATTAGAAAGAAAGAATGAAGAACATTTATTGACACAAACGAAAACACCACACCACCACAAAAGAAAAGAAAAAACATAAAAAGCAAATAAAGTAGGAAGACTATACTGTATGGAACATTTATAATTAGTATAAAAAAAAATCATCTTGGCGTTTATGTCCCGGTTGTGCTCTCGAGAACGAGGGCCCGGGGTCCGCCTTGACCATGATCCAGGATTTGGCAGGTCAGGTAATTACAGTGGAGCGACTGCCATCTGACCTCCATGATCCTGCTACCAGGGGAACTTGACCAGATTGGACCATGGTTACACATCCAGTCGCCTAAATGTGCAGGTTTCATCACGATGTTTTCCCTCACCGTAAGAGCATCGGTTAGAAATCAACTAATGTACATAACTCAGAAAAGAGTCATTTGTACATGGCCGCAGCGGGCTTCGAACCCGGTACCTTTCGCTTACAAGTTGGATAGGAAGACTATTCTGTATGGAACATTTATATTTGATAATTGGTACACAAATGTGTTGTGGTGGTGTGTCTAACCGACAGAACAAGTCGGATAACCCCGACCAAGTTTACTTAAACTCAAATATTTTCAAAACTACAAAACCGATTTTAATGAAACAAAGCAAAAACCATCTCGACTAAAGTGGCTTTCATATAGAGAAAACCGCATCCAAATCAGTTTATCCGTTTGGGAGCTACGATGCCAAATACAATTACAGATACGTAAAGCTAAAGATACACACGTCAAACTTATAACACTCCTCTTTTTGCATCGGAGGTTAAAAAGAACCTCACTCAGCATTAAGCCCCACCGTGAACCAGAGCTTTGGGTAAGACCTCCTGAGCGAGGCACGGACAAATATACACGAAAAAGGAGCCATATTGCCATAATCTCCACGCTTGGCAGGCGGATTGGAGATAGCAGTGTCATAAATATAGCTATGGAAAACGCTGCTGCCCATTTTCCAGCCTACAGAGACTCTAGATCTTCTGTCTTGAAAACTTTAGTCGCCTTGTACGACACCCACCACCACTACCTTAGTGGTAAAAAAATACATATTTCAAACAAAATATATCGTAAATGACATCTCGATATATCGATCTTATTCGATATTATTATCATTTCTGTATGCCTTAATATTACTGGGCGATGTCGACAAAGACATCTTTCTAAACGTCTTTGGTGTCAGATATATCTACGTATCTTTTGTTTCCTAGTCCCTATTAGAACGTATCTGAGATAAGAAGGGAAATAAGGAAGAACCGTTGAAAAGCGAGGATCTGCTTTGTTTTGAGGCGGAGCGGGAGATAAAGTGAGATTACGATAACAAGAGACCGGGTAAAAGAGAGCCGGACTCTGTACGAAGTGTTCTGTACAATTCCGAATTGACTTGATAAGCCAAGTCTGTTTTTAAACTGCGATTTTTTCATATTTTATCAACGAAAGCTGATGTCATGAGCGGGTCATAACATTGCGTACATCACGTAAGCCCAGTGTGGCACCAACTTAAAACAAGTATTACAATAATATGTTATGATAAAACTTATATTATGTTACGCGTCGTTCCGCTTTTAGACATTGACATAGACAGTAATTTATTCAGATCCCCATTAGATCCTTAACCTAAGGTGAGTACAGTAAATTATAATTAGTGACAATTACGTAAGTAAGACCAAGGTACCGATCTATTATGTACTTATCAGATCAAACAAGGATTTTTGTTACCACCGCCAATATTTCGTCTATTCATAACACATCTTCAAACTTCTCCCTCAATAAGTATAGACTTCTCGACGAAAGTAACAACAACTTAACATTTACATTAAAACCTTATGGAGTGAAAAAATTACGTTCCCTTTTTCTTGGGAACTTTTCCTTTGTTCTTTTGGGAAATGTCGGCTCATTTATTTTTGGTCGGCGGAAGTTATAATATGGACATTAGAAATTCTGATTTTATTCGTTGGAAAGGCTTTGTAGCATCAAATTTTATAGGGTGGAGATACCGCTGGTATTGGGGGTAAAACAAACGCACATCTATATCATGATTTCGGTCTCTGATATATTAATCTGGGTGGATTTATCACGCACGGGAGACGTCTACGGACAGACACGCACCGTACACATGGCCCTTCCCACAGTATGTATATGTCAGTATCTGTCTTCGGGAAGCGAGAGTGGATTATAACCACAACTCATCTTACTCATCATCATCTTGGCGTTTATGTCCCGGATGTGCTCTCGCGCACGAGGGCCAGGACCATGATCCAGGATTTGGCAGATCGGGTTATATCGGATATCGGATCGGTTACAGTGGAGCGACTGCCATCTGACCTCCAAAACCTGGAAATCAGGGGAACCTGATCAGTTTGGGTCATGGTTACACAGTCAGTTAAATCCTTATTCTCCCTCGCCGTAAGACCATCGGTAAGTATGAAACTAATGTACGTAACTCAGAAAAGAGTCATTGGTACATGGTCATAGTTCCTGGATGGACCGATTGCGACACGGTTTTATTTATTTGAAAGCCAGTTTACTCAAGATGGTTCTTAGCTTGATTTATCAAAATCGGTTCAGTCATCAGCATCTTGGCGTTGATGTCCCGGTTGTGCTCTCGCGCACGGGATTCGAACCCGGGACCTCTGGCTTACGAGTCGGATACTGTAACCTCTTGACCACCGACGCTCTCAAAACTAAAATCGATTCAGTACTTTAAGAAATATGTATGTGTTAGTTGGTGGCTGTTTTTCTGTCGAATAGGTTATTATGTCATGCCAAAATGGATAGAGTATAGCTTAAAGAATAGGTGATGCCCCTGGTATTGCAAACGTCCATAGGCTGCGGTGACTACTTACCATCAGGCAGGCCGTAAGATTGTTTGCCACATTAGTGGTATAAAAAAGAAAAAGGAAGCAAATAATTATTTTGACGCGCATTTTTTCCATATTTATCCGGATTCCGTACCCGAAGGGTGGAATGTCTGTTATTAGAGGGTAATAACATTTTTTGAACTCCACTTCCGCCATTTTTCATGTATCTACCAATTACCCTTTTCTGAGTTATGTACATTAGTTGAACATAACTCGATAACGATGCTCTTGCGGTGAGGGAAAACATCGTGGTGAAAGCTGCACATTCAGGAGGCTGAATGTGTGAACATGATTCAATCTGGTCATGTTACCCTGGTAGCAGGATCACGGAGGTCAGATGGCAGTCGCTCCACTGTAATTACCTAATCAGGCAAATCCTGGATCATGGTCAAGGCGGACCTCGGGTGCTCGTGCTCGTGCGAGAGTACAACCGGGACATTGTTTTTCATGATTATTGTATTTTTAATATCTTTTGAACTGTAATAGAATGTAAATAAGCTTGAAATTCGGGAACCACATTGAATTTCGGAATTAGTTAATGTACTAATGTGGACTGCTTGTAGTCCACATTAGTACATTAGGTAGTGCAGTAGGTAGGAGCTAGTGTCCCTGAATGACAGGTGTCATCACGATATTACACCCAACCTTAAGAACATCGGTTACTGTTCAACAAATTATCATCATCACAGCCCATAACTGTCCACTGCAGGACCCAGGGCCTCTCCCACGAGAGTAGAGGTTATTGCCATAATCTCCACGCTTGGCATTCGGGCTGAAATTCGCAGTATTATAAATATAATAATGGACAACGCTGCTGCCCATTTTCCAGCCTACGGAGACTCTAGATCTTTTGCCTCGAAAACATAAGTCGCCTTGTATTCTACTCAGCCGGATACATAATGCAGAAACGATTCATTCGGAACTTGGGATTCGAAGCCGGTACCTCTCGCTTACGAGTCGAATACAGTCCTCGATCCGATCTTTTGAAAACTGGATTAAAAGAAATGATATCATAGTGTGGCCTTAGCATTAGAACACATACGTGAACGCTTACTGGCATTACAGAAATATAGGAAGTACCAAATATGAAAGTCCCGAGTTAGCAAGTCCCTTGTTTCGTAACGTACTCGAGAGATGGCGTTGCGCGGCAAATAGAACGCGCTAGCGAATGGTCCCGTCAGTTTAGTTAGGCAGTCGTGGTTATAAATTTTATCAGAGCAATAATATGCAACACATATAATGATCATTAAGTTTATTTTATTTGTTCTATAATTTTTGGAGCAAGTTCCTTACGAGAACTTGTGGAGAATCTGGTATTATGGTAGAGGCCCAAATTACAGGCATGAGGCATTTCATCAACAGCACCCGCGGTTTTGTATTTTTGTTACTTGCAACGTGAATGTAGGAATCGTAGATGTTATGGGCGACAGTTACCACTTACCATCAGGTGGGGTGTTTGCTCGTTTATCACTGAGTAGCATTAAAAAAAGAGTAGGGGTAGATAGAGATAGGGTAGCAGTAAGACACCACGCGAACGAAGTCGCACCGGGCTAGGTCTTTTTAATAATGTTATTTTATTATACTATAATCTATAAATATGATGGTGGTTGGCTGAGTGGTTCAGTTGGTTAACATAACAAGCCGGTCAACCGGTCTGCCTCGCAGAAGTCCCCAGGTCGATTCCCGGCCGGGCAGAAATAGAAATGATGAATTGTATTTCTGTTACGGGTCTGGGTGTTATGTGGATATTTATTAAGTGTGTATTAAAATATATGTAAGTAGTTTCTCAGTTCTTTGGCACCCATAACACAAGCTTTGCTTATTTAGTGTCTAGTTGGCGCTGTGTGAATTGTTCAAGCATAGATATATTATTATTATCTAATAAAACAAGTATACGTTTAAGCATTTACTATTAGCATTCTGTACATGACAGCATCTCTGAGCGTAACAAAGCAAAACCCTCGACTAATGTGGGGAAAGTTCGTGTCAACCAGTAGCCAGCAGTGGGCTTTGCGGGCTTTTCATGATTATCATCCATACTTAGAATTTTTTGTTTCAAATTATTCTACTTAGTCCGACAGATTCGTGAATTTTTTTATAGAATTGCGCATTTAATGATAGAAACATACAACTTGGTACACGTATACTACATATGTAGAGGGTTGATTTTGGATATGAGGCCATCTTTGATTTCCCCTATAGCAGTAATGGCGGACATTCAAAATGGCGGCTTTGGAATATTGTTATACATTAATATTATATTGTTATTTGACCATTTAAAATGTGATTATCATTTGTTTTAACTATGTATGCATGACAGAATTATACATTTATTCAATAACAGGTAGTACACACTGGTAATGGAGGAAGGCAATGTGTTTATCAGCCTATGTATTTGTTCCTTTGTGGCACTCTAGAGACTAAACGCGTGGGCCGATTTTGATGGTTCTTACGTCTATCGGTTTGTCTTAATCTTGCGAGTGTCACTGAAGACTTGAAATTGATCAAAATTCAATATGGCGACTACCAGCCGCCATTTTGTGAAAAATAAACAAATGAAAGTCGTCAAACTATGTCATGTGGGGTATTTATTTATTTATTTTGGTTCACCAACAGTTTGTATAGTTGAATAGATATTGAAAAATCATTAAATCAATATTATGCTTCTCAAACCATTTTTCATGACCGTATAGGATCTTTAACGATTTAAAGTTAGTTGGTAACCATATTTATGGCCTTCCGTAGTTTGGGGATTCTTCGCACCCTGTCATCGTGACCGCCGCCTTGGCCACGGCTTACAGGGCCACCAGGAACTGGGGACCGTTTTTTAAGTGACACTGTCATATTGGAGGATTTGCCATAATCTGCACGCTTGGCAGGCGGGTTGGAGTTCGCAGTGTTGAGAGTATGCAACGGAAACTGCTACTCATTTTACGTCGATACTAGGGTCTCATTCTGGTCCATTTCTAATTCATTAGTCCTCTTGTACGACAAACTTGAGTGGATAGGGTTGGTGCTAAAATCTTTTTACCGGACACCACACGGCCTCATCGTGTCAGTTCAGTATGTTATAGCTGTAGTTTTAGTTTTATGCAGTATGCAGTAATTTTTCAATTAAACATTTAACCTAATTATGTTATAATTTGAGTATATTTATCTATATAAAGGTATATAGTATAAAACTAAGCGTCTTCCCACCGTCTGTATCTATGTACGCTTAGATATTATAAACTACGCAACGGGTTTTAATGCGGTTTTCAACAATAGATAGCGTGATTTATGAGGAAGGTTTATAGGCAAGTAAAAAGGGTAGGCAGGGGTAAAGTCTCGACGGGACCAATAGTAATTTTAGAATGTCCGCCATTACTGTAAAAGGCAAAATCTGAGATGGCCAGAATTATATACAAATTTGAACCATTATATATGTAGTATAATATATGTGGTCCAAATTGTATGCTTCTATCATTAAATGCGCAATTCTTTCACATATCTGCCGCACTAACTCAAATAATCATCATCTTCTTGGCGTTGATGTAATATAGATGCGTCGTCAGTGTGAGGACTAAGATAAATAAAATAAATAAAAATAAAACAAATAATAAATCATCTGCTCATTTAAAATTACTTATGACGGCTCGGCAGGTGGACTCAGTGATGGCTGCCATTTCGTGACGGATATTTTCTTTCAAACGCGCCAGGGAAGTCGGTTTATTGGCGTAAACTTTAGACTTAAGATAACCCCATAGGAAAATGTCCATAGGGGTTAAATCAGGACTGCGTGGAGGCCAATTTATGTCACCTCTCCTGGAGATCAATTTGCCCGAGAAAATTTCACTAACTCGTGGCAGAGATGTATTGGACGTGGGTGACGTTGCTCTGTCCTGCTGGAACCATGTTCTTTGGTTATAGCCAGGAAAGTTTTGCAGTTCAGCCACCAAGAAGTCATCTAACATCTCCACATAACGCTCTGAATTCACTGTAATTGCACGCCCCCTTTCGTCTTCAAAAAAGTAAGGGCCGATAATTCCTCGCGCCGACATCGCTGCCCATACGGTCACTTTAGGCGAATGAAGGCGTTGCTGATGCTTGCGTTTCGGATTCGTTGCACTCCAGTAGCGGCAATTCTGCTTATTTACGTGTCCATTAAGATGAAAATGAGCTTCATCCGAAAACAAAATGTTGGTAAACGTTGAAAAGCGCTCAATTACCTGATTTACGAATTCAAGCCTCTGACTGGCATCTTGGGGCTTTAATTCTTGCACCAATTGAATTTTGTAGGGGTGCAGCTTTAGATCTTTGTGCAAAATGCGGTGTAATGATGATCTATGCATATTTAAAGCACTTGCGCGCTTCCGAATTGAAAGGTTCGGGTCATCACGAACAGACTGATTAACACACTTCACGTTTTCTACCGTTCTTAATGACCTAAAAACTACAGAAAATACATCATCAAAGATCCATCAAGTCATAAATGACAAATGTCGCAGATGTCGAACCCAAACAGAGACCATTCAACACATAACAGGAGCCTGTACAAAGATAAACAAAATAACATCACTTACCTAATAGATATTGCAGTCCAAACACTCACAACACACAAAATACAATAACAGAAAAAATAAACAAAAATACGGAACTAAAGGACGAAGTCACAAGAATTTGGAATCAAGAGAAAGTTTATATTGTCCCAATAGTTTTATCCACCACCGGTGTTATCCCAAATTATCTTCATCAATTTGCCAGATACATCCTACATAATGTTACAAAAAGCCGCTATACTGAACACCTGCAGGATAGGAAGAAAGTTCATGCAATTACCGATAGAAGAAAATGTCGCTACCACGTCAGTCGTGGACCTAAAGTAGCACCTACTTCGTTTTGGCCTGTAAGTGCTAACTACATACCAGCTTAGGCTGAACAAGCAAAACACACAATAATAATTTATTTCTTAAATTAACATTTGTAGTGGTGTACATAGGTTGAACACTCCCAGTAGACAAATATTATTTGTCTGTGTTGGGATAGTCCGCTCCACCTTAACACTGTCTTACATTTCTATTACGTGATCCAGAATGTATGCAAATAAAAATTAGAAATTTAAATAAAATAAAATAAATGAATTATACATTATACTTATTAAATTTGCAATAAGTTTAACGTTTTTATAAAAAATAATAATATGTGCTGTGTGCAAGTAAGTCTACATCAGCGCGTTTGTGTAAGTGTGTGTGTGTGCGTGTGGCTTATCAAATAAAGCTTATTATTATTATTAAAAAAGACTAAGAGCGTCGGTGGCCGAGCGGTTACAGTATCCGACTCGTAAGCCAGAGGTCCCGGGTTCGAATCCCGCTCCGGCCATGTACCAATGACTGTTTTCTGAGGTATGTACATTAGTTGAATAGTAACCGATGCTCTTACGGTGAGGGAAAACATAGTGATGAAACCTGCACATTCAGGCGACTGGATGTGTAACCATGATCCAATCTGGTCAAGGTTCCCCTGGTAATTGCTTGACCTGCCAAACCCTGGATCATGGTCAAGGCGGACCCCGGACCCTCGTACGCGAGAGCACAACCGGGACATTAACGCCAAGATGAATATTATTTTATTTATTATTATTATTAAAAAAGACTCATACTTGACTTGGTATTGGGATGCACCAGCCCATAGGTGGGAGCAGTACTGCATATGGGGACGAACCTACGCTTTGTACAGCAAAAGTCGATGCCCCGGTATGAATCACGTGTTTGCCTTATAAAGTACCCCAATTTTATAATGATGTGAAAACATAATCGTAAACCACATAGCCGTGTGGTGTCCAGCAGAGTACAACAGCACCAACCTCTTACACTCGTGGGTGTCGTACAAGGCGACTAATGTTTCCGAGGTAAAAGATCAAGAGTCTCCGTAGTCTGGAAAATGGGTTGCGGTCCATGTGGTTTCATCATCACAGCCCATAACAGTCCACTGCTGGACTTAGGGCCTCTCCCACGAAAGGGGAGTTTATTGCCATAATCTCATGGCAGGCGGGTTGGAGATCGCAGTGTTTAAATATAACAATGGTAAATGCTGCTGCCCAATTTCCAGACTACGGAGACTCTTGATTTTTGGCCTCGAAAACATGAGTCGCCTTGTACGACACCCACGAGTGTAAGGGGTTGGTGTTATTCTACTCTGCCGGACACCACACGGCTATGAATAATTAATAATTTTAAAATATTTGTAAATATTTATTTATTTGATTGATAACATTATCAAAATTCAACATTTTGTTAAATTATCGCATGACAGGTCGCAGAGACTCCATGCTACTACCCCCCATCAAAAACATTGATTTATTATATTACAGAGTTCATACATGCGATATAAATAGTTTATAAAATAAATTAATGTCAATAAATGTCAATATAATTAAACAATAATACAACAGTCAAAACAATCTAATTCACAATAATGTTTTGTCCAAAACGTAGCCAATGAGGGTAGTAAATAATTTAACGTCAAACAAATAGAAGAAAAACCAGCAACACACCCAAAATTATCTGCACAAGTCACCAGACATCGTGAAAGAAAGCCGCGTTGCCACGCTACTTAAACTTTACTAAAAAGTCGGTTTACTGACGATAGTTGAACGTGACGTCATAAGAAAATACTGATGGAATGGTTGCATTTTTCATACTTGACGAAAACATGTAAATGTATTATTGTATAGCAGCTGTCCACGCGGACGCATCGCTCACTCAAGTAGAAGAGAGGCAGATGTCGAACGCTGCCGAACGCGGAGGCCGATTGTGCCTCTTTGTCGCTCGTTCCGCGCTCTCGCTTGCACTTCAAGCCTTAAATGGAACGCGTCAGAGCGAGGTAACGCCGCATGAGTCATGTTTTTTCGTGCGTGCAGCCGGCTCCATCGAATTATAAGACGTTGTCACGTCAAAAACTGCATAACCTGTGTACCACAAATGAATACAGTACAATGATAATTTATTTTTTCGAAGCCATCTTGTCTCCTTTTATAAGTAATTTTCCAGTATAAAAGGACCTCTTATTACTATTTACGTCCATAGAGACACGAGCTCATCTTATACAGGTTTTAGTTAGCTCGACATGCTTCCTTCTGTACAATCAAGGACACATGAACAGAGAACCAGGGCGTGAGTTCGTGTACTCGGAGCACGACATTACACACGCAGCCGCACCTACTTAGATATGACGCAAGCTCGCCCCACGCGTGGTTAAGGAATGAGCACCAGGAGTCGTCAAGACACTGTGTCCATTTGCGGAATAGCTGGTACAGTCACCAGCATATCGACCTTGACTGTACCAGAATCAAACCAGTATAAGATGAGCTAGCGTCTCTATTGACGCGCATAGCAATGAGAGGTCCTTTTACACTGGTTTTTCAGTTCTAGGTACCAGTTTAAGATGAGCTCGCGTCTCTATTGACGCGCATAGCAATGAGCGGTCCTTTTATACTGGTTGTGTAGGTATGTGGGTATGTAGGTGTAATGATTATCTGGATTATTATTATCCAAGGCGAATTATCATAAGCGGAATAGTGGGTATAGTCACCAGCAGACTTACAAAAACCAGTTTAAGATGAGCTAGCGTCTCTATTGACGCGCATAGCAATGAGAGGTTCTTTTATACTGGTTAATTTAGGTATGTGGGTATATATAGATTGTATGGGTAGTGATTATCTGGATTATTAATATTCAGGGGAATTATTGACCTCTTGCATAACCAGTATAAGATGAGCTAGCGGCTCTATGGACTCACATAGCAATGAGAGGTCCTTTTATCCTGGTTTGTGTAGGTAAGTGGGTTGGTAGATTGCATTGGTAGCGACTATCTGGATTATTGTATATTGTATTTTTGTCATATGAATAAATAAATAAATCTGGGTTATTATTATCCAGGGCGAATTATCTTGTCTGTTCACTGTGTGAACGAATCTGTCTTTCCCCTGTTGGTCTCTACAGCCATCAGAGAACACTTTCTGGTTTTCGTACCTTTAACAGTGACTCTGATTAAAATAATCTATAATATATAAATATAATAGATGTCTAAGGGCCGATTTTTCAATCCACAGATAAAAGATATCATTCTGATAAGTTATTGTGCGACTAAAACAAAATTTTCATTACTTCTTAAATAATGAAAGGATTATAGTTTGTTCAAATTTGGCAGTATATTACTTTATCGGGCAAATAAATTTTATCTGAGAATTGAAAAATCGGCACTTAGGCAAATGATGATGATAGGTAGTTAAAAGTAGGCGAGTAAAATGCTTCATTCGAATGATTTGAAATTAGCAACGATAAAGCGTATCAAAGTGTAGAATGGGGGTTCGTGACGTCACTTCTGTGTTTCACCTGAGGTGTGACGTCACGCGTCATTTATCGCAACAACTGTATAGGCGTTAGTTTTACCCGACTGCGCGAAGCAAAGGAGGGACATGTGTTTATCAGCAAAACAAAAAATACGTGTCCTATATTTTTTGTTAATCTACCTGAACTAAACAATTTCTTTGAGTCATCATCCCAATTACTTATTTATTTATTTATCTTGTATAGCTAACAGCTACAATACAGTATGTGTGGGTAGGAAAATTTGTTACAATGGATTGCCAATTAGAAGCATTCATACTAGAGGAATCCCTGTGGTGTCCGGCAGAGTAGAATAGCACCAACCCCTTACACTCGTGGGTGTCGTACAAGGTGACTAATGTTTCCGAGGCAAAAGATCAAGAGTCTCCGTAGTCTGGACAATGGGCAGCAGCATTTTCCTTTGTTATATTTAAACACTGCGATCTCCAACCCGCCTGCCAAGCGTGGAGATTATGGAATAACCTCCCCTTTCGTGGGAGAGGCCCTGAGTCCTGTAGTGGACTGTTACGGGCTGTGATGATGACTAGAGGAATCACAATCACAATGTGCGGCAAACGTATTTTTTTGAGATTAAAGATTTTTGAGATTAAGGGTTTACAAAGTGACAGTAGTATGGGAAAAATTTACAACCCTGCCTTCTATATTAGGAATAAATCCTGTATCTTAAGAGACAGTGTTCGATAGTGTCGTCATAAAATGCCATTTAGCCAATAACATTGCGTAAGTAGACCTGTGGCCTAATTCTCGCGCTGTGACATCGCGAATTCGACATTTTTTCTAGCCTCATATCTCCTTTAATAATGACATTGAAATGTCTATTGCAGTCCGAAAATATTTTCTCAACTCTCTTCGACAGTCGTACATTGTCGGAAATCGATTTCAATTACGTTTTAATACAGTTTTTTGGCTAGAGAAAATGTCGAATTTAGATTTAGATTTAGATTTATTTATTATCTCATTTTACATCCTATATTTAATTATCACTAGTATAGTAATTGATATAAATCTATAAAAGAGATCGTCAATTTTTGTTATAAAAACATTTACAATATGTATTTAATCAGAACAAGCGTACCTACATTTACTTTCATCGTGGAAAGCAAATTAACATTAATAATTAATATTAGGAACAATAATATTAATGTAATGAGATTATAATAAAATACAATACAAAATTACACAGTGGTAATGTCAATGTCAAATACAATAATTTAAAATAAAATGTCGATACACAAAATATTAGATACCATAGGTAATTTATCAATAGGCATAGGAAATGTCAAGTATAATGTTTAATGTAAATGAATTTAAGATGTCACAGCGCGAGAATCGCCTCCCTGTATGTCAGTGGGATTTGTGGTATAGTCTTGCATGAGCTTGTATGGATGTCTTATAGATAGAGACATCTAAGTCATATAAGTAGGTTCAAGTGTGGATAGCAGGGGATAGAGTGGCGGATCTTGGCCGTGCGGCCAATGTATTTTTTGAGATTTAATATCGTATGTATGTATGTAAACTCTTTATTGCGTATAACTACATAAAGAACAATAACAAAAGAAAATAAATATACATTGCAAAGGCGGGCTTATCCCAAAATGGGATTTCATCCAGCTAACCTCGTCTTATCGTCTTTTAGCTAGAGAAATATCAGTCATGTAAGTACGAAAAAGGAATGTAGACATAATCATAGATAAGGCAGAGGTGAGCTGAGAACCCACGTCTAAATCACTCACAAACGTAAGACAATATTATTTCAGAATGCCAAAGCGCATCGATTTATTTCGATGGAATTTAATAGCATGGCAGGTAGGGGTTTTAGTCGGTAAGGGTCTGGCATTACCTGGGCCGTCCCTTCATAAAAAAAAAGTAGGTTCAATTATGGAGACCAGGGGAAATAATGCTTAACAGATTAAAAATTATCGGCATAGTACCCGGTGTACGACCGGTAGCCAGTCCTTGACAGAGGCAGATGGTAAGGTTAATAAAGTATTAGATATAAGCCCAATATCTATCCAATAGCATTGTAAATATTGTTATAATTAGATATAAACTGCCAAATGTTTTTTTTTTCACAACCAGTTTTCACAAAGACCATTCCAAAGAGCCCAAACACTATGGGGTTATCTTATTGCGTTCATTAGTTCCTATGACCACCTTCCGACTCCATCATCAGACCAGCTCCATGGTACCATATTAATGCACTGTCATCCAAGTTACATAGGTATATCACATTTCAACTCAATCGGATACCAACAAATGGTATACGAATACATGTAAGTAATCGAATACGAAAAATGGTTTATATGACGGACAATTTACAAACATATTTATTTATTTAACTATTTATTGCACACAATTAAGAAATACAGAGTTATATCTCTATAGATATAACTGACACAAGAGGCACTACTTATTTCTAAAAGAAATTTCTTCCAGTAGGCCTACAGAAGGGAAATGTTCAGATAAGAAATGCAGATACGACGTGTACAATTAATGAATAATTATAAAATACGTATGAATATGATTAATTTTTATATATATATACGATAAATACAATAATATAGGGAAAGAAATAAAGGACGAATATGTAAAATAACGTATTAATTTTTGTTTGTTTTCAGGTACGGTGCGAAGTACGTCATAATTACAAGTAAGAAGAAAAATTTGAAACCTACGTAAAATTATCAAACTTTTACATGGCTTCTGTTGTTCTTATAATCAAAATGTCGTATATTAAATTTAATTTTGAATATAATAAGCTCTATTCCCACCCCACCATTCCGAAAAAATATCTCCGTTGGAGACTACTCTGACTAGTCTCAATTAGTACGTGACGTATACGAGAGATGTCGCTGAGCGCTAGATAGAACGCGCTAGCGAGTGTGCCCCGTCAATTTATCAAGTAGGAAACGCCATTTTGCTGTTCATGATTCGGTTTAGAATCACGATGTTTTCCTAAACTTAGTATTTTTGATGCAAGCATACCATTTTAATATGGGCGTGCTTGATAAATCTTAGAATAATTAGTTCCACGCTACAGTTACGTCAATACAACAGTAGAGAGAGGTGTGTTATAACAGATTGAAATAGATATCTGTTCCTTTCTCTACTTTCTTGTTCGGACTAACTAAATACCTGTTACAAAAATAACATTTCCCGTCTTAAATTATTATTTGCGTTCAACTAAAGTTTGAAGTTTACACGATTCAATATCTAGTAGACAAGTGGGAGACATACAGCGCCACCAACTTGCGTGAAAGTTGAAACGTCGAAAATAGGAACTACAATTATACAATACACTTCAATACGGGTACGGGTACGACTGTTAGGTTGAGATGTAATTCGATCGTCACTCCAATTTCATCTGTTCACCACGGCTAGCACAAGTATGCCCGCGACACAGTTCGCGCCGCGAGAGAGCGTTTGTTTCTTTCTCTCGATACTAAGATGAAAGAGACAGCGTATTCTTTTTTTTTATTTTCTAACAATTTTTTTTAATGTACGCTTATTTTCTTGTTTTTTTATGTTGTACCTAATTATCGTGTCGTGGTGTCTACGTGTAATATTTGTTTTCTTTCTTTCTTTCTTTCGTATCTATGTCGCGCCTTTACTCGCTTATCGCGTGCGAGAGCGTACTTATGCTAGCCGTGACAAAACGTTATCTCTGTCAGTTCATAGATAAGTAATACGTTCGTTGCAGCTGCACGGCTAGCACGAATATACCCGTGACACAGCTCGCGCCACGAGAGAGCATTTGTTTGTTTCTCTCGATACTAAGATGAAAGAGCGTATCTATGTCGCGCCTTTACTCGCTTATCGCGCGCACACACACTTACGCTAGTCGTGCAGATATCAGTTCTTGGCGTCACCAGTGGTGAAGTAGATATTTCCATGCACGTTTTAGTACACAACGTTATCTCGGTCAAGCCGCAGATAAGTAATATGTTCGTTGCAGTTAGCTTGTCGTGATTCGGTTCAGAATCACGATGTTTTTCTTTATTCAGTATTTTTGTGGCGAGCTAACCATTTATTGTGGTTTTAGCTTGCTTGCTTGCTTGATTTATTTAGTGGATGGAGTCACGCGGTTGTTCAATTCAACTTCTAAAATATTTATTTAAGTCAGGATTTTAATAGTTAGTCTTGTTAAGTTGGTAATTTTTGAGTAACTTTTCCTTTATTTTTCATAAATGGTAATGCGCTGATTAAATTTTTGTGTCACTTATATTATGATACGTGTCGCTCCACTTTTCAAAAGCCGTGATACAAAAATGGACCTTATTTAATGATCAATACATTCCACTTTGATTTGCTCTCACGCTTTTTGCTTCTAAATTTAGTAAAATGTAATCAGCGCATAAGATAACTCTAATCTTACTTCAACACGATTAGCTGAATGTTGTGACAACAATGCGCTGTATTTTCAAAAATATAGAAGGGAGTAGTGATTAGGACATTTTTTGCATCACTTCTCGCGGCGCCTTACGCTGCGGAACTCGAAGTTTAAGTTCGCAAGATTCTATTGTTCATTTTGATAATATATCCTGATATTGTAACAGTCTATTGGTTTTCATTTCGGTAACCTGAAAATTATAGTTTCACATCACGGACTAGATAAAAGAACGAATGGAATAAAATTAATATTACAATCACGAACATTTTTTCAAAATCAAAGTTGCAACAGGTGATTACGTTACTTGCCTCGTCACCAGTTTTGGTAACGTTTTGACGTGAAATAACACCCAAGCCTACTACCTGCCCTTCTTTTCTTTCTTATAAACCTTTTTTTTTAATCACTCTATCTATTGTTGAAGACCTCAAATCCGTTGCGTAATTTAAAAGATCTAAGCGTACATAGATACATAGGGACAGACGGCGGGAAGCGACTTTGTTTTATACTGTAATAGTATGGGGTTTATTTTAATCTTGTTATAAATAAAGTACCGAATTTACCGGGAAATACCGGGAAAAATAGGTACCGGTAAGCCCGGGAACATGCATAACTCGACAGTAAGAACCGTTCGCTGCCAGGTATTATCTCGCATCCAAACTTTCCTGCCAAACACAAAAAACAAGGTTCCAGCTGGAGCGACTACTTTTGAATTCGTCGTTAACGAGTGACGCAGAGTTCTGGAATTTAAGCGAACCTTTGCAGGCTGCAGCATTCTTATCTGAGTTTTGAAATTTAAGCGAGCTTTTCCAGGCTGTAGAAACTCGTAGTGCTTTAGAAGTTTTACATTACGTCAGATCATCGAGGCTTCACTTATTATCCGGTTTTAAGTTGGGCCCCAAGTTACTAAAGTCTAAAAACTTAGTCAAAAGTCGTGAAGTGCTTTTACAGACAAAAAGTTTCGCGGAGGACTTCTTCGCAGTTATGAGGTCGCGTGTGGCTGCATTTTGGGATAGACTGAGGTGCACAGAGAACAGCATTCTCAAAGTAGTATCAGTGACCTTGATAGTCCAATCTTTTTAAGGTTGACTTTGCATTTGACCGAGAATCGAAAATTATCATTATTTTTATTAATTTTTTATATTTAATTGTGTATTTTAGTACATTTTGTCTGGAACACCGAACACCGTTTTTTATTATTATTATAAATAACCCAAAAAAGAAAATAATGCCAGCTTACATCTCAATTACACCGTGTTGTAACCTGCACCATCAGGTGACTGAATGTGTAATCATGATCTAATCTGGTCAGGTTCCCCTGGTATTAGGGTCACGGAGGTCAGATGGCAGTCAGTCCAAATTTCCAAATCTGCCAAATCCTAAATCATGGTCAAGGCGGACCCCGGTCCCTCGTGCGTGAGACCACAACCGGGATATTAACGTCAAGATGGATATTATTTTAACCTCCGACGAAAAAAGAGGTGTATTATTATATGATTTACGTATGTGTGTATCTGTGGCTTTGTGTATCTGTTTAGCTCTATTTGAAAGCCAGTTTAATCGATTATTAGCTTTGTTTTATTAAAATCGGTTTTGTAGTTTAGAAAATTTTTGAGTTTAAGTAAACTTGGTCTGTTGTCAAACCTTTTCTTTTTATATTCTTTTTATTGTACACGAAACAATGTTACAAAGTTAAGACCTTAAGATAGTTAGCAAAAGCGAGCTTATCTCTGCAAGAGATCTCTTCCGGCCAACCTGAGAGGTGTGGAAGCGATATCAAGGGTACTTGAGCATGTACTTTCATTTATAGTTATAAAAAAAGCTAATATAAACACACAATAGGACTTTTCTGTCCTGGTTTAGTTGCTTACTCACAGTCCTTGTCAACTATGCTAATCGGACCCAAATCGGGCTTTACTTCACATGAGTTAACAGCAAGCAGCAAATAACCTAGTAATAGATGTTCCATTTTGGCTGGAGTCGACCAACCGTCAGTTGCAGTTGATACTAATCCTTACGCAGTATAAAATAAAGTCGCTTTTGAGTGCGGAGGCCGTGGCCGGACGTCCGACCAAGGTCGGCTCGCCTGCGTATCCGAATTAATCTGAAAGCGACTTTATTTTGTGCTTCATATGGATTTGGACGACCTGGTAAAGATCGCAGGTACCAGCAGGATGTGGAAGGCACAGGACCGGCCTTTGTGGAGATCTCTGGGGGAGGCCTATTTCCAGCAGTGGGCGTCTTCTAGCTGACATGATGATGGTGAAGGATTAGGATCGACAGAAACTGTTGGTCGTGTCCAGCCAAATCGAAGTGTCTGTTACTCGTTTTGGTCCAATAGCAGTTTAAAGGAATGTCACAGGTTCTTGAATCCCGATGATGATGGTTATAAAGTTTTTAAAAAACAGTGAATATTTGTACAAAGAAAGCTTTTACAAATATTTGTATAACCCCGTAATAAATCCCTTATTTATTTAGGACGAAAATGAATTGTGCGGCAAACAAAAATGTTTGTTTTTGCACAAGCCATCATATCTCACTTGGGATTTGTAAACCATACTAGCTTCGGCCTCTTGCTTGTTTAGTGTTTTATTTTTCAATACATTTGTAAGTGGTGGGACTTTGTCATGCCTGATGGACTAAACTTTACTTGTCAGCCATATTAAAGTTTATTTTTTAATACTACTCGTGATAAACGAGCAGACAGCCAACCTGATGATAAGCGGTAACTGTCGCCCATAACATTTACGATTCATTCATTTAGGTTGCAGCCAACAAAAATGCAGAATCGCAGGTGCGTTGTCACTGTGAGGATTAAGATGAAATGCCTCGTGTCCGTAATTGCACTGGCTACCTTATCCTTCCGGAACAAAACATGCAAGCATTGTTGCTTGGCGGCAGAATTAGATAAGGCTGTGATACTCACCCAAGCGGACTGCTCAGGCTTGACAACAAGTCAAGTAAGTGTAAACAGCTGTTTTAAATGTCTTTATTATGGCTGACTAGCGAAACTGGGAAGACTGGTTCTTTTACTTCTATAAGTAAGCAGTATCGTAACAAAAAGTCGAAAGTTTGAGTCGAAAAAATAACTACTTTTCTAATCGACTATCCAACTTCCGTGTGGTGTCCGGCGGAATAGAATGGCACCAACCCCATACTTAGCGTGGAGATTATGGTAATAACCTCCCCTTTCGTGAGAGAGGCCCTAAGTGGACTGTTATGGGCTGTGACGATGTACAACGTACCAGGTGGTCTACTAAACCACTATTGACTGTCGCTACAAAGTGGCACATTTCTTGTACTCGATGATTATCTCTGGCGCTCTATTTGCTACCAAAGAAATCGTCGGCTTCTTAGGGATTTCTCCGGTATCAGATTTGGGGTACGCTTGCCTATGTTCCAGGATTTGGCATATCATATCAGTTAAGCGACAGCCATCTGACCTCTGTGACCCTGTGCGGCGACTAGACGGACAAATAAAATAAACTTTCTGCCAAAAGTGTAGAAATCAAAATTGCATTAAAATTTGGGACAAATCGCGTACGTCTTGAATTTGACAGCCAAACTACGACAATTGACCTAACACTTTCAAAAGAATTTGGATCACAAAACTTCGCCAACGCTCCATCAAATAAAACAGCTGCCTCGCAATAGAAGCCTAATTAATATCAATCCAGCAATTTCTCTGGAATCCCAGCAACGTTCATTCAGAGTAAATAATGCATAAAACCTTTGAACGGAAGTGAGAAATCCTTCATAATGGCTGGCTTTCAAAGAGACAGTTACCAAATTATAAGCGATTGAGCTTTATGAATACTGTAACTCAGTCTTTTCAGGGCTCGTTCAGTCTAATTACTCGATTCAAGTTAATAAGTTTCAAAGTTAACGGCTTTTTTGTTCGCGGTCTCGGCAGTTCGGCAAATTACGTATAGACTGTGAGGGCGACGTAGGTTATCTATGATGACGTTACTCGGTGACGTCATCGAGTAAGAAAAATTCGACTATGTAATGATAGTAGACGTTTAGGAAAGCCACAAAACGTTAGTATGTCCGTGCATAACATGGCACAAAACATATTTTTTTAGTGACTCAAACTTTGAATTTTCGTAGCGAAAGCACTTACATATCCTCTTGTGTGGGTTCTGTAAGTAAAAAAACTGGTCCCCTATCCGTGGTCCCCTGGAAGAACATAGTCAACCTCGCTCGCCAACGGTATTAGAAGGCACACCTAATGACTGCGAGAACTCGTTTCGGTGCTAAAGTTCGACTATTCTCAAAGTACGAAACGGTCACCCATCCAGTACCCAGACTGCGTGCATTACTTAACTTTGGTTTTCGGTCTCACAAGCACGTAGCTTCCATTTATTTTATCCACGTCCCACGACCAACTTGCTAGGAAACACGAACTCTCCGAAAAAGGTTGAAAACAAAAAGGCTGCACGGTAAAACTTTTCTGACAACGCCTCTTCGCTGGCGACAGATCCATTTATCAATCAATTAGTTCGCTGGAAGAAGTCGCTTTGCGCGAAAAATCCGGCGGTTTTGACGGCAGATTGATTCCTACAACTATTTGTTCTCCATGGAACATTTTAGTAATTACTAGGTAATAAACAAATCAAATAATAAATACGAAACTAGCTTTTGTCTGCGACTTCGTTCGCGTGGAAATAGTTTTTATGACAGTTTAGTTTTTGATTTGTGTTGTCAGAGTACTTGACAAAACAAATCAAACGAGCCCAAACTCGGTTTATCATCCGTAGTTCAGGAGTTTCTGTGACCTCCCGGCTTCATCTTCACATCCTGGACATCACAGAAGGTGACGGTTTTTGTTAATTCAAAACCCTATCTCTGTAGTCGGTCCCTCATAGCTGAGGATCGTGGTCTAATGAGCTCATCTTCGAGCGCATGAAATGCCTCCAACCGCCCCTATCCATCGCCAACCTCACTTCGTCTCAGAATATGTTGGATGGCGCAACCCTCAACTGATCGGTCCTTCTAGTTGGTGACTGTCCTCTTAACCTCTTGCCATTGGCATTCAAAACAAACGAGCCCAAACAAGAGGGATTCATCATGTATAGTCTAGTAGTTTCTATTGCCACCTCCCGTCTCCATCATTGGATCAGCTCGATGGTAACATTACGTTGTATTGTAACCGAACATACATAAGTATTAAAATTTTCAGCTCTATCAGATGTCAAGAAGTTGTTCTAATTCATCTTTCAAGATTTAAACCTAATGAATATAAAAATAATGAAAATAGATAAGTAAATAATAAAACTATGCTTTTACAATTCACGCAGCACCATCAAGCCCCAAATTAAGCAAAGCTTGTGTTATGGATGGTATAGATAACTGATAAACTACTCATATATATTTTTAAAAATATACAATTTTTTATGTTAAACGGTAGGCAAACAGGCAAGCGGGCCACCTGATGGGAAGTGGTCACCGCTGCCTATAGACTTATTATGCATATAACACCAGGACCCGTAACAGAAATTAAAATTCATCATTTCAATTTCTGCCCGGGCGGGAATCGAACACGAGACGTTTGCGTGGCAGACAGATGGACCAACTGAACCACTCAGGTTGTGAAATATCTAAAAAAGCTTGTAAAAGTAAAATGTTCCAATGGTAGGGGTTCAACATCGAAATTGACAGTTTGAGTGACGACTGGGACCGGCAATTTTTCGACATTTTCAATTTGGGTAGTCTCACAATTTACATGAAACATTTCCTACAAATATTCCTATAAATAAATAAATAAATATGCTTGGACAATTTATTACACATTCCTAGCGCTGTTAAACCCCTAAGTGGTTGCGGTGACTGCTTACCATCAGGCAGGCCGTAAGCTTGTTTGCCACCTTGGTAGTATAAAAAATAAAATAAAAATAAAGGGTGCCAGAAAACTGATAAACAACATTTTACATATTTAATATAACCACGCTCCACTGTGATTACCTGATCTGCCAAATCCTGGATCATGGTCAAGGTGGACCCCTGCCTCTCGTCCGTGAGAACACAACCAGAACGATTAACGCCAAGATGTTTTTTTTTATATTTTATATAACCACTTCCCCCTGGGCCCGAGCCAACCTCACCTGCTTGAGGTCCTCCTGCTAACAGACGAACGAGGCTCTGGCAAATTGGCTGCACCCTAGCGACCTGAGCTGGTCCACAAACACAACCAGTTCAAGGGTTATGATAAGACACCGCTTGCATTTAATCTAGAAGCGTTTTCCTAGAAGGGTGGACCCTAGCTGGCAGCTTCACCTCTAGTTTCTGAGCTGGGATTTGCCGCTAGAACGAACAGGGGCGTTGGTGGTCGAGTAGTTACGGTACCAGGTTCAAATCCCACTTCGGCCATGTATCAATGACTCTTTTCTGAGTTATGTACACTAGTTGAATGGTAACCGATGCTCTTACGGTGAGGGAATACATCGTGATGAAACTTGTATATTCAGGCGACTGAATGTGTAACCGAGAACCTGGTTAGGTTCCACTGTTAACTTATTTTGTAATAATTTTTTTGTAAAAACGTGTTTAATCAAAACTAAATGAAGAGAGTTCGACAACGTTATCTTTAGTCAAACGTGCTCGGTACCTCTCGCTTACAAGTCGGACCCGTTAGCCACTAGATCACCGACGCTGTGTTGGAGAGTAGCGCCCAGTAACATAACAAAGTCAACTTCTAATCTCAATTTCATAGAAACCTGTTAATCAGACAGGCTTTCCGTGAACACAATATTAACAAAAGCATTTATTAAATCTGACGTCGAGGGCCGTTATTTTATTAATATTAAAGCATTTTCCCGTCAAATTAATTAAAGATTAATGCCCAAGAAAGGTCTATACAGGGAACCATTTAATTTTAATATCTTCCGTCAGGGTGACGGGTATCTGACTCGTAAGCGAGAGATACCGGCTTCGAACACTGCCGCCATGTAGCAATGACTCTTTTCTGAGTTATGTACATTAGTTGAATACTAACCGATGCTCTTACGGTGAGGGAAAACATCGTGATGAAACTTGCATATTCAGGTGACTGAATGTGTAACCGTAATCGTGTCAGATGACATGGTCAAGGCGGATCCCGGGTCCCTGCGCGCGAGAGCACAACCCGGATATTAACGCCTAGATGGGATGAGAGATTCTGTAAGTTATTGTTAAATTATAACGTAGCTTTGGCAGTGGAGGGGCATTGTCTTTTTGCTGCCAGATTGTCGTGTCCTGGGGTAGAGATAACGCATTGGCGATATCTCTGATGTTGCTGATGTCCATTGGCAGCGGTGACCACTTTCCATCAGGTGGCCCGCCAGTCGGTTTGACTACCGTTTCTCATTCATAATGTAAGGATGGATGGATGTTTGTGTGTTTGTTACCGCTTCACGCAAAATCTACTGAACAGTAATTACTTATGTAAAACGGCAGACAAATAGGCAAGCAGGCCACCTGATGGTGCGTGGTCACCGCCGCCTATGGACATCAGCCACACCAGGGGCGCTACTAATGCGTTGCCCGCCTCTGAAGAGACCTCTAATATACCTCTTGAACGATCCCATGTAATAGTTCAAAGGAAACACTGTGGCTGGTAGCTCATTCTACATCCGAATCGTACGAGCGAGAAACGTTCTTTCAAAAATTTTGCAGGAATATAGCTTATAGCCCAGAATATAGCTTATAATTTATCCAGAAATTCAGTGTGCTCCTGCGGGAACGGTTCTGGGACGATAAACCGAATTTTACGCGAACGGAGTCGCGTGCAACAGCTAGTTAACTCATAATTTGTGTGTTAAAAGTAGTGTCGAAGTCGATTAATCGGCTAACACCACAACCTTCGGCTAAAGCCGAAGCCGAAGCCGATGGCTTAAAAGCTCTAAGAAATTTTGTTTAGGATTGGCCAAGCTACAATTAATAATTTTAATTTTTTTGAAGGTTTTATCTATTTCTATACATAGATTAAAATAAAGTCTCTTCCCTCCGGCTGTCCCTATGATGTCTGTATCTGTGTTTTTTAAAATAAATAGAGTGATTCAAGTGGAAGGTTTATAGGCAAAAAAAAAAACGGGTAGGTATGGGTAAAATAGGTGTACGCGAACAAAGTCGCGAGGGGACCACCTGTATAATATAGAAAGATATTTTAAATCATCTCTAGAAGTTGATCTAGAGGTGATAAAAAAATTACCTTCCAATTTATGTGTTCGTTTAACAGTTCTTTCAATTTCGACATTTGCTTGGAAGTCTAGGAACCTTCGGCCCGGCCCGGCCGAAGTCGAAGTTTTCGCCGAAGATAGCTTTTTGGCCGAAACCAAAACCAAAGCTGCGTTCGGACACTAGTTAAAAGGCAACAAAATGGAGTCTAAATCTCTTTTCTCAAGGTTCTAACAAAGTCTTAGTTGCGAATTTCGCCGAAAACTTTTTGAATCAATCATTTTCCCAGCCCTTGTGTTTATTGCGTTCTTAAATTTGTTCGAACGCAAGTAATTACTTCTTGGGTAGACTCATAAAAACTCTAAGTGGATCTTTTACTTGAATACTTCTTTCTAGTGCGTGCGTCGGTGGCCGAGCGGTTAGGGTATCCTACTCGTAACCGAGGGGTACCGGGTTTGAATCTCGCTGCGTCTATGTACCATTGACTCTTTTCTGAGATACGTATATTAGTTGAATGCTAATCGATGCTCTTACGGTGTAGGAAAACATCGAGATGAAACCTGTACATTCAGGCTGAATATGGTGTAATCATGATCCAATCTGGTCAGGTTACCCTGGTAGCAGGGTCACGGAGGTTCAGATGGCAGTCGCTCCACTGTAATTACCTGATCTGTCAAAACGTGGATCATGGTCAGGCGATCCTCGGGCCCTCGTGCGCCGGAGCACAACCGGGGCATTAACGCAAAGATGATTATTAATCAATTTGAGCCGAGCGTGTCACAAAAAAAAGGAGAGCAGTATGACGCCATCTTGTTTTTGAATGCAAATAGTAGTTTATCTACACTCATAGCGTAATGTTCCAATTACATATTCGAAAACAGTTGTTTAAGGATACACTTTTTTCACGCCAGCCTATAAAAATTTAAAAAATTACTTTTTGATACAGCATTTTCCATACTATTTTCATTACAGCTGTATCGAAAAATAACTTTTTAATCATTATGCAACACTTTTCCTTTTTAAATTTTTGTCGGGCGCCGGGACATGGCTAAATGTAGGCTGAATACCTAAATGTCTTCAACAAATACAAAATTCCTGTTTATATTTGTGATCAGTTCATAGTCTGTGGTTGTGATTGTGTACATTTGGAATTATTTTCCCGCTAAACAGAATATTTTTTCTAATTGTTGTAATTTGTGTTTGTGAATGTTTTTTCTTGTTTGAAGCAAATAAATAGATAAATGTGAAAGTAGTGAAGTAAATTTCGCTTGATATCCTCGACGCGTAGATACAACAGAACTGACTCGCAGTTACTTCCAGCAAAGTTGAAAAAATTATAGGTACGAAATTTTAACATGAAAATACTATAATGCAACTGTCATATAAAAGGGGGTATTAAAACATGAGTGTCTGTTTATCATACGAGGCGTAGCCGAGTATTATAATAGTTTGACACGAGTGTTTTAATACCTAATTATATGCAGTTGCATACACTACTTTATCTACACTCATATTTTCATGTTAAAAATTTCGAACCTATAATTTTTTCAACTTTGCTGGAAGTAAGCAGCGAGTCAGTTCTGTTGTATCTACGCGTCAAGTATATCAAGCGGCGGGAATTTCACTTCACTACTTTCACATTTATCTATTTATTTGCTTTAAACAAGAAAAAACAATCACAAATTACAACAGTTAGAAAAAATATTCTGTTTAGCGGGAAAATAATTCCAAATGTACACAATCACAACCACAGACTATGAACTGATCACAAATAAAAACAGGAAATTTTGAATTTGTTAAAGACATTTAGGTATTCAGCCTACATTTCGCCGTGTCACGGCGCCGGACAAAAATTTAAAAAATAAAAGTGTTGCATAATGAATAAAAAGTTATTTTTCGATACAGCTGTAATGAAAATAGTATGGAAAATGCTGTATCGAAAAGTAATTTTTTAAAATTTTATAGACTGGCGTGAAAAAAGTGTATCCTTAAACAACTGTTTTCGAATATGTAATTGGAACATTATGCTATGAGTGTAGATAAAATATATTTTATCGTCTGAAATTGAATGAAATAGGTTTATGAGGTGATTCTTAAATATACCATAATATACATTTAAGCCATCTGTTTTAAAATACAAGGTATAAGTTTGGTATATTCCAGATACAATACGGTTGAATATGTTTTTGTAAAGGATACCTCAAATGATACGTAATATCCTCATATCTAACCTCATGGAAGCAATTTCTCAATTATTTATGTTTAATATTTTTTCATAATGTTTTAACCCAATGTAGAGCAGTTAAGGCATTCTATTGCAAGAACGTGTAGCTCATCAATTGTAGAGTACTTTGTACTTTATAAGTAAATGTGGTTGTTGAAATTGTACTCATTATCTAGCTTCCAAGGCAGAGCACTGACATCCAAGATACAGGCTATTGCCTAATTTGTATCTCAGGGTTTAAAATTAAATTTGTGCAAATAGTTTTTAGCAACCTACACTAAGTGAACCCATTGTAATACCGTTTTTGTACAAATCTTTCCTGAATAAAATATATATTCTTATATTATTATTTGGAGAATTTTTAGTTAAGATGTACAAAGATTTCCGTACAACACACCGTTATCGAAATAGTTACTATAAAATAAGTATTTTGTGGTATACGCTTGCAGAAATAGTTCTTACCAACTTATTATACTGTGGCGGTTATTGTCCAGTCTTCCTGTGACCATGATGCATGCAACTGCGTACAAATATCGGGCTATCTTGTTTGTTAACTACGGTGAGCGGTAAAACTTACCAAATTATTATACTGTGGCGGTTATTGTCCAGTCTTCCTGTGACCATGATGCATGCAACTGCATACAAATATCGGGCTATCTTGTTTGTTAACTACGGTGAGTGGTAAAACTTACCAAATTATTATACTGTGGCGGTTATTGTCCAGTCTTCCTGTGACCATGATGCATGCAACTGCGTACAAATATCGGGCTATCTTGTTTGTTAACTACGGTGAGCGGTAAAACTTACCAAATTATTATACTATGGCGGTTATTGTCCAGTCTTCCTGTGACCATGATGCATGCAACTGCGTACAAATATCGGGCTATCTTGTTTGTTAACCAAGGTGAGCGGTAAAACGCGTAAATAATTATCATTTAAAGTTTCCTGTTACGCTCTAACATTACAAAACTAGAACAAATATCTCCGGTCCAGTTTCCACTTTCCCCCTCCCTGTCCTCGCTCCAGACGCTCTTGCCTACCAAGTACTCTGGTCTATCCTTTGGCCAATACCAGATTTTTCCTCAACTCCTTCACAGTCAGAGCTGCTCAGTTATGGAACAAACTTCCAAAGCACGTCCAAGAGTGTCCATCACTTCATACATTTAAAAGAAGCTTAAAAGAGCACTATCTCTCCATGATTTTGTAATAGTATTATTATAGGTATATTATATTTATTTATGTATTATTAATTCATTTAGTAGCCTATATATTATTAGTATTATTATTGTATTATGTTTTAAGGGGGGGTATTTTAATAGCAGATAATAAGTTTTTAGTTGGCTACCTACAAGTATAAGTATGTTCTAGCTTTGTATGCTTTGCTTGTCTATACAATTTGCTTCACATCATTTGTGGTTAGCTGGTAGAAATCTCTCATAGAGATAAGTTCACCATTGTACTGATTTTTGTTTGATGTATCTGATTAAGTATGTATACAATAAAGAATAAAGACAAATCATACCCGTTTTTCTAGGAAATAAAAATGAATTACTTACCTACTTACAGTACTTACCTCAATTTTATATATTATCTTTAATAGATCTTATGTCGGCAGATCCGGTGACTGCGGCACTAAACAATATTGGGCATAGAGCATAGATGGACTAGACCTATAGAGAATGTACACTGTCACTTTGACACAACTCTATACAAATGACACAATGCCATACAAAAAGCTATAATTAAGATGACCAAGGCCACCAAATTTAACAATAACAGTGGTCATCATCATCATCATCCTGGCATCATGTCCCGGCTTCGTCCCCGCGCAGCACGCGAGGGCCCAGGGTCCGCCTTCCTGCTATTCCTGGCCCACCTCGCTCGGTCTTCGGCATCTCTCGTGGTGAGCTTATTGGCACGCATATCGTTCTTGACAACGTCAAGCCATCGCTTCTTGGGCTGGCCTCTCCTTCCCGTGCCCGGCGGGGGCGGCATAGCCAGACACTTGTTCCCCACATAACTTGCCGGTCTGTGCAACAACAATAACAATAACAATAACAGTGGTAATGGGGGGTATTTGACAACTTATAGCCGTCCCTTTTTGACACGTCATATGCACCATTAAAAAATGAAACAAAATATAGGATGTAACTTCAGCTGCGTAGGCTCCTTCTATGCCTCCATGTCTAATTTCTTTGGCGGTACTGCTGTTGAGAACAAAATGACATTTCAAAATGGCGACACTGTTTGGGGCGCTTTCTGCCAACATATGATTTTTTTTTTATGTTATACGGCAGACAAACAGGCAACCGGGTCACCTGATGGAAAGTGGTCACCGGGGACTATGGACATCAGCAACACCAGGGGAGTCACCAATGCTTTGCCCGCCTCTGAAGAGACCTCTAATATACCTCTTGAACGATCCCATGTCATAGTCCATAGGAAACACTGTGTGTGTTTGTCTAAAATGAATCTCTTAAATTAATATTCTTTGCTATAATAACACTTTATACCCACTCGCGGGTGTCGTACAAGGCGACTAATGTTTTCAAGGCAAAAGATCTAGAGTCTCCGTAGGCTGGAAAGAGGGCAGCTGCGTTTTCCATTGTTATATTTATAACACTGCGATCTCCAACCCGCCTGCCAAGCGTGAAGATTATTACAATAACTTTCCATGTCGTGGGGGAGACCCTAAGTCCTGCAGTGGACTGTCATGGGCTGTGATGATGACCCTCGGCAGAGGAGGCCAAACGGTCGAGGGTCATTATGACTATTATTAGTAGTTATTATTTTAAGTATTCAGTAAACTATGAGACCAAATTTTAGTAGCCTATCTATTCGTTCAATAACAGGGTTACAGCCGAAAATGTTACGCTTTAATTTTCCGTCGTAACCCTTATAATCGTTAACAGGCGGCTGTAATTATTAACAGTTAAACATTTTACGATCCATCCTGTATATACGTATAAATAGAAGCATTTGCGCTCTGCTATGAATCCGTTATACAGAGTGATTCGAGTTTAATGGGGCATGGCGTAACTTCGTTTGTCAGAGGACTTGTGAAAGATGAATTGGACTGTATACAGTTGAAGGATTTCTTCGTAAATATTTAGGCGCGACCGCGGTTATGTTCGCATAAAATTCGGTTATAGCGTGATCCTGTATGAAAATGCTGCGGTGTATTTTTTTATGTAATACGGTAGACAAACAGGCAAGCGGGCCACCTGATGGAAAGTGGTCACCGCCGCCTATCGACAGCAACACCAGGGGCGCTACCAATACGTTGCCTGCTTCCAAGGAGACCTCTGAAATACCTTTTGAGCGATCCCATTAACCATAATATTTCAAGAACGGTAGTTTATCTGTGTATTAAAAGCAAAGTATACTATCCCTTAGTTATGATTCTTGGTTTACGATGATATTTCCATAACACATAGCCCAATGTTAATGGGTTATTACCATAAACGATAAGCGAATAGAGATATCAATTTAATGAGTGTAGTAATAACAGAGTATATGTAACGTAAATGGCCGACAAATACGGCCGTGTGTTGTCCGGCAGAGTAGAATAGCACCAACCCCTTACACTGGCGGGTGTCGGACAAGGCGACTAATGTTTTCTAGGCAAAAGATCTAGGAGAATCCGTAGGCTGGAATATGGGCAGCAGTGGTCATTCTAGTACAGTGGACATTCTGATGGAGTGGACATTCTGATACAGTAAACCATATGAACCCAACGGTATATTTGCTTGTGGTGGCACCAATCCACACCGTTTTTCGTTTTTAGACAATTTCGAGGCACGTCATGTTCGTTCTAAGCCTGACGGGCTCCTCAAGCTTGGCAGAGCCGTACCACCTGCACAACTGTGGTGATGTAGTGTACATTCTGGTACAGTAGTAACTCTCATACAGTGGACGTTTTGATACAGTCGACATTCTGAAGAAGTGGACGTTCTGATGCAGTGGATATTCTGATACAGTGGACCATATTAAAAGGCATATTTGCTAGTCATTCATCATTTTCGTGTTTAGACAATTTCAAGGGACGTCATATTAGTTATAAAACTAGTAACAGACGTTCCGTTGTGGCTGGAGCCGACCAACCGTCAGTTGCAGTTGATACTAATCCTTACACAGTATTAAATACAGGCGTTTTTGGGTGCGGAGGCCGTGGTCGGACGCCTGACCAAGGTCGGCGCGCCCGCCCATCCGAATTAATCCCAAAGCTACTTTATATTATACTAAGTAAAGGTTAGTATCGACTGCAACTGACGGTTGGCCGGCTCCAGCCAAGATGGAACGTCTGTTACTTGTTTAAGTCTGACGGGTTCTTCAATTGTACATGCTACCACCTAAGTATGTAAATTCAAATAAATAAATAAATGTACGTATATACCAGACAGCAAATAAATGAATACTGAATACTGAATACTCAATTACGAGGCACGTCATGTTCGGTCTAAGTCTGACGGTTCCTTAGGATTGACAGGGCCGTATCACCTGCACGACTGTGGCCCACAAACAGGAAGGGAGGGGGCCGCATAAAGCGAGCAATGTGTGTGCTGGCATAACTGAAAACCGATAAAGTTCACCCATAAGAGCCTGCTAACTGCCTCCGGCAAATATTTACTCTGCTCAGTAAATTACTCGACTAATGTCAAAGTAAACACGCTCCGCACCATATGTGGGCTTTGCGGGAGCAGGGAGGGACTCAGGGTTCGAAGATTTTTTTAATTTTTTTATAACACTTTATTGCACACAATAAAATTCATAGAGAAATATCGTCAATTTAAACGACACAATAGGCATTACTTATGTCTAAAAAGAAATTTCTTCCAGCGCGCCTACAGAAGAGAGATGTGATCAGTAAAGCAGATCGACGTGCAGACTTATTTATTTGTTTAAACTTAATGCACTGTTACATACAGCTATTATGGTGTGCGGATGTCCTTGGGAGGCGGTGATGACTTTCCATCAGGTGGCCCGCTTGAATGTTTGTCTGTCGTTTAACATAAAAAAAAAGCAGGCAAGCGGAAGATTTTCAGTCCCTTCCGGCCGAAGCTCTCGCCTAGACGTAATGTAAATTGAAAATTAAAAAATTAAGTAGCAGTAGGAACTCAAAAGCCATACGATAAATAAGTAAATAACAAGTCCTCTTAAGGAGCTTGCTCCAAAAATTGTAATCAAACAGCAAAATAGTAATGTTGCTTAGATTTTAACTGCACCTGCTTTAATTGACCGGACAGTTTGATAGCGCGTTCTATTTACCGCGCAGCGCCCTCTCTCGAGTACGTCAGGAAACAAAGTCAGAGCTGCTAACTGGAGACTTTCATCTTTGGTACTTACTATATTTCGTGCACAAATTGTGTTAAAAACTTAATTTGTATTAATAATAATAAATAAATAATAATAATGAATCGTGGACAAATTCACACAGCGCCATCTAGCCCCAAACTAAGCAAAGCTTGTACTATGGGTGCTAGATAACTGATTTACTAATTAAATACTTTTAAATACATACTTATTACACATAGGACCCCTAGACCCGTAACAGAAATTAAAATTAATCATTTAAATTTCTGCCCGGCCGGGAATCGAACCCGGAACCTCTTGCGTGGCAAACCACTGAACCACTCAGGTCGTCGTATTACCTAAAACTACCAACTAAATGACTACTCTGTGTGAAGGAAATAAATAAAGTTAGATTATTATTATTCTCTTTTAGGGCAATCCAGAGGGATTCTGAGAGCAGCACGTACATGCGTACTGGTCATCTTAATGACATCCCAAGGCCAAGCGAAAGAAAGAAAGAAAGAAAAGACATTTATTGCCCACAGCACACCACGACACAATAACAGTTACAATTACAGACAACGAAAACATGAATACTTAAAATATAAAAACAATACATAGCCTCCCATGCCACCGTCGGTGCCGCGGCGGCCAGCGTAAATGGTACCCAAGTGAATATCATGTTACGTTATGTAACAGAAGTAGTCCACAACAATGCAAAACCACCTATAACATAGTGCTTCTACGACCCGACGAGACCCCTGATATCCAAGACACAGGTCTCTGACCTACTTTGGTTTCAGGAGTTTCAATGTATTTGACCTCAGTACTATGTGCATTATCTGTGCTATCTGTATACCTATTAGATACATAGTATTTTTACCGCATGTCAATTTTCGAAATAAATTATTTTATTTTTCATTTTATTTATTATTAAATAATACTTACTAAGTATTATTTGCAGAGTCGTAGGGTTGAGGGTTGTTATTATTATTATTACATTGATATTGGTATTGGTTGGCCACAGTGGGATCCGAACCCGGTACTTCTCGCTTACGAGTCGGATACCTTAACCACTGGACCACCGATGCTCCTACTATTCATCCCCCTTGACCCTGGCTGCCGACCACCTCGTTTAGCGACAGACTATCACTAATCACTAAGGTTGTAGAATGAACCACCAGAGGTTTTGCCAGGAAAGTACAACATGGAGTTCATTCTTGAAGAAACGGTTTTAATGGGGTCGGCAACGCGTGGGTGATGCCCCTGGTATTGCAAACGTCCATAGGCTGCGGTGACTGCTTACCATCAGGCAGGCCGTAAGCTATTTTGCCACTATAGGGGTAGAAAAAAAAAAAGATGTTACCATACTCGACAATGCCTGCTTTAAAGATCTAGCCAACATACACGAAATGACATGATAGCGCTGGCACCCCTTATATGCTTAGACAAATTCACACAGTGCCATCTAGCCCCAAAGCAAGCAAAGCTTGTGTTATGGGTGTTAGATAACTGACAAACCACTCATATACTTTTTTAAAATACTTACTTATTACACATACTACATCCAGACCCGTAACAGAAATATAAATTCATCATTTCAATTTAACTCGGCCGGGAATCGAACCCGGGACCTCTGCGTGGCGACTGGCTTGTTAACCAACTGATCCACTCAGGTCATCATGTACAATATATGTTAAAGGGCAATGATGATGATACCTATTTTTTGGCACTTATTACTAGGATTGTGCTATTTCGTACACTTGTTCCGTAGATCTCTTCATCTTGGCGTTAATGTCCCGGTTGTGCTCTCGCGCACGAGGGCCCGGGGTCCGCCTTGACCAAGATCCAGGATTTGGCAGGTCAGGTAATTACAGTGGAGCGACTGCCATCTGACCTTCATGACCCTGCTACCAGGGGAACCTGACCAGATTGGATCATGGTTACACATTCAGTCGCCTGAATGTGCAGGTTTCCTCACGATGTTTTCCCTCACCGTAAGAGCATCATTAGCGTTCCGTAGATCTTTTAGAGTTATTTGTGACGCATGAGTTGACCTTCGTTATTTTGGCGAATAGTTTTATGACGTCATAACTTAGTGTGAAACCTGTCACGTGGGGTATGAAATGATATGGCTTCGTGAGTCGGTTCCAGAAATATCTTTATTATAAAATAGGGATCTTACAACGACTTATTTCGTAGGTTTTTAAAACATACCTCGACATGTTTCTGTTCACAACGTCCTGGGGCCTAATTCTCGCGCTGTGACATCTCGAATTCGCCATTTTTTCTAGCCACATATCTTCATTAATTGTGACAATAAAATGTCCATTACAGCCAAAAAATATTTTCTCAACTATCTCCGACACTCGTATATTGTCAAAGATCAATTTCAGTGACATTTTAAATACAGTTTTTGGCTTGAGAAAATGTCGAATTTAAAATGTCACAGCGCGAGAATCGCCCCCCTGTTCACAAAGTGACAACGCCCATGCGGTTCTGCATTTTTATTGCCTGCAACCTAATTCACATTTCAGTACGTCTATTACTAAGGTAACAAAACAAACATAAACATGCATGACAAAGTGCATAGCGCTGTCTCGCAATAACGGCGTACGCCGGCATACATTAAGGAAATGTTTCTTACTAACACAAAAAGAAAAACTAACACCCAAAGATTTGCGCTAGTGTGAAAACCTTGTAAATTACTTCCTAATGGGGTAGTAACTGCGTATAATGCAGACGTGACACAGGGACCTGTTAAGGGTAATTAAAAGGGGGGTCCATAACGTTGGAGCGTCGTTGGCCGAGTGGTTAAGGTATCCGATAAGTAAGCAAGAGGTTCCGGGTTGAAATCCCGCTGCGGCCATGTAACAATGACTCTTTTCTGATTTATGTACAATAGTTAAATGCTAACCGATGCTCTTACGGTGAGGGAAAACATCGTGTTGAAACCTGCACATTCAGGCGACTGAATGTGTAACCATGATCCAATCTGGACAATTTCCCCTGGTAGCAGGGTCATGAAGGTCAGATGGCAGTCGCTCCACTGTAATTACCTGATCTGCCAAATCCTGGATCATGGTCAAGGCGGACCCCGGGCACTCGTGCACGAGAGCACAACCGGGAAATTAAAGCCAAGATGATTATTTTTATTTATTGCGCTAAGGAAATGTCCCTAGCTAACACAAAAAAAAAAACTAGCACCCAAAGAGTTCCGCTAGTGTGAAAACGCTGTAAATTACTTCCTAATGGGGTAGTAACTGCGTATAGTGCAGGCGTGACACAGGGACCTATTAAGGGCAATTAGAGGGGGTCTACAAAGTGGTAATAACCCTGGTAACTGGAAGACGTTAAGGGAAGTCAGACAGAGAGAAACATGGCCGAAAATTATGAATTGTTATAGCAGTCCACTATGGGGTAGTAACTGCGTATAATGCAGACATGACACAGGGACCTATTAAGGGCAATTAGAGGAGGGTCCACAGCGTGGTGTCCGGGTCCGGTAGAGTAAAATATAGCGCCAACCCCTTGCATTACGGATGTCGTACAAGGCGACTATAAATAGTGACCACTTTCCATCAGGTGGCCCGCCTGTTTGCCTACCGTATGACATAAAATAATATTTAGAGGCAGTAACACCTCCGTAGCCAATTTTAGGCAATCGGTAGTACAGGCAAGCGGGCCTGATGGAAAGTGGTCAGCGCTACTTATGGATATTAGCAACACAAGGTAGACTGAGGGCACCGAGGGCAGGGTTATCCTACGTCATCGTTAGTAGAGGTTTAGGAGACCTACAAAACGGTTTGTCTGCCCGTACACAAACTGGCTCTTTTGTGCCAGGTTGCACACAGCCGCAGAGATACAGATACACACGTCAAACTGATAATACCCCTGTTTTTCGTCGGAGGTTAAGAAAAACACTGCTATAGATATCCAATCTGTCTCTTATCAAGATTCCAGCTAAATATCTACTAGTGTAAGTGTAATTGTTTTTAGAGACTTCTTTAGCTACGTCTTTAATTGGCCTTTGAGAAGAGCGAAGTAAGCTATCGTCTACAGATGTGTCGTTCTTTGCACGACTAGTGATGTCACGGTATCGATAATTTATATCGATGAATAATACCGGTTTCGAATGAAACATCATTAACATTGTCTGATGATGATTCATTCGAAACCGGTCGCAATATTTTAAGTTTATTTTAATTATAGTAGAACTTGTATAAAACAGTGTTTTAATTCTATCAAGTTGTATTCTCATAGTTGGTGCTTGGTGGTGAGGTCACGTGTAAAAGTAATATTCAGGGGACATTATATATATGGCTTTATCTACAATATCAATTAACTTTATCTATTTTTGCTTATATAGTCAACAATAGAGATATGATAAGAGTTCATATCACCAGCGATGTTTCATCATATATTCAGTTTTAGGGATGTTCACAACAACTGAACAACAACGTTGCAAAAATTTAATCGCATTTTCCACTTTTATTTAAAAATGTATGTAAACGATGTAGCTCTCTATCAATATACCAATAGAATATTATTTAGGAGCGGCGGAGACCTAGTGGTTAAGGGGTCCGACTCGTAAGCGAGAGGTCCCGGTTTCGGATACCAATGCTGCCAATAACTACTTTCTGAGTTATGTACATTAGTTGAACACTGACCGATGCTCTAACTGTGAGAACATCATGATGAAATCTACACATTTAGGCAACTGTATGTGTATTCATGATTTAATCTGGTCAGGTTATCCGGTCAATAGGTTCACGGAAGTCAGATGGCAGTCGCTTTACTAATATATACCTGATCTGGACCATGGTCAAGGCGTACCCTGGCCTCATGCGTTTTAAAAGAGCCGTCGGGGTCATAAAAACCACAGCAGTCGATAAACCGAAGCTATCGATACTCGATAAAGGACGACACTATGTCGTTATTTGCACAGCACTTGTCGTGACATACAAATAGATAAACTTTCGTATTATATCGGCGCGGCTTGGCCCTGTTACGTAAGGCTAATTACGTCACGCTGTTGCCAACAATTATCTAATTGCAATAATAGAAATGGTTACTTTTGCGATTCCGTGTCATCGATTTCATGGGTTCCACTGCAATAAACTGAAATTAATAAATCGATTATACGTAATCGTGAAAGTAACAATTTTTATAAATGAAATCAGATAATTGTTGGCAACAGGGTTACGTAATTAGCGTTCTGGTCAAGTGGCAGCGTGCTTGCGAGACCTATAACTAAACAGAGTCCTGGAACTGGATGGGTGACCGTTTCGTATTTTGACGGTAGTTGAACTTCAGTACCGCTACATCATCTGGCCTGGTGGCCAAAACTAGAACTAAGTGTCGCCATTTTTAAATGCCATTTTGGTGTCAAGTAAATTCAACATCAGCGTAGCCGTCTCGGGAGGTCTAAAAAGGCCACTAATTCATAATATCGTTCATATTATTAATTTTTTCATGAGATATTTAATATATTAAGTACAGACAAAATATTTACAATTAGTAATAAAATCAAATAAATTATTATTTATTTGTCACAAACTTACTGTACTGTAGCTGACATGTAATGTTGTGGGATAAGCTCGCCTTTGCATTATAAACCGTATTTTTATTTCCTGTAATGTTATAAATTGATGCAATAAAGAGATTACATACATACATACGTACAATTCAATATGGCGTCAGTTGGCCACAGAATCATAATATGAAACGCTAATATGTCCTTTTTAGACCCCCCAGGTCCCCCAGGTCGAATAAGTGCGTTCAATTGGACCAGCGCGTAGCTAGTACCAATCGCCACAGATTAGTTCCTGTTACTACGACTCAACTATCTACCTGTTGTTCATGAACATGTTTTGTCTACCCTGTGTGTCCGCGCACACTATGAGGCCTTGGTGAGACCGTATAGTAACATCTGTGAACATAAAAAATAATAATGTTGGTGTTAATATCCCGGTTGTGCTCTCGCGCCAGAAGGCTCAGAGTCCGCCTTAACCATGATCCAGGATTTGGCAGATCAGATAATTACAGTAGAGCGACTGCCATCTGACCTCCGTGACCCTGCTACCAGGGGATCCTAACCAGATTGGATCATGGTTACACATTCAGTCGCTTGAAAAGTCAGCATTCATCATAATGTTTCCACGCACCGTAAGAGCATCGGTTAGCATTCAACTAATGTACCTACATAACACAGAAAAGAGTCATTGGTACATACCCGCAATGGGATTCGAACCCGGTACCTCTCGCTTACGAGTCGGATACCACTCGAGTGTCAATAAAGTCTAATATCAAACAGATATATTACTTTAATATAGTCAGAGATACCAGACTAATATCAACATAGCCTAATATCAGATGAATATTTTAATCAGTCCACAAAGTCATAGCAGATTTACATGTCAAAGTTGATTTACTTACTTAGACAGCGTTTCATCTTTAAAGTCCTGTGGTTTTTATGGTTTTTAGCAGAACTACAAAGGTTATTACGAGTAGCTAGGTTAGATTGGCCGTATGGTGTTCGGCAGAGTAGAATAGCACCAACCTTTTACACTCGTGGGTGTCGTACTAAGCGACTTATGTTTTTGAGACAAAAGATTTTGAGTGTCCGTGGGCTTAAAAAGGGCAGCAGCATTTTCCATTGTTATTTTTATGACACTGCGATCTCCAACCCGCCTGCCAAGCGTGTAAAATATGGCAATAACCTCCCCTTGCGTGGAAGAGGCTCTAAGTCCCGCAGTAGATTGTTATGGGCTGTGAAGATGATGATGATTAAGGTGAACGCATACTTATCCAGCCAAACGCGTCGAACGAATTGAAGTTAGCAAGGCCTCGCATACCAATCCGTGCCGTAAAATTCGACCGCACCGAAAAAATCATTCCCTTTACACCTGTCGCATTGTAATTACATGTCAAAGAGAAGAAAAGAAGAAGCAATGTCAACAAACGCAACTGTCAGTGTCAAAATGCCCTTCCAGGGGGTCCAAAAAGGCCACATGAGTGCTTAATAATATTTGTCACAAACTTATCTGCGGTTCGCTGTTGTTGACATTGACGTTCAAAAACAAATTACGTCGTTGGCTAATCGAGCAGGCGTTTTATAGTATGGACGAATTTTACGCGCTAAAAATTAATTAGAGGAATTCTACAATGCATTTCATACATTAATTATTAATGATATATAATGAAATATTGAATAGGGATTACTTATTTAATATTTATATACTATAAATAAATAATTAATAACATTATAATTACTATTGACTGATATCTTGTATCTAATTTTATTATCTAGATGGAACTACTATTGACATTTTGATTACCATGCTTATTTATAATCATGACATTTATAAATTTTTATGAGTAATTCTATTAATTAATACAATTTTGTATCACATTTTATTTATTATGTAACTTAAAATGGTAATTCATTTAATTAAGTTGATAATTGGTATGTTATAATAATTTTATGACGTGTAATGAAAAGTTACCAATAAACAATGTCTATGTCTATGTCTATGTCATGACAATTCAAAATGGCGTCACTTGGTTCCAGTTTTCGCCACCGCATCAGATAAATTTGTGGCGCTCTAATATGAATCATAATATGAAACGCTAATGACCATTTTAGACCCCCAGCACATTTTCTTCCAGATTTGGACGAATCGTCGCGGACAGGGAGCTTACCTTAATAGGTAAAGAACGACTGGACTCCTTTTAAAGACTCCGTTCAAATTTTTCTCTTTCATTTCTGTCTCAACCTAAAAAAAATGCTTATATAAAAAGAATCCTTTTAGTTCGGGTTCATATCTACAATCAGAAACGATTTTACGATGAAGTTCAAAAATATAATTGTATCAGAAAAATGTATGACAGAAAATAGAGGACTTGTATATATGGAAGTATATATGGAATATAATTCACGTAGTTCATCACAATTTTTTCATACGTTTGTATACAATACGAAGACAGACAACAAAAACTTGAAAACCCTGCAAACAACAACTAAGAAATTACGTACAGACAGACATTCATCAGCCCACAGTGTGTCGTAAAGCTTTTATTAGCGAAGTCGCGTCAGGAAAGCTCAGTCAATAACTTGGAGCTTACAAAAGCTTTCGCGTGAGTAAGGCTTGTATGCTTGTAAGTAGGGATGCGAATAACACGAATATATAATACCTATTCGTATTCGCGAATATTGGTTAAGAGCGTCGGTAGCCGGGCGGTGGAGTATCCAACTCGTACACGAGAGGTACCGGGTTCGAATCCCGCTGCGGTCATGTACCAATGACTGTTTTCTGAGTTATGTACATTTTTTGAATACTAACCGATGCTCTTACGCGAAGGGAAAACATCGTGCTGAAACCTGTAAATTCAGGCATATGTATTTGTAACCATGATCCAATCTGGTCAGGTTCCCCTGGTAACAGGGTCATGGAGGTCAGATGGCAGTCGCTCCACTGTAATTACCTCATCGCCAAATCCTGGATCATAGTCAAGGCGGACCTCGGGCCTTCGAGCTCAAGAGCACAACCGAAACATTAACGCCAAGATGATGATGATATTATGTCAGGCACGGTCCGGCTCTACTTGGCATTGTCGGGCACTGACCGGCTATCTGGTATTGTCGGACACGGTCCGGCCGTTGTCGGCGTGAGTTGGATGTGCTACGGTCCTAAGGCGGCCAACATGTCACTGTGTGTTTCCTTCCCTACCCCTCCTCTTTGACGATTGAAAGAGATATGTAATGCTGAACATGCTGAGTGGGTAACATTTACGCTGGTCGCCGCGGCACCGACAATGGCATGGGAGGCTACGCATTGTTTTAGATGTTTTATTATTTATGTTTCCTTTGTCTGTAACAGTAACTGATATTGTGTCGTGGTGTCCTATGTGAAATTAATGTCTTTTCTTTCTTTCTTTAATGTCCTACTGAATAAAACAACAGTATTTGCTGTCTTTAGTGGGGTGATTGTGAGTGCTGGGGCACTAGCTTTCTAATTGTTTTTGTATTGTCTTTGTAAACTTTGTATGGATTTTATGCGCACTACCTATCAATAGATAAAATACTTTCGTTTCTTTCCATACTAAGATTGTCTGTAAGAGATCACTCTAGTGATAAGACCGCCCTTTGTACTGCTTACTATTATATATTTTATCCCATGTATGTATCCTGTAGTGTACAAATAAAGAGTTTTTGTATTGTATTGAATTGTATAAAGAAATTTGGAATTCGAATATTCGCTAACGAATATGCTGCACATCCCTACTTGTAGCTTTTATGTGTAGGGTGTAGGTATTACATGAGTCATACAGTTAATGTTTTATTTCACATTTGATGAGGTTAACTACGACCTTGATGGTAGAGCTAATAAAAATGTCTTTGCTAGGTTGGGACGGTTTATGTTTAGAAAATAAAACGAAACAGTAGGGGTAATAGACTGTAAGAGTGACGTAGGTTACCCACGTCATCGAGTACCTACAAGAAAAATTAAAAGTTACTTTTCTCTTTTGTGACTATAATGTCTTCTACAGAGTAAGAATCTGTTATTTACGAATATCTGATGTAAAAGTTTTAAGAGATGTTGATTCGATGACAAAAAAATAAAAAATAAAAAATGGTCTGCAAAGCGAAACTGCTAAACTACATCTTCTTGGATATAGGCACTCCGGGTTTTTTACTTATAGAACCCATACAACGATATATAAGTCGCTATCGCTACGAAAAGTCGAAATGTAGCAGTTTAGGCCAGAATTTCCTTTTGCGGTAAATTTTTTTTTTTTTTTTTTTTTTAGGCAACTCAGGCCCATATTTATAAATACCCAAACAACACAAATACAAAATAAACTAATACAAAATACAGACAATGATAAAACCTATACCTACATACAAATTATTATAAATTGTAAACTAATATATAAAAATATAATTTATTATTATCTTAAAAAGTTACTGACACTTAATGTCGTTCGGCTTAATTTGTAGACGACCCACGTTTTGTGGGACACCAAGTCTACTATCACTGCCAAGTCGAATTTTTTTGTACTTGATGACGTAGGATAACTAACTTCACCCTCAGTCTTTTGTATATAGCTCAGAAAGAAGTCAACGGCAGTGGGGTTCCAACCCGGTATCTCCGGGTGCGAGTCGAACCCCTTAACCATTAGGCCGACGACGCGCGACGCTCTCGAATCTACGTGGAAGAAAGTTCCTATAAAGGACAGTACGGGAATATTTTGGTACCATTCATGATTGCAGATAAGTTATTAAAATTACTTAAACAACAAAATATACATTTTCCCCTTTTCTCTGTGAGTTAAAAGATGCTTTTACTTACAACTCCCAAAATATTTCGTTAAGTAACTTTTGGTGTCATCTATAATTCTAACATTTACCTCACTCCTGGATTAACTAATTGTTCTAATTTATTTCGTCATTTAAATTCCAAGCAGCTTTCCGTCACGTCGGCTTCCGAGATTGTTCCATCCGTCTCAGGATTCCTAGCGGAAGACCTTGATCCACCTCTTTTTTTTATGTAATACAGACAGACAAACAGGCAAGTGGGCCACCTGATGGTGCGTGGTCACCGCAGTGTTTAAATATAATAATGGAAAATGCTGCTGCCCATTTTCCAGACTACGGAGACTCTTGATCTTTTGCCTCGAAAACATTAGTCGCCTTGTACGACATCCATGAATGTAAGGGGTTGGTGCTATTCTACTCTGCCGGACACCACACGGCCACGATGCAAGTTCGATTAGCCTCAAAATACAAAACGGTCACCCATCAAGTTACCCATATCTAACGTTTGTTATCAATATCGCAATGAAGGTTATGCTCATGCTTACGCTTATGTTTTGTTGTAAAGTTGGACAATCGATTTATCGCCGGTTGAAGTTCAGTTGTACTTCATAAAACAATAAGGTTCATTTTCCATCCCTGGTTATTTATTATCGCTGTACCGATTTTGATGAAATTCCCACCTGAATGGACATACGCTTTTATTCCAATCTACTCGCGCGCTACAGCGTGTGTAAACAATATTCAGGGCTAAATCTATTTTGATTTGTGTGTTGAGCTTTCATGGCCGCCTTACACAGACCAAAACATACCTACATATTCTTAACAATAGCAGGATTACTGTTAAACCCATTCATCATACGATTTCACCGTAATAATAGAGGATATTCTCGTGTAAGTGACGTAATTGCGTAAACCGTAGGCTGTAAGGACATTTGGTGATAAATGATCAGAGATTTTGAGGCGACGCGTGAGTTACTCGCTCTCATGTACATACTTCGCTTACTATATTTTGCGAAAGTGACATTATACGAAGGTGACAAATTTTATTATTATTATTGACAACATTTGACGTAGTTGACACTGTAAGTTAGACAGTATAAACCGACTAATTTTAAATGGTGTACAATAACGATGGCGGCTTATTAAGGTTATAGAATACTCAATAGCGTTAAGTTATATTTCCTCTAAATAGTTTATTATTGCCAGTCGTGTATGCCAAGAGCGTCGGTAGCCAAGCGGTTACAGTATCCGACTCGTAAGCCAAAGGTCCCGGGTACGAATCCCGCTCCGGCCATGTACCAATGACTGTTTTCTAAGTTATGTACATTTGTTGAATACTAACCGATGCTATTGAGATGAGGGAAAACATCATTGAGATGATGAAACCTGCACATTCAGTCGGCTGGATGTGTAACCATGATCCAATCTGGTCAGGTTCCCCTGGTAACAGGGTCATGAACGATCCCATGTCATAGTCCAAAGGAAACACTGTGGCTGGGAGCTCGTTCCACATCGTTCATCATTCGTTTTTTATTTATTTATTTATTTAACATTTTATTGTGCAGAAAATATACATAGCGAATAACAGGGAAGGTAGTAAATAGTTTTAGGTCTGTGTATTTGGACAGTTTTTCAGCTATTGTACTTTGTAAGTTGTGGGTGTTTGGAATTGCAATACAATGTCAATCAGGAAGGCTGTTTTGTTTATTTTGTCTACTACAGTGCCATACCCCTAATATACCTCTTGAACGATCCCATGTCATAGTCCAAAGGAAACACTGTAGCTGAGAGCTCGTTTCACATCCTGCTAACTAATCGGCTTTTCCGAAATTTAAAAACTAAAATATCAAATTTTTAATTAAGTGTTGTGTTAGGATAGTGCTTGTACTTAATTTGAAAGCGCTTTGCTACTGAAAAGGCGAACCATTGCAGGGACTGGGATGGACCACTAGCATGAGGATATAGAATTAGATGAGACGGGGCACCCATCCTTATGTCGTGGTTGTTCCAGCTATCCGCACGAGCCGCTTTGGCTCGACCTTTATAATGCGTACGGCTAAGGAGTGGAACGCGTTGCCTGCGAGTGTGTTTCCTGATCAATATAATCTGGATGCCTTCAAGGCTGGAGTGAATAGGCTGTTCCAAGACAGGCATGCTCCATCTTCGACCGCATCGTCACTTACCAACAGGTGAGATGGCGGTCAAATGCTTGCCTTGTAAAATATAAAAAAAAAAAAAAAAAAAAAAAAACCAGGTTTAGTCCTCATGTTATGTTACAGAGTCTTCCATCCTCCATAATCCAGTCCTAATCATAATTTACCTTTGTAAATTATTTTAAATTATATTATCTTCAATGTAATTTTACTGATAAAATTTTATTCCTCTTTATTAACGATACCTTAAGTGATTACCATTATTATAATTGACTGAATTGACTTTTGACAATTGGCTTCCATCGGTATAAAAAATCTCTGGCTAATTCATAAACTTGTGGATGCGAGTGGCTTAACAAATAGGGCCCTAGGTTAATAAAATTTTTGACAGAAAATTTACTTACCTTAACGTACAAACACTTCGCTTTCCAAAACCCTTTTTAAATCAAGTTATAATGTTTCCCCGTCCAGTTGTGTCAAAGTACCAAAATAGTGAGGATTTTGCACTACCTAATTGAGTTGGATATTCGTCAGTCAATATGAACAGTCGTTTGGTGCAAGGCATAAACTTCTATTAGATACAGATACAGCGCTATCCGTGGCTTAAGAGCGGCTGAGTATCCAACCGTAAGCGAGAGGTACCGGTTCGAATTCCGCTGCGGCCATGTACCAGGTACTCTTTTCTGAGTTATGTACATTAGTTGAATTCTAACCGATGCTCTTACGGTGAGGAAAAACATCGTGATGATCGTACCTGGATGACGGGACACTCGGAGGTGAAGTAGCTACGGTTTCAAAAGATTTACATAATTTAACAACTGAATTCCAGAAAATCGGCCTTCCTTTAAATTTTTCGAAAAGCGAGTTATATTTGGACCTAAAATTGACTGACAAAGAAAAACTCATAACTGAGTTTGACTCTACGGCATCGGGAATTTAAATTTTAAACGACGAAACCCTCCGCCATCATGGACCAGTTCATTCCGGCTTTCTTAAAAGGAAAACAATCAAAATTTGAAATTTATTGTCAAGAACGGTAAAAATAAAGTCACACATGGCCCTGTATATACTACGATTCTGCCTGTTTGTCCCAGAGTTTACTTACTTTTTACAGTGTAGTCCGATTTGGAAATTTGAAAATGTAATTCTTCCTTTTGATAATGAACTTAAATCTATACTCGGCAAAATTCTAAATTTAAATCTAAATACGCGTTCTTGGTCTCAAGCTGCTCTCCCGATTCGCCTAGACGGTGTCGGGGTACGCAAAATTTGTAATGTTTCTCTTCCGGCTCTTTTATCATCTGTGCACATCACTGAAAACCTGGTATCAATAATTTTGGGACAACAGCATAATTTTATCCAAAGCCTATGCTGCGCGGATGCTAAACAAGCCTGGGAGAGCTTATGTCCGAGTAAGACTCTCCCAGAGTCTCCGATTCACCAACGGCTTTGGACTGAGCCACTTTGTTAAAAAATTCAAAAATATTTAATACATTCTTCGGCTAGTGTTTCGGAAGGTGCTCGTCTCTTGGCCGTTTCTGAGTGGGAGTCAGGATTTTAGCTTCAAGCTGTCCCTTACCTGAATATCGGCACAGTTTTAGATAACCTATCGTTATCTATTTCATTCGTTCAACCTCATTGGTGTCCCTATGGTGCATATGTGGATTCGCTGGAGCACCAAGGTCTGTCATGTAGTCGTAGCGTAGGCCAAATCTCCAGGCACGCGGCAATAAATGACGTCATCCGAAGGGCGCTTGTCACCGTCAACGTACCGGCCGTATTAGAGCCGAATGGTACCGTACGTGAGGATGGTATGAGGCCTGACGGCATGACGCTAATTGCTTGGAAACGTGGGAGGGCGCAGGTGTGGGACGCTACTTGCGTGGATATTTTGGCGCCGTCCCATGTAACCTCTATCGCCCGCAGCGCTGAAGCTGCGGCATCTGCTGCTGAGGACCTCAAACGGAGGAAATATGAAAGCCTAGCTCAGGACTTCATATTTCAGCCGTTTGGGATTGAGACGTTGGGACCGTGGGGCCCTGATGCTTTAAAACTTTTTAAAGTTTTAAGCAAAAAGCTTATCGACACCACAGGTGATCGGAGAGCTGGCGTTCCTCAGACAGAGGATAAGTATTGCTATCCAACGAGGCAACGCAGCTAGCTTTCTGGACACCTTTCCGCGGGACAACGTTGTGGATGACTTTTTAAATATATAATATTTTATTGTATTAGTGTTTAGTTTTATTTCTAATTGTAAATATTTTAGTGAACCTGTTTCAATAAATTTCTATATATCAAAAAAAAAAGAGTTAAAATTTCAATATACCTATATGCCCCACAGGTTTTAAAAAGAGAGTAGACATGTTTAATTAAATTAGGTCATACTGATAATAAAATAGCAAATGTTCCAAAGTTCGTTTGAAAATACCCCAAAGCTAAAAAATCAATAAGAATCAATAGCTAGACATAATACGTAGAATCTTAGATAAAACTAAATTACCAATACCTTCGCTCTGTTCGACCACTCTATAAGCTCAAGATTTAAAACTACTGACATTAAGTCTCTGTTTAGCCTGTTTTATACTAATTTTATTAACATTTATTATATGCATATTCAATTTTGCAATTAACTAGTCAATAATCACCTATATAATAAGCAAAGGCCCTAATCTCCTGCCTTGAGGCACTCCCTCGTTATCTGCCCTGATCCAAGCCAGTCACGTCCTGTTGACAGAATCGTGTCTAGTGTTCTGATTCTGAAGAGGATTTGCGGTCCAGTGTTTGGATGCTCAGTTCATCCCTACTCGGTGTATTTAAGTAATTTATCTTCTTCATATAAGGCAAAGGCTTTGATAAATTCTTGTTTTCTTCTAGGCGGAAAAAAGTAAAACGTACAAATTTTGGTAGTTCAGGAATTCTGTTTAGTATTTAATATGAAATATCATTCCGGTAAAGAGCCTCGGTGGCCGAGCGGTCAGGGTATCCGACTCGTAAGCCAGAGGTACCGGGCTCGAATCCCGCTGCGGCCATGTACCAATGACTCTTTTCTGAGTTATGTACATAAGTTAAACACTAACTGATGCTCTTACGGTGAGGGAAAATATTGTGATGAAACCTGCACATTCAGGCGACTGAATGTGTTGCCATGATCCAATCTGGTCAAGTTCCCCTAATAACAGGGTTAACGAGGTCAGGCGGCAGTCTGATCTACTAAATCCTTGATCATGGTCATGACTGACCCCGGGTCCTCGCGTTCGAGAGCATTACCGGGATATTGAACCTGGATAAATTAATATATTACATACATATTTTACGTTACGCCCTTTTCCAGTAGGGGTAGGCAGATACTCCATTGTTCCACTTGCTGCGGTCCTGACTAACCTTCTTTTCTTCTAAATCCATGGTCACAAAAAGTGATTTAATCATCATTATCATCATCATCTTGGCGTTAATGTGCCGGTTGTGCTCTCGCGCACGAGGACCCGTGCTTCGCCTTGACCGTGATCCAGGATTTGGCAGATTAGGTAATTACAGTGGAGCGACTGCCATCTGACCTCCGTGACCCTGCTACCAAGGGAACCTGACCAGATTGGATTAATCGATTCTGTGAATATTTTTCATAATTATGTATTTGTTTGTTTTCAGGTACGTACACTATATCTTCAATTGGAAATAAGAACAAGGTCTGGGTATTTTTCACCTCCGGCGAAAAAAGAGGGTTGTTATAAGTTTGATTCATTCAGAAGTTTGATTGACACATCATACGTAATCGCAAAAGTAACAGTTTCAATCATTGAAATCAGAAAATTGTTAGCAACAGACTTCTGTAATCAGTCTACTGGTGACCTAATTTAGGAAATAGACTGTACAATAATCCACTCGCGCGGAGCCGCGGGCTTAAAGCTAGTTAGATATAATTTCAGAATATCTATGATCCATATAACTATTGTTGCTAACCTGGCTGATACCCATATACACCACGTACCTACTCTGAAAAACTCTAGCCCATCCCAAAAGCCGTTCGTCATATTTTATCAAAGTGCGTAACTTTCGGACGTTGACAGTAAAATTCTGACAATGATAAGGGTTCGGCCATTGTATCTCGATTGTGAGGACTTTGAGTAATGATAGTGCCATGTAAGGTGGAGTAGCCTCTATATACCTACTTAGAGTTTTATAGAGCCGTTTATACGCTTACCTACGAAGGAGCATAACTTTACAATCCTACCTTCAATTATAAAAAGTATAATTTTATTAGGTTTACTAAATACCTGAGTGAATTAGTGTGTTGTCGGGAGGTCTGGCAGTCAATCCTGGCTTCTGCCTTTCGACTCGTTTTCTTCCATTTCGCCCGGTCTTGGGTATCCTCGCGTAAGCCATCGGCTCTCGCATCCAACTCGGCGATGTTAATCCATCGCTTCTTGGGCCTTCCGCTGGACCTCTTTCCTGACACGGGAAGGTTTAAGCACCTATTTCCCACGTATCTCTGGGGCTTACACATAGGTCTGAATGTTTTTTAAAATTGTGTTGTTTTTTTCTTATATTATCCGGCAGACAAACAGGCATGCGGGCCATCTGATGGAAAGTGGTCACCGCCGCCTATGGACATCAGCATCACCAGGGGTGCTACCAATGCGTTGCCCGCCTCTAAGGAAACCTCTAATACACCTCTTGAACGATCCCATGTCATAGTCCAAAGGAAACACTGTGGCTGGGAGCTCATTCCACATCCGAATCGTACGAGCGAGAAACGTTCTTTCGAATCTTCGCGTGGACACCACTAGAGGGTCCACGTAATGGGGATGGGTACCCAGCCCACGGCGGGTGGTGCGATGGCGGAATTGTGCTGTGGGCACCAGATCAAATAATTCCTCAGAACACTCCCCATTGTACAGCCGGTGGAACACACACAGGGAGCCAAAGTCCCTTCGATCAGCCAGTGGTTCTAACTTGCCTGTCAGTATGGTATCGTCGACAATTCGTACGGCGCGCCTCTGTATGGAATCCAAGTGATTAAGCAGGTCGGCGGTTTCCCCGGCCCAAAGATGGGAACAATACTCCATATGTGGCCGCACCTGTGCCTTATACAGCAACAGGCGCTGTTCTGGGGTGAAGTATCGCTTAGACCGGTTAAGCACACCAAGTTTTGTAGATAAAGTAATATATTTACTGCTTTTCAAAGTATTCTCCATTATATTTTAAATTACTAAAATTAAAGCATTGGTTTCTTATGTTTTAAAAGAATAAAACATTCGAAATTCAAACATTTATGAACGACCAGGAACGCAGAACTTTCAGTGTGCTCTATGTAGGTACTATTTAAAACAGTATTGTTTCTCCGCAGTTTATAAGCTAAGTGTTCCCATAAATTTCCCGTTCCAATATAAAACCTGGCTTATCGATATCTCTGAAGGTCTTATAATGGCGTCCATTAACCATAAAGACGGGGTATATTGCTATTGTAGGGAAATTATTCCATTTACCTAAAGGTCGTTTTTGTAAGTTGTAGGTTTTTGGAGAATTTTGTGTCGCGGAGATAGTTTTAAGATGGTGGAGAAAGGAACTAGGCGTCTTTTTGCGTTACAATAAGACAACACAGATGATAATTTTTATGAGCGTCGGTACCGAGTGGTTACATCCGACTCGTAAGCGAGAGGTCCCGGGTTCGAATTTCACTGCCGCCATGTACCAATGACTTGTTTCTGAGTTATGTATATCAACCGATGCTATTACGGTGAGTAAAAACATCGTGATGAAAAGCGGGGATCGCATGATTTCTAGAAATTCCGAAATCTATAATCTGTATCAACGATGGATATCATCATAATCACAGCCCATGACGTCCACTGCAAGACTTAGGGCCTCTCCTACGAAAAGGGGAGTTTATTGCCATAATTTTCACGTTGGCAGTTGTACCTAAATATAACAATGGAAAACGCTGCTGCCCATTTTCCAGAGACTAGATCTTATGCCTCGAAAATATTAGTCGCCTTGTACGACACCCATGAGTGTAAGGGGTTGGTGCTATATAACTCTGCCAGACACCACACGGCCAGATATATATGCCAATAGATAAAAATCGCGATAAATATCAAGCGTGAAGCATTCTTCTTAGGTTTTCGTAACTTTCATGCCGGAAGGTACGATACTCTAAAAAATCGATTAAAAGAGCACTGTCTCTCTTTACTCACCTGATAGTATAGTAAATATATTACATTTCCGCACTGAAAGTATAGAATCTAACCTAACCTAACCCGACCTTTTGCTGGTCCAAGCAAACCCATAACCACTTATACCACATTCTGACATTAAAACCGCTGCTAGGGGCAACTGCCCCGTCACAGCAATTCCGCTGCACTGAAGGGGTGAGGAGAATTCTCTGACTGTTTCTAACATACTCGAGAGAGGGCGCTGGGTGTAAAATACAACGCGCTAACGGCTCGATCCGGGTAAGATTATAAGTACTTTATTGAATTGTTATTATTTCGCGTTAATTATTCAATTATAACACAATTTTTGTGGTACATACACATATTGTACTTGTGTGTTGTATGTACTCTCTGTCTCTGTGTGTGTTGCATTGTGTTGTGTGTATTTGGTAAACTGTAGGATAGCAGTTAACCCATTTAGAGGGATTAGGCACTTAACAGTTTCAAAGGAGAGATTCTTGAGCCAAGAAATACAGAAAGTAAACATTTATTGCACGTGGACACCACGACACGCGCTAACGGCTCCGTCCGGGTAAAATTATAGGTGGTTTATTAAATTATTAAATAGTTGTCAGATAAATTGTTTTGCAATTTTTGTAGGCACAAGTTCTTTTCTGCATTTATTCGGTGAAGGACTTGTACCAGCTGAAGAGTATCAATCACTGTCCTTACCTTAGACCGTACCTGAAGAATAAAAAATTAAGATAGGCCGACTATGGTGCCGACTAGTTAGCCTATGTGATAGGTATGGTGCCGGCCTATTTTAATTTTTTATTCTTTAGGTACGGTCTAAGGTAAGGACAGTGATATTGATACTCTTCAGCTGGTACCTACCTATAATTTTACCCGGACGGAGCCGTTAGCGCGTTTCATTTTCCACCCAGCGCCATCTCGCGAGTACGTCAGTAACTACATGGGACTAGGAGCTTTTATGGAATCGGAATATTTGTCGCCGCCGGATGGTTAAATTTGCCGGTTAAATAAAAGATTAATTACATTTTACTACCTATGGATGGAACGCCTGCCCGCTACTTATGCCCCGAAGGCGGAAAGAGGCCGACGGGATTAGATAGAACAACTTCTTCGCACATTGGATTGCTTCCCTGGTCATTATAATCTAGACGCCTTCAAGGCCAGAGTGAGTAGGCTGTTCCTAGACGGGCATGCTCATCATCGGCCGCTTACCACCAGGTGAGGTGGCGGTTAAATGCCTGGCTAGTCCTAGTCCTCAGTAAACTAGTAAAATTAAAAAAATTAAAAAATGGGAGCGTCGGTGCCCGAGCGGTTGAGTATCTGACTCGTAAGGGAGAGGTACCGGGTTCGAATCCCGCTGCGGCCATGTACCAATGACTCTTTTTGCAAACGTCCATAGGCTACGGTGACTGCTTGCCATCAGGCAGGCCGTGAGCTTGTTTGCCACCTTAGTGGTATAAAAATGGAATTTATTATTTCTTCCTTACACCGCCTTATCTATTACTGCCGCCAAGCAACTACGGTTGCTTTGTTGTGTTCCGGTTTGAAGGATAAGGTAGCCAACGCAATTACAGGCATGAGGCATTTCATCTTAGTCCTCTCAGTGACAACGCAAACACACCTGCGGTACTGCACTTTTGTTGCCCGCAACCTAAGTGCATGAATCGTAGATGTTATGAGTTACAGTTACCGCTTACCGTCAGGCGGGCTGTCTGCTCCGTAGTCACTGCGTAGAATAAAAAACACAAACGACATTGCCCCAAATTTTCAGAGTTTATCACAACGCTGACCTAACCTAACCGAATTTAAACCTAATGCAAACTAAGGCCGGCACCTCATTCGCTCCCCTTCGGTTGCAGATGTCCTTGGCCTCGACTCCGCTTATTTACGCGTTTTTGGTATTCTGCTACAATTGAAGCTGCCGTTGATTCAATTACAATTCGATCGCGCCTTAGTAACTTAGACGATTCGAGGCGCAGGACGACGGTGGCCGCTTTCTAACATTGGACCATCCATTCGTGCCTGCTAAACACTTTTTTTATTTGTTTTGAACTAAACTAGCGTTCTGTTTCTACACTAATATGTGTAAACATTTTAGTGTATAAGTAATCTTACGTAGCATTATACTTACAGAGCCTCAGTGGCCGAGCGGTTAGGGTATCCGACTCGTAAGCGAGAGGTACCGGGTTCGAATCCCGCTGCGGCCATGTATCAATGACTATTTTCTGAGTTATGTACATGAGTTGAAAACTAACCGATGCTCTTCCAGTTTCCAACACATACGAGAATTACTGGCCTCGTTACATGTGCGTCCGCTGTAGGGTCTTGCCCTGATGAATAGTTATATGTATCATCATAGCCCATAACTGTCCACTGCAGAGTTTAGGGCCTCTCCCTCGAAAGGGGAGGTAATTGCCATAATCTCCACGATTGACAGGCGGGTTGGAGATCGCAGTGTTATAAATGTATCAATCGAAATCGCTGCTTGTCATTTCCAGCCTATGGAGACTAGATCTTTTGCCGCGAAAACATTAGTCGCCTTGTACGACACCCACGAGAGTAAGGAGTTGGTGCATTCTACTCTGTTGGACACCAGACTGCCACACTGTTATATGTATACTTACGGTTATTAAGATTCCTTTTTAAACAACTGTTCAGCTCGTTGAAACATTTATTTTCAATTTTAATGTAATCGTTACTATGGGATTTGTGTTTTCATTTCCTTTTCTTTGGCCCTTCAGGCTTTAATGGCTCTCCAATTATATTATTGGTTCTGAAAATAGAGGATACTATGTTTTTTTGGATGCGACAATTATTCTACATGGTCTACGAATTACGTATTTCTTGATGTACCGTTTTGTTTTATTAATTTGTGAATTTATTTCCTTTTGGCCTTGGAGACGTTATTTTCTATACCTATAATTTTATATAAAATCTTTGCATCGTATTATTGTTTTCTAGTTGTTTTGAAGTTGTCAAGCAGTGACGAACCATAGATCGATGCCATGATGGCGAAGATTTTAATCCTATTTGCCGGCCACAAAAAGACGGTGGCTGTCATAGATTTGAAATTAATTGACTGCTAGAGAAAGAAATACAGACTGATGTCTGGAATAGAAAAAATAGGATGGGTATTTGAAGTAATTTAACGAAAATGGCAATTGTTTGAAAAATAATGTATAATTGACCAGCAGAAGCGATTTTCGTAGATTAAAGTAATATTAAGTCACCGGTCCAGAATGCACATGGTTTCATCAAATAATTCTCTTTGAAATTTTCAATTAAAAAAGGGCAATGTTTGCCTAAAAATAAATCCACACATCGGCACAGAGCTATGAAGAACTATGTTCTTTTCGGCCTTCTATAACGAAATCTCAGTTGAACTTTGTGATCCTGACAGGACAGAGGTTATGTGAAGTAGACTCTTTTAGGAACTCTTGTGTTTTACCTTTATAAACTCGTTGTATGTAGCAAGTTTTCCGCACTGAAAGTATAGAATCCACCGCGAGACCTGTTACAGGTCCAAGCAAACCCATAACCACATACTGAGCCCATAACAGTCCACTGCAGGAATAAGGGCCCACAAAAAGGGAGGTCATTGCCGTAATCTCCATGCTTGGCAGGCGGGTTGAAGATCGCAGTGTTATAAATGTATCAATCTATGGAGACACTAGATATTTTGCCACGAATAAATTTGTCGCCTTCTACTACACCCACGGGTGTAAGGGGTTAGTGCTTTTCTATTCTGTGCAAGGGGCAACTACCCCGTTACAGCTCTTCCGCTCAGTGTTGCCAGACCCGATCAGAACACTTGCCCATGCAGGTTGTTAAAATTGCTCTCTCCGACACAAAAGCGCCCATTTTCGTATTTTTAAAGAATCTCACTCGCTTACTCAAATAACGTTAAAACAATTACGATGTATTCATCAGGTCTTGAAAATGGTAAGTGGTTTAAACAGTTTACGAGATAGATTGATAACCGAAGTGGCCGTTGATTAATGTGAATGTGAACCAGTTGTACCTTGACACTCTTTGTACTTAGAACAAATCTTAATTTTTCGAAATTTTTCGACCCTTAAAGAAATATTGTCTAAGGCATTTAAAGCATTCCATACAGCTCCAACCTGATTACCAAGTAGAAAACAAAAAATTCGCTTAAAATGGCTATTTTTCCAAAATTGCCCATATTTCACCGGTTCCTAGACCTTTCCGCCCTTTTTGCTCTTTTCACAACAAAATCCGAAAATTGCTTATGGCGTGGGCAATTGCTCACGGTCTGGCATCACTGCTTCCGCTCCACTGAAGGGTTGAGAAGAATTCCTCGACTGTTTCTAACGTACTCGAGAGAGGGCGCTGGGTGTAGAGTACAACGCGCTAACGGCTCGATCCGGGTAAGATTATGAGTACTTTATGGAGTGTTTAAATAGTTTGATTCTTTTCTATCATGAAATAATTTTTGTGGAACATATACATATTGTACTTGTGTGTTGTATGTACTCTCTCTCTGTGTGTATTTGATAAACTATAGGATAGCAGTTACTTCATTTAGAGGAATTAGGCACTTAACAGTTTCAAAGGAGAGAATCTGGAGCCAGTTGGTGATAAGGCCACACAATTCAATAAATCAGATATTACTGTAGTAGACAAAATCATCGATCTGGTAAAGATCGCAGGTACCAGCTGGATGCGGAAGGCACAAGACCGGCCTTTGCGGAGGCCTATGTCCAGCAGTGGGCGTCTTTCGGCTGATATGATGAGACAAAATAAACAAAACAGCCTTCCTGATTGACGTTGCAATTTATGACTGAATGTGTAACCATGATCCAATCTGGTCAGGGTCCTCTGGTAGCAGGGTCACGGAGGTCCGATAGCAGTTGCTTTACTTTAATTTTCTGATCTAACAAATCCTGGATCATGGTCAAACCCCGGGCCCTGTATCGGGAAGTGAACACCAACATGATTATTTTTTTATAATCTAATCGAGGCCTACGCCAACGAGATTACCGACGACGCCAGTCGACTTTTATCTGTAGATTCAAAAACAATGATCAGCTTGGCCGACTTTGTGCCTTTTTGTAACCGATTAGTTAGTCGGCCAGTAGCCTAGTCGGTGCCATAGTCAGCGCATTTCTATTTTTACAAGCTTTTATTTGTTATTTATCTTGAAGTGTTCGTATGTAAGTTGTCTGTCAAAATTTGCACCCCATTCTTCGACCATTTGTTGGTATCCGATTGAGCTTTTGGTATACATATGTAACTTGGATGACAATGCATTAATATGGTGCCATGGAGCTGGTTTGATGATGGAGTCGGAAGGTGGTCATAGGAACTAACGAACGCAATAAGATAAACTCGTCGTGGTTGGGCTCTTTGGAATGGTCTTGATGAGTAGGTACTATACCGCGCGATAAAAGCTTAAATATTATCATCTCGGCGATATATTCCGGTTGCGCTCCCGCGCGGCACGTGAGGGCCTGGGCGATGAAAGCTTAATATAAAAAAAATTGTATTAATTTGAGAACTTATTTACCCTTCGGTCTAGGGTAAGAATTGATACACTTCAGATGGTACAAGTCCTTCACCAAATAAAGTCAGAAAAGGACTTGTCCCTACAAAAATTGATTGTCATTTGTCTGTATTTAATTATTAAATGATTTAATGAACCACCTATAATTTTATTCGGACGGAGCCGTTAGCGCGTTTCATTTTCCGCCCAGCGCCATCTCGCGAGTACGTCAGTAACTACACGGGACTAGGAGCTTTTATGGAACCTGAATATCTGTCGCCGGAGGGTAAAATTTATAATACAATACAATACAATACGAAAACTCTTTATTTGAACACTGCAGGATACATACATGGGATAATAGTAGTTTATGCAACTGTCATATAAAAGGGGGTATTAGAACATGAGTGTCTGTTTATCATACGAGGCGTAGCCGAGTATGATAATTATTTGACACGAGTGTTTTAATACCTAATTATATGCAGTTGCATACACTACTTTATTTACACTCATATTTTCATGTTAAAAACTTCGTACCTATAATTTTTTCAACTTTGCTGGATGTAAGCTGCGAGTTAGTTCTGTTGTATCTACGCATCAAGGATATCAAGCGGCCGGAATTTCACTTCACTACTTTCACATTCATCTATTTATTTGCTTCAAACAAGAAAAAACATTCACAATCACAAATTACAACAGTTAGAAAAAATATTCTGTTTAGCGGGAAAATAATTCCAAATGTACACAATCTTGTGATTATCCACAGACTATGAACTGATCACAAATATAAACAGGAATTTTGAATTTGTTGAAGACATTTAGGTATTCAGCCTACATTTCGCCGTGTCCCGGCGCCAGGCAAAAATTTAAAAAAGAAAAGTGTTGCATAATTATTAAAAAGTTATTTTTCGATACAGCTGTAATGAAAATAGTATGGAAAATGCTGTATCGAAAAGTATTTTTTTTTAATTTCTTAAACAACTGTTTTCGAATATGTAATTGGAACATTACGCTATTAGTGTAGATAAAATATATTATAGTAAACAGTAGAAAGGGCGGTCTTATCACTAAAGTAATCTCTTCCAGACAACCTTGTCCGGACTACTCTTTACACATATTAGTGTATTAGTAATCTTACGTGGCAAAATACTTAAATGCAGAGCCTCGGTTGCCGAGCGGTTAGGGTATCCGACTCGTAAGCAAGAGGTACCGGGTTTGAATCCCGCTGCGGCCATGTATATATGTTATTGAATGTGCAAGCGTAGCTAAATCGAATTTTTTAAATTTACCTCTTAACCTTGCGCAATTTTAATAAAAATAATGTAAAATCAATAAATGAACGATATCGGCATCTCGAAATTTAAAACATTCTGGTGTGGCAGACTGTAAACCTAATCCAATTTTCGCAAGCAATTAATGAGCGAACTCAGTGAGCTCGATATTTCTGGCATTTTGGCTATCAAAAGTTTCCATGATTAACTTGAAAAGAGACAAATTCGAAAATCGTGAGGGCGTGTGGACCAAGACGCTTATACGAGCCAGGTCCATCTAGAAAGAACGGAGTAAGGACTTTTTTAAATCTGTGGGCCCCACCGATAATGTTGAAAATATGAGCTTTCCGGGCCGTTTCCGCAGTCCGACGAACTCGCGCCCATTCTGCGTGGATGTGATGTACTCCTAGATACCCTACCGTTCTACCCATCCTATCTCTTCCAGGACAGCATATCCTTCTGTTTTACAATCGTCTGCTGACGGTTTTGTAGTTATCCGAGATGCTTAAGCCTGTATGATGCCATCCCCTCGCATCAAACATGCGAGTAACACAATAAATGTTGTTCTATTCTATTCCATTCCATTCCGTTATATTCTATTCTATTAACTCTGGCCTTGAAAGAGTTCAGGTTCGGGGAACACAGGCAAAGCGTTGCACTCCTGAGCTGAGAGCTGGTATCTACTACCTAGGGATGGAACTAGTTCCCGCCTCTTCTGCCCGAAGGCGGAAAGGGGCCGGTGAGATAACATTGAATAACTCCTTAGCATACTTCCCGAAATAGAACAATAAACAAAAACAATTACCCTTTTTAAAAAATAGAAATATTTTTATTGTCGTCATTTTGACGTTAGATATTAAGAGACATTGGGCGTATGTTTTATAAAAATACTAAGTCGTCTTCTACCTGGAGATTGCTCAAGTTTGGGCAACTTGGTATGTTTCGAAAATATTTCTTGGATTTTTAAAAAAACATGCTTAAAACTTAACTGTAACGAAATGGTTTATTGTAATGTTACAATTTCTGTAAATAAACAGGTGGCTGAAAGGTAATAGTGAAGTACATTTTTAAAACAGGCTCATGGAGCCCTTTCATTTGAAACTAACCATGAGAGGTTGCAGAAAAAAAATATTTTATATCACATACATAAATTGAGGACGTCATTACTGCTCCCCATGAGAATGTTTTTAAGAACTACCGCTCAAAATTATTGTTATAACCTAAAGTAGCCGTGTACTAGACGGCTATCCTGTACATCGATTAGCGATTTTCTATAAATAATTAACGAAGTGGTAAAAAAAAAAACAAGCAGTCACCGTAGCCTATGGACGTTTGCAATACCAGGGGCATCACCAACGCGTTGCCGACCCCGTAAAAACCTTTTAACCCCTTTCTTGACGAACCCCATGTTGTACTCTCCAGAAAAAACCTCTCCAGGTAGTTCATTCCACAACCTTAGTGTGCCTGGGAGAAAGTTCTTTTGGAACCGCACAGATGACATCTACCTTCATCTATAGATTCTAAAACAATGATGGCTTGGCCAACTAGTCTGCCTTTTTATAGCCGACTAGTTAGTCGGCCAGTCGTCGATTAGTTAGTCGGCACCATAGTCGGCCTATCTTAATTTTTTTTTCTTCGGGTACGGTCTAAGGTAAGGACTTCTGACTTCATTAGTGAAGGACTTGTCCCATCTGAAGTGTATCAATCACTGTTCTTACCCTAGACCGTGCCCGAAGGGTAAATAAGTTCTCAAAGTAATAATATTTTTATTATATCAAGCTTTCATCGCCCAGGCGAGTTTATCTTATTGCGTTCGTTAGTTCCTATGACTACCTTCCGACTCCATCATCAAACCAGTTCCATGGTACCATATTAATGCATTGTCATCCATGTTACATAGGTATACCAAAAGCTCAATCGGATACCAATAAATAGTAGAAAAATAGGTTGTAAATTTAAACGGACAACTTACATACGAACATTTCAAGTTAAATAAAAAATAAAAGCTAGTAAGAATAGAAATGCGCTGACTATGGCGCCGACTAGGCGACTGGCCGACTATCTAGTCGGTTGCAAAAAGGCACAAAAGTCGGCCAAGCCGATCATTGTTTTTGAATCTACAGATAAAAGTCGAAAGGCATCGGTAATCTCGTAGGTGTAGGCCTCGATTAGATTATAAAAAAATAATTATGTCGGTGTTCACGTCCCGGTTCAGGGCCCGGGGTCCGCTTTGACCATGATCCAGGATTTGTTAGACCAGAAAATTAGAGTTAAGCAACTGCCATCGGACCTCCGTGACCCTGCTACCAAGGGAACCTGACCCGATTGGATCATGGTTACACATTCAGTCATCTGAATGTGCAGGTTCATCACAATGTTTTTTCTTACCAGGAAATCATCAAACCGATTCAACTAATGTACATAAATCAGAAAAGAGTACATTGGTACATGGTGGCAGTGGAATTCGAACCCGGTACCTCCCGCTTGAGAGTCGGATACCATTACCACTAGGCCACCGACGCTCCTAAGCAATGAGCAGTTGCTATTCAAACCTAATTCAAACAGCCAGTTCATATTTTCCTGATCCGGTATCGATAACAGTATTCGACTGTGAGGGCGCCGTAAGTAATCCTACTGCAAGCAAAATTGCACTTTGTGGTGGGTGCAGTTTCGCTTTTCAGACACATTAAAGTCACATTTCTTTTTGGTGGCTATAATGTGGCAGAAAAGCGAAACAGCCAAGAGGATATGAGGCAGACCAACTTTCTTTTACTTATACAAGATGTAAGTACTACCGATATGAAAAGTCGGAGATTGGGACACAAAAAAAATTGTTTGTGTCAGTTTGTGAACAGGGAGACTACCGTTTTGTGGGTCTCCTAAACGTCTACTATCGCTACAAAGTGGCATTTTTCTAGTAGTCGATGACGTAGGATAACCTACGGCGCCCACACAGTCTGTATCAGTCAGATGCAAAAGCGAGCAGGAATGACATTCGGTCTTGTCGACAGGCCATGATTGGTCGTTTGAACCAATTCGGCTAATTCGCTGGTTATTCTAGACGCTGCATTTCAAGGAATTTGCCAAGGAGTCAATAATCATCTTACATCTTACAATGGAGTGACTACCATCTCACCTCCGTGACCCCGCTATCAGGGGAACCTTACCAGATTGGATTACAAAACTCAGAAAAGAGTCATTGGTACATGACCGCAGCGGGATTCGAACCCGGTACCTCTCGCGTACGAGTCGTTTTTTTTTTTTTTTTTTTCTAGCCGCTTATTGGTTGTAAGTGACGATGCGGCCGACGATGGAGCATGCCTGTCTAGGAACAGCCTATTCACTCTGGCCTTGAAAGCGTCTAGATTATAATGATCAGGGAACCATTCCAATGTGCGAAGGAGTTGTTCGATCTAATCCCGCCGGCCTCTTTCCGCCTTCGGGGCATAAATAGCAAGCAGGCGTCCCATCCATAGGTAGTAAAATGTAATTAACCGGCAAATTTAACCATCTGGCGGCGACAAATATTCCGATTCCATAAAAGCTCCTAGTCCCGTGTAGTTACTGACGTACTCGCGAGATGGCGCTGGGTGGAAAATGAAACGCGCTAACGGCTCCGTCCGGGTAAAATTATAGGTGGTTTATTAAATTATTAAATAGTTGTCAGATAAATTGTTTTGCAATTTTTGTAGGCACAAGTTCTATTCTGACTTTATTCGGTGAAGGACTTGTACCAGCTGAAGAGTATCAATCACTGTCCTTACCTTAGACCGTACCTGAAGAATAAAAAATTATGATAGGCCGACTATGGTGCCGACTAGTTAGCCTATGTGATAGGTATGGTGCCGGCCTATTTTAATTTTTTATTCTTTAGGTACGGTCTAAGGTAAGGACAGTGATATTGATACTCTTCAGCTGGTACCTACCTATAATTTTACCCGGACGGAGCCGTTAGCGCGTTTCATTTTCCACCCAGCGCCATCTCGCGAGTACGTCAGTAACTACATGGGACATGGAGCTTTTATGTAATCGAAATATTAGTCGCCGCCGGATGGTTAAATTTGCCGGTTAAATAAAAGATTAATTACATTTTACTACCTATGGACGGAACGCCTGCTCGCTACTTATGCCCCGAAGGCGGAAAGAGGCCGGCGGGATTAGATAGAACAACTCCTTCGCACATTGGAGAGCTTCCCTGGTCATTATAATCTAAACGCCTTCAAGGCCAGAGAAAGTAGGCTATTCCTAGACGGGCATGCTCATCATCGGCCGCTTACCACCAGGTGAGGTGGCGGTTAAATGCCTGGCTAGTCCTAGTTCTCAGTAACCTAGTAAAATTAAAAATATTAAAAAATGGGAGCGTCGGTGGCCGAGCGGTTGAGTATCTGACTCGTAAGGGAGAGGTCCCGGGTTTGAATCCCGCTCCGGCCATGTACCAATGACTGTTTTCTCAGTTATGTACATTAGTTGAATACTAACCGATGCTCTTACGGTGAGGGAAAACATCGTGATGAAACCTGCACATTCAGGCGACCGGATGTGTAACCATGATCCAATCTGGTCAGGTTCCCCTGATAGCAGGGTCATGGAGGTCAGATGGCAGTCGCTCCACTGTAATTACCTGACCTGCCAAATCCTGGATCATGGTCAAGGCGGACCCCGGGCTCTCGTTCTCGAGAGCACAACCGGGACATTAACGCCAAGATGAGATGATTTTTTATCATCACAGCCCATAACTGTCCACTGCAGAGTTTAGGGCCTGCCCCTCGAAAGGGGAGGTTATTGCCATAATCTCCACGATTGGCAGGCGGGTTGGAGATCGCAGTGTTATAAATGTATCAATGGAAATCTGCTTGTCATTTCCAGCCTATGGAGACTAGATCTTTTGCCGTGAAAACATAAGTCGCCTTGTACGACACCCACGAGAGTAAGGAGTTGGTGCTATTGTACTCTGTTGGACACCAGACTGCCACACTGTTATATGTATACTTACGGTTATTAAGATTCCTTTTTAAACAACTGTTCAGCTCGTTGAAACATTTATTTTCAATTTTAATGTAATCGTTACTATGGGATTTGTGTTTTCATTTCCTTTTCTTTGGCCTTTCAGGCTTTAATGGCTCTCCAATTATTTTATTGGTTCTGAAAAGAGAGGATACTATGTTTTTTTGGATGCGACAATTATTCTACATGGTCTACGAATTACGTATTTCTTGATGTACCGTTTTGTTTTATTAATTTGTGAATTTATTTCCTTTTGGCCTTGGAGACATTATTTCTATACCTATAATTTTTTATAAAATCTTTGCATCGTATTATTGTTTTCAAGTTGTTTTGAAGTTGTCAAGCAGTGACGAACAATAGATCGATGCCATGATGGCGAAGATTTTAATCCTATTTGCCGGCTACAAAAAGACGGTGGCTGTCATAGATTTGAAATTAATTGACGGCTAGAGAAAGAAATACAGACTGATGTCTGGAATAGAAAAAATAGGAAGGATTTTTATGTAATTTTACGAAAATGGCAATTGTTTGAAAAATAATGTATAATTGCCCAGCAGAAGCGATTTTCGAAGATTAAAATAATAATAAGTTACCGGTCCAGAATGCACATGGTTTTATCAAATCTCTTTGAAATTTTCAATCAAAAAAGGGCACATGTTTGTCTAAAAATAAATCCACACATAGGCACAGAGCTATGAGGAACTCTGTTCTTTTCGGCCTACTATAACGAAATCTAAGTTGAACTTTGTGATCCTGACAGGACAGAGGTTATGTGAAGTAGACTATTTTAGGAACTGTTGTGTTTTACCTTTATAAACTCGTTGTATGTAGCAAGTTTTCCGCACTGAAAGTATAGAATCCACCGCGAGACCTGTTACAGGTCCAAGCAAACCCATAACCACATACTGAGCCCATAACAGCCCACTGCAGGAATAAGGGCCCACGAAAAGGGAGGTCATTGCCGTAATCTCCATGCTTGGCAGGCGGGTTGAAGATCGCAGTGTTATAAATGTATAAATCTATGGAGACACTAGATATTTTGCCACGAATAAATTTGTCGCCTTCTACTACACCCACGGGTGTAAGGGGTTAGTGCTTTTCTATTCTGTGCAAGGGGCAACTACCCCGTTACAGCTCTTCCGCTCAGTGTTGCCAGACCCGATCAGAACACTTGCCCATGCAGGTTGTTAAAATTGCTCTCTCCGACACAAAAGCGCCCATTTTCGTATTTTTAAAGAATCTCACTCGCTTACTCAAAAAACGTTAAAACAATTACGATGTATTCATCAGGTCTTGAAAATGGTAAGTGGTTTAAACAGTTTACGAGATAGATTGATAACCGAAGTGGCCGTTGATTAATGTGAATGTGAACCAGTTGTACCTTGACACCCTTTGCACTTAGAACAAATCTTAATTTTTCGAAATTTTTCGACCCTTAAAGAAATATTGTCTAAGGCATTTAAAGCATTCTATACAGCTCCAACCTGATTACCAAGTAGAAAACAAAAAATTCGCTTAAAATGGCTATTTTGCAAAATTGCCCATATTTTACCGGTTCCTAGACCTTTCCGCCCTTTTTGCTCTTTTCACAACAAAATCCGAAAATTGCTTATGGCGTGGGCAATTGCCCACGGTCTGGCATCACTGCTTCCGCTCCACTGAAGGGTTGAGAAGAATTCCTCGACTGTTTCTAACGTACTCGAGAGAGGGCGCTGGGTGTAGAATACAACGCGCTAACGGCTCGATCCGGGTAAGATTATAAGTACTTTATGGAGTGTTTAAATAGTTTGATTCTTTTCTATCATGAAATATTTTTTGTGGTACATATACATATTGTACTTGTGTGTTGTATGTACTCTCTCTCTGTGTGTATTTGATAAACTATAGGATAGCAGTTACTTCATTTAGAGGAATTAGGCACTTAATAGTTTCAAAGGAGAGAATCTGGAGCCAGTTGGTGAAAAGGCCACACAATTCAATAAATCAGATATTACTGTAGTAGACAAAATCATCGATCTGGTAAAGATCGCAGGTACCAGCTGGATGCGGAAGGCACAAGACCGGCCTTTGCGGAGGCCTATGTCCAGCAGTGGGCGTCTTTCGGCTGATATGATGAGACAAAATAAACAAAACAGCCTTCCTGATTGACGTTGCAATTTATGACTGAATGTGTAACCATGATCCAATCTGGTCAGGGTCCTCTGGTAGCAGGGTCACGGAGGTGCGATAGCAGTTGCTTTACTTTAATTTTCTGATCTAACAAATCCTGGATCATGGTCAAACCCCGGGCCCTGAATCGGGAAGTGAACACCAACATGATTATTTTTGTATAATCTAATCGAGGCCTACGCCAACGAGATTACCGACGCCAGTCGACTTTTATCTGTAGATTCAAAAACAATGATCAGCTTGGCCGACTTTGTGCCTTTTTGTAACCGATTAGTTAGTCGGCCAGTAGCCTAGTCGGTGCCATAGTCAGCGCATTTCTATTTTTACAAGCTTTTATTTGTTATTTATCTTGAAGTGTTCGTATGTAAGTTGTCTGTCAAAATTTGTACCCCATTTTTCGACCATTTGTTGGTATCCGATTGAGCTTTTGGTATACATATGTAACTTGGATGACAATGCATTAATATGGTGCCATGGAGCTGGTTTGATGATGGAGTCGGAAGGTGGTCATAGGAACTAACGAACGCAATAAGATAAACTCGTCGTGGTTGGGCTCTTTGGAATGGTCTTGATGAGTAGGTACTATACCGCACGATAAAAGCTTAAATATTATCATCTCGGCGATATATTCCGGTTGCGCTCCCGCGCGGCACGTGAGGGCCTGGGCGATGAAAGCTTTATATAAAAAAAATTGTATTAATTTGAGAACTTATTTACCCTTCGGTCTAGGGTAAGAATTGATACACTTCAGATGGTACAAGTCCTTCACCAAATAAAGTCAGAAAAGGACTTGTCCCTACAAAAATTGATTGTCATTTGTCTGTATTTAATTATTAAATAATTTAATGAACCACCTATAATTTTATCCGGACGGAGCCGTTAGCGCGTTTCATTTTCCGCCCAGCGCCATCTCGCGAGTACGTCAGTAACTACACGGGACTAGGAGCTTTTATAGAACCTGAATATCTGTCGCCGGAGGGTAAAATTGACAATACAATACAATACAATACGAAAACTCTTTATTTGAACACTGCAGGATACATACATGGGATAATAGTAATTTATGCAACTGTCATATAAAAGGGGGTATTAGAACATGAGTGTCTGTTTATCATACGAGGCGTAGCCGAGTATGATAATAGTTTGACACGAGTGTTTTAATACCTTATTATATGCAGTTGCATACACTACTTTATTTACACTTATATTTTCATGTTAAAAATTTCGTACCTATAATTTTTCCAACTTTGCTGGAAGTAAGCTGCGAGTTAGTTCTGTTGTATCTACGCGTCAAGGATATCAAGCGGCCGGAATTTCACTTCACTACTTTCACATTTATCTATTTATTTGCTTCAAACAAGAAAAAACATTCACAGTTAGAAAAAATATTCTGTTTAGCGGGAAAATAATTCCAAATGTACACAATCTTGTGATTATCCACAGACTATGAACTGATCACAAATATAAACAGGAAAATTTGAATTTGTTGAAGACATTTAGGTATTCAGCCTACATTTCGCCGTGTCCCGGCGCCAGGCAAAAATTTAAAAAAGAAAAGTGTTGCATAATGATTAAAAAGTTATTTTTCGATACAGCTGTAATGAAAATAGTATGGAAAATGCTGTATCGAAAAGTAATTTTTTTAAATTTCTGGCGTGAAAAAAAACATTACGCTATTAGTGTAGATAAAATATATTATAGTAAACAGTACAAAGGGCTGTCTTATCACTAAAGTAATCTCTTCCAGACAACCTTGTCCGGACTACTCTTTACACATATAAGTGTATTAGTAATCTTACGTGGCATAATACTTAAATGCAGAGCCTCGGTTGCCGAGCGGTTAGGGTATCCGACTCGTAAGCAAGAGGTACCGGGTTTGAATCCCTCTGCGGCCATGTATCAATGACTCGTTTCTGAGTTATATTCACTAACCGATGCTCTTCCAGTTTCCAACACATACGGGAATTACTGGCCCGTTACACGTGCGCCCGCTGTAGGGTCTTGCCCTGATGAATAGTTATATGTATCATCACAGCCTATAACTGTCCACTGCAGGAATAAGGGCCCACGAAAAGGGAGGTCATTGCCGTAATTTCCACGCTTGGCAGGCGGGTTGGAGATTGCAGTGTTATAAATGTATCAACCTATGGAGACACTAGGTCTTTTGCCACGAATAAATTTGTAGCCTTGTACGACACCCACGAGTGTAAGGGGTTGCTGCTATTCTACTCTGCCGGACACCACACGGTCAACCTTATGAACGGGTTGCATTGAAACCGGTGCAAGGGGTAAATACGCTGTCACAGCCCCTCCGCTCCACTGAAGGGGTAAAAAGAATTCCTCAACTGTTCCTAACGTACTCGAGAGAGGGCGCTGGGTGTAAATTACAACGCGCTAACGGCTCGGTCCGGGTAAGATTATAAGTACTTTATTGAATTATTACATAGTTGTTAATCATAACATAAATACTTAAAGTTTTGTGGTACATACACATATTGTACTTGTGTGTTGTATGTACTCTGTCTCTCTCTGTGCTGCATTGTGTTGTGTGTATTAGGTAATCTGTAGGATAGTAGTTACTTCATTAAGAGGAATTAGGCACTTAACAGTTTCAAAGGAGAGATTATGAAGCCAGTTGGTGATAAGACCACACAATTCAATAAATCAGATATCACTGTAGTAGACAATATCATCGATCTGTTAAAGATTGCAGGTACCAGCTGGATGCGGAAGGCACAAGACCGGCCTTTGCGGAGACCTCTGCGGTGGCCTATGTCTAGCAGTGGACGTCTTTCCGCTGATATGATAAGATAAAATAAACAAAACAGCCTTCCTGATTGACATTGCAATTTATGAGCGAGTTTGCGAGGAGAGACATAATATAATATTAAGAATGTCCCGGTTGTGCTCTCCGGGGTCCGCCGTGACCATGATCCAAAATTTGGCAGATCAGATAATTATATTGAAGCGACTGCCGTCTCACCTCTCTGACCCTGCAACTAGGGGAGCCTGGCCAGATTGAATCATAGTTACACATTCAGGCGCCTGAATGCGCAGGTTTCATCACGACCCTTTCCGTAAAACCATCGGTTAGTGATCAATTCAACTAATGTACATAACTCAGAAAAGAGACATTGGTACATAGCCGCAGCCGAATTCGAACCTGGTACCTCTCGCTTACGAGTCGGATACCGTAACCGGTCGGCCACTAACGCTCCCCGTGACGGCGGATATGAAAATTAAACGTTTATGTATAGACCTTCCTTGGGACTTAATATTGAATAAGTCTGACAGGTAAATGTTATAATAATAATAATAAAACAACGGGACTCGACGTCAGATTTAATAAATGCTGTTATTAATATTGTGTTAACGGTAAGCCTGTCTGATTAACAGGTTCCTACGGAATTAAGATTTGGGTTTGACTTTGTTTTGTTACTACGGGTTATTCTCCAACACAGCGTCGGTGGTCTAGTGGCTAACGGGTCCTACTCGTAAGCGAGAGGTGCCGAGTATTTTTTTATGTTATTCAGTGACAAACGAGAAGACAGCCCACCTAATGGTAAGTGGTAACTGTCACCCATAACACCTACAATTCATACATTTAGGTTACAGGTAACACGAATGCAGAACCGCAGATGCGTTGTCACTGTGAGGACTAAGATGGATTGCCTCAATGCCTGTAATTTCGCTGGCTACCTTATCCTTCAAACCAGAACATAACAATGCAAGTATTGTTGCTTGGCGGCAGTAATAGATAAGTCGGTGGTATTCACCCAGGCAGACTTCACAGACTTGACAGAGTCCTATTACCTGATGACATACCATTTTTTATACGACTAAGATGGCAAAAAGCTTACGGCCTCGCTTATGGTATCAGGATCACGGACGTCAAATGGAAGTCGCTTCACTGTAATTACCTGATGTGCCTAATCCTGGATCATGGTCATGGTGGACCCCGGGCCCTCGTGCGCAAGAGCACAACCTTGACATTAACGCCAAGATGACGATGACATTTGCAAAACTTACAACTTACTTTCACAGTTTATTTTACAATTATTAAAATGCTTTGAACTCATAATTTGAAAAATATGGACGGAAAAGGGACGGACTATCTAAACGGACATCGAACGGACGTTTTTATGTATAAACGGACTAAAATCTACCCTTTTGGAACGTTCTGGCACTGTGTACACTGTACGTAGTTAAGATGTAATTAATGCGCTTATTACACCTAAATAAATTTAGTCAACTAAATGCAAAAGCAAAAGGCGTGAGAGCAACTCGAAGTGGAATGTATGACTCACAAAATAAGGTCCATTTTCGGACCACGCCTTTTAAAAAGCGGCGCGAAACGATACATAATGTAAGTGATACCATTTTATATGGAATTCAATTTACCATAAGCAATAAATATAATAACGGTGTCAAATAATTCAATTCAATACTTATGTCAATAGTTCATTAAACATTAAAACAGAATAATAACAATTATATAAATAACTACAGACTGCTAATTACAAATTTACAAGTAACTAAATAGTTACATCTATAAATAAAGTAAATCATACTTATGTCAATTAATCGAATACAATAAAAATGTCAAATAATTTCACAAATTTATTCTGGCCATGTCTGTATACATGCAATCCAATATATTAATGAATCAAGTCAAAGTAACTATAAAAACAATGTCAAAATGTATTTAAGAAATCAATGCCAAACAAACATATAGGTAATCGCACTAAATAATTAAATATATTATACAGGTACCTACAGTAGACAGGAAATGCAATGGTTGCAATAAGGCTACTCGACAAGTATAGTCGTCCAGAATAAAGTAAATCCCATTATTTATTTGTATTTTTATTTCAAGTCACATAAAACTTTAATAGTAGTTTATGCAACTGTCATATAAAAGGGGGTATTAGAACATGAGTGTCTGTTTATCATACGAGGCGTAGCCGAGTATGATAATTATTTGACACGAGTGTTTTAATACCTAATTATATGCAGTTGCATACACTACTTTATCTACACTCATATTTTCATGTTAAAATTTCGTACCTATAATTTTTTCAACTTTGCTGGAAGTAACTGCAAATCAGTTCTGTTGTATCTACGCGTCGAGGATATCAAGCGATATTCACTTCACTACTTTCACATTTATCTATTTATTTGCTTCAAACAAGAAAAAACATTCACAAACACAAATTACAACAATTAGAAAAAATATTCTGTTTAGCGGGAAAATAATTCAAAATGTACACAATCGCAACCACAGACTATGAACTGATAACAAATATAAACAGGAATTTTGAATTTGTTGAAGACATTTAGGTATTCAGCCTACATTTAGCCGTGTCCCGGCGCCCGACAACAATTTAAAAAAGAAAAGTGTTGCATAATGATTAAAAAGTTATTTTACGATACAGCTGTAATGAAAATAGTATGGTAAATGCTGTATCTAAAAGTAATTTTTTAAATTTTTATAGACTGGCGTGAAAAAAGTGTATCCTTAAACAACTGTTTTCGAATATGTAATTGGAACATTACGCTATGAGTGTAGATAAAACACATTTAGCAACGACGTCACGAGCTCAATTTTCATACAAATATTCGAAATGGTTTTAACTTGAATTTTTTATTTTATTTTATTGAAAATTAATCAGTCAATTTAGATTTAAATGAGTTCCCAGTCAACAACTTCAAGTCTTCAGGAAGATGATTATATAGAGCTACACACATATGGCCAATATTCCTCTTATATATATCTCTCTTTGAAAGCAGTGGGCTGATATAAATAATTCATAATTTAATTATTATAATATGATTCATAACTGATGGTAATAACTTGGGAGGTCTTTCCAAAAAAGGGAAAGCCTCGACAAAAATTGTCCACCGGATAAAAGTCCGGTGGACCGGTCATTAGCATGGAAACGCGATATCATACATATAGTAGTTATCGTTCTTCCGCATACGTGAAAGACCCTACATTTTAGCTCGGTCCTATCGCTAGCGCGTTCTATTTTACGCCCAGCGCCATCTCTCGAGTACGTTACGCAACAATGCGAGACTACGGCTTAGAGAGGCGCGGATCTGTTTTAATAATATATTATAACAGAACGTTATGCTATTATAAAATTTTATGTTATTTTTATGGCCGTGTGGTGTCCGGCAGAGTAGAACAGCACCAACCCCTTACACTCGTGGGTGTCGTATAAGGCGACTGATGTTTTCGAGGCAAAAGATCAAGAGTCTCCGTAGTCCGGAAAATGGGCAGCAGCATTTTCCATTGTTATATTTAAACACTGCGATCTCCAACCCGCCTGCCAAGCGTGGAGATTTTGGCAACAGCCTCCCATTTTAGTGGGAGAGACCCTAAGTCCTGCAGTGGACTGTTATGGGCTGTGATGATGATGATGATGTTATTTTTAACGTTATAATATTACACCATAATATAATTATACCTACCGTATAACGATCTCCGTTTTTCAGTTATGTATTATTATTTACAGTTGATTTAGTACCGTGGGGAACAAAATTGTATATACAAATGCATTATTAATAAAAATATTTGTAATACCAAGTAATAACAATAGTTTTGCTACTATTGACGACGTTAACATTAATTATATTATGTTAAATAACAGATTATAACAGAAAAAATAACACAATAATCGTTTATTAATATCACAAGGTAATTAGAATAATATTATGCGAGCGTCGGTGGCTGAGCGGTTACAGTATCCGACTCGTAAGCCAGAGGTCCCGGGTTCGAATCCTGCACCGGCCATGTACCAACTGGATGATTTCTAAGTTATGTACATTAGTTTGAACACTAACCGATGCTCTTACGGTGAAAAAAACATCGTGATGAAACCTGCACATTCAGGCGACTGGATGTGTGTAACCATGATCCAATCTGGTCAGGTTCCCCTGGTAGCAGGGTCATGGAGGTCAGATGGCAGTCGCTCCACTGTAATTACCTGACCTGCCCAATCCTGGATCATGGTCAAGGCGGACCCCGGGCCCTCGTTCTCGAGAGCACAACCGGGACAGATAATAATCTCTTTTTATTAATTAAGATAATATTTTAGTTATCTTGTGTTATTTAAAATGCCAATAAATTGGTAGCAGAAAATATTATGTATGAAATATTATGTAATGAAAATATTAAAATTAGGTGTTATAAGTATATTTTTATACCTTTATAATATACCCGTGATCTAATATAACGATATTCTGCAGCTGCGAAGTGGATGTTATGCAGTAAGTCGCGTTCTTATCCGCCTGTCTGTCATACTAGGAGAGTACTTTTATTATGATCATTCTATAGTTAACACATTTAAATCATCATCATATCAGACGCCCACTGCTGGGCATAGGCCTCCCCCAGATATCTCCATAAAGGTCGGTCTTGTGCCTTCCGCATCCAGTTGGTACCTGCGAACTTTACCAGGTCTTCGGTCCACCTGGCGGGAGGCCTACCCACTGTGGCTTCCGGTACGTGGTTGTCACTCGAGAACTTTACTGCCCAATCGGCCATCTGTTCCCTGCCGACTATCACTTAAGTTTGGCAAGTTGGCAACGCATTGAAATGGTGGTACGGAAATGGAGGTTAGGCATATTGGAATGGAAATCATTCCGTAATTATTTACATTTTAATTTCTTTTTTATATGGGTGAAAGCTACTGCTACATGTAGGCAGATTGAAGATCTTTATTTTACTTTATATTTCTCTTTCTATTAAGGAAAACATACAGCTTTACATTCATAATATTACAAAGCTAGTCCGTACATTTTAACCAATTAAGTTTCCTCTGGGATATATGACATTGTTTTACAAATTTGGACTGGATAACAAAAAAAAATTTAAAAGCATTAGTTTAAAAAATATATAGAATTTTTTCTTGTCCTGGAATTGCAGATGTTCATAGGCGGCGGTGACCACTTTCCATCAGGTGGCCCGCATGCCTGTTTGTCTGCCGTATTACATAAAAAAAATATATATATATTGGTACACTGAGGAGGAAGGTTCGAATTGAAGAGCATATATAATAGAGATGTAGCGCTACATCAGATTCAGACGGGTCAGATTTCACTTGTAATTGTAAGTATACACTGACTCTACGGAACAAGCACCCTATTAATAAAGACAAAATAATAATGAGCAAATAATCTTTCAAACTTTCCGTTAGCAAAACTTTATTTAAAATAATATTTATGAATTACTGCGTGTATTAATTTACCTTTTGTACACTAGTTCCACTTTACTATTAATATTATTTATTTCCATACAGTTTTACAGCAATGAAAGATTTATTTATTTATTTATTTTTTTATTAAATCTTCATGCACAAAATAGTACAGTGGCGGACTTAAAGCTAAAATAGCCTTATCTACCAGTCAACCAGGAGATGATGGATAAAGAAAAAGGTAGGCGGTGCAAGAGAAGCTACTAGACAAAAAGAAGGAGGGGAACCGTTCAAGAAGGAAAGGAGAGGAAAATTCAAAAGATTCAAAATATTTATTTGTAAAAGATAGGTATTACAGATGTTATCATTATCTTCAATGGTTTCTCTATCCTTTGCCCGCATGCTGAGGCGTACAAATCTTTAAATGTAATTGTTTCATTTTTCATTTTTTAAATATGAAATATAGTTAAAACTGTACAATTTAAAGTTGCAATGCCACTAACAAAACTGCTGTTTAAAATTTTGATTATCTAACCAGCATAATGTAGGTCATTGCGAATAAGATTGTAATGTTAGTTGTTGTGTCAGGACAGAGATAAGTGGCGGTCCATAGTCTCTGCCTACCCCACCTGTGGGACATTGTGTGAATTTGTCCGAGCCTATTATTGTCACAAAATCTTGTTTGTGGCCCACAATATAAAAAATAATAATCATCTTGGCGTTAATGTCCCGGTTGTGCTCTCGAGAACGAGGGCCCGGGGTCCGCCTTGACCATGATCCAGGATTTGGCAGGTCGGATAATTACAGTGGAGCGACTGCCATCTGACCTCCATGACCCTGTTACCAGGGGAACCTGACCAGATTGGATCATGGTTACACATGCAGTCGCCTGAATGTGCAGGTTTCATCACGATGTTTTCCCTCACCGTAAGAGCATCGGTTAGTATTCAACTAATGTACATAACTCAGAAAAGAGTATGTTTATATGTACGTAAACTCTTTATTGCTTAATAAATACAGGAGTTACAAAAGTACAATTTTACCAGATTTTAAGAGTCATTGGTACATGGCGGCAGTGGAATTCCAACCCGGTACTTCTTGCATACGAGTCGGATACCTAAACCTTGTGTTACTTTACTACAGAAATATTAATACTACTTATTCTTAGTACGCTATCACTAAAGTATCACCAACAGGCAGAATCTAACAAAGGACAGGTTCGTCTGGCAGTTTCTTATGGCTCAGTGAGCAGAAATGAAATACCTTGTTCTTGTAGATCCTCTATGTACTTATACAATACATGAAGGAAAGTAACTGTTAGTAAATAGTAAGTAAGGTAAGTAGTAAGTAAGGTAAGTAGTGAGGTAAAATAAGTCGTTTCCCGCCCCATGTATCAATCAATGGCTTTTAAGCTAATACTTTAACAAAAACGTCATACAAAAAATCGTTACTGTACTCACCTTTAAAGAGAGGTAGGGCATAGCGGGATATCCCGTTGGAGCCGCCCGACTGGGGAAGTACCTTCACCTTACAGAATACCGCAGCTAAACAATACTCTTTTAAATAGTATTGTGTTTCTGCCGGTGAGTAAGGTCTCTAGTGCTCCATGGGGTGGGGATTTGGGGAACCGTGGCTTTGGCAGTGAAGGGGCATTTGCCTTTTTGCTGCCAGAGCACGTGTTATAGTTGCTCTTGGTGTTGCTAATGTCTATAGGCAGTGGTGACCACTTTCCATCAGGTGGCCCGTTTGCCTGTTTGCCTACAGTATGACATAAAAAAACCTTAGGTCTGTCTATGTCTATGTCATTCTTAGACGTGTTTAATTATTTGATGCAAGCTGGGGTTAAACTACGCAACGGATTTGAATGCGGTTTTCAGCAATAAATAGAGCGATTCAAGAGGAAGGTTTATAAGTAGAAAGAAAAGGGTAGTGTAACGATCACTATGTACCATGAGCTCGTCACCGTACTATTTATTTGTATATCGTATGTTTATGGTTGATATATTTAGAAATTAATACGTATATCATACACAGAGCAGAGTGTGGTTAAAATATAGTTTGCTTATCATGATTTCTTTTAACAAATGCTCTCACATACTTAACCAAAACTTGGTTTTCTAATAAGCTTAAACAATTTATTTGACGTTAGGCGTAATCTTTTATTTCAAAAGCACGTAATAAATTTACGCAATTGATTAGTTTGAACGACAGGCAAAATATCGAGAATATTTTAAATGTTTGGCGTTAAGTTATGGGACCCATGAAAAAAACCCTCAAAAGATAGTGATGTGAATATACAAATACGTTTCAACGAAATATCGAAATAAATAAAGGAATTAAAGCACACCTAAATGTTAAACGAGTCTAGAACTTAATTTTTATCTACTTGTTTGATGACTCAAATTTATTAGCTTCATAGGAATTAAACCTCGGAAAAATTAATACTCGGTCTAATTTAACATTACGGAATTTTTACGTACCTAAAATGTTATTATATTGGTTACTCATACTTTCCTACACTATAACTTTTGATCTAAAGGAATTCCACATCGAATCCATTTGTATGCGTATTTTTCTTAGCGTTGTTTAAATTTAATCGACACGTTGAATAAGTAAAACGTCGTAGGTAATACATCCCTAGCAGTTATAACATTTAACTATTTTCGGTTTATCAGGAACAGTTTGTAAAAATTATGGATGTGCGAACGGTATTAGAGCAGTCGCTTAGACCTCATAAAATTTGAAATATTTCATTTTTTGTTTACTTAAAATATTGGACTGTGGGAATTTTGAAGATAAGGAATCCAAGCAAAGTGGCCAGGGTAGTAGAAACGGGACAGTCAACCTCTGGGGCGCGTCGCGTGAACATCATTTTATACATTTCCGTAACTAAAAAACCCCATGTTTTGTAAATTTCCACGGGAAAATTCATTACAACTCGCGTGTGATTTGTTAAATTAAATTGTGCTTTATGATTTTGTTGTTTTCAGCTTGTGACGTTTCTTTCGTTCTCTATCTATTTCTTTATTTCCGTAGTGTCAATGATTTGGTTTGTTTTGGTTTTATCTTTGTTTCTAAGTTTCGAAAGCTAACAGTAAGTTACATTCTCATTATATTGTGGTAGTTAGAGTATTTATTAGGGCTCTTAGAGATTTCAATGTAAGTGTGAAAGGTGATTAAACACAAATTTAAAAGTAAAATATTACCAAATTACATATCATTAGTATTCACCCTCACTGAATAAAAAACGATAGAAACTAACCTGGGACACAGGTTAGGATGTGACATCGAATACACTCTAAGAGAATGAGTTGGCGCACGAACCCGACTTTGTCTTCGATGGCCTAGGCGCTCTAACTAAGTCTACGTCTAGGTTTGCCGCCGAATTCTGGTATGATTTAGACCCATGTTGCGTTTAAGTACCTTTGTGCTTTTAAAGCTTTAATGACATTTGCCTACGGACATTAATCTCGAGTTTGGATCGAAATCTGGTCTGAGTCGTTAGCGTCCCTCACAGTACAAAAAAATTGTCTCTACATGACTTGTGAGTTGATAGGTAAGGCTTGACGAGACGATCGGAATATGTGTGATGGTTTGAAAGGATTAAAAATAAGTTATTGGGCCGTTTGATGTCAAGGTTTTCGCTGGAACGGCACGTAGGCTGGAAATGTAGTCCAGCCACAATGCTGAAGGCCTGAGATGCTAGGTTGGATGGGAGTCTCAGTATATCCTATCGATTAGGTAGGTTTCCGAGACTTAAAGGTAATAATTCCATATTATTTAAGAAATTTTAGGGTTTCGGAAAAATAGGGTTAGGGTGGCCACAGAAGAAAGAAGAATCCATTTACCTTTTCCAGAGCTGCCAAAGCTAAGTCGCATGTTTACTTTATACCTTGTTTCATTTCTTGTGTGGAATTTATAAATTGTATGACTATTTCGATTTGCGTGAATGACATTTTAATCAACATTTTTACGCGGATTTATGTCTCTTTTGTGCGGATTTTGATATTTGATTTTACTTTTATTTATGTGAACTGAATCTTATTCATTTGTAAATATTTCCGAATATTCATGCGGTTGATTTACAGAGTATTGCTATAAATTTACATATTCCTTGTGACGTTTTTCAAAATTTATACACAACGTAATGGGTACGAAAATTTAAATCGATAACTAGACGATCACTCGCTTACGGCCAAATCACAATATGTGAAATGATGTTTATTATATCTACTCTTTATAGGTAGATACTCGTATGTGTTTATTTATACAGATAAATACGTATTAGGGTGACTGAAAAGTTACAGTAGGTATTGGTAAAGTAGGTGTATGCGAACGAAGTCGCACCGGGTGTTGACCCGCTTCCCGCTTCCGCTAGTCAATCATCATCATCATCATCATATCAGCCAGAAGACGCCCACTGCTGGGCATAGGCCTCCCCCAGAGATCTCCACAAAGGCCGGTCCTGTGCTTTTCGCATCCAGCTGGTACCTGCGATCCTTACCATCGCGTCAGTCCACCTTGTGGAAGGCCTACCCACGCTGCGTCTTCCGGCACGTGGTCGCCACTCGAGAACTTTACTGCCCCATCGGCCATCTGTTCTTCGAGCTATGTGCCCTGCCCACTGCCACTTCAGTCTGGCAATCCTTAGAGCTATGTCGGTGACCTTGGTTCGCTTGCGGATCTCCTCATTTCTGATTCGATCGCGCAAAGAGACTCCGAGCATAGCTCTTTCCATTGCCCTTTGGGTAATAGTGAGTTTTCTTATAAGGCCCACAGTGAGCGGCAACGTTTCAGTTCCGTAAGTCATCACGGGCAACACACATTGGTCAAAGACCTTCGTCTTGAGACATTGCGGTAATTGGGACGAAAATATATGGCGTAGCTTCCCGAATGCTGCCCAACCGAGTTGGATTCCGCTAGTCAATAATATAAATTAATTAAAAACCTTAATATTAAAGGTTTATATTGACTGTGTAACATAAATGTGCCTCACTGCACAGCACCGAGTCCTTGTTATGGACGAGAGCGTCGGTGGCCAAGCGATTACAGTATCCGACTCGTAAGCCAGAGGTCCCGGGTTCGAATCCTGCTACGGCTATGTACCAATGACTGTTTTCTGAGTTATGTACATTAGTTGAATACTAACCGATGCTCTTACGGTGAGGGAAAACATCGTGATGAAAACCTGCACATTCAGGCGACTGGATGTGTAACCATGATCCAATCTGGTCAGGTTCCCCTGGTAGCATTGTCACGGAGGACAGTCGCTCCACTGTAATTACCTGATCGGCCAAATCCTGGATCATGGTCAAGGTGGACCCCGGGCCCCTAAATGATGATGATAGAGCGATTTATGAGGAAGGTTTACTAAAAATGAGTATGTAGGGACAAATTAGGTGTAGGGTAGTTGAAGGGTACGTACAGGGTAGGGTTGCGGTAGGGTAGGAGCAACAGGCCATGCGAACGAAGCCGCGTCAATCTACTAGTATTGTTATGAAGAGAGATTCGATATTTTTTTTTTTTTTTCCGGCAGACAACATTTACATGTTTACATGGTTAAAGCCGAAAGTACTGAACCGATTTTGACAGCATAGGAAGCTATATTATTCTCGACTAGGCTACTTTTCATCACGGAAATGTTGGGATATGATTGTTTAAACGAGAGGTAAGCTCGCTGCGGTGATGAAGTTCGACTAGCCTCAAAGTACGAAACGGTCACCCATCCATCCGTGAGTTGCTTAACTTTGGTTATCGATGATACAATACTTTATTGGTAACGGTGTTACATATCTATTGATAATAAACAGCATTTATTATGAATAAATACTTAAATTATTAAGTTATCTTACTTATAAATATATTCATAAAATGTTCAAAATGTCACGAAATTAATCATAATACAATAGTCGTAATTAATTACAATAATAATAGACAATTAAAAATACTACAATGCTGCTCCCTTTTAAAGGTGCAATTTTAATAGAATTAAGTAAATTAACTTGAAAATTCTAACTAACACCTAATTACACCAATTTAAGATCCACTTTCGTGGAAAATTACGAAACGCCTTAATCGAGCAATTATTTTGCAGAAAATTTTAATTTTAAAATCAAAATTTTACTTTGCAATTTGAACTTTAGATGAGAGTGTTTATTGTTCAATTTCGAATGGCAGGCTTCGTGTTAAAACGTGAAATACTGTTATAAATTACTTGTAATATTTTAGGAGAGTTTCGTTCCTCCTAAGTCTACTGTGATTTGCATTCTTGATACTTTATGCGGGTTTCCTTGTTATTCAGTACTAGCTATCGCCCGCGACTTCGTTCGCGTAAAATTCTGGTAACTATAACGTGTTCTGCGGGAACGGGAATTTTGGAATCATCATCATCATCACAGCCCGTAACAGTCCACTGCAGGACTTAGGGCCTCTCCCACGAAAGGGGAGGTTATTGCCATAAGAAGGGGTGAGAAGAATTCCCTAATTGTTCCTAACGCACTCGAGAGAGGGCGCTGGGTGTAAAATGCAACGCGCTAACGGCTCGATCCGGGTAAGATAATAAGTACTGTATTGAATTATTAAATAGTTAATATTGCACAATTAAAAGATATAAATTTTTGTGGTACATACACATATTGTACTTGTGTGTTGTATGTACTCTCTGTGTGTGTTGCATTGTGTTGTGTGTATCTGGTAAACTGTAGGATAGCAGTTAGCTCATTTAGAGCAACTATGAATTCAACAGTTTCTTTGGAGAATTCTGGAGCCAGTTGGTGACAGCCATCTTAACCGATAAGACCACACAATTCAATAAACCAGATATCACAAAAACACTTCTAAACAAAAGTTGTGTAACTTCATCATCACAGCCCATAACAGTCCACTGCAGGACTTAGGGCCTCTCCCACGAAAGGGGAGGTTATTGCCATAATCTCCACTCTCGGCAGGCGGGTTAGACATCGCCGTGTTATAAGTATAACAATGGAAAACACTGCTGCCCATTTTCCAGCCTACGGAGACTCTAGATCTTTTGTCTCGATAACATTAGTCGCCTTGTACGACACCCACAAGTGTAAGGGGTTGGTGCTATTCTACTCTGCCGGACACCACACGGCTATTTTGGAATAGACTATAATATATCTTGTATAATAGGGTGTTTTGAGCGTCGGTAGCCGGGCGGTTGAGTATCCAACTCCTAAGCGAGAAGTACCGGGTTCGAATCCCGCTTCGGTCATGTACCAATGACTCTTTTCTGAGTTATGTACATTAGTTAAATATTAACCGATGCTCATACGGTGAGGGAAAAACATCGTGATGAAACCTGCAAATTCAGGCAACTGAATTTGTAATCATGATCCAATCGGGTCAGGATTACGGAGGTCAGATGGTAGTCGCTCCACTGTAATTACCTGATCGCCAAATCCTGGATCGTGGTTAAGGCGGACCCCGGGCCCTCGTCCTCGAGAGTACAACCGGGACATTAACGCCAAGATGATTATTTTTTATTATTTTTGTAGATAGTAGGGTGTTTTCGGGCAAAGCTTCTCATATAAAATTTAAAATAAACACATTGGATTGTCGGTCTTGCAAGCACGCACGCTGTCACTGGACCAGTTCCACTCTATTTCAATAATCCTTGTATCCTACTCAGTGTTGCAACCCTCTGATTTGAATTTTACCCTAACTCCACGCAAAATTTCCCTAAAACAGGTACTCTTTTAACAAAAAAAACCCTAAACATTTTATTCTAAACAACATAAATTTATTATTGTTTTGGCAATATGGGTAGGTATTCTATTATAGTCACTTATAATTGGTGTGTTTCTGCCGAGCTGATTTTTACCCGACTGCGTTAAATGGAGAGTTATGTTTTTGAGCGAATGTATGTATGTATGTGTGTATTTTCTCAATGGATTTTAACAGATGATGTGTTGTTAGATTCGTCTTTCTCTTTATGATAGGTTGTTTTTGTGTGTTGTTACTTTAACGGGCAGTTTCTCTGAGGATTAAAAAATCGGCCCTAAATCGTATATAGGGTCCTTACGCTCTGGACAAAGACGTATACTACTAGTTGAGTAGGGTATATAAAACAAAACTGCAAAGTATCATAACAATCAGACCAGTATTTACCGAAAAATCGACTATTTTTAAAAGATTTTAAATTTATCGCTCAGGAGCAGCCTGTATGTAGTTGCATGGTCTAGGAAGTACCCTAAACATAGCAAACTCTTTTGAATTGCTTCAAAACTCCACGCCAGATGACAGCTTAAATAAAATAAAATAAAAGTATTGTAATTTGCCAATAATTTGAAGTGTGACATAACGTCATAAATGTCAATAATTAATTCTAGATCAATTCATTCTTGTTGTCGTTATACAGTATGTTGTAATTGTTGCCGATTAAGTTACAATTTAATTTGTTGGAAAAATTTGTTTTATGTTTTTTTTTCTAATTAACGAAAACCTTATTTTATGATGCTGCTGAGCAGCAGTCGTAAACAGGGTTTCATTATTTGTCGAGAGGCTAAGGTCAAAAATCTCTAAAACTAAATGTTCCCATGATCCTACTCCTTTTACAAGGGCACGTACATACCTTTCGGCCACCAGCGCAACTGTTTCACTACAAGTTCTCTGTGAGGACTAAAATTCGCCAGAAGACTGTCATTTTCGTTTTTGCGCATACCTCAAAGGTTATATGGCACCCTCTGGACTATCAAGGGAGGGAGACAGAGAACACTCATGTGTTCCAGCGCGGCCGCCGGCTGGGTCCTCACAAGATACCTAGGCGCCTACCAGCTATACTCTGCCTTGGGAGTACCTATAGCCAGGAAGGCTTTTCAGTTTTCATCGAATGCGACACCCCATAGGGATACCAACAACACGCGGTGTTCCCAGGCGGTCACCCATCCTATTACTGCACGCGTCCGACGTGGCTTAACTTCGGTGATCGGACGAGAACCGGTGTGTTCAACGTGGTATAGACGTTGGCAAGATAAAAACCTTTTTTTGTTTCTTCGGCTACGGCGTAATTAGGAAAGCTTTCCTGTCTTTACACATCACGTACGAGATAAAAACCAGTCATCATATGTATTTATAAAAATACACAGGCGACGTCGATAGCGCGTTCTAAAATACCAGCAGCGCCATCTAGTTCAACACACACTTACTACTTAAATCCCACTCGCCCTTTGTTTACGTTCCACTCGCAGTAAATCTCGTAACCTTGAAGTTGCAAATCGCAATTTCAAACACGAATGCGACAGAACGGGACCTTGCAAAGTCACGGGTCGGGTACCTACCTATTCTATGGGGCGTTATTAAATGGATGTGCCCCGTTTAGACGGAAGGGGGGTTTGAGCGAGTGAGTTGGCGAGTTTTTAATCAATACGTTCTGAAATGAAAAAAAAAAAATTCATAATAAGCTTTAATATAGACGATAGGATGATTAAGCGAGCTAGTGAAAAAGGTTTTAATCTATACATCATAATGAAACAGTAAAAAAAGAGTGTCTATACATTGAATGTATTTACAAAAGAACTACTTAAGTCGATGGAGAAATAGTAATAAAATAATAATTTTTAAGATTTTTGTCTGTCTGTTGGTATACGCTTATCTCCGGAACTACTGAACGGATTTGAATGAAACTTTTTGTTGTTGTACACCTATTAAGCCTGGGCAACATATAGGGTATAGGTAATTGATTTTGGATACTGAAATACCTGATGTAGAACCATAATAGAGCAGCTAAACTATTAGAAATTTGGAACTGGAGCTGAATAGATTTTGATGAGGTTTTCACAGTTTTGTAGTTTTGGGTTCAAATCAAATCAAATCATGTTTATTCAGTTTAGGTTTTTTACAAACGCTTATGAATGTCTTAATTTTAAACATTACAATAATTTTATTGTACATAAATAAAACAAAATGCTCAAGCGCCGCGGCACCACCACCACAGACCATAAAAAAATGAAAAGAAAGAGAACACCGCGACGCTAGCGCCGCTGGTTGTCTGTCTCAATGATGGCACTTGAGAATGGTTGAACTTAAAATCTCATATTTCATCTAATTCGGTTGGGTAGAACCAGAGATACAGCTTGACCTCTCTGCAGTACTAGCTTTAATATATGAGAAATTATAAGTCCAGCCACAGAATTTTCACTTGGCCACGTAATAAACTTCTCTTTTTATAATCAAGCAACGGAAAAATATGTTAGCCTCTAATAAACTAATTCGTCTTTTCTACGACACCAACTAAATATTTTAAAGAAAGCAACAAGTAAAGATCAACAAATATTTATAATTGTCTTTCTGATTAATACATTGCCACGTAAAACGACTAACTCAGGCACGGATTTTACACCTTATCATCATTTTACGCTTTACAGCATCAACACAAGCTCCTCAAAAAATATCATTAAAGCTTCAATAGGCAACATCTAATATTATAACTTAGCATGTAAAATATCTTCTTATATCTATTTTGATATGTAAAATATCATATTCTTTTATCGTGAAAATACACGATTTGGAGCGAGTGCGCGAGATGACAGCGATCGGCCATTTGCACCAATTAGAGAGCGCCATTCGATTCATGTGCAGACGAGTTGCTGACCCGCGTATTTGTTTACTGTCGTTCGTGCGTTTGTATTTTGTTATTTCGTGAGTTTCGTCTGTAATTAAATTAAAGTTTTCGAAAAAAAAGCGAGGTGAATCTAAGAACTGGCCAGGCCAACGAAAGCGCGAGCAGCATTAATAATCCAATAATGGTTTATTTTTTTTCTTTTTTTTCTTTTCTTTTAATTACTAAAAATATGATAGTATTTTAATACACAATTGATTTTTTTAAATGAAGTTTTTTATTTTGTCTGCCTTAATAGTTCCTAGGTAATATTAGTGTCTTTAAAATACTAATTGATGATAATTTTAGATAAATTTGACGATTAATTAATGTAAGATGAGTTTTATTTTGAACGTGCTGAGTTATAAAATTAGAAGCTAATAGAATTACTAATTTGGTGTCATATATAAATATTTTAAAAGTTTACTGCTGGAATGCATGTTACAAATTTAAATGATGTGTTATATTTAGAGTGTCTTACATAAAAGATAACTAGTGGCTAAGATAGTATTATTCAAACGCGCATTGATAGTGGCTGACTTAATAATTTAGATTGCAATTTAGACTTTTAGAGGCGAATAATGCTATTAAAAAAAAAAAGTCTGTTTAATTAGTACCCTTAATATATCAGGGAGGTCGTTTAAAATGGTCGCACGGGAAAAACATAAACTGCCTAAAACTATTTCCACGTGGAGGAAGTCGCGGGCAAAAGCTAGAATAAAAAAGTAATGTATCGTTACGAGGTGAAAATAGGCTCCCAAGACTATTCAGCCAGTCTCGAGGTCTCCAGTGAAAGACCTTAGTCAACCTCAACGAGCTAGCCGTTTGTTAGGTTTTTAAGCAGTGAGACAAAAAGCAGACAACCTACTTGATGGTCTGTCGCTTATGACAGCTACTATTCATACATTTAGGTCGCAGGTAACAAAAATGCAGTACCGCAGGTGCGTTGTTAATATGAGGACTAAGATCGAATGCCTCATGCCTGTAATTGCGCTGGTTACCTTATCCTTCGAACCGGAACACAATAATACAAGCATTGTTGCTTGGCGGCAGAAATAGATAAGGTGCTGGTACTCACCTAGGTGGACATTCCTGTGGTTTGGGATATTTGGCGGCTTCCACCTCCCCTCCCCCTTGCTAATCCCTGACGAAAAAGAGGGACGTTATAAGATTAACGTGTATATCTGCGTGTCTTTGTATCTGTGGCTTTATGTATCTGTCTGAGGCATCGTAGCTCCCGAACAGATGGACCGATGGATGCGGTTTTTGTCTGTTTGAAAGCTAGTTTAATTGAGATGGTTCTTAGCTTTGTTTCATTAAAATCGGTTTTGCAGTTTAGAAAATATTGGAGTTTAAGTAAACTTGGTCGGGGGTTACCCGACTTTTTCTTTCGGTTAGGTTTTTTTTGCTAAGTGATTGAGGTCCTTTTTCCTTTGTAGCGATTATAATAAGTTTGAAGCTGGGTATAGCGTTTGTGCCAGTGTACTTGCCCGTCTAAACGCTCCAGGATCGATTGACACATAGGTAGAGCACTGCGTGACTGTTTGCTGTGCGATTATGTAGCTTGCCACTTTTTTCAATCTGTAGCTCTGTATGCATCTGTATGTCTGTCTGTGTGCGAATATGTTTCGATCAGCACAAGTGGAAGAGAAGCCAGCAAAAATGAATGTATTGATGACGTTCGCTGCCATATATTAACAAGCCACTGCAGGAACTGGGCAGTATGGCGATGTGTGGAAGTCTGCATTTAATTATTTTTTGGTAGGGTTTGGAATATAATCAGGGTCATCAAAAGGAAATAGTATATTTTTGCGTAATATTGGTAAATACGGCAGAGAAATATTCGAAGAATTTGATGTCTTACGGCTACACCGATTTCAATGCAGTCTTCGTTTGGAAGCCAATATGTTGGTACTCTATGAGTATTCTCTAACTCCTTTCCACCGTATTTCTCCGGAAGGAGAGAAAAAGAAGAAAATTACGTCCGTCACTGTTTCCATCCGTTACACACCGAACTTTCGGTGGATCAATATTTGATTTTATCTATAAACAATGCTTGCATTGTTGTGTTCCGGTTTGACAACACCTGCGGTTTTGCATTTTTATTACCTGCAACTTAAATCGTAGATGTTATGGGCGACAGTTACCACTTCCCATCAGATGGGCTGCCGGCTCGCTTGTCAAGGAGTAGCATAAAAAATAATTTGAAGCGAATCTTTTCTTCGATTTTGTAGGGACTTGCATTTGTTGAATGCATTTACCTCGGTTTGGCTGGAGCCGACCAACCGTCAGTTGCAGTACAGTTGATGCTAATAGACTGTGAGGGCTCCGTAGGTTATCCTCCGTTATAGAGTACAAGAAAAATTCCACTATGCAGTGATAGAAGAGTAGACGTTTAGGAGCCCCACAAAACATTGGCCTGCCCGTAAACAACATGGCAAAAAAAATTATTTTGTGACTTAAACTTACTTACACATCTTCTTGTGACAAAAAACCGATGTGCCTCACATCCTCTTGGCAGTTTTGCTTTTCAGCTACATTATTTTCCGCCAAAAAGGATCCATTTGTCATGGTGCCGCAGTTCCAGGGTGCACCCCTCTCCATCTCAGAAAGTATCCGGATCCTTGGGTCGACATATCAGACGACGTACGGTTCCGAAGTCACCTGGATTGTAAGGCTAAACTAGCCTCGAAAAACTTGGTGTGCTTAACCGGTCTAAGCGATACTTCACCCCAGAACAGCGCCTGTTGCTGTATAAGGCAAGGTGCGGCCACATATGGAGTATTGTTCCCATCTTTGGGCCGGGGAAAGCGCCGACCTGCTTAATCACTTGGATTCCATACAGAGGCGCGACGATACCATACTGACAGGCAAGTTAGAACCACTGGCCGATCGAAGGGACTTTGGCTCCCTGTGTGTGTTCTACCGGCTGTACAATGGGGAGTGTTCTGAGGAATTATTTGATCTGGTGCCCACAGCACAATTCCGCCACCGCACCACCCGTCGTGGGCTGGGTACTCATCCCCATTACGTGGACCCTCTAGTGATGTCCACGCGCAGATTCGAAAGAACGTTTCTCGCTCATACGATTCGGATGTGGAATGAGCTCCCAGCCACAGTGTATCCTTTGGACTATGACATGGGATCGTTCAAGAGGTGTATTAGAGGTTTTCTTAGAGGCGGGCAACGCATTAGTAGCACCCCTAGTGATGCTGATGTCCATAGGCGGCGGTGACCACTTTCCATCAGGTGGCCCGCATGCCTGTTTGTCGGCCGGATAACATAAAAAAAAAACAATAAATTTTAGACACAAAAGACAAAAGTGACTTCTACTACTTCTACTATCGTCTACTATCGCTTCAAAGTGGATTTTTTCTTATACTCGATGACGTAGGATAACCTACGGGGCCCTTACAGTCTATAACGTCCGTGACATTGCAGATCTGCAAGAGTGCCGCCTTCGAATTACGTAGGGAGGGATGTGAATCGGCTTCTGAGAGTGTTCATCAACCTCAGGGTCCCCAGAATCCTCCTCAGGTTCCATAGAATACCTTGGCTAACCTGGCTGCACCAACAGTATTAGGAGGCACACTTAACAAGTGGCAAGCTCGCTGTGCTGAAGTTCGACTAGCTTCAAAGTACGAAACGGTCACGCATCCAGTTCCCAGACTGCGAGCGTTGCTTAACCATGGTTATAGGTCTCGTGAGCACCTAAGCCAAAATGTCGAACTTTCGAGCTCGCTTCGCTCGATCAGTCATTTATTTATCATTCCAGCTTTAAAGACACAACTGTTAAAAATTTCGAGCTTTATTCGATGCGCTGGCAAGCTGACCTAGGTCGAACGTCCGACCACGTCTCCGCACAAAAAAGCGACGTCATTTTATACTTCGTATCAACTGCCACTGACGGTTGGTCGGATCCAGCCAAAATGGAACATCTGGTACTAGTTGTACGTCTGTGACATTGCAGATGCGTATCTGCAAGAGTACTGCCTTCGTTTGTATGGACATGTCTTGCGACCGGCCAATTACGTTATGATGCCAATCGGCTTCCGTGACTGTTAATCAAACTCAGGGTCCCCAGTAGAAGACCTTGGCTAACCTCGCTACACCGTATTAAGAGGCACTAACGATTGGTGAGCTCGCGGTGCTGAACTTCGACTAGCTTCAAAGTACGAAACGGTCACGCATCCAGTTCCCAGACTGCGAGCGTTGCTTAACCTTGGTTATAGGTCTCGTAAGCACCTACGCCAAAATGTCAAACTTTCGAGCTCGCTTCGCTCGATCAGTCATTCATTTATAATTCCAGTTTTAAAGACACAACTGTTTAAAATTTCGAGGTTTATTCGATGCGCAGGCAAGCTGACCTAGGTCGACGACGACCGACGTCCGACCACGTCCCCCGCACCAAGAAGCGACGTTATTTTATACTTCGTATCAACTGCCACTGACGGATGCAGCCAAAACGGAACATCTGGTACTGGTTGTACGTCTGTGACATTGCAGATGCGTATCTGCAAGAGTACCGCCTTCGTTTGTATGGACATGTCTTGCGCAGACCGGCCGGCCTTGCCTATCGGCTTCCGAGACTGTTCATCAACCTCAGGGTCCCCAGTAGAAGACCTTGGCTGACCTTGCGACACCAGCGGTATAAGATGGCACACCAAACGAGTGGCGGTGGGTGCTGAAGTTCGACTAGCATGGTAGCAGTTGGTTGAGGCTAGGCTGCAGAGCCTCGAACATCGACGTAGGGTTACGCGTCTGTCGGTCTTCTACAGGTTACATTTCGGAGAGTGTGCGAAGCAGCTGCACGACCTCATTCCGCCGGCCCCTTTCCGCCATCGGGAGACGCGATCCGGGCGAGCGCTTTATCCTTATGTCGTGGATATTCCAGCTATCCGCACGAGCCGCTTTGGCTCGACCTTTATAATGCGTACGGCTAAGGAGTGGAACGCGTTGCCTGCGAGTGTGTTTCATGATCAATATAATCTGCCTTCAAGGCTTGAGTAATAAGGCTGTTTCAAGACGGGCATGCTCCATCTTCGGCCGCATCGTCACTTACCAACAGGTGAGATGGCGGTCAAATGCCTCTTGTATAAAAAAAAAAAACATATTACGCAACGGTCACCCATCCAGTTCCCAGACTGCGAACGTTGGTTGTAGGTCTCATAAGTAAGCGGGCACTAGGCCACCACTACCACCACCAGAGATGACCAAGACAGGCATATCCTAGACATGTTCCTAGACAGCATGTTCTATCATCGGCCGCATCGTCACTTACCACCAGGTGAGATGGCGGTCAAATGCCTGGCTAGTCCAATTATTAAAATAACGATGACGATGATGATGATGATGATGATGATAAGAAAAGATGACAATAATTAAAAAAAAAAAATTCAGACATTTTTGTCCATATTGTGTTCGTTTTAAAGGTCTTATTAACTAGGTCTTAAGAAATTAATTAGGTAGATACATGATTAAATATGAAGTAAATGTCAGTTCAATTCTAAATAAATGTCAAAACAATTCATAATTATATCAATCGGAAATGTCAACTTAAATTACACAATAACCTGGCTAGTCTACCACAAAAAAAGACTAGATCATTGCACGCTGCCACTATCGATAACAGGTTGAAACAAAAGACGAGCATTAAGTTCGAACTGAATAGAATGAACTGAACTATGTATATTCTGTTCAGTATGATAATATCTAGTTGTGACCTTTTTACAGGTCTTTCATTCTTTGACCTTTTTACCATCCAAGGGTCGCGGAACTTTATCCTAAACTCGATATTAGTTTCCCTTCTTAGTTTTTAGGGTTTCGTAGGTATCAGTTGAGTTATTGAATTTATTTAGCAAAGCACCACTGGTTGTCACTCACAAATACATACATATTTTAAAATCAATTATTTACTGACTTGTTGTTGTCTTTTCAATCAACTTGGGCGAATTTCACGAATTCTATCCGTCAGAGAAACTCCGAGCATCTGACGACTGACTATATATTGTCTGGAATATAAATTCAAGTATTAGAACTATTTATGTGATTGTCCGCGGAAGATCACCGATGCGCTGGACCGACCACGTAAAAGCTGCAGTTAATGAAGAATAAATATATTTATTGCCACAAGATACCACGACACGACAATAAATTAACAAATTAAAAAATACGTGTGGCACTCGGGGACTGCCGCGGCAAAGCTATTGCATAGCATTTTTTATCAACTTATGCAATTATAATTATTTATTTATTTTATTTACGCAGTATTTTTTTTCTTTCATATTAATTCAAGTTTTTTCTTTGATATTAATTCAAGTTACACTTTTTGAGCGTGGTGACCGATAAGAAAACTCAATTTCTTTCACTATTTTTTCATCACTTTCTTCATTAATAAATGCACTCTGTTTATTCATATTTAAAACACTTTCTACACAAATTTTACGCGTACAGCTATTCATTGTTGTACATAGATGATAGATACCTATACACCTATATACTTTCTCACAAACAGCTGCTTACGTATTCGTCCGATTTCGGGGCAGCTCGTCTCGATCCGTGCGAGCTTCGTACAGTCGTACCATATACATACCCGTTAAGGTTGAACTAGTCGCGGCGGCCAGTACAAAGGGGCCCCACTCAGTAATGGTACTGTCTATGAGTGTACCAGGAAAGCAGCAGTTCGAGAGGAGTGGCGTGGGATAGTGAAGAGTGCTGCCAATCCTCAACCGACGACCACGACCACTCTGTCAAGAGTGTAGCGACTTAGAAGAACGTGATTGTTATTCGAATGTACGGAACCTGAGTCAAATTTCGCACTTGCCCCATTCTATTTTTTAATATTCACCCAAGCTAAACGCTGTTTGTTGATGGATGACCCCTTTGTTTTCGTTACCTATCACGTTGTTTTGACTTGTTACGCTATGCTAATTAGAGCGTCGGTGGCCGAGCGGTTACAGTATCCGACTCGTGAGCCAGAGGTCCCGGATTCGAATCCCGCTCCGGCCATGTACCAATGACTGTTTTCTGAGTTATGTACATTAGTTGAATATAAAGTGATGTGATGGTGCTGGTGGAAAGATTCAATGAAGCCACAGAAAGTTCACTCACATTAAAGTTTATTCGAACTGAATAGTTACACAAGTATAGATACACACAATGAAAGTTCGAACACGCACAGAAGGAGAAATTTAGAGCGATAGAAAACAGAGCAATAAGATATAGGAAGTACAGAAAATGGATTACTTGTTGAAAGCAATCGCGCGTAGGTATAATGGCGTTGCTAAAAGTAACGAGCGTCTCGCGTCTAGTATGGCTGCAGACTGCCGACCGGGCCGACCCGCGTTCGCGGCGTAGAAGCCGGTAGATGCGATTTTGCGACTTCCGCCACGCGTGTCGCAAAACCATCTACTAAGAAAAGTAGTGGGTCTGTCCGGTGTACATAATTGTTACTTATCATGCAATAAGTAAAAACTGCATCATAAGTAACAAGCAATAGTAATTACTTAATATTTTTACATTGAATACTAAAACAAACAATAGTAGTTACACTACATCACCCCCCTCCAGAGACCGGGCTACGGGCGATAATAGTCCGGAAATGTCACCTTACGCCCTGACCGAGTTCTGATGACTTGTTCTTCAGTATTAGGTAGGCTCTGGTCATCCGTGTGTGTCATGTGAGTATGTGTGGGTGAAGTGTGTGTGTCTGGTGTCAAAGTGACAGGTGTGTAAAGTGTGTCATTAGCGTGTAGTGTATAGGCCGGTTTTATACGGTCAATCGACACTGTGGTGCTCTTACCGTTGACAAGAATGGTGAAGATCTTGTCACCGCGCTGGAGAACTTCGAAGGGACCGGTGTAAGCAGGTTTCAAGGACCCGCCAACAGTGCAGTCACGCAAAAATACGTGAGTACATGTGGCTAAGTCCTTGAATACGAATGCGGAACGCCTTCCGCTATGGCGAGATGCTGGAGATGGCTGCAAGCTTTGGATGATACCCCGAAGTCTTGACGTAAACAAGGTCAAGTCAACGGTACCATCCTCAGCTGCTGTGTCAAAAAATCCGCCAGGTAGGCGCAGAGGTTCGCCGTAAACCAGCTCCGCGGACGTTGCTTGAAGGTCCTCCTTAAACGCGCTCCTTATTCCCAGCAACACTGGTGCAAGGGAGTCAACCCAGTTAACAGTCCCGTGGCAGATTATGGCAGCTTTGAGCTGCCGATGAAACCTCTCCACGAGTCCGTTGCAGGCAGGATGATATGCCGTAATTCGGCGATGCTGGAATCCAGCAATTTTCGAGAGCTGCTCGAACAATGCAGACTCGAATTGTCGACCACGATCCGTGACAATGTCCGTAGGACAGCCGAATCGAGAGATCCACCCACTCATCAAGGCTTTCGCCACTGTCTCTGCCGTGATGTCCGCAAGTGGAATTGCCTCAGGCCAACGCGTAAAGCGGTCGATTGCCGTGAGACAGTACCGAAAACCTTGCGAGACAGGTAACGGACCGACCAGGTCTATATGAACAAACTTAAACCTGGCTGCTGGAAGTTTGAAGGAACCGAGGGGTGCAGAGACATGCCGGGTGACCTTAGAGCGTTGGCACGCTAAGCAGGCTCGAACCCACTCCCTACAATCCCTTCGTACGCCTGGCCACACATACCTTTCCGAGACCAATCTTGCCGTTGCGTTGGCACCAGGGTGGCTCAGGGCATGTAGGCTGTCGAAAATCTGTCGACGAAAGGGCAGTGGGACATAAGGTCTGGGAGTGCCGGCGCTGTCATCGCAATAGATTTGCGTCTGGGAACCCGGGCACGATACCTTCACCAAGCGTAGCGATGTGGTAACCTCGATGAGGTTGTTAAGCTCGCCGTCAGCACGCTGAGCTGCTGCTAGATTCTCCATGGAAACCGGCTGAACCACTTCGTCGACTCGGGAAAGGGCATCTGCTACTACGTTGTCCTTACCGGATATATGACGGATGTCCGTCGTGAATTGTGCTATCAGGTCCAGATGTCGAAATTGCCTTGGGGAGCAGTTCTCCTTTCTGTTATGGAAGGCAAAGACAATAGGTTTGTGATCAGTATAGATCACAAAGTGCCTAGCCTCAACCATATGCCGAAAGTACTTCACGCTCTCGTAGATGGCAAGCAGTTCTCGATCGTAAGGTGAGTACTTCCGCTGGGAAGGACTGAGCTTACGAGAGAAGAATGCGAGGGGCTGAAAAGTACCATCGGCGGCTATCTGCTGAAGAACTGCTCCAATGGCTGTGTCCGAAGCATCTGTAACTAGAGCCAGCTTCGCGTCGTACCTCGGGTGAGCCAGCAAGGCGGCCTGACTGAGACCTTCTTTGCAGGCTTCAAATGCCCGAAGACGTTCGCCAGCAATGCTGACCGGAAGCGATCCCTTCACCGATCCGAGGAGAAGCTCGTTCAATGGTGCCTGGTGTTGAGCAGCACCTGGAATAAACCTGCGGTAAAAGTTTACCATACCCAGGAACCTACGTAGCTCCCTTACCGTCTTGGGAACTGGAAATTCCCTGATGGCTTGGACCTTCGACGGCAGTGGAGTTGTCCCCTCAGACGAAATTCGGTAACCTAAAAACGTGACCTCGGAGGCCCCGAAAACGCACTTGGCGGTATTTACCACCATGCCATAGGCCTTGAGTCTGGTGAATAGCTGGTGGAGGTGTTCCTCATGGGTCTGTGGATCCTTGGAAAAGACCAGAAAGTCATCCAAGTAGGCGTACGTAAAATCCAGGCCCCGCAGCATCTCGTCGACGAACCGCTGGAACGTCTGGCCGGCGTTACGAAGCCCAAACGTCATGTAAGGGAATTCGTACAGCCCAAACGGTGTGGTGATGGCGGTCTTGGCGATGTCGTCGACGTGCACGGGGATCTGGTTATATGCCTTAACCAAATCGATGGTGGAGAACACACTGCAACCTGCAAGGCTATGGGAAAAATCATGTATATGCTTTATCGGGTACTTGTCAGGCACGGTTCTGGCATTGAGCATGCGGTAGTCGCCACAGGGACGCCAACCGTTGTCCTTCTTGGGCGCGAGATGAAGAGGCGACGCCCAAGGAGAATCTGATGGCCGACAAGTGCCATTTTTGAGCATGGCCTCAAATTCAGACCTCGCTATCACCAATTTGTCAGGTGCCAGTCTACGGGGTGTGCCAGAAACAGGTGGGCCGGGTGTGGTACGGATGTAGTGTACGGTGTTGTGACGTGTTGTGCGATCAATACCGGGTGGACGAGTGACTTCTGGGTATGTGGCTAGTATGTCATGATACACAGAATGACCAGATACTACCTTCACCGAAGAAACATCATCCGTATTACGTGCAAGCAAACCCGTGGTCGTGAGCGTTGTACTACTGTCTATAAGGCGCTGGTTACGGATATCAACAACTAGGTTGTAGTGTGACAAAAAATCCACACCAATTATCGCTTTGGTTACATCGGCGACAATAAATCGCCACGTAAAGTCGCGGCGCAAGCCTAGGTTTAGCACCAAATGAATGTAACCGTAGGTGTTGATAACCGTACCATTCGCCGCACACAACTCATAATTCGTTCTAGGACGAGTACCTTTAACACTAGATCTCGGAAACACGCACAAATCGCTACCAGTGTCCACTAAAAACTGCACAGCAGATTGTCTATCCGTCACAAATAAGCGACCGGTGCTTGGGCAGCCGTCGGCCGCCATTATCGACCGCCCAGAGCGTTTCCCGCGTAGTCGCAGGGTTTTACGCACTTCCTTGCGTTACTGCCGTGCTTGGAATGGTACCAGCAGACGGGATACTGCCTGTAGTTGGACTGGGACCGCGTAGATGCCGAACGCCCACGCCGGCGATTATCCGACTTGCTCCTGGCTCGCGAACGCGACAACCTGTCGACCTGCACTGTCAGAGCCGCTACTTGCCGAATCAGCTGGGCAATTTCGCCTGATGATGACGAGCTGGTAACTGGAGCTGGTGCTGCAGAGAGCAGCGGTTTCAACTGCGCTGCTGACACTTGTGGAACCGGTGCTACTATGTCCATTATCTGGTCCGCTAACTCGGCAGCTTCCTCCAGTGTCGCCTTGGCCTGAGACGCGATGATCGTCTGCATGCTGCTGGGCAGGCGACCAGCCCAGAGGGTCCTGATGAAGTCGTCCGGTATTCCTGGCCCCGCCAGGTGCTTCAGGTGGCGAAGAAAATGGGACGGCTTCCGGTCTCCTAGCTCCTCGTGGTTCAGCAGCTGCTTTACCCTGCTCTGCTGTGACACCGTGAGCTTAATCAGCTCGGTCTTGAGCCGCTCGTACTTGTCAGGTGCTGGAGGAGCGTTGATGACGTCCTCGACCACATCAGCATACATCGGCTCAAGGCTGGATACCGTATAATGGTATTTCGTCGAATCTTGCGTGATGTTCGCCAATACAAATTGGCTCTCGAGTGCCGAGAACCACATCGACGGTTTCGACGGGTAAAATGGCGGTACCCGCACTGCAACTCGATCCACATTTCTTCCTTTGTTGCTGCCTTCGCCGTAATCGCCCAACATTGTGCTCTTCTCGGGGTCACCAATAAAGTGATGTGATGGTGCTGGTGGATAGATTCAATGAAGCCACAGAAAGTTCACTCACATTAAAGTTTATTCGAACTGAATAGTTACACAAGTATAGATACACACAATGAAAGTTCGAACACGCACAGAAGGAGAAATTTAAAGCGATAGAAAACAGAGCAATAAGATATAGGAAGTACAGAAAATGGATTACTTGTTGAAAGCAATCGCGCGTAGGTATAATGGCGTTGCTAAAAGTAACGAGCGTCTCGCGTCTAGTATGGCTGCAGACTGCCGACCGGACCGACCCGCGTTCGCGGCGTAGAAGCCGGTAGATGCGATTTTGCGACTACCGCCACGCGTGTCGCAAAACCATCTACTAAGAAAAGTAGTGGGTCTGTCCGGTGTACATAATTGTTACTTATCATGCAATAAGTAAAAACTGCATCATAAGTAACAAGCAATAGTAATTACTTAATATTTTTACATTGAATACTAAAACAAACAATAGTAGTTACACTACAAATACTAACCCATGCTCTTACGGTGAGGGAAAACATCGTGATGAAACCCGCACATTCAGGCTACTGGATGTGTAACCATGATCCTATCTGGTCCGGTTCTCCTGGTAACAGGGTCATGGAGGTCACATGGCAGTCGCTTCACTGTAATTGTCTGATTTGCCAAATCCTTGATCATGGTCAAGGTGGACCCTGGGCCCTCGTGCGCGAGAACACAACCGGGACATTAACGCCAAGATGATTATTTTTATTTATTAGAACTATTTATATGATTGTTATTCGAACGTACGGAACCTGAGTCAAATTTCGCACTTGCCCCATTCTATTTTTTTATATTCACGCAAGTTAAAGGTTGTTTGTTGATGGATAACCCTTTGTTTTTGTTACCTATCCGGTTGTTTTGACTTGTTACGCTATGCCATAGCAAAATATGGTGCTTAAGTGTCTTAAACTAAAGTGATGTGAAAAGTGTACATTGTAAAGCTTTAAATTTTATTTTTAATGATTATACTACTACTTTTACAAAAAACACGATATTACAGTTGTTACGAGAAATAACTAATTAAGTGCATTGTGTGTAATTGTACTAACACACAATGAGTTTGGTCATTGGTTTAAATTTAATATCGTTTTTTTTTATAATACAATACGGCAGACAAACAGCAAGCGGGCCACCTGATAGAAAGTGGTCACCGCGACAGGGCGCTACCAATGCGTTGCCCGCCTCTGAAGAGACCTCTAATATATCTCTTGAAAGATCCCATCGCCGGGAATGTCAGTCCTACTTTCCTCACCCCGCATTTTTTTTATGCTACTCAGTGACAAACGAGTAGACAGCCCACCTGATGGTAAATGGTAACTGTCGCCCATAACATCTACAATTCATACATTTTTGTTGCAGATGCGTTGTTACTGTGAGGACAAAGATGACCTCATGCTTGTATTTTCGCTGCCTGTCTTATCCTTTAAACCGGAACATAACAATGCAAGCATTATTGCTTGGCGGCAGAAATAGTTAAGGCAGTGGTACACACCCAAGTGGACTCCTCAGACTTGACAGAGTCCTACCACCTGATAAAAACCTATTCCAACGTATACTCTTATCCTAATCCTATTTCCTTTTGGGAACGAATACGCTATAGTATTAATAATATTTAATTATTAGTTACGCGGGAACTGACAAGCCATATTATAAGTCATTGGTTATCGATACATCGTGACCCAAACAAGAAATATTGTAAATTTGCTTTAAATATTTTTAATTTATTTTAATTATTATGATCTATTATTATTATTTGTAATAGTACCTACAATGCCTCTATTAGCTGAATAAAGAACTTTATTATTATTATAATATTATTATTATTATATTATTATTATACGATCCTGTAAATACCTCCCCTCTGACGCTATTGATCTAGTTTCTATAGCAATATTTTAAAATGTTAATAATTTCCCTATTAAAATTGACATCATCAAGTTTTTTTCCACAGTCATCGACAGATCGAGGACGCATTAGTAAACTGGAGTTTTACGAGCTGTGTAGTAATCATCAGCTTATTTATTTATTTAAAACTTCATGCACATTACAGTACAAAGGCGGACTTGAAGCTACATAGCTTTTTCTACCAGTCAACCAGAGAGCAATAAACAAAAATTACAAGGCGGTGCAACAAAAAGGAAGAGAAAAGAACATAAAATAGTCTAAACTTAAAATAAAATTTAAAATTAGAATACAAAACATTTACAGACCGAGATTTACAGATAATATAACAGGAGAGAGACAGAGAGAGAGAGAGAACAAGAAACTAAGCATGACAAGCTACTGGCACACACAACAACACTACTGTCCAAACATTTAAAACGAAAAAGACTAAGGAAAATAAGTATAAGGAGTTACAGAGACTTAAGGAAATGATTATGAACTGCTTATCCCAGCCTCTGCCAGGGTCCGCTTTCCTCCTCGATCTTCTCCACTTCAAGTATCTAATGATAAATAAAGAAAACAATATTTTTATTAATGGGAGCGTCGGTGGCCGAGTGGTTACGGTGTCTGACTCGTAATCGAGACCGGTACCGGTGCCGGGTTCGAATAACACTGCGGCCATGTACCAATGACGTTTTTCTGAGTTACGTACATAAGTTGAATCGCCTAGTGATGCTCTTACTGTGAGGGAAAAGATCTTGATGAAACCTGCACATTCAGGCGACTGGATGTGTAACCATGATCCAATCTGGCCAGGTTCTCTAGCAGGGTTACGGAGGTCAGACGGCAGTCGTTATTGTAATTTTACCTGCTCTTCCAAATTCTGGATCATGGTCAAGGCGGATCCTCGTGTGCGAGAGCGTAACCGGGACGTTAACGCGAAGATAATTATTATTTTTTACTAGTGTACTCGGCGCGACTTACTTTACCCCGACCTATCCTTTTTCACTTACATATAAACTTTCCTCTTGAAGCACTCAATCTTTTGTTGAAACCCGCATTAAAATTCTTTGTGTACTTTAAAAGATCTAAGCGTACATTGATAAATAGGTACAGACGGCGGGAAGCGACTTTGTTTTATACTATGTGGATACTATTTTTTGACACCCTAAATGGAAACCTCCTATATTCTATATTTGTGTGTTTAGTTTAGTTTAGTTTTTATATATTTCTCAAAGATACAATTTTCACATAAAATTATTACATAAAATATAAAAATATGTATCGAGATAGTCATTTTTATATAAATGGTGCTGGTATTAATTATTATTATTTTATTTTATTTTAATTATAAATATTGTACCTATTTAAATTACAAATATAAATTTAAAAATGTTCCAATTAAAGTATATGTATATGTAAAAATAAAATTAAAATTAAAATTTCGGCTTTAAATAATTATATAATGTCAATTTCATTTATAAAACATTGTAAATTAATATGTAATCTAAAGTCAATAAGATTAAATAAATGTGACGTAAATAACCACGAAAATCTTATATTATTAATCTTTTACTATATTTCCATTCTGTGTGACTTTATCCATGCGTAATAAAATATTATATTTAATTATAAATTAATTGTCCACAGCACAGTCGGATATGAAGCGTCGGGATATCATGCTGATAGTCGTAGTGAGCTGCGGCGCGGCGGCTGCGCTGTGCGCGCTCGCTGCGTTCCTCTACATCCGGCGGAGGAGGCGGAAGAGGGACACCGCATGCGCTATCAGGTGATGACCCTCATGTATTATTGTAAGCGAGTAGGATTATTAAAAAAATAAAGGACAAAGGTCAGTGTCTTTTAGTGATTTACTGATCGGCACATGTTAGGACTAGGAGTGTGGCGTAAAAAGGTTCCAACGTGCCTCCAATACTAGTGATGTTATTTATAACCCATCTTTAGCACTTATTCGAGTGAAGCTCGTCCTATTGTAATTCTAATCGCTTAACAATTTTTTTTACTTATTTCCAACATAACGTTCAGCTAGGACACCACGGGCCGACTCTAAGTCGGCAAGCCCCTATTTTATAAAACAGTGTCGACTTGGAAAAAAAAAAACTTCGAACCAGAAGAACGGCAAAAACTTAAAATACGATGTCTCGCACAGAAAGTGTCATAGCATGTCAGTGCTTATTCTATAATAGACAGTTTATCTGTGCTTATTACATAGTCGGATATGAAGCGTCGCGATATCGTGCTGATAGTAATAGTGAGCTGCGGCGCGGCGGCCGCGCTGTGCGCGCTCGCTGCGTTCCTCTATATCCGGCGGAGGCGGCGGAAGAGGGACACCGCTTGCGCTATCAGGTGATGACCGTAGTATATTTGCCATCGTACACCTCACTCAATTCCATTCATTTGTTCGTTCAGAACAAATGGAATGATCGAAATAGCCGCTACGAATGAATGTATAAATGGAATGAATGAATAAATGCTATAAATATGTTTTAACCTTGTAATTTAATATTTAGTTCACATTAGTGTTTGTTAGAAATGAACAAGGCCAGCTGAAGCTAGGATACTCAAAACGCTTACCGTTTTTAGCGAATGGTGTATTTCGTTATTGGCTGCCGGGTCATACATCCGACGAAGACGGATGAAGCGGGATGCCGCTTGCGCTATCAGGTGACGACCCTAGTATATTTTACTATCCGATTAGAATTAATATAAGATGATCTGTTGACTAACTTTGCTGCCCCTGGTGCTAATATTTAAAAGCCAGTTATATCGAGGTGGTATTTAGCTTTAAATTAGTTCAGTAGTTTAAATAAAATATTTGAGTTTAGTATATAGTATATGTAAACTTGGTCGATGTTTACAGACGATTTTCTGTCGGTTGGGTTATTTTAACAACCTTTTATTTAACTTTCATTATTTTTAACTACGTTATGTTCGGGACAAATCTTAAAGGTCTAACTAATTTGACCCACTTCCCGGCATTCAATCGAGCTGAAATTTTGTGTAGTTATGTACCTTGGATTGTCATCCATTGTCATGCATGAATATGGTACCATGGACCTGGCTTGATGATGGAGTCGGAATATGGTCATAGAAACTAATGCAACAAGATAACTCCATCGTGTTTGGGCTCTTTGGAACGGTCTTAATGAGGACTATATCCATAGGTGATAGTCACGGGTGATAATGATACTATATATATAAATACTTATATATATGCCTATTTAGATAGGTAATATTGTGCACGTCCTATCGGCGTCTCATGATCACATCACACTCCCAAAGGCCTGCTGGAAGAGATTACTTTAGAAATAAGTAGCGCCTGTTGTGCCATTTATTACTTTGCCTGTTATTTGCTATGTATTTCTTGTGTACAATAAACAGTTAAATAAATGACGACGACGGAATAGGAACGCAACAAGATACACCAATCGTGTTTGCGCTCTTTGGAATCATCTTGATGAGTACTATACTCCTAAGATATACAATCAAAAGCTGCGTGATAAAAGCTTATTACGAATTTTTTTTTTCATTTGAGAACATCCATGCACATACTTATATAAAGCTCACGCCTGTGTCTCAGGTGGGGTAGGCAGAGACTATGGACCGCCATCCTGAACAACTGATGTTTCGCGCTATCCTGAACAACTCCCTAGCCTGCATATGTCCGCAACTCTTTTCATACATCTTTTTGTTATTCTTGCCACTTCGGACCCCGACTTTTTGAGAACATAACTGGTCTGATCAGTGAATGTTTTTCTGGGTAGTGCTAGGGGTGGGTAAAAATTAATGTCACTGTTAATTTTCATGACGAAACGACGTCATAACATATAGGACACACGGTAGTAAGGACCGTGAGGGGGCGTCAGTATCTTTTCACTACTAAACCATACTTTACTTATCACTACCATTAATGATATTATTAGCCAAAACTTGCTAAGGGCAGTATCGATCCCCACCACCGCCTATAAAAGCAAGCGCACAGCCGAATGCAGCCCTTTTTGCCGCTCAGTCGTCGGTTGGTAAGATGGTTGGCATCGACACCGTGAGCTCGTCTCATTGTTTTGTTTTACTTACTGTGTTTCTATACTGTGTGTTTGTAAATTAACGGTTGTTTGCTTGTTCACTCATCATTTTGAATATTGTGTCGGTTTAGTGATTAATTTGTGAAATTGATGTGATTTCGAATTAAATTTGTGTTAGTTTGTTTCAAAGTGTTCTTTTCTTATTTATTCATCACTTCTGGTTCCTAAAATATATATATAACAATCGTGGACATTGTCACACATTTTAATTTGTTTATTTTAGTTACCATGGTAATGTTAGTATAACGGCGTCGAAATATCTGGCTACGCGTAAACATAGTTAGAAACCCCGGCACATACTTTTGAATCAAATTGTCGCCGAAATTAGGTACAAAGTTACTCGCCTGACAGATACGAGATAGCAAACCGTTAGATTCCTGTGCAACATAAATACCTGACACGTAGACGGTGCCGCTACTGTTCAGTTGAGAATGACATTTCAAAATGGCTACAGCTAGTTCCAGTTTCGGCCACCGGGTCAGATAAGTTTGTGGCACGTACCTCGTACTTCTGAAGTGCCAATGTTGAGTGTTGATCGGTGAACTTTGCGAAAGCCCCGAGAGCTTTAGTTCGAAAGCTAAGTTGCTTGTTGTCAGTACAAACTACGACGCAAATAAATTCTTGATACAGATTCGTCACTAGTTGGTATGTTACATATGAATGATGAATGTGAGAATAAGCGGATATAACAATATAGTGCCGTGGTGCGGCGTGGTGGTATAATGGTTAAGGGGTCCAACTCCAAAGCGAGAAGTACCGGGTTCGAACCCTATGTACTAATGACTAGTTTATGAGTTATGCAATGTGCATTAGTGGTAGTTTTTTTTTACTATTTTATCATTTTTATCTTTTTTTATTATTAGAGACAGGCCAGTAAAACTTGCCAAGTTATTTGCAGAGGACACGTCCCTTATATTTAAAATTAGGAGAAATACTCAAAGTGTCAACGAATTAAATAAAACCCTCCTTAAGGTCCAAGATTCACCATCATCATCATCTTGGCGTTAATGTCCCGGTTGTGCTCTCGCGCACGAGCGCCCGGTGTCCGCCTTGACCATGATCCAGGATTTGGCAGGTCAGGTAATTACAGTGGAGCGACTGCCATCTGACCTCTATGACCCTGCTACCAGACTCTGCTACGCTGAGGGAAAACATCGTGATGAAACATGTGCAAATTCAGGCAACTGAATTTGTAACCATGATCCAATCTGGTCAGGTTCCCCTGGTAGCAGGGTCACGGAGGTCAGATGGTAGTTGCTCCACTGTAATTACCTGACCTGGCAAATCCTGGATCATGGTCTAGGCGGACCCCGGGCCCTCATCCTCGAGAGCATAACCGGGATATTAACGCTACGATGATTATTATTTTTATATTTATTTGTTTTGCAAAAGAGTGCTGTACAGGCTTTTTATGGTCTGAGGAGTCGGGATTCCTTATGGCAATTTTTTAAAGAAACGAACAGTTTGACTGTGCCCTGTCAATATATTTATTAAAATGTTGTATATGTTAGTAAAATTACACAAATGTTCAAGAAGAACTGTGACATACATAACATTAATACTAGAAATAAAAACAAGTTGGTACACTTAAAAACTAGGCTAAGCAGGGTTCTGAATTAATTTGTAGGGGCCAGTATTCAGTATTATAATAAAATTCCTAGCGACATAGTCGAGCTACCTATAAATAAATTTAAGTCTGTTGTAAAGACAACTTTATGTAAAAAAGCAAATTACAACGTAAATGACTATAATAGGACCACGCTAAGTCCAAAACGATTCATCATCAAAGCCCGTAACAGTCCACTGCAGGACTAAGGGCCTCTCCCATGAAAGGGGGGGTTATTGCCATAATCTCCACGCTTGGCAGGCGGGTTGGAGATCGCAGTGTTTAAATAGAATAATGGAAAATGCTGCTGCCCATTTTCCAGACTACGGAGACTCTTAATCTTTTGCCTCGATAACATTAGTCGCCTTGTACGACACCCACGAGTGTAAGGGGTTGGTGCTATTCTACTCTGCCGGACACCACACGGCCACCAAAACGATTATTAAAAAAAAATCTCTGTATTTCAACTTATGCCAAATTTTTGATTTCTGTAGTAGCTGTGAAATTTTCGTGAGCTGTGAAAAATATTATGGAACAATGGGCAAAACAATTAAAAAGGAAGTGCGGGAGATAATTTACAGCATGATTATTAATTTAGACAAACGTTCAAGCTAATAGTGACCAAGTGATTGTTTACAAGAAGGACTGACAAGCACAGATTATCCCCAGATTATTGCCATATCCACACTTTATAATTTTTACTACTGTCAGTCAATATGGATTTATCGTGTCCTAATATATGTTACAGATAAAAATGCTTGTATTGACATTCGGGTGAGTTAAAATTAAATAATTGTGATGTGGCAAATGTATTGACATTGTAATAGTCATTCTTGACATTTAATTTATTGTTTAACAATATTTGTTTATTAAAATAAAAATGTTAACAATTATTAATATTTAAAAAGAACCTTACTCTAACAAACCTTAATCCTAACTAAAGATAAAAAATTTGGCCCAGGTCCCCCGAATTTGGAAAAGGCCCCAGAAGGCTGGCCGTGTTGCCCCGCTAGATAGCGAGGCTTAAGCGTTGACCAAAAAAGAGGCCAGCCTTCTGGTGATTCGTAACTTCGACCAGGAGCTTAGATAACTCCGGTTATAAGTGTGCCTGGACCCCACGGCCCAAGAGTTTCAACGCCAAATGGCGCAAATATGTAATCTCCACTGAGATTAGGATATTTGCGTCGCTTGGCGTCCTCAGCTGAGGCAGCACCCATCGCAACCTGACACGCGGTCACTGGAAGATGGGACGGCGCAAGGGTATCGATGCAAGTAGCATCCCATACCAGAGGCCGTCCCAGTTTCCAGGGAGTAAGTGTCATTCCGTCGGGCCTCTTACCATCCTCGCGGGATTTAATTTATTTATATAAATTATATTTTATACATGGTATATAAGACGTATATCAATTTGACATTTTCTATAAATTTTTATTTATCGTTTATGTAATTACTGTTAAGTATGGACATTGTATTAACGTTCAATAAGTGTATATTTGATACATACATATGTTGGATAAAATGGATTGATCCATTCATTGCCGAAAAAATTGAGAAAATATTATAAACAATAAATTAAACTTTTAATTCAACCAGTCACCATAAAACTGTGCAATTACTAAGAGCCATTCCAATCCAATTTGGCCGTGTGGTGTCCGGCAGAGTAGAATAGCACCAACCCCTTACACTTGTGGGTGTCGTACAAGGCGACTAATGTTATCGAGACAAAAGATCTAGATCTCCGTAGGCTGGAAAATGGGCAGCAGTGTTTTCCATTGTTATACTTATAACATGGCGATCTCTAAGCGCGATCTTGGCGCTTGCCAAGAATGGAGATTATGGCAATAACCTCCCCTTTCGTAGGAGAGGCCCTAAGTTCTGCAGTGGACTGTTATGGGCTGTGGTGATGAAGTTACACAACTTTTGTTTAGAAGTGTTTTTGTGATATCTGGTTTATTGAACTGTGTGGTCTTATCGGTTAATATGGCTGTCACCAACTGTCTCCAGAATTCTCCTATGAAACTGTTGAATGCATAATTGCTCTAAATGAGCTAACTACTATCCTAAAGTTTACCAAATACACACAACACAATGCATCACACACAGAGAGAGTACATACAACACACAAGTACAATATGTTTATGTACAACAAATATTTTTTTTACATTTTTATTATATGAACTATTTAATAATTCAATACAGTACTTATATTCTAACTCGGACCGAGCCGTTAGCGCGTTGTATTTTACACCCAGCGCCCTCTCTCGAGAACGTTAGGAACAGTCAGGGAATTCTTTTCACCCCTTCAGTGGAGCGAAGGGGCTGTGACGGGGTAGTTGCCCCTTGCAGCGGTTTCAAATGCCACCCGCTAATAAGGTTGGTCTTGTGGTGTCCGGCAGAGTAGAATAGCACCAACCCCTTACACTCGTGGGTGTCGTACAAGGCGAATAATGTTTTCGCGGCAAAGGATCTAGTCTCCATAGGCTGGAAATGAGCAGCAGCGTTTTCCATTGATACATTTATAACACTGCGATTTCCAACCCGTGGCCAAGCGTGGAGATTATGGCAATAGCCTCCCTTTCGTGGGAGAGGCCTTAAGTCCTGCAGTGGACTGTTATGGGCTGTGATGATGATGATTCCAATCCAATATTGCCTTCAACATGTCCCTTTCAGGACAATGATGCGTATTTGGAATAAAGATGATGCCGCTGTGACTTCTAAATACTCTCCATAATACAGAGCTGTGGCAGGTAAGTGCAAGTGTCCTATTAGCCACCACTGGACGACTGTAACCCAAAGGTTTAGGCTGTGACATAATATTTTTATTGTTATTTTATATAAAAAAATAATCATCTTTGCGCTAATGTCCCGGTTGTGCTCTCGAGAACGAGGGCCCGGGGTCCGCCTTGACCATGATCAAGGATTTGGCAGGTCAGGTAATTACAGTGGAGCGACCGCCATCTGACCTCCATGACCCTGCTACCAGGGGAACCTGACCAGATTGGATCATGGTTACACATCCAGTCGCCTGAATGTGCACAGGTTTCAACACGATGTACTTATCGTATTGTTATTTTATGTACGCTTTGTTAATTATTAGTTCTTTGTTTTTTTTTATACCTAATTATCGTGTCGTGTTGTCTACGTGCAATAAATATTTTCTTTCTTTCTTTCTTTATTTCCCACGTATGCCTGGAACGCACAATATGCTTGACTATATCCTGAGTCCTGACGTATATTCATGGAATACTTACTTTAGAGCGTCGATGGCCGGGCGGTTGAGTATCTGAGTCGTAAGCGAGAGGTGCCGGGTTCGAATCCCGCTGCGGCCATGTACGAATAACTTTATTCTGAGTTATGTACATTTGTTGAATTTTAACCGATGCTCTTACGGTGAGGGAAACATCACAAAGAAACCTGCAAATTCAGGCAACTGCATTAATCCAATCTGGTCAGGTTCCCCTGGTAGCAGAGTCACGGAAGTCAGATGGCAGTCGCTCCATTGTAATTACCTGATCGCCAAGTCCTGGATCATGGTCAAGGTGGATCCCGAGCCCTCGTTCTCGAGAGCACAACCGGGATATTAACGCCAAGATGATTTAACTTACTTTTGAGTGCACAAAGATTGCCATGCTCAATGTATTAAATATAAGCAGGCACCATCTGCGATTTTCATTGTACGCTAATATTGATAAGCCACGTCAGTATAATTATAGCAAAATAAATCCTTTCCAATTTAGCTCAAAGTTTGATAGAGAAACCCGATAATGTTATAAAATGATAGTTAATTGCTAGTAATCTGCCAGCCTAGGCCCCGCAGGTAAGAATAAAAATAAAACCGTTTTAAAAAAAAATTATATTAGTCTAGACAGGCATTTGACCGCCATCTCACCTGTTGGTAAGCGACGCGCGGTGCGGCCGAAGATGGAGCATGCCTATCTAGGAACAGCCTATTCACTCTAGCCTTGAAGGCGTCCAGGTTATGATGATCAGAGAACTCGCAACGTGTTCCATTCCTTAGCCGTAAGCATTATAAGGTCGAACCAAAACAGTTGGGTATCAGATTATTAAAATAAAAATCTCTAGATACTGCGATGGATAACCTGCCTGTAACAGGAAAGAGGCCGAATTGAACATCCATGAAGCGATGGGTGGACATCGCCGAATCGGACGCCAACGGCTTGCGACGTAAGGATTCCGAAAAATAAAATTAAAATAATCATCTTGGCCCGATTGTGTTCTTGAAAACGAAGGGGCCCTCGGGGACCGCCTTGACCATGATCCAGGATTTGGCGATCAGATAATTACAGTGGAGCGACTACCATCTGGCCTCCGTGACCCTGCCATCAGGGGAACCTGACCAGATTGGATAATGGTTATAAATTCCGTTGCCTGAATTTGCAGGTTACATCACGATGTTTTTACTCATCGTAAGAGCACCGGTTAGTATTCAACTAATGTACATAACTCAGAAAAGAGTCATTGGTACCTGGCCGCAGCGGGATTCGAACCCGGTACATCTCGCTTACGAGTTGGATACTCAACCGCCCGGCTACCGACGCTCCTCGTAAGGATTCCGAAGTTCGGGCAAAATAGAGAAGAAAAACTAGGAAAAGCGGACCCTGGCAGAAGACGGAATTGACTTCACGGATGATGATGATGATAATAGCATGCGCGGAGTTGATAGCGCGTTATAAAATAATGCCACCGCCATGCTTTTCTTGCGCCTCACAGCACATGCTGAGTGGGTACCATTTACGCTGGCCGCCGCGGCACCGACGGTGGCATGGGAGACTACGTATTGTTTTTATATTTCAAGTATTCATGTTTCCGTTATCTGTAATTGTAACTGTTATTGTGTCGTAGTGTGCTGTGTGTTATAAATGTCTTTTCTTTCTTTCTTTTCATCTGTTTGGTTTAAACACGATTTGAGCTTGCATGTTATAGGTTGAATGTAGCAATTTTCTTTGTTAAGTGAACAGAATCTCACCTGCATTTTAATTTCTTAGACAATATGACTGTAGAAAGCCTGACTCAATATGATTACGAATTTCTAAAACGTCGTAAAGATACAATATTACCGTACCTGTTTCAGGCCGTTCTGAGTAAAAATGAGCTGTTTTCAGAGGTTTCCCTTTAATTATAATTTAGATCCTACATACATACCAAATTTAAAATTTCTACCTTCTCGGGAAGTGCTTAACTAATTATATGATATTACCGCCCCTTTTTTAGGCCATTCTGAGTAAATATCTGCATTTTTCAGAGCGTTCCTTTACTAATATCCTAAATCGTCTTTCGTCATCACAGCCCATTACAGTCCACTGCAGGACTAAGGGTCTCTCACAAGAAAGGCAAGGTTATTGCCATAATCTCCACGCTTGGCAGGCGGGTTCGAGATCGCAGTGTTGTAAATATAACAATGTAAAACGCTGCTACCCATTTTCCAGCCTATGGAGACTCTTAGATATTTTGTCTCGAAAATATTAGTCGCCATATACGACACCCACGAGTGTCAGGGGTTGGTGCTATTCTACTCTGCCGGACACCACACGGCCAAAATCGTCCTTACATACCAAATTTTAAGTTTCAACTCCCACGGGAAGAGTCTCATAAGCGCCCTAAATGTACGATATTACTGCCCCTGTTTTAGGTCGTTCTAAGTAAAAATGTCTAATTTTCTGAATTTTTCCTTTTAAAACCTGTTTATATACCAAATTTCAAGTTTCTACTCCTTCGGGAAGTACCTCATAATTTTGATGAGTCACAGTCAATCTGGTCAGGTTCCCCGCGTAGCAGGATCATGGAGGTCAGGTGACGGTCGCTCCACTGTAATTACCTGATCTGCCAAATCCTGCATCAACGAAATTGATGGTCAAGCCGCACCCCGGACTCTCACGCGCAAATGTACAACCGAGAAATTAACGCCAAGATGATTTTTTAAAGAGTCAGTCAGTAGTAAAATGTGTGATTATTGAACTCGAATATCTCAGTAACTACTTATCACAATTTTCTCAAAATTATAACAGGTAATTAGAATACTTGTGACATGCAAAGTCTTATACAATTATGTGGAATGGAACGATAACGAAGTTATGATAGGGGGGGAAAACACGCTGAAACGTTTCGTGTAAAATAAATACACACTGCGTGCGCACTGCTGACAATTGGATTGGAGCGCTACCATAATAAAAAATAATAATCATCTTGGCGATAATGTCCCGGTTGAGCTCTCGAGAACGAGAGCCCGGGGTCCACCTCTACCATGGTCTAGAATTTGGCGATCAGATAATTACAGTGGAGCGACTACCATCTGACCTCCGTGATACTGCTCCCAGAGGAAGCTGACCAGATTGGATCATGGTTACAAATTCAGTTGCAGATTTCATCACGATGTTTTCCCTCACCGTAAGAGCATAGGTTAGTATTCAACTAATGTACATAACTCAGAAAAGAGTCATTGGTACATGGCCGCAGCGGGATTCAAACCCGGTACCACTCGATTACGAGTCGGATACCGTAAACACTCGGCCACCGACGCTCGATTAATAAAAATCTTGTTCCCTTTATTTATCATCAGATACTCCACAGCTCATAAAACTCCAGTTCACTCGTGCATCCTCGATCTGTCGAAGGCTTTTGATCTGGTGTCATATGGTATACTGTGGAAACAAACCTTAATGATGTAGATGGTTCCCAGGGAAAATATTAACATTTTTAAATGTTGGTATGGAAACGAGATCAGAGATGCAATGGCGTCAGATGGGCAGGTGCATCAATAGAACCGTACAGGTAGGAATGCGGGGTGAGGCAAGGACGCCTGACATGGAGTAATGAGATCGTTCAAGAGGAACCTGACCAGTTTAAATCTTGGTTACACATTTAGTCACTTGAATGTGCAGGTTTTATCACGATGTTTTCCCTCGCCGTAAGAGCATCGGTTAGTATTCAACTAATGTACATAACTCAGAAAGAGTCATTGGTATATGGCCGTAGTGAGAATCGAACCCGGTACCTCTCGCTTACGAGTCGAATACTGTAACCACTAGGCCACCGACGCCACAGATAAATCTTTCGACCCATTTCGGAGTAATTACTAATGACGTAATTTGAATAAAACATTCACCCGAAAAATAAAAAAAATATAAAGAAAGTGCCTTTTGAAATCTAAAAATTAAGTAATTAGTTTGATAGAACTCTTTATTCTGAACATTTAGCTGTAATTGAAGCTTGAAGAACTAGATTTCATGGAAATTTTAATTAAATTCAGTAAAACACAAATTATTTAGCTGAACGGTAAATTATGACGATAAAAATGCTGACCTATTTTAAGAGTACAGAATAAAAATGCAATAGGGTATTAGACTATAAAAAATTGTAGGGTGACTAAAAAGTGATTCTTGATACCAAGGAGGAAGCATGTATAATAATAATAATAATAATGGTTTATTTCGTTATAAAGTTTTTTTGTGTGTGTGTGTGTGTGTTTGCGTGCGTGCGTGCGAGCGTGCGTGTGTGTGTTTCTTAAAAAAATTACAACGAATTCTGCCAAAATGTATGAAACAGTTGACTTTCTTCGCCATTTCAGAGTTGGTGTCGTAGTAAAAGTTAATCCTAAGAATGTGAGGTCGTGACTCAACCTGCACATTCAGGCGATTGAATGTGTAACAATGATCCAATTTGGTCAAGTTCCCCTGGTAGCAAGGTTACGTAGGCCAGATGGCAGGCGCTCGACTGTTATTATCTGATCTGCCAAATCCTGGATCATGGTTAAGGCGGACCCCAGCCCTCTTGCGCGAGAGCAAAACTGGGACATATTTTTATTTTTTTTGTGAGGATGTGACATCGAATTACGCGTCGGAGAAAGTTTGCCACTACGAATAACGTACACCAAATACACGCTACATCAAAACATGAAACCCCGAACTCATATAATCTCGAAAGGACTCTCTATAGGTACTCTTGGCAAAACTAAACGGGATTAGCCACTCGACAGTGTCCGGGAACTGGATGGGTGACCGTTTCGTACGACCGTTTGTTCGGCGATGGAGTTCACTTTTGCTCAAATTGCTCGAAGTTAATAAAAACATGACGGCCACATGACCGAAATCATATTCAGACAAATGCCATGAAATTATGTTTCCAATAAAGCTAGTTTCACTAATACTTTTCCTTTGTTTTATTTCAATTTAAAGTTTTCTGCCTCTAAAAAAACATACATACATTTACGAACATACATGTACAAACATTTATTTATTTAACAGTTTATTGTACACAAGATAACAAATACAGAAAGTACAGATTAGTTACGACACAACAGGCACTACTTATCTCTAAAAGAAATCTCTTCCAGTAGGCCTACAAAAGAGATATGTGATAATTAAACGCAGATAACATCGGGAGCTACAAACATAACAAGTGAAATAAAAGCTTCTCAGAACGCTTGTCGGTGGATCAATCGCCACTATTCTCTCCTGTCTACCAAAAAAAAGCTTGTAAAATTCTAAAATCGATGAATTCAACAAACAGTCAACTGCTCTGTTTAAATCGTACTCAGCTGTTCTTCTTGTCGCAAATTCTAGCCATTGTGTGTGCAATTGCTTCATTATGTATGTGTAAAGGAAACAGCATCAAAATCGATCCATCCGTTCGGAAGCTTCAATATTCATATTCATATTCATTTATTTATAGTATTAAATATACATCGTCATTTCAGTTATCAATAGAATAAAATTAACACATATCGTTAATTTCAATATTGAAATATTAACATTCATTAGAACAATAAATAATCATCAAAATTTAATAATTAGATTAATGATAATAATTATGTCATTATATTAATAAAATATTATAAACAATTAATTCTAAATGTCATGTTAATTCAAATCAGTTCATGTAAATGTCATAATTATAATTAAAGATACAATTAAAAATAGTTAATGTCAGTATTAAATACCACAGACAGACACACAGATACATAATTATCAACATCCTCTGCCTCTGCCAAGGCTGTCACAGACGTACTCGCTACGTACTCGTTCGAGCCGCGTAACTGCGCACATCCATCCCACCATTTTCATTTCATTTGCTGACACACAGATACACAAAGCCACAAACACACGCGACAAACTTACAACACCGCTCTATCTTTCGCCGGGGGATAAAAAAAAAACCGATGAAATCAAACAGTCAACTGCCCTATTGCTCTGTTCAAATCGTACTAAGCGGTGCCCACCTCTTGTCGCCCATTCTAGCCATTGTGTGCGCAATTGCTTTATTATGTCCCAGAATGAAGTCTTGGAACGGGTTGACCGACTGCGGAGAAAATGAGGGTTAGTACTTACTAATGGGCGGTGTACTCCTACTCGCCGTGTCCACATTAGATAGTTTCTTTTTTATAATTGGGCTTGTCAGACATTTTTGACCGACATCTCAACTGGAACGGGTTTAGGGTTTGACCGACTGCGCAGAAAATGAGGGTTAGTACTTAGTGAATGGGCGGTGTGTTCCTGTGTTTCCCATTGTTTCTTTTAATTTTTTATAATACAATTCAATTTATTCGGTATTTGAAATTATACATAAATAAATGCTCTATTCATATCATACTCAGCGGTTCCCCCTGTCGCCCATTCTAGCCATTGTGTGCGCAATTGCTTATTATGTCCTAGAATGGAGACTTGGAACGGGTTGAGTTTGACCGACTGCGGTGAAAATGAGTGTTAGTACTAACTTACTTAATGGGCGTCGTATTCCTGTTCATCCCATTCGCCGTGTCCACATTAGGTTCCTTTTTTTTAAATTTGGCTAGCCAGGTTTTTT